>CM076989.1:63524799-64774799 GCA_039090855.1 Macrothele yani | reverse complement strand
ACAACGGTCTGTCTTGTGCCAGTCTCCTCCATGTCACTCCCGCATATTTACGAATTTCATCCACCCATCTCCCATGTGGTCTTTTTCTGGGTCTTTTCCTGTCCCTTGGAATCCAATCTAAAATTTCGGCTGTCCATCTATGGTCTGTCCTTCTGGCAGTATGTCCAGCCCATTGCCATTTCAGGGATTTAACTCTGATCATGATGTCTTCCACTCTCGTCATTTTTCGGATCCACGAGTTCCTCTTCTTATCTCTCCTGGTTATACCAAGCATGCGCCTCTCCATGCTTCTTTGAGTTGTCTGCAGCCTTTGTATGTCTCTTTTAGTTAAGGTCCACGTCTCTGCACCATACGTAAGCACTGGAAGGATGCATTGATCAAACACTTTTCTTTTAAGACATAATGGCATATTGCTCTTGAAAATTATGCTGTTTCTTCCAAAAGCTCTCCAGGCAAGTTTTGTACGCTGATTAATTTCTTCATCAATGTGACCCTCACTTGATATCTGCTGTCCAAGATAAACATACGTATCTGTTATCTCCAGTTTTTCTCCATCAATCGATAAATCTTCATTTCTTGTAAAAGCATTGAACATCACTTTTGTCTTCTGAAAGTTCATTTTTAATCCCACTTCTTTACTCTTGTCAGCAAGTTCCTGGATCATACTCTGCAGCTCTGATGGGGTAGTTGCAAAAATGACTATGTCATCAGCAAAACGAAGGTGGGTTAGATAATCTCCATTAATCTTTATCCCCTTGTTTTCCCAGTTCAGTGATTGAAAGACATTTTCCAATGTGACATTAAAGAGCTTCGGAGATATGGTGTCACCTTGTCTCACTCCCTTTCCAATTTTTATGTGTGTTGTATTTTCAAACAGTCTAATCTTTGCACTTGCATTTTCATAGATGTTATTAATAATATTAATGTATGCATCTTCAATACCGCAGGATTTCAGAGCCGTGGTAACTGCTGATGGTTTCACCGAATCAAAGGCTTTTTCATAATCGATAAAAGCCGTGCACAATGGAAGTTCATATTCCCTCGCTCTTTCAATTAGTTCTCTCAGTACGTGGATATGATCTATTGTGCTGTAGCCACTCCTGAATCCAGCTTGTTCTCTCGGTTGAGCCATGTCCAGTGTTACCTTCAAGCGGTGTGAAAGAACTTTAGTGAAGATTTTATAAACCACTGATAGGAGGCTGATAGGTCTGTAGTTCCTGAGATCCTCAATGTCACCTTTATGTAGCAGGATCATTGTAGCATTGTTCCAATCCTCAGGAATCTTTCCTTCATTAAGGCATCGAGTGAAAATTTGGGCGAGTACTGTTTCAATTTCTCCACTTGCTTCTTGTATGATGTCTATAGTAATTCCATCTTCTCCTGGAGCTTTCCCCCTGCTTCATGTTCTTGATTGCATGAGCAACTTCTGCTGGGAGGACTGGAAGAACTCTGGTATCTTTCATGATGTCTGGAGTACATGTATCATCCCTTTCATATAATTTGGAGTAGAAATCTTTCACTCTTGTCAAAATTTCGCCTCTATTTCTTGTTATAGAACCATCTTCTTTTCTCAGAGCCATAATCTGTTTTCTTCCCTTACTGAGATGTCCCTTTGCTATCTTAAGGCTTTGGTTGTTTTCAATTGCTTTCCTCACTAGCTCACAGTTGAATTTCCTTACATCTTCAGTGATACTTTTTTCTTGTTGTCTTGCATAGCTCTATATATTCCACTTTGGAAGTCACATCTTCTTTAGTTGTCCTCATCTCTCTTCTTTTTTGCATCAACATTTTGGTTTTTCCTGATAATTTGTTCACATGCAACTTGTTCTTAGACCCAGCTAGTTTTGTTGCTGTTTCCATTAGAGCTTTGGTTACTTTTCTGTTAATCTCGAAATATCCACTTCTTCCGATGTTAGGCCTTCTAAAGCAGAGAATCTGTTCTTCAGTTCCAACTTGAAAGTATTATGGTGTTTTTTAAGGTTGGTTATGTCAATACATTTTGTTTGTCTTATGAGCTTGCCACGTTCCAGTTTGGTGTTGAGGTGCATCTTACATCTCACCAATCTATGGTCACTACCTGTGTTGAACTTGTTCAGCACACTGCAGTCTTCGATGACGAATTTTTTGTTACACATAATAAAATCAATTTCACTTGTCGTCCCAATTGGATGTCTCCATGTCCATTTCCTGTGTGGCTTTTTCTTGAAAAAGGAGTTCAAGATGAAAAATCCTTCTGCCTCTGCAAACTCAACGAGAGTATTTCCACGCTGGTTTCTGTTGCCGTGAACGAATTTACCTACTGAAGTTTCATTCTGTTGCCGTTGCCCTATTTTTGCATTGAAATCTCCCATAATTATCTTCAAGTGCTGCTTACCTTTATTATTTAGATGACGAATTTCCTCATAAAATTCTTCAATTTCTTCTTCAGGATGACTTGTGGTGGGTGCATAAGTTTGAATAATCTGAGCCTGGTATCTTCTCGATAGTTGGATGACGAGTCGTGCAGCTCTGTCAAAGGAACTTTCAACTTCTACCACTTTATCCTTCAGTTTCTTGTTTATTATAAATCCAACACCACTAGTTCTGCCAGTATCTGTCCCACGATAATAGAAGAGATGTCCACTTTTCAGTTCAATGAGATCTTCTCCTTTTCTCCTTACCTCACTTAGCCCGACGATGTCCCACTTGATCCTTTGTAGTTCCTCTTCCAATTCAAGAAGCCTTTCATCAGAAGATAGGGAGCGTCCGTTATAGGTAGCCAAGGTCAGCATCAAATGGCAGCCTAGTCCGGTCCTCCGGGGATTCTTAGCACCCTCTGCCTTCATGTCGCACTGGCCGCTGCCTTGGCCAGGTACATTCCAGCTGCCGGAGACTGAGGGCCAAGATTTAAGTTGTAGAGTCATTTTGGAGGTGTTTGGCCATAACTCACCACGCTGGCCAAGCGGGTTGGTGAGTGTGGGATAGCATTTCCTCTGATCCTGATGGTATAGTTATACCGCTATTGGCGGTCGTCAGAGCCCCTTTAGTGGGAACAGGATGCACCACGAGAAGGCGGGGTTGACATTTGTCAAGGAGAGGCTGTGATGTTACGCATCACCTGACCTTACATCCCTATATATATATATATATATATATATATAAAGAAGGGAGAGGAGACTGTCTATGGTGTTTATATATATATATATATATATATATATATATATATATATTCTTCATATTTTGAACTGTCGTTTTCTCTGTGATTTCTGTTCATATATTCATTAGTAATTAGGGATTGACTAAAATGATTGACTTAATCATTAAGAGACATAGAGGTTCCTTAGTCTGGTGATTCTATCTCTCACTCAATCACTGTACAACATGAAACAAATAACTAATGAGTAGAAAAAACCAGTAGCCTCCGTGAATGCGAAAGAAAACCAAAGTTGAAAGACTTTGAGAAGGAGACGGAGATAAAAACAGCCAAATATTTGAATAAAGGTTTGCAACTCAATTGGAGCAGTATCGTGTAACAGATAGGTTGAGAGAAGGCGGCGGCAGTGGCGGCAGGAGGAAGCATGTGGGTCGAGCTATCGTATTTATTCTCCGCTTGGCTCCCATCTCCTTTTCACGACGGAGACGTGAGTTGCGTCGCATCTTTGCCGCTGAGGACGAGGGCTTCGTTTAATTAACAAGAATGAAGAGACCTGAATTTGGAGTAATGAGGGAACGTGGGCTGAAACTGTTACGGGGGAGTACTTTGATGGAAGTGCTTCGATTAAGCGATGACTGAGTGGTGTCTGTCGGCCCTCTTTGCCAGCCGCCTCCTTCGACTGCTTCCTTTTCAAGGGCGACAGTCTCCTCTCCCTTCTTAGCCCATGTCACTTCGCGGAGGATTAATGAAGTGTAATTCAATTCGCAACTGATGACGTTATTAATAAACGCTGTCTTGCTCGTGTCGGTCACCTGACGCAAAGTTCCTGAAACTTCCGATACAACAATCGATTTCGATACGACAGGTAATTGGAGGTATCATTCCTTTCCATTATCCAAACAAGGCGACTATTTAAGAGGATGAATTTTTGAAAATTGTTCCGTCTTAGCAATATTCGTGAAGTAAAAGGAAATACCACCGAACAACGTTTTACAGTTTCCGTGTTATTATAAAGTTAACTTCATCTGTTTTATTGGGTGAAAAATCGGCAAATGGTGAAGTTACTTAAATATTTTTCCGTAAATAAAGCGATTCTTACCTAAGCAGAAAATCAGGAAAATGGGATAAACCAGTATATCGTGGAAGGAATTTCATGTAATAAAAATCAAATTCCGACAACCTGTACAAATCGTCTCATAGCGTACAGGTGTTTCAGAAAACACGTGAGTTCTATCTGAAAGTCGATTTCAGTTATTCCCTATTATTTGAGCAAAAAATACTAAAACTTTTCTGGATATGAAGTATTAACTGTCTTGGTATAGCGAACAAATGCAAGTTCATTCTTAGTTCTGTTGAAGGCGAAAAGAAGATATTCCCAGAACATAAGACTGCAATACATTCAACCAGTGTTGTAGATTCAATCACTACAGTAAGTAAACCATTGTGCATAAAGAATGTCCATTATGCACTTGGAAGGTTATCTGTCTGTAAATCTCTGGGCTGCAGTCCTACAGTTTCGTATTATAATACCATTATTTTCCTCAAGACATACCTGCGATTCCTTGGTTAATGTAATTTACGCAGTTGTAATATTTGAGGTTGATATGCCGCAATAGGATAGCATCGAACCATCCGCTCAAAGAAACTATAACAAACCACAAACACATGCTCTAGTTTGTTATGAACACATAATACCAATTTTTTTTTTATCCAGAACGTTAATACGACTTTTTTCAAGTTCGTAGTCGTCACACGCAATCTTTCAAATTTAGGTTCGGCTTACGCAACGGGATTCTTATACACTGAGTGGCCACTTTATTATGACCACTTCCTCAGTACTTCGTTGGGCCCCCTTTTGCATTTAATACTGTGTCGATTCTTCGTGGCATGGACTCCACGAGATGTTGATAGGTGATTTGTGGAATCTGAGACCATGCTTGACGAATAACACTTTCCAGGAGTGTGAGATTGCAGGGTTGTGGATCCAGCTGTCTGATGGCTCGTTCAACTTCATCCCTCAAATTCTCAATGGTGTTTAGATCTGGATATTGTGGGGGCCACCTAAGCAAAGTAAACTCATTATCATGTTTCTAAAACCAATCCTGTACAATACGAGCACTATGACAGGACGCATTATCTTGTTGAAAGTAGCCATCGCCATTGGGATAAACCATCCACATCACAGGATGCACTTGGTCCGCAACGATGTTTAGATATGATGTGCCAGTCAGACGTTGATCAACACGAATTAAAGGGCCCAAAGCATGACAAGAAAATATTCCCCAAACCATAACGTTGCCTCCACCAGCTTGAAGGGTTGTAGCAATACATTTGGGGTCCATGCTTTTGTGATGTCTCCGCCAAATCCTCACTCGGCCATCGGCATGGTGCAACTGAAAACGTGATTCACCAGGACCACATAATTTGTTTCCAATTATCGACTGTCCAATCCTTGTGCTCCTGTGCGAACTGGAGATGTTTTCTCTTGTTAACTGCAGACAGCAAAGGTGTTCGAACAGGCTTTCGGCTGCCATATCCCATCCGATGCAGTGTACGGCGAACAGTGCGTGCAGAGATCATTTGAGGGGATCCTTGATTAAGATGGTCTGTAATTTGCTGCACTGTTGCCCTTCTGTTGTCTGTTACCAGTCTGGGCACTCTCCGTTCCGCCCGAGCAGTCACTACTCGATGGCGACAACACGTTGCACGTAGAGACCCAGTTTTTTGGCTGACAGTCCAGTCTTTAAACACTTTAACTGCAGCTGCTCTGGAACATTTCACGAATGCGGCGGTTTTGGTGATACCCGCTCCATGGCTCCGAGCTCCTACAATTATCCCACGTTGAAAGTCCGTCAAATCGCATTTTTTACCTATCTCGTCACCCAAAAATTACTTCTACTACTGTCGCAAGCACTAAGCTTTCCCTTTTTATACTAGCCTCGCCCTATGGCGGTAACAGCGTGCAGCCTTAGCTCATTTGCTTAAAAATGTCAGGTGGTCATAATAAAGTGGCCACTCAGTGTATAGTGGGTCATCATTCACAATCTTCTAAGTCTGAGGTGGCATCGTTAAGTCAAGATAAACGTTGAGTCTGACTCAATGGTTGTCAGATGAAGGCCATATAAAATGTTCTTAAATCATTAAACAACTACAAACGTCATTAGTAATTTAATGTGTGGTTATATTATAGGTATATGCATGTGTCATTTAACATCGCCAACTAACCAACGACATACCAGTGCTGACGGACTACTACAAAATACCTCACACGCGAACGCCACATTTCCTTCACCTCTTGCACATAAATACAGACAATGCAAATTTATTTCGTATCTCTGAAATAGATATCTGAAATCGAAAAAGGAAATTAGCTTCGGGTATCGAATTAAGTCACCTGCAACACAACACCCTACTCCTGAAGAAAGCACAATGCGTTCCATTGTCACTCGGACACCCATTCAGTAAAAATTACGCATACTAATCAGTTACTATAAATGATACACAATCCTGTTTAGTAAAGAATAAATAATGTGCACTTCGGAACACGTTGATTCGTAGACTGCACAAGTTGCCGAGACTTTCAGATTAAAGCCAGTATATTGCAATGGCGCCTAACCTAACTGTAGTCAGACGGACACTAGATTCATTCAATAACTAAAAACGTCATTCGCATTTAGGGAATAAGTTAAATGATATTTGCAGTTGTTTATTCCATATCTTTATTAAAGGACACATAATGCGTATATCTACTATTCCCGCATCCAGTAGAAAAATTATATGAGCTTGAAGATTTATGTTTGTTCAATGGGATATCTAACTTTACTTTCCACTTTTTTTGGAGCTTAGCGACACCATGCGTACATCGAGGTCTCCAAGTGAGAGAGAGCTTTGCTCTACCTCCCAGAATTTTCTCCAAAAGGGAAGCTGAAGGCTCACCAGCATCCCAAGAGGATTTTTGTGCTACGTGTCCGGAACGAAGTTATATTACATTTAACCTAGAGGATCAGGCAGTATACAGGATAGACACGTCAGCAAAGTGAGCTTCGACGGTTCAGGTTAATATACCGGGCAAAGTGTCCATGAAACCGTTGGCTCGTAAAGTAAAACAATTAATGCCATTGAGGAGGTGCCGTAGGACAAAGGCATAAGTCGTACCTCATCAGTGACTCGAGCCAAAACCTTGCTCCTCTGACCATCTAGCTACTAGAGTAGAATTCTACAACCTTTCTACACTCACTTTAAAATTGAAATGCATGAATTTAGATAACTTCATTACGCAAATCAAACCAAAAAAGAAAAAAAAAGGAGAAACTAAATAGTTGGTATGATTTCCCTTTTTCTCAAATTTATTTTATTTATTCATACAGTAGTTCGGGCACATTGTCTAAGGGAAGGATAATTAACCTTTGAAGATAACACAAAACGGTAAATTGGTCGGAATACATGGAAGACTCACTGGCTTATTCTCAAAAAATGTCGAGTCATTTTCATCACAAAAAAATCTTTTGTCGTTTTACATTCATGTATTACAAATAACATATCAATTTCCAACGACAAACAGTTAAATTCTTCTATTTTATTTCCATTACATCTTAGCCAAAATCGTGTTCTCAGTTACTCCATGGCAAAAATCAAGATTTTGACCTTAAAAACCCTAGCAAGAGCGCAATAAATGAACTTTCGATTTCATTTAATGTTTAAATATTCAAAATTTACTGAGCTTGTTGTAAACCTATATTTTTTAAATTGTTATCTCTATGAATTTACTTTAGAGCATTTTCCAAACAAATCCAAATTTCTCTTTAAAACATGGACTTTCAAATCTCTTGTCTCAAATGAATTATTTTGTTAATTATTATTTAGATTATTATTTGTTTGCCAATTATTATTTTGTTAAATATCTGTCCATCAAAAAAACAAACAATGCTTAAATTAAAAAAAATATATATGTTTGTGAAAAGTGATTGCTAAAAATCTAAAGGGAGTTACCGTCATTACGTAATGCCTTCAAGATCTATTTAGTTATTATTAATTTAATACTTAACAGTTATGTAACGCGTAATGTGTCTTTTAAAAGAATTCTGCGTTGTTTTGTTTATTCGATGAATAATAAAACTACCACAAATGTTGCAAAATGATCGTTATTATTTCGCCTGTTATGATTATTTTTGATGCCTGTTTATTATTATTATTATTATTATTATTATTATTATTATTATTATTATTATTATTATTATTATTATAATTCTCGCCTATTGTTTCAAATACTCATAGCGCTCTAGGAAAGAAAACATGATTTTTTACGTCACGGAAAAAGTACATAGTCACAGAGAAAAGCACTTTCTCAAATTCTGTCAAATTATACCTCGAACGTTAAAAAAAAAATCTGAGAATCCTTAATCTCTCTAGAAGAACCACTATCCGCGATTGCAGTAATAATAGAAAATAGTTATTAGCAGAACCCTAATATTAACAAAAAAAAATTCTACATCATTTAACATTTCTACTTATTTTACAGAGAAGCACGAAAAACAGAATCTGATGTTATTTTGAAATTGCATTTGAATATTTAAGAGATTCGTGAATTAGAGGATTCCGAAGCCACTGAAATTCATTGTTATCTGTTGCAAACACTTTTGTGACTTCAAATGATCATAAAGGCTCTTTCAATAAATTGAAAATGTTCAAAGTGGAAATAAAATGAACAGTATTAGCTTAAAAATAAGCAGTTTAAGGCTTTTCATGCTGAGATTCCTTCTCTAACTAAATAGTTATATTTTGGGAAAAACAAATTTAGAGGTACAGCGATGACCCATAAAATTGAAACAAGTTTTTTTTTATCACTCAGTTGGACCATTCATTGCACAAGCTGCAAAAAATGTTCTTAAAAAACAAGTGATGAATACAGTAATTCTGTGATCAATAACTCATTCTTTGTTTTAGGTTTAGATATAACTCACTACACACGGTTGGATTTTATATTTCAATCTTGACAATGATGTTGTCTTCTTTTGTTCACAGTAATAACTTAAATCAGTGAAACGAATGAGTTATTGCTCATTCTTTGTTTACAAATTAATCAAAAATGACCAAAACAATACTTTTTAATACTTCCTACACAATCTTACAAACATGATACAAGCAATACTGGTAAAGCTTTTCTCAAGTATCAACACGAATTAAGTTAATATTAAAAAAAACATCCTCTGGAGCAAGTAGTTAGGCTCTTTACAGAATCAACGCGATAAGAAAAACTAACGTAAAGCTAAACAGAGTGCAATAATATCTCCTGAGAAAAAACATGGCCCAAGCAACGTACAGAAAAATTTTGCAATTTGTTATCTAAACGTTGCAACGTTTTCGGGCTATTTTTGAAAAGGAAGAACCTGCGTATCCAGCAAATTTTGAAATCACGCTAAAATTGGATATAATGGAAAACCGTGTACATTCTATGTATACAAATTTTGAAATTACGATTAAAATTGGATTTAAAGAAAGTCATGCGTATTGTACATGCTTTATATCGAATTCATTTGGGACTGCAATATATTTATTAAAATTTTCCAAAAAAATGGTCAACACGTATTTTTTTATACCGGCATTTAAGAATACGTGTTTCATTTCTTTTATTGGAGTCTACTATTTGCATTTTACTTTGTTGCCTTTTGATTGGAGGTTTAACGAGCACCGTGAGCAACTCAATGGGCTATAAGCAGTGGCCCGTCCCTAATTTAGGGTCACTGGTTCCAGGGAAGGGAGAGAGCCAGTGCCGTAAGACAAACACAACATCCATGCCTGACCGGGATTCGAACCCGGACCGCTTACGGGCGAATGATCAGAGGCCAACGCCTTGGACCACTGCGCCACGGCTGCCTTTTGATGAACAGGGACTTTCAAAACACCTATATCTGTTGATCTTTGTAATGCATTGAATTGTCTCTGTTAAAACTGATATTTATAGTGCCATAAATTATATAACTGCCATTGATCTTATTTTAAACTATGTTCTTCGAGTTAATTATTTTATCACATTTAAATGATAAATAAGTAGTGATGGCAGAAATCACAATTAACCCTTGAAACGGAAAATCGGTAAAAATTCTGCGGAATAACCCAACCAAAGGAGTTTGTCATAATTACTTTGTCTATTAGTTAAAGGGTTCATTTTAAGTCCCCACCCCCTCCCCCAGATCCTTTACAAGTATTAACACATAAGCCATTTTGATTCTTCTATAATAATTCTATAAAACATTCAGAAAAGTTATGTAACACTGCTCATATTTCGTATATTAGTTTGAAGAATTTTCGCTAAATTATTACTAATATCCCACTTAGATCTTTCCAGAAAGAAACTAAGAAAAAACTTAAAGTTGAATATCATGTTCCCAATCAGCGAGTGGAAATGCTGTTGCATTCAGTTGCAGACAGGTAACATTTTTCACGCAGGATAGCATCCACCATCGCTTTTTACTGATAGTTTCTCTATTCTTCTGTTAAACAAAAGAAGAAATTTTCCAGAACTGTAATTTTTCTTACACGGATATTTTTAGAATTCATCTTTACTGAACATAAATGACATTATTCTTGTAAATGTACGATGTCTAACAAAGATTAATTCACACATTCTCTCTAACGTGCCTTCGTTTCATCTTGTTCATTCTGATCAAAATTAAAATAATCCAAATTCGGAGTGCAATTTCCAAAAGCGATCATCACTTAAGAGACTTAAATAATTTAAGAGAAAGCAACGTCATTTAAACTGACTCTTTATTTGATTATGACTCTTCTTTTCAAAGATTCGCAAAGCATTCCTTCAGATAAAATATACACTCACTATGAGTTTACATATTTTAGTGAATCCGGACTATGAAAGTGCTTAATCCACTTACGGTGGATTATGTCTTAACAAAATACATATTTTCTTTATTTAATTCTTCGCTTTCCGAAATGTCTCAAAATTTTCGTTGACCACTGCTAATATATTGTAAGAATTGTCAATAATTTTTCACATCCGTATGTCAGAAAGGAAGGTTTTACAGGAAATTTTTGGCATAATGTATACGAATTAACAGGACTTCGTAAATAACGAATGCTGCCAGATGAGACGGATAATTGCACGGCGATTAAGAAATAATTTAATATCTTCGAAATGTACTGACAAAAAAGACAGTGATTTAAAGGTGCAACGAAATTTTCAGACCGTCTGGTACTGTAGCTTAAAGTTTACAATTATAAAGGTGGCTGCTACTTGGAAAACAATGGTGAAAACACCGGTTTTCTCAAACGGCTGAAATAAACTTTTATGTGTTACCCACCCAGATTTTCAATACTAAGTTTTTGAGGTAAATTATTTATGTAGAGTTATTTTGAAAGCTGGAGAGAAAGAAGAAATTGAAAATGATTTACTGTAGTGTCAAAAAACGATAAAGGTTGATCCTGTCTCCCAAGTGATTATTACTACATGAAGAGATTGCGTACATTTTTTGCAGCAGAAAAGTAAGAGGAGTGAAAGGAAATAAAAGCAAAAATCGACATTTGCCAAACCAAAAATCTCTCTTGCAAGAAAATACCAAGAGTTAGAGGTATGCATGGGCCTGCCCCTTCCCGGTAAGCCCTAGCTCCATTGGTTTGGTTATTCCACAGAAATTATTTTTTCATCAGTTTAGTGAAAAATTCCGGGGTCAAGCCATACCGGCCCCTATACTGGAAGGTTTGCTGCTTCATTAAAAATCTTTTTGCCTCACAAAGCGAAAACTGATTTTCTAAATACTCAGATGGCGGGGGGTGTGGGTGTGTGTGTGTGTGTGAGAGAGAGAGAGAGAGAGAGAGAGAGAGAGAGAGAGAGAGAGAGAGAGAGAGAGAGAGAGAGAGAGAGAGAGACCTCTAACAACGTGACATCATAAATTTCACTAAATGTTTTCTGACCCAAAAAGTTCAGTTATAATTCATACTTTGGTGTATTAAATGACATTTCAATTAGAAAGTAGGAAAAGTGTAAGATTAAGTTAAATCAAGGCATACTATTATGTAGGCCTACCGCGTCTCTTCTATAGTCCACAATTCTCTTGTGAGAGCTAATGGAAACATGATGGATCTTCAGACTAAACAAAAAAATATTTTGATACAATACCATAAACCACGGATAGATTAATCCTTGAATTAACGATAACAGGTAGATGATGCTACAATACAAGATTGTTTTCTTACTTGTATTTTGTTACATTGCATTTGTTGTTTATTGTACAATACAATTTATTAATTGAGAATTTTTCTATGACAGCTATTAGAAAATATAATCATTCTAAGATACTCGATTTAATAATTATACGATATTATGATCAACTTCTCGCTCTTTCAAGCGAAACGTCTGATTTTACAAATTCGCCATTAGTGGACATCACGTTTTCCCTATTATAAGGTTAAATTAGGGATGAAATATCATTTGGAAATCTACTAGCATATATTACTGATCTAATGGTTTAAGAAACACCTTTAAACTTCCTCCGAAAATTTCGCGCTCCTCACTCATTATCACATATTTTATTTCCTGAGTTCAATGACATTAAGTGCTTGACAGCATTTTTTTTAAATGCTCCACGAAATTTTAGCAAAATAATCAAAGTGAAAAACAAATATAATTATGCGTTTGAGAGCATGCACAAAATTATCACAAGATTATTTCGCAGACGACATAATCAATTTAATGCAATTTGATTTAAACATATATTAGTATACAAAGGACATCTTCATATATTCGCGGCATAATTAAGATGATGGAAAGGACTTCATCGTAAGCATTTTGAATTGACTTAAAAAGTCCTCTCTCTGTCCCTAAAGACAAAATAACCGGACAAACTTAAAAACAAACCAATAAGCTTTGACGTAACAATTTCATTATAATAAAAGACGCAAACTATTCAGAAAGTATTCGTATTTTCGTCCCGAGGGTTTCACTAATTATTGTCCTATGTGTGAATTCTAATATATTTTAGAAAAATATTTCAAGCATCGAAAAACTGTGAAATTGCATCGCGATTTTTTCTGCGCTATTTTTCAGGTAGAGCTGAGAAAAAATTAAATAACTTTAATTAGCATTTCTTTGCGAAACGTCTCAGAAAAGAGCACTGAGTCTTAATATTTCAATTACCGTGGCATTAACGAATAAGGCTCAAGGAAGATAAATCTCTTTAAAGCAAAGAAATTAAGTTCAGTGTTTGAATATCTTAATTTCTGAAGCTTTTACGCTGAATTTTGCACAGCTTAAATCGATTACCTTAACGAATTTGTTAGGCTGTGTTTCAGGTTAAAAATATTTCAAAGAGGTAGAAATGCTTCCTTTTGATAACATCTAAAAAGAAGCTTACCCAGCATTCTAAAAGCACATCTTCAGAATGATGACTACAGAACACATATTGCGAAATGAGGGTAAACGAAAAGATAGCAGTCCTTACATAGATTGCATACCTTTTTCTTATTATACTGTAGATAGCTTACAGAAAAACAATATCTTGGACGCAGTACATGTAACGACGAAATCCAATCGGTACAGAATTAAAAGGTTAAAATAAAGGAAACATCATATTCCCTAGTTACAAACACAAGGGTAAATGAATATGTGTAACAGTTGCTTTAAAATTAATAATTAATTAATAAAATTTCTTATTGTGGGTAGTAAAAAATGTTGTAGCGTATTTGAAATTTGTGGTACAGTGCATATATGACCATTTTCTCATTTGAGTTTCACAAGTGCAGATATTTCACAAGTCCAGTTTCTGGTCTTTTTAAAGGCTAATCTACATCTCGTTTCTTCGAGTTTTTGCCGAACTATTAGCTTTCATTTAATCAGGAAGTTTCTTAATTTCATTTCTCTAGATACGAAAATATCTTTAAGTTGAAAATATACTCAAATAAATATACGTCCTTCCTACACAATAAAAGTTTATTTTTACATATTCTGCGTCGTACTACAATACATTCCAATACTCGTATTACCTAAAATACATGCTAGCATTTAATACCGACTCAGATATCTAGATCAAGTTCGAATAAGTCCTGAGAAAAGTTCTCGATTAGTCTACAGTACAGTGGGAAAGAACCAGTGTCGATCAGTCTCCACAGAATACAATGTAATTAAATGAATGGCGATCGATATAGTTGAGTGTTGTCCAACTGGCGGCATGCAAATGAAGAATAAACCTAATTTCATTTCTGATTGAAAAGAGACGGAATCAAATATGGCATGTTACATTGTATTGTACCCCAACAAACATTATGTGAGTCTTCGTTGGGACTGTCAAATACAATGAGCAAGGTAGTGAAAATAACGAATTTAATTAGTGGATGAAACCGTGCATAGAAGATTTAAAACTTTTTAGGTAAATTCCGATTATAATGACTTGCTTCTGGTCAATCGAATGCGTTGGTTGAATGCTGGGAAATGTTTAGTAACATTTTTTTAACTTCAGAAATAACTTTATATCTTTTTATTTGTAGGAAACAATATGTGATACTGATCTAACTAAAAGTATCAGTGATGTCCCTTTACTTAGCTCACTAGCTTTCTTAACTGATGTCCCGTAGCATTTGAATGCGCCAAATGCTGCTTTGCAAGGGAAAGATAAAAATATCTATAATTCTTGCAGTCTTATAGAAGGTTTCTGTAACAGCCGTTATTGTTAAAATGAAATCTAGAAATAAATAGTTTGACCCCGAATTCTGCAAGGAGCCTTTTGATGAAATGATAACACCTGGTAAAACTACAGTTTTTAGAGTATTGTTTCGTCACCTAGACAGTTTTATGAAGAATTTCGATGATAAGTATACACAGTTTGATGAACTCAAACCAAGCATACGTATGTTCAGTAATCCATTAAGTGTCGAAAGTGAAAATCCAAACCACATTTGCCAAATGGAATTATGAGAACTTCAAGCAGACAAATTTATTAGGGCTCGATCAGAGGCAGGAGAAAAATTGTTGAGTTCTGTTTTTCACTGATAAATACAAACTCACAAAAACAAATTGGATTAAAAGACATTTCAGCGTTTAGAAGTATCTCACATATACGAGAGGGCATTTTCTAACATGAAATACATGAAGTCAGAACAGAGGAACAGTATCAATGACTGTACTCTTGAACAATACTTCGAGTTTCAACGACAATAATTGAAGTGACATGCAACAACTTTCAGCGGAGTTTTTTCGTTCACAGTGCCCTCATTAAATGCAAGTCTTTATGTTTTTGCTCTAGTATTTTGTACAATACAGCACTGCTCTAGTATACTGTACAATACAGCACTGTTCTAATATACTACAATACAGAGCTGCTCCCATATACCGTACAAAATTACATACCGTTATTTCATAATTCTTATGTACCCATTTGTGTGCGTCTGTGTTCCTTTTTAATATTAATAGATAACTGTGTACAACATACACTAGGCAATTACAGTATGCGTCCCCGTTGTCGAAGTGGTCGAAGGCACTGGCTTCTGACCATTTGTCCGATATGAGCTGCTCTAGTATACGGTACAATACAGCCTGTGACATACATCAAGCTGTTCTTTTCATGTAACATAACCACAGAAATTTGAAAATTTAATCTTTCTGGAACGGAAATCGAACCCGCATCTCCCGATTTGCGCTCGAGTATGCTAACCATTACATCATCCAGGACAATGAAATCCAAACAACTGAAACTGAGGTATTAATCTGAAACGTCAGACTTTAGTTTCACAGCACCACGTCGAAACAAATGTATCTCATCGTTGTGTTAAGTTACATCACTAGCAAATGAGTAAATAACCAGTTGGAAACACATCGGATAATTAATAAAGACATAAATGCTGATCCAGCATCCCCAAACTGGGCCCCGGATGCTGCATCAGCATTCCCTTTCCTCGCAAACCATTAACCGTAAATTAGGAACGGGTGAATGACTGTCGCTCAAAGAATTGTACGTGGTGGTTATTAATCTTTCAATGAAAAAAAAAAAAGATACACTTCAGCTTTAAAGAAGCTAATCATATCTTGTGACTTTCCTTACTATTTTGTATAATATTAGTCATAACGATGCAACTGTTTCTTTTTATTGGGATGGGGAGGGGGAGGGGGTGGTTAACGACAACTGTAAGCAATTCGATGGGATATAAGCAGTCGCCCACTCAAATTTAGGGTAACTGGTTTCAGGAAAAGGAGAGAGCCAGTGCCATAAGACAAACACAGCGTCCATGCCTCACCGGGATTCGAGCTAAAACTCATAGCGGACGAATAGACAGATAGGCGTGAACATATTACTGGCTTTAGTCACAGCCATAAAATGTGAGTATTTGATATCGCAGGTACTGTGAATGCTTGCAGATTCTACACATGCTCGATGTTATGATAAAAAAACTCATATTCTATAAATGGAGAGGAAATTCTAAGTTCTTCATTCATTTTTATTCCACCTATATTTCACTGCTTCACGTTTACCCGATGCTAAAATTTTCTGTTGTTACAAAAGAAGAAAACAAAAAATTGTTCCAATCAACAACTTTAAACTCTTCTCAACACTATACGATAAAAAGTTTTTTCTCCCGATATTTGCGTTCAGCTCCACCGTTGATACTTCCAACGTTTTCTTCCCTACTCATCGCGAAGGATTGAAAAAGGATTTCGGAGCAGCTTCCAACGTATTCATTTCTGCTGTCACGGTTACGTTCCACATGATCCCTTACCTCCACCCGCAGATTCAGTACAGATCTTTCTACGTTCCTCTTCCATTATGCCCTTATTCTGACCTTCGACCATCCTAGCAATCCCCTTGAAACTACCCACGTGAGGCAACTTGGATCCCCTCCCGGTGTGTGTTGCAGTTCTACTGTTTTCCACTGCCACTTGACTTCCATTACGGCGTACATGCATTCCATCAACCGTCCAAGTCCAACAGCAGATGGGAAATCGGTTATCGTAGTATTTGGATGGGATCAGGGCCGCAGCAGCTGACACGCGTGAAAAAAGTTTCAAAACGGATTTCGAGAGATATGAGCTCCTGCTCTGTTTCATCTTTTCCTCCTCACCTCTGCTGTCTCTCCTGTTCCAGATAACATCTGCGATGAAGGAATAAAGAAAGATGCAGGAGTGAAATCGGGAGAGCGCAAACTCTTGGTTAACTGACGACGACGTGATATCCAGGGCTTCCTGGCTGCGCAATGTTTGACCCCGTGTATTTCTCCCTATTTTTCGTGTTTCGCAGACTGAAGATCGTCCTCAAGTCGAGACTGTCTCTGCTTTGCTTCAAGGCTTTGTCTCCGTCTCAACCCGCCCTTTCAGCCCGTTCTCTTCTTTATTGTTATTTATTTTTCCTCTCCTCTTGAACGTAAGTCCCGCTTTTTCAAAAGCGCCAGTTGGCTCTTTTAAGTTACAAACGTCGTTATTGGTTCCTTACCCACAGCGAATGAGCGGAGATGTTTTATCTCCACAGTGGACAAAGTGCTGTTGGAAATATCCCACTGGCTGATCGCATTTAGTCAATAGAAGATGCTCTACATTAAGAAAGCGACTGCACGGCGATTAAAGGAGTGAAAAGAAAAGACAGAATATCTCTGGTATGAATGGGAGTTCCTACTTAGAGCTCGCATTATATTTTTTTAGTTTTGGCTCTTCATCAGTTTATTCGACTTTTTCATCTTGCGTGTGTAGCTATTGAGACAAAAAAAAATGAAAAGAGGAGATTGAAAAACTGCGAGACTGCGTGTGGATCGAAAATGCAGAAGGACATGGAGAATAATTATTGTGAAATTATATTCAAGAGTAAAGTAATAATTTTTATTTTCTCTTCCTGAACTTGCATATGTTATATTTTTGCTGCGAGCTCTAATATTCCGCTCAAGTGGTGTAGTGATCCAAGCGGTGGATTCCGACATCTCGTTCGAGTAGGCCCAGATTTCACACTCAAATGAAGTATGGGTGGTGTGTTTGTCTTCCTCTGCACTGGCTCTATCCCATCCCTGGAACCGATCGACATAAGTAATGGAATAACACCTGCTTACGGGCCTTACAGTTGCTTATGGTGGTGGTTAAACACGGAAACAAAAAAAACCGGAACTTGAATGTACCATTGAAAGCAATATCCAAATAACTGGGTGATTATAAAATAATCACTTCGGTATCGGCAACATTTTCTCGAACTATCATTTTAGACATATTTATTCTTTACCTTCCCTTTTCCGCCTTCAAGATATGATTAAAAAAACCTTGACTTTAAAATGCAGTCGCTTTTCCGATAAAAGGGTGCAATTCCGAATAAATGAAACACACCTGCATATTTCATATTTTAGTAATGAAAAAAAACTAAGATTTTTAAATTGAATCGCATATGCTTCATATGATAATGTGTAGAGTATACACTGAGTGGCCACTTTATTATGACCACCTGACAGTTTTAAGCAAATGAGCTATGGCTGCACGGAGTTATCGCCAGAGGGCGAGGCTACTATAGAAAGGGAAAGCTTAGTTCTTGCGACAATAGTAGAAGTAATGTTTGGGTGACGAGATGGGTAACAAACGCGATTTGAAGGACTTTCAACGTGGGATAATTGTACGAGCTCGGAGCCATGGAGCGAGTATCACCGAAACTGTCGCATTCGTGAAATGTTCCAAAGCAGCTGTAGTTAAAGTGTTTAAAGACTGGACTGTCAGCCAAAAAACTGGGTCTCTACGTGCAACGTGTGGTCGTCATCGACTAGTGACTGCTCGGGCGGAACGGAGAGTGTCCAGACTGGTAACAGACAACAGAAGAGCAACAGTGCAGCAAATTACAGACCATCTTAATCAAGGATCCCCTCAAATGATCTCTGCACGCACTGTTTGCCGTGCACTACATCGGATGGGATATGGCAGCCGAAGTCCTGATCGAACACCTTTGCTGTCTGCAGTTAACAAGAGAAAACTTCTCCAGTTCGCACAGGAGCACAAGGATTGGACAGTCGATAATTGGAAACAAATTATGTGGTCCGATGAATCACGTTTTCAGTTGCACCATGCCGATGGCCGAGTGAGAATTTGGCGGAAACAGCACGAAAGCATGGACCTCTAATGCATTGCTACAACCCTTCAAGCTGGTGGAGGCAACGTTATGGTTTGGGGAATGTTTTCCAGGCATGCTTTAGGCCCTTTAATTCGTGTGGATCAACGTCTGACTGGCACATCATATCTAAACATCGTCACGGACAAAGTGCATCTTGTGATGTGGATGGTTTATCCCAATGGCGATGTCAACTTTCAACAAGATAATGCGTCCTGCCATAGTGCTCGTATTGTACATGATTGGTTTCAGGAACATGCCGGTGAGTTTACTTTGCTTAGGTTGCCACCACAATCTCCAGATCTCAACCCCATTGAGAATTTGTGGGATGAAGTTGAACGAGCCTTTAGACAGCTGGATCCACAAGCCTGCAATCTCACACTCAGTGACGTGTCTGCCCTGCAGGACGCATACGAGATAAAGGCAGATAGCAGCGAGAACGAACGTCTGCGTAGCTCAGTTGGTAGAGCGACTTGTTCCTGAATAAGTGGACTCGGGTTCAATCCCCGGCGTGGACCAAAAATGACGGAGAAATTTACTTCGTTAAAATGGCGCCCGAACTTCCCGGATGACCCGGCAGTTCAAGATGTCGCAATAATGTGAAGTTCTTTCCACACCGCAAGATAGTAAAAATAAGAGAATCCCTTCTCCAGCGCTTCGAAAAATAAATGTGTGTGACGTTGCATTCCACACACCAGATTGACTGGGAGTTCTCAAGTGCACGTTATACAGCGGATGGCTGCCTGCAACAATTCATGGTCACGGCTGACCCGTTGGCCATGCTCCCGGCCCTCTTTCGGTGGGGGGGGGGATATGTGACGTGCCTGCACACGACATAAAGGCAGATAGCAGCGAGAACGAACGTCTGCGTAGCTCAGTTGGTAGAGCGATTTGTTCCGGAATAAGTGCACTCGGGTTCGATCCGCCTGGCGTGGACCAAAAATGACGGAGAAATTTACTTCGTTATAACTCCAGGAAAGTGCGATTCATCAAGCATGGTCTCAGATTCCACAAACCACCTACCAACATCTCGTGGAGTCCATGCCACGAAGAATCGATGCAGTGTTAAAGGCAAAAGGTGGCCCAACGAAGTACTGAGGGAGTGGTCATAATAAAGTGGCCACTCAGTGTATTCATACGAAGAACCCAAATCACATCCACATAACTTCAGAAAAGTCCAAAACCCGGAACAGTGAAACAGTCAAATCTACGTCTCAGGTGGGACTCACATATGGATATCATGTGCATGGCTAGTTATATACACATTTATGACAGCACTACCACGTACCGTTCGCACCCTGAAAATGTACTGTACATTTGCAGCGATAGGAAGAAAGCATGCGTTTCAAATATCGCAAAATTTGTTAGCCTTTTTTTTTTTGTATTTGGAGGTTTAACGGTCATCGTACTCGATAGGATATAAGCAGTGGCTGTCTCTAAATTAGAATTAAAAAAAAAACACTTTACTTTCAGTATTTGCGTCTATAATCACGCTGTGGTCAATACGTACAAGAAATCTTTTCAAAAGAATTTGTGAGGCTGAATAAAGACCAAAATTCTTAACAAAAGCTTTGTGTTCAATAATGTATACTGTTAATAAATACAGAACTATGCAAGTGCTTCGTGCATAATAGTAAAATAATTTAATATTAAACACTTTATAGACCATAACGCGCGAACCCCTCGTACATGCAAATGACCATGGCCGCCCGAAGCGCCTGACATGGGTGAGTACGATTACCTGCTCTCTGAATTAGCATAGGGTCAGCGAGATTAGTAGAAGTCATATTCTGTCACAAAGGTTTTCTCTAAATAAGTAAACGAAGCAGGATATGGTTTCTTCGTGGCGATATCATTCACTCTTATGACATCGCATCTCCGAAAAAAATGCAGTGATTGACCACGATAAATGTCTGAAGGTCAAGTCTACAAATCGGAAGTTTTGTGATATTTCTTTACACTAAGATAATTTATGTAACACGTCCATTGCTTCGTAATAGTTAAAAATTTTAGATGACTAATGCTTTCTTTAAGATTTTTTAGGATTGATACTATGATTCATTTAACGTGTCACTAAATGAAGTCTATTACGCTGTTCGGGAAGTACGCTAACTCTTTCATTGGTGCACATTTCAAAACCTGAACGGCAACACTGGCAATGATTGGCGGTTGCGTAGTTGTAGTAAAGATGCAAACAGCTGGGACAGCGTTTCTTCTTTTTTTCTTGAAGTTTTGTGTTTCATTGCAGTATTCAGAGGGCGTGGTACAAAATCTTCATCAGACAGCAGTAGGACAAAATGCCATGAAGAAGACAGCGGTGTTCAATTGGATGCAAGGATATAGGGAAGGCAGGACCTCACCCAAAGGTGCTCCTTGATGCGGTCCACTGATTTCGACTTCCAGATAAGAAGGCAAACAAAGCATCCAAAAGGTTCACATAAGTCTTGTAGGGTGAGTGAGAATGACCTTTCCATACAACTGGGTTTCCCTCACACAGTGATTTATACCGTGGTGATCAAATAATCAGGCCTAATGATCAAAATAGCAACGTTGGTAGCGCACATACTAACCAATACACATGAGGAATTTCGCTACGAAATTGTATGGAGGAACCTCACCTGGTATCATCACAATAATTGGCTGCTCGCAAGGTTCATCTGCTTAGATTGCCTTTTGTTGGAATGTTACGCAACCAGACAACGACAGCAGTCATGGTCTTGGATTCAGTCCGTACTTCAGCGGCTTCTTTAGCCCTTGCAGAGTTGTATGAGCGTAAGATCTAAGTGATTGTTAGAGTTCATGTTCAGGGCGTGGCTTTCTGGAAAACGTATGATGAGGATATCATCATGCTAGAAGCGGTATAAGTCGTTAATAGAAGAGTGTTTTCTAGCTTAGACATGATGTACAGTGAGCTATCCTTACACGTACATAACAACGCACAATGTTTCTTGGAAAGCCAAGACGCCTCCGTCATCTAATCTGTTAAGCAAACATTATCATTTCCCCGTCATCTTGGTTCTCATGGGAACGCTTTCATTAAGTGGCAGCGTCCACCATATTGTACCACGCATGTTCTTTGAGAATGTAGTGTTTCTGAGAGGATATTCGTGAATATTTCCGTCTCGAAAAAGTCTTCAATTAATTAATTCCCCTTCAGGAAATTTTCACAGCTTCACATGCTCCGTTGGGAAATTTTTCTCGGAACTGAAATGTCGTCTTGTCAGCCGGCTATTGTCAGTAGGAAAAGTGGCTTGTGTTTAGCTGCTACGGAAGAGTGAAAATTAAAACGAGCCGTGATTTGCTTATTGTTCTATTTGTAGATAACTTACGGAAATCTATATGACAAATTTGAAAGGAAGAAAACGCAAACCACTAAGTATGCTACTGTTGTTGTAAATATCGTTAAATATGCTAAATCAAAAAACTGACTTCTACTAGTTCGAACACAATTTTGAGTAAATGGAAATGAAGGTTAGGTAGAAGACGTACTTCAACCATACAGAAATATGGCATTTGAAACAAGGACTAATGATTTGACGTGCATAAGATTTGAAATTGCTAATTTATCTGTTCTTGTAGATCTGAAGAGAAATATCTTCCACAGCTTACTGATAGTGACTAGATCTACAACTTTGCATTCTTTAGTGAACCATATAGAAATCTGTAATGGAACGAAATGTTTGCCAAGATAAAAATCATTCGCAAATAAGCTTCCGTTGTGGGAACTCCAATCACGATGATGTAATTTGGCATTCTTCCAAAATATAAAAACGTGGAAGTAACGGACGGTAAGAAACATATTGATGAAAATCAAATATTTGATTAAAAATGTATCTTTCGATTATAACAATATGGAAAATGTCAAACCCATTTCAGTTTTGTAATCACCATTTGACATCATTGTCTAAATTCACGAGGAATTTCAATTGGATAATATAGATATAAATTTAGTGAATATATTTCAAATACGCGGAGATAATGTAAATAGACGATGTCATCGCTCTGTCCACGTTATTTTACAAACAACGCACAGCAACTGAAAAATTTTACATCCGACACTACTGAGATCGAATCCCAGATCTCTCGATTACTAGCCGAGTGCGTTCGCTTTACGCTACGGTTCCAACAATTCTCAGCGCTATGTGTGGCTTATTAGTCAGCATCTGACTACACAAATCCTTATTGATGGGCTCATTTATAATACGATGGGACCTAACAACAAAAACAAAATTCAAGTATTGCACTTTTGAAATTCTATAAACTTTTTATTTTTAGCTGAAAGTTTTCCAGGCCTCAGCAATAATCCTACAGATCAAAAGTATTCTCGCTAGTACAAATCCTCGTGAATACTTTAATTTCAAACTTAATATTTTAAAATATAAGCGCAGTAATTATGATATTAATTATATATATCAAAGGACTGCCACACTGTGTTGAATACTTTAATTTCAAACTTAATATTTTAAAATATAAGCGCAGTAATTATGATATTAATTATATATATCAAAGGACTGCCACACTGTGTTGAATACTTTAATTTCAAACTTAATATTTTAAAATATAAGCGCAGTAATTATGATATTAATTATATATATCAAAGGACTGCCACACTGTGTTGCTTCTTTCTAAATATGCCCAGATATTTGCATTTTGCTGGAAGAGCTTCAATGTGAGTTTATCACAGACTTTCATTTTGTTTCAGGGTTTAACGATCGCAGTGAACAACAGTCACGCATTTCTAGCATAAGATCACTGGTTCCAGAGAGGGGAGAGAGCACTTCCCATGGTCATCTGAAACTGAAACCAGGATCCAGTATTGACCACCGGCCAGAATTACGTCTCTGACTACTCGGACACAGGAATACTCATAATTGAGATTCTTCTTGTCAGTAGGCAGGTAAGGTACCTAAGTTGTTGGAATATACATTCTTTTTCCACTGAACTTAATAAAACAAAGTAGAAAATAAAGTGATATTTTTAACAATCAATAGAGCCAGTTGAGGTTTTTCTGTTTGAACCTGCTCTCCAAATGAATGGTTGTCCCTTACTGCTCTTTTTCATGGTATTTTCCCTATTTCAACGAAAACACTAAAGTAAATTGTAATTTCCTACAGTGCTTATAAATTACAAAGCCAAAAAACAAACAAATACTTTCACTTAGAATTGGGATTAATTATATAAAGAACACTTAAAGGAAAGTCGCGCACCGATGGCGCAGTGATCTAATTTAGCATCTTTTTTTGACAATTCGCCTGAGATGGGTCCATATTCGAATTACGGTGAGGCATAGATATTGTGTTTGTCTCACAGCACCAGCTTTCACCCTTTCCTGGAACCAGTGTCTCTAAATTAGGGACATGTTTGTTTAAGGGTTTAACAACCCCCGTGAGCAACTCGATGGGCTATAAGCAGTCGCCCATCCTTTATTTAGGGCCACTGGCTGTAGCGTAGAAAAAGAGCCGTTAGAAAAATATAAGATCTATGCCTCACCGCGATACGAACCCGGACCATGTTACACGAATGGTCAGAAGAATGGTAAAGTAATGTGGCCCTGTTACACGAATGGTGCGCTTGTATTAACGGCACCGGCCTTTTCTAGAAACAGAGGCATGACTGGCGACTACTTATAATCCGTAGTGCTGCTCACGTTGGTCATTAAACCTCGAAAAAAACAACTGACCCGTATTCTTTACGTTTTAGATAATCATTAATCTGTAAAAGCAATCCTATTTTAATTCGATTCAGTAACATAAATGAAAGCTTTTATAAAAATATATACGTAAATAAAAACGGTTGTCTGTGGTGGTGGCAGGGAATTTTGCTTGCTACAGGGGCTTACTTCAAGATCTAGTGTGAAGGACGTACACTGTGGAGATTAGGTTCCCGATTGCAAAATAGAAAAAAAAATTCTGTTTCAGTTGGGTTCATTTATTACCGTGTGGACACTACATTAGAACCACAATATGGAAAGAAACACTGGAATGTTATACAAGTTCTGATACAGCAGACGGCGATAGAAGCTGTGCTTAAATACTGTTAAGCAAAATATAAAATGTGATTTAACGCTGCTGAAACTCAGCATATCCGATATTAAACAAAATGTTGAAATTTTGGCATACTGAATAATTTACGTTTTACAAATTTATTTCAAATAAAGAAAATATCCGAGTCGCTGTCTATGTGTATCCAATACATATGAAACGTAGATGGAAAACGTGGTTTGATTTTATCACAAATCAAGAGAAAAATCTTCGTTTTCTTTTTTTTTTTTTGGGGGGGGGTAATGACCAACTCAATGGGCTATAAGTAGCCACCTGTCCCTAATTTAGGGTCACTGGTTCCACGGAAGGGAAAGAGATAGTGACGTAAGACAAATGCAACATCCAAGACACCGGGATTCGAACCCAGACCCATCTCCGACGAATTGTCATGTTCTAACACTTAAACCGCTGAGCCATCGCTGCGGCGATCTTATCTTGCTGAAATTGGCCTGAAAGTTTAAACTCCTAAATCTTGGCAATTTAAACCAAAACCAGTACAATATTTCGGTATTTTGCGTAGTGTATGCCAATTTTAACAGTCCTCAGCTCTTATTTTCTTTAGAAAAACTGTTTTTAAAGTATCGGATGAGCAATAAGTGTTCCTTTAAATCATACGAATACGAATGATTTAAAGGAACACTTATAATCATACGAATTAAAGTCAGGCAATGTATAAATATGATGGCCGTCCCTTAGGCCGAGTGGTGAGAGGGCAGGCATCTGGCAAATTATCCTAGATATATATTGGCTACACAGTAGCGGATGAATCATGTGTCCTAGGACACTGACTCATTCGTTTGGCAGGTACCAGAGGCCCTAAATCAGGGACCGGAGGACGTACTGCAGTCTTAGATGACCAGATGTGCCGAGACAAAACACGCACAAGTAAACCTCGAGACAAAAACGAGACTAAGTGGCAGTAAAAATATTCTGAAACGGTAAGAGCAAATATTAACATACGGTGGTGAAACTAAACGCGTTGTAATTAATTATTTATCAAAGTTGAAGATAAAAATCACAGAAGCAAATACAAAATTGTAGGAAATAAAGCGATATATACATCTATAATAGGAAATAAAGCGGTGTATTGATGGCGTAACTCTAGAAATATTGCTATTCACTGATATGCTCCTTGAAAAATTTTTGAAATACATGTTGTGGATTTTTCGATAGTGTGCCAGTAACAACTGAGAGTTTTTGACTAGCACCTTTTCTATTGGATTTTTTCTGATAACGAATTCCAATTCTTTAAAAATTTCTATAAATTATATTTAGATTTAGGAATGAAAGTATAGAAGGAGATAGCGCTTCGATTGACATCGAAACAGTATTGGCAGCCATTACTGGATTTATATGACAAATGGTATACTAAATAAATTGACTAGGGAAAGAATTACATGAATAGGGTCTGAGTAACACGCGTTGAACGGCCGTTTGAGAAGAAAAATGAAGAATATGAACATCCATTGAGAAGGAAAGTCAAGAACTACTGCAAAGATAGCTCGGCGATGAATGATTGCTATTTGAAACGCGTGAGATAAGTCTAATAGGTATTGAAACGCAATTTATAAAGATCTGAAATATGCCTAAAATATGATGCAATACTTATGTCAGCTACATAAATAAATATTAGTAATGTCTTCAAGTGAAAATTATACAGAGAGAATTTAATGGGTGAAATATTTGCAGAAACAAACAAAGAGGATGAATCGGCAGTTCGTGTTAAATAAATAGTTTTTGAAATCTAAATTTGGGAAGAGAAAGCTGGGGTATTCAGCAGAGGAGTGCCAAGAAATTTAGAATAAAAGCAAAAGCACATACAGTTTTGAACTTATAAGTAAAAAGAAAACTGCAGGTAATCACGCTTTTAAGTAGAAAATGTAAAACATTTAGCAGAACCAATAATTTTCAAAGATACGACAAGTTTATTTTAAATTTCCAGCACAGAAACTGTAGAATACACAATACATGCGCTGAAAGAAGGAAGTCAGAAATGTTAACAGGGTGTGATCAAAAGCAAAAACTAATCAGAGCTAAAAGCTAATGACCATTATGAATTTAAAGAAGCATTATTTTTCGAAAGAAAGACAAAGATGAAGTAATGAAACTTAAGGCCCTCAGTACAACAAGCTTCCAATACGTCAGAGCACTTACAAGAAAGAAGAAAACATTAGAAAGGAGAGAAATGACTGCGATGATTGAAAATCCTATATAAATATACGCCTTAATATGCAAAATAAAGAAAGAACATATTAAATAAATTGAAATGTTGTTTACAGGAGAGTTGCTAAAGGCAAATAAGTTAAGTGAAAGATTCTTTAAATTTTGAATGGGAATTCTTTATATCAAAAATGAAAACCCTAATATATAAGACCTCGTATTAAATGATGGGTTATTAATTTAGTAAAATTTCAGTGGAATAAAATAACGGAATCAATTTCAAGACAAACAAAAAGCTTTTTGCAGAAAATAAAGACGATTCTTGTACGCTTGTTTGTTAACAATATTTAAACATATACCCTGTAGAAGTATTAGAAGAAATACAAAACCAAAGAGATGTAACCCTTGCCAAAGAATTTTGATGACAAAGTTTGCAGAAAATCAAGAATAACCAGACTCATAAGAATACTGCGAAGGTGTTTGAGGAGTTTCTAGCCCATTCTAGTATATCGTGAGGGGTTTTGTGAAAGGTAAAATTGCTAATCAGCGCTGTGTGTCTTCCTGTACGTTAAAAGAAAACTTCAAGTTTCGTAAATGATTTATTTTCTTTTAGAGAGGACGTTGAAGTGATTGAGGTTAATAAAAATGTCCTGACTGTTAAGATAATCAAGCACCGTAAAGTAATTGAATATCTCATGAGAATAAGCAGAAAGCAGTAAGGGAATGTTGTTCTTCATTCACAACGGCCATAAACTGGGTTACAGAATTTACTCTTGAAAGAGACAGTGTTGAAGATGCACCCATAATGGAAGGATTTTCATCATGTCTTTATACGCAAAATCGGATGTCATTCCTGAGCTGCTCATGTGAGACCGCAGAATAGCATTGAAACACATTGAGACAACATTCAACACCTTTCGTGTGCAAGCTCACAAAATTATGATGAATATTTTAGGAAGACAGCATTTTTAAAAATTAGAAAAGGAGTGAGACTAGGTGACACTACATCTCTTAAGTTCTTCAATGCCACATTAGAGAATGTTTTGCAATCATTGAACTGGGAAGGCAAATGAATAAAAAATAATGGAGATTATTTAACCCACCTTCATTTTGCTGATGACATAGTTATTTTTGCAAGTACCGACTCGGAGCTGCGGAGTATGGCCCAGAAACTTGTTGACAGGAGTATACAAGTGGGCTTAAAGATGAATTTCAATTTACAGAAAACAAAATTAATATACAATGCTTTTACGAGAACTGAAGATTTAGCTATTGATGGGATAATTCCAGAAGTAGGTAATTCCTAGATTTACCTTGCATAACAGATAAAAAGCAAGTGCTACATCAAGAAAAAATTAATAGGTGCTTAAAACTTGGTTGGAGAGCATTTGGAAGAAACAGTAGAATTTTCAACAGCAATTTACCATTATGTCTTTAAAAAAATTGTATCCTTCCAGCTTATGGATAAATTATATATCTTTTTTGCTTATGGATCTGAGATATGGACCTTAACTATAAAAGGCAGCCAGAAGCTGTAGTATGGAAAGGTGCATGCTTAGAATAACCAGGAAGGATAGTAGAGGAATTCGTGGATCAGGAAAGTACGGGAGTTAGTGACATGTTTAAGGTAAAATCCCTGGAATGGCAATGGGCTGGACATATTGTAAGAATAACTGACTACCTTTGGGGAGCTGAAATACTAGACTGGATTAGGAGAGGAAAAGGTAAGAAAGAGACAGGAAAAGACCCAGAAGAAGACCATGTAGGAGATGAGTGAATAGAATCCGAAAGCATGTTGGAGGGACATGAATGAGACTGGGTCAAGACAGAAAGCTGTGGAACAAACTTGGGCGGATCTTCATTCAGCAGTGGACTAATAATGTTTGATAATGAAGACGATGAGTTTAGGAATGAAGAAGGTTTCTTTGAGGTGGCTCCCTAAAGCACTAAATGAAGATCAGAATAGTAAAAACTGTTTTCATGAAATTATGATACAGGTTGAAGCTGATGAAGCTAACGTTCTAGAAGGTATGTCACTATGCACGAAACATAGATGCACCACTTTGACCCTGAAACGAAAGAACAATCGAAACCATGGATACATCTCGTTTCGTCCCTTTCTAAGAAGTCACCAGCGCAGAAGTCGGTTGGGAAAGCCATGGTATCCGTCATGTCGGTTGCAGAAGGAGTGCATATTTAAATTCATGTAAGATTTCTAACTGTCAAAGCAGAGTATTATTCTTCTATACCGAGAGGTTCCCGCGAGGAACTGAAATCCAAGAAGAGAGGAAATGGGACAAAAAATCATTTTCGTCTCAATCTTCATCATAAGCTAAAAAATCTTCCTTCAAGACGATATGCCGTCAAACCCACAGCTGTTGTGACACAGACAACATTGCGTGACTGTGGATTCAAGATATAACCACATCCGCCATACTCAACGGTTTTGGCTCTAGAAAACCATTTCCCATTAATGTGAAAAAGGTTTTGAGAGGGTGGAAATGCTTCAGTAACAAATCAGCAATGATACAGTCAACTAATGTTTTGAGTCTAAATTTCCTGAATTTTATTTGAGTGGATCACGAAAGCTTGTGGATCTGGGAAGAAAGTGTGTTAATTTTAAAAAATGATTGTGTTCATATATAAACCGATTTTCAGATTTCAGCATTTCTTGTATGAGAGGTTCGCAATTTTTCACGTTCACGGTGGCTTCAATTGCAAAAACTCAAATGACGTCTAGTTGTTTAGAAATAGAAAGCAAAAATCACTGAAGGCTTTTGTTTTTCATTTCTACCGAGGAGCAAAGATGGAGAACAAAGCCTTGCGAAGCCCAGGAGGTCCTGAAATGAAAGTGATACTAGATAAGACTAATTTGGGAATGATAGACAATGTGCTTCGACTGCAGCCATTCATACAGGCTTCTACTTTTGTAGAACAAATCATTCTGCACCGTTCTCTTAAGCCGCATGATGTGCCTTCAGAACTCAGAGAATTGCAAAATAGTAACTACCTAGTGAAATATTGGATGCTTTGTTAAAATATTTTCCTAACAAGTTTTTCTCCGTTTGCCCTCTTGGGAGGGAATAAAAATATATTGATTCCCTAGTACTATTTGCACCGCGTCACATTTTTATGGACATACTTGTCGAGTACTCAAGCTGGGAAATCTAACCTTTTGGAATGGAAAGGGAATTTAGCAAAAACAGAACCTGGTAGCCCCCTGCAATATGGTTGTAACTCTTATTTTCTATTTAAAAAAAATTGAAAACCCAATATAGATATTTTCCATGCCTTGAAATGAATGAGAAACGTGTGCGCCAACAGAAAATAGTAGCTTTATGCCAGATCCCAACGTTTGCATTTTTTTGTTTTACTTTATTTAATTATGGAATTAATTGACTAATTGAAAACGTGTTTTCGATAACCCTTTTATTTGAGATTTAGTATTTTGTATTTTATTTGAAATTTATATGCATAATGGATTTTTTAAAGAAATATAGGCAAGTAAGGCTCAGAGCGAAAGATTCGAGGTGGTGCAGAACAGAACACTCCGAATGATCAAGAAGCAAATTGATGTCGAAATGGTACGTGAGTGTCTCGGGAATTTGGCACTTATCCACTCAGCCAGGGAAGAACGGTGCTTACCGACCACCGTAAGCAACTCGATGTGCTATAAGCAGTTGCCCGTTCCTAATTTAGGGCAACTGATTAAAGGGAAGGAGAGAACCAATGCCGTGAAACAAATACAACATCTATGTTTCACCCGAATTCGAATCCGGACCAATCTCGGACGAATGGTCACAAGTCATTGCTTAGACCACTGCGCTAACCTGGAGGCGCCATTTCCTTTTTTTGTAAATTGATCTTTAGTATACTACTATGCAACTCAGTTTCGGCCTACTATTTCAACTTCTGGTGTAAGGCTAACGCGCTCAGCTAGATATCGAGAGATTCGGGATTCAATTTCCCAGCGGCGGTCGAATAACAATTTTTCGGTTACTGTCCGTTGCTAAAACGTGGAAAGAGCGATGTCTTTGTTTATTCACTGACGATACGTATTTGGAAGATTTTCACTTTGGATCTCGCCCTTTGGACTTAACGGCTATAATTAATATATAGCCAGTGCCGTTAATGCCCACCAGATAGAAACGTCTCAGTAGCTGAGCCCATCTTACGAATTTATGTCAGATGCTGACAGAAAAACGCATGTAGCGCCGTGGATTGTTGGCCACCTTAGTGTAAGGCTAACGCGCTCAGCTAGATATCGAAAGATCCGGGATTCAATTCCCCGGCGGTGGCCGAATAACAATTTTTCGATTGCTGTGCGTTGCTAAACGTGGAAAGAACGATGTCTTTGTTTATTATCTACATTTCCAAGTATCCCGAGCCTTTTAATAAGTAATGTTCTATAACTTTCAAGATCAACCTATTCATAGATTTCACTTCGAGCCATTGTTCACAGCACATAAAAACATGATCAATCCAGGAGAAGAATTTCCCCGAAATATTTTTTTCTGTTAAACAAACAAGGACAATTCATGAAATGATTTTGTCTGTTTACCCTACGAATTATATTTTTTGGTTCTTTTAGATTCTATGTATTGAAATCCTCTTTGGGTTTATGACTAGGAAGCTTGTATTATCGCATTTCTGAATATCACGACTCTGATAAACAGACAAAGATGTCCATCGTGAACTAGGAAATTTTTCCCACTTGTTAGTGAGTCGTAATCATAGTGAATCACAGTGACTTAAAAATGCTCGTCTAATCGTAGTTCCAGTTGTTTATTGTGAAACAGAAGAGATATATTCCAGCCATCACTGAATGAGTGAGTATTCGCCTTTGTGCTAATGCAAACGAGGATAATGGAGCCAGAAGACTAAGTCCGCCTCATGATCGGAGTGACGCGAATTTAGCTGCAGATATTTATACATGCAGTGGTTTATTAACTCGAGCAAACGAGGGAGAAGGACACAGAGTGCATTAATTTCACAGCAACCTGCAGTACGACAACCAATTGTTGCCAGTAGAAAAGTTCTTGCTCATGCAGCAAACGGGATCTCCAGCTTCCTGTGGTCTGTACATATGTTATGAGAAATGAAGCATGGATGACAGATGTCACCACGTACCGCGCACAGTGGATCCAGCCTTTAACTGATTGCAACTGCTGAGAGCTGGAGCTGTTAGCTTACTGAGGGATCGAAAGGTTAGGCGAGATTGCAAAGCAAGATGAATATGCAATATGGCTCATGCCACAATCAGTGACACACAAGTTTTGAACAACACTTTTGCAATACATCGCATTAAAAATTAGGAATCTTTATTCAGTGAGGAAACAAAATCTCACGCTTTGAATTTTGAATAAATGATTTGTAAAAGCAGTGCAAAATTATTTTCTTTATTTCACAGAAAACTGAAATCATAAATCTACAGATAATTTTTATGAAGATATAGTGCAAAAGTGAATAAATAAATAATACCAATAGCATTAAAATTCGGATCTTCCTGACTTTCAGCATAAAAGAAATGAAAAATTATTTTCTTTATTTCACAGAAAACTGCATTCATGAATCTAAAGATAATTTTACGTAGCTATGGTGCAAATGTAAATAAATAAATAATGGCATAATCATTAAAATTCGGATCTTTCTGACTTTCAGCAAATATCATTCTTTGTATTCTAATCACAAAAATATCAAAACTGAGAATAACAATTTAAATACATGTGGCGGCCCCGGTGGCGCAGTGGTTCAAGCGACGACTTCTGATCATTCGTCCGAGATGGGTCCGGTTTCGAATCCCGGTGAAGCATGGATGTTGTATTCGTCTTACGGAGCTGGCTCTCTCCCTTCCCTGGAGACAGGGCCCCTAAATTAGGGAAGAACAACTGCTTGTAACCCACTGAGTTGCTCACGGTAATCGTTAAACGTACAATAAAAAAAATACACGAGGGTTTATTTCAGGATTCATTGTGGTTTTTCGCATATCTATGCGATCGAGGAAAAAGAAAACGGAAGCTTATTATCGGATATAATGATTGTTAATAGCAAGAATGTAAACTAAATCATAAATATGTACAAAGTCATGCTGCAAGCTTAGAAAAATATTTTTTGCAGGGTGAAAACCAATCAGCAGAAAATTAATGGATAACATAAATGTAAGCAGTAGTCATCCAATATCTATTTAGGAAGTTTTTGCAGTTTTGCACCGGCAGTGTAGAAAATAAAGAGCTACATATTTGTTTAAAGGCCAAGAGAAAATGTAAAAATGTTCATGGGAATAGTACGTGGAGTAATACACTGATACGTTGAAAGCAATGTGTTTCGTGCTTAGGGATTGAACGATATTTACGACCTTTAGGGCTATAGGTGATCTTCCGCCCATAACTTTTATCTTTTTTTTTATTGGAGGTTTAACGACCACCGTGAGCAATTCAATGGGCTATAAGCAGTCCCTCGTCCCTAATTTAGGGCAACTGGTTCTAGGAAAGGGAGAGAACCAGTGCCTTAAGACAAACACAACATTCATGCCACACCGGGATTCGAATCCGGACCCCTTTCGGATGAATGATCAGAGGCTATCGCTTAAACCACTGCGCCCGGGGGCGGCATCCATAATTTACCGCCACTGACTCCTGAGAAGGGACAACTCTAACATAAATTTTAATATAACTTTCTTTTTTAGTGCCTGCCTCTATGAAAATTTGTTTTCACCGGATGACTGGCTTACGAGCTGTGATAGCTGTCTTGCTTGAGGCTGTCTTTCGTTGAGATGTCTCCTGTTAATCTGACTTGCATTGGGTCAACTTGTGTTAGGATATACACGGTCGAGTCACATTATTGTGACCACCAGGTAATATCCAGAGTAACCGCCGTGTGCAGCAGCTCAGACAGCAGCTAGCGGGGCTGAGAGTGACTCACTAAGGTGCTGGAAGGTGTTCATAGGATGTGCAGCCATGCTGACTGCAGTGCATCTGACAGCTGCTAGAGGGTGCGTTGTGGAGAATTCATAGAGCCATCAACACGATCGAGGTGGTCTCACAAACGCTAAATTGGGTTTAAGTGTGGGGATTTAGGGGGCCAGGAAAGTACTTTGAAATCTTCATCGTGCTCTTCCAACCAATGTTGGACATGCTTAGCTGTGTGACACGTCGCATTGTCGTTCTGGAAGATCCCATCCGCCCCAGGGAAGACAATCAGCATGTATGGTTGTACGTGGTTTGCAAGGATGGATTCATAAGGAATTCGGTTTATAGTGACTTCCACCAGTGGCGTAGCCAGAAATATTTAAAGGGGAGGGTGGGGGGGGGGGTAAATGGGTTTGGTTCATTGGTGAAAGCCTCGTATACGTATACACACATATATTGCTTTAAATTCTTGCTCAGTCTTCCCTCAAGAGGGATGTCAAACCCTGAACACCCCTCTGGCTACGCCACTGCCTTCCACAGGTATGAGTAGACACAGAGAATGCCATGAAAACATTCCCCATACCATAACGCTGCCCTCACCAGCTTGTGTTCTTCCAGCATTGGTTGAAGAGTGTTTTTTCTCTGATAGTTTTCGCCTTATACGTCAACGTCCATCCGTTCGATGAAGCAGAAAACGTGACTCATTGGAGAAGGCAACACTTTGCCAATCAGCGGAGGTCCAATTCCGATGCTGCCGTAAGCCTTTTCTGCCGATGCACCTTCGTTAGCATAGGTGCAGTCACCATCCGTCGGTATCGGAGCCCCATACACAGCAGGGTTCGCTGAACTGCCGTTTTAGACACACTTCCGGTAGCCCCGTGTTTCATTCGCCCAGTGAGTGGCTCCACTGTAGCTTGTTAATCGGCCCTCACGTACCTTAGAAGCAGACGTTTACCTCTCACATCAATGACACGTGGTGCTTCACAGTTTACACGTTGCTTATTCGCATTGGTGCCATTTCTCCAATCACGATACACTTTAACCACATCAGCAAGCGAATAGTTCACAAACTGCGCTGTTTAAAAAAACTGCCACCCTTAGCCCTAAAACCGATAATCATCTCTTTTTGCCAACCTAATAAATCGCTTTTTTAATCCATGACAGCAACGAGTGATGTGTTTTCAGATTGCCTATAGCACACCTTATATGCCCTACAAGCCAGCTCACGACACGTGCCTTCTTTAATTGGCTACGCGCTGTTGACGTCAAAAGTAGGAGGTGGTGAGAATAATGTGACTCGACTGGGCCTTTAATTTAAAGACTTTCGTTAAGCTAATTTTGTATTTGCTATATAACCCACGTTAAATTAAAATTAACGTGAGTTACATAGTAAATACAAAATTAGTTCTTGTCAATATTGTTATAAGATAGTCGATGCTCAACGTCTGAGCTTATTCTAGAGTGATTATTGCAAGGTGTTCCACTACTGTAGAAGTGATATTGGTTATCAACGTGATCTGAATATTGACAATTCATTGAGTGACTATAATGAAGCTGTAAGTAGAACTGTTGACGTTTTCTTGAAGTGCAATTTTAATGCTTAATTAAGGATATTGAAGTTAAGCTATCCCTGGTTCCTACCAAATCGAACCAGCTACGATATTTAAAGACAAGTTTCTCGTAATGTGATATTCTACATGTATGTTAAACTGACTTTGCTCGTATAATTACACTCTTAAAACCTAAGATCATTACAATACCCAAGACCATCAGACATTCACAATGCCTCATCCGTGAGTCGTGTGACCTTAGATCATTCAACCCATCTCAGACGAATATTCAAATGATAGGGAGTCAGACCACTTACATACAGAAGCGGTGGAATGGGGTGTCCTTCTTGTCTAAGATACACATACAGAATGGTTAAGCGTGGAATGGACAACTGACATCTACATTGACTTATCTACTTGAAAAGCTTGCGCATTAGGTGCTTTTATTTTGGAATAATTTAAACATGCAATTTTCCACATTGTTTCGAAAAATAGATCTAGAAAAACATTTAACACTAACATTATTTCGATATCTACATAAAAACACAGAGTTTTAGGTTTATATAACCTTCCCTACCTTGAACAATAATAGTTATTTTAAGGAATACGTTTATGGTTTGTAGCAACTATTATTGTAAACGTTATGTGTTCGTGTGTAAGACACTAATTATAAGCTTATTTGGATTAGATTCGTTTTAGCTTCACCGTAATGCTCGTTGAACCTGGATAGATTTAGCCATTAGATGTAGCTGAATCGTCCTTAACTAGACATGGAAGAGCTAATTATGCAATCGAGATTATGGGCAGGTTGAGAAAAAAGTTGTACTTGTAACAAAATCTTTTTTGATTTATATCCAGTAAATAAGTCAACACGCAGTCGTTGCACAGAACAACTTATCCTCTACGATTCAGACCGGTCGAAACAAGGTTGCACGCTGTGGTAAGCAATAATGCTCTTCGAGACAAGAATGCACTTTAAGAACAGAACGCTCGCCATAGTAAAGAAGTACGGAACTGTGAAATGAAGAAATAGTCTATAGACTAATACTGACACGAAAATAACGAAACTTTTTGATTTGAAAACGCTAAACGTAAAACGCTAAACGAATTCGACTATCAAGCTTAATATTTTAGAAGCTTTCCACATATGTCGCAATTATTCACTGCTTGCCACACGCTTGTATTACGGGCATATATTATCATATTTACACACACATATATATATCTAGTTATGCCTGTAAAATGGCTGCAATCGCGATATCACAATGATTTGAATGTTACGCTCCATTTGTCCCGATGGAGCCGAGACAAACGCACAGAGAAACCATAGTAGATCATAAATAATATTTACTGTGGATAAGCGTTGCTTATCTAATCTATCTAAAATTACCTCTTGAAGACTTAATGCATTCGTTCTTATCTCCAGGTTTCGGTTACGCAATTGTACTTTGACCTGTGGTCAGTGTTTCCAAACTCAAAATCGTCGGACAAGAATCAGTGGCTTTCAGTATAGAACAACATTTAACGAGAATGCCATAAGTTATATCAGACGACATGAACTCAAAAGAAAAGTTAGATTAGATTATAAGTCACAAACTACAGAAAATGATCGCAACATCTTAGTTTTAAATTCTTCCACCAGCCGAGAGAAGAAAAAATATATCGTTCATGTTGAAATACAAAAATGACATTTCAGTACATATTAAGTAATCTGCTTGATCGTTTCTTGCAACATTGTTTAATATTATAACTTTAATATGCATACTTGTCATACTTGTTCCAGAAAAACCATTCTGTCATTTTTATCTAGCAGGTATAGCATAAAAGTTATTCACTGGCTTGTTGAATTGGATCTTTACGTTATCTTCTTAGTGCTTAGGTCTTAACTTGAAGGTTAAAACGCTTAGCATAGCTTGTAGGCTAAATTCCTCATTTTCCCGGAATAGTCTCAGTCGTTGTAAATGAAAATTTCAATTACATATAGCATTCGCTTTCAAATTAACGTCCAGCGTTTAATGACAATAGAAATCCGCTTTCTAAATTCCATATCCTTTATTTGAAATTGAAGCACGTCAGGTTGGTCAAGAGCAAACCGTTCGTAACACAAGATGCCTTGAATAGAACTTATCAATTATATTTCACAAAGTATGAGTGAAACTACTATCTCAATATAAAATGTTGCTACAAGATTAGCTCGCTCTCTGCTCATCTCAATATTGCGTACCATAAATCGCTCAACTACAGCTGCACGTGAATTGTTGAACTACATTGCTGGTGAATCACTCACCTGACATTGCACCTACATGAATCGTTCAACTAATATTTCTTAAATAAATCATTCTGCAGACATTGCATTTACAGGAATCTTTCCTTACATTGCTCGTGAATCGCTCAACTGACATTTCACGCTGGGATCTTATCTCACAGGTTTTTGTTTACGTTGTTTGCCCTTTGACCCGCTGTCAGGATTGCCGTCTTCAAATTCATCTGGAGAAACTCTATGGCATTAAATTTAGAAAATATTAAAACTAGAAGATAACAAGACAGAAACTCAAAAGGGGACGGTTAAATTAGAGATATACGTCCCATAAGTTTCTCAAATTAAACATCAAATAAATCTGAACTTCTTTCACGAAGAACATAAATGGCCAGCCAACGTGAACCTTAAGCAGTACTTCGAAATTCCGTTACTGGGAATTTATCATTTACTTGCTCATATCGCAACATTTCTTTTCCTTAAAATAAATCATATTTTTGAAAACATGTCTAAATGCATTGTCATTCTTTTCATAAAGCCGCCATGTGCTTTTTTTCCACGTTTAGAACATACGAACGCATCTGGGGAACTTTTCGTTGGCTAACATTAAATACAATCGTTCTAAAGAAACGAAAATTGCATGGAATACTGAAGTTCGTAGCAAACATTGTTTCCTTACCGATATTCTTTTGTGCTGGAAAGTCACGCAATTAGAACACTCGCATAATTTTTGGCCACCTGGGATACTAGCTCACGCACCGTTATTGTTTACAGTGTTAGAAGCTATATTATGCAGTATATGTGGTTTTATTTAGAAAATTCCGCACGATGCATAAAAGAAACTCTGGGAAGCAGAGTGTTGTGTTATATACTACTGTCTATCTGTAACACAAAAACAGCAGCAAAACAAAAGATAGTGTTACACACTATTGGCTCGTGGTGCTTAGTAAGTATTTCTATCACGTCATTTCGCTGTATTAACCCAAATACATGCTTTTATTTTTGCAAGTCAGGTGAATACTGCAGGCAGGCGTCGTTTGAAATCACATGAGATATATTTCACACACACTGGATAGCCGCACTATTACGAAAGCTGTTATCTCAAGCTGATGAAAACTCATGGCAATATGAAGTATACACATAAAGGATTAATTTTGATTGTTGTATTTTAACCCTTTAAGCGGCTGATGTATCTGAACCAAATGGTGTCCAATATTTTCTGCTCTCCTCAAACAGAACTGTTGACATAGTAGCCGGGTTATGCGCAAACTACGGCAAAACTATTCCCTTCCCTCTCTCATTTCAGCAGTCTACAAAATATCCGTCTCTTGTAGTAAGTGCTCCCTTATGAACTTTAGTATTATAGTCTATAGTCTGATTACCTCATAGTGTTTTACTCTTTGCTCCATGACGCGAGGAATGACTGGAATGGACTAGTCCCCCGACGCGGATATCATGCCACTGGGTAGAAGCAAGTTACTCAAACATCTTTTATCTCCTTTCTTAGGTTCTGCGCCATTTTTGCAGTATTTTCGGGAGGAAAGGTAACATGATAGAAAGGATTAAGAAAAATTATTCCCCTTAAATGACCATTTTTAATCACAAATGCAGGTTCACTCGTTCTTGTCGAGTTCGACTCACTTATTAGACAGCGAATATATTCGTTTGAGCTGATTTCAAATAATTTTTCTAACCCCGAGTTGATTGAGTCCAGCTAGTTAAAGGTTTAATAATGGAAACATTATTGTGAACATCTCCTACTTTTAACGTCAAGAACGCGTAAACAATGAATGAAGGCACGTGTCGTGACCTGGATTGGAGGGTATATAAGGTGTGCTGTAGGCATCCTGAAAACATATCACTCGTTGCTGTCATGGATAGAAGGAGCGATTTATCAGATTTGCAAAAAGGGATGATATTGGGTTAGGTAGAGGAATGTAGATTCGCGGCAATAAGTGGCTGAAAAACAAGGAATCATTTTTCTTGCATGTTGCCGAAGGCTTGGGTATTCTATTGCATTTTTTCATATTTCAGCTGGTTCTTTCTTAGCGTCAAATAAGAACTTTAAAATGTTCCTTCAATCGGGGAGCATTACTTCGTTGAATCTTCTTTTACTCTTTGGTATTTTAAATACGGCCATTTTAAGATTAAAATAAAAGTAATAAAAGACAAATAAAATACATATTGATAAAAATAAAAGAATTTGTTCTGCAAATTTTGGATTCACTCAGAAGGCCGCAGGTTTCCGACGTCTGCTCTAGGGTCTTAAAGTGTTGGGACACTTACTGGGTATCCGCATTAATACGAAAGCCATCATCTCAAGCCGATGAAATTCTAGTAAATAAGAGGCATAACAAGTAAAAGGTTAATTTTAATAAACGTATTGTGATAATTGAAACTGTAATACAAATAATTATAGAATATCGTTCCATTTATACGTTTAATTAATTTTGAGGCTTCCTGTCCTAAATTCTAAAATGTAAGATCTTACCACCCGATTAGGATAGAATCTGAAGTCGTTGACGAAATTCGTGCCAATAACATCAATTGCTAGAATGCCGTCGTTGCACGATATAAGATGAAATTCAAATTTAACGATGAAAAATTGCCTTTTTATTACACTGAATCAAAAGCTAAGAGTCAAAATCATATCACTAGATCTTTCATGCTGGCTCCCAGTACATCCTCAGGTGAATTCTAAAACAGGTATCGTAAAAATTTGAAAAAAAGAGTCCACCGTGGAACGTCGCTTTTTTATATACATCGCGTTCAGCACACGAATGACTTCAAAAAACGTCACCATACTCTGACTTATGATTGTTGTGTCTTAATTGTTATTGGGTGAGTTCCGAAATCAAGATAGAATCGCAAAAAAACAAACAAAAAAAAACAATTTTTATAGGATGGATTAAATTAACCAATGCATAAATACGTCCGAAAACTAATTTCAGGGATTTTAACTTCAAACTCACGGTTCAAAGATATTTCATTTGTGAAATTAACCCTGCTAAGTTTGCTTCCATGCTTTTTCAATGTTTCACAAAGAAAGTTTTCTTAATCTCAGCTCTTATTGTTGGATACCTTTCCCGTGAATTAAAATATTTTGAGTGTTCTATTTCGTACTCGAGAAGTTATTAAATATCCACTATATGTTTTTCTAAGTGCAATGTATCAGTTTAATATAAAAGCTTGCATTTCATAAAGTAAGGCTTGGGTTACGAGGCCCTAAGTTTGGAAAACTGCATGAAGATCGTAAGAAAATATTTCTGCAATGAAAAACTGAATTAATGAGAAATAAAGTTAAATCGACTTTGAAATCATTCACGTCATTTAAATCACGTTGTATATTCCATTTATCCCATTTTGAGAACTCAGAATTTCAGCATTTTATTTAATATAAGATCATTTCAAGTGCAAGGTTAGGCCTTAACGATACATCGTAGATGAAAGGAAAAGAAAACATTGGGATTAATGCATCAGATATAAGGCATACAGCTTAAGGGCACTCTATCACGACATATTAAAAATTTGAATTAAAGCTTTATTGTTCATTAGTTTTTCCAAAGAAATTGAAAAAATATTTTTTTCTGTAAGACATACAGACAATATTTGTCTCCTGATTCAAACCTTTAACCGGCTAGAACGAATTAACTCGGGGTTAGCAAAATGGGTTCAAATCAACCCGAGCGAATATATTCGCTGTCTAAGAAGTGGCAGAACTCGGCTGGAATGAGTGAACCTGCGCAACAGAGAGCGTTGCTTTCCCTTTAGCATTTTTAATCAAAGTGATCATTTGGGAAGATGATTGACACCATTCTTTTCTCTCTCTCTTTCCTCCTCTCTCTCTCTCTCTCTCTCTCTCTCTCTCTCTCTCTCTCTCTCTCTCTCTCTCTCTCTCTCTCTCTCTCTCTCTCTCTCTCTCTCTCTCTCTCTCTCTCTCTCCTCTCTCTCTCTCTCTCTCTCTCTCTCTCTCTCTCTCTCTCTCTCTCTGATAACCTACTAAAAGGATTATTACAACGAAGACCAACCGTAAAAGGTAAAGAGAAGATGTTTCAATAGCTTACTCTACGCAGTGTCATGATGTCCAAGCCACTGGAACTAGCCGTCCCTCATCATGCCTTGGGTCATGGAGCAGAGAATAAAAAACTAGAAGCGAGCTCGTGTCTCCCGTGACAGGTTTACAGCTGGTACTGCTAAGACGACGAGAGGGGTAAAGAAATTGTTCATCAGTAGCTTTCATAAAACCTGGCACCTGGGTAAACATTTCTATTAGGAGAGAGCACAATGTTTTAGGCACCATTCGGTTCAGATTCATCGACCGCTTAAAGGTTTAAATTCTGCACCTGAATGCCTGGCGAGTTACACAAGGGGAGCCAAAGTTCCTGCAGTCCCGGAGAATCTGAAGGGCCTATTCAAGGAATCCCTTAACGTTACTCTGGAATACGAATAAATAAAGAAACCAGTGCATTCTGGTAAATTTTACTATGCAGCGTTATTTGTCTGTATCTCTGCATGCGTTCTTATTCCTTATACACTACAGATTAATAATATCTATGGCAGAAGTATCATATCATCTTGGAAGCCTCAATGACCAAATGGTCTGAGGGGTTGGGCTCTGGCCATTTTTTTGAGAAGAGCACTGGTTCGAATCCTGAATGACACACGGGTGATGCGCTTATCCGATGGGGCTGGCTTTGTCCCTTCTCTAGGGTCAGTGGCCCCAAATCCGGTACGAGGGATAACTTCTATTCATAAGAGTTGTCCATGAAGATCGTTAAACAACGAAAAAATCTCTTCTCGTCTTGTCTACCTCTGAAAGAGCGCATTTCAATGTTTACCATTCATAAATCTAATGCTGTCATTTCTTCAGTAATTTGCTTTCATTTCTTCAGTTACAATATCCTTCATTTTTTCAGTAAACTTTGTTGTAAATTTACAACACGAAGAGACTTAAAACCAATAAAAAACAATCAATTTTCTTAAATAATCAGAACAAATATGTTTATTTATATGCTATTATTATACAGTATTTAAATATGAATGATTAAGTATAGCATAAAATTTGAATAAATATTAATTACTGCATATTCTGGTTTCACTAAAAATTTATAGCTTCTGAATTCAAACGAAAACTTTTGCATTTGTAAAATATGTTTCAAATGAAATTCTCTACAACCGGAAAAAAATATAGATGATCAGATCTTCAAATGAAATATTTGAGGGCTTGCGATAAGCAAAATGTTGATAAAAAAGAAATAAAGACTTTGACATGAAATCAAACTTATGGTAAAGAATTGATAAGTATTTTAGAAATATTTTTTGCAAGGTAGTTGCAAATAAAATGTATCACAAACATTTAGAATTCTCTGAAGCAAATAACATAAGAATGTCATTGATGGCCAAGCAGGAAAAAATAAAAGATGTCTTAAAAAGTTTGACTCGAAGCAAAAACGTTTCTTAAAATAACACACTTAGGAAGCTGGTGATCGCGGTGAACTGAAAACTTCGAATCAAATAATTGCTCTGCTGAACTTGCAAAATATGCCGAGGGGTCTGTAGAAGAAAGTTATGCATAAATGGGTGAAGTATAACGATGAATTGATAGAAGTCTTTTACAGAACATAATGAATCTAAGATCTTAGAGAAACGAAAGAGAACTGAAAAGGAAACGATCATGCTCCACAAACTTAATTAAATGCGATATAATGTTAACGAAATGTATTTATTCGTCTTTTGAATGGTTTACTTCATAAACAAGCGCACGCACTTCATGTAGAACAAATGCGTATCTTTCTGGACAGAACTGAATTATACGTAAATCAATTTACTTGAAGTAGGAGAAAAATCGCATATAAATATGAGTTAGAATTCAAATAAAGGTAAATCTTTGATATCTAAATAAGGCTGCAGAAGAAAATTATTTATCTGCATAATACGTAGAAATACCGACACTTTAAGCAAGTCGAAAAATTACGTTTCTGTAACATATTCAGTAAGGATAAACTTAATTTCCATAATGCTAATTTCAAACATAATGGAAGGGGAGTTTCCCTCTCAGATACCAATGAATTCGATGTCTGAAGATTTTGTCGATGTCCTTAGCTCCACGTACATATTCAATAGTTCTTAATTCGTTTATTACTTTATATGAAGATTTTGTCGATGTCCTTAGCTCCACGTACATATTTAATAGTTCTTAATTCGTATATTACTTTATATTTTAATGCAAAAACATGGGTCTCGAGTATCGTTAAAGAACAAAACATCAAGCTTCAGTTGTGATTCAGATTTGACGTTTAAATTATAAATGTAAACATACAGAAATATGTTCGAATTTGGTGTTTGAATTGCTCACATTAAACAGCCTAAATTTATTAAAAGCCATTTGATTCGAAGGTATTTTGTATTTATTTGATGATACCTTTGTAGACGAATTTAGCATACACTATACTTTATTTGTAGATGAATTTAGCATGCACTAGACTTTATTTTATGAAAAAAAGACTCAAAAAGAAAATTAAAAGACACTATACGCTGATGAATATCCTCTATTTGGTAACATGACTGCTATCTTCAATGAAAGTGCAACCCAGTACTCATGACATATGAAACATCCCAATGCATCATGCACACATCCATTCAGAGTGAAAGTATTTTTTGAAGAAAAGGACATCATCAACAAAGGTATATAGTTTTCACATATATATCAAATTAACAATATGAGTAAGACTGCGTAAATATCTTGTTCCTATAAATAAGGAAGTTATAACAAAGTAAATTTATCCGTCATTTTTGTCCACGCCGGGCATCATACCCAGTCCCCTTATTCTGGAATAAGTCACTCTCCCAAATGAGCTACGCGGACCTATGCTCTCGCTGCTATCTGCCTTTATCTCATGTGCGTCCTCCGGTGCAGGCACGTCACAAAGTACGAAGTGCACACCCCAATAAATCAGGGGATGTTCGAATATACGTGTTAGATATTCATGAAGTAAAAACAAACTTTCCAGCAGCATAGTTTGCAAGACATCTTCTCATAATATTTCCATACTGGCACTCAAGCGCAGTACCTCGTCTGTACAGTGCGCATCTCATAATTTTCCCAAACTTCAGTTAACACGTTTAAAAACTTCTAGTTCATTCCTCTGAGTTTTCTAAGCTGCCGATAAATTCGGAAGTCACGCTCCTACCTAAAGAGGATTGTTATCGTAGAGCAGTTTGTCAGTCATCAGGGAGAGCATGCTTCTTTTAAAGAAACCAGATTTTGAAAAAATGCAATTCTGAAAACGACTCCTATGCAAATAGAAAATTAATTGCGTTCCCGTAGTAGATATCTATGAGTAGTTTGGGCCACGTAGCAAGTTTGCTGCTCGAAATATGGGGGAAGAATTGTGATTCAAATAAGTTTAAAGCTGGATGATCGTTGATGGTCGAGAATTTTGGTACTTCTACTCCGGCTTTATCAGGTGTTTACGCTGTACTGTGGTGAGGATGATCACTGAGCGGAAATGAAGAAACACTCAGCCCAGCCGAGCCACTAACGAGTAGTGGAACAAAACAGTGACAATAAGCGGCCACGCTCTACCGACATAACTCCTCAGTAAAGTGCGGAAAACACCAGAAAAATTTAAATCTGGACAATGCACTGGTATTTGCAGCAGTTGAAGTAGAGGTGACGGTATCAAGTTTGCCAACCCTTTCTCACTAATAGAGAAAATTTACTGGGAAGGGATTCGTGTCCACAGCTTCGATGTTGAGTATTTCATTCATTTTAAAAGATTTCTTGTGACGGCTTCTGATTTTACCTGGATCAAGTTGACCGCATGTTTAGAATTTCAAGAAAACAAGACAAGACAATGGATCTACGTGTCTTGTGCAGACCTTCTAAGTAGGTGATAGTTGCATCCTGTAGTGGGAGAGTTCAGGCCCTTAATGCGCGTTAAAGACAACTTGAATGGTGAAGACTCTCGCCAACAGTAGCAACATAATTATGTTTTTGTTCAACAACACACAGACACACACACACGCACGCACGCACACAAAATTTAGCATCGCTCGCGGTGTGTAAATAGTAATGTGAGTTTTGGCTTCCATACTCTCCACACATTTGGGACTACATGAGCTCTTTAATGCAATTTCTCTTTGTCTACGTACAGTTTGCATTGTTTTTCTCTCTCTAAAGATTTTCCGATATCTTACTCCGTTTCACGATAGATAGTCCCGGTTATGCCAGTAAAACATGTATATAAATGTCATTAGGAATTTCATAATTGCATTTAGAGTGTGATAGGTAAATTTGTATTCAATGTATCCCCCTATGCGAGGCCTTAGCGCAGTATCGTATAGGGGGATACATTGTAGCGATGCTTGTCTCAGAATTATCTTCATATCTAAAAATGTACTGCATAATACAGAGGAGTGCAAGAAACTTGATGAGAACAGTTTTCCACTCTCGAGACTTTAAACATAAATAGTTATTAAATGGTTTAGTTTGGTTGTTCATCAACAAACAGTTTTGATGTAATCAGGAACCCCATGAGGTACATTCAAAGTTTTCAGATTGGCGAGGCGAAATGTGAAGCCAGAACACACCCAAACCCACACCTTTCCCATCGTCTCTCCTGGTAGTGGTCATAATCTCACCCAACAAAGCTGCCATATTTTCCCTTCGCAGTTTCTCTGTCCTCGAGTCACATTCTCATCTCCTTTATTGATCTGTCTCGACCTTCCTGTGTACAGCAAGAAGGTAGTGATACGTTTATTGCACCCTGGAAATATTGAGTCCTTTCATATATGTTATAAACATTTGAAATCTGCAAATACTTTCTTTTTTATTGCGAAAGATGAAATTTGATATTTCTACTCTACGTCTATAATAAATGAATGAAAGGTCAGAGAAAATGTAAACAATAGGAAACAAATCACTCTATTTTTCTAAATATAAATGAAGAAAATCGTACTGTAACTGGCATGCTACCAGTATCACAGTTACAGAAAGATGAGGTTATTATACATTCTTGGATAATCAGCGCTAATGATTTTCTCAATTTGAGTAGCACTTGCCACTTTGGTTATTTGGCTGTGGTCTCTATTGCATCCATTATGTCCTTCCCTCTTCAGCAATTTTTACTTCAAATGACTAACATAACGCCCATTGGATGTTAAACTCAGCTGTTTGCGTCAAATACGCATCAGGAGTATGCGAATCATTCATTAGCTCCAGATACGTCTAACATTTTTCTAAAGAATGGTGGTAAGACATAGCCATCAACAAAGTCTTTCAAATCAAATATTGTCTTTAATTACCTACAAAAACAGGTCAAAGGATCAGCGACAGGAATAATTCTCGCCAGGTGTGGCTGGATCGTAAGGGTTAAACATCGCAGTCACCTGCTCAGAATTTAAGTGAGATGTGAAACATCGAGTACTGACTGCCAAGCAGTGCTTGAATTCCCTTCCACGTTCAAGGCAATCATAGACCTTGATAACCAACCACCCTTCTCTGATAGTCTTCAGCGTAGACGAAACCCGCATTTATTGAAAGCAAGTGCCATTACGCATCTTCATTTTCCAAAATAGTAAGAGTGCCTTCGCTGCATGATAATACTACCGGATATTTTCATTTGAAACCCTTTCCTTTATAACGCACAGTAAACGATGAAATGGTGTTTTAAAATTGCCATGTCATATCAAAGAAAAGTCAAACCAAAAAAGAAACTTAGGTGAAAAGAAATATCTTACATAATTTGTTTATTTCAAGTTTCTTTCTACCAATATGACTTTTAAAAAGATCCTCTTTTGTTGACGGAAACTTGAAAATAAGAGAAAAATGACCTGGGCCCCAAAGGGTTTTTGGTGTTCACCCCTTCCACCCGGAGATTTTAGACAGCCTGATGATTTTGTTATCTGTAGCTTCCTTCCACTAAATATAACTTCGCTTAGTCAGTACATCAGAATTTCATATCAAACTTGAAAGTCAGCTTCCTGTGAAACACCTTCAAAGAACTGGTCGAGAAAGCAGATGGTAAAGATTAGCATTCCGATTTAGATTATTGAAAGTACTTTGACGATATCCAGACGTCATGAACGTCACTTATTGGAAGTGACCAATAATTATAAGAACATTGCCTTAATAAATGGTACCCAGACGTGTGTCACGACTTCGGAGAATTTGAAACAGAACAGCGATTGCGAATGACATTTTTCAGCCAGCAGGCCGAAATCGTCGTGTACACTTTGCAGTAGCTCTTTCAATCGCTCCAGGAAAGCTTCATATACGAAGAACTGAACTAAGACGGAGATGCATCTTGAGGAATTTCCACCACAGGGATTTTGATAGAATGCATCAATCCGATTGCAAATGATCTATGTCTTGTCGCGCAATATGAGGCATATTTTAGAAGCAGCACTACAGTGGACAGAGTATTGCCAATGAGATCTCCCTCTGTAAAAAAAATGTTACCCCGATCGTTTTTTAAGGAGGAAAGTAACCCACAATCTGTTTTGCTACACTGCCAAACTCTACTTATTCGGAGTTGAGTCATGAAGCTCCAAAAACAGAGGGGTATACAATATCCGAACACTTTATTTAAACTTTTCTTTCATGATCATTCTACAATATAAAGATTGCGTTTACGAGATCATGTTTAGGATTCGTATTTTTGTTTATGTAACTTAATATATCTCGTAACATACGTATTGATGATAGATAATAAAATCACGAGGCCGGAAATGCTTCTCCATAAAAATTATACTCATTCAGTTCGATCTTACAACGCATATCTTTGCGCTAAACAGGGCATGCTTGTACACATATTTGTACACTGAAAACGAAAAAAGGAGTGCCACACATTTTCAAGGGACTATCAATCACAGAAGTACGCACATGGGACATTTCGTTCTGTTTCAGTTTACTTCAGATTGCATGGATGGAGAAACATTGGAATGAAAGCCGGTGCTATAGCCCAGCCCTACACATTCAAAGCCGAAGCGTTAGACACACACAACACAAACACTGACAAATACGAAAATGCGAACGCAAGGAGGAAAAATAAATCAAGAAACTTAAAATATCGTTAGAAAGAATCAGAACAATAAGTAAAGAAATGATACTAAGAAAAACATCAGGAAATCTAGATGCAAAGACAGAAATAAAAAAACATGACGAGGAAAATAGCATATACAGATGAAATAAATGACGAGAATGTTTGAGCCGGTTTAAACGACATCTGTTTCTCAATTATGTCAGCTCTAGGAAGTGAAATTCAGCAAAGAGTGAGCAACACGTAACCCTATTTCAAACACGAACTAACAGTACTAATTTTGTGAGTTAAAATTTTGTGTTGGTGAAAGCAAATAGTTTTATTGTGTTGGTGAAAGCAAATAGTTTTCTCCTAATTCAATTTCAACTACTGAGACTATTGGCCTTATATATTTTGATTCGTTGAAAGGAATCCGTATAACATCGCAGCAACGAAAGAAACTTGACATTGGACGGAAGTTTACACGGAACGTAAAGTAAAAAAATTGAAGTAAAATTTAAACGACATGTGAATATGACAACTCAGTAGAGTTGCCTATCAAACGGTTGTTATGCTTTGGGATTTGTTTCTGTTGCTTATACCTTTTCAGTCGGCTTTAAATCTCTTTGAGTAATCCATTTCACATTTAAAAAGAGAGTATTTGTTTTCACTTTGGAGGACATGCTTGATATTTGTAAACCATAGTGTCGCTCAGAAACGTCAAAAAGCTACAGCATATTATTGAGACACTTGTGATAAATGTAAGTTGATATAAAAATTCTGAAACATCTTTTTTCTTAGAACAAAAAGGAACAGCCGCAATTCCCGATTATATTCCATTCATGGCTTTGTAACTTTGAATTTATTTCAAAAATAAATTATTGTCTTCTTGTCGAAAATGTAAATAACAGTATGATGGTTTTAAAATATGTCATGACTTTAGAAAATTGTTTAATGATAGCGTTTAGCGAACTACTGCCCACGGTTTCGATGCCCCAATGTTTTAAGGCACTGACTTCTTATCATTCTGCTGAGATGAGTCAAGTTTGGAGTCCCCGTGGTACACTGGTCAGATTGTGATTGCTGCATCTCTTCCTTACAATAAGTATCCTAAAATTAGTGACGTTTGGAGCCAATTGAGCTGCTCAAGTTGGTGGTTAAGAAAAAGCTGCTGACTGAATTAGACTATATAATAGTAAACGAAAGCATACCTTAGGCTTCTAGTAAGTGATAACTATACTCTTAAAATTACGAAAACTTACACCGTTTGAGAGATGATTAATAGGCAAAATCTAAGAGCGTAGTTTTCGTTCAGCAAGATTCATAGGAAGGTAACATACATAGCCTTTGCCAAGTATTTCCTTTCAGGTAAAGCTTTAAATTCTGAATTTTTAGATTACATCGTATATTGAAGTCATCAGTAATACTGTTAAATATTTAGAATGTGGCCGATAAAATGATGATAATGATGAACTGGAATTTAGTTATCACGAAAGATTCGTGCTTATCCTAGTGCATAACATTTAAATCAATCTTGGGAATTAATAGAATTGAACAGTTATCTACAAAGTTTTCGATCATGTGCTATGTAGAAAATAAAGCTTTCAACTTTTCTAGAAATATTTCGGAATGTTTTTATCATTTCTCTAAAAGGAATACTTTCCTTTCTTACTATGAAAAAGCGCGAATCCATAATTTCCTTACAAATTAACGACTGCCATAAATTTAGGGATATTTCCTTTCATGTTTTAACATTACAGGAATTTTAAAGGAAAAATAAAGGCTTTAAGGCTTTTTCACACGTTACTTGCTAGACAGATAATAGAAAAGAAATAATTTCAGGAGTTATTAGATGCTTTTATGTTTATCAGAGAGTGCTTACAAGGAAATATTTTCCTAGCTTTGAAGAATTTTACCTTGAGCGTAGAATGTGAAATTTACATAAAATAATCAAGATAAGAAAACTGACTGCAGTTTTTCTAGTTTGAAAAAGCAAAAACGGAAGAGCTTTAACCAGTGTTTTATTCATTACTGGCTTTTGTTTATGTTAAGGAACCAGAAAATGTCTTAACTAAACCACGCCTTCGAAATTTATTTCACTTCATTGTTATAGTGTAATAGATCAAACAATTTAACGATGATTTTGAAACAGAACCACCTGAATTTACTATTCCATGCATAAATATAATTTAGTCTACAAATACTGCATTTCTTTGCAGCATCAGCAGTTGTTCCTTTCTACTAGTTTATGGTTAAAAATTAGGCTATACCAGATGAAATTTAACAAAACGAAAGACTGAAGATTGCCTTTGGGGAGCAAATATTTACAAGACATTATGCGAAACCAGCCGAAAACATATTTTCTACTTTTGCCTTAAAACTACACTCTGTTTCGAAGCTGGGTGCAAAACATGGGCTTTACATAAAAAAATACATTTATGTATTTTTTGTTTGTTTGGGAGTTTAACTACTTCCGTGAGCAACTCGATGGGCATAATTCCATCCCTAATTCAGGAACACCTAATTAAGCAGTCTCTCGTCCCTAATTTAGGACCACTTATTCCAGGTAAGGGAGACAGCTAGTGCCATTAGACAAATAAAACACGCATGCCTCACAGGTTTCGAATCCAGACCTATCTCGGACGAACGTCATCAGCCATCACTAAGACCACTGTACCACTGGAGCAGAGTACGTAGTAATGGCGACGCCAGCCGCTGAGTACTGGAGGAAGTGTCATAAATTTTGAAGTGCTAGGCAGATATTTTGGGAAACGATTCCATTCATGCGGACTTTACTAGACGATGATATCCCTAATCAAAAGAGTTTTCAGGTGCATATTGTGCCTTGTATTTATTTATCGTATGTAGTATAAGAACCATGGATACGAATCTCTATTCCAAGCTACTATTTCTTCGAAATTTTAGCTTGCTTATGCAGTTTTTTCTTACTTTCATTTTTTTTCTGTCATAAAGCTGTTTATGAATTTTAGCTTGTAACATGACAAGAAATATGTATTTCTCTCTCTCTCTCATCTTTTAAACTATAATTATAAAACTGGTGTTTCTACTACTCTCTTAGAAATTCGCTCAAAGTAAGCTTCATTTCCTCCCAGAAGTACAAACACTAAATTTAACAAGAAATCCGTTTTAAATAGCAAAATTTTGGTGAATTCGAAAAATTCAGATACGTTTATCCAAGTTCCGTAAAATTTTAGACGGTTGCGTCGGGCATTTGTTCTAACAGCTTAAATCTTTTTTTTTTTTTTGAGGGGGCTAAAGGGTGGGCTTAATTAAAAGATGGATGGGCTGAAGTTCACCCCAGCTCTTTCGTAGCGTCGCGTCTGTTACGCAGCTTTCAAAGCAAGATATTTTACACTGAGACTTATTTGACAATAGAAGTTACAAGGATTTGAATTCAGTAAAATTCATTCCTTACTAGGAATACCATGGCATAAATATTTTTTAAACTATAAGTCGCATTTCAGGAATGAAAAAACTTTCTCTTTCTCATGGCAAACTTCCCTAGCACACGTATTTGTATCAATTTCAATTTGACCTCATCAAACACTGATGATAATTATGTGAAAAAACCGAATTCAAAACTAAAAACAAGAGCTTCATGATTCAACTACGTAAAGGAAGGCTAATTGTGCTATAAAAAAACAGATTAAATTTAGAAGATTTAAAACACAAGGTGCATGATAAATTGGAAGAATGAGAGTTTTCATTTCGAAGACAAATCTTTATTTTCAGTTTCTCTGTATAACATAAATGTTCCATTGTCAACTGTTCTAAACAAATTAAGCAACTGCCAATATGAAACGTATCTCACGCTGTAGAAATTTCACGATTTAGGATTTGCTTAGAAACTGGACACATATGAACAAAATTTTGTGAATTCCATTATTCATCACTGAAGTTATTTTTATTGAATGATGGAAGAATCGTTATCGGGGTCTGAATGCATATCCTCTCATGCGTTTTTAGGCTTGTATGGATATTTATGTGTATATACGTTTATATGTGTGTGAATCTCTCTCTCTCTCTCTCTGAGCTGATTATATGAGCTCCGAAATTTAATTATGACGACAATCAATATTGGCCAGTGAAACAAAAGAACCGGAAACTGATTGAATTTTTATGAAGAAGAGATTGCACCTGCCAATACTCAAAACTTATTATTGGAGTCTATCGAGATTTCGAACACTTTGGGATTACATCACCATCTTCAAAACCATGGAATACATTTCAGAGAAGACGAAAAGATGCAAGAATACCGAAGGGAATGGATCGTAGTACGCGATAAAGGATTTTATTACCCAAGACCCAAATACTAACATATCAGAAACAATTCAGTTTTCAATATATTTAAAGATACAGCATACCGATGCCTCGAAGTTCCCGGAGACCAAGTCCAAATATAACATAGCCGCATCGCTCACATAGAAGACGGCATCGACATGTTGAGACTCTCAATGTACTGAAAACCCATCGTACATAAGGCATATGTTTAATATCTTATCGCGTCGTATTGATGACACTTAAAATTTCAACCTGTCGCAAATATGTTATTGTTGAAATGCATATTTAAATGGATGTAGTTATTTTGAGACACGACATATTTCTCTAACAAGAAACAATCAAATCATGTCAATTAGTCTTCTTTTTAAGAATATTATGAGAAAGATGGTAATAAATGCCATATGTCATTTTGACCGATAAGTTTGTATTCTTATAAGAGTCATCATATATTAAGTGCACAAAAGAGTTTTAAAGCGTTTTTTGTGTGACATATACTGCTAATTTACATAATCGACATGCCACTGCGTTGTTGTCATGTCACCGTGACTGGTCCAGAGTACAAAATGTGACATAGAAGTTTGCCCAGCAGTCAAACACACTTCCACCTTGGTAGGTGAAAGATAGCAAGCGATACTGCATTTATTCGACACTGCATGCGTTACGAATTTCATCAAGCAAAAAGTGCTATTGTATAGGAACGCACGTGTGAGTTTTGGTTTAGACGGTTTAAAGCAGGTGGTTTTGTTGTTATCAATCGAGAAGGCAGCGGCGTCCCGCAGAAGGTTCCACATGAGGAACTGCAAGCATTGCTGGATGAAGATTCGTCTCAAACGGAAAAAGAACTAGCTGAACAACTGGGAGTAACTGAACAAACCATTTCCAATCGTTTACGCGCAATGCGGAAGATTCATAAGGAAAGAAAATGGATGCTACATGACTTGAGCCAGAGGAACAAGGATGAGCGTGTCATGAAGTGTTTGAATCTGTAGAATAAACAGCACACAAAATCTTTCCTGTAGATAATCGTTACGGATAATTAAAAGTGGATATGGTACGACAATCTCAAAAGCAAAAAAACACTGGGTAGACCCCGGTGAAGCAACGACTTCGACAGGGAAACGCAATATTCACTCCAAGAAAGTTCTGCTGTGCCTCTGGTGGGATATGAAGGGTGTACTCTATTAGGAACTATTGGAACAGGATCAAACAGTTACTGCTGATCACTACAAGCAACAATTACTGCGATTGAACCAGAAAATCTGTCGGAAACGTCCATTCACAGGCTAAGGATTGCGTCCCGTGAAATTACGGCATGACAACGCTACGCCGCATGTCGCGAAATCGGTCAAGGAAACATTACTGATGCTTGGTTGGGAAGTTTTGGAAAACGCGGCGTATAGTCCTGACATATCTCCTTTCTGACTATCATTTGTTCCGATCGATTTAAAATGGTTTGTTTGCTGAACGGTTCCGGACATGTGACGAAGTGCAAAAATGGATTGACCACTTCATGGCGTCACACGACGAAGTAGTCTTCATGGCTGGAATCCGTCAGCTGCCCGACCGATGGCGGAAGGTGATAGATTATGACGGCGCATATTTTATTCGTAAAGTTAATGTTGTTTTCTCTCAAATTACATGTTGCGTTGTCTTAAAACGCTTTAGAACTTATTTGTTCACCTAATACAAAGATAACGGATACGTATTCCACTGTAGTCTACATCGTTAAAGTACACGAGTGATAGCAAGAAAGTATATATTCATATGTAGGTATGGTGAAACGGTCATCCCAAATTACGAGCAATTAATGCAGATTTTCAGACCCATCTGCCACAGCAAAATCATTTTGCATTTTCATTTTGTGACATTTTGACTACGAGCCAGGTAAATGAGTTATGATCTTGAGAAAATAGTCTAACATTGCAATTCAGTTTTCAGTATATGAAGATACATGAAACGAATTCAGTACATGACTACAAAACCGAATTCGGTACATGACTACCAAAACGAATTCGGTACACGACTATCAAAACGAATTCGGTGCATGACTACCAAAACGAATTCGGTACATCCTTACATTTTCACCACTGCATTTCTCAGATCATTGAAAAAGTTGAAATATCATTTCTGTTGATAAACAATTTCCAAATTAATTTGTTTAAATGACATCTCAGATGCTTGCATATTACAATACGAATCGTTTCTTATGACAATGTCCAATATCTATGGTCAAGTAATTTGTTTATCACTCAGTCCAGTTTAAAAGAAAAAATGAAACTTTAACATTTCTTTAGTTCTCAATGAGTGACATTAAAATATTCCATTCAGAAAATTCATTTTATTTACATCATATTTCGAGTCTTTGAACGCTGATTATTTTGATACTTCAGATATTATTCACCGCGCGCTTAGGAAATAACACGAGACGAGAGGTTCTACAATCCCCAAAAACTGTCATCTCTGAGATACACTTTTTGTTGCTTTGCGTCCACATGTATAAATTTATCAATAAAACATTCTAGTTGCGTGATATCAGTTTAGAACTATGTTTTGATCCAGCCAAATTTCTCAACCTATCAACACTGGCTAACATTACACGAAAGTTTCTCAGTTCGAAAAATAATTTCGTACTTTTTAAACTGAAATTACGTTTCCTAAGGCGGTTATATATGAGTCGTATGCAGATGTCTGGAGGAGAATCTCTCAGCTCACACTAATTCAATGCGATAATACGAAAAGGACTACATAAGACCACGAATGAGACTTATCCTGAAGGTATCACCGGCGTAACCAACCGGACCTTTCCCAGTATGCAAGCTTGTAGTAAATGGTTTGAAGATATATGAAACGAATTTGGTACCTGACCTGTGTATACAAGGTACATGCTGTTGGTTTGCAGGAAATTATCTCTTAGATACATAAGTTTTGAGATATCATCACAGACACTAATTACGACATAATCTTCTCAAATACATGACAACTGCAAACGTACCTTATTTTCGGAAATTAATCGCCTTTTATTTCATTGTTACCCATGTGTACATCTCCTCAGAAAACTGGAACATTACATTATCCTGCAGCGGGAATTGAACACTTATCTTCCGATTTCCCTTCGAATACTTTCCGCTTCCAGGAAACCAATGACGATATCTGAAGATCAAATGATTTACGATCCGGATCCGTCTTAGATTAGTCTGGTCGTCGACACTACGAGGAGGTACCACACTGATTCGACTGGCGCAAATTTAAAATTTCAGATTCCTAAGCTACAACTGCTCAGCTTCCTTTACCTGTAAATTCATTGTCATGTGTATTGTAATCATAGCATATTCGAACCGAAATTGGGAGATAAATGAGTGATTGATTTTCGCTCCAGAGATATGTTTTTCTGATTAGAAGGAGAACAGCAAAATTAATGGCGATTAATCCGCCGAAAATAATGTATGAATTTTTATTTCTGATTCTCATTTTAATGATTAGATGATACAGTGAATGAAAACACTACACTATTGTATCTACTAATTTTTTGTAATTTATGTAAATAACGACCATCATAAGCAACTCTAAGGGCTATATAAGCAGTCATCTATCTTTAATTTGGGGCCACTGGTTCCAGGGAAGACAGAGAGCCAGTGCCGTAGGCAAACGCACCACGCGCGCCTCACCGAAGACACGAACTCGGGCCCATCTCGGACAAACGGTCATAAGCCATTGTTTACAAAACTGCACCGTCAGAGCTGCCATTTTCTAATAAAGAAGTGCGTTAAATGTTTCATAAAATGTCTTATAGATGCAAATGATGTTAAGAATGAATGAATCTTCTGTTGGTATTGAAGACATCGTAGATAGTGCTTACGTTCCCTAACTCTCCCCGAAAAGAATAAAATAAAGATACGCTCCCTCGATATGTTGATGAAAAGGAAATCTTGCTCTCTAAAAAAATAATCAAAGAGAAATATATAGACTAGATACGTATGTCTATCAAAATAAGCTGGATAGTCCATAAATCAAAGAAAGATGCATGCATTAACTATACTGAACAAATGAAAATGCAAAGATGTTTTGAAATACTTGTAAGTAAAAAGATATGTTAAAATGGTAAATTAGCTACATAGGTGCGAATATATTAAAATAAGAATGCTTTCGTGGGATCAGCAAAATACCGAAAGCGATAACTTTTGTTTAGTTACATCAATAAACAGACGTTTTTTAACGTTTGTCAGGGTGCCCGGGTGATGTAGTGGCTTCTGACCGTTAGTTCGAGTGAGACCTGGTTCGAATCCCGAATGAAGCATGTGTAGCGAGTTCGTCGTGCTCTCTTCTTTTCCTGGAACAGCCCATACAGCACAAAACGCTTCAGATATGTATTAATAATGTTATATTCTCTCATTTTCGTTACACTTTCGGAGATATCTTACAATTACGTTTCAGGACTATCTATTTTGGAACATAATTCTTTGTACATTACGGTTACATTAAAAATAGCATTCACCGATACTACTGTTTTATAGTTTCCATTGAACATAATTGCTAACTTCATGTACATTCCGGCGATATTTAAGATGTTTGGTTTCGCAACGGCGTGGATGCGCTTGCCAATTTATGCCATTTCACCGAAGCACTCTCGTAGTCGTATTTCCACGCACTACTGGGATTATCTTTGGAGATACTCTCGTACTCGAGTTAGCTAGTTGATTTAATATTTCGTCTTTTTTTAGCACGTCTTTTGTAAAAAAAGATCGTGCTTATGTTACCGGTTTGTCCGTCCGTCAGTCCGTCTGTACCCACGATATCTCTGCAACTATTGGCCCGATTTAAAAAATTCTTTTTGCATTTGGAAGCTTGAAATATGCGAATGATGACCCTTTATTTCGTTTTTTTTTACGATATAAAATTTCGCCGCTAGAGGGCGTAAATGCAGATGATGTCGAATTCAAAAATACGTTTTATTCCCCATATTTGCTTTTAAACATCTCATTCAAAAAATTATTTTATCTTTCGATTCCATTTATGTCGAAGAATATTTTAGATATAGTTACTTTTTCAAATTACGCAGAGATTTTCCGCTAGGGGGCGTAGAAGTAAATTACATTTTCCCCGATAATTCTTCTTCTAAAACTCCGATTTGAATTTTTTTGTTCTTCAGCTGATACACCTCCTGATGGAAAATCTTTTGCATATAATTTTAAATGTTTGGTAAAGAATACATTAGCCACCAGGGGGCGTAAGTGTTAATTTTTGCTTCCGGTGTATTTGCCATAGAATTTGAGTTTCTAAAATATCGATTGAAAAAAATATTTCGTGGACTGATGCCACTCAAGTAGATAAACCTATTTGGAATATTTTTCTTAAAATATTCCACAGTTTCTCCGCGAGGGGGCGTAAATGTATATCTTATTTTCGTCAATATCTCTACTGCTAGGGGTCCGATTTGAAAAAAAAATCTTTGTTGGATAGTGTTTCCAGTGTGACATGTTTTTCTAATAATTAAAAAATTTTCAAGTAATTTATAGACTTTCCGCTAGGGGGCGTAAAGATAATCTGCTTCCCCCCTATATCTCTGCTTCTAAATCTCCGTTTTGAAAAATTCTTTCTGCACCGGATGCAGCAACTAATGGGAATCATTTGCACATAATTTCTAATTTTTGTAAAAAATGGTTTGTCCACCAGGTGGCGTAAGTCTTAATTTACGCTTCTGATGTATTTGCAGCAAAATACGAGCTTCTAAATTCTCCATTGAAAAAAATGAAAAAAATTGAAAAAAAAGTCGTTTGTTGCCCCACCGATACTACTCATGTTGACAAACCTTTTAGGAACATTTTCTTCTTGAAATAATGCATGGTTTCTAAGCCAGGGGCGTAGATGTATATCTTATTTTTGTCAATATCTCTACTTCAAGGAGTTCGATTTAAAAAATCCCTTTTTTGTTGGATAGTGTTTCCAATGCGAAATGTTTTTCCTATAAATTCAAAATTTTCAAGTAAATCATAGACTTTCGGCTAGGGGACACAAAGGTAAACTGCGTTTTCTGCGTTATTTCTGCTTCTAAAACTCCGCTTTGAAAAATTCTTCCTGTATCGCATACAAGACCCGATGGAAAATATTTTTCACATAATTTCTAATGTTTAGTAAAGAATGGTTTGGCCATCAGGGGGCATAAGTGTTAATTTCTTCTTTTGATGTATTTGTAGCAACATCTGGGCTCCTGAAAACTTGATTAATTTTTTTCTTTTCTTGGACCGATACCGCTCATATGGAAAAAACGTTTTGAGAATACTTTCTTCCTAAAATAATGCATGGTTTTCCCATCAGAGGACGTAAAGTCACATCTTATTTTTGTCGATATCTCTGTTTCTAATAGTCCGATTTAAAAAATTATTTCTGTGTTGGAGAGCCTTTCCGGTGAGAAATGTTTCTCATATAAATTCATGTTTTTCTTAACGCACAAGTCTGCAACCAGAGGTCGTAAGCTCACGTTTACAGCAATATCTGAAGGATTAAAAACCCTGTTGAAAAACTTCTTTCTTCCGTCAGATATTATTGTTTTCCATACCGGTTCCATTGCCTTTGAATAGCTTTGATAAATTTAATTTGCGTCAGAACGGATTCAAAAGACGTGCTTATTACACCCGAAAATTCGGTGTCATCTTTCTTGCTTCTTTTTTTGTGATTCAAGATCATCTGAAAGTAAGTAATTGTTTTGATTATTATAATTTTTAAATTCTAAAAAAGCATTTTATGAAATCTAAGTAGATGGTTATGTTATTGTATTAGTATAATATACCAGCATGTTTTTATTTTACTTGAAGCTGAGAAATTTTATATTGGTAGGTGTTTAGAGAAATGACAAATTTGATTTCTTTCATTTTTTCTCTGAAATGTAGTCTATTCCACGTGTATAATAGAAATTCGACACCCTCAATTGGGACTGATTTTTATTTCTTTTGTTATCAATATATCAACGCCGCTAGTGTTCCCAATGGAGAGCAGACTGCGTTGAACCTGTGAAATGTAAACAACTCGTAATACGGTTACATTAAAAATAGCATTCCCGATACTACTGTTTTATAGTTTCCGTTGTACATAATTGCTACCTTCATGTTTTTGAAACAGCTGTCGAGTGTAATATTTTTTATTGTGATTTTACAAAGTTTATTAAAATTATAATATTCAACGTAATAAATACGTAACAATAACATGATAATGTCACAAATATATTTTAAATACGTAATAGTAATGCAACGAAGTTACAAATATCTTTCAAATACGTAACAGTAACACGAAGTTGGTATGTTGAAGTTACAAAGACCTTTCACTGTAACGTATGGGTTATGTTTCAAAGTTATGTAACGTATGAAATTTTGACGTAAACGTAAGGTTTCTGAAACATTACTGTTACATTGCGCAACGTATCTGAAAAGTCTCAATGTTTCAGTGCTACGTACTTGTAAAACATATACGAAATATTCTGTGTTGTGTGGGCAGAGGCCCTAAATTAGTAACAAGCGACTACTTATAGCCGTTAGAGTTGTTCACGGTTTTAGTTAAAACCCGAAAAATATAACTTTTGGCATAGGTTAGAATTGTGATTCTATACATTTACTTCGATTCATACAATAATATCAATGGGTTAGGTACTATGAATAAAGGGATATGAACATTTAATACCAGAAGATTAATGGAAGATCAATTCACATAAGCCGATTAAAAGAGGAAAATGGGATGGATAGGTAGATTACAGAAAGATCTCCAACTACTCGCGTAGAGTGAAACGGAAATGGTTTCACATGTAGCAATGAAAACAACTATATTTCTCATGTATCATTTCTCCCTTTTGTACGTGAACACTATTTCGAAACAGGTGGGCGAGACGTATGTAATCACGAAGGGTGACTCATTCTTAGTTCTGCTCCCCTCTATAAATCAGAAAGAGAACTCCGCTTAAGGCTCCTGTGCCGTCATGATGCGTGACGCAAAGTTGGGTTGCACTCAAACTTCATTGTCACCAGAAAACAAGCTTCCGTTATTTCAAATGTTGCTTGGATCGTATGCATGCACATAGTTTAATATGTCAGCAAGCAAATGATCACGCAAACACTTCAAAGAAACTTTACAAATCCATGATTCTCGTTTACTTCTACACGTTGTCCACTTCCAAATTTTTTAAACTCTTCCATAAATGTTCTACCCTCACGATTTGTTGTTAGCTAACGACATGCCATAACATATCTTCTTAGTATGAAACACACTGATTATCGAGAAATCACTCCAAATGCAAACCTTTCTCACCAAACCTGAGAGCTATCAATCATGACGCAGCATTCTCGGGCAGCTCTGGCTCTAAGTTAGTTCTATATACGCCGTATTCAGAAGCATATCCATTTTGCAAAATATGGTATTAAGCCACATTTGTGATTCAGTTTCAAAACCATCATTGAGGACGACATTCTTATATTCGTAGTATACCGAAATTTAGTATGTAGAAATCTGAGGCATGGTTGAACATCATGCTATTTCCAGCTGATAATTTTTCAGTTTGTACCCATCTTGTGAAAATTACCGCGTTTCACGACACACTGAGTAAGCAGCTCTGCATTAAATTTGTGAACATTTGCAAGCTGCTATTTAAAGTAGATACTGGCCTTCATTTTTAATTTTATCAAAATAGTGTACAAAACAGAGAGTAACTTCAAAATAAAGATTAATAAAAATTCTTATTGTGACTGAAAAACTACATTAGAGTGTTGTGGTTTCTACTGCAGCATAAGCCTATTGCTAAAATCCCGAAAATAGAAGCTGACACTTAAAAGCAAAGAAGTATTTTTCCGTGAGAGGAAAAAGAGGCGATCTTTACCGGAAAACTAAAATCCCGAAACTAAAGGCTTCCACTTAAGAGCAAAGGAGTATTTTTCCATGAAGGGAAAAAGAGGCAATCTTCAGCGGAAAACTAAAATCCCGAAACTAAAGGCAGCCACTTAAGAGCAAAGAGGTATTTTTCCATGAAAGGAAAAAGAGGCGATCTTCACCGGAAAACTAAAATCCCGAAACTAAAGGCTGCCACTTAAGAGCAAATCGGTATTTTTCCATGAAAGGAAAAAGAGGCGATCTTCACCGGAAAACTAAAATCCCGAAACTAAAGGCTGCCACTTAAGAGCAAATCGGTATTTTTCCATGAAAGGAAAAAGATTCAGCGGAAAACTAAAATCCCGAAACTAAAGGCCGCCACTTAAGAGCAAAGAGGTATTTTTCCATGAAAGGAAAAAGAGGCGATCTTCACCGGAAAACTAAAATCCCGAAACTAAAGGCTGCCACTTAAGAGCAAATCGGTATTTTTCCATGAAAGGAAAAAGAGGCGATCTTCACCGGAAAATTAAAATCCTGAAACTAAAGGCTGTCACTTAAGAGCAAAGGACTTTTCCATGAGAGGAAAAAGAGGCGATCTTCACCGGAAAACTTGAATCAAGAGTGAGGAACAGTATTAGACTTATTCAATGTTTATTATAGCTTCAATGTAAAACAAGGAGATGAGAAGGTGAGAAAATACTATACTACATTTTTAAAACCAAGGGAATGGATTCTAATGGCCTAATCATATACAACCTACTTTCATGGTGGCATATATTTAGCTTATATTCTTAACTCCCAGCTGTAGGGAATGGCAGCGAAACCGGCTCCTTTGAAGAGATTGTATTCAGGGAAGTCCTGGAAACCCAAATTCTGCTACCAATTATATTTCAGATAACTTTTCTTATTTAATAGAATTCAAAATCTATTGAATCATTTAGGCAATCTCGCTAGTCATCTCTGTAATATTTCTTGGCTTAGTCAGCAGTTGACTAACCATATTGCTAATTCACAAAAATGTATTGAAATATACCAGACTGTAAGTACTCTATACGCTCAGTGTTTGGTGTATGATAGAAGCCAATAACGAAAATCAATAAACTCGAAATTTGCATTAGCAGTTTTGCAATTGCACTTCATGCCAGATGTGCAAAAATAAAAGTGTTCTTATGGTTAGATACTACATTTTAGAAACGTAATTAATTATTTTACTTCATTACATATATTTTTGGTGGTTATAGTTTTTTTCAAATTTTCATACGGAAAAAATCAAACAGCAGTAAAATATTCATATTTGTATGACAACATTCATTTCATAACTTGGACAGCACTAAAGATTTAAACACATTTTTAAGATTATTTGTTTTTCACTTCTATATTTTTAAGTTTTACATTCAAAAATATTTTAAAATTGACTATTGCTAAGATCCTTGACACACTCTAGTTTTGGTTTGTACAAAAACCAGTTTTCAGGATTTCTGTGCCCATAACTCAATTAAAATTATGAGCAATAAATAATTCTCCTTCGTTGCGTTTGGAAAGGCCGTAGTAACTTTGATATTCATCCGAAAGTCAATATGCAACTTATGAGAAGGATGCATGAAAGGTAATGAGACTATCCACAGTTCTCACGTCTTGGGGATTTTCGAAACTAGGCTGAAGCTCTTCTCTTCCGAAATAAAGCCTTTCACATGCCACACGTTTTAGAAGCGCTCCACCCACATCTGAATCACTCGGAGTACATCACTTCCATACAAAGCCTTTACATTTTAAATTGGATAGCGGCAATAAGCTGATCTACGAGTCTTGATGGTAATGATTTTGCAACTGAAACATCGTAGGTTCGCTCATAGTTTCTGCTGCTCTATAAGCATTCTCTTACTTTTGTAAAGCCTCTTGACCTCTTGGAGTGATCACTGTTGCGATATCTTACCTTTCAAACTTCTCTCCTAAGTCTGATAAGGGGTAGGAAGATAACACATGGAAATAAAGTCCATGAAACATAAAGAAATGATATTTCTTCATCCTTTCTTGTTCAGTGTTAATCGAGAATTCTTACTAATTCCGCTTTAGAAATGACAAGCTAACCCGGTGGGTGAAAGGTAAGAGGTGCGGAGTTCTGCTTTATCATCTGGGTCGTGGTTCGAGCCCCGAACGGGACAAGTGTAGTGCTTTAGTTCCAAAGGGGCTCTCTGGGGCTCTCTCCCCTTAAAGCCAGTGGCCGCAAATAAGGAACGGGCAACTGCTTACGGCGTTAGATGCTCACAGTATTTGTTGAAAAGCGAAACGTACACATTCACATAAAAAGAAAAATTATAAGACACAGTTTGCGTAGAACATATCCCCAGATTTTCGAAAGCAATGTGAACCATATTTGCCATGCAGATTTATCTTTAAAGAACACAAAACTGGAGTTTCTTTTGTGATATTGCAAATACACAATCCTTCATTTTAAAAAGAATAACCGAATTCAACTGCAAAATTTTACAATTAGATGTTTCTTTAAGCGCTGTGAATTTTATCTTCAGAAATAATTACGTATATATCTTAAGATTTGAGATGCATATTATTCTGTTCGGCATTCTGCTTAAGAACCGAACACAAAATTATGTAAATGCCTTTAAAACACACCCTTCTCTGAACGATAGGAATATTTTTACGCCTACGTGATTCAACAAACATGCTACTTTATATGTGATGTGTATTTCACTCGAATAAAAATACTTTAAAAAATATGATAATTCTGCAAGCAAATTTCAGTGTCTGTTTTTTATTTCAAACAGCTGTTGAAACCTTCTGCAGGAATTTGAAAGCAGACCGTTCTGCTCACTATGTGTATTGTTTCTTAATGGACAAAGATTAAGGAATCAAAAAAATAGATAACATAAGCACTTGAAAAAACGTCAGCTGTTTAGGTCACTAAACCTTGACATGCAAATTTCATTTAATTTCTATTTCGGTCTCACAAAACCTTTAAAGGAAATAACTTGGGTACCTTAAAAGAAATCTCTGGGGTGTATCTAAATTTTCAGAGAAACCAGACCTCATCAAATGTTGTTTTAAACAGACTTTATTCAGAATGAAGAAACGAAATGGAAGTTTCATTACCTTATGTATATTTTCACTATAGTATGTCTGCTGTGAAATTAAATTGCAAAAGTGATGAAAAAAGAAGAAAAATAAATTATTTCTGCATTTCATCTTGTATTAAGTATTGCCCTTACGTTTCTGTATACATGTTAAACGCAAAACAATTCACAGTTTACTCGTGCCTTTTCATGAATTCTTCTCCTCCGTCGGGTAAGTAGATAGTTTATTTAAGAACATGCGTACATGTTATAATGACGGTAATCAAACTAGAGTGAGAAAATGAAAATACAACTTCAATTTGAAAGGTAAGGATGCATTGTCGAATTGCACATTAAGCAAGCTCGTTTGAAATATGGCGTTACAATGATTAAGTAGCATATCAATTAACATTTTTCAGCAATGTTCAAAGTAGGTAAACAAACAGTTTTTTTTCCTGTAAACAAACATTCACAGAGAAGTAAAAAAAAAAAAAAAAAAAAAACTGCATTCTAAGATTTTCAAAAAATCTCAAGCCTGTATCAGGCAAAAACATAATGCTTGTGTGCCACTGAAACCACAATATTTTACTATCTTTTTTAATGCATAATATATTGCTACACTAACCATTTTGCCAGTGAGGTTAGTTTTTCACAGTATGGGTTCGAGTCCTCAGACCGAATGGATTTTATGATGCTTCACTTTGGTCTCTCTTTGGATGCCACCTCGAAAAATTTCTTCACCTGAGTAATAATCTGGAGCTGTTCTCTATTCAGCAAAGCAAAGATAGGGGTTTTTGATAGAGTGCATCAAAACTAATAAGAACAAATGCCTCTCAGAGGTTTACAAGAAAAATATTTTGTAAACCATTGTTTCAAAGGAGGAAATACTGAACAAGAGTTAAAAATATATACACGTACTTTTGAATGTATATAACATATGAATGACAATGAAGGGAAAATTGGACAACAGGATTTTGCATTGGCTCAAAATTGGTTCTTATTTTTTCTCTTAGGAACCACAGTTCAAACATCTTTCACCTTAGGTACCTTTATATATAACGCAAATATCTGCGAGCAAATACACACCACTCATCGAAGTGGATTTTTCTTGCCACCAACATTATCACTTAGTACTGAACAGAATACTGAGTAAATATCAGAACTACAGTACAATGCAGAAGGTTGCCAAGAGTTTTGAAAATTAATGAGCTATTAATTTCTACGATATTCCTATAATTTATTATTTTAAAAAGAAAATTGCAACTCATTGAAGAACAGCTAAAATCACAACCTGTCTCGGGTGATCCATCTGAAGTCTGCAATGTCGTTATGCATTCTAAAAGTTTTTTTCTACATATATATTTAAATCCATTGCTTTATTATGAAATTAATTCGGGAAAACATTAGATAAAATGACTTTATTTGTTGCATACCAAAACGCACATGTACAAAGAGTAAAGTGCGATTTACAACACATTTGCAGGAGATCTCCTCATCAATATTTTCACAAAATCATCCTTCCCAAAAGAAAAAATATATATATATATGAGTACTGCTGAAAGATTTAGTGAAAGGTGAATGTTTCGCTTATTGCTGAATTCTACAGAAATAAACCAATAATGTTCTATGAAAAAGTGAACCAAGGGAAGAGGGAGAAATTATAGTTTTAGGTAAGAAAGTGAAAAACTGAAGTTCGACCCTGTATCTTTATAAGAAAAAGTGGGCTACGCCGCGGTTCCTTGTCGGGTAATGATATCTATAGATCCAGTAGAGAAAGTTTGTTTAGCAGCTTAGTTTGAATTATAAGTGCTCTAACAGACAAACTCTTGCGGTGAGTTTCAGTGTTGCATTCAGAGAGTTTTTTCCGGGGTGGGGGGATTACAAATTTTAAGGGGGCTGAAACTTATTGACTGATTATATACATATAATCAATATTATGTTATATATACATTAATATATATCATCAACATCAACAATTATCAATCCACTGCTGGATGAAGTTCTCCCCAAATTTCTTCCACAATTGTCTGTCTTCGGCCTGTCTCCTCCATGTCACTACAGCATACTTTCGAATTTCATCCATCCATTTCCCATGGGGTCTTCTTCTGAGTCTTTTCCTGTCCATCGGTGGTCCGTTCTTCTGGCAACATGTCCAGCCCATTGCCATTTCAGTGATTTCACTCTGGTCATGATATCGTCCACACCTGTCATTTTCCTTATCCACAAATTCCTCTTCTTATCTTTCCTGGTAACACCGTAAGCACTGGCAGGATGCATTGATTAAACACTTTTCTTTTGAGACATAATGACACACCGCTCTTAAAAACTGTACTGTTTCTTCCAAAAGTTTTCCATCCAAGTTTTATACGCCGATTAATTTCTTCATCAATGTGGTTTTCACTTGATATCTGCTGCCGAAGATAAATGTAGGCATCGGTTGTCTCAAGCTTTTCTTCATCAATCGATAAATCTTCGTTACTTGTAAAAGCATTGTATATCACTTTTGTCTTCTGAAAGTTCATTTTAATCCCACTTCTTTGCTCTTGTCAGCAAGTTCTTGGATCATACTCTGCAGCTCTGAAGGGATAGTTGCAAAGATGACTACGTCATCAGCAAAACGAAGGTGAGTTATGTAATCTCTATTAATCTTTATCCCTTTGTTTTCCCAGTTCAATGATTGAAAGACATTTTGCAATGTGGCGTTAAAGAGTTTGGGAGATATGGTGTCACCTTGTCTCACTCAATTTCCAATTCTTATTTGTGCTGTATCCTCAGAGACACATTACATTATTATATATACATATAATTTTAATGGAGTATAAACATTTTCTTATGCTCGTATATCGCAAATGCAAATTCCAAGAAATCTACACATACAACATACTAGTTATTAAAAATGCAAAAAATATTAGGTCTTTGCTTTAATTCAGTAACGCACCACGGATTTCACCAAGGGGTGGTGTAAATATTTAAGATTCTGGTAAGACAACGCTGTGCTCGAGAAAATGTCCCCCAAAACATTAGAAGTGGTAAAAATGTCCTCGCCTTACTGCAAACGTGTTTCTGATTATTAAGGAATCATTACAGTATTACCTGAAAAAGTATAGTGTAAAACACTACCCTACCACTTGGTATCAGCCCCTTTAGATTATTTAGATTAGCAGATAGCTGAGAGTAAACGCAACTATCCGTTTCGATGCCAGTCTGAGGTGCCTTGATTTTTTCTTAACAGAGTGTAAACCGCCCAACTCAAAAAAATAAAAATAAAAACAACCTTATTATGGGAATAATTTCTAATAATTTGTTATTGTTAAAAATTACCTAATAAATATTTTGTTGTCCTGGAAGCACTAACATCGCGTTAACTACACTAAGGTTTAACCGTATACATGGAAAGTCGGCATCCAGAAGACAAACAAAATATGATGATGTACTGCAGCGCAAACATCTCTACTCTGTGGAATTAGGTTTTTATTGCTGGAGTAGTCCGAGTTGTCAGTGCTTGGAAAATTGCCCCTTCCGCGAGGACTGTTTAATGTTTTATTGAAGAATGACAGAAATTTCAGATTGAAGTCCATGCAGATATTTTCTTTTATTATTACAATATTTTCCCTCATTTTCTTATTTCTTTTTAAATTAGTTTCTCAAAATATTCAGCTATAAACGAAAACAATTAGACTAAACATAAAGGGAGATGGACCAAAAACCTACGAAGGTTCATGAATTTTCGGGGTGCGTAGCAGCTCGGAGAAAATGTCTGAGTGCATCACTGGTGAGTTTAGTCTGGATTTTAGTGACATAAAAAGTAGATAAAATTAACATGACAGAAGATTTATTTCACATCAAACTAACGTGTCTGCCATCGGAACTGGTACATCTCCAATAATTACTTATTACAGCAATTTCGATTATCAGTGAAGGAGTTGATCACCTTTAGATGAAGGCATTGCTTTAAAAGCTGATACATTGGCCAAAATAGAAACGAACGGAGATGATTAATATGATTTACTGTTTTAGAAGCTTTTGCAACAAGAAAGTATTTTTCTTATCGAAATGTTTCATCTTAGGTTTTACTAAGTATCCGTTAAATACCAATTTTGAATGAATGATTTCGAATGCATCTTTCGTGATTCGATGATAAAATGTGACAGAGAAAAGAAAATGCTACTGGAATACGTCATGCAGTAATTGTGCGCGTGCTTTCATTTTAAACATCAGTCACCACGGTTTCTGTAAGTTCAAAAACCTCCTAAGCAACTTGAATGTTTTGAAATTCTTCTCGAATTAATATTTCCAGCTTAAAAAACAGCTAGGTATGTAGTACTTCTAAACTTAAAAGCCACTTCTTTTAAAAATATTTCCTGCAACTGAACAACATAAAATGTGGAGTTTGTTTCTGACAGATAACGCCGTTTAATATCAATGTAGCATAGTTTAATGTATCAAAATGGAGAAAATTATCTCTAGAGAAGATTCTTTCCCCGAAGGTATGTCAGTAACTAAAATGATCTCCCTAGACTGGAAAGTAATAACATTTTACTCTGTGGTCTCATCACATATCTCGATCTCATCTTCTGATCATACAGTATTAAAAGGTGGGAATTCTAATTTCAGCTGCAGCTGCTTTCACCGCTTTACCTAATGTTCCTTATTTCGGGATAATTACTCTCACTGGATGCCCACCGTGACATTAATCTTTCAGCCAAACTTATTTCTGAAATAGCACGTGAAAATAGACAAATTAAATTAGAAAATGAGCAGTTAACCTCAAAACCAAAACAACTTGAACATGTAATTAGTGAACAATCAATATCACACAGATAGTACATGAATATATGACAAATTCTATTGTAGAAAGTCAGACTTCGTGTCAGTTTTCATACTGCAGCAGTTTGCAAGTAGATCCACGCATGCTTGCAATCTTATTTCTTTATGGCGCAATGAATTCTTTAGATTTAAAGAGATGGTTCAATAAGTTGAATATGGAAACTGAAAGTTATTAAAAAGAATTCCTATTTACTTTCACAGTGGAACCTACACTAACGGACCCCTCCGAACAAGAGTAACCCTCAAACAACAACAGGTTTTGGTTAGGACAGGTATTATTCATGTCAGTAATATAACTTTCAAAAAACGGAGCTTTTTAACAATGGTGAACAGACACCCGAGTAAGTACTTAAGGAGGAATAACGAACAATTTGTCCCTTGGGATTTTATTTAGCTCCTTCGTTAAGATGGGGACAAAGAATCCTTTTAAAGAAACTGTACCTAAGGCACGCTGGGGTACATTATAACGGGCACAGTAGTGTACTTAAGTGGAGAGAAAGGAATTGAAGTTAAGTCCATGCGTGGCGGTAATTATTTTAGGTGAGCTCATGCTCCCGTGTATGTTGTAGTACCAAAAAGAGGCTGGTGAGGTTGGGTACTGGTGACAATAATATTTTCCCGTTCGCAGCGATGTGTTTTGGTTTCGTTTCTTTCCTACTTTCCCGCACGCGGCCGATTAACAATATAGTTACACTTTACTGTCTCTAAAATTATTCAGGTTTCCTTTGTTAGACGGTATGCTAACCCTAATCTTTTAGCCCGTTATTTATAAGGTTTTTTATGACCAAGGTTCAGACATGTTTCTAATATTCTTTACCCAGTAAGGATTGTTAAATTTTAGATATAGGTCATCTAGTTGAAAACAATAGGTGGAAATAACGAGGAGAAAAACTCTACAAATTTGGAAGATGTGAATCCGTCTGTTGGTGTAAATATGACATGGATGCTAAGTAAGATAATACCCGAAAACTTGAAAAGGTTTTCAGATATTTCAAATTTTCGGATATTACCTGACTTAATATCCATGTCATATTTACAGCAATAGACGGATTCACATCTTCCAAATTTGTATTGTACAATGGTGTAATCCCGTATTTAATTTATTGAGAAAACCTCTTGCACTTAAACTACTATTTTTGGTTCAGCTCTCACCTGCTAACAATAAATTGTATTTACTGTACCACATGTAGATATTTTTACTCATGAACTAAGTAAGCTCAGGGTTTTATAGGCTAACATTGTGCAGCGACCGTTCTAATCTTCTCACCGCAACAAACGCTGACTTCATCTTCTTGAATTTTGCATCCAATTTCAGGATTTCCTCAGTCTAAATACAACTGAAAAACAATAATAATTTCAGCCTAACATCCGAACAACAGCGAGAAGAGAGTGCCCTAACTTCCAGCAATGGTCACTCACGTCCGGTTCAAAATGTTACAGTTATTAAGAGGTATGTGTTCCGTGATGATTGCTCCAAAAAAGAAAGGAACTGATAGTAAGCCAGAATTTATATTAAGCCTTTCATAGCTGCCATAGGAGTTCACAAGTAACATTTTAAACCGAGCGTGCATTTAATAATACATTAAAATTTGCAATAAATTACATATTTAAAACTATACCAATTCCTGTCTAGTGAACTCTTTTTATTGAAGCATAGGACAAGGTTCTTATCTGCGTAGAGTCATCTCTAGAATTCTAGATTTTGAAGTCTTTTAGAATGAGTTAGAATCTAAAGAACACATAATGTGAATAGCTCGTTATCTCTGACGGGTTATTATCAAAACCAGTGCTGATGGAAATATCACGACACACCTCTGTTGGAAAGAGGTTTGAAATATCGAAATCAAAGAGAAGCTGTTTGTAACTATTTCAAAACACAGCATAATATCTTGAAATTCCTGAAAGATGAAATTTCAATAGATTGCAAAATACATATTTCAACAGCTATTTGCATCGTGTTTTAAACATCAAAGCTGGAGTACAAATAGAGAATTACTTCTCGCTTCAGCAGCATATGATTATTATGTCTATCGATTCAGACGTAAATTTTAAATCTAATAGAAGATTCAGAGCTATGAAGGAAGCGGAAAACATGATATATTTCATTCAAAATCGACTGGAACAAAGCTTTCATACTGCGTTTAAAGAAAGATAAATCAATAGTATTCTTAAAGTCGTAACTGTATTTTCAGTAATGCAAAAATTGTGCTCACTGTCCTACTCAGAACCTTACTATTTAACCTGAAACTAAGCATTTTATGTGTCTACAATTGTACACAAATTCCTCGTCATGTGTACTAAGACTTTCTGGAATGCCCGAAATGCACCTTCTTTATTAAAACTTATAATTTTGAATAAGACACAATAAGTAGAACTTTTTCTAAATCCTACTTTCTTCCTACAGTTAAGTAGTTAAGTACATAGTAGTTTGTGCAATGCAAATGCTGTTGAGAGAGCAAACTTTTTCTTCTAGCTGGAAACATTTTTGCTAGCTACCGTAAATAAAATAATATAAATGGTTACTGCCTTTCTGCAACTGTCTTCCATCGGAGGCTATTCATGTAGCTCGTTGCGTGTTTGACAGCTTTGCATATTTTTGGTTTGCTACTAAAACTCTATTCCATTATGATTTTAAGAAAAAGAATGGCGTACAGTCTTGAACCCAAGGTAAACATCTGTGTTCTGTCAAAAAATAAAGTATCAACGCTTACGAGAGCAAAATCTCACCCCATGCTTTATTTTCCATTTTCAGATTGTCTCTCGGTAAATATGAAAACCTATACCCTGCTTTATGGATTTAATGTACTATACCAACCTAGATCATCGAGTTCATCTTAGCATCTACAAATCAACAGTAAAATTGCGGTTCATTTTTATGGCACATTATCGCTAAGTAAAATTTTGCTTTATATATATATATACAGCAAAAGTTTGAGTATCATATATTTACATAGAAAGTTTTAAGTATCATATATTTACATAGAAAGTTTTAAGTATCATATATTTACATATATAATACTTAGAATAGATGTAAATATATGATACTTAAAACAAGGTCCTATTTCTTAAATGGGACGATTACTTCTTAAATAAGACAAGACGTCAAATTCATATACACAGAGTAAGTACAAATGTAGATCAGTTAGTAGGTATTCCTTTTGTGAAGAAATTATTTTTGAAGTATTAACCTTACGATGCCATAGATATAAAAAAAGAGTTAGTAAGCTATTGATTTGTTTTGATGCCACTTCTTCTAATGAAATTTTTCAATTGATTTGTGATTCCAATACTAAAACAATATACTCATTTATGGCTTAAAAAAGATAGGTGATATTCTAAATTAAGTATAATTAAGTGCAGCAAAGTAAATTAAGCTTGCAAATATAACACGATAAATTAAATTTGAAAATAACCATATCTCGAATTAGGACAATATTGGTTTCAATTATTTCTTATATTGGCCATAGGAGTGTATGGAAAATGAGAAAAATGACAATTATTGTATCTGTGTATCCATGTAGAAAAAGAACTTTACCGAAATAGGTAAGTCATTATGTGACTTTGGGAACTTCTATGCTGATCGACTGCTACTCATCATCATCAAGAATTTCCACTACTAAGCGGATTTCCTCGCCCATATAGTTCAGCCAGAGTCTTCCTCCACTTCTCTCTATCCAAGGCCATTACTTCATCTAGTCCATTATTTTTTAAACTTGATTTAATCTCCTTCATCCACTTTCTCTTTGGTCTTCTTTTTCCCTCTTTCCTGGAGCCTCTCACTCAATCAGAATTTCAGGACGTCTCTGTGAGGACATTCTCCTGACATGGCTAAACCATTGTAATATCCGCATCTCAATAGTTTGAACAATGTCTACTTTAACACTCATAATATCTCGAATTCTTGTATTACGCACTTTTTCACATCTGGATTTTCTTGCAGAACGCCTCCAAAAGTCTGTAGCCAATAATCTTTGTTGATGTCTTTTATTCAGTGTCCACATCTCCGCACCATATAAAATGATACTCTGTACAATCGAAGGAAAAAATGTGTCTTTTTACTTTTGGAAGGACATTGATGCTCCAAAGAACAGTATTCAAACAGACATAGCTTTCCTGCTCTCCGCAATTCTCCGATTAATGTCATGATGACATGTACCATCCTGATGTATTATGGATCCGAGGTATTTAAATTCATCAACTGTTCTCAATGTAATATTATCGGTTATTTCCATGACCTATGCTACTACTTAAAATAATTTTCATAGTAAACTGTATGATATAAAACAATACCTTCTGAATTTTCAAAGAATCACACATCTTTTAGTTATGGACAAACACAAAGCTTTATAATAAAAGAACAGAAAATGAAAAAAATAGTTAGCTGTGTTACATAAGGGCACTCGAAAACTAAATGTTCAGGGACGTAAAAAATTCACATGAGTGTTGTTACTTGCGCTTTGTTACTAAAAAATCTATTAGCTCGAAGTTGAGAGATTCGTTTGCCGGGAAGACAATAAAAACTTTGTATTATTACTGAACTTGATTTCACTCAACTTTCTACGAATGTCGAGTATATAATTTACAGTTCACAGTTAATAAGGTCATAATATTTTGCACGATTTGTGAGTTTTGTATGTTTCCACGGTTTTGCTCATAACCACTTTTAATATCATGTTTACTTGTAGGCGAGGAGAACATACAGGATTTCTTTTTAACATTTCATAATAATATTTTACATCTTTATAGATGTTTTTTAAGGCATAGAGGTGTCGCAAGAGAAATATATTTTACGGACTTCTCTATGTTGCTCTGATTTCAAGTTCATATTAAAATCACTATTCAGAATGAACAGCAACGTTGCTATCAAAAGGTACTCATATCGTGCCCTAAATTTATGTGTCAATAAGAAATGCTTTGTGCAGTGAGAGATTTCAATACTCACGTGTTTTGATCTTTATAAGTATATTGTTCACTTAAAGCGATTGTTAAATTCTCAAGTTTCGATCCTTAACAAACAGTAAAAGGTAGGAATGTAAACTGATGAAGAATACAGACCTAAAATTTGCACTTCAAATGCAATTTGCTGTGTTCTGAATATTTTTTTCTGAGAAGATCTTCCAATATTTCGGCAGGTATGAATTGCTTTGACGTTATTTTAGGACATTAAAAATAAGATATGTTTCATCTCACACAAACTTCATTGATGAAATGCTGTTCCCTCCAAACCCACTTTATTTAAAGAAGAGCATCTCACCTGGAACAATGCGTTCATTTTGCTGACAATGAAAACTGCATAGGTAAAGTACCATGTCATATGATTCTGACAAAGTTTTACAAGTTGTTTTATTTCTCTCAACTCTATGTCACTACGTTTCTGAATATATCTTCAAAAACTCAATAAATAATTAAATATCAAAATAGTGGATTTAATGTGTTTACTCTCTTTTACACCTTTTGGATCCCTTACATAGCAGAGAATTAGATTCCGTACATTTTCATGTAATATGGAAAACAGTAAAACAGGTATGTTGTTTTCTGCAATTGATTCAATTTTATGTGATTTCGATTTACTTGATTTGGAAATTTTTAATGAATAATTTAAAGGTTTGTACGGCTAAAGATAGTATATAATCATTCAAATTTAATGTGATTTCCCTTAATTTGAATCTTGTAGGGAATAATGTTCAAGAATTTCACGTAAGAAGATGGTATTATACACTCACGTATCTTGAATTTCACATAATGTTTGCGTGATTTCCATGTATAATGATTAATGTAAATTTAATGTAGGTTCTTACTGTGCTTTCCACTGCTAAAACGGAATGGAGTAAAAATGGATTTTACGATCTTTGTTGATATTTGCTAAATACTCCTCTCCTGAAAATAGCATTTCAGGACTCGTCTTAGATCAACAGTCAGGAATTCGGTATTTGTCTAATTACCTTTAGCATTTAGCAAAAAGTAGAGCTCATGCACATACCATGCACCTACGATGTCAAATGTAAGCTCATTTATTTACAACCAGTACGATCATAAAACAATTTTATGCGTTCCCGTGTGAATGCGAATGCTCCCTTGAGTTTTCTAAAAATATTTGTCTATGCACGATACTCATATAATGCACTTGCGAATAAAAACATCAGCATTATGTGGCTGTGGATGTGTAATCAAGCTTTACGTACAGAATATATTTATAAGACATGCATTTATATATGAACATGGCATGTCTAGTTTAGAGAAGCGTCGTAACACACTTCTCAGGTTTTAATAAATGTTTCTATCGAGTTTCATGCTTAGTCCTTTTTCGGGCTTATGCGCAAGGTGTGGTTGCAAATGGTAGTGGAAAAGTGGTAGCCCAAATGAACCAGTATGTAAAGCCACGAAGGAATGGATAACATAATTCTTGCGTTCTCTTTTTATGAGTTTAATAATTTTTAAACTGGGTCATATATCCATTCAAGAGAATCTCTTTTGTTTTTGATATAAGAAATGATTTAGTGTTAATATCTGAAGGTTGCCTCAATCCGGAATAGTTGAATATGTTCAGAAGCGCTCGAGATCAAAGATCTGTACTGGCTGTAACCCAAACCCATACTAAATTTAATAGTACATTTCACTATGAAAAAACTAATTTTTCGCCTACTACAAACTGAATGTACGATTCTCTCGCCCGCTGTTTTAGAAAACGTCACTTATGTGTTTAAACTTTCTGCAATGAACGGAAACTCAGTTCTCTTGATAAGGTACATGATAGAGCAAATTGACAGTACAGCCTACTCTACAAGTAATTAGACATTAGATAGCTTTCACTAATACCAAAAGTATTGCTGCAGCATGCAAATAATAGGATAGTAACATTTCAGGGGTTCTGACAAAAAGGGTATCTACGTGACGAATCCAATATTTTTGCATTGAATAACATATATCATACCATTGTCGGTTAGAAAACTGTAAACTCTTTCCTTGTTATGATATCACATTACTAACAAGCCGTTCACTTGTAGCATAGATACAGTTCTAGGACGTTATAATTTTGATTGTATCTCTTGATCGACATGGTAGCACAACTACAAATTGGATGACAAACACGTGGTCTGAAGAAAATTGCAGTTGATTGATTCTTTTTGCTTCCTTGGAAGCTAAACTCAGTGTTTCATAATGGTTTTAGCATGACACGTTCGTTCACAGAAAAGCGATTGTTAAATAATGTTTTTCACAACATTAGAACTCAGAGAAACCTGACATCTGGCAAAAATCAGAAATTTAGAAACAGTCGGGCATTAAATTACGTGAAAACTAAAGCTTCATATCACGATGTAACAGAACATTTTCTAATAAAAGGAAAATAACAGAACAGTAGCTTAAATCGTTATAGTCTGTATTCAAGGGCGTGTCTAGGTGCAACTTTCTTTTTTATCAAAACGCAGAAGAATCATCGTTCGATTATTTAAAATAACACTGCGTTTCGGATAAAATATCATTGCAATTGACTGAAGGGAAATTGTATACATAACTTATGAAAATCACGATGTCACCATTTCGTGCGTCTTTATAAAGCTACAGTGTTAAAACCTACTGGGCTGCGACTGTATGCTAAACGGATGCGTTAACATAAATATAAACATTTACATATTCATTCCTTATATGAATATAACCCTGAGATTAATTTTGGCGGGAAAAGTGACTGGGACATACAAATCATAGTAGCAAAGCATAGGTAGTAAAGAATAGGTCTTAAAGAATAGGTAATATAATGAAAAAATATAAATTTGATTTTTTAAATACATTAGGTTTATGGTGATCAAAACTTTGGAAATGTAAACTCTGTGAAAAGAACATTTTGATTTGCAACTTCTAGTTCACTTGTGAACTGTAGACACCGATAGACATTAATGTTCTGTTACATCGTGATATGAAGCTTTAGTTTTCACGTAATTTAATGCCCGACTGTTTCTAAATTTCTGATTTTTGCCAGATGTCAGGTTTCTAAATTTCTGATTTCTGAAGAAAATTGCAGTTGATTGATTCTTTTGCTTCCTTGGAAGCTAAACTCAGTGTTTCATAATGGTTTTAGCATGACACGTTCGTTCACAGAAAAGCGATTGTTAAATAATGTTTTTCACAACATTAGAACTCAGAGAAACCTGACATCTGGCAAAAATCAGAAATTTAGAAACAGTCGGGCATTAAATTACGTGAAAACTAAAGCTTCATATCACGATGTAACAGAACATTTTCTAATAAAAGGAAAATAACAGAACAGTAGCTTAAATCGTTATAGTCTGTATTCAAGGGCGTGTCTAGGTGCAACTTTCTTTTTTATCAAAACGCAGAAGAATCATCGTTCGATTATTTAAAATAACACTGCGTTTCGGATAAAATATCATTGCAATTGACTGAAGGGAAATTGTATACATAACTTATGAAAATCACGATGTCACCATTTCGTGCGTCTTTATAAAGCTACAGTGTTAAAACCTACTGGGCTGCGACTGTATGCTAAACGGATGCGTTAACATAAATATAAACATTTACATATTCATTCCTTATATGAATATAACCCTGAGATTAATTTTGGCGGGAAAAGTGACTGGGACATACAAATCATAGTAGCAAAGCATAGGTAGTAAAGAATAGGTCTTAAAGAATAGGTAATATAATGAAAAAATATAAATTTGATTTTTTTAAATACATTAGGTTTATGGTGATCAAAACTTTGGAAATGTAAACTCTGTGAAAAGAACATTTTGATTTGCAACTTCTAGTTCACTTGTGAACTGTAGACACCGATAGACATTAATGCATCATGACGTTGTGCGGCATGAAATAAAAGACCGAATTTAAAGTCTAAAAACACAGCTGATTTTAACTCAACAATTTCGTGCGTGTTTCATTTATTTAACGAAGTACATTTTAATAATTGATACAACACCAGCAGTATGATATTCGGACGTACTTAAAATTTCCTTGCTAATAAACTTCGAATGTCGACACCCAATCCTACTTTTGTGTATGCGCCGACAATTCATTGTTTCACAAACGTAATCATTTCAAACTGTGGTTTTCCGATTTATTTTTCAAGTACCTTTTCTTTTTAAGTTCTGACGATATCTACCAGGTATGGCATACGAAAATGTTTACAACAAAATGAGATGACACGAATATGGAGAAATATATCTTTTCCATTCAATTTCTTTTTCCCTTTTAGTTCTAAATCATTTGAGAACAATTTGTGATATCTAGTTTGGCTAAGAAAAGAGGAAAGAAATACAGTAATGAATTTTATGAGTTGTACATAAAAGAGTTTAATGCGGTGCCAAAACGAAAACGTTTCACGTCGGCATCTTTGTAAATTTTAAGTACAAAAAGTGTACATCAAATCAGAACATGTTCGAAATGAGAGAATGGTAGAAATTTGAGTTATAACAATTGTTACTAGCCGTTATAGGAAATGTGTTACTGAAATTAAAAGTCACGCTTTAAACTATTTAAAACACATATGGAAATCCAATCCCGAAAAGGATTACTGCGTTAAGCACGGCTGCAGTGAGCAAATATAAAAATTAGCTGTTTCCTAAATTAAAACAAAAACTCTATCTATTGGGGAAGTCCTAGAGAAAACTAAAACTCTGTATATTGAGGAAGAACTAGCTCTATCACAGTTTTTTTTTTTGACTAACTCTTTGAAGGTTATCTTGTTTACTTTTGGAATTTCATATGCCTATGCTCTTATTTGTAGTGAAAAATATTGTGAAACTAGGAAAAAATTCAACTTACAGAATACTAAACTAATCAGGATGACCTTTCTTTCTTTATAATTTTTATTTAATGCTTACCAATTTACTTATATGATGTCAGAAAATCAGTTATGTCTGTTCCTGACTTATACGATCTTTATTATGGGTTCCGAGGACTATGTTAGGCAAATTCAGGCCTTTTCCCTCGTGCTTCGCAGTTGTCACTAGTTACACTGTTATTATTATAGTACTGCTTTTGGTGTATAAGGTCACAACATAAAATAAAAATTAAATGAAATGAAATAGGCCGCAAATAACTAATCCCATAAATCCCATAGATTGACAGCATACCCTGTATAACTAGCTCCCCAGTTTGAAAAATATTTTATGCATATATGTCTAGATTAAAATTATTTTTAAGTTGCACACATTTTCTCTGATTATACATGGAAATTAATATGTATATTGTCTTGATCATGAAGTTAATCCGCCTTAAAAATATAAATTTTTATTCATGCGAGGTTTTTGAGGAGGGCAATGATCGGAGATATGAGTACAGACCAGAAAATGAAGAAGAGAGAAAAGACAATCTGCCACTGATCGTAACATATGGATTTTCAGCTTGTATCTAAAGAAAACTGAAGAAGTGTAGTAGTGTAAAGGAATGCCAAATTTTTGAAACACGGGTACGTATCGATTTTCTCGGTAAAGAAAAAAGTAGAAATTGAGTCATGGGAATTTATCGATCACTTCTCTATCCGAAACTTGCACAACAGCTTTAAGCGGGCACAAGCGGAAAGACAATAGAAACCGTGTTTCGGGATCTTATGTTAGAAACTTGGTTAAAAAAAAAATCAAAGAAGCGTAACACTGAGATCTTATTTTAAACGTGGGTTCTAACTACATACATGACAATAGTTCAAGTAACCTATTTGATATGGCTGTTTATATAGTTTTAAAGTTCTTTGCAGACTTCTACAACTGGAATTAATGGGTGGAAGATGAGAGAATGGAATTAATGGGTGGAAGATTTCTTGGAAAGAAAACAACACAGAAGCGTTTTACACTTCGCAATTTAAAACGTGGGGAATTTAATTATTGAAAAGCATAGCACTGAAACAAACTTCGAAAAATTAAGCTGATAAGGCATTGTTTTTGGTTCCGTAGTTATGATCTAAACTTCGTACATTGTTTTTTGGTCCCGTAGTTATGATCTAAACTTCGTGATGGTTTTTGGTTTTTCAGCTTCACATGAAGAAGTTTTTAGAATTGTGTGATTGTCTTATCACACTTCAGTGTCTGAACTTTGCAGTGAGATTTGGACCGTAGGGTTGATTCTTTTGTTGGGTGGTGTTGATGTGCAAAAGAGGAGGTGAGAGGGATCCCTCTTACCTGCTAGTTTCTTGGGTTCCGGCCTAGTTTCGTTCTTGCAGTGCGGCGCCATCACCATGGCAGAGGTCATGTCTCTGGGCACAGGACGGCCGTACTGCAAAAGCACGTGATCCCAGAGTATCGGTGGGCCCGCCACGTTGAATGCGTAGTCGTCACGGATCGTCCAACATGGGTCGACTGCCGTTGCCGTGGTGACAGGGGAGGAAGAGAAGCAAGGAAGAGAAGACGACGACGTGGTCCTGGCGCTGAGCGTCGTGTTTGACGTCTACTCCCGCATCCAGCGGAGCGAAGTTCCCGGAGAACCTGAGGACGCCGAGAAGCGGCTGAGTCTTGTGCGTTGTGTGCGCTGCCGTCGGAGCGACGTTTCCACTGCGGTGAGCGCCTTGAAGCTGATTGGCCGTCGATCGCCGGCAGAGTGCCACGCGAGCCAGTGGCGACGGAGGAGGATCTTTTCGCACACACGTGCTTGATGCTGCCGCCTCCGCCGGCCGGCATGCAAAACTGACTCCGGCCACATTCACGTCGACACACTATCGGTCCGTCGCGGCGGACGCAGTTGCACAGCCGACACGTGGCTCAACAATGATACGAAGCTCAAATCCTGGTGACCGCGTGGTGTCTGGGGAAGAAGGTCTTGGAACTTACGGCACGTGTGATTCCTTATTTATGCCCTCCGCTGCTTCTTGTTTTTACTTCCATGTGGTTGACGTTATTGCAAAGAAAAATGTAAGCTTATCTAAGTGGGATTTCAATCCGAATGGAATTACTGCTCATGATTATTAAACTTGGTGGTGAAAACATCAGTGAAATGGTTTTGAACTTCAACGCTCACGAATTGTTGTCGAGAATGGAAACTTCAGATGCTTTAAATTCCTCAACTCTCAGTTAGCTTCATGTTCCTAAAGCGCGTTTAAATTACATATTCTCAAGCGCAAGTATCTATCCAAAAAAGTCCATGCACAACAGTTTTCCATAACCTTTGAGCTCATGCAGGAAGTATTTTACCTTTACGCAGCCTTTTCTTCTTTCTTGCTTTCCATTTGACAAGCCGATTTTCTCTTCTTAATCGAGATTTACTTATTGGGAAGAAATTTCTATTTTCAACGGAAACACAAAATTGTGGAAATATCACCCTGGGTGTCAAATCTTTCTTTTCTCTGGTGCTGACTGGAAACAGAGTTCAGATTTTCATTGCATCGTGGCTAAATTTGTCTTTCTCCGTTAATATATAAAGCACTTCGAAGTACTGGATTTCATTCCACATTTCCATCATTTATCGTATAAGAAGCATTTCACTTTTAAAGAATCTTTTTGTTGCATTGCATTAATCAATGTCTTTTCTATTTCGAGATTTACTCGATCTGAAAGACGGAATTCGCTAATTTCTGGAAATACCACCCTGTCTTTGTAGCGTGAGATCCTATCATTTACTTTTTTTCGTATTTGGTACCGACTAAAAGCACAGTGGCGAGTTGCTGATTGTATCTCAAAGAAAAGCTTGTGATGTTCTTCCAAGAAATAAGTTGCATTACATTTTTCCGCCGTTTATCCAAAACTTCAGTTGCTTCTTGTACTCACTATAATAAAAGTACAGAGTGAGGGAAAAAAAAGGCGCAACATTGTTGTATTACATAAGCAAAAATATGGGATCCGCTTCTTTTTTTGCCATTTACATTCACCGAATTAAACGAATTCTTTTATTTTCTTTTCTATAACCAATCTTTCTCACAGTTTCTCTTCCTCCTTCATTCACAGTTTTATTTATCATTTATCGTAGAGAGTACGCGACTGCTGATTTTTAAAATATCAAGAATGTAAAAGCAAAGATATTTTCTTTACGCGAACACTTGGAAAATCTCCTTCAAAATTGTCTCTTTAACTACGTGCACACACATACACCAATACTTCTAATGCATCGAGTTGCACCGTTTTTTTAATTCAGCATAAACATTTTCTCATTGGTAATTGCTTTTTTTTTCAATTAACAGACATGAAACGTTAAGAAAAGGGCACCTCTTAGGCAAAGTGTAATAAAATACATCGGTTTTTCAAATTTCTTGTTTCATGCTTTTGTGAAATTCCATACATTCTAAACTACACAGCTATTTTTCAAATATTTGTTGCTCCCCAAATTTGAGTTGACCCTGATGGGAGACAAGAGCTCTTATTGTTTCATATATATGATCCCCTGTTTTTAGCATCAGAGATACTAAAAAATTACTCTACCGCTAACACTTTCATGGCTGAGCACTGGTATTTTTCATCGGTTCCATTTCAGTCTCCACTTCTCAAATTATGTTTCAACATTCATTGTTTTTCATTTCCTTTCTTACTTAGATATTAAATAATTGATTCTATGTGTCGAAATGGCCCTTAATTCAAAAAAGAGGAAACAAAAGCAGAGGACGATTTGTAAATACGGATGTTTTACGCGTGCATGTTGTTACTTCCACGATACGTTAAACCTTTGAAACATGTTTCTAAATTTTGCTATGCCACGTGAAATATACGCTTCATCAATTTGTGCCTCACACAGATTAAATGGAATAATAAAAACTGTAGTTAGGAAAGCGAAGCGGAGCTTTCTTTTGAAAAGTAACGCCAAAGTTTTTGTGTCCTTCTGTAAGAAACCTTGTACTGCTACGTTTTGGTTAATCCTGGTTTTCGTCAAGACAAGTTTAATCGACAGATACAGAAATTTGTTGATACAAATAATATTCCGCATGTATTAAAAGAAGATAAAATCAGAGATATTAAAATGTTCATATTGTATAACAGAACTGTGAATCACAATACGAAAAGAAATAACGACGTGAAGAGGCATGACATTTGGCCATGTAAACAGTATCTGGTATCAGACGTAACATTGTTGAAATTACTGTCGAGAAAACTACCATGCAAGAATCATAATGAAATGGCGGAATTTGTTTTTATGTGCTCTTGACGAAAGATTAAAATAATAGTAAACATTACGAAACATTTTGGTGGATTTATTACGTGGGAAACCTATCAAATCATGTGACTGTAGATGCTTTCTGCCTATAAACTTGTACCTACAAAGAGTAACTTAAAAGCAGGACACGATAATTTCAGTAAAATTTGAAGGTTTGACAGCGTAACTACAGACACACTTTAATAATTATTTGATTGAACTAGTAAGAAGTGTATCAAGATGCTGTAGTTTGAAAGCGATTAAAAGCAGTACAGTTCGGTTGGCGAAATACACTTCTTGGCGCAAGCGATGGATAAATACATTTAAAATCAATAGTTGGAAAACAAAACCCCGCCATGCCAAAAAATGGGAGAAAAGTTTCGGAGGTACTTCTTAACTTTATAAGGTAACTTTCTAAAACAACGCAACTACAGGAACATTTACGGAACATTATGAAATGTAGAACGTGGAAAAAGAATTGTTCCCCAAAAATTTGAACAATCATTATTTCATTTTTGAAAACAATAAATTTTCGAGTTTTGTCGAATTTTCCATGTATATAATATGTAAGATTGGCTTTTGTCCCTTCGTGGATTTTCAGTGCGTTTCCTAGAAATGTTTATTATGGAAATTAAATAAATATGAACAAAATATGTTTATTAACAGAAAATTACGTATAACAAAATAATCTGTTAACAAACAATTCTATGTTGTTGTTTTCTCTGCATGATTTTTCTACTATTCACATGAACAATTTTTACAGGGAACTGGAAATAAACTTTTGACCAGCGTAGGCGAAGATTATGGCTGACTATTCCGCACAGCACGACGTTTCATGGAAAAACAACATTTACAGGGGTGGATCTACTCTAATCGTGACACAACAGAAAATCTGCATTACTTATACATTGATTGATTAAATAGGATAAAAAACTGAATATTTTTCATATAATAAAATCCTAAAAATTCTTGTGATACATCATTTTATACATAAAAAATGAAAAAGGACTTATTTCTTTTTATTTGTTTTGTCAATGTTTACTCTGCATGATTATTAAAATAAATCTTTAGTACCTTGTTCTCAGAAAAGACATTTATTTATTTGCCGAAATCAAATTCTGCTTTTCACACGCATTTTACCCATGGTGTCACGTGAGCACCGTTGTCATGAATAATAACTTCAGAAGCTGTTACGAACATCTCCCGAATGAGTGTGGGAAAATTCGGTCGAAATAAATTACTTAATTTTGTTGGGTAAATATCAGAAATTCGTAATTACTCACACAATCCATGGATAAACTGAAAGTGCAAAAACGGAGGCGTGTTTTCTAGAAAACTTTGTTTGCATAACCAAATATTGCTCATTCGCCATAACTGACAGAAACAAGTAATTCTTAGGTGCTCTGATTACAGAGGAACTTTTTAATATCATTGTGTGTACGTTTCTTTCGCTATTTTGCACTGGAATATAATTATTTTTAATAAAACTTAATAAGCTTTTTAACTTTGATTGGTGAGATGAATCATGAATCTAAATTTTATTCTTGTAAGTACAGTTAATTCAATGCTTGTAGTCATAAACATGTTCTTGAATAATGAAGGATCCCGTATAGATTCATATAAAATTTGACTCTAATTTATGAAGTTTCTACATTTCTAAAATACCAAAATTCAAGCAGTTTTGCTCTAACTTGTAACACGGACAGCACGGGATCAATATTAAAAATATGTAAGTGGAAATTCAAGGAGACAGGTGAACTGATAAGAGAGTTGATAGATACATAGACAGGCATACAGACATACAGATAGACAGGCAGGCATACAGACGGACAGACATAGCATGGGAGGTAACCAGTAGCGAGGCATTACCGTTTTGTTACTGTTGCTAAAATCTTACAGTGGGAAGTATATGAAGAATCGCATAACAACAACATGCCTTAATTAATAACAAATGGAGAGTAATAAATATCCAACCACACTTTCATTGTTCAAAACTTTGCCTCTATAATATAATAGAGCACAACAACGTATTTATAACACCAGAGCTACGTTGGTCATTTTCCACTCAAAGAATCTGAAAAAACATAAATTAATTAAAATGGAGAGAGAGAGAGAGAGAGAGAGAGAGAGAGAGAGAGAGAGAGATAAACATTGCATTGTTCTTATATTTCACATCGATGCGACGGCGTACTTTTGAAGGAATATTCTCCATAACCAAATAGCAGAAAGACGGATTTTTATCAATATAAAAAGATGATGATGCAGAAAACGTGTGTTGTAACTCACGTTGTAAGATTTGCAGAAAACGTGTGTTGTAACTCACGTTGTAAGATTTGCAGAAAACGTGTGTTGTAACTCACGTTGTAAGATTTGCAGAAAACGTGTGTTGTAACTCACGTTGCCGTGATTTACCGCTTTTGTAGGGAACTCCAAAGTGAATGTTAAATCTAGAAAATCGTTAAATGCGGAAATTCAATCATTTTGAGTTTAGAATTCAGATTTAAAATATCATGTGATGACTACAATCGGATTGTTTTTTGTCGCACATTATCACGCAAACAAGTAACAAGAAAGATGTCAACGAATTTCCGATTGTAATCAGCACTTCTTTTGAATCTTTTCTGACGGGAATTAAATTTATCATAGTTATTCAAAATCGATGGAACCGGCTAGGTAAAAAAATCAACAGGGTTTCTACAATCGATAAAACATCCAGAAATAAAAACAGCTACTTACTTCCACCAGCTGCTAAAAAGTATGTTACGAAAATTAAGAAATGGCGCACAAAAGATTTCTCGTAGCACATACCAGGGACAAAGAGATTTTCAAAGTGAAAAAGAAGAAATATATATATACACTGAAATGCCAGAAAAACTTGTACAGAAGAGTTTATGCAAAATGCATAGCAACGTCACCTATGCGCGTACTCTGTTGCGCCCGCTAGTGCACATATAAAGCGATAGACATCCTTGCCAACTGTCAGAGCTGTTTTCGGCGTGGGAATGGCAAGTGATAACGATTTAAGCGATTTTCAACGCAGTGTCACAGTTGGCGCTCGTGAGATGGGCCATAGTATTTCGGAGGTAGAAACGAAGTTCGGATTTTCACGGACGACCATTGCAAGAATGTAACGTGACTACGAGAATTCCGGCAAAACCTCCAACCTACGATACCAGTGTGGCCGTAAAAAGACATTGGGTGAACGTGACCATCGTCGGCTGTCAAGAATCGTTTCACGCGACAGGCGTGCAACGCTCTCGCAGGTATAATCGGAATTCAATGCTGCAGCCTCAGCAAACATCAGCGTCCGGACTGTGCAGCGTGCCCTGCACGATATGGGCTTTGGGAGCCGACGCCCAACTCGAGTCCCCTTGATGAGTGCACGACACAGAGCTATACGCCTCGCTTGGGCACGGCAACACTGCCACTGGACACTTGATGACTGGGAACAAGTAGCGTGGTCTGATGAGTCGCGTTTCCAACTTTATCGGACAGATGGAAGGATTCGAGTGTGGCGAAAACCCCATGAAGCCACGGATCACGCATGTCAAGAGAAAACTGTACTGGCTGGTGGGGGGGAGGAGGGGGTCCGTGATGGAATGGGGTGAGTTTAGCTGGACTTCACTGGGGCCCCTGGTACGTTTACAAACGTCTGTGAACGACCAACGCTATGTGCGCATCCTTTCTGACGAGGTACACCCGTTCATGTTCTGCATTCATGCTGATGGGCTGGGCCTGTTCTAACAGGACAATGCATCTCCACAAAAGTGTCAGGACGCCACATTATGGTTAGCGGAGCATTCATCTGAGTTTGGGGTGTTGCCATTCCAACCCAACTCTCCAGATCTAAACGTGATAGAACACATTTGAGATGTCATGCAACGTGCTATCGATTCTCAGGAATCAGAGACCTCGGAATACACCCGAATTGTAGAACGCTCTGCAAGAAAAATGGTTTGCATTGCCAGCAGCATATTTGCAGAAGCTAGTGGACTCCACGCCCCGTCGTATTTCGGCAGTCCTGGGCTCCCGTGGGGGACCTGCTAAGTATTAGACTGGTGTATTGTATATATATATATATACTGTATATATATAATTTTTTTATTGGAGGTTTAACGACCACCGTGAGCAACTCAATGGGCTATAAGCAGTCGACCATCCCTAATTTAGGATCACTGGTTCCAGGGAAGGGAGAGAGCCAGTGCCGTAAGACACACGCAACATCCATACCTCACCTGGATTTGAGCCCGGACCCCTTACGGACGAATGATCATAGGCCATTTGTTAGACCACTTCGACGCCGGGGCGGCAAGAAATATATATATATAAAAGGAAACATGATATGACTCTACGCCTTTTAGAAGAAGAATTTTGCGTAATGGCGAAGTTGAAAATAGGCGAAAACTTTTTTCATGTGAAAAGTCTGCTAAGTAAAAATAATTTTTCAAATACGGCTCCTGGAAGTAGAGATAGCGAGAGAAGGTTTTGTTCTTCACGCACCTAGCGGGAAATCTGTGCATTATTTAAAGAGGATAATGCTCCATAGATCTATTGTAGCGAATGGCATATAATGAAGAAGAAATTTCTCAATAGTGTTTTTAGAAGCGGAGATACAGCTTCAAACTGAAGTATACAAACACCACCTACTGACAGAACTGTGAACTATAGAATTCCTCATATAGTAACCTAAAGTGTCCTACAAAGTAGATGGCATCCGGTGTTGAAAAAAGTTTTTAGATCGCACATGCAGCAACAGAGATATTGATAAAAACAGAATAAACTTTTGTTCCACTTAACGGCGAAATTATACATTATTTTGGGAAGAATATACACACAGTGAGTTTTCATAATTTGTAGAGTCTGACCGAAAAAGAAGATTTGCAATCCGGTTTTTAATCCCGCAGATATTTCTGTAAACGGAAAGTTGAACTTACAGCCTCTGGTGACAGACTTGTGCGCTTAAAGAAAAAATGAAATTATATGAGAAACATTTCTAACTGGAAACTCTCTCCAACAGAGAAAGAAGTTTTCAAATAGGACTTTAGAACCCAGCAAAAACACAAGTGCTGTCTGTGAAACTGCTGGCCACCAGCTGGTTGTGATGGGTCACTGGTGGTTGAAATCTGCCGCTCACGGCCTGGTAGCGGTCCGTTGGTGGCAGCGCCATCAGTTGGCGAGCCATTGATGGCCCTGCAGCATCGCCGTGAATTGTGGGCCTCTAAGCAAGTTCCACTAGTGGCCCGTTGCTGGCAACCATTGCAACCCCAACAGCAGGTGAAAGCAACGGGACTGCGCATGCGCAGAAGCAACTCATGGTACCAGTTAATTGAAGACGACGCTATTGCCATCGTGTTGTTTTAGTGGATGTTAAGAAAAAAATATCCATATGTAAAGAGGCGAATTAATTTCCTAATGAAATTCCACGTCGACAAAGATATCAGATTAAGCCGTGAAATACTAGATTACAGCCATGAAATACACCCACTCCACACCTACTCTATTCCCATGAATAACAATTCATGGAATGGAGTGGGTGAATAACAAGAAAAAAATTGAAGCCGCTTGAAACAAATGTCCTGGTAAACCATTAAAAGATGTTTGTTGGGAAACAAAAAAAAAAAAAAAAAAAAAGAATTATACGCGTACAAAATTTATTAATTATTTGAAAGAAAAAAAAAGCTACGCTATGTGGATATAATGTACTCATCCATGGGTTGAATACACAAGACTGGGAGGAATTTGCTTCGAAAAATAACGAGAAGTGAAATAAAATATCTTTCCTTTTTAAAACAAATGTAGCTTCGGACAACGGAAAGGAAAGATACAACGTTAAAAATGTAACAGAATGTGACATGAACCCGGGTAAGTGTATATTAATTCAACAGTCTCCTTTCAAGACGATAAGGACAGTACAAAACTTTGGAAAGTGACTCCAAGTATGTACACTCCTTGAAAATGAGTGAAGTTCCCTAAAGGTTAAAAAAAACAAAAAAACCCCTATCGTTCCGTTGAAAAAATAAATTTATGAATAATATGAAACTGACTTTTATGAAAAATACCTTGTAATATTATAAAATAAAAGCGGGAACCATTCGATTACACATTCCGCACAAAACAGACAGCTTCAAGAACTCGCTCGTGCGTGACAAATTAGTCCGGTCGATAGAGAGCTCAGCTCACACGCCAACAGCCCAATTTCGTATTCAACCAGTTCCAGACGGGCGTTTTTCCGGTCTGTTGAGAAAATTTCCCCAGCTCAGTGTTATAATTCACAAGTTTCGTAAGGGTAGAAAAACAAAAAGTTGAAACTGCGGGATATTCTTGATTTTTTTTTAATATGGCTACTACCGGGAAATTGGCGGACAAGATTCGGCAAGCCAGCAGTTATGTCACGTGGTTGCTGGCTGCCACTACCGGCAAACTAGTGGACCACATTAGACTAGCCATCATTTCTGGCACGTGCTTGCAGGGCCACTTATGGCAGCTACTGCTTGTGATGGACCACTGATGGCCCTGTTGTTGCATATGACAACAGATGGGGTGCCAACTGTCGGCCTGAACTGCTGGCCCTTATGTTGGCCTCCAGGACATTTTATTGACGGTTCGGCAGTGGCAACATAGTGATGGGCCATTGCTGGCTGTGCTGGCTGCCAGCAATGGCCCAGTGCTGGCCCAGTGCAGGCCCAGCAGGACTGTTTTTGCTGAGAAGCAGAGCTATCGACAAAAATATGACATATGTCTACTTCCCTGGCGGAAAAACTATGCACTATTTCAAGAAGAAAGTATTCCCAAAAGGCTTTCCGAGTTAAGCGGGTCCAGGAAAGAATTTTTTCAATCGAGGTTTCAGAAGCTAAAATTTTGCTGCAAATATTTCAAAAGCAGAAGTGACACACCAGTCATTACCAAAAAGCTAAGAATTCTATGGGAACAATTCCCATCAGGGCTATATCCGGTGCAGGAAGGAGTTTTCAAATCGGAGTTTTAGAAGCAGAGATATCGGGGAAAATACAATTTACCTTTACGCCCCCCAACGGAAAGTCTATGCACTACTTGAAAATTTTGAAATTATATCAGAAACATTCCGCACCGGAAATGTTTATCCAACGAAGAAGGAATTTTTCAAATCGGACTCTTAGTTCTAGAGATATTGACAAAAATAAAATATACATCTACGCCCCTCGTGGAGAAAATATGCATTATTTTAAGAAGAAGATATTCTGAAAAGGATTCTCGACACGAGCGGTATCGATTCACGAAATAAATTTTTCAATCGAGCTTTTTGAAGCTCAGATTTTGCTGCAATACATCAGAAGCAGAAGTTAACATTTACGCCACCTGGTAGCCAAACCATTTTTTACCAAAAATAAGAAGTCACATGGAAAAAATTTCCATCGGGAGCTGTATCAGGTGCAGGAAGAATTTTTCAAATCGGAGTTTCAGAAGCAGTGATAGCAGTAAAACGCAATTTGATTTTACCCCACCTAACGGAAAATCTATGGGTAGCCTGAAAAAATAACAGTACCTAAAATAGTCTTTCATATAAATGGGATCGAAACGTTTTTTCAGTCGAACATGTACAAGCAAATATGTGCAATAAAATGTATTTTGAATTCGATATCATCTGCGTTTACGCATTCTAGTGACGAAAATGTGCATTGTAAAAAATCGGAAAGCAAGGAACATCATTCTCACATTTGTTTCTTTGCAATGCAAAATTAATTTTTCAAATCGGATTAATAGTTGCCGAGATACGGTGCCCACAGTCGGTCGGACGGACAGATCGGTAACATGAGCATGATATTTTTTACAAAAGACGTGCTAAAAAGAGTGAGTCAAAACAAAAATTATAGTACAGATATTCGTAGGAAAATTTGTACGTTATAAAAAGTAGATTAAGACATAGGTTATTTTTGTATAGGTACATACATACGCATCCTACTACGTTGCTAAGGAGAATTCTACCCATTCATGCGTGAAAAATTCGGTGATGGTTGATTGCTGGATTCTAACTAAAAGTAATTCTTTTTCAATTCCACTCTATTCCGATATGACACTCTCACACATATTAAATGAAGTGGATTGCATTCTTAATTTTTCTAAACTTGTAATTACTCCACTGAAAGACACACGTTCATTTTCCCCACTATCTTCTTCATTGCCTTTATTATCTGTTATCGCACCACTCCAATAACGTCTAAGAGTGGTAAGCCGATCATTTGAAAAATCGTTAAATTTGGATTGAAAAAGATTCTGAGGCTAATGAATCATAACGAGAAAACGTTAACATCAAAACGTAAGATACGAGCTTTTTTGACCACACACATAGAAAAAAACACTTTTAGGTTTCAAAATGTAGCGTTAAATGCGAAAACCGTTAGATCTAAGAAAAGTTAGGTTACACTTCGACTGAACTAAATATTTCCTGGAAAAGGTTTCAAGAAATTTTGCATAGCTCTGTACGAGATTTTATACAGTTGCTGGAAATATTTTTGGTGTTGTAATATTATTGGTTCTCCATCACAGGAAACACCAGACGTCGAAGTTTTCAAGCTGACAAAAAATTGTATAAAGTTGCATTTCCATTAAATTATGCGATTTTCTTTGTACAGAAAGTCACGAAAGGCAGTTTTTGGGAGGTAAAATATTCTTATTATTACAGTATAATGATAAGAAATGGATTATTAAAAATATATATTTTTATTTGAAGCTATTCCAATATTTTTAATAATAAAAATATTGGAATAGCTTTAATAAAAAGCTATTTGTGGTGCTCATTAACAGAGTAATAAATCCCGAAAGTCGTCTTAAAAAGCTTTTTAATATCTATTCTAAAATTTATCGTTATTAAAATTTCAACAAGCGCTTTTAAAAGGTTCAGATCCATTTCTATGTTTTGATCTGATGACAAACATACATCACTTGTCCATTTGCGACAACTACGGATTCCTCAATTAGTCTGCAAAATTTAAATGCAGATGTTTAAAATCATAAAATTCATGCGGTGACTTAAGAAAACCGTACACCACACGGACACTAATGATATTGCACAATAACTGCAGAATCAGAGTAATAACGTCAAACTTGTAGCATGTTCCAAGTAAACATAACAATGAGAATTATAAATTACTACCACGAATCCTCCCTATAACTAATTACTAGCGTTACAGAAAATATTCCATGGAGAACACGGTATTCCTCAAAGGAGACAAAACATTCTTTCCGCATTATTTTTTTAAACGCCAGCCCCCAAATAAGAATCGCAATTTTAGAGCTACATCAAAAATCAGTTTGTTTCGTCTCTTCCTGTTGGATTTTTAAATTCATATACCCGATGATTTTGCATTATTTAAAATAGCGATGCTCATATTTCGCGTGATATGAATGCTACAAAAATTTACCCCAGTGTCATTGCTTTAACAATATCACAGTTCTTTGTCAACGTAATTGAAATCAACATTATATCTTTCTTAAAAACTAGAGGCTTTAAAGTATCTTCTTCATTAAAAGAGCTAGACATTTTAAAGTATTTCTCTCTTAAAAGATCTGGCTATCTTAAAGTATGTTTTTAAGTTGTTAGATACTTTAAACTACTGGTTTAGAAAACAGCTGGATATTTCAGATTATTGCTTTATTAAAAAATCTGGATCTCCTAAAGTATTGTTTTATAAATACAGCTGGAATCCATAAAGTATTGCTTTATTAAAACAGTTGAATCCCCTACAGTATTGCTTTATTAAAGGAGATGGATTCTTTCAAATATTGACGTATTAAAAAAGCTTGCCACTTTAAAACATTTCTTTATTAAAACAGTTGAATCCCCTACAGTATTGCTTTATTAAAGGAGATGGATTCTTTCAAATATTGACGTATTAAAAAAGCTTGCTACTTTGAAACATTTCTTTCTTAAAAGAATTGGATATTTTAAATTATTTATATATTAAAATTTATTGGAGGCTTTAAAGTGTTGATTTATAGAAAAAGCTAAATATTTTAAATATTGCCTTATTGAAAGAGCTAGATGATTTAAAGTATTTTGTTCTTAAAGTATTTGTTAATTAAAATTTGCTGGATACTTTAAAGAATTGCTTCATGAAACAGCTGGATGTGCTAAAGCATTGCGGTAATAAAAGAGCTGGATTATTTAAAATAATGATTTATTCAACGAGCTAGATATTTTGAAGCACTTCTTCCTGAAAAATACTTTATCACTTAAAATATTTAGCTCGTATTAAAAGAACTAAATACCTGGAAGTATTCCATTTATTAAAATTGCTGGATATTTCAAAGCATTGCTTTCAAAAAGAAGCAGGAAATCTTAAAGTATACTTCATTAAAGAGCTAGGTACTCTTACTTTAAAATATTGCTTTATTAAAATATATACCTATTGTAAAGTATTACTTTCTTGAGAAAACTTGGATACCTGAAAGTATATCTTTGTTAAAAGAGCTGGATATCTTCAAATATATATGTTTATTAAAAGAGCTAAAGAGCTGGATACCTTCAAATATATCTTTATTAAAAGAGCTGGATATTTTCAAATATATCTTTATTAAAAGAGCTGGATACTTAAAAGAATTGCGTTATTAAAAAAGATGGATACTTTGAAATTTCGCTTTATCAAAAGAGCTGGCTATTTTAACGTACTGCTTTATTAAAAGAGCTCAATACGTTAAAATATTGCTTATTAAAAGATATTTATTTTAAAGTATTTATTTCTTAAAAGAGGTGAATACCTTAAAGTGTCTCGTTATTAAAAGATCCAGATAATGTAAAGAACCGCTTTATTAAATGCACTGCATATACAGTATATGGTACTCTTGGGTCGAAAATAAGGCAAATTGAAAAATGTTCTCAGTCAAGTATTACCAACACAACATGCATACGTGGCTTCAAAATTAGTGAATTTTAAAAGCATCAAATACGAATAGCGCCACGTTGAACAATTTTGGATAATACTATCCCGCAGAATGTATTTTTCCATACGTGGGTGGCAGAAATATAAGCAATGTACCGATTGCAACCTGTTCAGAAAAATAATTTGAGAAATTAAATTTTTCGATTAAGAGAAAGGAAATTCGGCAATATTTCAAAACACAAAGTAATAGCAAATCTTTTATAAGCTTGTGACAGTACCTTTTTATTTTTTCGCGTTTTATACGTCATTGTTTACTTTATACCACTTCTTTTTTTTTTCCTATTTTTTTCTTAAATTCAAATTTTTTTTTTCGATCTAATCAGTTCTGTTCTCGAAATTGGTTTCCAAACGTTGGATTTATGGGAAAGCTTATTCCTCTTGTATTTGAGGTTAGCAAAACTCTGTGAATATTGATGATTAGGCCCAACGTTTCCATCGCATTCCATTTAATCCCTCCTTATGCGTAGCCGTAATACTTGCATCGCGAAATCATGCCACAAAAATCACTAAAACTCCACAACTCATTATGATATACATGACATAATTAAACGCTATATCGGTTAAATTATGTACTGATACATACATATGCACGAACGTAACGCATGTAAATACAATGTGATACTCAAAGACTTTTACCACTTGTAATTACAAGTAATCCAACCAACGTAGGAGAAAGACTTTCACCCAGAAAAGTGGCTATGTGCTTTTCTATGCGCACTATTGCAAAACAACTGGCTGAGAAACACGGAATTTCCAAAAATTACTCGTAAAATGTTGCTGTCATCAGAAAAATTCCAACAACGAAGTTGTAAAGCAGAAAGTATTACATACAAAATCAATGTAACAACTTCTCAGAATCGAAAAAAAGTGACAAAGAAGTGCAATGAAAAGTAATGCATGAGGGGATATTCTTGGTATATTCACAGTTGGCAGGGGGTGCTACGAGGGTGTTAACCACCAAGCAGCACATATTACTGTGCATACAAAGCATTTCATGTGGGTCTAAATTATTTAACCGCGCTATCACGTGTATTTGGCACAATGATATTTAAACAACCGTCTCAGAAGCACACAACAAATATAATGACTTGTCATACGCACGCGTAATGTGGCGAAATGATTATTCTGCACAGTGATCGCAAGGGGAACATTCGTGTTTGTTTCAAGAGATATTTTTTCGTACGTTCCGCTTTTCGCCGTCAGGAGCGCTACAATCGCGCTTATCAGGAAGCACATACGCACATTCCTACACGAATCCCTTACTTCTGTACCGGCTGGATGATTCAGAAAATTTAATGTGCCGCACAGATGGTGCAATGAACTAAGCGCTGGATTCTGACCATTCGTCCGAGATGGGTTCGGGTTCGAATCCCGGTAAGTCATGGATGCTGTGTTTTTCTTTTGGCACTGGCTCCCTCCCTTCCTTGGAACCAATGATCCTAAATCAGGGATGGGCGACTGCTTATAGCCCATCCAGTTGCTCAAGATACTGGGTAAATCCCCAAATAAAAATAAATGAAAGAAGGAGGTATGTTTGTTTGAGAGAGAAAAACAGAAATAGCCGAATGTTATTCTGCTAGATGACGTCAAGTATTTTATTTTCAATGGTATGAATTACCCGCCATCTTAATCATTTCGGACGAAAAATTCATATGTTATGTTAAGCGTTTCATCTCTTATGTAGCTTAAAATAACACACGCGCATAAATTCATCTCTTATGTAGCTTAAAATAACACACGCGCATTAGCTGTACAGGAAGATAAATTATTTTCATATACTACTACCTCAGTTAAAATCATCTTGAACAATTTTCTTCAATAAGTTTTATTCAACAGTTTTATCCACTAAGAAATTTTACTTTGAGTTCAAATATTCTTAATATACTATTTGAACATTTTCTTGAGATATTACAACTCTTTATTCATTTTCATGGCCCCAAAAATGACAACTCCGGGCTCTTTCCATTAGCGGTACAATGATGTTGCACGGATTTAAATTTGAAAGCAGAGTACGAAAATAGGACAAACTGTATACTAAAAACGATCAAGAATCGAAACTCATTCCGAACTAGTGTGAAACGGCGATTGCTTTTGCCATCGTACCAGGTAGATAACATATACTAAGAGAAATTGCAAACTTCTTGTAATTTCTTCACTACTCTTAATGTAAAGGCATTACCTGAGAAATACGACAATACATCTATTTAGCGGAAGTTTACATTTGTGACAGTAGCAATCTAAGCGCATCTGTACAACTGCTTATGCGAAATTGACAATAAGAGGAAGAGAATCCCAGTGTTGATTGCTTTCTGCAAGCAAATTACGTTTGTAGCGATGGAGAAATTGAGAAATGCAATACTTTCATGTTTAGTGTGACTTTATTCTTGGAAATGCTACGAATCTTTAACTTGTTTCATCTTAAGTAACTTTGTCGAAAATTTGTTGTAATTGCAGAGCGATAGAGAGAGCTCGTTAATTCCAGATGCCTTTTACAAAATTGCTCTTTCATCGACAACAGTGATTAAAATCTGATAGAAGGCATTTTTTTTTCATTCTGGAAGTCACGTTTCCATAAGCAATCAGCACAGTAAATATTTTGGCTGACTCTGTTATACTTGTAGGAGGAGCATGTTTTGCCTTGGCACGAAAGAAGACGTTCTAATTAGATATCAATAAGGCCAGACTGTCTCGTCTCCAATTTTCATGTCCTGGAAAATTAAGCTGAAATTTATGCATTTTTAATTATCTCAGGAATCAATATCAGGTAAATAATGCTTTCAGAAAAGGAAAGAAAAAAAACCCGGCCCCATCGCATTTACTATTCACTTGGAGGTACGATGCGTCAGCTGTCAGCTGTTGTAATTTTATTCATTACAGTTTTTAAAACAAAAAAGGAAAGAAACAAAAACAAAGAAAAGAAAACACGAATTTAATACAGGGTCTCCACCTGGCGAACGGACGAAGAGTATCTTTTGAATTATTCATTTTGTGATCCATAAACTGCAGGACTGAAATGTTGTGCTTCATTAAGGCATATATTTCTGTCTGCTTCTAGTGAGATGTACGTGCCAGTATTTGAATACCAAATGCTTTGTATAAATGTTTCTGAATAAAATGTTGAAAATACACATCCGGAGTTAAAATATGGCTTCGGAATTCTTTCCCTTCTAACGTAATGAGAAATACACAGGAAACTATTATCATGCGCAAGCATGCACGAAGAAATTTTATTAAAATTTGCTGGATACACTCGCATGTAAAAATAAATATTTCTTGATGTATGCATCTTTCCCGACAGTAATAAAGTAAATCCGAAGTACAAAATTTCGATGTAACGAAAATGGGTAACGGAAGTCGTCAGAACCATTGTTGAAATCTAATCTTGCTGATATCTGTCCCATGAAGGGACGCAACAATACTTAATTTCATTGTTCCTCAACAATATATTTCATTAAACTATCGCTGACTTCTACATCAGGTTTTAGATATACGTAACAATATCTCATTGCAATCTGTACAAATTATAAGGATCTGATCCTACGAATGTCGGGTTAAATATCAAAGAAACAACATGTGTGCTGGTGGTGTAGCTATTTATTGGAATTGCGGCCAAACGCGTGTGGTAACTCCTTACATGGACATTGTTATTGGTCAAAGTTCAGGGTTCGGAGTTTCTATAACACCCATAGGTAAAATAATTCCTGCCGAATGTACGATGCCTAATGGCCTAACTTTCCTATCGCTTGTATTGTACATATTTACGGGTAATAAGATCAACGACATTATGGAATTCGTTCAAATTTTTCTTCTTCCCTACACATACAATGGATCTCCTGTTATGAAAGCCCTAAAAGTTTTCACTTGATGCCGATAATATTAGCTGAAATTTGAATATTTACTTTGCTAAGCGAGAATTTGAATTCCTTGTCGATTTCTAAATGAAGAGTTGGGTCTGACAACGACTCTGCCGTTTTCCAGAGACACTTTAATCTAGAATAACAAGTTTACATATCATATTTTAGTTACCATAAGCCTATTGTATCTGCATTACTTGATAAGAATGCAAAGTGTTGTATGTAAATAATTGAATCGCTCCTTTTATTTCACACCCACAAAGATCTTGGCCTGCGATAGATGCACCGCATAAATTATCCACAAAGACCAGGGTACTCTCTTAATCCCCCCTAGGGCATTAACGCAGTTCTAATTGCTAACGACGCGAAATCCATTAGATTAGAAAAAATTTCATACCACCGGTACTAAATATGGCAGGCAATCTGTGAAAATAACTCTGAAAAGCAACATATTTTGCTATTATATCTTCTCTGTCCTTTTAGAGAAACGCACATGCCAGTTCTTTGCATACAAAACATTTTGTGTGAACATTACTCGAAATGGCAAAGAAACGTTTAAAGGGTTGATCAAATAATCATGTGTAGAGGATGTTAGGAAGGGAGTGTCTGACCCCAGGTCTTAAACAACCCTTAGAAATAGGAAACTAGGAGATTTGGGCTAGAGTGCCCGATAGGAAAGTGACACGGAAGCTAAATAAAAAGGGGGAGGAAGACGCCCCTATTTATTACCGGGGGGCCAGTACCCGGGATCCGACGGCTTAACGTTCCCGTCCGACGAACGGCGGATATTTAGTGGATCGAGCGTTCGTACCTGCCTGGGATCGAACGTGAGGTTCTTTCCGCGGCAGTCACGAACGTTGCCCACTAGGCTACCCGCGGCCCTTTAAAGGGTTGAAATCGTCTTTGTTTTACTTTATTTATTTCTGTTTTTGAGAAAAAAGTAAAAATATTAATGAAATGAAGTGAAAAAAAATTATATGTATTCAGGGGCAGATTGCGTCGAGAACACCGGGCCGGGAATTTTAGTCTTGTGGTCACCACCTACAGAAACACGTTCCCATAGGGAAACACCTCATAAACTCCCTCATGATAAAAATTCTGTTAACTCCTGTAAATAAATTTGTTGAAACATGCATTGACGAAATAATTCAGTCGTGAAAATTTTTAGCAGCAATTTAAGGGTGAAAGAATTTTAAAAAGTATATCACACCATACTCAAAAGGGAAGGAAGTACCAGATAATTATATTTATCTATTTGGTCACTGATCGTTTACTACGCAATGGTATTCGTACCATCTCCTTGAACAGACGCCTTTTTTAAGTCTACCCATTATTTTGACTCGTGAACTATCAGTTTGGTTCATGAACCGGTACCGGTAAATCGTTGTCTCTTTTAAGATAAATGTGACGAATTTAGGAATATCTCTGCCAAAGAATCACTTTGTGCTCTATGTCTGTATGTGGATAAGAGTATGGGGATGACGGACCATCAAAATTGTTACTAGTGCCTCCTTCTCGATTACAAAAGGAGGGTAAGGCCTACAAATGTTCCTTTGTCTTCAAGTCCAACGACCTACGCTTAACCGCAGTTACCTTAATTTATTTATAAGAACGTTATTTGACCGGCAGCAAAATTTTCACTGAAGTAGAAAGAATTTTGCTTTGTTATTTCACAACAAACGCCCGACATACGTATATATACACTGCTGGCCACCGAAAATGCAACACCAAAAAGGAAGCATCCCATTGGCCTGAAATTCGCAGCATGGTCGCCCACGAGAGGACATGCAAACGATTAGCATTGCAGGGCATATGCAAATCATGCGCCCGGCACGCCACCGAGAAGCACTATAAGATGGGTGCACCGAAAGCGAGGTGTAAGTAGTGGAAGTGTGTTGTGCTGCCGGACCTGTGTGTGGGAAGCTTCCTGATGACTCGTCGCAGAATACGGCAGTCATTCCAGCATGTTTCGGAGTTCGACAGAGGACGAATAGTGGCTTATCGCGACAGCTGTTTATCGTACCGAGACATCGGCGCCGGTGTGGGACGACATCCAGCCACAGTGAGGCTAGAAAGGATTCGGTGGGTGCAGGAGGGATGGACGGACCGACGGGAGCGATTGCCGCAGCCGCCGCACACCACCAAACTGGAGGACCGGCATGTTGTGCGGCGGGCATTGACGGCTCGCACCGCCACATCACGAACGTTAGCGCAGTAATTTGGGTGTGTTGCGCAACAACCTGTGTCAGCACGTATCGCTCGACGTCGTCTGCAGGAGCGGGGACTTGTCGCACGGTGCCCATTGCTCCGATTACCATTGGCGTTACACCACCGGCGAGTGACGCGGCAGTGGGCTGTTGAACGCCGCACGTGGACTACGGAATGGCACGACATTGTCTTCTCCGTCGAATCACGCTTCTGCCTGCAACACCACGATGGTCGGATCCGCGTGTGGCGGCACCGCGGCGAGAGACTGTATGACGCCAGCATTATGCATCTCCATACCTATCCGTCGGCAGGAGTTATGGTTTGGGGCGCAATTGGATATGACACCCGCACCCCTCTAGTACGTATCGCCGGTACACTCACCAGCAACCGCTACATCTCCGACGTTTTGGAGCCTGTAGTCCCCTCTTAACTGCAGCACCTGCCAGCGGCCACGTTTCAACAGCAGAATGCGCGCCCGCACGTGACACGCATCGTGCAACAATTTTTCACGGCCCCACAAGTGTCACTGCTGCCGTGGCCTGCCTGTTCTCCCGATATATATCGCCCATCGAACACTTCTGGTCGCTGATCGGCAACCGAGTGGTCCGGCAAGCACCACCCGCAGCTACGCCTGATGAACTGTGGCAACGTGGGGACGCAGCCTGGACCGACATACCCCTATACCACATCCAAAGCCTCTTTCGTTCGATGCCGCGGCGTGTAGCGGCCGTTATTGCCAGCCATTGGGGGCCACACGAACTATTGATGTCTGCGTGTTCCTCAAGTCGCACGGGCCTGTAAGCTCAATCGTTTCATCTTTGTATCTGTTGTTATGTGTCCAGTAAATCTGGCTTTGCTACTTCGTGTCCTTCTTGGTGTTGCATTTTGGGTGGCCTGCAGTGTAAATAGAACGAAACGCAAGTTTTTTAAGACAGTAACTCTTTAGACAGATCATAAAGTATAAATCTCAAATGAAGTTAACGATTCTTATGAACAAGTACGAAAATATGTAATTATTATTATTCACAAGTACCAAAATATGTAATTATTCGTTCTTTCCAAACAATGTAGACAAAGAGTTATATTCAAATTGATCGGAAACTTGAAACTTGGCCGTTCTTGGTGGTGTAGTGGTTAGCATACCCGGGCGTATCCTGGGAGACGTGGGTTCGAGTCCCGCTCCAGGACGATGGACATTTTCAAGTTTTCGGATATTATCTGACTTATGATTCTCGTCACATTTACGCCAAAAATCGGATTGTCATCTTCAAAACTTGTAGACAAAGAGTATAAAGTAAATAGTGGGCCATTTCTAGTGTGGTTCACTGGGAAATATCCCGGTGTCCCGGTGGGCCAATTCTTCCCCCTATCATGCATTAAATAAAAATCTTATCACAATTACTCAAATAAGTTAAACATGAATGTTTAGGGCAACAGATAACCATACCACCAATAATGTAGACTACTGCGTATCTGCTGCCTTAAACAATTCAGGTAAAGCTAATATATTTTATTACGGCACACATTGACATTTGCTTTTAGGGCAACGCAAGTTTCAATATTCTTAACACAAGTTTTATATAAAAACTTATGAACACAATTTTAAAATATTGTAGTTTCTATCAAAGGTAGCCAGTATTACACGGCATTTAATTCTTCGCTATGATAAACACGACTTTTAACAAACGTCTCAAAACTACAGCATCAGAGGCATCTCTAATTATTTTTGTGATCTAAGGAGTACAATCACGGCAACATTCCAAAATGTATTAAATTTTGCGTTTCCCAGTAGGAAAATGTCGCGAATGAATATTAAAAGGTGCAAGGTTAATTACGAAAATCATAAGATATAGAAGTGTCAACAGAGCAGATTTAGGAACAAATTGAAGTACGTTTTTAAGGGCTATGACAAGAAAATTGAGAATTCGGAAAATTAAAAGATATGTATATAATATATACACTGAAGAGCAATTGAATTAGAGACAGCTGGCGTTATGCAAATGTGGTGTTGTAGGCGGCTCTGTAAACGGAAACGACATGGCGTATGCAGCGTTCCGACAATATAAGGAGTCATGCGACGGGAATCAGTAAGAGTCGGACACAGTATGTGTAAGACGAAGGATCTAAGCGCATTTGATCGTGGGCAAATTGTTGGGGCCCGACGAATAGGTCACTCAATCTCGGAAGTCGTGCAGGCACTGGGATTTTCACGAGCCACTCTGTCACGGGTGCACCGTGAGTACATCGTATCCGGTAAAACCATCCCTGCAAGGCACAACTGCCGTGGACAACAGCGTGTGGATGAGCGCGGTCATAGTCGGCTAGCTCGCATTGTAACAGCGGATAGACGGGCCAAAGTGCAAGAAATAACTCGGCAATTTAACGCTGGTGCACAAAAACGTTTAAGCAGCCACACCATCCAGAACCATCTACTCGTTATGGGGTACAGAAGCCAGTGTCCCATGAGGGTACCGATGCTGACCGCACATCACAGGGTGCAAAGATTAACATGGGCGCGGGAACATCGCCACTGGAACCTAGACATGAGGGAAAATGTTGCCTGGACTGATGAGTCGAGATTCACGTTGGTACATGCGGATGACAGGATACGAGTACGGCACAAACCACATGAGGCGATGGATCGTTCTTGCCAGCACTGTACTCTTCAAGCTGGCGGAGGTGGTATTCTCGTCTGGGGACTGTTTTCGTGAACTGAAATGGGACCCCTGGTACGTGTGACATCGTCCCTCACAGGTCAACGTTACCGGGATATCCTGGATGACCATTTGCTCCCGTTTGTGCGTCTTCAACATCCCACTGGGGACCTCATTCTGCAACAAGACAATGCACCGTGCCATCGCTCCCGAATTGCATCCGAATGGTTGGATGAACATTCCACCGACGTGACCATGCTTCCTTGGCCAGCTAAGTCACCTGACCTCAATCCCATCGAGCACATCTAAGATGTCATCGACATAGATGCTCGAGGCTCTGACCCCCTCCATCAAATCTTAGTGAACTGTGGAAGCTTGTTCAGGGGTCGTGAATCCGTATGGCTTCCCAACGCTTCCGGTGTCTTGTCGAGTCCATGCCGAGACGAATCGCCGCCGTCATCAGGGTGAAAGGTGGTGCTGCACGTTACTAATTCATCTCTAATTCTCTAATTCAATTACTCTTCAGTGTTAAGCTGTTAAAACACTTTTTTCAGTCCAATTTACATAAAATTATGTTGGTAGAAAAAAAGTATCAAAATTTAAGTGACCCAACACAAACAGTTTGGATGTAAAACGATAGGTGCATTACGAAAACGTGTAATTGAGAAAACCAGATATTTGAAGCAAGGACAAATTTTTATGTTATAATTTTGGAAGAAAAGATGTAGTTCTCAATGTAAAAACACTAGTGATGTATGAGGTACTTATCATTTTGTGCAAGAGCTGTAATAATAATAACAGTACTACTACTGCTACTAGTACTACTACTAGTACCTATAATGATTTATCTCCATTGTAATGCAATGATTCGTTATATAAGAATTTCAACAGGTTTCCAGGAAACAGAAATAGATATGAGCATGAAGAAGAGATTAACATTTAGTAAAGCTACAGCCTAAGTTTCTCTCCTTGGGGCTGCTCGTCATCACAGTAATTTACATCACCAAAAGTTATGAGCAGTAAAAAGAGCAATAAAGAAAAACAAAGAAAGTGTCCTGAAAATTACGAGGAGAAATCAGTAAATAAGTGCCAAGCAGTTATGGTATAACATTACGATAATGTCACATATTAGTTCATAAAGCTGTCATTAGGTGGCAGCACAATCTAGCTTACACGTAGTTCAACATGGCAGATGCTGTGTATCGCATGCGTAGCTCACATTGCTAATGGTGACCGTGCTCGCGGTGTGTGTAACTGAAGAGGACCGTGCTGTTGTGCGTTTTCTTTGGGCAAAAGGACATTGTGGAAAGAATTTTCATGCGTAAATGTTTCCTGTTTACAGTGAGAAATATTTGTTGGCCGCCCCACAAATATTTCTCACTGTAAACAATGGTCTAAGCGTTGGCTTCTGACCATTCTTCCGAGATGGGTTCGGGTTCGAATCCCGGTGAGGCACTGGTGTTGTATTTGTCTTACGGCACTGCCTCTCTCCCTTCCCTGGAGTCAGTGGCCCAAAATTAGAGACGGGCGACTACCCGTCTCTAACTTTTGAGTTACTCATGGTGGTCGTTTAACCTCCAATCAAAATTTAAAAAAAATGTTTGTCGCTTAAAGCGGTACACAAATAGGTCGATAAATTCTCGCAAGAACTCTCAAAAGTTGCTGATGAAGACTGACCCGGTCGTCCTGTTGAGGCTATTTTATTTTAATTTTTTTTTTTTGATTGAAGGTTTAACGACCACCGTCAGCAACTCAATGGGCCATAAGATGTCGCCCGTCCCGAATTTAGGGTCACTGGTTCCAGGGAAGGGAGAGAGCCAGTGCCGTAAGACAAACACATCATCCATGGCTCACCGGGATTCGAACTCGGACGAATGATCAGAGAATGCTACAACAGAAGCAATCTTGACGCGGGTTGAGGAGATGATTCGAGCTGACATGCCAATAACAGCAGCAGACACTGTGTCAACTGCAATAAAGTTTTCTCATGGTTTAGCCTACAACATTATGCATGATCGTGTGAGTTGCTGGATATTGTGCGAACGATGGGTGCCCAGACAACTGTGTCGGGAGAACAAAATGATCCGAATGGACTTCTCCTTGCAACATCGCTCTTGGTACGCATTTTAACGAGAAAACATGTTTAACAGAATTGTTACTGGGGACCAATCATGGGTGCATCACTACCAAGCCAAATCAAAATGGGATTCAAAGTAATTGAAATATCCCTCTTCATCGTCAACCAAGAAATTCCGAATTTCGCCATCAGAGGGGAACGTTATACTTACAGCGTTTTGTGATTCTCAAGGAGTGCTGTCAGCGCATGCCTAGAAGCGAGCTGAGAATGTCAATGTCGAATCGTATTGCAAAATTCTGCTGATGCTTCTGGACGGAAGTAAAAAAAATCCAGATCTACTGACTATAGGAATACTGCTCCATTATGACAACGCCAGATCACATACAGCTCAATTAACCCAGTACAAAATTGAACAACTAGGACAGGAACTTCTTGCACATCCGACTTAGCGCCGAGCGATTTTCACCTGTTTGGCCAGCTAAAATCTCATCTTGGAGGCAAACGTTTCGCGCATGATGAAGAGGTTGAACGTAAAGTACGAATGCGGTTGAGGCAGCAGACTTCTTATGTTGCAGGTTTCGAATCACACATAAAGCGATGGAATAAGTATATCCTTATTGATGGGAATAATTTTAAGAAATATATAAGCCGAATTGTAAATAAAAAAAATATTTTTCGAGTTCGTATCTCACTCATTATTTTTTAAATAACTGTTTGTGACTTATTTACTGATATCCCCTTGCATTTGCGACTTCAGGTGAAGATATAAACATAGATCTAAATAACTCTGAAATACACTGAAGTGTCAGAAAAGCTGGTATACCAGTCTAATACTTGGTAGATCCCCCACGGGAGCGCAGGACTGCAGAAATACGACGGGGCATGGACACCACTAGCTGCTGGAAATTTGCTGTAGGCAATGCACACCATATTTCCTTCAGAGCGTTCCACAATTCGGGTGTATTCCGAGTTCTCGGATTCCTCTGTTCGATAGCGCGTTGCATGGCATCCCAAATGTGTTCTATCACGTTCAGATCTGGGACCTTAAGTGGGAATGGCAGCACCCCAAACTCAGATGAATGCTCCTCTAACCATAATGTGTCGTCCCGACACCAGTGTGGAGATGCATTGTCCTGTTCGAACAGGCCCAACCCATCAGCATGAATGCATGACATGAACGGGTGTACCTCGTCAGAAAGAATACGCACATAGCGTTGGACAGTCACAGACGTTTGTAGACGTACCAGGGGTGGCAGTGAAGTCCAGCTAAACACATCCCACACCATTACGGACCCCCCCCCCCCCCCTAAGCCGGTACAGTTACCTGTTGACAGGCGGGATCCATGGCTTCATGGGGTTTGCGCCACACACACGAATCCTTCCATCTGCCCGATACAGTTGGAAACGCGACGCGTCAGACCTCGCTACTTATTTCCAGTCGTCAAGTGACCAGTGGCGGTGTTGCCGTGCCCAAGCGAGGCGTATAGCTCTGTGTCGTGCACTCATCAAGGGGACTCGAGTTGGGCGTCGGCTCCCAAAGCCCATATCGTGCAGGGTTCGTTGTACAGTCCGGACGCTGATGCTTGTTGAGGCTCCAGCATTGAATTCCAATGATACCTGCGAGAGTGTTGGACGCCTATTGTGTGAAACGATTCTTGACAGCCGACGATGGTCACGTGCAACCAATGTCTTTTTGCGGCCATACTGGTATCGTAGGATGGAGGTTTTGCCGGAATTCTTGTAGTCACGGTACACCCTTGCAATGGTCGTCCGTGAAAATCCGAACTTCGTTTCTACCTCCGAAATACTATGGCCGATCTCGCGAGCACCAACTATGACACCGCGTTTAAAATCTCTTAAATCGTTATTACTTGTCATTCTCATGCCGAAAACAGCTCTGGCAGCTGGCAAGGATGTATATCGATTTATATACGCACTGTCGGATGCAACCGAATACGCGCATAGGTGACGTTGCTATGTATTTTGCATAAGCTCGTCTGTACCAGTTTTTCTGGCACTTCAGTGTACGTTGTGGAGTCTTAATTGAAAGTACACGTCTCGCCTGAGAAGTAGGAAACTTAATGGAAATGGAAAATTAGAATGCAAAAACTCGGATGTTTGCACATTTCATCATCGGGAACCATTAACAATTCACTGCTGGATGAAGGTCTCTCCTAAGTCGTTTACGCAACTATGTCCTGACAATTCCCTTCCACGTCACGTCGCCATACCTCCGAATATCATATGCACATCTTCCACGTGGCCTTCTTCTTGGTATTTACTTGTACTTTGGTATCCAGTATAATATTTCAGTTGCCCAATGGTTGCCAGTTATAGCGATTTATTCAGCCCATTGCCACTTGACGGTCTTGATTTGGAATAGATCCACAAGAACGCATCTCTCCATGCTCCTTTGTATTGTGTGGAACTTCTATACGTCTTTTTAACTAAGGTCTATGTCATTAAACACTTAAAACATTATGGGAAACTGCTCTTGAAAATTGTGTTTTGTTTTTGTTGCTATTTCTTCAAAATGCATTGCAGCAAAGTATTACACGCCTTTTTTTTTCCTTTTTCGACGTGTCCCCCGCTTGATATCAGCTGTACAAATCACAGGTAGACATAATTATTAAAAAATGTTCCCCATCGTTTTTTAAAAGTATTGTAGAGAAATGTCTCTTATTGAAAGTTTATTTTTGATCCCACTATTTTGATCTTGTCGTCAAATTCTTGGACTATTTTAGCAATTGCCTAAAACGTATTGGCAGTATAGTTAAAGCAACTATTGAAAATAACAGTTACATGAAATTGTGTTCATTTGTTTCTGTAAATATATTCATGAAACAGAGTTCACCATATTGAGGGAAAGTTATACAAAAATATTTTCAGTTGTGAGGAAATGACACGACAGGTGAAATAGAATTCTGTCCGTATCAGACGAGCTTACAAACAACTGAGTGAATTGGTGGAAGAGTATTTAAAAGTTAGGGAAGAATCATTAAATTTATGAGTGAACGGAAATAAATAAAAAGAAGAGCTTTAAAAATTCGTTGAAAGTGCCGCGAGTGCACCTGTTTTTTATATTTTAATTTTTTTCTGCTTGAAATGTGAGAATGAATGATGATTCTTGCATTCTGTTTTTTGTCCGATGCCCAACATCGTCGCTACCTATATGCAGTTGATATCGAATTGAAGATTCATTTTATCCCATATATTATTTGCTTCTAAATATCCGATTAAAAATAATTATTTTTCCTTTTGATGTCATTTATATCGAAAACTATTGTAGGTACAGTTTTCTTTCAAGTAATACATAAATTTTATGCTAAGAGACGTGAAGGTAAATTGTGTTTTCCCGGATATCTCTGCTTCTAAGCATCCGGTTTGAAAAATTCTTCCTGCATCGATGCAGCTCCTGATGGAAAATGATTTACATATAATTTCGAGTTTTTGGCAAATGGTTTGGCCACCAGAGTTCGAAAGTGCTTGTTTCTGTTCTTGATGTATATGCAGCAAAACCAGCATTTTGGGAAACTCGACTGGAAACATTCTTTCGTAGACCGATAACACTCACCTCGGAAAAATCTCTGAGAAGATCTCCTACTGAAATCAGTGAATAGTTCTTCAGCTAGGTGGCGTAGATGTATATCTTATTTTTGTCGATATTTTAGCTTTTAAAGCCTGATTTGTTTCTTACATAATTTAAATTTTTTTAGCCTACAAGTGTGCCACTGGAGCGTAAATTCACTTTTCCGTTTACAGAAATATTGGTGGGACTAAAAACCGGATTGAAAAAACTCTTTTTCGATCAGATACTACTAAGAGTGAAAACTATTTATGTGTAGTTTCTTCCCAAAATAATGCACAATTTCGCTGCTAGGGACACAAATTTTTAACCTGTTTTTCTCGATATCTCTAAATGTGATTTAAAAAATTGTGATTTCAAAAAAAGTAGGTTCACATTTTTTAAATGTGTGATTTAAAAAATTCGATTAACACCGGATGTCATTTACTTTGTGGAACACTTTAGGTTCGTATTCGAAGAGTTTTATAGCTCTCAGTTCTGTCGGTAGGCGGTGTTTATGTACATCTGTTTACAGCTGTATCTCCGCTTCGAAAAATTGTATTGAGAAATTTCTATTTTTACTGTATGCCATTCGTTTCAATAAAGATGGGGATAATGCTCCCCCATCTTTTAAATAAAGTACAGCTTTCCTGCTAGGAGGCGTTAAGGTTAAAGCTTTTTTTTCGCTATCTTTGCTTCCTAGAAACGTATTTGAAGAGTTATTTTTCCTTAACAAAACGTTTGCCGTGATAAATATTTTTGCCTATTTTCAACTATTCCATTATGCAAAGTTCTTCCGCTTGGAGGCGTAGAGGTATGTCATGTTTCCTTCTATATTTCTTCTTTTAACGGTTGGATTCGGAAATCTCTTTCTTTCTGATACCTTCCTTCTGCTACTAAAAAGTTTTTGTGCAGCTTTTGTTAATTTCCGTAATGTACTCTTTAGTCGCTGGTGGAATTCAGTATCTGTTTCTATTTCTGGATGTCTTGTCAATTGCATAAATCCGGTTGATTTCTTTTTCTAACCGGTTTCATTGACTGAATAAAGGATAAATATTTGTTGCTTCGGAAAGGATTCAAAAAACCTGCTCATTACAACAAAACCGGTTTAATCTTCTGTTTTTCTTTATGGAAGGTGGTGGGATGCGACTACAATGAGCAACTCAAAGCATTATAAGGGGTAGCCCGTGTACACTGAGTGGCCACTTTATTATGACCACCTAACAGTTTTAAGCAAATGAGCTATGGCTGCACGCTGTTGCCGCCAGAGGGCGAGGCTAGTATAAAAAGGGAAAGCTTAGTGCTTGCGACAGTAGTAGAAGTGATTTTTGGGTGACGAGATGAGTAAAAATTGCGATTTGACGGACTTTCAACGTGGGATGATTGTAGGAGCTCAGAGCCATGGAGCGAGTATCACCGAAACCGCCGCATTCGTGAAATGTTCCAGAGCAGCTGTAGTTAAAGTTCTTAAAGACTGGACTGTCAGCCAAAAAACTGGGTCTCTACGTGCAACGTGTGGTCGTTATCGACTAGTGACTGCTCGGGCAGAACGGAGAGTGTCCAGACTGGCAACAGACAACAGAAGGGCAACAGTGCAGAAAATTACAGACCATCTTAATCAAGGATCCCCTCAAATGATCTCTACACGCACTGCTCGCCGTACACTGCATCTAATGGGATATGGCAGCCGAAGGCCTGTTCTAACACCTTTGCTGTCTGCAGTTAACAAGAGAAAACGTCTCCAGTTCGCCTAGGAGCACAAGAATTGGACAATCGATAATTGGAAGCAAATTATGTGGTCCGATGAATCACGTTTTCAGTTGCACCATGGCGATGGCCGAGTGAGAATTTGGCGGAAACAGCACGAAAGCATGGTCCCCAAATGCATTGCTACAACCCTTCTAGCTGGTGGAGGCAACGTTATGGTTTGGGGAATATTTTCCTGGCATGCTTTGGGTCCTTTAATTCGTGTTGATCAACGTCTGACTGGCACATCATATCCAAACATCGTCGCGGACCAAGTGCATCCTGTCATATGGATGGTTTATCCCAATGGCGATTGCTACTTTCAACAAGATAATGCGTCCTGCCATAGTGCTCGTATTGTACAGGATTAATTTCAGGAACATGCCGGTGAGTTTACTTTGCTTAGGTGGTCCCCACAATCTCCAGACTTCAACCCCATTGAGAATTTGTGGGATTAAGTTGAACGAGCCATCAGACAGCTGGATCCACAACCTTGCAATCTCACACTCCTGTAAAGGGCTATTCATCAAGCATGGTCTCAGATTCCACAAACCACCTGTCAACATCTCGTGGAGTCCATGCCACGAAGAATCGACGCAGTGTTAAAGGCAAAAGATGGACCAACGAAGTACTGAGGGGGTGGTCATGATAAAGTGGCCATTCAGTGTATAATTTGGGTTCACTAGCTAAAAAACCGGAAAAGGTTCAGAGCCATTGGACGAACGCTAGAACTCACCCAGTGCGAAAGAGCTGAACACCGGACTAACCAAGGACGCATCACCAGATTACAGAGCATCAGACCGCTGGGCCACCGAGCAAGCTACAAGGACATTCCTTATGATAGGAGATCAAAAATTGTTCTTTTAGAGTGTATGTGAAAGCGGTTTCCAATAAATCAGTTAGTATAGTTCTATGATTTTGGTCCGTGGGTAGGACCCACTTTATTCAGCAAAACAGTGGCCACTTGCCGAGGCATCGATTCGATGAGGTAGTAACAGGTAACCTGGGGTATCTGATTCGATGAGGTAGTAACAGGTAACCTGGGGTATCTGATTCGATGAGGTAGTAACAGGTAACTTGGGGTATCTGATACCATAATGTCAACAGCAGGTTCTCCAGTTCCCGTACATTTTGGGGTGGTGGTGATTTAGCTCCAACCCGGTTTTCCACGTCAAACCACAAATGTTCGATTGGGCTCATGTCAGGTGAATTTGGATGCCAAGGCATTAACAGAAAGTCACCAGCATTATCCTAGAACCACTCCTTGCCGATTCTAGCAGTGTGGCACGGCGCATTATCCTGTTGGTAATGGCCATCACCAGCAGGAAACACAGTTCCAATAATTGGATGAACTTGGTCCGCAACGATGTTCAAATACCTGACAGCTGTTCGGGATTGCGCTATGGTGCCTAAAGTGTTCCAAGAAAACATCGCCCACAGCATAACACCGTCGCCTCTGGCCTGTTTCTTTCCAAGAGTGATTCCAAGTGCCATAGACTTCGTTGGTAATTAACGTACCCGCGCTCGACCGTCTACGTGATGCACTAGGAATCTTGATTCGTCAGACCAGGACACTTCCAATCGTCCACGGTCGAATCTCGATGACCATGGGCACATTTCATGCGTTGTTGGCGATGACGTGCAGTGAGCATGGGGATCCGGCTGGGTCCTCGGCTGCGCACATTACATTGATCGTCACTGTTGTAGCTGCTGGTGATTTGTCGCACTGTGGCCCTGCGGTCGCTGGGAACAAGTGCGACAGTCTCCAATTCTCTCTGGCATCTTTGAGTTGCGGACGACATACAGCTGAACGACGGTTCGTCGTTTGGCCACCTGTGCACAACTTTTGATACGTACAACCCTCAAGCCGCGCCGTTTCCTTTTCGTATACAACCCTCAAGCCGCGCCGTTTCCTTTTCGTATACAACACTCAAGCCGCGCCGTTTCGTAGATCGTAATTCCAAGGCGCCGTGCGGTCACAATTTATCGTTTATCAAATTCCGATAAATCGGCAGCTCTTCCCATTCTGACTCCGAACACTCTAGTAACCGAAAGCAGGTCCTCGGGTTGTATATACCCTATCTACCAACAAGTAATTGGACACCCGTGATAGCAAAGGAAAACGAAGTTTATTCACCTTCAACAGTTGGTGGAGCCTCCACGAGCGGCGATTACAGCTGCGACCCTCCGGGGCATACTCTCAATCAGGCGTTGTACGACGATTAGCGGTATTTTCTTCCACTCGGCTTGGAGAAGACAGGTCAGTTCCTTCACCGATTTCGGACGGCGGGGCACCCCTTAAGTCGACGCTCCAACTCGTCCCAGAGCTGCTCGATAGGGTTAAGTTCCGGGCTTTGCGCAGGTCAGTCCATTCGATTAACCCCATTGTCACCATACCAAGCCATGGTGGACCTCGCAACATGACAGGTGGCATTGCCATCCTGAAAGTAACATGGGTCCAACCCGTAAAACTGCCACAAAGTAGGAATCGCATGGTCATCCAAAATGATGCAGTAGGTCTCGGCGTTGAGTCTACCAGGAATTGCGACCAAGGGTCCCGTGCCATACCAGGAGAAACACCCCCTAAGCATAATTCCACCGCCGCCGAACTTCACAATTGGCACAATACATTCCGGCAGTATGCGTTCTCCAGGCAGACGCCAAACCCAGACCCTGCCATCCGAACGGTAGAGGGTGAACCTTGATTCGTCGCTCCAGAGAACCTGTTTCCACTGTTCAACGGTAAACTGTCGACGTTCTTTGCACCACGCTAGACGAGCAGCGCTATTGGACTTGGTGATCAAAGGCTTGTGGGCGACAGCACGTTCATGATAACCGAGCAGATCGGCTTCCTTACGGATGGCATTCATCAAAAGAACACTCCTGTATGCCTGTTGGAACTCCTCGAGTATGTGGCCCATCGATTTGGTGCGATTCTTCCGAATTTCTCTGGTTACCACCTGTTGGTCTCTAACTCCCAGTTTTGTGAGTCTGCCAGGTCGGGGCACATTCCGACAGTCACCTTTCGTCTTTCACTTTCCAACCACGTAGGCCACTGTCGATTTTGGGTAATTCAACTCGCTGGATATTTCACGTATGGATCGGCCATTTCTGTGATACCCGACGATTACACCTTTCTCGAAATCAGAGAGCTCCGAATTGCGTGGCATCTTGCATGCGACTGGTTGCGCTGTTGTTTCAAACACGATATTTAACGGCGGCGGCCGTGACGTGTATCAGGACCGCAGATATCGTCGGTTGCAAGGGTGTCCAATTACTTGTTGGTAGATAGTGTGTATACTGCTCTGTGAATTTCACCTTGTTCACCTTTCGGTTTCTAGGCGCGCTGATTTCTCTAAGTTGGGGATGGTCATAATGAAACGTCTCATCGGTGTATGTCTCAGCTTGAAAACAGGGTCGTTAAGCATCCGAATTAACAATGGAAAACATTATAACCAACTTTGAAAAAGATAGCGGATAATTTACTGATGATGGGATAGACACCGGATGCGTCTTAAAGCTGTCGCGGGGATTAAATGCATCTCTAAGGCTGGATATGGTGCGTAGAAAGGCAAGATGTGACGTGCCTGCCCCGCAGGACGCACACGAGATAAAGGCAGATAGCAATGAGAGCACATTCGATGCCCGGCACGGACAAACATGAACGTTATGTTGGCTCCCGAACGACCTGGATGACCCGGCTTTTAAGTTTCTCGCAATGATGTGATGTTCTTTAAACACGGCGAGATATTAAAAATGAGAATCCCTTCTTCAGTGCTTCGAAAAAATAAATCAGTGTGATGTTACGTTCCACACTCAAAATTGTCTGGGACTTCTCGAATGCACGTTCTTCATGGGATGACTGCCTACAGTAACACATGGACCCGGCTCACCCGCGGGCCACGCCCCCGGCCCTCTTTCGGGGGGCGATATGACGTGTCTGCCCCGCAGGACACACACACGAGATAAAGGCAGATAGCAATGATAGCTCATGTCCGCGTAGCTCAGTTGGGAGAGCGACTTTTCCCGGAGCGAGGGAGGACCCTGAATCGATGCCCGGCGCTGACAAACTTGTACGGTCTAAAGAATCTTCTGTACGTTCAAAAATCATAAAAAAGCATGGTTTCCAAAAGTTGAATACTCGACCATGTAGGGGCATTATGCAAAGCTAAATTCGAAATTCAAGAGGAAATGGATGTATGATCCTCGGTAACTTTTGCAATTATTTTTGGAAGATATTTACCAGAGGGAAAAAGGGCTGAATCATCAGCTTATATGTAGGTGCCTCAAAATAAATTCTATAGTGAAGATCATTTATAAAGATGAGGAATAACAAGGGACCCAACGTATTAATCCATACCAAGTGTTTTCGTGAATATTATTATTATCAAAGCAATTATTTGCGACAGTGACAAATGGTTTTCTGTTATTGAGATAACTCTCCAAATGTTTCACAGGAATTATTTACGCACCTAAAGAGTCTAGTGTGATTAGAAATATCTAATAATACATTGTTTTAAAGAACGTTAGATGCAAGAAACACTCTTCGTGGAGATTTCGCACTCTGCTCAATTTCATAGACCTTATGTGAAGTTAATAAGAGAAGTTTATTCCATCAGCCTCGTGTGGAGACATATAGATTTCACAGACAAATTATTTGTTCCCTTAATGTTGCTTGAGGAGATTTCATGTGGTCCTCTTACTGTTCTGGTTTCTGTTGGTCTGAAGCGTTGGCTTTTGGCCAGTCATTTTTGAAGGGCCCGGCCCGTGTCCCGGATGAGGAACAGGTGGTGGGCTTGGCCCGCGTCAGTGGTTACCCCTGCACCTGTAGCCACTAACCCCAAATACGGGACGGGCCACTGCCTACAAATACACGAGCTGCTCGTGGCAGTCGTCAAGCACTAAAACGAAAACGAAAAAGAAATAAAGAAAAATGACATAGCACTTTGAGAAATATGCGAAACAAAAGGTTTAAAATTGGTAGTCCCGTGGTTGCAAATACGAGTGCGTATCAAAAAATAAATTTCACACAACGGCGACTATCAGAAGTGAAAATCAGGAAACATCGCGGCTGCGAAGTGACGTCATACGTTTCGTCATCTCTGCTTGTGGAAGGAGTCTGGCACATTTGTGATGCGTAGTTGATTCCTTAACGGTCGTTTGTTATGGCGCAGGAGATGGAGTGTTACACGAAACTGGATATTCGCGGAACAGTGCGTTTTTAATGGGCAAATTGTTTCAATCCAATCGAAATCCATCGTGAAGTGTCGGCTAGTTATGGAGAAGACGCAGTGTCTCGCCGGGAAATTGAAAAATGTTGTAAAAAGTTCTAAAAAGGGCTTACGGATTTCACAAAGGAAACGGGCAGACACAGACCTTCGACATCTACGACGGTTGATCACATTTCGCTGGTGAAGGAGTTGATTAGGGATAACCGCCGCATTAAAACTCATGAAAATGTCGAAGATTTGGGAGTGTCATATGAGAGTGTACACGGCTTTATTCACGAGACGTGCATTTCAGAAGAGTGTGCGTAAGGTGGGTTCCACGATTATTAACGAAACGACACAAAAATCAGAGCTTTTCGCCCTACTTTGCATTTCTGCTACGTTATTTTGAAGGAGGCACAGATTTATTTGCAGCGCATCGTCACCGGCGATGAGACGTGGGCACATCACTTCGCACCAGAAAGCAAATCGACATCCATGGTGAGGAAACACCCAGCTCATCAACTGCAAAAAGTTTTTAAGTCGTGTGCCATCTGGCGGAAAAAAGTAATGGCAACTGTCTTTTTTTTACTGCAAGGGGCCGGTGTACACAGAGTTTATGGCAAAAGGGAGTACGATAAACGATGCAATGTACTGCGAGTCATTGAGGAATTAAGGATCGAAGACGAGGAAAGCTGTCAAAAGGAATCATCTCATTACACAATGTAACCCCACACAAAAATTCCGCTACGCTAGAGCTTCTTCGCAATTCCAAGTGGGAAGAGTGGAAACATTCCTCGTACAGCCATGCATTAGCCACCTGCGATAACTACTCGTTCCCCAAAATGATAAAAATCCTTTTAGGAAAGCATTTCGCAAAGATGATGAAGTCAAGGAAGCTGTGCAAACAAGTTTTCTTAAACTTGGGGCGAACTTTTACTTTTTCGGTATTGAAAAGCTGGTTCCCGTTACGACAAGTTGTAACGTACCAGGAGATGTGACGTACCTGCCCGAAGGACGCACACGACATAAAGGCAGATAGGAATCAGAATAAAACGTCCGCGTAGCTCAATTGGTAGAGCAACTTATTCCGGAATGAGGGGACCCGGGTTCGAATTCTGGCGCGGATAAAAATGACGGAGAAATTTACTTCGTTATAAAGTGTTTACTAAAACTTGGCGATTACATGAAAAAATAAAGAAAAGATATATGTTCCTGAAATTACTTTTCATTGGTTTGTCATTTTTTAACAAAAGTTATGTGGAAAACATCTGAAACTTATTTCTTGATATTCCTACATACATACAATTAGAGCTATATGATGTTAAAGAAATTTTTCGAATTTGATAGAAGAGGAAATATCATTGAATTAAAATTGTACATTTATGGGCCTCAGTGAAAAATTTTAATATCAGAAGCTCACACTACATCTGCTGACCAGTAGTAAAATGCCTAGGTACTACGAAATGTCATCCGAAATGTACACATTATTGGTGTGTATTGGTTTCCATGGATTAATTCTGCAGTACCAATACCAGTATGGGCGAAAGAAGCCTCCTAGTGAGCAATATGCCAGCGCTCTTTCTTTAAGGTATCGATTAGTTACAGAGATAATCGCGTATTAAGTACTTAAAATAAGAGTAAATTTCCTTCTTAATCACGTCGTTGGAGCAACGTAAAATGCAATAAATGTTGCACATTTTGTTTCATTAATGTTGAAGAGAATGCATAATGCATTCTTGAAATCATCTAACATACCTTAAAAGTCAGTTTTGAAGGCACGTTGAGCTTTCTTTGGACAAAACAATGACAGAGAAAGGAAATAAGGCATAGTAAATATTAGAGAAAGGAAATAAGGCATAGTAAATATTAGAGAAAGGAAATAGGGCATAGTAAATATTAGAGAAAGGAAATAGGGCATAGTAAATATTAGAGAAAGGAAATAGGGCATAGTAAATATTAGAGAAAGGAAATAGGGCATAGTAAATATTAGAGAATGGAAATAGGGCATAGTAAATATTAGAGAAAGGAAATAGGGCATAGTAAATATTAGAGAAAGGAAATAAGGCATAGTAAATATTAGAGAAAGGAAATAGGGCATAGTAAATATTAGAGAAAGGAAATAGGGCATAGTAAATATTAGAGAAAGGAAATAGGGCATAGTACATATTAGAGAAAGGAAATAGGGCATAGTAAATATTAGAGAAAAGAAATAGGGCATAGTAAATATTAGAGAAAGGAAATAGGGCATAGTAAATATTAGAGAAAGGAAATAGGGCATAGTAAATATTAGAGAAAGGAAATAGGGCATAGTAAATATTAGTATGAAAGAAAAGTGAAATGCTAATGCAACCCTCAGAATATTGCCTTTTAATTTAGACATTAGGAAAAGCACTAAAACAAAATATTCGAGAACAGAAAAGAAATACTTTTCTAAATACTAACTACGAAACGCCGAACTGTAAACATACGAACACAAAGGTATTTAATTTTTTTTAAGGGCAATACAAATAAACATGTTTCCTTTATTTTCAAACAGATATCACCTGACAATAAGAAAAATATAAACTGAATAACCAGAATTTTACGAGAAACGAGGACTTTTGTTGTTATTCATATTAATTTTGAAGACTCGAAAAAACTCCGGCGGTAAATGTAATTACATATGTATAAAACACTGATATTTTATTTGCTGTGGGAATTCTTGACTGAAAGAGCTGTATTATTGAAACGTGATCAAATAAGATTTTCGAGAACAGCCTATTGCTGGATATGGAGTAACCAATAACGCTGAATTGGTAGGACCGAATTGATAAAACAATCGAAAATTATCACTCTCTTATGTGACGCACCATCCGAGTAAACAGATTGTCTTAAAACCTTTCTGCGATTGAGAACGCTGGATAAAAGTCATGTGAAAGTCAAGTTGACAGATGAACAGCCTGGCTTTCACATGATGTTCTATGGTGTTTTCAAATATAAAAATGGCAACTGAATAGGAAAAATTACTTAAGATATGAGTTCTGATAGAGACACGGCCGTTTTCGCAATATATTTCCTACGAGAAATGCTATTTGCATTTCCACAAAGGACGAGCAGTTTGTATCACATGGGCATTTTCTGAATCCATTCGGAAACATGAATCTGCAAGAAAGCAGTTTTATTCAGTGTTTTAATCCGGTCTTAACCAGACATCGTCTTTTCCTGCCTTTTCATGAGGAAGTATCCGAAACTCGCGGTACCACCCTTGCTGCTGGTGGTCTGAGGCGCTGGCTTCTGACCATTCGTTCGAGATAGAACCGGCGTTGGCTCATTCTCCTTCCTGGAAACCGTAGCCTCAAATTAAGGACGGGCGAAGATCACGAAAATGATTCACATCTGCAGTTTTCTGTGCCATTCGTGACTGATAAGAAAGCCATCTGTTAAACTCCAAAGAATGATAACCTGTTGCTGTCTTGTTTCATATTGGAGCATCTTTCCTACTTTAGTAGTGTCCTTCTTCACACTTCAGTAGGTATGATGCTTCACATTCCAGTATCTGTCCTGTTTCACATTTAGGTAGCTGTCCTGTTTTATTGTCCAATAGGTGTTCTGTTTCACATTTCAGTAGCTGTCCTGTTTCCCATTCATACCTTTTATTTACAATAACTTTCAATGTTCCTAAACTAATGCACAGTATTCGGTGTTGAAACTCAATGAACACCTCTTTAGGTACATGCATGCTCATTACTGTTTTTTTGGGTCTGCGAACCAATGAAAAATGCCATTCTTGGCATTAATATAATTTCTTGTCGCGTTGTTTTCCTCTTAATTTCCAGGGACACTATAAATATGTCAGTGTCGTATATTCTACGCTAGCTGCGAAGCCCACAGAATGCACAAATAAAAGTCAATTAAATACACACATAAAAGTTAATTATCAACAGTATTAAGATATGCCGATGCTTTTGGTTCGAATAAAACACGAGCGGATTCGCTTCTTTCGATTATGAGAATCAATAAGGCGAGCGATGACCAACGGCAGAACGCAAGAAGGTCTTCGAGAGTCTTCGCTGTTCTGATGCGAAGAACTTCGGCACGATCGCCTGCTAGCGTTCCCATGACAACATGAATGTGCTTATGTAGGTGAATGGGCCATTGCTTTGCGAAACGGTTCGCTCAGCAAAGAGAAGATTTCGGACTACCTCAGTGCCTCCATACTTCCGCCTTTAACAGCGCGTGTTTCGCGATAGTGGTTTTAGATTGTGTGAAGTGTTAATGAATTAAAATCAGTGATATTATATCTTAAATTCGTGGTGTTGTTGGATTCGAACTGTTTTGATAAATGTTGTAAAAGCTTCCCTGAACATCTACTGTCAGAACTTCAGGAACTCTATGCTTCAAAGTTTCATACAGCTCTATTGAAAATGAACTTAAGGTGTTTTATTCCATTGATGAATACAAAACATATCAGTAAGATACTTTACGTGTTACATAAAGTTGAATAATTGGGCGTAGTGTTCATTGAGATGTACAAATTAGTAGATCTAATATTAAACTTTTGATCAACATCTGCAACTGCCGAAAGAAGTTTTTCCGTATTAAAAAGAATCAAGATATATTTGTCCACACAAGAACATGTACATTCGAGCAACTTGGCTGGTATGTCAATAAAGAAAACCATTATTTTTAAATATGAAAAAGCACTCAGAAGAAACATTTTTGTGAAAACGTAACACTCAAGTTCACACAAAAGGAAAGAAGAATGTAATTCGTGTACAAATAAGTGTTCAAATCCTTATCCTCATAATTATTTGGTATCATGTTAGCAATAGCATGTACCTAAAATTTAGAAAAAATGCTACTTCTATTACTTAAATATTAAAAAATAAACTTCGCAATTTAAGAAAAAAAAATGTACTGGGTGAGGGAGGTGGGACGAGTGAGGTAGCACAGGTCTCGGACCCAAGATATGTCACTGAAAGATGTCCTTTTGATAAAGAAATTCTGTAATTTGAAACACTTGAAATATTTTTTAAAGTAACAATGATTCCACTCAAGAGCATTTGACATTGCTTTGTTTTTTACTTCGCTAAGTTGTCTTCATTTTATTAGTATTCGATTAAAAGAATAATATATCTTTAAACGTCCTCGTAAAAGCAATCGGAATTTGAAATGGAGGCGTTCTTTTTTTTTTTTTTTATTATTTTGCAGATAATATGAATCGGTGATTATACAACATTATCTTAATTAAATAATTAAAACCCAGGCTCCTGTTTTAATTGGGAAAGTAAAAAGTTATTGAGCTACATACTTCTCTGTTTGTTGAGATTGCAAGGAGGATAGTGAATTTAATAGCAACTTGTAAAATTAAAAGAAAAAAGAAGGTCGCTGCAGAGACTTAAAAGACAATAAACTGTGTAATTTCTTTTATGTTCAGTACAAACTTTACGGTACCAAAGATATTATATGCGTATTGCAAAGGTGATTCCAATTAGCTTAAATAAAAAGTATCCCTAAAATAATTTACTCCTTCACATTTAAGACACGTAGTTTCAAAGCATAACGACATCTATTTCGTGATTCCATATTTTGCTTGCATTGTTTTCTTCCCTAATTTTTATGAACAGTTATCGTTTCGTTTTCGAGCCATTCGTACGTACACAGTTTTCGCAAAAGAAACTGGGCAGAGTTTCAGAAAATGGTATTCTGCTAAAGCTCACGGGCTATCCCATTTTCCATCTCACTGAATATTTCCATTTTTATTTACGCGAAACTCATATATGTTTTTGGTAATAGAGTATAGATTTTGAATCAGTCTTCCAGAAACATGTTGCGTTTGCTCAATGGTAAACTGGTCTTGCTCAGATTGGACACTCGAATTCATTCCGAAGATATTTAGTAGAGTTAATGTTGGCATTCTGAACCGTATATACCACTAAAGGCAGTATGGTAAGCGATGTTTTAGTGTCATTTTGCTCCAGGATGGTAAATGACTCTGTCGTGTAATTATGTACACATCTGAATTTCCGCTAAACTGAAACGCTGCGAAGCGTGAGTCATAACTCTATAGAATCTGTTTCGACTGTTTCATGTTCCTTGATGATGGCTATTGATGTAGTTGCAGTCAATGCAATCATTGTCGTTCTGGGATGTGAAATGCGGCTATCGGGGGATAATTCCTTCGTGAAAGCCAAAGGCACGCGTTTGTCACTAACAGTGCAGGCACTGATCTTCAGACATGCTGTTATCAGCACAGTTGATCGGAAGTTTTCCCAAAATAATGACAGTTACGCAGCGATAGCTCTTCCCAGTGATGGACGATCTTCATCAATCAATTGTCCTTGTCCGCCGAAACGTTGGGGTACCTTTGTAGTATGGCGGACTTCGGTCGTTCAGTGAGAAACCACGGCTGCAATGAGAAACCCTTAAACGAACCACAGAGATAAACCATTCGTAAGGTAACTGATTGCAATTCGTCTTTAAAATCCTGTTAGCATTTTGAATTAATGATAACCGATCACGAAACGGTAAGTGCGAAACACCGGCGGGTTTTGCTTTTAGTGTGAGACACTGGCTTCTAACAATTTTTGTGAGGCAGGTCCTGGTTCGAGTACAGGATGAATAACGGGCGGTGCTTCTTTGTAGTGGCGCCGGATCTGTAACCTGCCTGCAACCAGTGCTCTCAAATTAGAGACAAGCGGCTGCTCTCAGCCTTAAGAGTTACCCATGTTGGTCGCTATAAGCACAAGCAGCTTTCCTGCAAAACTTTACGCTTGCTACGAATAGTAATGTGGTGAAACAGTAAATGAGCACCCGTTGTCGATTTTTAAAATGGTGAACTTGCAAGTAACTTGCCTTTAACTCAAATTCAGCGGTTTTCAAACTTTTCTGCATCGCGCACTACTTCACTTTTGACCTTAAAGAAATTATCGTCTCCCGATTTCTCCTTTACGATCATTAAACCAAGTTTAACAACAATACCAATTAGTAAAATACTTTTAAAATAAATATACATAGCTTTTCTTATCACACGATGTTAGTAAAAATGTAATATAGAGCGGAGACAAAACAAATTTAATATAAAGGATGATGTGGATTTCTTTCACGAAATGGGAAATCCTAGGTGTATAAGATAAAACGGTAAATCATATTCAGCATTCATAGGACTCCTAAGTTTTGTTCTAGTTGGAATAAAACTGCGAAAGTTTTTTCCACAGTATGAGTTACGCAGACCCAATGATCCTAAATTAGAGACAGCGGAGTTACGCAGACCCAATGGTCCTAAATTAGAGACAGGCTACTGCCGATAGTCTTAAGAGTTACTCAAGGTGGTAGTTAAATCCGAAAAGAAGAAAAAAAGAAAAAGGAAATTGTCCAGCTTTCGAATGTGTTGGGAAGTATTTTACGCAGCAATCCTCCAAGAAGGTGTTTTTCAAATTATCGTACACACCTGAACCGCATTTCATTTCGAGTGCATGCTCTTGCATTGCTTCTGGTAATGAATCGGCATCGATGTTGAACACTTTCTTAATCTAGATCATTCTTCGGATTATTCACCTGTTGAAGTGCTACGTTTAAAGATAAATTTTGTGCTATAAAACTCGAAAATCAAAACCTTGTTTGAGCCAATAAAGATATATTTCGTTACGAAAATCTCATAACTTTGCGCTCCGTCAAGGGAATAATCTATAAACATTTATTTTAATCAGTGGTCTATAAGCATATCTTTAGGTCATCAGCAGATAGACACACGAAAAGCTCATACCTCATCCGAAACCTGCTAAGACGACCAGAAAGATACATGCGATTCTAACCACTCTCCCAACAGAGGCCTAATAACACATCTCTTCCACAAAAGAAATACCAGAAATCTGAGTAAACTTCTAATTTCTGTTTGGCATCAAGTAACTGTGTCGCAAATTCTCAAATACAAATATGTAGAGAAGAATTTGAGGAGCCGTACAATTTTAATGAATGTGAGAACTAGTGATGGCATATATCATTCCTTTTTAGAAGTCCATTCAGGTGCCGTCTCCAAGTTGTACAGTAACCTAAAGACTGGCTTCTGACCATTCCTCTGACATGGGGTTTTAGTTAGAATCCCGGGTGAGGCACAGATTATGTGTTTGCATTGCAGCACAGGCTGTGTCCCTTTCCTGGAACTAGTGGCGCTAAATTAGGGACGGCGGACTGCTTATGTCCCATTGAGTTGCTCACGGTAGTCGTTAAACCACCAAACCAACAACAATTTCTAGGTTGAGAGTACGCTCACTTTGTAAAGTTTTTCTTCCTGAGATCTCGTGTTTAGGACGAAATAGCGCTTTAAAGATCACAGGTCTTTGAGCAAAACTGCTCGAAACAGCCCAAGCTCTTCGGCATTCACAGTTCTTATTAAATGATTTGCCTCGAGCGAACGATTCGGGTACACCACTAAAATGAACTGCATTCGCGTATCATTCCCATTCTTGTTTCACCATTATTTCCTATCTGACTGCTGATTGTTCACTAACATAACGGTTTTCATTTTAAATTCTCCTCATTACTTTTCTTATCGGAAATTCGCTTCCAAAACCATGCGGAAAAAAGAATCTAAACGCGTTGCGATTACAGTGTGCGTCGCAGTAATGACTCTTCACCATTCACGGCGAAGAGTCATTCGTTGGAAAGGAATAATTCATGAATGGGCCATCACTAGGTCACAGTAATGGCGGATTGTATTATCATTCACAGCGATGGGAGCAAACTATTCGCCATTTACGGTGAAGAGTCATTCGTTGTGAACGAATCTTTCACGAATGGTCAATCACTAGGTCACAGTAATGGTGGCTTGTATGGTCATTCACAGCGGTGGTAGTGTACCATTCACGGTGAAGGGTCATTCGTTGTGAACGAATCCTTCACGAATGGTCCAAAACTAGGTAACAGTAATGGCGGATTGAATGATCATTCACAACGGTGAGCGCAAACCCTTCATATTCATGGTAAACAGTCATTTACCTTTTTTTTTTTTTTTTTTTGATTGGAGGTTTAACGACCACCGTGAGCAACTCAATAGGTTATAAGCAGTCGCCCGTCCCTAATTTAGAGTCGCTGGTTCCAGGGAAGGGAGAGAGCCAGTGCCGTAAGACAAAGACAACATCCATGCCTCACCGGGATTCGAACCCGGACCCTGTTCGGACGAATGATCAGAAGCCATCGCTTAGACCACTGCGCCACCGGAGCGGCAGTCATTCATTGTGAACGAATCGTTCGCGAATGGTCCATCATTAATAGGTACGTGCTAGTGAAGCGATCACTTACACGTAAGCGGTCAAAAGTCAGAATAGTAGAACCTATAAAACTTTCACAAGATGCATTTGTTTACAGCCTCCAATTTCTGTGTTTTTCCAGGGACATTGCGGTTCGGAACGGAAAACATGATGATATGCAAATTTACCGACTATCGGATATCACTTAGCAGCGTGGGTAGCAACATCATATGTAAATTAGTATCATGATAACACAGCACATGGCATGCGAAATCCAGTAAAAGTACCCTGAGAGAAGTGGAAAAGGGGTCGTTTCACTGCAAGAAATGTTTTGAATATATCGCCTTCAGTGTGGGATTATCCTGAAATTATGCCTAGACCAGACGACGTTGAAGCATTGACAACAAAATAAATAGGGCTATTGGCATGTTACAGGCATGTGTACGGCAGATCGATATACATGCTGCTTTAGGAGTTTCCAAAGTGCAGTAAGTCGGCTACACATAAGATTTCTACGGCATAAAAATGTTGCAGATCGACATGGGAGTGGTCTCTCCAGCGTAACCGCCAGGAGACAAGATCGCTGCCTGATATCAAGTGCTCGGAGAAGACCTAGTATCACAAGTAGCGAATTCCGGGAATCACTTCGAGCTGTTTCTATATGTATGTATGTACACTGAAGAGCAATTGAATTAGAGATGCCTGTCTAGTAACGTGCAGCACCACTTTTCACCCTGATGACGGTGGTGATTCGTCTCGGCACGGACTCGACAAGACACCGGAAGCGTTGGGAAGCCGTACGGATCCACGACCCCTGAACAAGCAACCACAGTTCACGAAGATTTGATGGAGTGGGATCAGAGCCTCAAACATCTCTCTCGATGGCATCCCATATGTGCTCGAAGGGATTGAAGTCAGGTCACCAAGCTGGCTAAGAAAGTGAGGACACGTCGGTGAAGTGTTCACCCAACCATTCGGATACAATTCCGGAGTGATGGCACGGTGCATTGTCTTGTTGCAGGATGAGGTCTCCAGTCCGATGCTGAAGACGCACAAACGGGAGCAAATGGCCGTCCAGGATATCCCGCTAACGTAAACCTGTGAGGGACGATGTCACACGTTCCAGGGGTCCCATTTCAGTCCACGTAAAAAGTCCACAGACGAGAATGCCACCCCCACCAGCTTGAAGAGTACCCTGCTGGCAAAAAGTATCCATCGCTTCATGTGGTTTGCGCCGTACTCGTATCCTGCCATCCGCATGTACCAACGTGGATCTCGGCTCATCAGTCCAGACAACATTTTTCCACATGTCTATGGTCCAGTGGAGATGTTCCCGCGCCCATGCTAATCTTAGCACTCTGTGATGTGCGGTTAGCAGCGGTAACCTCGTGGGACGATGGCTTCTGTACCCCATAACGAAGAGATGGTGCTGGATGGTGTGGCTGCTTACGCATTTTTGTGCACCAGCGTTAAATTCCCGAGTGATTTCTCGCACTGTGGCCCGTCTATTCGCTGTTACAATGCGAGATAGCCGACGATGACCCCACTCATCGACACGCTGTTGTCCACGGCAGTTGGCCCTTGCAGGGATGGTTTTACCGGATTTGATGTACTCACGGTGCACCCGTGACACAGTGGCTCGTGAAAATCCTAGTGCCTGCACGACTTGGCGATGAGACGTGGCCGACGATTTGCCCACGATCAAATGCGCTGAGATCCTTCGTCTTACCCATACTGTGTCTGACTCTTACTGATTCCCGTCACATCACTCCTTATATTGTCGGATAGCTGCATACGTCATGTCGTTTCCGTTTACAGGGCCGCTCACAGCGCTACATTTACATAACGCCAGCTGTCTCTAATTCAATTGCTCTTCAGTGTATGTATGTTTGATAGCATTGGCATCAGCTCATCGTCGTCAAAGGTGTACCTAGGTCCAAGAGTGCATGGCAAGGAATACAGAATAACACCGTGTACTTTTCACAGACGAATACCGTTTCGCTCTTTTTCCTCACACTCGACAAGGACATGTGTGGTGGAGACCCTACACACGGATGCAACCACATTATGTACAGTCCGTCCACCTTTACCAGCGGAAGTCAGTTCTGGTCTCGGCAGGAATGTGTTTTAAAGGCCATATTTCCTTGTATTTTATCAAGGCAACATGAATGTCTCATTGTACCAAAACGAGATCATTGTGCCCATCGTAACACTGTTTCACGCATCTATTGGACATGCATTCCGTTTTCTTGATGACAATGCAACCAGACACCGTACTTGAAGCATGTTTCTGAAGCTGGAAAATAACAGGATTGAGTCGTTACAGTTCCTTGGAGGTCTCCTGCCCTTAATCCTATTGAGAAGATTTGGGGCGAAGTATAGCAACGTCTGGATAACCAAGTGCCCTACCCCAGTACACTGGCAGGCCTTGTAACGTTTTGACTGTAATATGGGACAAGTTGTCCTGACACTTATCAAAAATGTCATTGATAGAATGCCTCGTAATTGTCAAAACGTTCTTTGACGCAGAGGTGTTGCTACCCGGTCCTGAAATCCAGTGATACTGACATTCTCCGAATCTTCAATTTTGTGTATAGGTATATCGCAATGCTACTTTGTTGTGTGCTGAGATTGCATAATACATTTTCTTTTTAAACAACCACTTTATCGTTTGTGTCACGTAACCTCACTGATGTTATTTCAATGCGTGATACTTGAGTCAGATACATACATCCTTCATTTCGTGCAATATCCCTAACTTTTGTGATCAGTGTATTTCGATTGGTCATTCCATTTACGTAACTTTTTACAGAACATTATATTTATCAATTTAGTTATTTATAAAAACATGTTTCGGAAATTAATTTACTCTGTATAAACATTCACACAAATCTTAACCATAATTTCGTTATTATTTTGTCCGGTATTTTTACCTCATGGTGTTAGTGCACCAAGATACTTTACTTGCAGACAGATGACATTTTTAGACCATGTTTGTTCAATATCACATTTTCAGCTTTTTTCTTCCCCTCGACGCCTCTGATGACAAGATAACAGTTCATGATGAGTCCAGGTGTTGCATAAACGCACTGCATTTTGTTTTGGTATCTATTTGAATATGTCCTTAATTTGCGAAAGTGTTCTCAATATCATTTGCTGAGTGGATTGTAGACAGCCACCTTCGTTACATTCACGAAAGTGATGCAATTGGTTAACTAAAATATCCACTGCTTGCTTGACACAAAAATAATATTTATTCACGCTCTCCTGTCTGTCAACCTGACACCGTGCACTTGACGTGAATAATGCCATTTCATTCCATCTACTTCACAAAATACGACTTATAATAAATATTAAACATACATCTCACTACCTAGTTATCTATACACCTGTCAGGCAGTTGGGTTTTGGTGACAGCAAGATACCTCGTTTTCTGACTGAGTGCTACTGCAGCTTGAGTCAGTAGTGTTGATGATCTTTAGTATCGCTCCAGGACTACTAAATTAAGCATGGGTGTTTCCATGGGTAAGCATTCTCTTCACCTAAGGAATGTTAAACCACCACAACAACAGTCTTTATTTACTACAAAAACTTTAGTTACGATGGTGAGTCAATAATAATTATCCACAATGCAGTTGTGTGTGTTTCTGTTGGCAGCACTGTTGTTTTCTCGTGCATCGCTGGGCAAGGTTGCCGTCTCATCACTGCTGCTAAAGTTTGAAGTTGCTAGGTGAATTCCTTTGTCGCTGCTGTGACGTTAACCATCCATAGCCACTCTACTTTCCATTTGCACTAAACAAGAGCAGAATTCAATGATCCGTTTTTCATGGTCTGAAGTGGCATCCGAAATCAATCGAAGACTTTCAGCACAGTACGTGAAAATTGTTTTTACCGCAACGTGTTTACGAATGGAGGGAGAAGTTTAGAAACGATCGTACAAGTGCTACGCACAAAGAAGGAGCACGACGCCCGTCCACAACTGCCGACGACATTAACGGCGTTCGTGACATAGTTCTGTTAGACAGCCGAGTGACTACTGATGAAGTGGCAAATCGTTTGCGATTTAGTCATGGTTCTATCCCCTATTTGATCTACTCAAAGTGGCTTTCATGTTCCGTCAATTCACCTAGGACCAAGAACTGAAAGAAACGGTGCATGCGTAGCTTGCTGCTCAGCCAAAAACCTTTTTTTTTCTTTCTTAGCGCATAAAGTAGCTTGTGCAACAATGGAACAAGGGCTCTGAAAAGTAAGGAGACTATGTTGAAAAATGATGTTACTGCTTGTTCCCTATTTTTATTGAAATGAATTTTATAACTGAATTGCGGATGAATATTTGCCGCCCCGGTGGCGCAGTGGTCTAAGCGATGGCTACTGATCATTCGTCCAAAAGGGGTCTGGGTTCGAATACCGGTGAGGCACGGATGTTGTGTTTGTCTTACGGCACTGGCTATATACCTTCCCTGGAACCAGTGACCATGAATTAGGGACGGATGACTGCTTATAGCCCATTGAGTTGCTCACCGTGGTCGTTAAACCTCCAATAAAAAACAACATATTAGCTCATCCTCGTGTTATCGCAAATTCATGTTTGTTCAGATTCCAACAGTGTATATTTCAAACACATGTACATTAGTATACCGCACTGGGAAATTTGTTCGGAGATTTAACGAGTCCATCAGCATTTAAAAAGAAGTCGATGTTTGAGTAAGTCAGAGTTATTAGTTCCAGAGAATCAAGAAGACCAGCTACGGAATGATAAGCACGACATTCCTATCTTACCGCGCGATTCGAATTCACACACAACAATATGAGAAGCCCGCAGGCTAGACCCTGAGTTCACTTGTGAAAACACAAATTTGCCGGTGGCAAAGATAGATTCCGCACCCTTCTACTCCGGAGTTGAGTGCTTTCCCAATTAAGCTACACCGATATAATTCATCGCTGCAACTTGGTTGTCGGGACCTTTGGTCGCAACTCCTGGTAGACTCAACGCCGAGACCTACTGAACCATTTTGGATGACCATGCGCTTCCTACGTTGTGGCAGTTTTACGGGATGGACCCATGTTACTTTCAGGATAACAATGCCACCTGTCATGTTGCGAGGTTCACCATGGCATGGTATGGTGACAATGGGGTTAATCGAATGGACTGGCCTGCGCAGAGCCCGGACCTTAACCCTATCGAGTTGGAGCGTCGACTGAAGGGATGCCCCCACCGTCCGAAATCGGTGAAAGAACTGAACTGTCTTCTCCAAGCAGAGTGGAAGAAAATACCGCTAGCCGTCGTACAACGCCTTATTGAGAGTATGCCCAGGAGGGTCGCAGCTGTAATCGGCGCTCGTGGAGGCTCCACCAATTATTGAAGGTGAATACACTTCGTTTTCCTTTGCTATCACAGATGTCCAATTACTTGTTGGTAGATAGTGTATATGGGCTCTCATTAATTTTCAATAATTCAAAGTCAATTTCTGTTCCGAAGTCTGCGAGATGACATCTACATAGTTCTAACTGGAGATTTTTCTTGGGGTGAAAGCGATACATGAAGCCTAAGAACAAACACATCACGTCATTTTAGGCTGAAATCTGGAATTTAATATTCTGCCACTCTGCTACTGTGCATGCATTCATGCACAGTAGCAGAGTGACAGGATATTAAATAAAATTCTGTGCATGAATGCATGTTGCAGTATTAAAATTAAAATCCGTAATAATTTTAAACTAATGGAAATTTCTTTCTTTATTTTCGGCAATAAACGAAATTATGGAAGAATAATTCGAACAATGCTACTCAATTCACATATGTGCTACTAAAAACAAATCACTGCAAAATTAAGAGCAATTACGTTTAATTTCCTTTCTACGAGGATTGAGAAGAAGTACTGCGGAATTAAGCAGTTGACGAAATATATTCAGAGCTGAAGTAACCGAACTAAAATATTCAGGGCTGAAGCAACTGCTCGAAACTACTGGAAACAAGAAACGTTGGAAGCGTGTCATTTTACAACAGTGAGAAACGACTAAAATGTTTAAAAACACAGTGGATATCTACGTAGTTCGCATAAGCGTGCAATAGTAGCAGTCTTTCCTTGAAGCTCCGTTGAGAGATAAGGAAGAAAGAGCAACTTTCTGTAACAATAGACGCATTGCAATTATCAAAGGGCTTCTTTATTGAATCCATAAAGTATTATAAAAGCCACCTTCTCATGGGAGCCTCTGTTATGAAATACTGTTGTGGAACGTAATTATCGTCCCACAAATATCATGCTGGATCCTTAGCTCCTAGGAGCTTAAAAGAATTAATTTCAATAGACTGCTATTGCAAGCACATCTCTATGAACTGGACATTTATTATTATTCCGTACACTCAGGACGATGGTAGAAGCATTTTAACTACCTCTCTGGTTCTTCTAAATATCACAATACATCAGCACTACCTAAAGTATTTCACTATCACACGTACTTGATAAGTTTTTCTTCGTTCTCTCGAAAGTTTTGACACGAAAATTACTTAAGTATTGACGTGTGAAACTGTATCATTAAATCAAATCGTTGTTACTTATGTTGGCGAATGTTAAATTATGCGCTCAGTTAACTTTGCATTAGGAACACCCCTACACCCGTTTTACATATTTGGAGCGATAACGAAGTACCACGGGATGTCAACTTCACGTGCGGTTACTATATGTTATGCAAACCTATCCTCTGTACGTTATCAGGAAACGTTTGCCAGTAATGGGAAAACGTGGAACCGGGGCCAGATAGTTGGGGCCTGGAGGACAAGTGCCAGTATTACAGAAAGAGTCGTGCTGTTGGCTGCTCCCGTACTACTGGTGTCAAGGGTATACCAGGACTGAATTAAACATGCACAGACATCTAGCAGAGAGCGTCACATTGGTCAGCCACGCGCTGTTTATCCTCAAGGTGAACAGCATCGAGTGTCGCGACTGGTATCTCAGCAACGACGTGCAATAGTCACTCAGCACACTCACCAGTACAACAGCAGTGCAGTTCGACCTATTTCTGCACGCACAGGGCACCGTACCTTGCTTCACTTTGGGTTCCACAGTAGGAGACCAACGAGGGTGCCCTGGATGACGCCCAGTAATCGCAAGCAAGCTCTTGCATAGGCCAAGGAACGTAAGCAATAGATCCTCGACGAATATAAGAAGGCCGTCTGGACTGATGAGTCCGATTTCCTGCTCCACCATGCTGATGGCTGAGTTTGCATATGGCGAAAGCAGCATGAAACCCTTTCTCGTGGTTCCACAGTTTGATTTCAACAGACCGACGAAGATGGTGTTTTGGTCTAGGGATCTTTACCTTGGCAAGTCCTAGGTCCGTTGGGTATCATCCCACAAACACTGAATGGTGGAGATTGCAGGGATTTCTTAGCTGACCATCTCCATCCATCTCTGCAGGAGGTTTACCCGGACCTCAGCGCCATCTTTCAACAGGACAACGCACCGTGTCATCGGGTAAGCACAACTACCAAGTGGTTGGAGGGACACAACATGGGAGGGAATTCGCCACATTGCCTTGTCTCCAAAACTCCCCTGACTGTAACCCAATTGAACAATTATGGAATATGCTAGAACGGGGTGTGAGGAATGCTGATCCTCCTCCACGGAATGAAAGTGAACTGACGGAGCTGATGCAGTGGACCTGGGTCAAGTTACGCATGGAGGATGTTCGACAACATGTAGAATTTCTTCCTTGGTGTCTGCAAGCCGTTATTGCACAAAAAGGTGTATCAACGCCTTATTAGGTAGGTGTTCCTAAGATAAAGCTAACTCAGCGTAAATTTAAGACGAAGAGATAGAGAAAATGTGCAAGTGTAAATGTCAGAAAAACGTGTTAATGAGGAAACGGGGATAACAACATCAACAAATACGCAGCATGCGGACATTACTATCGAGCACCTTATTACTGTTTGATGTAAGTAAACGATCTATATATAATAAATTGTTTTTCATTAGTTGAACAGAGCCTTTTGACAAAGAATGATACTTGATCTGAACGTTCCTAAATAAGATCCTGCAAAATAATGACATTAAATCCACACAAAAATCAGAAATTATTTTGTAGAATGGTTATTAAGATATAACGGCGGATATCCTTGCAATATACGCCTTAATTTCCACATATACAAATATCTTTCAAGGCAAAACTGTTAAAAATTCCCAAATGTTATTTAACCATGGAGAAACTTTTTTAACATTCTTATTTACTTCTATAATTGTAATATTATTTCCAAATTTACAAATTCCGCCACCTCACTGACTGAGTGGTCAGAGGTGCTGGTTTCTGGCTAGCCGTCCTAGTCCCGGATGATGATTGCGTGGTGCGTTTGTCCTACGGCGAGATCTGTCTCCTTCCCAGCAACCAGTAGCCCTAAATTTAGGATGTGGAATGTTTGTAGCGCTTGTAGCTCATGATTGTTGTTGAATTCAGAAATGAACAAGGAAGAAACTTTTCAAAATTCAATTGGTTATACAATAATTTTAAACTTGTTCAAGACATATTTAAAATGATCAGGAGATAATTGAAAATATCTCTTGAAATCACTTTAGTAAGTACACAGAAAACAAAGCTGAAGAGGGTTGAGATATTTGAAAATGTCACCTTTACCGACATTATTACTCAATGAGTTCACACACCTTTGAGCAAAAGTAAGAAATTTCTTTATTTAAATGATGCTCTAATAAAAGGAATTTGCCGTTTCTTTTTACTGAATCTTTCAATGTCATACTTGCGAACCCTTTTTCCGTTTTCGGATGTAAATTTATGGTATGAGACCAGCTGCCAAAGTTTGATAAGAAAGTGGACAAGATGAAATTTACTTGGAATAACCAATACTCTTTTCGGTTAGAGTTAAAATGACTCCCCCTATGGACACAGCCTTTGCATTTCTGCAACGCCCTATGGATAAGAGTTTTGAATTTCAAGTCAGTGCATAAGTTTCCGACCTCCATCATGGTGCCTTAAGGGATTTCAGCTATTCCTTCTAAACCGAGCAGGTAATTTATTTACTTGTTTATATAGTAGATAAATGGTTACAGAGACTTAATGGTATATGAAATTTAAAATACAGTGGATACAGCGACTTAATTGTAATTAATAATAATATTGTAAAATCACATAAGCTAACCAATGTTTTCCTCTGCTTGTTTATTTATGTAAGCTTTAGTTTAGTGTAGATACATTGAATTAATAGCTTATAAAATTCATTTAATTTAATTGTAATCACTGATAATAAAAACAACACTAAATGTATTAACTAATCAACGTCATACAGCTATTGTGTCAGACGTTGACGTAATTTCATGCAGAAAGCAATTTACAGTTGCTGAACATCTGCCATTAAGCACCAAAATCTAAGTTTAAGTTAGAAATACTTATCTGTCACTTGTCGATAATGGTGATCAGATGGTGTTGAATACAACGGGAACAGTGCATATTCATTAAAGATACAGTTACTAAACAGTGGTTGAACAAATTTAATTTCACTTTGCTTTAAATCCTTCATCTTTGACGGGGTGTGACTAGCTGATTTAACAAAACGGAGAATAAGTGTTCAGTAACATGACCATGTAATGTTAGTGCATAGGATAGATCGAGATTTGTATCTACAGTATGAAAGACTGTGTGATGCTTGATGAACTTTTAAATGTTACCGTGAAAGGCAAAAGAAATAACCTAATGATATACCCGATAGTAGTGAACACGGTACGTAAAACAGATTCGTATGCATAATACAAAGAGATAAGATGCTGATTAGCTTTTAAACAACACTCTTAGCTAGAAAGGAGATTTCATAAACCCACTATACCACTCTGGACATTAACAGCGGAAGTAAAAGTATAAAGCTCGAAACTTTGCATCGGAATTTTTTGTTCACCCTTCAATCCAAGATAACGTGAAATGCCAGAAATAAGAAGAAGCTGCATCTTCTGTATCTTTGCTTCCCCCTTACATTAAAAGAGGCCACATTATCAGATCGGGATTTCTATTTCTTTGTTCATCTCATTCAAGCGGAAAGCACAGAGACAAAAGAAAAACGTGTTCACGAAAATCACTCAAACTTTAACAAAACCAGCTTTTTGGCCAATACATAGTAATAATGACTTTCAAAATGTCTTTAATTAATTCTTTCCCCGTGCAGTTTTCCAAACAATTATGTTTTCCTGACTCAATTAATCATAAATTACACCTCGAAAGAACATATTTAGTTTGATAATTAACGGAAGAATAATTGCGGTTGCTCGAATTATTTAGAATATTCTAATATTCTTTGGTAATTGCTGTTTCCTGATTATTTTCAATGTTCTTTCCGCTTAACACATCAAAAAATAAGGGGGAAAAAGCTGAATTGGCAATACATAACAGCAAATTACATTAAATGATGACACAAAACTTGAATTAATTATTTATCTTTCACTTCCTTATCCAAATTTACATTTTGCTCGCTGAAGCATTTGGTTGCTTTAAGACTAAGATAGAAAAAGGGGAAAATAACTTTTCATTATCAGATAACGGAGCTTACTTATGCTTATGCTTCATAATGCCCTGTGTGACGAAAACCCTAACATCGTTACTCCACACGGCGCCAACATCCAGTTAGGGTTGGGTCATAAGAACATTTTTGGTTTGATTTTTTTCGGAATTTTATTTTATTTTGTGTTTCAGAAGTTTAACGACCACCATGACCAACTTCGCGGGCAATGCACAGTCCCTTGACCCTCATTTGGGGACGCTGGTTCCACACAGGGGACAGGGCCGTCAGACAAAAATCCTAAACATCCGGGACTGTTGCCCGGGCTTATCTCTGACAAATTTTCTGAAAACCTAGGCTGCTAGGAATTTTAAACCGTTCTGGGTGTTCAATTTTTAATGTAAAATAAAAATGGCAGGTTCTTTTTTATCTGTCTTCTAACGTCCGATACCAAGAGAATTCGGGACTACAGACCAACTTTCTTAGAAAATTGTGCCGTGTACGGTCTTTTTAACACTCGGTTCTTATTGACTTGTTGAATTTTCACTTATGTGAATTTTGGTTGCTTCTCTTTATGTTTTCCGTACCGAAATTTACTTCTGAACTTCCATATGCTTTTCTTCTTTTGGCAGTTAAACAAATCATATTAACATATATAAACGTAGGTACAATGCAACTTAAAGGTATAATTACGGGCGACGTACAGCTGAGAGATCTAGCTATGCACAATGTATCTTATACGTCTAAGAAGTCAGCATGCATGCTTGTGTTTACTACGTCTCCGAATGTCAAATATGTTGTGCTGTCAAATTTGTGATAGTAGTATACTGTCATGCCTGCGATTATACTACTTCTGGTGATGTAACGTCTTCGACTGTGTTACTTGTAAAGTACTATGTGACATGATGTAGATGACGTACTACTGATATAGCGCATCAGTCAAATCGTCAGTGAAAGCAGCGATAATCCTGACAGCATTGTTTAGTTGAAGGAACAGCCTCTCCGTAGTAGGAAGACAAGGATTCCAAAACCACCACAGGTTCAATGTTATATGTTGCATATTCATAAAAGAAAATCCGCGACTCATAAGGTCTGACTGTTAGTAACTCTCTTTAACTCTAGTTTATTTTTGAATCTTAGGTCATCATGAAGAACAATTTCTAATATGAAGACATTAGGGTATTATTTATTAACATAATATGAGTGTTTTGGGGTACGGACATTTTTAATCAGCTTAAACAAATTTAAAGCGCTAAAGACAAATTGCATGCACGTATTATAAGTTACAAAAATTATATTTTTGTAATGATTATGACATTTGATGAAGAAAATTATTAGGTGGTACTTTCGCGCTTGTCTTCAAGATGATATTTCTTATTTTCGAGAAATTAGCTTAAACACAAGCCAGTGTATCTAAATTGGTCATCGTGCTCAGATCTAAAGTAGTAAAAATGCAACTTGATCTCTTTTCCGATAGCAAAAAATAATATTCGACTAAAGAATTTTATAGAGACGTTCTTTCTTTTCCAAATCACCAGAAGAATCGAGCATTCATCTTGATAACTGAAATGCTACTCGTGTGTAAGTGTGTGTAAGTGTTACATATTAAAAAAAATCTTTAGGGAATACAATTTCACGTTTCTGTATTAAAACTGCGAAATGACTGTTTGAAAAGCAGGAAACGTTTCAAATTCTAACTGATAAATATGATCAACTTTAATGATTGAAATCCAATCTAAAAACTGACAAGGAAAATTAAAGTGGACGAGTGAAGAAAGCACCGTTATACTTGCAATGGTGGAAATTGAGTTACATAAGTCCACATACACGAAATGTTTTCTGACTCGTAAAAATTGGTATACGGATGAAAAAGACGCTAAACTATAGTCAGTGGCTTGCAAATTTGAAATAAAAATAGTAGGGGGAATATTTTAAAATTAAATTTCCGCGTGCTGGAATAGTGTTGGATATCGTTAATAGGCGGCGCTCTACGTACGTTAAATATTGGAAACGTGGCACCCCCTTACCTTTTTTCTTGAACATTAAAAGTTTCATACAAACAATAATAACTGAGCGGTAATAAACTCTTGTTTAGGATGTCAGTAATTATTTAAATCACTTACGTTACAGTTTATAGGCTTTCCTACCCACAAACTTTTGTAAATCAGAAATCAGATGCTGGTAATTAAAGATGCTGACAGAAGCTTTTTCAGAAATCACCATCTGATAAGGGAAAGATCTGACGATATTCTTTCATAAAACTAAGACCTCCACAAGAAGGGGTCGCAAAAACAACGCAATTTTCAGCGTCATCTATGAGCAGAAGACTTCATTGGATATGCCTTTATCTCCACCTCAAAGGATTTAATTAGAATGGTATATTTCACTTTCAACTGGAAAAGGAAGTTCGTATACGACATTTGCCCAGAATTATCGGTTTCGTTCTTTTCATGTTTAGGTTGCACCGAAGATTTTCTATTAGGGATTTAGGATAACAAAAGTAATCACATGCCAAGTAAATTGACTCAAAGTCTATTGAAATAATAATGTTCAAATAAACATCAAAATTTAATGATTTTATGTGCCTTAATTAAAAAAACCGTGGAAAACACGCCAGAAAAAATTTAATTAGTACGAACATGAAATCCATGCGTGAAAATCAAGGCCGAATGTATGACATTTGCTTTCATGTTTGGGAGATGTCTTCATAAGCGACAAATTCAGCGATTGATAAGTACTTTTAGTGTAAATATATTACGTCCATGCTTAAGTTAATATCAAACCATGAAGTCCGTTTAACCACAAATGTAAAACGATAAAGTATTCACTAACTGAATTGCATGGTACTGCATCTATAATCACAGCTACCGCCATTTGTTTCCAATATACCTGGGGTCAGAAGAATGTTTTCGTGTAATAATGGTTCTAGGCTGCTATATCGTAAATGACGATGCGAGGCAATCCAGGGCTCTTGACAGAGTATCCAGGGTTCTTGGCAGAGTATCCAGGGCTCTTGGCAGAGCGAGGCAATCCAGGGCTCTTGGCAGAGTATCCAGGGCTCTTGGCAGAGCGAGGCAATCCAGGGCTCTTGGCAGAGCTGTTCTTGGCAGAGTATCAGGTGCGTAGCTTTCTATTTAGTCGTTTGAGCTGGGTTCAGGTTCCGGATGCGGCATGCGTGGGTGTCTATCACACGGCACTGCCTCTCTCTCCATTCCCTTAAACCAGTGGCTCTAAACTATAGACGGACGATCTCTTACAGCCTATAAATGCTCGTGATAGTTGTGACGTATATTCTAAATTAACTTTAATTTTTTGTTTCTTTCCCTATGTACATTTTGAGTTTCTTCTCCGTTATACTTCCCAACTTAACGTGACATCTTCTCTCTCACGAGAATTCTGTTGGCAACACTCTTGAGGTCAGAGAGAAAGTGACTCATGAATGTTTGAGATCAGAACGATAGAGAAAAACAACGATACAACAGTTGCTCGTGTGTGGTGGATATGTGGTATGTGGCAATGTGAATTACGCTATACCTGCAAGTGTGATATCTATGCTATTGATATAATGGTGGAATAAAAAATCAATTACAGTAATTTGACTTCTGTCTTATGTTTCGTCTGGCCGTAAAGGTTTAATTAAGGAAGTGTTCTATCGTATTCTTACCTTATGATTTAGATATAACGTAAGAACGACCATATTTCAGCACGAAAAGAAATTACGTTATATGGTCGTTAAACGACAAAAAAGGAAAAACACAAATACGGAAAGAATGTATTTCAAATGAAGAAAATTCGGTTCGCTAGCGGGTCGAATATTGTTTAAACAGAAAATTGAAAATTTCGGTGAAAAAGGTTTTACTGGTAGTAAAGTACCACAGTTTTCCAAGTTGGATAAACTGGTCAGTCAAGTGTAACTAGAAAACCACTTCGTTTAAAGGGCCATTTCACTAAAATAGAGTTCAAAATGTTTATTCAATCTTTTAACGGGATCGAATGAACTCCGGGTTAGCAAAATGAGCTTGTATGAATATATTCGTTTCTAAGAAGTGGGCCGAATTTGGCTTGAATGAGTGAATCTGCGCATCAGAAAACATTATATTTGCCCTTAGATTCGTTATGCAAAGTGCTCATTTAGGATTGACACTAACCTTACCTGCTGAAAGAGCTATAACAGTGGGAACTAACCTAAGGAGAGAAATGTCTGAGTCACTTGTATCTACCCAGTGGCATGATATTCGTGTCAGGGGGACTTGCCTTTTTTCATCATGCATTGAGTTAAGGAGCAGGCAACAAAGGAATAGAAAGGAGCGCTTTTTACCTGTGACAAACATATTATTTGCACTACTAGGATGAGAGTTGGAACGGAGTTGTTTTGCAGTAGCTTATGTAATATCCGGCAGTTACATAAACATTTCTGTTTGAAAGCGCAGAACATTTTGGGCACCATTTGGTTCAGGTACACTGGCAGCTTAAAAGGTTGATTTCAATTTTTTTTAGCAAAAAACTAAAATTTCGACTCAACGTGAAAGCAGTTTTTTTCTCTCTTTTAGCAGCTAATCTTAATATTAGTGTTCAAGGAGGGCGTAACGTCGCCCCGGTAATGCAACGGTCTAAGTGCTAGCTTCTTTCTATTCGTCCGAGGTGGGTCCGTGTTAAAATCCCGGTGAGGCTTGGATGCTGTGTTTGTCTTACGTAACTGGCTCTCTACCTTTGCTGGAACCAGTGACCTCTAATCAGGAACGAGAGACTGCTTGTAGCCCATCGAATTTCTCATGGTGGTCGTTAATCCGCCCCCCGCCCCCGACCCCCAAAAAAACCCCAGGAGGGCGAAGCATTATAGTGAGTTTATTGTTATTCAGTGATGTGAAATTGGTATTATACCCCACAATTTTCAGCGGAAATGCATTCAGTATCCAGACTACTCTACGAAAAATCAAACTGTGGATAGCATAAGAATCAAGGCAATGCTACTTAAAAATCTTCTTATATGTTAAAGAACACATACACCTCGACTTTTGCAATACGTGATATCTTTGTTTTTTGCGTACTTTTTAGCGAAAGCACATTGAAATCACTTTTAATCGTCAATACTCACAATCACCGTAGAGTTTTGAAAGGTATAACATCAGCATTTATTACTCTGTCAAAAGAACTATTTATTTCATAGGGTAACATCCGACTGCAGATAACTAGCCTGCCACACAACTGAAATTCTAGCAATTTAATTCGTTCACATGGGGTGAATCACTGCTGTGATGCATAAGTTCCTGTCTTGCACTCCCAAAACGAAACTACGTATTTTCTTTGTAAAACAAGGACGCAGAAAAGAGGTTCAATGATAACAAACAAGCTCTGTTACCTCTTAAAAGTTTTAATGACCTCAAAATTTGAAAACGAATATTCAAAACCAAAGTATGAATCCGACCTCTTACGAGAAATTTCGTATTTGTGGGTCAACAGAGGCTTTCCTAGAAAATGCCAGATGTAAGAATTTATCTTAAGAAGAGGCATTTTAAAGTTTTCGAAGAAAATGTCCTAGATGAACGAATTTACGGTGCCCGACATAAAAATGCCGCTCCAGCAAGCATTCGTCGGAGTGTCATGCAGATTGGTCGCTCGGTGTCGACACTTGGGTTATGTAAATGATTGCAGTTGGGAACCAATCACGTGAAAGGTGAGGGAGATAAAAAGGCACGACTTCTCGTTATAGGTAAGTTTGGTCGTCCTGACTTGGGCATGTGAACCACAGCATCGGAGTGATTTCTGTGGCGAAAGCACGTGTAAGGAAGGATAATGCTTGGGCAACGTCCCCGGGAATCATACAATCACTAATTCACCTTCACCAGAGGCTTTAGCATAAGGCTACGTACGGATGGTTTGTCAGGGCTTTGCACCGGTGTGGCAAGGCATCTGGACACAACTTTCGGTCCAGTGTGACGACAAACGTTGGGGAAAAGAAGCGTGCGTCTCCATATTGGTAATGGTGCACGTAGGCGGATGTTCGAACACCTTAATCACCTCAACAGACAGCAAAATGTAGCTGCCATACAATCCACAGTTGACGACATTCGACGAGGTGTACGATTAGATATGTACTTCCCCGTAACGACACGGAGATGAATCACAGATGGACAGAGGCAGGTTTCCGCTCTCACCAGCCACTGCGATGACTGCCACTCACCGAGGCACGTCGTTATGCAAAGTCACAATGGTGCCGTACCAGACATGCGTGGAGGAGCGACTGGAACTATGTCGTATTCAGCGACGAGTCTCACTTCTGACTCAGCGTCAGATATCACCGATTGAGCTTCTAGAGACAACGTGGTCACCGAGATGACTCGCTCTCATCTGTAAGCGTAATACGGCTCCTCATCCTGGTGTCGTCATTTGGGGTGGTATGAGTTTCAACAATCATTCACCCTTTGTACGCGTAGTGAGCAAAATGACAGCACGACGGTACGTTGATGAGGTGCAGCAACCTGTTTAATTACCGTATCTCTGTGGTTTCTCTGATGCCTAGTTTCAACAAGACAACAGCGCACATTGTCAACAAGCAGACGGAGCCTACAGTGCGTCCTGGAGCTGTCTTGCATAGCGCGGATTCCAGACATTTGGGAAATAGTAAACTTGTGGAACCCCATTGACGGACGATATAACGCCACGGCACGACCCCTTGCATTGTCAATGATTAGGGACACAGGCCAACGATGCATTGTCAGCGATACCTCAGAACACATACAATCTTGGGACTTTCCCACGTGAATCCTCGTCGTGTTGCTGAATGGATATCCCAGCAGACCACATTATGCTATCGCTTCGTCCTTGACGATCATGCAGTCCCTCAGAAATTAAATTATTTCTTTCACCCTTACTTATCATGTTGTCAGTTTCGTCTCATTTCGTGCATTCCTTCTCGCTCTGGCATTTTCTGTGCTGAGCAATGTATTTAACTCCATGTAAGAATTCCCACCTTACAGGCAAGTTCCTTTCATATCATGATAGAATGCATTCTAATACCTTAGGAAAGATCATTTAACGTTTCAGTAGGATCTCTTTTTTTCACCAAAAAGATCGTTTAACGTACCTACATGGGACATTGCTATGATTTGGATCTGCCTAAATCCCGGCAGTTTGACTCTTCCGAGAAAGATAACCATCTTAAAACAACTTCCTTACAACTACATAACCCATGAGTATTATTCCTTTTTCTTTTTCATTACAGTTGACATTTTTGTTCGCCGCTTTTACACAGCGGATGCAAAAGATCAAATCCATTAACAATAACTGCTTTCAAAAGCAAGATGTGACAAAACTCAGCAAACATTTCATATTTGTTGATGAATAAATGCATTTGTAGAAATTGCCAAGCACGATCTTCTCATCAAGAGACATCACACTAGTCAAAGTTAATGCGCCTGTTAATCATCCCAACTCAATCTATGCAGACTCAGTTACACAGCATTTAACCTCGAAGAAATATTTCCTTTGGACCCTTCACCATCGTTAAAATAGAGCATTTTCATATCTGAGAAGGACCATGCACTGTGCCGCTAATCAAATAACTGTGTAAAACGTTATTGGACGCAGTTTAAAGCTCAGTAGTTGAGCATTTCCGCCTGGACGGAGAACGCCCCGTCACCCCCAGCCATCCAGCTCCGATGCATGCACACATCCACACACGCCATTTCTCTGCCTTACTCTCAAACGGGCAATGTTGGGCTTTCGTTTTAAGTGGCACAAGTAAAAATTGTCCACGTGAGTAGACTGTGAAAAGATCGTTGGGACCTCTTCCATTTGCACGTAAAATATTATTCCAATTCCTATTCTGGCGTGTCGACCACGCATCTTTCCCCCAACCTAGATGAGGGTGCTGTCTGTTGGCTTCAAAGTTGCAGTTTGCCTTTTGCTTCTGGATTGGGGCATGTGAGCTAATGCCGCTCCTGCATCTGCCATATGAAATGCAGGCGCCATCCAAATGAATGCGGACGCCGCGCATTCTATTCCTCTTCGCCATCCCCCCCTTTCCTCCTCCTCCTCCTTTTTATTCTTCTTTCATTTCTCCTCTTTTCCTCAGTTCTCGCTCGCACTCCGCAGCAGACAAACGGAACACGGCTATCATTTGGTTGCGTTGGAGTTTCTTTGTTGTTCTTTTCCCTCTTCTGCCGGATCTTCCTTTCTTTTTGGAAACTATTTTCTGACCATCCCATTGATTGTACGCTGCTCAAAATTTATTCAAAATTGGTCTGTCTCCAGTATTTTTCAAGGCTTTTTTTTCTATCTTTGGAAGAAGTTTTTTCCGAAAAAAAAGTATCGCAATCGGAACAGAAAGAACAACTTTTAGGTTTTCGCCTATTATGAACAGATATCGCAAAAAAGTTTTATCTCCTCGTGTCGGGCAAAAAATTGTTTTAAAGCTTCTGGGAACACCACGAATGGTAAAACCCACGCACTTAGAAGATTGGAAATATTGCAGTTGTTATCGCATACATCTTGTCAAATTAAATCCGTAAAAATGTTAGCGTTACGCTTCCACTGAATGTCTCAGTGGTCAGAATACGTACTTTCACGTGTTTCATATTATCAGGTTGTATTGTTTTTATTAAATCGACATTAGACGAACTGAGTATTTTAAAAAACACAATTTAACGAAATGATACAGCTTAAAACTACACGATTGTCTTATATTCAGTATATGTAACTTTTCCCGAACATGTCTTGTGCTGTGCCGGTGGTGAAGTGGTTTAAGCGCTGCCTTCTGACCATTCGTCCGAGATGGCTCCGTTTTCGAATCCCTGTGATGCATCGATGTTGCATTTGTCTAACGGCACTGGCTCTCTTTGTTTAATTGCTACAGTGCTGTTTTTTGCCTTTATTTCTGAATGCCATTATACACTGGCGTGCAAAAATTAAGGACGAGACATATTTTCGAATGTAATATCTTGCAGAAGTGCTACACAATGACTCAAACCATACCATAAGATCCCCAAGATGTAAGAATATGGGACAAGTGAGCAAAACCGTCCAGACAAGAAATCCAAACGATACAAAGGCACTTTATTGAAAAGGTAGCTTCGAGCACAACTGAACAGAAGACAAAAACGTCCATGTGGCAGGCGGCTGCCAAGAAAAATCCAGTCTTCTGTAGGGGATATGATCACCCCTGACTGCGTTGCAGGATTTTCAACGTCTGTCCACGCTAAGGACGAGGTTGTCAAGGAGCTGTTGAGGCATCGCGGCCCATTCCTCTTGTAGCTCCAATTGCAGCTGCAGAAACGTTGCTGGCGGCTGGTGACGTGCTGCTAAGCGTTTCCAGAGAAAGTACCACACGTGTTCGATTGGATTTAGGTCCGGGGACGTTGCGGGCCAATCCATGCGTTGAATATCTTCACTCTCCAACAGCTCTGCGACAGCCACTATACGATGAAGTGTAGCGTTGTCGTCCATGAAGAGGAACTCAGAAACCACAGCACCTTTAAACAGATGCACGTGAGGCAGGAGAACCTCAGTACAATAGAGGACACCAGTGACTGAACATCCATGGAAGATGTGGAGTTCAGTATGGCTACCAAGCATGATACTGCCCCAAACGAGAACTCCGCCACCTCCAAACCGGTGCTTTTCGATGATGTTGGAGATGTGATTGCGTGTTCCCTGCTTTCCCCAGATGTGTATACATCCAGAATCGCTCGGCAGACTAAATCGGCTCTCATCCGTAAAGAGAACTTGACACCATTGCTGATGTGTCCAGTTCTTGTGTTCCTGGCACCACAGAAACCGTCGTCTCCGATGAGCAGGCGTTAATGGCACACACCGTACTAGTCGTAGTAGTGCAAATAGACCATATTTGTGCAGCCTCCTGGTCATGGCAACACGCGATAACGGACGTCCAGTTGTCTGTTGCATGTGCCTTCCGATTTCTACCGCTGTCTGCCGTCTGTCTCTTCTCGCCTGTAGGACAATATACAAGTAGTCCGCCGCCGTGGTTGCTCGAGGACTACCACTGCTAAACTCTCGGACAGCTGTTCCTGTCCTTTGGAATGCTCTCCAAGGTCGTGAAACGATGCTGTCAGCGATCCCGAACTCCTCGGCTACACTAGTCGCACTTCGACCTTCTTCCAACTTCCCAATGACGCGACCTCGGGTAAAGTCATCCAGATGTCGTCTACTGGATTGCTTGTTGGCCATATCACACTGCGGCAGCAACTCGACGTCGTTCAAACCGATGTACACCGAGCAATAACTTTCACCGAATTGCTGAGCGTACACCGACCGGGTGCTTTATACCTTTCCGACAATCCCCCCCACGTCATGCTGCATATATGCGCATGCCCTACCGTACCGGGCCCTAGTCTATCTCCTGAGTGGTCTTTCGGTCCGTTCTGCCTGCTCGTTCCACTGTTATGCTAATTTCTCCTCTTCGTCCTTAATTTTTGCACACCAGTGTACGTTCATCTCAGAAGACTGCAGCGCTTGAAGAGCACCGTAGATATCAAATGCAATTTACCAATAATGAATTTACGATCTACTTTAAGGAACTTCGTTTAAATCAGTCCCAAGTCAATGGCGATTTGAATTTTTGTTCTAGGCTGGCATCAAGTCCAGAATTCCTTATAACAGACCGTGCTCTTAATTTTTCCTTTAGTGCACAGAGATGTCGCATTCTTCTCAAAAACAACATCGATAACCTCAGCCTCCTCCTCTCGCACTCAGCCTCTTAATTAAGAGGTTGAACGTGCAGTCTCAAACTAGCATCCCTTACACAATTTCCCTAAACATGACCACTCCTCTTTCACTCCCGTGGATCCTTTAGCCCGATTATAAATCTCCTGTGCAGTATAATGCATGCCCATAGAAAACACTTTCTAAAAACGGAAATACTGTCCCTCGAAAAGTAATCTTCTGTTGTACATACAGACGCCAAGTATCTGTTCAAATCTGGCCCTCAAATAAGATAGCCGACATCGTGACTATTTTGAGAAGTTTGCTGCGCTTCGAGAAAACTAAGAACTATGTTCCTCAGAAGATACCCACGTCTTCCTGCATTCTAAAAGACCAAAATTCTTATTTATGTACGCAATAATATTCAGCATTAATAACTAAAAGTTTCTAAGTATTTAACAGATATTAAATATTCACAAAACTAATATTATTTTCCACTAGCTTATTGCATTAAAAGCTATTATCAAGCGCTATTTATAATTACTTCTATTAGAAAATTTCTAATGAAACGCCACGACTTCTTTACCGTTTCCATGGCTCAGCAGTCAAAAGCGCGGGTTTCTGACAAATCCCCATAAATTTGTATTGCTTCGGGTCTCGGAAAAGCCATGGGCAGTGAGTTTGTGCGTCGCTTCGGTGGGGGCAGTGGCATAAGCATTCTGACCATTCGTCCGAGTGGTTCCGTTCCGGCGGACGATAATGGCCAAGTAGTTAGAAGCGCGGGTTTGCTGCTAATCGTTAGAGGTCTGTCTTGTCCGGATCTCTGTTACGGTACGAGTAGCGCTTTTGTGCGCACCTCCCCTCCGTGGGGCAGTGGCATAAGCATTCTGACCATTCGTCCAAGTGGTCCCGGAATCGTGTTCCCAGCGCGGCAGGGATAGCGTATTTGTCTTACGGCGCTGACTATCTACATTCTCCGAAACCATTAACTCTAAATTAGTGACGGTGTGACGTGCCTGCAACCGCAGGACACACATGAGATAAAAGCAGATTGCAGCGAGACATTCTGTCACCGTAGCTCAGTTGGGAGAGAGACTTACACCGGAGTGAGGGAACCCGGTTTCAATACCAGGTGCGGACAAACTTGTACGTTATACTGGCACCCAAACTTCCAGGATGACCCGGCTGTTAAGTTTCTCGCAATGATGTGATGTCCTTTCCACACGGCGAGACAGGAAAAATGAGAATCTCTTCTTCAGTGCTTCGAAAAAATAAATCAGTGTGATGTTACGTTCCACACTCCAAATTGTCTGGGACTTCTCAAATGCACGTGATGACTGCCTGCAGCGACACATGGGATCACTGCCTACAGCGACACATGCGATGGCTGCCTACAGATGGGATGACTGCCTACAGCGCCACGTGGGATGACTGCCTACAGCGCCACATGGGATGACGGCCTACAGCAACACAAGGGATGATTGCCTACAGCGCCACAAGAGAGGGCTGCCTACAGCGCCACATGGGATGACTGCTTACAGCGCCACATGGGATGACGGCCTACAGTGACACAAGGGATGACTGCCTTTAGCGACACATGGGATGACTGACTACAGCGACAAAGGGATGACTGCCTACAGCGACACATGGTCCCCGCTGACCTATGTGATGTGATGTGATGTGCCTGTACCGCAGTCGCACATGCGATAAAGGCAGATTGCAGCGAGACATTCTGTCCGCGTAGCGCAGTTGGGAGAGCGACTTACTATGGAGTGCGTGGATCAGGATTCGATGCCCGGCGCGGACAAACATGTACGTTATAATGGCCGATTGCTTATAACTCTTAGAATTCCTCGTGGTGGTCTTTAAACCACGGAACAAGAAAAAGGGTTTGTGCTGCAGGGGGTTGGTTCTTTCCACTCCGTCCCTTATTTAGGGCCTCTCCCAACTCAGAGACCCTAAATTAGTAACGGTAGACTGCTTAAAACATTACACCCTGACGGTAGTTGTTGCACCAAAAAACAAACTGGCTTTACATTTGCAAATAAAAAGGTTTCTCATTTAGAAATGTTTTGACACAAAGAACAAAAAGAAATACGGATAATAGGTTTTTTATAAAGCTTGATACATTTTGAAACGTCATCACAATAAAGATAATGAGCAAGCCTTACATGTCAAAACTTAAAAAAAAAGTCAGAAAGTAACAGAAAAAAATGATGCTAATACAAAGAAAGCTCAAATTTATTATTCTTCAATTAGGAGTTCTCTTATCTGCATCAGTTTCTGTATTAAACCGAGGCTGCTCAAATAGCACAAAATTCGGTACATCACATCGAGTTAAACACATTCATAATTTAGTTGTTTACGTCTCTACCAGAAATGAAACGACGCCCACGGAAATATCTCTGGAATTAGAAATGAGAGAATTAATTCCTATGGATAGTATCAGGTAAATGAGAGCCGAGCCTCTTCTCTAAAAAAGTTGAAGCTCCATGAAATTAAAAATGGGAGAACTAATTCCCATAGAGAGTATCAAGTAAATTGAGAAGGGAGCTCTTCTTTTCTAAAAATCTGAAATGTTGTCTCTCAGCTTCCATGTTTGCGATCGCTAAATTCACACACACTCGTTTTAACTTGAATATGATATAAACTAGCATTTTAGGAATTTATACCTGCAAGATGTCTTTTTATTGTTAGTTTGTTGCAGAAGAATTATTGGAATATTTATGGAAACTTCTAACCCGAAAAATACAGTGCAAAATAAACGTAACTGAACAAAATAATAACCGCTAGTAGTAACACACCTTTGCTCATGAGATACAAGCTTCTGGTTGGTTGGTTGGTGGTGTTTTTATGGCGCACGGACCATTACGTCATTGTGAAAAAAGGTCGAGTTTCTGGACTAGAAAAACCCATGGAATGCCATTTTAAATGATGCTTCATTGCAAAACGATTCATCCTGTAGAACGGTATCCACGTGTTTGAAGAAACGATATTGCGTAGGTGGTGAATACAGCAGATGTGGTAAGGTTCAGTACCTCAACTGAGGCAGCTTGTGGATCATCTTGCGTTCAACTCGGGTCTCGTGTTACCATGGAGAAGTGCGGGCCCATGAAAACTGACTAATCCCGGCTGTTTTGTGAACAGGTTTTCATGAATAATGTGAAATTCTGGAAAATACATGTTCACCGTGATGGTTTGACACGGTTTTGAGAAGGAAGAGTGGATCACACCAGCTGCAGACTACCAAACACTGACCATCGTCCTCTTGTATAATGTATCAGCTTCAGGATGTGTTTCGGGGGCTTTGCTTCTACCGAAAGATTCCACCAAACATCAGCGACTGTCTGGCAGCATGCATTTCTCATCACAAATGTCGCGGTGCCTCAAAATATAATTCGCTTGGTTGCGGACAAACAGAGGAAAGTAATCATCAAATCATTGTGTTTTATGTTGTTCCGTCAACCCATGTGGGACATATTTATCCATCTTTTTCACTTTGCTTGGGGTCGTTGAAATGTTTGAACAGTGTACTCAGAGTTTTTCGACAAGTTCCCAAGTTCCTTACCTTTTGAAGATGACTGGATTTAATCAAGTAGCCTTCAAACGGTAGAGAACTTGTGCTGCCTGTACATTGCTGCTAACATGGTAATCAATGAACATTTTATTGCTATCTTTAATAATTAATAAAACACTATACTGAGGAAATGAGCTACATTGCATTTGTTTATTGTGCACTTCTCTCACTACATAATTTACATTAGCTGCCCGATTAGAGTGAACTAACCTGGAAACTAACCACCGATCGACAGATGTTTAATGATTTTTACATGGTATACATAAAATATCACCGCCCTTTTTTAAAGAACAAGAAGTGTGTCACAGAAAGCTACTTAGAAAAATTTCCTCATGCACGTAAATACCCAAAAATGACGTACGATGCAAAGGCATTTCAAGAAGAAAAAGGACTGTCGTTATAAAAATTTCATATTCGGCTCACGTTCTCCTTCTGAAGAGGCATTTCATTCCTTCGACAGAGGCACACAACTGCCGTGACGTTTTGCAAATAAAGGTAACGCCATCAGTTTCTCAATTAAACATATTTAAGTGCATGCTGTGCTCGATTGGGATAGTCTTCTAAATTTGTTTCATTTTAAAAAAGTAGAAAGTTTTAGTTTATATTTCACAGGAAACAAATTTTTCTGGAAGGTGTGACAGCAAAAGCAGAATGTACGTGAACATATATGAATAGTAAGGAAACGGAGATGAAAGACGAATCAGAAAAGAATTTATTAGGAAATACTCATTCAAACTGCTGAGCTGTTCTGAAGGATAAACAAATTAACCAGTTTCCTGACTGCACTCACACTGTGTGAGCATATATAGTGCGTGATAGAATAAACGGAGATCGCAATCTTTGACGTAAAGGATTTCTAAGTTTTACATAGACCTTTTCAATAGTGGCATAAGCGATGAGAAAAATTGTTATACACTTTAAAGCTCAAATTAAGTCAGACCGTAGGAAGAATGCCATTCAACAATCACTCGGATGGATGAAAATCTTTACTTAGTGATTCATTTGATTCTTATTTGCATAACTGCTTTAAAAATCTTCCCAACATTTATGTTTTACAACTTCGGCCTAACAATTTTTGTTTGTTTCTGGGTTAACAACTCCTGTGAGCGTGCAAGCTATAGGAAGCCACCCGTCCCTAATTTAGGGTCATCTATTCAAGGGAGGAGGAAGTTCCAGTTTCATGGGCAAATCGCACCACCCGTGCATCATCTAGGATTAGGGAGAGGGCCCAATTCCTCTAATTAGTACGAAGCTCTGACCACTCGGTCATCGGAGCTGCCCCAAACTTTTTCCGTTTCAGCTTTCTTTGATTTTTTAGAAATTCAGTCTTATAATATAAGTAGTATCATTATCTCCATCTAGTTACTCATTCTCTATGCAGGGTGTTTCTGAAATGCTTATCCAAAGCAAGTTCCTTAACTTGATATACCGCCAATTCTGATGATAAAAAGAACCCCAACTGAAATGAGCATAAGCCTGGAAATGCTATTTCTGTGCAGAGATATACCGGGTAAAGTCGCGCACAAGTCTCTCCACAGAAGGACGTAATCTGATGACGACGTGGAACCAACGGGATTTGTGAAAATTCCTGGAGGTCCTACACCGTCAGCCACATTAGCGCATTTAGCTACGAATCCCCAAACTTGGCTCATAATTGGCCAAAAAAAGCGCTGAAGTCGAGCTGACAAGATCGTCCCTCTGGTAATCAGCCACCAGTTTCCTTGGCTGCAGTATGAGCCACCGTTCATCTGTTAAGCGACTTGTGTGCGACTTTACTATACACCATGTACACTGAAGACCAATTGAATTAGAGACAGCTGGCGTTATGCAAATGTGGCGCTGAGGGCGGTCCTGTAAACGGAAACGACATGACGTATGCAGCGATCCAACATTATAAGGAGTGATGCGACGGGAATCAATAAGATTCGGACGCAGTAGGGGTAAGACGAAGGATCTAAGAACATTTGATCGTGGAAAAATTGTCGGGGCCCGACGAAGGGGTCACTCCATCTCAGAAGTCGTGCAGGCACTGGGATTTTCACGAGCCACTGTGTCACGGGTGCACCGTGAGTACATAGAATCCGGTAAAACCATCCCTGCAAGAGCCAACTGCCGTGGACAACAGCGTGTAGATGAGCGCGGTCATCATCGGCTAGCTAGCATTATAACAGTGGATAGACGGGCCACACTGCAAGAAATAACTCGGCAATTTAACGCTGGTGCACAAAAACGTGTAAGCAGCCACACCATCCAGAACCATCTCCTCGTTATAGGGTACAGAAGCCATCATCCCACGAGGGTACGGCTGCTTACCGCACATCACAGGGTGCAAAGATTAGCATGGGAGCGGAAACATCGCCACTGGACCCTAGACACGTGGGAAAATGTTGCCTGGACTGATGAGTCAAGATTCACGTTGGTACATGCGGATGGCAGGATACGAGTACGGAACAAACCACATGAAGCGATGGATCCTTCTTGCCAGCAGGGTACTCTTCAAGCTGGTGGGGGTGGCATTCTCGTCTGGGGACTGTTTACGTGGACTGAAATGGTACACCTGGTACGTGTGACATCGTCCCGCACAAGATATCCTGGACGACCATTTGCTCCCGTTTGTGCGTCTTGAACATCCCACTGGGGACCTCATCCTGCAACAAGACAATGCACCGTGCCATCGCTCCCGAATTGTATCCGAATGGCAGGATGAACACTCCACCAACATAACCTCGCTTCCTTGGCCAGCTAGGTAACCTGACCTCAATCCCATCGAGCACATCTGGGAAGCCATCGAGAGAGATGTTCGAGGCTCTGACCCCCTCCATTAAGTCTTCGTGAACTGTTGGAGCTTTTTCAGGGGTCGTGGATTCGTATGGCTTCCCAACGCTTCCGGTGTCTTGTCGAGTCCATGCCGAGACGAATCGCCGCCGTTATCAGGGCGAAAGGTGGTGTACCACGTTACGAGACAGGCATCTCTAATTCAATTGCTCTTCAGTGTATGTGTCTGTTGTAAAGCGCTTCGGGCAATATGTTTGTATGATTTTTTTCATCAGAACCGGCGGTGAATATGAACCAGGAAAACTAACTCCATATCATTGCTCTCCCTCCACCAAACTGCATTGTCGGAAGGATTCAGTCCGGAAGATACCTTGCTAGCAGAATCTGCAACGCCTAGGAATGACCATCAGACTGGTAGACGGTGTAGCGTGAGTTATTAGTACAAAGCACGATTTTTCTCTGGTTGTTGTCCAACTTCGACGTTCCTTACAGCTCACTAATAGGTGTATAGCATTTTGAAGATAATAGTGACTTGTAGATGGCTGTGCGACCGTGATTCGCCATGTCGTGTGGCGTACGGGAGCTCTCAATCGTCTAACATAGGTTTTGCGTGACTTGAGAAAATGTTGATTTGAGCTCTGAACTGATAGTCCTCTGTAGAGTTCTTTGTAACTTTCTTTTAACTGCTGAGGTCTACCGTGTCGTTTGTTGGCAGTTCAACTCCAGTATAATTCGTTTGCACATAATTTCACCAATCGTAGACCTCGGGATCTTTAATGCAACTTCATTGTTACGTACGGATCAAATGCTTAGTGACTTCCTATTATCAATCTGCTATGGAAATCAATTAGATCTGCCTCATGAGGTATCCTGCATTCTTTGTTGTGGTATTTTCTAATCATAGCCCTACGAGTATATTTGTAGTTAGGTCTGTGATGTTGTGCTTGCTTTGGACAAAATTCACTTACAATAGATTGGAGTTAAAATATTAATGGAAAGGCAGTGTACTGCATTGATGGTTAGGGGACGAGTATCGACGGCTTTAACTAATACGAAAGTTCCTCGACTTCTGCATTCGCGCTGTGTACTAACTATGGCGACCTTTGGACAAGTACCATAAAATCTCATTATTAGCTCAGTCAGTCTGATCCACGGAGATACTTCGGAAGATTTCCACAATCGAAAATGATGAACGGAATTAGTAACAAGGTTAAATAGCACAGCGGAAATAAGGGCCTCAGGGTGACGCGTATAGAAAGACTCAGGAAAGCGAAACAAATAGAAAAGGAGATGTTAGCTTAAATCTCTAGACGTGAGTCTACCAACCCCCCCCCCCCCGAAAAAAAAACAACAAAAAAAACATACGTGAAGGAAATTCCAGCTCTCAGTTGGGGAACCAATTTACCAGATCGAGATGCTAAATAAGCGTTGAAGTTTTTTCGACGATTTGTTCTTTTTTCTTTCTTTTTTTTTTTTTGGAGAGTTAGAGGGAAATAGTAAAGTATCAATACATAGACGATTCATTTTCTTCCATTTGATGAACAGCAACACATGACTTGTAGATCTGACCCTTTGAAGTACTCCTAAAAGATGTTGCCTCACTTTTAGTAAAGTACACTGTCATACCATTTAAACCCTTGCACTCCACTGTTCATAGTGAATTTTCTTCTACCTAAGTACGCCATCTTAGACCAGGATGTAAATACGTTTGGCTTTGATGTGACAATGGCGCGGCTGTGAATGCAAAGTGCCTGGATTAACAGAGTTAACTGATTTCCAGCTCGGATTGATAATAGGGGGTCACATTAGCAACCGCTCCGTACGTGGCATTTCAGCTGCCTTAATGATTACTAGGACAACGGTTGGTGATGTGATACAACACGCAAGTGGAAGCAGACTGAAGGTAGATCTGCCAAGAAACGATCAGGTAAACTTTCGAAGCTTACAGAACGTGACACTGTCTTAAATCAAGCGAACGTTATGTGAAACAGTTGGGACTGATGTTAGCAGCAATACAATGAGCATGACGCTGCACAACATGGGTTAACATGGTTACGTAGCCATTTACAAGCAGATAATCACTTCGGCTACTGTGACACGCCAATTAGCGTGGTGTAAGGGAGGTTGATCCATGAACTGTTTAGCAATGGAAAACTGTGCTTTGGACTGACATGCCTCGGTAAATACTGCAATTTACCAGTCTGGTAGTTGTTCCTGAGTGTGGTAGATGCTGGAAGAAAGGTACTTCCCCGACGGTATCGTCCCAACAATGAAGTTTTGCGAAATCAGCGTGATGATGTGGAGCTATTTTTCATGGCTCGGTTTCGGACTGTTTGTTATTGTGGACAAAATTATTAAAGCTGAGCTCTACCTAGACGTTCTGAAAAACGATTATCTACCAGCGTTGTACCAGTACTTTAGGAATGTCTCATACCTTTGTCAGAAGGGCAGCGCAGCATGCCGTACTGTTACAGATTAGTCTTAGAAAATGAGCTTCCAAAGATTGGACTGTCTAATCTAGATTCCTGACCTGAATACAAAAGGTGATCTCTGCGACAAACTGAATAGTCAGGTGCATCCCAGTCCTGACCTGAACACTATAGATAATTTATAGGACGAACTGCATCGTCAGGTGTGTCCCAGAGTCCTAACTTGAACCATATAGACAACCTCTGGGACAAACTGGATCGTCAGGTGCGCCCCAGAATCCTGACGTGAATCCTTTAAATGATTTCTGGGACAAACTGGATCGTCAGAGGCGTCCCAAAATTCTGACGTGAATCCTATAAGTAATCTCTGGGACGAACTGGATCGTCAAGTACGTGGTAGAAGAGATTGCACAGGAAACAAAGCTGAACTGGTCACTGATCTAAAAGCCGAATTACGGAACGCAGGGGCAGACATTTGGAACAACAGATGGTGAGTATTACAAGAAGACTACAGTCCGTTATCAGAGACAAAGGTTTTAGCACACAACATTATATTTTCCGTAAATAATGATTACTTGTAGACATGAAGATGTCCAGAAATTAATGATAGGGCAGTGTATATGTAATAGAAAATATAATGGATTAACGCAATGAAGTTTTCTTTAAATTGCCTCATTGCTCTCAGACATTTCGCGATAAGAAACTAACACTGATAAAATAATAACAGTATGAAAACAGTACTGATAAAATAAATTAACGCAACTCATGCTTTTAAGATTTCTTATCATTTGCAGGTAAATTCTAGCAGTCTGTTTTGCGGGACACCCTTGTAGCTAACTCCTCCATCAGTTTAAAAATAGACAAAAAAAAACAACAACTAATGACTCTGTATATAAGTACCAAGAGAAGAAGCCGTAAAAAATGCAGTGACGTAATATTTTTCAGACGTTTCCGATTACATGTGGCACCAAACATTCTTTTCTTCGGACATAATACTTCGCAGTGTCGTGCATCCATTCAGTAATGATGTGTTCAATAAAAAACAAATATTGTCATTATAAAGTTCAAAGCGCACGTATTCGTGGAGCAGCTGTTTCGAAAAAATCAAAACATATACATATTCTCGTATTAAAATAGGAAAGCGCAATGTCATATTCCATCTACGAAATATTTAATTCAAAATTTAGTGATTCAAATGGTTTCCATATAAAGAATCTTCTAGGAAAATGGAAATATTTCCACTGTTTAACAAACGGAACAAATGAAAATCACATGGTTCATAAATCTCTTTACTGTGTCTTTTGGGGAGTCACACATAAAAGAGACACCATGGTTGGAATGCGCGGAAAGCACCTTAATCGCTATAATATGACCGAAAATTACTGTGAACGCATTAGCCAGTCAGCTTTCATTTTCACCTTAGAACGTACATAAAACTACCATATAAAAAAACTGGTAAATACTGACTGATACAGTTTTCCTGTGTTTATTTGTTTTCATAGAAAATACGTTCTCCTTTGACATCCATGAAAACTAATGTAAAATACAATATGATTAGTTAAGTTCACTTGTGCAAATTTGAAATACGTTTTACATTTTTATATTGAAAGGGAGATCAGTTGCGATGTTGTAGGTTAGCATTCATAATACCTTAAAACAACTGCGACGTTTTTGTGACTTATCATCAACACTCATTCACGTTTCTCAGGGAAATACACAGATTTGCTATACTTCATAGTGTTTCATATTTTAAGAAACAACTTCCAGCTTCATTTTTCATTTTCATTAAAATTTTATTTTCGATTTTACACATCTCACAAAACGTGTTGCAAGAGCATCTTGTGTACCGGCGTCTTACCAGCGTGGCCCCTAAAGTGAAGTGTGCTGTTAGGCACCTTGGGGAAAAACTCTATGAGCACACGTGGACCTGTGCACTCCATACTTCTAAGTTGTGAACGAAAGACGGCATTCTTTTCTATAGGATTATATCTGGACTCAACGACTAATTTACAGTGGAGACATTTCATCAAGGGTGATCTCAATATTGATTTCAATTCATGTTCACTAGGATTATGGCGCTTGTCCTTGTTGTCAGTGAAATATAATCGGTTAGACATGAGTTCGAAGTGAGCATTAGCGAGGTCTTCTAATCGCAGAATAGTTGCCAGAAAGTTAGAAGTTTAAAGAATAGACAGAGTCATGGACATCAGCATTTCCAAACAGCAGTTGAGGACTGAAAACACCTCGCCGATAAGGCCACAGAGAAAGGAAACGACATCTTGATCACTACTGAATCCATGGTGTTCAAGCATAGTGTCCGCTTTCACGACGACATTTTTTACTCCAGGAGCTCGTAGCACGTACCCCAGCCTACATCCGATCTTCATAGATGACAGATTGTGATAGGCAAGGTACTAATATGGGGCAGACTCCATGCCTAATTGACGACAGAGAACTCAATACGTGTTCTCCTCACGGAAGAACGCCGAATGAATATGTTTTGCGACCAATATGTGTCGAGGAAGCAGGGACCTACTTTACGTCTCCAACACCCCAAGGAGCTTATTTAATATGATGTGATGTTTCGGGAAGGGATCATGCATGAGCGTTGCATGCATCTCGTTTACATCCACAGCAACTGATATTTCTACATTATTGGAACTATATTTTTCTACCAATTATATCTTCAGCAGTGGCGATGGGTTTGTTTCACAAGTCGACAATGCCTGAGTCCATTGTGCAAAGTTGGTAAATTCGTATCTCCAGGAAGCGGGGATATGATTCTTACAGTGGCACTCACTTTCGCCCGATCTGAACCCCATCGAGTATACTGGATAGGAACTCAGATATGTTGCACAACAGTGCAGGAGTCTTGGACGATGGCAGTAGTTGAAATGATGGATGCTTTAAATTCAACCCGTCTCAACAACCTTGATGACACCATGTGACAAAAGTTTCACATGTGCAATACTGCACTGCCACACGTGGAGTGACCCAGATTCTGGGTCACTCCACGTGTGGCAGTGCAGAAACCACGTGTGGCAGTACCAAAAAGAACAACCAATCCGGTGCGTTCTTCCAAATACAACCCAGAAACTCCTTCTGCCATGTGTCCGGGAAGCGCTGTTTGATGTGTTTGTAAAATATCCTTTTGCTCATTAAGTGTTTCCTGCACATATTATTTCCCTGTCCCGATTCACCATCAACGTCTGCTTTCACGATCTGTGAGCGATCTGGCTTCTGATAACCTCTTTGTTTGAATGGTATAAATGCTTTCTCCATAAATTTCCGCTATTCACTTATCTAAAAACTAAAAATACTTCAGATCCTATATACATGTTTCTGAAGTCATCGGAGGTTTTACAACGAGGGCTCTTTGGTAGTTTTAGCTGCATATTAGAATCGTGAAAAAATCCCCCATGAAACATGCTTCTTTTTAAGTAATTCTCGCTTCCTTCAGATGTGATTTTCTTCCCTAGTTTTGGATACAATTTGAACAGATGCGTTTTGTAACTAAAGTTACGGAAAAATTAATAGCAACCCTGGAATTGTTTGACGTTTTGGGATTTTCAGTGTTGCTACAAAAGTAAATATGCAGATAATACTGACAATATATATATCATTTTAAAGCACATTTAATGCGGAAGCCAACTCAGTTTACAGAATAGGAATATCTTTAACATAACTCAAGATACACATATAACCAGAAATGTGCTGCGAAAGAAGCACCTTTCGTTATGTAAAATGTCATGGTCGTTGCTACAAGCCGACAGAGCTTGCTTGTACGTCCGCGTACAGGCGATATAAAGAGTAGGCGATTTGCGTGGGGTTATTATAGAGCCGCGAATGGCTTAGTGGTTAGCGAGTCAGACTATCGATGCAAGGTCCTCAGGTTCGAACGTGGGCTGATCTTTCAGAGATGGTGTGATTTACTAACATTCGCTGAATATCCGCCGTGTATCGGACGAGCACGTTAAGTGACGGCCCCCAGGCTGGACCCACTGGTTAAATGGGTATCCTTTCCTATGCCCCCCCCCCTGAAATTCTCTCACCCCTCTGTGTGCAACATCGTATTTGTACGGTGGCGTCATCTACTGTACTCTAATCTCACTACAAACTGTTCTGTAAAAGTCGGTAGACTTGGTCTCATTCCTTCCGTTTCTGTGTCCTGCCCAAAAGGCGATTTCGCTGTAGGTGGCTGGGACCTAAACTCTACTCACTGTGGACTGAAGTCCTACAAGAAAATGGCCAATACTGTGTGGGGTTATTCTAGATGTTTTCGCAGTGCGCGTAGGAAGTTCGTGTGCATTGGTGAGTGTGTATTTGTTACTTCTGCGGACTGCAGTGCAAATCTGAAGTTTAGAGTGCATTTCGTTTATTCTGTGCAAACGGCGTAGCATTTATGGGAAGATTAGGTGATATTTCACCACGAAAAGCTTCGCGAATGGTGACTTCAAGTGAATTCGGCAAAAGCAATGCCGAAATTGCCCGGATAACTGGGGTACAGAGGAGTACAGTTGGACGGCAGCTGGCGAAGATCAGTGATATGGGTGGAATCAAGAATGGCAAGCTGGGTAAATGTGGCCGAAAAATGAAAACAACTCCTAGAAGTAACAACGGGTTGAAACGGATATGTCTGCGAAACAGGTTTGTCTCGGCAACAGTTCTTGCCAAAGAATTGCAGGAGAGCTGTGGTACTGTTGTTTGTCCTAGAACAGTGAGGAACAGGTTGCGCTCTATGGGTCTGACGTCTCATAGGGCGATAAAGAAGCCATTGCTAACCAATGTACAATGCAAGAAACGTTTAGAATGGCCAAAGAAACATAAGGAGTGAAACACTGATAGATGGCGACAAGTGTTATATAGCGATGAGACAAAATTGAACGTCGACGGTAACGACGCTGGATGCCGAGTGTTTCGACGAAATAATGAGGCGTTGCATCCCTCTTGCACACTTAAGACAAGAAAATATCCATGCAGTGTTGTGATTTAGCGATGCTTTGCTGCTGCTGAAGTGGGCAAAATCCATGTGTGTGAGAGCACTGTTAATGCACAGGTACACAAAAGTATCCTCCCAGACAAGATGGTGCCTTCAAGACGTGATTTGTTCCAGGGTCAGCCACACATCTTCCAGAATGATTCGGCCCCATGCAACGTGCAAAAATCAATAAACCTTATGTGACGTCTTTAGGCAATGTTGTGCCTCTTCTTTGACATGGTAATTTACCAGATCTGATCCAGATTGAGAATTTGTGACGCATTCTGAAGAGAAAAGTGCACAAACATTACCCCATAAATAAAGTGGCACTGATTAACGCAACTACTGACGTTTGGCACAACTGCATTTCATCTGACATGTTGCGTAAGTCGGTTGACTCCATGCCCAACAGGTGTGCAGCCGTTGTTAAATCAATAGGTAACCCAACGAAATATTAGGTACGTAATTGTATTTGAATTTGAACATGTTACTTTGCCATGATTTCTGTTTTGCAGCACGTTACTGTTCAAAACTTCAGTTCTGTTAAAGATATTCCCATTCTGTAAACTGATTTCGCTCCTGCATGAAATGTGCTTCAAACTGATATATGTATTGTGAGTATTATCTGCATATTGACTTATATAGCAACACTGAAAACCCCAAAACGTCAGAAATTTCTAGAGTTGCTATTAATTTTTCCGTAATTGTAATTCTACATTGGCACAAATTTCATACACACATGTCACGCTGTATTTTACTTATTTTAATTGAATTTAGAAGATAAATCTGATATATAGCAGTAATGTAGCTCATTTTCCATATTGTTAAAAAAAGATACATAGGTTAATTTGAGTCACGTGGACATTTTCGTTGAGTTTGGTTTCTTGCAAATGCATTCCAAATCAGTTATTTCAAAATTTATAGATTTTAAATATGATGTACGTCCAGTGAAGGAGTGGATTTTCAGTTTTACTTATTGCATGAACAATTTTACAATTATTAATTGTTCTCCTTCATTTTAATTATTTACCTATCTGTTTAAAATGTATACTTATTATATAAGTGCTTTATTCGTATTAGAACAAACATTTGATTGCATCAGTAGGTCACAAACGGGATGATCAACAATCTGTTTTAAAACCGTCATTTCTGTCACTGTATATACATTTACATTCCATTAGTGTTCATAATGTACATTAATTGGTGAATGCAAGCAACTGACGCGCGTATTATGTTGAGCAATTTGACTCAAATCAGGTACCACTAGCTTCATGAATCCTAAGTAGAGCTTAGCTTTCAGAATAAAGCCTTTTGATTCTATTCAACAACTTGCCTGTCACTCAATCGCTTTTCAGTTCACATAATAATTTATTCCTGGAAGATCGGTCAAAAGCATTTTCATATTCAAGGGAAACCAGTACAGTATGCTTTGTTACTTAGTAGCGATCATAAATCAACAGGCACACTATTGGCGTTAACTAACTCACTACGTAGCCCCTGGTCTTAATTTGCATGTTTCCTAAAACATGATTTCAGTAATTCAATATTCTGTTCTAAATATGGCAAAACTGATTACGTTTACTGAAGTCCAGCTTCATACTTCCCAAGTTTCTAACTTGATACTTAAGAGAGTTTGTATGTATGTATCTCTGTCTATATATGTGCGTGTCCAGGCGAATCACCGGTGTGCGTTGAGTTAATTTACCATATTAAATTTAAAGGTCCCTTGTAATTTCTGAAATCTCACAAAGTATATCCCCCACTTTAAAAAAATTCTCAGGTTCGATGGAGAAAGATTCAATATTAATGTAACCTTTATAAATCATCCAACCTGATCATAAGGAAAGTATTGGAAGAGAAAAATATGAAACATATACATATGCAAGGGTTGCCCAAAATAATGGAAACACCTTGAAGCAATATCTGTTACGCACCTAATAAGATGTGGGAGCACCCTTGGCATTTAAAACTGCTTGAATGCTCCTTGGAATGGACGCATACAAGTCCTGGATAATGGTAAGTGGTATGTTGTACCATTCTTCCTGCAGAAACTGCTCCAATTCCTTGAGAGACGCCGGAGGAGGATAACGGGATCGCATTCTGTTTTCCAACACAGACCATAGGGGCTTAATGATATTTAAGTCCTGTGATTGTGCGGGCTAGGGAAGGTGTGCAAATTCATCCTCATGTTTCTCAGACCATGCTTGAACAGTTCGACTTCTGTGAATCGGGGCATTATCATCTTGAAAGGTGCAATCCCCTAACGGAAACAATGTCTGCGCCATTGAATGCATGTGGTCGACCAAAAGGGTGACATAGTCACCGCTAGTGATCCGTCCATGTAAGGTGATAATGGAACATGCTGCAAACCACGAAACCATGGCCCAAACCATTACGGAACCACCCCTATGCTTCACTGTAGGAAGGAGACAGTTCGGATTGTAGGCTTCTGTGAGGGTTCTCCAAACGTAAACCTCTCCTGTGGTGGGGAATGGTAACAAACTTGATTCATCGGAAAACAAGACATGTTTCCATTGATCCGCAGTCCACGCTTTATGTTCCTGGCACCACTGTTGTCTCCGTTGTATGTTCACCTGTGACACCAGGGGTTTTGCCCATGTAGTGTATATTGTGCTTTTGCAATTCCCTTCGTACGGTATGGGTCGACACTGGGTTTTGGAGATGCACATTAAGCTCAGCAGTTACTTTCGTCGCCGTGGTCTTCCTGCTTGCTGTCCCAATCCTCTTTAATGTCCCCATGTTTCGCGCAGTGAGTTTGGTTTTCCTTCCACAGTTGTTTCTCGCAGATGATGTTGTGCCGTGAACATTGTATGCTGTCATGACCTTCGACACGGTAACTCTCGATACCCCCAATACCTGTACCACTGTGGTTACCGACGCACCAATCAGACGGGCTCCTACAATCTGCCCTCTTTGGAACTCCGACAGGTCACTCATTGTGCCTTCACCTGGAACGAAATTATGCAACCGCAGATTTACAATGCAATCACAAAGACCCTTGAGAGTGTAAGCAATACTTTTTTTACAAAACAAATTGTAGCTACATGTTTGTTTTACTCAAAAGCAGCACATACCAAACTCACTGTGTTTAGCTAGGTGTTTCCATTATTTTGGACAACCCCTGTATATTCACATGTCTGCATGAATGTATCTCCTCAGTACAAACGCACCACTTAAATGAGTACATATTCAAAGTAACTCGATTTTGATGCGCTTTTGAATCAGCATTTGGCCATGATAATTAAATGGATATATTCATGAAAAGATTGAAAGCTTTCTTTCCTTTCAATAGTATTTAAGAACGTACATTATATAAATGTGCGAAACTGATAAATAACTTCTGATCACGCTGATAACTGACATTATGACCATTCGTCGGAGAAGGGTCCGGGTTGGAATCCCGGTGAGGAATGATGTTGTGTTTGTCTTAAGCCGCTAGCTCTTCCGATTCCGGGAACCATTGGCCCCAAATTAGGGACGGGCGATTGCTTATCGCTCATTGAGTTGCTCACGGTGGTCATTAAACCTTCAATAAAAAAAGTAATAATAACGTGGCATCTGGTGTTCAGGTACTTGCGGAAAAAAAATTCAGAACGCTATCTCTCTCACTTGCACACCTAGGATAACTCACACATCCAGGGCTGGGGAATATCTGTCCTACGGAATAGACCTATCCTCGGCAAATGCTGCCTTCATTGTGGTTTTTTCTCTTGATCGTAAATTTTGAAACCTTAATTTCACGATCTCAATAATGTCGGTGTAAAGAAAAAATAAAACAAAGCGAGCAACATACCACATTGGTGCAGCATTACATAACCGAAAACAAGCGTAACTCAAGCGTCTGCATCCGCACGTGACGAGTACTGACCGATGACTATGACCTGTGCTGTTAGAAAGAAAGAACGGGTACCATCTTGAGCTCAGACAGAAGTAGAGATGTGACTGTTGACTACTGATTGATAGTGTGTGACAAACAAACAAATATACACTGGTGGCCACCCAAAATGCAACACCAAGAAGGAAACGAGATAGCAAAGCCAGATTTACTGGATACACATAACAACAGATACAAAGTTGAAACGATTGAGCTTACAGGCCCGTGCGACTTGCGGAACACGCAGACATCAATAGTTCGTGTGGCCCCTATGGCTGGCAATAAGGGCCGCTACACGCCGCGGCATCGAGCGAAAGAGGCTTTGGATGTGGGCTTGGGGTATGTCGGTCCAGGCTGCTTCCACACGTTGCCACAGTTCATCAGGCGTAGCCGCGGGTACTGCTTGCCGGGCCACTCGGTTGCCGATCAGCGTGTTCGATGGGCGACATATCGGGGGAACAGGCGGGCTATGGCTTGTGTGCAGTGAAGAATTGCTGAACGATGCGTGCCGCGTGTGGCCACGCATTGTCCTGTTGAAACGTGGCCGCTGGCAGGTCCTGCAGGTAAGGGAGGACTACAGGCTCCAAAACGTCGGAGATGGTGTGGTGGCTGTTGAGTGTACCGGCGATGCTTACCAGAGAGGGGCGGGGGTCATATCCAATTGCTCCCCAAGCCATAACGCCAAACGACGGACCGGTATGGCGATGAATAATGTAGGTGGCATACAGCCTCTCGCCGCGGTGCCACCACACGCGGATCTGACCATCGTGGTGTTGCAGGCAGAAGCGGGATTCGTCGGAGAACATAATGTCGTGCATTACGTAGCCCAGGTGCGGCGTTCAACGGCCCAATGTCGCCGCACTCGCCGGTGGTGTAACGTCAATGGTAATCGGAGCAATGGGCACCGTGCGACAAGTCCCCGCTCCTTCAGACGACGTCGAACGGTACGTGCTGACACAGGTTGTTGCGCAACACACCCTAATTCCTGCACTAACGTTACTGATGTGGCGGTGCGACCCGTCAATGCCCGTAGCACAACATACCGGTCCTCTCGTTCGGTGGTGTGCCGCGGTTGCAGAAATCGCTCACGACGGTCCGTCCGTCTCTCCTGCACCCAACGAATCCATACTCGCCTCACTGAGGCCGGATGTCGTACCACACGGGCGCCAATGTCTCGGTACGATAAACCGCTGTCGCGATAAGCCACTATTCGTCCTCTGTCAAACTCCGAAACGTGCTCGAATGACTGTCGTATTCTGCGACGAGGCATGAGGAAGTTTCCCACGCACAGGTCCGGCAGCACACACAACACACTTCCACTACTTACACCCCGTTTTCTGTGCATCCTTCTTACAGTGCTCCTCGGTGGCGTGCCGGGCGCACATGATTTGCATATGCCCTGCAATGCTAATCGTTTGCATGTCCTCTCGCAGGCGACGCATGCTGCGAATTGCAAACCAATCGGATGCTTCCTTCTTGCTGTTGCATTTTGGGTGGCCAGGAATGTATTTCCCCATGTTGCTGCAATTTAAACGACCCTTCTATGGTTTTTCAACATCACAGCACATCTATGTGTGAATATACACTGCTCGGTATTGCAATTTCTCCAACAACAAAGTATAAGTCAAATGAGCCCAAACCACCAGAAATATAATAAAATATGAGATGTTGGTACACGCTTTAATTTCCATAGCGCAGCATCGGTTTTTACGGGATCTAGCGACAACAGTCAATACTTTGTGTGTGCCCACCATGTTGTGCCATGCAATCAGACACACGGCGCGGCATGGAGTAACAGACACTTCAAAAGGTGCCCTGGGGTAGTTTGGACCACGCAAAGTTTATCGGGTCCCAAAATTCAGCAGCGTACCGGGGTGGTCGAGGAAATGTTTGGAAGCATCTTCCAATGGGATTCTTTACATGATTGAAAAAAGACAGGCTCGAAGATTTCGTAGGCCACGGAAGCATATCGTCTATTTCGCAGATTTTATCGGTGTGTGACCGAGAATTATCTTGTCGGAAAACGGCATCCGGAATACCACTAAGGAAGGGCCAAGATACGGGCTGTAAACCGTAGTCCACGTACCACTGTGCTCTTATGCGTATCAGACGTAACCGGCTATCGTAACTAATGTCACCTCATACGAAAATCCCTGGTTGGCGAACAGAGTTCGCGGATAACTGATGGATTTTTCCTTTGGCCTCCTCTGAATCAGAGACCTACTCGACAATTTTCAGCACCGAGGCTGAACCGGGACTCATCATTGAACACGACATAACGCTGTTACTGTTGGCATGCAGCTCTACTACGATTCCACTCCGACCAACCTCATCGATACAATACAATCAATGGCAATCGACGCAATGGCTGCCGGCAGCGCAGCCCGAGAATTCAGAAAAGGATGTATAGAGCACACCTCGCTAACACATTTATGATAATTCTGCTTTATTGCTTGGAAGTCTACTGCTGTCTTGTGTGTGATATGCATGATCTCAACCACAGGCACTGCACTAGTAGGTATAATCAGTTGACTCTGCATTTCTTCATAACATCTGTGCGTATGTCTCGAAGCAGATGTTCTTTCAACTATCTATTCAGGGCATGAGGAATACTTAAATATAATGCACGTAGCTCTCCCTCAAAATTTTACATAGCATGCGTGATTGAGTAATTTCGTCAGCAACCCTCAAACTAAGAGAAGAATAAGGAGTTGACACAGTTTTTCAATTTTCTTCAAGTTTTTCAATTTATTACTTTTAGCTGTGATTTTGTTTAGTAATTAATTTCTATAGTCATGATCATTTTATAGTTCAATCATGTTTATCAATTCAAAAACGTTCCGTAGATCAACAGTTAAACTGTCTTATTTAAGTTATGAGAATCACTAAGAGATAGAAATGCCTTTCGGAAAACAAAAGTTATGTAAAAACAGTAAATTCAATGGAATTTTCTGTAGTGTACTTAAAAAGGAATGCCTTAGGAATTCGGAACAATGTATACAGTTGAATTCGAGCTCTCTCTTATCTCAACGCAGAGCGAAGACCACCCGCTTGCAATTTTAACACAGCAAAAAATTTTTCTTTAACTCATTATTCTACCATTAAGGTTTGGAAAAACGTTGGCTATTTTAAAATTTGTTTTATAAATCTTTTAAACTGAGCAAACCTTATGTACTTCTTAGTGAGTTTCTCGTGAATATATCCTTTTTACTTACATCATGTGTTTCGGAGGCAGGATTTTCCCTTTACTAATTCAGGATAATAGGTATCAAAAGAAGAACAATATCCTAGTGAGGCAAGAACAAGAAAAAGTTTTTGTATAAAAACAGACGTTCAGTTTGGTGACACAACGTCAGCTCCTATTGGACAACCGAAAATCGGTGATGCGGTGTGTTGTTGCTTGTGTTCATTCGCACGACAGACCTTTATTCGAGGAAGCGATAAATATTTAATAAATCAATAAAGAAGTGATAAACAGATAGCACACGAGGGGGGAACAAATGGGAAAAACACTTTGGCATAACAGTAGCAATAAGGGTAAAAAACAAAATTTTAAAGATTTTAGTATCACAAGAAATACGGTACAGTAGTGAGACTTGGCCAATGAGAAAAAGTACATGGAGATAATAATAAGATTAGTAGAAATGGAGCTTTGGGAAAAGTGTGAAGAATTGAGAATGATAAAATAAGAACACATACTAAATGAATTCGAAGCTGAAACGAATAGCAAGGATGTGATAAAGCGTACTTAGAACTTATGCGAACTGAATGCCCAGGAAAACGCAGGAAAAGATGATCCTCACTAAGTGAACACAATAACATGTGACTTATACCTCAATTTTAACCTACCTTTTCGATCTTATTTTTCTTATGTAAATTATGTTACCAGTTAGTTGTGTTTTCATTCTGAAAGGCAGATCAGAACCTCAAGGTTCTTTACATGTTTTAGCAAAGACTGACAGTAGGCAAAACGTAAATGAAAGTTGATACTCACGGTGTGAGACGACTCGATAAAAATGCACTCTGTCAAAAGTGTGACAACGACGTTATAGTTTTGTAAAAACAATGTTACGTGCTATCGTATGCTGGTAAAAGTTACGACTGTGAATATTTCAGTTTATACTTACGCAGTTCAAGTTGTGTCCTCTGACAAATGTATTGTAAAGCTAAAACAAGGAAGGAATAGAGAGAGATAAGTTAAGTCATTTCATTAACAGTTTTGTTCCCCGGCATTTAGTTTTATCTCTTAAGAATTAATATATACGTAGAGTTCAGTGAGTGCTTAAAAACAAGCAAATAGCAACAAATTAACTTTGAAACATAAACATTAAAGAGCAATTATAATAAGAATAAAGCAGAACTGCGTGGAGGGGAAATAACAACTATCTCAATTATACGGGGTATTAATTAGAGTACAAGAGAATTTTTCGTTTTTTAAAAACAAGATCCAAATATGCGCAATACTTCTCTAATAATGGCGGTTTAGAAAACAAGTAACAGCTCAATCTTTTATAATTTAAACATCACGTTTTGATAAAATAATTTTCTTATCAATCGTGCAGGTTCACTAGTTTCTTTTTTTCTCGTAGATGTTCGTTGAGTGATTGGATTAACGTCGAGGATTTATATTGCAAAGTTTGGTCCTCTGCGTTCATACGCAAGTATGGCCGCAGAGGGCCAACAAGAAGATGAAGGAAACTGGCGGACAAATTGGCCAGTACCATTAAAAATTAATTCCTGGATTTAAATTGCGTTATTCTTCAAACAAGAAAAACAGAAGGAGCGACAGGAAAAATAAAATAAAATTGCCTGTTTTTTTTTAAAGCATTGCGGAAAAGAAGCAAAGATTTGCACGTCAGTTGTTCCTTGAAAGAAATGGTTGCATATAGTAGACAATTTCTGAATTGTACAATTAAATGTTTACATCCATGCTCTCTTGTTAGAACTTTTTATCGGCGATCAGCTTTCTCCTATTACGAAACCCATTCTTAAATTTCACTTATTAGTTAATCAGAATAATTAAATATTTAATTAATTATTAACTAACTTTGAAGTGGAAATTATTTTCTCAAAAGTAAATATATATTTTCCAACAAAAATAAAATAACGGATTCAAGCTTCTAGTTTCGTATATATTTTCACCAAAGTTTCAAAGCAAATTTCCAGACGTTACAGTGTGCGATGAAATTACTGTAGAAAATATCAGTTAATAACTGTATGTTCACATATTTATGCGAACTCTTATTCGAATCGTTTTTGCAGTTCTCCGGATATTTCTTTTATTTGAGGTGCGAGATTAAACGTTATTTTCCATTTTTCTTGTTAGTCGGTATTATTGGTGCTCCATTGTGCAAAATATCGTACATCTGCAGTACAGTTTTGTTTGCTCTTTTCTTTTCTTACTTTGTCTCGGGCAGTGAAATGTGAAAACCACATCGCTCACGGCTGTCCGACGGTTCTATCACGGGTCGAAGTACTGTACTCCGGAGCCTCTGGCCACTGAGATATAGAGACCGCCGGTTTCTGTTACTGAGTAATACGAATATATTCGTTAATTTCGAGAAAGCCATTTGAACTTTGTAATGAATGAATTTAACCGACCATAATTTAAATTTGTATTCAAAAACTGACCGCCCTGTCATTATGATCAAGACACCTACCTGCAGGTCCACAAATAATGTTTTTTAACAAAAAAATTAATATTGTGAGCTAAAACTTTTGGCTCTTATGGTGGTCTCTAATCTTCCTGCTGTTCAGTTTTCACAAATATTCGCCGATGTGTTCCGTCATTTTGCCTTGTAGCGCAAAAGTCTTTTCGACTTCTACGCTGTTTTAACACATCAATATAGTAAGAAATAGTTCCTAAATGAAATAAAACCTTAACTGCCAGACGAAACAACAGAAGTCAACTTACGGAAAAGCTTTATTCAGGCTGTAGAAAACACATCGTAATAGGGCATACTGCAGTAAACGCTCCACACACCACACATTATCACAACACTCCTATCAATAATCAGTTTACAATCCAAAGCTCGTAATAATCGCTCTCTTACAACGCTCCCTTACAAAGCTCTCAAGTAATAGATCAGTCGTCGTTTTTATCTCTTGCTCTTATCAAGATCAGGCATACGTCACGTGCATTCAACCTCAATAGTGTTGCCAAACGTATTCGTTTGAGAGAAAAGATATTTCGTTAAGCGTGAAGAATACTGAGAATAAACTCAAGATTTACATAGGGAAAGAAACTAAAAAAGGAAAGTTAATCTAGAATATACGTCACAAACTTCAACGCAGTGACTGTTTCAGCTTTGTTTGTTCGGCGATGTCTTCTTCCACGCACATGGTCTCACATATTTTCTGTATCGTTTAGATCACGATTATGGACTATGCAGTCAAACTTTTCGACTCCCATGTCCTCAAACCAATCAGTAGCAACGCGTTGTCCTGCTGATCAGCAGACATGATGCGTTGTCTTGCGGATAGAGGTATGGGTCTTCCCCAAAGTGCTGCCACACCGTTGGTAGGGTGCATTATTGTCTAGGATAGTTCTTCACCTAGCTTTCCTGTCAGCATTCATTAGTTCAACCAAACCGACAACTTAGCCCAAGCCGAACCACAAAAATCGGTTCCGTACCATCACGCTGCCTCCATCAAGTTTCATTGTCGTGAAAATGCAGTCCGGAAGGAAGTTTTCTCCCGGCATTCGCCGCACCCAGGAATGAGCCTCACATTAGTTGGCCGCACACCGTGACTGGTTAGTCGAAAGCGCAATTTTTCATTGGTCTACAATCTAAGATCAAACTTTAATTACTGCAATCAATATTACAGCAGTTCAACCAACAAGAGGCATTAGGCAAAGCGATTAACTGCTTGTGGATAGCTAGGCTCTTTTGAATGATATCGGGAAGCGTCCTACTTACTGTACTGGTGTTAACATCAGTCCCAATAGTCTCCCATGAGATGTTCATTTGCTTTCTAAGTGGATAGTCCTTCGCCTAGCTCTCCTGTCACGTTCTGTTAACGTCAGAGGTTTATGGAGCCATTTCTTAGCATTCAACCACAGTCCGCTGTATATATTTGCATATGTCATGACCAATCATCAATCTAGGGAACATCAATACCGGGAAATAGATTGATAATTCGGTGCTTATGTGGCACCAAATTAGAAATTATCAATCCGAGCTGAAAATCAGATAACTCAGTCGATCTAGGCATCTTTCATTCACAATAGTGATATTACAGAATTCACTAACACTTGAGGTGTGCCCATATATTTGGTAGGACGATGCACATTAAATTCTTATAATTACTACAATTAATAATAGTGATAATAACAAAAACAGTAATATTGTAAAGTATGAGCAACCAGCATAAAACTTATAAAAATCCGAAACAACAAAGAATGAAGCTCTTCATGATCTCTAAGGACGTAATGTGAATCTACACACGTAACGAAAATACCTTAGAACCGTGATTTTTATGCGGAACGGAAGCAGGTATAAAAATTCCTGGATACATTTTTGGTGCTACTCTTTCACTCCCTTTGAGACAGTCTTGCATGTCACAAGTGAGCGTTGTCTGTCGTCTGCATGGCGGCATACTTTATTGCTATCTCCGCCCATATCTGAGTCCTAAAGTTGGGGCTCAATGGAAGCTCGAAAAAAGTACGATTCCTCTCTGTCGTTGAATTATTAATACCCTCGTTCTTTCTCTCGCCCTTTCTCCCATTAATGTCCTCGCATCCCTGAACTCCTGCGGTTAATGCTTCGCCAAGGAACACCGTTGCGCAACCGACACCACGATGATCGGCAGGAAACCGCTGATGAGTGGATGGCCATTGCCTCGAGGGCCAAACGGAAAACAAGCTTTGTTGACGGGAATTATTTTAGACTAGAATGCCGATGAAATAAGTACGTCTTTGTTCAAATAGCCAAGCCAATCGTTCTTCGAAAGAGTGTTTGAATGGGCCACATGTTTTATTTATTTATTTTTGTTCAAAACGATCTACGTTCATTTGTCGACTGAAAGTGAGTGTATTTTGAAAAGATTCCTGTTCTTAATGGATTTGAAGTGCTGGAGGACGTCCCATATATTGTGTATCCTTAAGGAAAAGTTTTTAACTTCATTTCTTTGCATTTAAAAGCGCAGATTGATGCAAAAAAAGATAAATAATCCTTTGTTTTGTTTTTTTAATTTTTATAGGAAGTCGTTTGCGGAGTTTTATGGTACTTTAGTTTTTTTCAAAAGTTTTTTCTTATGAAACACGGAGTGGAAGCATATACTACGTGAGGCATCTGTAGCACAGATGTGAAGAAATTGAAGTAAAGTAGAAAGTTGGAAGAAGCATCAGTTTATATTAAGTTCATAACGAACCAACGATCATATACAGTAGATTCCAGTTAATTGAGCCATCCATTAATCGGGGTTTCCGTTTACTTGGGACAATTCTTGGTGATCATTCCAAATTAGTTCTTTGGGATCAAGCTTTGCACAATTGAGGCAGCAGCTTAATTGAGCCTAAATGTTTTGGCCACGTTGTGTCCCAATTAACCGGGAGCTACTGTATAAGTGCATTGAGCAGTTCTTACCCAGCAGACGCAAAACTTTCGAAGAAGTCTAAAGTGGAACAACCGGAGGTTTTAAGAAGAATGCCAACATGGTTTCCAGGTACAGTGGAATCTCTGTTATACGTTTCTCAGTTATACGTTTTTCACTTTTACATGTAATTCTTCGTTAGTCCCGATATTTTACTGTAGTTCCTATAGCTTTTTTTTAAATTCGGTTATATGTAATAAATTCATTTATATATTTTTTGCGATTATAGGTTATAATTTGAATTTCAGATTGTCAAAGGTACACGTTTCTTTGATTCTTTTAAACGTAACCAGGTACATTATAACTTTGAGAGAATTAAGACAGCGTTATTGAGCGCCTTCTTGGTGCAGCCAAAGTTGAAATTTGATCCCATCAGAGGAGGACATGTTGTTTACTTTCGGTTTGGATGAAAAAGTGGTTTAACATTTCATGACACACACGTATGCGCTATTTACATATTGATAAATCTCTGGGACGTAACTTTGTGGCTCCACTATTTTGTAGCCTACTAGAATAGAATCCTAAAGGTATTATCAGTATTCAACATTCTGGTTTTAAATGGATGCACTCAGGATCCGCCGAAAGAAAAGCTGTTAATTTATGAGTTACATTATGAAGTACTGGTCTCATATTCGTAGTTGTGAGGATTTTACTTAATCTAGAATCAGAATATTTTTAGACAAATTGAGTCGTCTAAACTGAAATTTGATATTCATATGGTTTCTGATTTGTGCAATGCGATAAAATGTAATACGATTTACAACGCTTGTTTTATATTTTATGGCAGGTGACTTGAAATTAATAATTTTTAAGGAACATCTTATATTCCTTTAAAGCATAAATTTAACAACAGTATTTAATATTTTCATACCTTTTTTTAGGATTTATTCGTTTTTAAGACCATCTCCTAGAAAAAACGTATAACCGTGGTTTCACTGTATGTGAAGTAAGAGTTGCTCAGATTTTTTACTATGATTGTATAGCTATCCCACCTTCCGGACATGAAATTGTCGTTTAGAAAATCTGCAAAATTTGTGTCTTCTGTTTCTGTGTTTAAATGCATATTTCGTATAGTTATAAAAATACTACTCATGTTCTGCAGTCAGATAACTACACTTCATATTCAGTATACATCCGTCAAGCGTTTTGACTTCTTCCTTTTGATTCACTAGTGAAAGGATTTGAACTCAGTCACTTTCTCTTTGGGTACGCCAATGGATTGTAATTAATTGGTTCAATGAATTTAGGGAAGAACTCCATGAAGAGCACAAGAACGCACGATGGTATTTCTTTTAATAGGGTTTGCAATATTTATTCAGTAATGAATTTTTTTTTAAATACAGGCTAAAGGCTTCACATCCCGAACCTATACCTTGCCGTTCATCTAAAGAGCTTTACTATAGGGAAACTCTGTTTGCAGGATGTTAGCAAAGCAGTACAAAGCTACAAGGTGTTTCACAAGTTAGCCCCCTCCCCCAGAAGATCAGTCATATTTTGCAACACAATCTACTTAGAAACATGACATGTGGTTTACAACATACTGTATCTTAATTCATGGGAATGTAGCACCATTCACAATAAATGCAGGAAATGTCTTCGACCGGCATCCAACCACACTCGAACGCGATGCTGCATATTATCGAAGGTCCTCCGCAGCATGTCCTAATTAATTCTCCGGACTACTGACCTGGTGTTTCTTTCTACCTCTTCTAATGTGCGCGGCTGATTACTATAAGCACAACACTTCAAATATTCCCATAAAAAATCGGGAGGAGTTAAATCGGGAGAACGAGGCGGCCACAGTTCTTTTGAAATCCCTCGGTCACCGAAGAAAGATGAAATTTCACTCGAAGCATGTGGTGGCATGTCCCTCCATCTTGTTGAAAGTACCCCGTTATCAAATCGATGTCGGTTAATTGGACCAAATATTGTCTGAAAATGTTTACATATGACGCCGAGTTTACTACGCTCCTGAAGAAAATGGGTTCAATTATTCTGGTTCGGAACACAGTACAACAAACACCGACTTTTACAGGATGTAACGAGGTTTCGTGTAATTCATGTAGAATACCTGTAGACCAGTTGCGGGAGTTGTTGGAATTGACATACCCGTCCAAATAAAACCATGCTGCGTCAGTGAACCATGAGAAATCCAAAACCTTGAACCATGAGAAATCCAAAACCGAGCAAAAATGTCAGGAACTAGTAACAATAAGAAACACATTTTTCAAGATCCGGTTCTTGCGGCTCTCGCACAGCTGTCAAACGATTCGGATAAAGTTACGCTTTCTTCGCTGCTTTTTGGCAGGTTGAAACAGAACACCCAGTTTCTTGTGACGAACTTTCTAGTGACTTCTCCGGTAATGCCAGTGACCTGTGTGTGTATGTGTGTGTGTGTTCCACTAAAGGGGGACGTCCACCACTGTATAGGTTCAAAACAGTGCCCATGGTTTCAAATTTCTTCGCTAACCTGACAATGTAACATTTGTCTGGTTGTCTTCTTCCCCCAAACTTCTCCAGGAATTCACGCCGTGTTACTTTTATAGATTTTATTATCCGATAACTTTTCACAAGAAACACGCGCTCAGCAACGGTATACACAGCCATCCCGAACGACGCTCAACGACACAGCAAAATACGGAGATTGCCTCAGGACAGAATTAACGTGTCCGGCCATCTGGTGAGGTGACGTCATATGAGTCATCGTCTTATCAGGAAAATTACTCCCACCAAATTCTCGAGGATCCAGATTACTTGCAAACCAAATGTCGTGTTTCTACGTAGAATGGAAGTAAACAATAGCTGTTCTTTGGGGGAACTACCTAGTGAAACGACCTGTAGCTTTCTTCTTTTTGAACATGCAGAGATGGAGAGTAGAGTTCCGTCATCCACCTCTTTCTCTATGAAAATCTGCAAATATCGAACAATCTTACTGCACGTAATTGCAGTTGCGTAACGCGTGTTTTTGTCTGCAGAAGGTGTACTAATAGTGCAAAAAGTTCAAAAGTGGAGTTAATAATGCGACTGATACTTCTAGGCCATGCCAGACCCACAAAGTATATGAGCTGAAAACAGATTTAGACGTTAAACCTGTCATGGAGAATGTCATTTTTTGCTTATTTTTATAAAAGAGGGTCTGTATTTTTTAGCATGTTGAGCATTTCAAACATGGTTTTTAAACTAATGAGGCAGTTCTGGATGACGTCACATTTCTTAGTGTATCCCTTGAAACTGTGTACCTGCTTACTATTTGTGCCTGCTTACTGCTATTTTTACTGTTTCAAAAGTGGTGTCTGGTTGCTATTTTTGTCTCGCTGGGGTATGAATCAGCTGATTTTTTTTTACTGTAGGTTTAACGACCACCGTGAGCAACTCGCCCGTCCCTAATTTTGAGCCACTGGTTCCAGGGAAGGAAGAGAGCGAGCCAGCGCCGTAAGACAAACACAACATCCATGCCTTACCGGTATTCGAACCCTGACCCCTTTCGGACGAATGATCAGAAGCCATTACTTAGATCATTGCGCCACCGGGACGGCATATAACAGCTGTTCGTCAGATAGTTGAGTCCATCGAGAACACATGATTTAGGATAAGTGTTAGAATCCACACTCTCGAAATTCATGTGCATTAGATTAAAATATCGTTCCGCCATTCATCAATGTGATTCTCACTTGCAGAATAAGTTTTTATGTTTGTTTTGCAAAGTTTAATGAAAACAGTAAGCATCAAAAATTGTATGCAGTCGCCCGTCCTTAATTTAGAGCCGCTGATCCCATGGAACAGGGAAAGCCAACGCAGTATATCTCATCCGGCACCTCAAATTCAGGAGCTAATCACACGCTTAACAAGAGAGCCACTCCTCTGACCACTCAGCCATTTCGGTGGCAGAATGCCTTTCCGCTCTAATCAAGAAACGCAAGTGGCAGCGCGTGAATACCTGAGCAAGAAACCAAAGGAATTTTTAACCCCTTACTGATTGCTCCCGTCAATGTGTCGGGTTGACGAATTGATCCCTATTTCTGGCGCCTGTGATATTGCTGGGCTAAGGTGTTAAAGAAGTTACATACTGATTTATCATGCCCGTAACACTAGATAACAGGACCAGCATGTACATGTTTTATTGTAGAAAATATCTCTGCGATTATCGGCAGCTTGGCAGATTCTTTTATTTTCTCAGCGCAACATACGTGGTTATTTGTTTTACAAAAAGAGTTTGCTGGAGTTTTTTTGTTTTTCATTGTTGTTGTTTGTGCGCGTTATGGAATCGGATGATGCATGCGATTTGAATAATAATTTTAGTATTAGTGAATCTGGTAGTGATTCTAAAGTAAGTGAATTTTATGATAGTACAGGTAATGAATCTTATGACAGCAGTGAGATAATGAATATATTGAATCTTATGACACCCGTATTGTTATATATCACACATATATATAACAATACAGGTCCATTATGGTTATATATATGGAGTTATTAAACTCCACATATATATATATCCATCACTGCTTATATATGGAGTTATTAAAACCTAATCAATATTTGTCATAATGATATTTCTTGATATACTATTATCTCTAGAAATTTTGATACCAATAAATCTGTTAGAACGCAGCCTCCTGTTGACATTAATCTGTATATCGAAAAGTAACCATTATTTAGGAGTTAAATCCCAGCATGTTAGCTTTTCCGTGAAATATCATATCTCTCTACAACAGCTTAAATTTGTCCAAAAATTAAAAACAAATTGCATGTTTCATTTAGAAACTTATGAATTGTTAAATTTCTTGAATAAAAAAAGTTAATTTTTTGATAATTTTCATGAATATTAAGCGATATTTTTAAGGGGTTAAGGAAGCTGCAGAACTCAGTGGAGCTCTAAGGACCATCCGTATATACTGTAACAACGGGCATGAAGAATTCGCATCGTGCAAAATTTATTTCTGCATAAACAGACTCATTAGTTTGCAGTAGATATCAAAAGTTTGTGTATCCTTGGCATGTCTTATTACTCTTCCAACGGTAGTGAGCATCTCTACACTAACACTAAGAACAGTTTGTCAATCGAGTTTTACCGCTGTTAGCCGTAAAAATGCAAGCACTGTGTTCATCTCAAGCACTCTATTCATCCTTTGTTTGATAACGGATTTCAATGAATGTGAAACAAACGACATTGGTAAATGAAAATGGGTAAAGCTTTATAATTAGAAGTCCTCTGCAAAGTGGAAACAGGACCGTGTCATCGTAATATTTTAGATGCCACAGGAAAGTGTCAACTATATATAAAATTTAGCAACGCCTTATACACCCTTCCCGGATGAGTGAGAATTCATTTTGAAGATTAACTAATTCTAGGACTTTAATGTAGAGAAAATCAAGGACGCGGTATTAACATTTTAACTTGAGGGACAGAGAAGTAAGCATACATAGCTCACAGTTTGATGCTGAGCACAAACATCAACATGATGCATCGATATCCATGAATTCTCAGGAGAGTTCATATGTTGCTCAAAGGAATCGGTTTAAGAAGCGCGCTATTGCTAATGCAGCGTGCGACTGGATTTCGTGTTAGCAGAGACAGATTTCCGGATGAAACTCTGTTTCCTAACTGAAACGTTATGTGTTATTAAGATATATTTCAAAAATTTTGATTATGCCAGGACGAAAACACTCGTTTTCTCAATATTACACCCTTAGGATTTACTTTCAGCTGTCTGATATTGCACTTCAAGTTAAGGATTGTAAGAATTAGAAGATTTTAACACAACTAGAATGAATTCAGGAAATACAGGAAAAGGAGAGTCAGAATTAGGTAACTAAGTATATCGGAATCCTTTTACAGGGGATTCGTCCAAAGGTTCTTTGCGCATCGTTTTATTTTCATTTTTGGACTTAAGCCTGTTTTATTGTTTTAGCGCATTTAGATTTCCCTTGTAACTCTTTTTTAACAAAGACATCAGAGAACGATATTTTTTCAGAAAATGCTTGGTATGATTTTTTTCAGGTTACCTGTAAATAGTTATTTTATGGAAATTTATTCTTGTTCTGACACAGGTCTTCCGTGTCAAAAACAAAACTTTCAAGGAAATAAATAATCAATATCAAAGTGTTTAGGGGAAAATTATTATTATTATTTTGATTGGAGGTTTAAAGACTACCGTGAGCAACTCCATGGGTTATAAGCAGTCGTCCGTCCTTAATTTAGGGCCATTAGTTCCAGGGAAGGGAGAGAGCCAGTGCCGTAAGACAAACACAACATCCATGCCTCAATTGGATTCGAACTCAGAACCTTTTCGAAAGAATGATCAGAAGCCATAGTTTAGACCACTGCGCCACCGGGGAGGCAAATTATTGAATTAGATTAAATTGGAGAATAATTGAAATCGCCAAATAAAATATTATCAACTGGATCGTGCAATTCGTTGAAATCAAACAAACAAAAATAACGAACAAAACGTTTGCTTTATGTGAAAAGCTACTCGAAACGCATGGGTTTTGGATTTGAAATCCATCGTGATTGCAAAAGCCCCACATGTCGTGTTTTGATAAACAGTACGCTCTGAACTGCACATGTAGCGTTCACACAGAATTTTAATATTGTTGTGGTTTTGCTTCATTGTTTTGGACATTCCGGAAATGCTAATGAAGCATGGGATTACCTTTCAATATGGAAGATCTTTTAATATATTCACCTTAAATTTCTATACAGTGTGTTTTTATCTTTAACGCTGCATTAGATTGATTCACTTCATATTCTTGCATTTATTTCACAATTTTTGTAATACTTTTCTATTACCTGTGTAAGAAATTAATAACCTTTCTATGAAACGGTGATTCTCAACAGAAAGATTATCTTAATCTTTTTCTGCTGAATGGAATTTCCGCATTTTTCCTATGTGTCATTAATTCTCACGCAATTTGATGTTTCGACGCATTTAAAATATGAAATTTCATCAGCACAATCTACATGGTTAGACCCTATTTCACATACAAAGACGTTCCAGAATAATCTTTACAACTAGACGCTCTTATTATTATCTTCAAAAGAAACTGACTTTCAGTTACAACATAGGCTTTAATCGTGAAATCATTAATCTGCGTTTCCTAATCGCTCGGGTATGTAATGAAAACCCAAACTCCTTTTAAAATAAGTGATATATCCAATGATTGCTCCTTTCAATTTTGTAAACGTACATAAATAAAACAGAACACAGTTAACATGTTAAAAATAAACGTACCATTATAGGTAAAAGGCGCATCAAATTGTTTATGCTTTTTGTTCAACAACTTCAGGTTATTCACGATTTGAAAATTCTTTATTAACAAATTGCTTCATTAAACAAATGCTTTTCAAGAATGCTTGCAAATCTCACATCTTACAAACCGATACACTGGTAAATTTGCATTTAAGTTTCGCAAAGCGTTGATAAAAATTCTAATAGAATGCAACATTTAATTAAAAATTGGATTAAAACAGAATTAGAAACCTCTACTTGAGGCATGTTGTATTACTTTTCTTTTATTTTCTTAGCACACCAGAATAAACATAAAGGAAGATTTGAAATAGCTTTTCAGTGTTTACACTTTTAAACAGAAAAATTGAATCTGTTCATCTGTCTTCCGAAGCCAATAAATTGAGTTGAAATCATCATCGAAATCTCTTAAAAATATTATCTTAGTAAAATTATTCCTTAAGTTCTCATGAAACACAAACTTCGGTGTGTACCACTGAAAAATTCGTAAAGTTTGCGATGTGAGCATTATTATTTAAAAATAAATATCTTGCAAAGTGATTCTTTGAGTGCATGTACCCTCAATTGACAAAATATTAGAGATATCTACTTAATAGCGTGCGCTGCCTTCTTTAGCGCGAAAAATAGCCTATACATGCCGATGCATCGACCGGTGTCAGAGGGATCTGTGACGTATATTCTAATTTAACTTTTATTTTTAGTTCCTTTTCCTATGTAAATTTGCGTTTGTTCTCTTTTGCACTTTCCAAACTTAACGTGATATCTTCTCTCTCACATGAATGAGGTTGTCAACACTTTTGAGATCAGAGAGACGACGTCAAACAAAAAGGACGATGCAGCAGTTGCTTAATGTGTGTGTGTGTGTGTGTGTGTGTGTGTGTGTGTGTGTGTGTGTGTGTGTGTGTGTTGTATGTGTGTGTGTAGATGTTCGATCGTTGTTAAGCAAGTTTATATGACAGATAATTAAGGCATTATATGTGAAGTGTAAAACTCGCAGTGTTATATTTTGGATTTCGTCAAATATTGTGGGACCAATAAAAGGTTATCGTAAGTTTGACTTCTGTATATGTTTCGTCTGGCCGTAAAACCTTAACTTGAGTTTTCCCGTGTAACTATTGCATCCCATTCTCATTTAGTTAAACATTTTCTTAGTCATAGTTTTAGACATAGCAAAACACCAGTCTTTCACACGAAAAAGGGTTACGTTATAGTTCCCAGAGGCAATGCCAGGCATGCTTGTGACAGAATTGTCCACAAGTCCACCCAGGACTTCGGTCCTGGACGCATGGACCTGACGTTCCGCTTCACTGCGTTCTAAAGAGCTTCAACAGGGTACCGATTCGGAAACCTTGGGGGCCACTAGATGGTTCTAAACTCAGATGAGATCTCCTCGAGCCATACCTGGGAGGTGGCGGCTCGGTGGAGCGGCACATTTCTTTGCTGAAACAGACCATCGGCCGCAGAATGCGTGAAAACTGAAAGCGTGTGGTTGATCAACCAGCCATGCTAGTAGTTCCCAACAGTTAAGGACCTCTTCAGACACACTAAGGGACTTAATGTGCTTCATGAGAAGGCTCTCAAAATCATCACAGAGCCACCACTGCCTTGAACACAGCCGACTTGGTGCAACGGGCCTGTGACCTAATGCTGTAAATGCCACACCCGAATCATCCCGTAAGATCGGTAAAGCTGGAAACGGTATTCATTTGACCATGAGAAGGGGCGCCACTCTAAAGATGCACAGTTTTAATGTTCCCGGCACCAGATGAGGCGTGAAGTCCGATGACGAGTAATCAACAGTAACACACGAGTACGGCGTCGGCTCCCATAGACCAGGGTATGCGACGTGCGCCGTACCGTTCACCAGCTGACGCTGCTTGGGCCTCCCACATATAATCTGGATGTGATTTGCACGGTCGTTGCCAAGTGATCGGTCCGTATGAGCCTTGATAGTCTATGTCGACCCGGAACATCAATGGGTTGTTGTCGGTTAGAGCTCTCTCTCTGGGCGCTGGTACGTTCGGTCGACGGTATACTCGCGGTGTACCCTTGATATATTTATCCTCGGGAACCCTAGGGTTCTTACCACTTGGGAGATATAATGCCTATCTGTCTTGCGCCGACAATGCATAGATGATAAAGTCGCTCAGATCACCACGTTTACCCATGTTAGTTGATTACAATACATGGTTGGAAAGTCCTGCTATCCACCTAATTATCACTTGAGTTAGGTATGGGTCTGTTTCGATGTGCGCGGGGAATAGCCATGCCCACTGCCTATTACCCCTATCTCTAATATTTTGTATACTGAACGTAGTTATAACGCACTAGAACAAAATATTTTATCACAAAAATCTTTGAAACTTCTTGAATATTTCTTATATCCAATGTAGTGCCCATATCATTGATTTAGATGGAACCCGCTTTAAAATGTATACACGAGAATGTCCATTATCACAAAATGCACATCACCATCCGAAGTACCTCAAACTTTGGGAATTCCTTTTAACAACTCCGAAGCAAGTTTAAATGTAATTTATTATCTCACATGCGGATGGTTTAGCACTACTAATTGCGTATTTGACATCTCATTTCCAATTTACTAGTCAAAGGATTTTATTTCTGATTATTCTACGTTAAAAAAAATACCAGATCGAAATGCTTACTTTGTCAGAAGACCACTGATACGTTTTATGAATGCTTCATTCCCGTAGTTAAGAATGCATATTAAACGCTGGCAAACGCGCATCTATGACATATTTGCTCAGTTTTAAACCCTTTGATCTACGTCTTTTAGAGAGATCACTTGACGTATTGCGAGAAGAATTTCTGGTAAATTCGGCAAATACAAAACCAAAGGCACGCATGCACGAAAATCCAATGGGAAAATGTCGTCTGACACTGAATAAATAGTACGCGTTTAATTATTATTTATTTGTCTCTTTTCTCACCTGCACGTGTGTAATTCCAGAGAATGTGTGCACAAGCTGAAATCCACCTGCAAGTTGTTTTAACACAGAGATACTTCCATTTGAGTGCTTGGTATCCATACAAGTTAAGCGTGCGGTACATGACAACAAAAGAACGAATATGAGTCCCGTTTTGGAGATAATACCTACACTAATACCGCGTAGCAAAGTACTCGAAGTTTACCATTTTAAGCTGTACAAGCGAGATTCATTTCAAAAATTCGAGCAAACGTTGAATGACCCGAAAAGATGTTTTGACCCATGACCAGTTTTCAACTTCAGATAGAGCAGTTGTGACGTACTGCAGAGGTAGAGCACGTGTCAAGACGACAAATCTGCAGCGATACATTCTGTCCGTGTACCTTAGTTGGGAGAACAACTTACTCCGTCGTGAGGGAGCGCGGAGGAAGTCCGCGCTCCCTCAAACCCGGAAAACCCCCTAAAATGCAAATGTTTGGAAGTTTATTCCTCAATGACACTGAATTTCGGAAATCGGAAACCTGACCATGGACGTTGTCCATTGCATGCAAGAAATCACGGTGAATGGAGGTGTCATCTCGTACCTATGCCCGAATAACTAATTGTCTCCAGAATCGTAAAGAGAACTCCTCTCGGCCTTCGGCCTCACTTCACTCAAAAATATTTTAACATCCACAGTCAATAACTGTTGAACGTTTCCAATGAATTAACGCTGCTTGTAGGATCTTGTCTTTGTAAGGTCGATGTATACTTTAATGCTCTTTGAAAATGTAGGCTGTCCTTTTTTCCCATAAAAAGCACTATGCCCTTTTAGTCCTAGGATGAACCCTGGGAAAAGAGTTAATAGAGGAACTGACGAATATTTTCTAAGTTATTGCGGTGAAGTAACAGGAATGCAGTATACTCTATTTGTTCAGGTAATTTTCCCTTGGCAATCTTTTCCCAAGTTGGAAAAGGATTTCTTTAAAAAAACGAAAGTGTTTTTTTTTTACTTTTCTCTATGTATCGAAAAATAACAAGTGCAACTTTTGCTGTAGTTTTTTGCTCTTGAGCGTCACTTAGCATTTAGATCAAACTCAAACAATAGTCGAAATAGTACACATACTGCTGTTTCCTTAGGTTTCATTTTGAAATTTAAATATGAATTTCAGCCGAATATTTCCCTTGGTAATCTCTATCAAAAGCAATGTTTATCCGTAATGTTCATTCAAATCTAAATCATGCGTAAATATATCTATTCACATAGGTTTACTTTCAAACACTACCTTAACCTTTTATTCGGTGATTACACTTCCTAAACTTTTCTGCGCTCCGCAAACAAAAATATTCACACAGAGGCCAATTTTTACGAAACCACTGGCTAAACAATTAATTACTTTGCCACTCTCACCTCGGCAGTACAGACTACAAACCAGTTAATTTTGCTAAGCGCTCCTTTGTAGTCCTTATTTTCTGCTTCATGATCCAAATTATTATGGGAAAGAGATAATCATCCCGACACGGACACCATGCCACTGGGTAAAAACAGGTGACTCAAACATCTCCTTTCTCATGTTTGTTGCCAATATTATATGCCTTTTAGCTGGTAATAAGTCAGAAAAGATTAATGTCAATCCTCTCTCTAAATGGCCATTTTGAATAACACAGCTACAGGAAGAGAATGTACGGCTTCAAATAAGCAGTTTCACTCGTTCCAGCCGTGTTCAGTCCACTTTTTAGACGACTAATACATCTGTTCAAACTGATTTCAATCCAGTTTGCCTCTCTCTAGTAGCTTAAAGAATTAACACTTAATATAAAGCCCATACTTGTTTAAAATTATCGTATTGCTAACATGAAATATGAAAGCTTTGGATACATAATTTCGAAGCGCAAAAATCCTTAAATTCGTAATACAGATATCTCGCACGCAACCAAATGCATGTTCTAGTACGGTAATCGTATATTCATTTACTTTCTATCTGAGATCAACAGGTTTTTTACGAGTTTTATTCGCATCTGTGCCAGGATATGCTTGTACTGATTTTACTGGTAATCCAGAGGAAATGTTGACTGAAATAGTAGATTGAATAGAAATTTTATGTGAGAGGCTGCTTTTAATGAATATTCAAAGCCTTACATAATGTCATTTGCAAAACTGTTTTAAGTTTATTTGCGGGAAGGACAAAAAAAAAAGAGGAAAAGTTTTCTTCACCCAGACTATATAATGTGAAAGCAAGATTCCCGTACAGTACGACCAGACGAAGTCACAAACTGAAGAACAAAAATAACTCAATCACTGAAAACCCTCCGCATTCATCTCGTAAAGTGAATAGACCCAGCGTCCATTTTCAGGAAGTTCTTGCAAATTACTCAGACTTCTTCTGAAAGCCAAAGCAAGTTCGGCAGAAGGAAAAAATGAAAAAAATGCTAACTTGCTAAAATAAAAACAACCGGTCAAATCGAAACAAAGTAACGTAAGATATGGAACAACAACCACTGATCCCTTCCATTTGCACAGCTGAAAAGACATACATTCACAAAGTGCGTAGAAACAAAAACTGTATCGACAACACTCCCATTCAACTCATCAGCGTGTGATTGTTTTCCAAAAAACAACGATTTCAAGACAAAAGGAAGAAAGAAAATAATGCAAGAGGAAATGAAGAATGAGAATTAATGGAAACGGGTGGCAGCAACTGCAACAACAAAGCAAAAAAAAATACAGCTTAACAAAAAGGCAAAATCTTTATGTCAGATGAGAAATACTTTCCTTCTTTCTGCAAACCGTACACTCTGTGTTTTTCACCAACCAGCAGCATCCTTAGTCGAAGAATAGTTTTCGTTAGTGATACGACAAAACCAAATTTCCTTGTGTAAATTATCATAGCACTAAATATTACGTCAGCATTTCATTTCTGTTAATGTCATGGTGTTAAAGTTTTTGATCTATAAACTAGAACGTTCCTAAATAAATCCATTTCACACTTTCTTCATTGGGAATATTCAATGAATCACTGCATCATTGCTATTGTACATATTGGTATCAGAGACTGCAATATCCGAGATACTTGAATTTAGTGATTAAAATCTTGTGAATTTTGACTCTTGCAAAATCAGTTTGTCAAAAAAAATGAGAAGTTGAAAACTGTCTCGCACTTCCACCAGAAATAAAAAAATCATTAAGGAGGTTCCTTTGTCTGTCATTGTTCTATGTATTTCCTCCAAAAAGCGGTTTCTATGAATAATTTTGTTCACTATGCAATCAACTGTTCTCCAAAATTAGGGATAGTGTCACCGTTTTTCAAGCATAGCACCCAATTTTACCCTAGAAATTACTAATAGTGTGCAGAATAGAGTAGTTGCAGGGTTTGAAAACAAGCCATTCACTGTTTTCTTCAATTTATTACCCACAGGCAAGCATAGTTAACTCTCACAAGCGCTGCTCTGCTTATTAGACTAGAGAGGTTGTCTGACCTCCAGCAGTTTTCATTCTTTTTAAGGAGAAAGGAGTTTGATAAACTCTATGAGCAACACAGTGGGCTATAAATAGTAGCATGTTCCCAATTTGGGACCGGTGGTTTTACGGAATGTACAGAGCTGGTGACGTCAGACAAGCATACTACCCATGTTTCTGCTGGGGACCAAGATGAAGCATATCTTGAAAGACTAATAAATAATCAGAATATTTTTTTGCTTCTTCGATTTAGTGCATGGAAACATCTCTTACTTCACTTCTACTTTAAGCTGATCAAATCAAAGGCAAACTATTAACTTCTCTTAAATAAATAAATCTTTCAAACGCAGGAAAACAAAAGTTATCAACGCACAGAAGAAAACAAAATAATTCAACGCGCAGGATCTGCTGCAATGTTATCTGTTAGCAGAAATAGATGCGCCAACGAAATGAAATTCCATCTTTTTTTTTCTTATTTTGTACCTAGGGTTTTATAGACAAATAGTATTCTGGCACTGCTAAAAATCCTAGTAAACATGTAACGTATACTCTAATTTACCTTGGTGACTCAAGAAATACATTACACTTAGCGCCATCTAGAATGGGATTGCATGGGAGCGAAGTAGACAGTACGTCACAGCTGCCGTCGGGAGGTGTTTTAGTTCAGTAACTGCGTAAGGCGTGTGCAGGAGGTAGTTCGTAATGGCGCGTCAACTGGATTCTTACTCCACATTGGAAGTGCAAGGAACAGGAACCATTCGATTTTTGTGGGCTAAGCGCCTTAATTGCGTTGACATCTATCGTAAAATCTGTGCTGCATACAGGGGAAATGCCATGTCTCTCCCGCCCATTGTAAAGTCGTACCAACAGTTTGAAAAGGGTCGCAGAAATTTGACGGACGAATACCGCGAAGGATGACCTTCAACATCCAACACTCCGGAGCACGTTGCCGCCTTTGACGACATAATACGGGATAATAGGCATACCAAAATCAAGGAAATTGCCAGTATACGCTAGACATTTCGTACGGGACTGTCTCTAGCAGCTGGAATTTCGGAAATTGGGTGCGAGATGGGTGCCACGTTAACTGGTTGCACCAAACTGTATGTGACTTTTTCTGTACAGATATGGAAAAGTTAATCACACGTTCCGATAAATGTTTACAGTCCTTAGGCGTTCATGTCGAAAAATGAATAGATGTTGTACCTTTAAACCAAAATACATCCCCTGAGTATATGTCTTCATTGTTGTTTTTTGTATTCAACATTGTAACTAACTATTTGATCTTCCTTCGTAGCTTTCATTTTGGTGTATTCTCCTAAAGAATTTTCGGAACTTAACGCTATATTTTCTCTCTCGCTGAATGTTTTCGTGGCAACCTGATTAGAGGTCAAAACTTGAATGACATATATTAATGACACACATAGGAGTGATGTTTAGGAATGTATCAGAGCTATCGTTTGAAGTCGGTTATTGTGAGATCGTCGTAATTGCGTTCGAGAGAGATGTTGAGAGAGCTTAGCCTACCTGTTAGTGATTATTATTTTTCGCGCTGAATATTACGCTTCACTGCCTTAAATTGATGTTCCGTTCATACGAGACTGGGAAAGTATTCTGTATATTGTTGCGTTTTGCTGTCGAAGTGCTAGATGATTACGTACGAAGTTGATTCTGTTTTGGTGTACTGACTTGAATACCTATCGAAACCAACAAAAAGTTGAATTGTAAGTACGAGACTTATTACTTTTACGTGGCAGTTATGCTATTTTAGTGCCGAAGCTTGCTTTAAATGTTTAGTTAAGCTATCAGGAGTACGACTCAACGCTACGGAACGTTTCAAAAGAAGAATATTCACATTTAAGTAATGTTAGTGTTTTGGTGTAACATAGCCATTTAATTGATGCTGCAGCAAATACACTAAGAATATTACAACTAACATAAACAGGGGGTTATTTGTTTCGGAGTTTAAAGACCACAGTGAGCAACTGTAAAGGCTATAAGCAGTCGGCCGTTTCTAATTTGCAGCCAGTCCCGGGGAGGGAAGAGAGCCAAAAACACCACTCATGTCTTATCTGGGACTCGATCCGGGACCCACGATCAAGAATCCTCCGTTTGGACCACTATGGCACCGGAACAGCACAAACAGGTTTAGGGATTCATACGAAGCCTTCATAAAGAAATATTTGGTAGCTATTTTGGCTTACACGTTCTGATTTCAAAGGAACACCTACTTCGGTGACCAGCATAAGTAAATCATTGGGTTGTCGGAAAAGTCATGACGTATTTTGGCACCCGATGACGGTTGGGCAGTTTTGGAAGTACTAGAGGCATGCGCAGCTCTGTAATCGCTATGGCATTCGACAAGTGCCAGTTCTAGCTGCAGTTTAAAAGGAATAATGAGCGATTTGGTTGATTTGCGGAGATTTGACATCAAGTTGAAGATCGAAGACAAAACTGTGCATTTTTTGCCATATTTTACTGTTTTACTTCCGTAAAGGGAAGAAAGCGCGTCAAGCTTGTGAAAAGTTGCGTAAAGTGTACGGTAATAATGCTCTACGAGAACGTCAGTGCCAGCGGTGGTTCGCAAAATTCCGTGCTGGTGATTTTGACCTCAACAATGCTCCTCGGTCCGGGAGGCCAACCGAGGTTGATGACGACCAAATCAAGGCATTGATCGAGTCAAACCCACGTTACAGGACACGAGAGATTGCAGACACATTGCACATCCATCATTCAAGCGTTCACGACCGCCTTAAGAAGCTGAGATATGTAAGCAAGCTCGATGTGTGGGTTCCTCATGAACTCAAAGAAGCTCAATTGACGGCGCGTATAAACATCTGGGATATGCTCATTAAACGTGAGGAAAACGATCCTTTTTTGAAGCGACTGATAACTGGTGACGAAAAGTGGATTGTGTACAACAATGTGCTGCGCAAACGGTCGTGGTCCCGAGGTGCTACCTCGCCTCAAACGACATCCAAAGCAGACATTCATCAGCCGGAAGCTTCTGGTTTCAGTGTGGTGGGATTTTAAAGGTGTCGTGTTTTTCGAGCTCCTACCACGGAACCAAACAATCAATTGAAATGTGTACTGTCGGCAATTGGACAGTTTGAACGAATCCATCATCCAGAAACGTCTAGAGTTCGTTCATCGTAAAGGTGTTGTGTTCCATTACGACAACGCGAGACCACACACAAGTTTGATCACCCGCCAAAAATTATTAGAGCTTGGGTGGGGTGTGTTGCCACAACCAGCATACACGCCTGACCTTGAGCCGTCAGAATTCCACTTGTTTCGCTCTCTTCAACAGTCCTTGCGTGATATAATGTTTAATTCAGATGAATCTGTAAATCAGCACCTTGTACAGTTTTTCGCCACAAAAGAGAAGCCCTTGTATGAACGAAGGGCATTCTGCAGTTCACTGAAAGATGGCAAAAGGTTATCGAATAAATCGGGCATTATATCATTGATTGATCTTTGTTCTTTTTCTATCAATAAATGACCTTTGCAAAACATGACTAAAATACGTCATGACTTTTTCGACAACCCAATAGATTCATCACACAAGCTTTATTTGTCCTCTCTCTCCACATTTACTGAGTATTTGAGGTTATTTCAAGGCTTTTCTAGCATGTGAGTGCATATTTACATGCTGCGAAAATTGGTTAAAAATTTCTTTCTTGCTATTAATTTAACGGATTTTGTCCTAAGCAGATTGCATCCTCCGAATTTCATACTAACATCATAAACTACAATTGTTCTATTGCCCTTCGTCTAATAATAATTTTTTCTGGACCTAGCATGGAAATAGTATCAAGTTCTGCAATTTTTTTAAGATAAACTCTTAATTTTTGCGTAATATTTAGAGTGATATAAATTTAACTTAGTACATTTTCTGAAATTATTAGAAGAGTTTATTTGTAGCTCTTATCATATTTTACAACATACTTTCAAAAAATATGAACTGGATATTCGAAATATTACTCTACGGTTTTCGAACAGTTTTTTTAGGCTTTTTGTATCTTTATTTCAGGGTTTTCACTCTCTTATTGACGAATTTAAATATAAAATAATTGGTTTAATGTTTGAAAACCGTTTTACATTATTATTATTATATTATTCGTTTAGTTAAAATACTGCGGAAATTTATTTTTCAATTTAAAAGGAAAATAAGTGTTTTTAAAGCTTTTGATACCTTCAGAAAAAAAAATCGAGATTTCAAAATTTTAAAAGTAGTATTTGTATGTAATTTTGTTTACTATGCAATATATTGCAATACTTAGAACTGTTATAAAATAATTAATTTTACTAGTTTCTTAAGCAGAAAACAAGCTACTCTTGAAAGTTATTTTACACTCCAGGAAACATATAAAAGGAGTTGGGTGAGTTGTCGATATAACATTTGCAGATATCACATAGAAAAAAATGCTTCGATATAAAATATTTCAAGTAAACAGCATGAGAAAGGCAGCCAAGATTGACAGTGAAACTGTAGATATTTTATTAAAGAATAGTAAGATAGTTTTGTTGATTGCCATAACAGAAATAAAGCAAAAGTTTTACAGCGCATAAATTTCAAATGATTCAATCTGTATAGAAAACAGATCACAGAGCGAAGAGTGGAATCTGATATTACCTAAAGTTACTCTGGAAGCAGACGTCTAGAAAACGTGTTGTTGTCGAAACCAGATTTGAGGAAAACTACATAGTCCGTGAATTACGAAGATTGCATTAAAGATAATTTTATTTCAAACTACCTACACACACGACTTAGCTAAAATTATCCTCAATTTGTTTTACAAATATTTATCTCAGGTAACTGGCAAGATGCAAGATAAAATGGAGTTGAGCAGGATTGTCAGGTTTGCAATTTACAGGAATATTGGCATGCAGAAAACCAATGCATTTTGTATGAATAGTAACAACTGTAGCATTTTTAATAGTTGAACGTTGTTTTCAGTTGAAATTAATGTTAGTAACACTATACTAGTGATCCGATTTATTGGTGTAGGAAGTTAGACAGAAACTGCAGTTTCTGTCTAACTTCCTGGTTGATGTACGAAAGCTTGGAAAGTTTTCAATTTGAAATTAATGTTGTTCACTAAACTTGATGATGAATTAATAAATGTAATGCCTTTAACTAATTTTTGAACATATATATCACACTTTAGAAATAAATATATGAATACAACGGCTAGACGAAAGAATCAGTAAAAACTTACATAACGTTAACTGTTTATTCACCAAGCACTGGTAGTCCAAGGCACCAATAAACTATAATCAAGTCGTACCTAACAAAATCGTGTATCGATATATGTATCTATAAAGCTTAATCAGATATAAGCTTACAGCTACAACACGTATCCGTCGATTCACATACCTATAGATGCATCGTAAAAAAGAATTCTGAAATTCACGAGCCACATTCGGTGATTCCTTTCGGGAATTAACGAAGCATATTTCTGATAAAACATTTTCCGTGAAATGACGGGGAAAAATGTGAATTTCACGGATTTTTCGTACGACAGGAAAAATTCCGAATTTTCAGGAACGTTTTCGCTATTCCTTCTTATATTGAAGGTAAATTTCCATTTTTAAGATGTGTTGATGGACAATTCATAATTGTCAGAAAACGTTCCGTAATTACTTTTGTATATTAACGGAAAAACTCCGTTCTCACTTTTTCCGTATCCATATGACGAAAACATTCTGGCAATAGGAGCGATTCGTCGTAACATCTAAGATTTGATTAACTATTAAATTTAAACAGTCTGTGAAAGGAACTGATTTTTAAGTTCTCTAGAGAAATCGGATATTGTGGATAGCGAATCGCATGAATTTTTGGCTATTGCAGCACAGGACATTTCTTGTTCTCTCCTCAATTTTGTGCACCATCTGGCAATATGAAAGACACTACATTGACAAAAATCACAGGACACCCCTTCAAAAGCAAATGAATGGATCCGCTGCGTTGTTAAGATGCGCGGTACAGCTGCAAACGATATAAAACAAGCCTGCAGCTGACCGCGATCATATCGGACTGTGAGGTCGAAAGAAAATGTCGCGGCGGGAGAGAACTGAGATTGAGAAAGGAAAGATTATTGAGTGTTATATTAGTCGGTTGTCTATAAGAAAAACCGAGAGGCATTTAAACATACCCAAGTCAACTGTTTTGGATGTACTAAATAAGCGGAAGACACATGGCGTGACTGAAGCAGCAAAACGTACCGGAAAACCAAAGAAAATCAGTGATAGAGGGCGTCGAAGCCTCAGGAGAGTCGTTACAGCTAATCGACGGAGTACTGCACAAGACCTCAGTGTACAGGTGAGTAAAAAAATTCGAACCTCGGTATGTACACGTACCATTCGCAGAGAACTTCATTCCATGGGTTGCCGTGGTCGTGCGGCTGCGCATAAGCCTTTCATCTCCACTCGGAATGCTACTCGTCGTTTAGCAAGGTGGTGTAAAACACATTTATCGTGGATCGTAGATCAATGGAAACAGGGTCCTATGGACTGATGAATCCAGATACACGATTAATCAGTCTGATGGTAGTGTGTGGGTATGGCGACAGCCGGGGGAACGCTATTTATCACAGTGTACTGTTCCTACTGTCAAGTTTTGAGCTGGCAGTGTACTCGAGTGGGGGTGTTTTTCGTGGTATGGTTCCGGCCCATTGGTTACCGTGGACAAACCTGTTAACCAGCACATCTACCTCGTTATTCTTTACAATTATGCCTGACCAACTCTGTGGCAATACTATGGAACCGAGCCTTGTTGGTACCAGAAGGACAATGCACCAAGCCATAAAGCAAAGGACTGTTACGGCGTGCTTTGACGGTAATTCCTTATCGTGAGTGGACTGGCCAGCACAGAGCCCTGATCTTAATTCCATAGAACACTTATGGGATGAATTAGAGCGCCGCATAGGAAGTTTGGAACCAAGGCCTACTACTAAGCAACAATTAGCGGCAGCATTATGTACTGAATGGAAGCGCATACCTATCGCTGTGTTCCAAAACCTTGTCGAAAACATGTCTCAAAAGGTCAGTGCATGCATTAAGGCCAAAGGTGAACCGACACCCTACTAATGTATGTCAATAAATGCTGTGTTGTGTTTTTCTTCTAAGTGTCCGGTGACTTTTGTCAATATAGTATAGATTGTGTTACTGTAAGAAATCGGATATTTAAATTATTGTAAAAGTGATTTTACGATGTCTATGAATCAGTCTGTGGAATCCTTAAACAAAAGTTATTATACAGCTATCAAGAGTAAATTTTATATTTAGAAGTTTTGCGAAATAATACTATAAAACAATATATTTAACTTTTTCTTAAAGACAGTTGGAAGTTATTGTCAGTTAAAAAATAATATCTCAAGTAACAAAGCATTCTGTTTATTCAAAAAATCATGTTGTAAAAAATACATAATTTGTGATAAGTCCTCTTACAGAAAAAATAAAACTATTACAAACGTATTCAAAAAAATACTAAGCCCCAACAGAAAATAAAATGACTTAATCACTCACATTAATAAAGAAAAAAATTATCGTCGCGCAGTAAGTTTTACTTTGAACGTGAGGGAGACCCCGAAAAGATTCTGGCTCAGTGGTTAAGACGTACGGCTTGTGTAGACCTAACCTAATCGACCTGGGTCCGATCTGAGCTGTGGCTGCGAATGGATGGACTAAGGGCTGAAAAATCCAGGCTCTTCGATTTTGCGAAATTTCTGTATAAATATGGGAAAACTTGAAACGGAAATTTCTGAAATAAACGGAATTACTGACTATGGGAAAACTGTGAAAATACGGAAATTAAAAAAAAACTGGTACTTATAAAAACGAAAATTTCCTTAAAAGACAGACACCTGCCAGCAAATTTGCTGCTCGTTAATTTCAGAAATGTTCCTCGAATTAACACCACTTATTTTCCACAGTTTAGGTGAACAACAAATTCAACCTCTTCCATTATCCCAAGTATTTCGCCAATATATCCATATATTCATTTTCTCCATCGTTTTCATTCAACGGTGTCTATATTATTTTCTTCTAACTTATTGTCACTGTCAGCGTTGCCAAAAAGTACAAGCTGTTTGGGGAAATAAAGTACAGCAGTTCGGATGGAGCAGTGATGTAAGCGTTGACTTCTAACCATTATTCAAAGAAGAGGTTCGGGTTTGAATCCCGGTGAAGCAAGGGTTTTGTGTTTGTCTTACCTCATCGGTTCTCTCCTTTACTTGGAGCTAGTGGCTCTAAATTAAGAAAGGTGACGGCTTATATCTCACCGAGTTGTTCACCGTGGTAGTTACCCCAAACAACAACAACAAAAAAAGATTGTGCCGTTCAGTGAGAAAACATTTAAGCAAAAAGTGACGATATTCGCATAAAATACAGCAACTCAAAACGAAGGTCAAACAGAGGTGTGCATCACGGAACAGAATGAATAATTTATGCAAGTTAACTCAAAAGGAAGGTTGAACAGAGGTATACATCACAGAACAGAATGAAGAATTTATTCAAATTAACTCAAAAGGAAGGTTAAACATAGGTCACGGAACAGAGTGAAGAATTTATGCACATTATTTCAAAAGGAATGTTAAAAAGGGGTATACGTCAAGGAACAGAATCAAGAATTTATGCACATTATTTCAAAAGGAATGTTAAAAAGGGGTATACGTCAAGGAACAGAATCAAGAATTTATGCAAATTCTTTTACAAAATATCAGCAATGAAGGCGTTCGTTCTTTAGACATGCAACTTTTGTTAACGGTCCTGCTGAAAATAAAACTGGTAGGATACTCTTGATGAAACTAATTCCTAATTTGCTAGCAAACCTTCAACGAGAACGAGTACAGGCTAAATAAAACGTTTACTCAGTAGCTAAATAAAAAGGTAGAAACCGTATTTTCAAATCTTCAGATATAGCAGTCTTGTCTGCGAGATATACCAGAAATTTCTACGAAACGTCAAAATTTATTCTCATTGGAGCTTCAAAAGCTCACTGAAATAGCGCATTTTGATTTCTACTGGATGTCAGCCACCCAAAATTCTTAAAGTCTTAGCAGAAGTACACATCTTTTTAAACAAATGAAACTACTCAATTATGTTCATCACAGCACCTTTGACTTTTGTAAAATGATCAGTTTTTCAGGATATTATTTCTACTCCCTCGAAGACCTTAATAATTAGGTAATTTTCCGTGTTCCAAGAGGCAGCTAAATTGGAATATCGGAAGAAATTCTGATTTTAAAATGTGACATCCAGTGACTGAAAAATTGAACTGTCAGCTAGTCTGTATTGCCGCTCGGTAGCGCATTGGTCTAAACGATGGCCTCTGATCATTCGTCCGAAAGGGGTCAGGGTTCAAATCCCGGTGAGGCATGGATGTTGTGTTTGTCTTACGGCACTGGCTCTCTCCCTTCCCTGGAACCAGTGACCCTAAATTGCCAATTGAGTTGCTCACGATGGTCGTTAAACCTCCAATAATAAAAAAAAAACAAGTCTGTATTATCAGTGACATACTAGAATACTTTGAAACACGTTTCACTAGCGAAAAATGAAAAATGCTATGTATCGTTGACAAAATGCATTTTAATCAATAATTATGCAGCTTTCATCTAATTAACGAAGGCCATCTAGAAAGTAAGTACCGTTAGTGCATCACTCCCGCAAAAGTATTTGCTATAGAGTTGTCATGCGCAGTTGTGTTGCCTCATTCATTAGCCAAGCCCTGACGCCATTTTTTGAGGTTGTGCTAATGTTAAAGGTTTGTACTGTTCGTTAATAATGTTTAAGTTAATAGAAAAGGCCGTCGACTGCGATGAGATTTCTGCATTAGAGAAATGTCAGACCGAGTGATATTCATCCGCAACTTTTCGAAATTTAGGAGACAAAACGCAGTGAGTGCAGGAATGATGCGGAAGTGAGTTCGAATGTTTAATAAAGGACGACAGTGTTCATGACGAATTGCCCAGTGGTAACCTTTCTCTGGTCACGGAAGATTTGGTGAAGAGACTGAATGGAAACAATAGAGAGAACCGACGTTTCACCGTTCCTGATCTCTCAGAATATCTCCCTGAAGTTTCGAAACCGTTGCTGCAAGAAAACATTACAGAAAAACTCGAGTACCGAAAAGTGTGTGCGCGATGTGTGCCAAAGATGTTGACGGAACAGGACAAAATGAAGCGCATTGGACCTGCATAGGAATTTTCGGGGCGGTACGTGGAGGAAGGCGACGATTTTTTAAGCTGAATAGTGACGGGAGATAAGACTTGGGCCACTCACATCACACTTACATCGATACAGCAGTCCCTGCAATCGAAATACATCATTCGTCCGAGAATGACATGAAGACGACGGCTGAGCGATGGCTCAAAACTCAATCGGCAATAGTCTATGAGGAGGGTATCCAGAAACTAGTGCCACAGTATGACAAATGACTTAACATTCACGGGGAATGTGTTGAAAAGTTAATTGAGGTACGTAGAATTCATCGCACATCAAAAATTAGTTATCAATATTTTTTTCAGACCGTACTTACGTTTTGTATGGCCCTAGTAAAGGGGTGAAAAGAAAATGGCGGCGAAGTGTGTTTATAAAAAAATTCCAGAAGGACTTTACGAAAATTGAACAGTAATTATCACAATATTATTACGTAAAGTGAAGTAAGAAATAAGTGTAATTTGTTAGAAATAAGTGTAATCATAGCATAGTTCTTTTTTTTTTTTTTTTTTTTTTTTGATTGGAGGTTTAACGACCACCGTGAGCAACTCAATGGGCTATAAGCAGTCGCCCGTCCCTAATTTTAGGGTCACTGGTTCCAGGGAAGGGAGAGAGCCAGTGCCGTAAGACAAACACAACATCCATGCCTGACCGGGATTCGAACCCGGACCCCTTAAGGACGAATGATCAGAGGCCAACGCCTTAGACCACTGCGCCACCGGGGCGGCCATAGCATAGTTCCCGGTATAATTTGGAGTACGACATGCTGAGATACTTTGAAGTTGTGGATTGGAAAACTTCCATTTGATACATCGAGAAGCAAATTCCAAAATGCATCTGCGGGAAACGAGTGCGGGTGTCTTGCAAAGCAGATAAATGTGGGAGACATTTTCATGAATTCTGTAAGCCACCCATGGGACTGAATGACTGATGATAATGATGAATAAAATTACGCGTATCGGAAATTAATTTGAATTTCTTATCGACAGTCTTTGGAACGTTTGCCTTAAACAATCTATTGTTGTGCATACATGAACAGCGAGTACCTTTCACATGTAATAACCGCAGCTGATGTGAAAACACGCCAGAAAAGGACGATTAAACAAAGCGAAAATAAATGACTGCAGCCGAGAAAGTTGCGTTTCGAAGGACTTTCTACTTGTTCAGGTGATCTAAGATCACGACACGGAAACACGTTCTCTGTATATTCTCTGTTTTCGCTCAACCACGCTAAAAGACTATAGATGATAGGCTTCTGAAGTTCACGTACGTGGTAAATTATTTTGGTTTCAATACAGGAAGGAGCAGAAGTCCGCTTCACACCATTAATGAAGCTACTCAAAAGACGAAACATTCGTTCTCATGCAATATACTAGAATCTACACACTTTTTTACAACATCGACTTTGACCACAGTAATTACATGAAGGGTCACACAGAAATCTAAAATGTTTGAAAACTAAATTGATACTAAAGTGCTGTATCCCGAAGGCATGTGTCTTTGATAGGTCAGTTTATCTTTTAATCTTTACCGTAATTAACTGTATAGATTGAAATAAATTTGATTGTGAATTAACATGAGGTGATTTCTGCATTTCGGAGGACATTAAGGTTTGTTAAATGTCTATTGTAGCTACAATGAGTTGCGACTCTGCTTCATCAGACAAATGGTATAATTTTAATTCTGAAGTTTTAACAACGTCAGAGCCACTCACAATCACGGTTTTGTTAGTTGTCTTCAGTTTCTTACAAATGGAATAAGCTTGTTAGCAAGTTATTAGTATTCAAAGTATCTAGATTCTCAGTTTTGCTTCCTCAAAAGGAAATTTGAAAATATTTCTGTCCAAACTCTCAAGAAAATGCACTTGAATTTCTGTTTGAAGAAGTTTAACTGATTCATATGCGCGAATCACTCTTGAAGTTGAATGCTTCTGAAGCCTTTCACATATTCCAGAAATACTCGTAGCTCTTCAACGGTTTGATCTGTATTTCATTCCTCTTAAGTGCGTGAAGGTAACTGATAAAATTGCGACTGACAGCATGCCAATGTTATTAAAACAGAACGAGTTGTTCTGATGAACACAAGTCATGGCTCAAGTTAGTTTTTGCATACAGTTAATTAACTTTATTCTGTCAGAAAAAAACTGAATGTTTACGCTGTTACTACCATGCACACCAGTCACTTTTTCCGATTTTTTAGTGAATATTACTTGACTTTGAATTCAAAATTAGACATCCAAGTTAACTGAAACTCTATATCAGCATACAGCTTACAATGCAGAAATTTCTTCGAACACTTTTGAGTCGAAACTAGATTTTCAAATATTGTGCAATGAAATTTTCGCAATGTTTTCAGTAAAAATTAAATGGGTACTCCGGAAAATCCACGAAACATAATATGAGAATATTCTCGAAAGTAGTAGTTTTCTGGTACAAGAATGAGGGGAAAAAGATGGATTGAGAACAACTTACATTCGTATCACCAGCAACATCCAACTTCGTCGTAGAAACGCGGGAAATCCTAAACTGTTGGTAGAGGGCTTGTAGTCGCTCTCAGAACGGTGCCTAATGTTCTGGAAAAATCCAATGTAATCCAATGCACATCTACAAGCAGAGTATGAAGCCCGACGGGGCTAATGCCGCCGTTTAACGTTTGAAATGAAAATCTCGCCTGCCTTATCATAGATAACGCTTACTTATATTGTACGTCGTTAAAAGACGAAGCAAATTTCATGAAGTCACTTCAGTAGCAGAAAGGTCAGAGGCTTGGCCTCGTGCCTAATAAACCGAGCTGGGACAGGTTAGAGTCCTAGATGAATTGTGGTTGATGTACTTTCCATACGGCACTGAATACACTGACGGAAAAAAAAATCCCAACACCAAGAAGGGGTTGTGTTAGATAAACGACAATTAATAGGCGGTGAGACTACATCTGTAAGATGACGTCTATGCAAATTTTGAGCTCGGCGCATACGTGTGGCGCTAGTAGCGCCCCTCGGAACAGGCAAAGCAGGTTTGCTGTAAATACGCTCTGTAACGTTCGTGAGCGTTAGTTATCGTTGAGATTCGACGTAGAGTGTTGATGTTAGTCAAGAATGCCTTTAAAAAGACGAAGAAGCCATTATCAACGGCTCACGGAGTTTGAACGAGGTCGTGTAATAGGGCTACGAGAAGGTGGATTTTCTTTCCACAATATTGCAGAACGACTTGACAGGAATGTAGCCACTGTGCATGATTGTTGGCAGCGGTGGTCAAGAGAAGGTACTGCCTCAAGAAGACCGGGTTCCGGCCGGCCAAGTGGCAGTACTGAGAGGGAAGACCGCCGTGTACGGCGTATGGCCGTGGCGCATCGTACTGCGTCTGCGGCAGCAATTCGAGCTGCAGTTGCCACCACAGTGACACAACGAACTGTTACAAATCGGTTACTTGAAGGACAGGTCCGAGCCAGACGCCCTGTAGCGTGCATTCCACTAACTCCGAACAACTGCCGTTTGCGACTTCAGTGGTGTCAAGCTAGAGCTCATTGGAGGACGGAGTGGAGATCTGTTGTATTTTCTGATGAAAGCCGGTTCTTCCTGGGTGCCAGTGATGGCCGTGTGTTGGTTAGAAGGCGGCCAGGTGAGCGCCTGAAACCAACCTGTCTGCGGCCGAGACACACTGGACCTACACCTGGAGTTATGGTCTGGGGAGCAATTTCCTATGACAGCAGGAGCACTCTGGTGGTTATCCCACGCACCCTGACGGCACAGTTGTACGTCGGTCTGGTGATTCAACCTGTTGTGCTGCCATTCATGAACAGCATTTCAGGGGGTGTTTTCCAACAGGATAACGCTCGCCCGCATACCGCTGTTGTAACCCAACATGCTCTACAGAGTGTCGACATGTTGCCGTGGCCTGCTAGATCACCAGAGCTTTCTCCAATCGAGTACGTATGGGACATCATTGGACGACAACTCCAGCGTCACCCCCGACCAGCATTAACTGTCCCTGTATTGACCGACCAAGTGCAACAAGCATGGAACTCCATTCCACAAACTGACATCCAGCACCTGTACGACACAATGCATGAACGTTTGCGTGCTTGCATTCAACATTCTGGCGGTTACACCAGTTATTAATGTACCAGCATTTCATATTTAAAATGGCTCTTCTCGCGCTTACATTAAGCTGTGATCTTGAAACCTTAATCGATTGAATATGTTACCTATACAAATGTATTGCCGCCATTTCATTCTTCTACAACTATTTTTTCGTGGTGTTGGGATTTTTTTTCCGTCAGTGTATGTAGCTTCCCTAGATCAAAATATTCTAAATTAAGGAGAGTTGAGTCATTTGAGCCTTAGACGGCCACCGAAGTAACCGAGTTGTATGAGGCTCTGGTTGGTTACCATTCGCCCGGAATGCAGTCTCAGTGAGGCACGGCTGCTGTATTTTCCAGGAAATACTGGATCCATCCCTTTGCAGGTATACCTGTGGTCCTAAATAACGGACATTATACTTTTTATATCCTCTCGAATGACTCATGGTGGTCGTTAAACCTGAAGCAAAAATCGGCTTAGACGTTAGTTCGTTAAACCGCAATACAAAAAGAAACATGAAACATTACACCAAATTCTTGCAAGGTGTTCATTTTTAAGGCTTTGCGGTCTAGGGAAATACCATAGAAAAATGAAACATGGCACCAAAGAAAACAATGATACTTAAAATAAGAATCCCAGCCCATTAAAGCAGGGAAACTTCGACTTCGTATAAAACATAGTGAAGTTTTGAATGGGATTCCCTTTGAAACTTTGTCTTCTCCTCGCCGCCACTGAGTCTCTTAACGCCAACAGGATGGAGGAAATATGGCAGAGGGAAGGAGAAATACTGCGAGAATTGTTTCTTATAATACTTGTCAACATCGTAAGGTATGCATGAATGCATAACAGCTTACAAGCCAAATTTTACTTAAAAGTTAAAGCAAAAACGTTCCATACGTTAATCAATGCTGTGAAAGCATCATTTCATGATGAATGGTCGTGCTGGATGCTTGCATTATCCATCACGTGCCACAGAACTCTCCGTTTACCACTACTTCAGTCTTTTGAATCTTTTCCGTTACAGAAATTATTTTTCAAAGCAGATTTTTAGATAAAAAATAAAATCCACGAAAATGGAAATGGATTTACCCCGGTGATTGTATTTTACTTGAAGCACACCATTTCCGTATTGTATTTCATAGTGAATGGAAGCAGTGTCGCAAAAGTAATGTATAATTTATGGCTACAGAACGTATGATGTTGAGATGGAATCATCAGGACAAAATTAGTCCTGATGATGCCGAGCCAAAAGCTCTGTAAAACTTGAAGAAAATACGGGGGGAAATGTTCCTCATAGAAAAAGAAACCAACCATGAGATGACCTTTTTCAAAGAAATTTTTGGAATCGGAGAAATTCTTTTAAATAGAAACATTCACTGACGTCCCCTGATGGCAGAGCTGCTTATTAGGAAAAGCAGAAAATATTTGCAGAACATTTTTATAGCGGCTGCTAAGAAATGCAAAAGCAATTTTTCAAACGTGACGCGCAATTGCAGAGAGAGTAAAACAGTATAGACATACAGTATACGCCGTAATCTCTAAAATTCTTTACCGCAAAAAATTTTATGCAGTACAAAATTTGTCTTTTCAACTAGATTCTTAGAAAGGAGACACTGGAGAAATACAAATATACACTTATAACACTTGGTGCTGGGTGTTCCAAAAAAAAAAAAAAAAAAATATGTGCAAAATATTTCGGGAGTGAATGGTGTCCAATGTCAAAAGAAGATTTCAAATCGGACTTTCAGAAGGAATTTCGAGAAAAGTACAACTCGCATTTAAGCACTCCTAGAGGGCTTCAATGCGTTCCACGTTTGACTCCACAACGTCATCATCACTTCTTTGTTACTGAGTTTAAAATCAGGAACAAAGAAGTGATGGTTTGAAAGCCCAGAAAATTTTGCAATATAAATAATCACCCGTCCCTGATTTTAGCATACTGGTTCTAGGAAATGGACAGAAACAAACCTGTAGGACAAACACACCACCCTTTCTTGATCCGGGACTCTAAACGGGGCTTAACTCAGGCGATTGGCCAGGAGCTCGTGCCTATGATCACTCAGCCAGTGGGATGACTCATCATCATTGCCTGCCTTCATACGCAAAAAAATACTGTTACATTAAAGCGCAATTGTAGACAATGAGACAGCAAAGAAGTATTTTCTGAATTAATATTCATCATCATCTACACCAGGATAAACCATTATCAATCCACTGCTGGATGAAGGCCTCCCCAATCTTCTTACAGAATTGTCTCTCTTGAGCCTGTGTCCTCCATGTCACTCCAACAAACTTTTGAATTTCATCCATCCAACTCCCATGGGGTTTTCTGGGTCTTTTCCTGTCCCTCGGAATCCAGTCTAAAATTTCGGTTGCTCATCGGTGATCCGTTTTATGCAACATGTACAACCCATTGCTATTTCAGTGATTTCACGCTGGTCATGATGTCGTCCACTTCTGTCATTTCTCTTATCCACAAGTTGCGCATCTTATCTTTCCTAGTTACACCAAGCATGCATCTGTCCAGGCTTCTTTGAGTTGTCTGCAGTCTTTGTATGTCTTTTTTAGTTAAGGTCCATGTCTCTGCTCCATATGTATGCACTGGCAGGGTGCATTGATTAAACACTTTTCTTTTAAGACATAATGGCATACTGCTCTCAAAAATAGTACTGTTTCTTCCAAAAGCTCTCCATCCAAGTTTTATACGCCGATTAATTTCTTTATCAATGTTAAACTCACTTGGTATCTGTTGTCCAAGATAAATGTAGGTATCGGTTGTCTTAACTTTTCTTCATCAATCGATAAATCTTCTTTTTTTGTAAAAGCATTGTGCATCACTTTTGTCTTCTGAAAGTTCATTTTGAATCCTACTTCTTTACTCTTGTCAACAAGTTATTGGATCGTACTCAGCAGCTCTGATGGGGTAGTTGCAAAGATTACTACGCCATCAGCAAAACGCAGGTGAGTTAAGTAATCTCCATTAATCTTCATCCCTTAGTTTTCCCAGTTCAATGATATAAAAGCATTTTGCAGTGTGGCATTAAAGAACTTGGGAGATATGGTGTCACCTTGTCTCACTCCCTTTCCAATTCTTATTTGTGCTGTATCCTCAAATATCCAAACCTCTGCACTTGCATTTTCATAGATGTTATTAATAATGCTAATGTATGCATCTTCATCACCGCATGATTTCAAAGCCATTGTTATTGCTCATAATTTCACAGAATAATTATTAATATTACTAAAATAATAGAAATATTTTACTCAAGTAATATTTAATATTAATTTATTATAATTAATACTACTGCATAAAATTTTTTTATCCTTGAGTCTGTGTTTTGTATGATTTAGGAAATTTAGCAGGGCAAATGCGCATCACAAAGGAACGTCTGAAGCACTTATATTAATAAGAAACCTCCTAGCTGCGGAGAAAAACTTGAAACAGGACAGTTCCACCCACGGGCAGGAAGAAGTGTAAGTAATGAAGATCTGGATCCTGTTCGCATTAGCTACTCAGAATGCGCATTACACGTGACCCCAAGCCAGAGCCTTGTATGCAGAATAAGACAGCACAACAAACTCAGTAATAAATAAAGTTCTTTATCAACTTCCCGTCGGAAGGGCGATACACGAAGAAACAGGAACGCTCGTCAAAGTAAGAAATAGATGAAGCTTATTAGCAAGGGATAACATATCAAGGATGATACAGCTAGAATAAATAGGCGTACGAAAACAAAAATAGGAATAAATGAAAAACTCCAGAAAAGCCAAGAAAAGAACAGGTTTTTTTATCCTTTTTAATTTCTAAAAACAACCTGTACAAACTCTACAAACCTGTACCCAACCAGATATGTTTAAAGAATAATGACTAGCTTCAACTTACGCTCAGAAGCACAACCTATACCGAGCAGGAGGCCGAGTGGACAGAGCCACGTGTTTTTGGCTGATCTTCCGAATTAGGCCCGGTTTCGCACCCCAGATGAGGTATTCTACACGTTTGCCAGTGAATGCTACAGGTCGTCGTTAGCCGTTAAACTACAAAATAAACTACGAACAAAAGATATAAAAAAGTTGAAAACGACGACCTCAGATTCAAAAAAAAAAAAAAAAAAAAAAAAAAACAGTGATCGCGATCGCTGCAGCAGTGAGAGTTTTCCTCACACATGGATGACGCACCAAGACCAAGCAACAAGCCCGCGGAATTGCAAAAGCCACGCATCCGCGAGAGTAGATCAACAGTACTATCAACATCTTTTACATGATAGTACACGATATTTGATTAAAATTATGATATTTACATGATTATTGGGTGTGTAAAAAAGTTCTACCCGTTTTTGTAATAGATGCAATTACACTGCGATGCCGAATTGTCGGCCAATAAAGGCAAAAGAGCATCCCAGTAAGTCATTCGTAACGGAAATCACGGACGGTGTAACATGGCATGCGATAAGGAACACATTAGACATTGTTTATTGTACGAGTTCGATAGACGCCACGGGTTTCTGCTGCCGGTGCTTGCCGCAACATCTGTAAAGTGTATGGGGAGGATGCAGTTGATGATAGCACACGTTTCCGTTGATTTAGGAAATTCCGGGACGGAGACAGAAGCTGTACAAGGTCAACAACACCTTAGACATCCATTCGTGGTTTCTGACGAGGATGTGGAACAAGCTATAACAAATATCCCACATCCAACCGTTCAGGATTTAGCGGAAACTTTATCGGTACACAGAACAACAGTCGAAAGACGGATGCATGCGCTTGGGTTCATCACCAAGTTCGCTAACTTGGTTTCACACCAGCTTTCTGAAAAGCAACGAGAGGAGAGATTCCGTACCTGTGTTTCTTTGCTTTCTCGTCACAGAAATAAACCGTTCTTGGGACGAAATGCAACGGCTCATGAGAAATGTGTACTGAACCGTAATATAAAGTTTTGACGGACTGTGTTCCAAGGTACGGAGCCACTCTATCAACCTAAAAATGAGGACTGCATCCCAAAAAGGTTTTCGTGAATGTTTGATGAAAAATCCAGGGAATAATCCACTGAGAGGTGTTGGCGCCTAACTGAACGATAAATGCTGACCTATATCGACAACACTTGGAGAGATTGTAAGAACAACGGACATCAAAGCGGCCAGCACTCGTCAATCACAAAGGCGTGATCCTTCATCATGAACACACCAGACCTCATACTGCTTTAATCACTCTGCAAAAATTACTGAACTTTTGTCGGGAAGTGGTACCTTACCCGGCGTATTCCCCTGACCTGGCACCTACGGACTACCACCTTTTTCGATTATTACAGAACGCCTTCGCTCTCCTAACCTACGATGATGTGAAAGACGTGAAAACAGCATTACATGAGTTTTTTTACTCTAAAACACAGGAGTTTTTCGGGCGTGGGATTCATCTACTCACACACAGATGGCAAGAAGTCATACAGAATAATGGCAATTATGTGAAATCCTAGGCGCGTTATTTGTCGTGTTCTCCTTCCTTCTTTGTAGCCTACCAAAAAGAGTGGAACTTATGCACGCACCCAATATTTATTTTGATGGGGTCATAGAATAACCAAACAATAAGATCTTAAAATAGTACACTGGTGTGCAACCAGGCGTTGTACGACGGCTAGCGGTATTTTCTTCCACTCGGCTTGGAGAAGACAGGTCAGTTCCTTCACCGATTTCGGACGGTGGGGGCACCCCTTAAGTCGACGCTCCAATTCGTCCCAGAGGTGCTCGATAGGATTAAGGTCCGGGCTCTGCATAGGCCAGTCCATTCGATAAACCCCATTGTCACCATACCAAGCCGTGGTGGACCTCGCAACATGACAGGTGGCATTTGCATCCTGAAAGTAACATGGGTCCACCCCGTAAAACTGCCACAACGTAGGAAGCGCATGGTCATCCAAAATGTTGCAGTAGGTCTCGGCGTTGAGTCTACCGGGAATTGCGACCAAGGGTCCCGTGCCATACCAGGAGAAACACCCCCATAGCATAATTCCACCGCCGCCGAACTTCACAGTTGGCACAATACATTCCGGCAGGAGGCGTTCTCAAGCCAGACGCCAAACCCAGACCCTGCCATCCGAACGGTAGAGGGTGAACCTTGATTCGTCGCTCCAGAGAACCTGTTTTCACTGTTCAACGGTCCACTGTCGACGTTGTTTGCACCACGTTAGCCGAGCAGCGCAATTGGATTTGGTGATCAAAGGCTTGTGGGCGGCAGCACGTCCATAATAACAGAGCAGATGGGCTTCCTTACGGATGGTATTCATCGAAAGAACACTCCCGGATGCCTGTTGGAACTCCTCGCGGATGTGGCCCATCGATTTTGTGCGGTTCTTCCGAAATTCTCTGGCCCGCACCCATCGGTCTCTAATTCCCAGTTTTGTGGGTCTGCCGGGTCGGGGCACATTCTGACAGTCACCTCTCATCTTCCACTTGCCAATCACGTAAGCCACGGTCGATTTTGGGTACTTCAACTTGCTGGATATGTCACGTATGAATCGGCCATTTCTGTGATACCCGACGATTACATCTTTCTTGAAATCAGAAAGCTCCGAACTGCGTGGCATCTTGCATGCGATTGGTTGGGTGGTTCTCTCCCACACGATATTTAACGGCGGCGGCCGTGACGTGTATCAAGGCCGCAGATATCGTCGATTGCAGGGGTATCCAATTACGTGTTGGTAGTTAGTGTATAATAAACCATTGGTTGTGGTAAACGTTGATAATTTCATTCTATATCAACACCGCAAGTTCGGTAGTTATAGATCATATATCTGGTTGATGTGCGAAAGCTTGGAAACTTTGATTTCTATTCTACACAACTAAATTTGGATTACTTATATAGTTATAAATTTTTGAGTATGGTTGTTGTACAGTTCCCGGTTATTAATTACAAACAATGATATGCTTATTTTCTTGAGGTGAAAAGATGTATTAACGCGGTGAAGCGAATGACAAAGACATTCCCAGTTATTGCACGAACATGTCGTCCTGAAATTCTTTTTATTTTGTTTTGTTTTGTTTTGTTTTGTTTTGCTTGGAAATTTAACAACCACCGTGAGCAACTCAATCCGTACGTAAATTAGGGCTACTGTTTTTAGGAATGGGAGAGATCCAGTGCTATGAGACAAAGGCATCTCTCATTCCACATCCGGAACTGATACCAGGAGCCATATCGGAATAATTGTAACCACCTGGACTGCAAAAAATGCATTGACTAGAGGTGATCTCTATTGCATTCCTGTTATGTATCTCAGAACATTTTGAAATGAAATAAATACTGTAGAGAAACTTTTTTCCAAGAAATACATGCATGGTTAAATCTGTAGACTTCGTCACATGCGTCAAGCCATTAATTTACTGATATTACCTCTTAAGATTAGTCTGCTGCCTGCTGATCAAAACGTCCCAGTCCAATTAAGCAAAAACGTAAAAAAGGGTATGTATAACTATGCGCTATATGCATTTCAAACTTCTTCGTACCTACATTTTAAATCTGAATTCCCTATTGCAAGACTTAACAAGTTTCCACAGAAATTTTTTTCGCTTAATGAAATAACGAAACGTCTTCAGATCCAGACCTGGAGAATTTATTAAAGCTGAATTAGTGTCTCTCACAGACTGTCATAACATGAAATCTTTTGAAATCGCGGAAACTCTCGGCGTTTATTTGAATTTCCATACATTTTTTAAATGTTTTGAAAACAGAAAGCAGTAACTCCTTCTAACATTTTGACGCATAAGGTTCTAAGTTTTTTAAAGATTTTTTTATTCTTTGGAAAAAGGGAATAAAAGATTTATTCATGTGTTCGAAACTTTTTCTCGTGAATATCAAGTCCGTGCAGGTGATGAAATATTTACGTACAGAACCCTTCTTCTCAAAATCTGTTGAAAATATCTTGAATAAAAAATTAACATTTGAATGAATGATTAAAGTTGGCTGGCTACATTGCAGCTATCCGAGACGACTGGTAAACGCAAATTAAAAATTAACTATTTGAATTTGCGGTATAAGCGTTTGGTACAGAGCTGAGGATAAAACTCAATTCCCTTAGGGTATGTGATGTTTGCGTTGGCGATATCTTCCCTGTTACGTGCAAAGGAAGCTCTGAAAAACGTCGTTATACGAACACAATTTTTTTCCTAAGCTGTTGCTGCGTTTCTCCGCTAGTGGGAATGAATGCCATTTTTCTTACGTTAAGTAATGAAATAAAATCCCAAAAATAACTAATGAAGCGCACAATTGTATCATCGTTAAAAAAATGCTGCAGTTATTCCAACTTAGTGTTAATAGCAGTTACGCTGCAAAGACGAATTTTTTGCACTTATTTCCAAATTTGAAGTGTTATGCTGTGCGCAGCATCTAAAAGTTTTATTTGTAACACAAGATGCTTAGAAAACGGTTTGTAATCGTTGAACGTTATTTCAATGAAATCTCTTGGGTAAGGCAAATTCGTAAAAAAATTCATCAGACAGTTCACATATATTTAATTTCCCCAGTACAAAAAAACACTGGGGCTGTATAATTTCAGATCACATAAAGACTGCCTCGGCAGCATTACAGCTAATGAAATTTTTTTGACTTTATCGCTTTGGTACAGAGATAGCTCACCTGATTTCGAATGAGTTCTCGATACCTAGATGAGTTCGTAAGTTAGTTGTTTCTTTTTTTTTTTTTTTTTTTTTTTTTTTGATTGGAGGTTTAACGACCACCGTGAGCAACTCAAATGGGCTATAAGCAGTCGCCCGTCCCTAATTTTGGGTCACTGGTTCCAGGGAAGGGAAAGAGCCAGTGCCGTAAGACAAACACAACATCCATGCCTGACCGGGATTCGAACCCGGACCCCATACGGACGAATGATCAGAGGCCAGCGCCTTAGACCACTGCGCCACCGGGGCGGCTTAGTTGTTTCTCTGGTCTCTATTAGCTAGTGCACAACCAGTCGAATTAAAAGCGGAGTAATGCATACATGCTGCCTGGATTTCGTGATATACCTTGACACCTGAACGAAGTCTTTCATAACACGCAGCAACAATGCTCAACTGCAAATAGCACTTATTAGTTGTGGATATAAACCGAATAGATGAAACATCATGGCCATCTGCTTAATATCTTGTTAGCCCACAACGTGCCCCAAAACAACGCTACAATATTTCTGAAGGTGCCTTGTGGTATTTGGTACCCGGCTAGCCGTAGACGCTACAATATTTCTGAAGGCGCCTTATGGTATTTGGTACCCGGCTAGCTGTAGACGCTACAATATTTCTGAAGGTGCCTTGTGGTATTTGGTACCAGGCTATCTATAAACGCTACAATATTTCTGAAGGTGCCTTGTGGTATTCTTACCCGGCTAGCCATAGACGCTACAATATTTCTGAAGGTGCCTTGTGGTATTTGGTACCCGGCGAGCCATAGACGCTACAATATTTCTGAAGGTGCCTTGTGGTATTTGGTACCCGGCTAGCCATAGACGCTACAATATTTCTGAAGGCGCCTTATGGTATTTGGTACCCGGCTAGCTGTAGACGCTACAATATTTCTGAAGGTGCCTTGTGGTATTTGGTACCAGGCTAGCCATAGACGCTACAATATTTCTGAAGGGGCCTTGTGGTATTTGGTACCAGGCTATCTATAAACGCTACAATATTTCTGAAGGTGCCTTGTGGTATTCTTACCCGGCTAGCCATAGACGCTACAATATTTCTGAAGGTGCCTTGTGGTATTTGGTACCCGGCGAGCCATAGACGCTACAATATTTCTGAAGGTGCCTTGTGGTATTTGGTACCCGGCTAGCCATAGACGCTACAATATTTCTGAAGGCGCCTTATGGTATTTGGTACCCGGCTAGCTGTAGACGCTACAATATTTCTGAAGGTGCCTTGTGGTATTTGGTACCAGACTATCTATAAACGCTACAATATTTCTGAAGGTGCCTTGTGGTATTCTTACCCGGCTAGCTATAGACGCTACAATATTTCTGAAGGTGCCTTGTGGTATTTGGTACCCGGCTAGCCGTAGACGCTACAATATTTCTGAAGGTGCCTTGTGGTATTTGGTACCCGGCGAGCCATAGACGCTACAATATTTCTGAATGTGCCTTGTGGTATTTGGTACCCGGCGAGCCATAGACGCTACAATATTTCTGAAGGTACCTTGTAGTATTTGGTACCCGGCTAGCCGTAGACGCTACAATATTTCTGAAGGTGCCTTGTGGTATTTGGTACCCGGCTAGCCGTAGAGGCTACAATATTCCTGAAGGTGCCTTGTGGTATTTGGTACCCGACTAGCCGTAGACGCTACAATATTTCTGAAGGTGCCTTGTGGTATTTTGTACCCGGCTAGCCGTAGAGGCTACAATATTCCTGAAGGTGCCTTGTGGTATTTGGTACCCGACTAGCTGTAGACGCTACAATATTTCTGAAGGTAACTTGTGGTATTTGGTACCAGGCTAGCCATAGACGCTACAATATTTCTGATGGTGCCTTGTGGTATTTGGTACCCGGCTATCCATAGACGCTACAATGTTTCTGAAGGTACCTTGTGGTATTTGGTACCCGGCTAGCTATAGACGCTACAATACTTCAGAAGCTGCCTTGTGGTATGTAGTACCAACGCACTGCCAGCAAATCATTTAAATCACATGGTTAAGCCGCCTGCAAATCGGATTTTCTGTTCTAACACAAACCACGGATGATCATTTGGGTTGATATAAGGGAAATATGGAAGCTAGAGGAATACTTAGAAGTCTTACACATGTTCGGGAAACCGTTGTCGAGTAATCCGATCATTATGGCACGGCTTATTATCCTCCTGAAAGAAATCACTACTACAGGGGAAAAGATGCCATGAAAGCCTGTACCTGAACTGCAATGACGTTTTGATAGGTGTTAGATGTCATACGCGTCGTTTCCTGCACATATTTGACTGGAGCCTGAGTTTTCCAACAGAACATTGCCAAAGTATTCATCCACCGGCTTGTTTCCTTTGTACTGTGCATCCCGGTTCTAACACTTCCCCAGCGTGACGGGTCTGCCCCGCAGGGCACACATGAGATAAAGGCAGCAGTTGCAGCACATACCAGTGTAGTATAATGGATAGCACTCGGAGCTCTTGTGCCGAAAGCTGTGGGTTCGAATCCAACCCCTGGCATAAAAAGGATGAAAAAATTTATTTCCTCATATTGGCGCCCGAACTTCAAGCATGACCCGGCTGTTTGATTTCTCGCAATGGTGTTATGTTCTTTCCACCCTGCGAGATAGGAAAAATGAAAATTCCTTCTTCAGTGTTTCGAAAAAATAAAGCAGTGTGATGTTACGTTTCACACACCAAATTGTCTGGGAATTCTCAAATGAACGTTTTTCATAGGATGACTGCCTACAGAAACACATGGTCCCGTATGACCCGTGGGCCATGCCCCCGGCCCTCCTTCTGGGAGGAGGGAGGGGATAGCTTTCGCTCTCCTTTAGCATCGATGAGACATGGTCACCTCACAACTTTCCGGCTGTTCCTGGGTTGCCCTCCTCGGACCACTTTTTGAAGGTACTAACCACTGCTGAACCTGACCACCCCACATGTCCTGCCGTCTCCGAAATGATGTGACCCAGTTTTCTGTTCATGACAATTTCACTTTTGTCAAACTCGTTGGCTTTCCCATCTGAAGATCAAGAATAATACTGATTAACAAAGTTTAGGATTAGGTGTTATTTATATAATTTCATGACCTTCGTATGCGCCGTCGTGTACTTGCAGTGGCATGAACTTGCATAAAGACGCACTGGTTATAATGTTTTGGCTCTTCGGTGTGAGTAGCAATATACGTTGGTGATTACTGCAGTTTGACTAGACATAAACCCTCACGCAATTCTTAGAGCACCTCACCGTTATGAATACTGGCTGATCGTGAATCTCCTATAATGACCAGTCGATCTTTACTGATGAAAAAGTTCAACGTGAGAATACATAGCGACTGTAAGAGGCTGGCAATGCCAGAAAGATAAGAATACTGTAAAAATGCTCTGTTACATTTTACGGGAAGTTCATGAACAATCAATATCTGCAGCATTAGTTAGGACATTATGCTTGTAGTAATGGTTAGTGAATTTACTCCACAGGTAAGAATTCACAGTTTTTGAATAAGAAACATTTCGAGCCTGCGATCTCACAAAACAATGTCAGACTATTGAAAACTCTGGAACCTATTCATGTACCTGAAGCTATTCTTGAAGTTGTTATTTTGCGGTTAGTGTTGAGGAGGATTTGTTCGATGTATGATGCCTTTTCAAACGTATTTGTGTTTAACTAGAGAATCAAAAACAAATATTTGAATTGAGGGTTTTTGAATTTGTTCGACAAAATAGCGGAATACTTCAATTCCTTGGAGCACAGTGTGATATGAAAACACTATTCAGTTGTTTAAATGTGCCTCCGGAACAACTTTATGTTGCCGTTGTTATGATTTCATTGGTTCATTTCTGGAGTTTTTATTGCAACTCTTTTCGCATTCTCGTTGGAAAACCAAATTATTAATAGAATTTGATAACACAAACCGATTCGATATGCGAAACAGTCTATATTAATATTAATAAAATTACCATGTCCTTCGTCCACAAAGCAAACTACTGCACGTTGAGTCTTCAAATTTGGTATGCCCATAGCGGTCAAGAGGGCATAATGAACCTCAGGCCTTTTTTTTTTTTTTTGTTATTCCACTTTGCTAATTTTTTATCAATTTAATTGTTTTGAAGCATTTAACCATTTTCGAAATCCGATCGGACAGTGACGTAAAATGCGTAACTGTCCCATAAAGTGACGCACTGTTACGCAATCATATATTTTATTAAACTACCATTGTTATGCAATCATATTGTATTAAACTACCATCGAGCAGTACTGCATCACGTCTTACATAAGCGTAACAATATCCCATTGTTATCTTGCGTAAATTACGAGAACCTAAACGTGTTAGAAGCCATTACAAAAATGCGCTTATTTATTGGCGTAGCAACCTATATGTACCAAACTTTCACACATTTACGGGAGGATTTATCGAGGCAGACTAATACTACAAAGCTGTGCAAGAGAATAGAGGTGAAGATATTAATAGGTTGCACCAAATGTTTTGGGACGCACTTCCGTTATCTGACGGGGGTCATTTCGCCGCAATATCAGGCGGGTTTGTTTACGTTTTAGACCCCGGCTCTCAGTGCGTTACCATGCACTATAAGAAATTTCAAGCTATTTTTGTGGAAGGATTTTAACTAGGTTGCTTCAACCGTATTCGGAATTTGACATAACGCGCGCTGTTTACAATTAGATATTTGATCTTTCTGTTTACTGAGTCAGACTTTTAAAGGGTTGCATGTATCCTTCCACCCCAGTTGCCTACTGATTCGTTTGCATTTTAGGCCATGGTTCTCCGAGTATTCCTACTACTCGCTACAGACAGCTTCAAGTTATTTCAACGGGAAGATTTTGAAAACAGTTTGATTTTGCGGTATGAGCACAACGGATTCTTCGGTGGAAAACGTAGTCCCTCCAAATAGGATTTTCCAGATTTTGATTAGGTTGTATCAATCATTGTTTCGAATCTGACATAATGCGCAAGATTTACAATTTAAAACTTGATTCTGTAGTTCACTATGTTAGATTCAAAAAAATGTAGCGTGAATCTTTCCACCGCAGTTGTCGGCGGGTTTTCTTACGTTTCACACCGCGACTCTCTAAGTGTTATTGCACGCTCTCAATAGTTCTACTATTTAAAATTTTCAATTTTCTTGCATTTCATTTTCCCAAGGCTTAATATTTCTATCCAGCATATTCTCCCACATCGTCTTACTGTTTTATTAATTTCATCGTGATGAAACCTGGATTTTCCAGCACTGTATAGTGAAAAACAATTGGCAGTCAAGTAATTCATGTCAAATACACAGTCGACTCACATTATTGTGACCACCTCCTACTTTTGACGTCAACAGAGCGTAGCCAATGAAAGAAGGCACGTGTTATGAGCAGGCTTGGAGGGGATATAAGGTGTGCAGTAGGCATTCGGAAAACATATAGCTCGTTGCTGTCATGGATAAAAAGGAGCGATTTATCAGATTTGCAAAATAGAGCGATTATCGGCTTTCTGGCCAAGGGTGGCAGTACTTCTGAAACAGCACATTTTGCGAACTGTTCGCGTGCTGCTATGGTTAAAATGTATCGTGATTGAGAAAATGGCACCACTGCGAATAAGCGATGTGGAAACTGTGGAGCACCACGTAACATTGATATGAGAGGTGAACGTTGGCTTCGACGGTGCGTGGGGGCCGATCGACACGCTACAGTGGAGCAACTCACTGGCCGAATGAACCAGGGAGCTACCGGAAGTGTGTCTAAAACGACAGTCCAGCAAACTCAGCTGCGATGAGTCACGTTTTCTGCTTCATCGAACGGATGGAAGTTGGCGTATAAGGCGAGAAACATCGGATAACAAACACTCTTTAACCGTTGCTGGAAGGAAACTAGCTGATGGGTGCAGTGTTATGGCCTTGGGAATGTTTTCGTGCCATTCTCTGGGTCCACTCATATCTGTGGGAGGCACTATGCGCCGATTTCCTTATGAATCCGTTCTTGGCTACCACGTGCACCCATATACGCTGATTGTCTTACTTGGGGCTGATGGGATCTTCCAGAATGACAATGCAACATGTCACACAGCTAGAAATGTCCGAGAGTTGTTGGAAGAGCACGATGAGGACTTTAAAGTACTTCCCTGGCTCCCTAATTCCCCAGACTTAAACCCGATTGAGCATCAGTGGGACCACCTCGATCGTACTGTTCGCTCTATGGATTCTGCACCCCGCACCCTCCAGCAGCTTTTAGATGCACTGCAGTCAGCATAGCTCCACATATCTGTGAACACCTTCCAGCACCTTATTGAGTCACTCCCAGGCCGTCCAGCTGCTTTCCGCGCTGCACACCGCTGTTACTCTGGATATTAGCTGGTGGTGACAATAATGTGAATCGACAGTGTATAATCGGAACTGCTATCATGAGTGGCCATGCTGCAGGAAAGCATAATTATATTTCACGCATTCCAATCGCCCGATCTGTCCTTCCATTTTTGTTAATGCCTACAGTTTCCTGTTGTTTTCAGTTTTGCCATGAGCATCAAAAAGACACAGGTTCAATAGTTTAATGTTGTCGGAATATCCTGCAAAATACTTGTTTTTTCCATGGGCAACTCTATTTTGTTGTTTCCGAGTTGGTAAAAATAAAAGCATCTTCTCCTTGGTTTCAAATAAAAAAACACTTTATGTTATTAGCTCAATGGCTCTTCAAGAATTAATTTATTTGCACTTTGAATTAACTGTACATTACGCTGATCACAACGCGACTAAAAAAATTAAGATGCTACTTATATTTAAAATTTCTTATATTCACTTTCAATAAAAAACGGTAGTTTAAACCAATTGTGCCTGCACAAGTATAGAACTTGTTCGTAATTTTTAAATCTTTTCCTTTTCGTTTCCAGAACACATTTCAGTTAAATGTTTCTGTGCAATATATCCTATTCATAAATTAAAATAAATTGGCCGAGAAGCTTATTCATGAATTCTTTGTTAAATCTGGTCAACGTCGGTATATCTGCTAATCTTAAGAAAATGAAAGTTTTTACAAAACGTGCATTGATTTTCATTAAACCTTTAACGACCAGAACGCCCTTACGTACAAACGGCCATAGCCAACAGAAACGCCTGTCTAGAGTGAGTCAGATTTCCTACCTTTACCTGCTCTTCAAATTTGCATGAACTATGAGGGATCAGAAGGTGTCACACACAGGCACTATTGTTGTTACTAAACAAAGAAGTGAATCAACACAGACAGTTTCGGGCATTATGGTATTTAGAGTGATACAAGATATTGGGATCATGGTCGTTAAAGGGTTAAAGTACGTACGTCATCACTTCCACGCAAGAAAAATTCCCAGTTTTCCTAATTTTGGCTTTCAAAACCTATATGGAAACTCAGTCGTTATATTACGGTAGAAAAAAGCCTTAGACATTTATGAGGAGATGGTTGCACTTTGGCTTTAGAAAGACTTTTTAATGTTTGACAGTGGAAATGTAAAGGAAAAGACTATAAGAAGTCTGTAATTTCTTTTTATTTCTTCGGTATGTTTTTAATCCTTTATTTTCATGTAGAGAACGCGTAGACTGATATAATCAAACAGTGTCAATGTATGTAAATTTTACAAGCATTTGGAGTAAATTTCTTCAGCGAATTTTAGGAAAAAATTGTAGCTAAACGATGCTAGTTTGTTTCAACATGACAGCATTGCTATCAATAGGTTTAAGTTTTCAACCTTCCTAAGTAAGAAATGAAGAACTCATCAGTCATATAGCATTTCTAGATAGCAATATATAATATAAGATTATACCTTCCTTTTCTTTACTGTGATGATTAAAAATCTTTCATTTATTTAATGAAACTGCCATCTACTTTTTTCATAAAATATGTTTATTTATTTAATGAAATAGAATTTATTTATTTAATGAAATGGAATTTATTTATTTAATGACATACTGTTTCAGTTATATGATCATAGATAGGAACATAAATTTTCTGCTCCTTACTGAGACAGTAAAAAAATTGTCGTTTTCTCAATAACATACTATTTCATTCATTTAATAAAATATTTTACTTACTTAATTAAACAATTAACTACCTGTAAAACAATACTTTATTTACTTAATAAAATAATCTTTTAAAAAAGTCCTGATGTATTTAAAAAATAATATTTTATTTATTTAAAAAATAATATCTTATTTATTTCAGAAAATAATACATTATTTATTTCAGAAAATAATACATTATTTATTTTAGAAAATAACATTTTATTTATTTCATAAATAGTTTTTATTTTTAATGAAATAATCTTCCACTCATTTAATAAAATATTTTTTCACTTATTCAATGAAATAATGTGCTTTTATTTAATATAAAATTCACTTTTATCTGCTTAATAATGTTTTATTTACTTAATAAAATAGTATTATATTTATTTCATAAAACACTGTTTATTTTATTAATACGATAATATTTCATTTGTTCAAACATATTTTAATTAATGAAGTAATCTTTTATTTATTTAATAAAATATTTCTTCATTTATTAAGTAAAATAATTTTTATTTATTTAAGAGAATAACCTTTTAGTTTTGCTTTTATTTTATTTAAAATTATTTTGTATTTAATATTTTCATAGTAAATAAAATAGTAAATAAAACGCAGGAGGAATAAACTCGAAAAATGACGAAGAGTATTGAAGTTATGATAGTTGCCAGGAAATCGTTGCCAATAAATTATAAAAGATGGTAAGCGAAGTGCACGATTCTGAACTAAGTTAAGTTGCAACACAATTACAGATTTTAAGAGGAGCATTTTTTATGGAAAATAAATATTGAAATTTTAAGGGTGAAATCGTGACTATTTCTGACGCTTACTTTTAGAACATTACTTCCCAAGTAGTGACGACAAATTTTGCTCACAGCTGTGCTTAAAATATTTATGTTGTGTGGAGGTTATGCCGAATATTCTAGATGCACATTCAAAAGCGAATTCTCATTAAAAATTCACATTGCGTGTAAAAGCATGAACTAGTGTCGTTAAGAGCCTTTCCAGACTTCGGACAAAATATGCGTGCTGTTAAAATATGCTTTTAATTCGAAACGCCCTCGAAGTCTCAAACATTATTGATTCATTGCACGAGAACACAATACATTACTTGGCCGAATTAAGGTTATGAAAATCACACCACAGGTATAGTTGCGGTATGATTTTTCATAAACTAACATTTCAATAAAGAAATAGTCCTTAGTACACCTTAATATGAACGTTGGAAATAATTCGTACAACGTCCAGGTTGTATCAGATTTACATATTTCCGGTGGTGGTCAGTTGCACTCAAAATTCTTAGGTGGGTCAGTTACCCTCTAAGCCTTTCCCGATGCATGGACTAATGCCACTTAGAGATTGCCCCCGTTCCCGGGGGTTTCTCCCTCTGGTATAGTCTAAACTGCACTCCCGAGACTCCTACGAAGTCATTTCCGGTGTTGGGGAAACTGCTCTCACTGAAACTTAAGTACGTGTATCTGTGTTTATGTGTATATGGGTGTGTCATTCATTTTTTTTTATATAAACATATGCATATATACATCATCACGGTCAACCATTATCAATCCACTGCTGAATGAAGGTCTCCCCAAGTTTCTCCCAGAGCGGTCTGTCTTGAGCCAGTCTCCTCCATGTCACTCCCGCATACATTCAAATTTCTTCCACCAATCTCAATCTGCATGTATACATAATTTGTGGGTTTAGACTGCTGTTTCGCGGAATCCGTTGTCTAATACCGCTGTCAAGGTTTGGGAGTTTACTGTTCATCTCCCCAAAAAGGTTCTTTTTTAAACATTTAAAAAAAAATTTTTTTTCATTTCTTTCTTTCTAATTTGTTTCTTTTTAACAGCCAATATTCCATTGTTGCTATTTATTTTTTTCATTTAGTAAAAAAACGTTTTCCTCAATGGTTTGACACACATTTTAGAAACTGAGGTTTTGAAATTGACCGCATTTCGTAGTCTCCTGAAAGAAATTCTGCGTGCTTTCTCTTCTTTTCTTATCTGTTCTCTTCAAGCAAGCTGCTTATTATTGTATGCAAGTATATCAGCTTGTATTTTTCTGATTACATTGATAAAAACTAATATATTTGGAAGTAGTACATGAAAGTTGGCATCAAATCAAGAGTTAAACAATTCATATACATTTTTAGTTTTTTCAAATGTAATGCGTAAAGACCTTGCGTGTTTCACAATATAAATATCCGTTAGGTAATCACTGAATGCACTAACTGGATCATCTGCAGTTTGTTCAGACGTTAAATCTCGCAGGCCGCCAGGTGGCGCAGCTGAGCGCTGGTCTGATCATTTGGCTGCGATGGGGTTTGGTTTCGAATCCAGTGAGGCATGGATGTTGTGTTTGACTTTCAACACTTGCTGTCTCCCTTTCAACACTGGCTGTCTCCCTTTCAACACTGGCTGTTTTATACATACGTGAAGGTGCTTCTAGAGATCTTCGCAGGTGGCGCATTTGTCTAAGCACTGGCTTATGACCATTCGTTCGAGAAGGGTCCGGGTTTGAATCCTAGTGAGGCATGGATGTTGTGTTTGTCTTACGGCACTGGTTCTCTCCCTTCCCGGGAACCAATGGCCCGAAATTAGAGACGGGCGACTGCTTATAGCCCATTGAGTTGCTCACTGTGGTTGGTCAACCTCCAACTAAAAAAAAAATTATGTGCTTAATTTAGACATTAAATGTTAAGCTGCGCATGCGTGGCTCGCTGACAGCTGAAAACTTTTAATTTGTTTTCCTTATATATATATATATGTATATATGTGTTTATATATATGTATATATGTGTTTATATATATATGTATATATATATGTGTGTGTGTGTGTGTGTGTGTCAGAGCGCGCGCGCGTGCGTGCTTGTGTCTACGTGTGTGCGTGCATGCAGAAATGTATACATCTTTCCGCATGGGAAGAATACAATGTCATCCTAGTTATACAAATATTCATACCTGTGCATAGTTTACATGAATTCTCTCCTCTCTTTTACGATCTGTGTTTGCTTTTAGAGGGTTTTTATTACTGAGATGAAAAATTTACATTCGGAATATATTTCACATTGTTCGCGCTTTTAAAATAAATATGTGGCCTGCCTGTCAGGATGAAAATCAGCTAAACTGGTTGTGATGCTTTGCGGAACTTTTCCCCATGTTCTTGTCTAATACATTGCTATGAATGAGAGCCTAGAGAAGATGCCTGTTGCTACAGAGAGAAATATATTGCTTAGAAGAAACGTCTCATTTCCTTCAAAGACATTAATGACTAGCCTGATAGAACATGACTTGCACGTTTCCCATAATGCGCCTCTTTCCTTTGGGAACATCTTTTATGATTATGCTTAATTCGAGACTGTTTTTTTTTCTTTCATCTGTAAGAGATTACACAAGAATAAGATGATGCTGAAAAAAATGGAAGAAAAGAAAGATAAAAAATGAAAGACAAAGGAACACTGGCAAGAAATTTCGTTACAAATACGCTGCAAACTTGAAAGTACTCGCAGAAACGGATTTTCCATTTTGCTTTTCTACAAGATTTTTAAGTTTGTTTATGAAAAGTTATTGCGATTGTGCTTTAACAGATTTCCCTAGTATGTTGTAGCTTTGCACTTGCTATTACAACTGTTGCATATAGCGTCACTTTTCTCAGTGTTTAGATCAATGAAACATTTTTGCTTTTTTGATTCCCATTTATTTTCGTTTCAGAGGGCACAAGATAGATCTTGAAACCACAACGATTTCCATATCATCTTTTTATTTCAAATCACTCTGCATTTGGAGTGAAATAAAATCACATGAGTAAAAAGAAAAACAACTAAGAGAGCACATTCACTGAAAAGTATTGAAATTCTGTTTGTGATAAAGTGAGTATTGTATCAGAATACAGTACAATTATAATTTTTCATGAAAGCGAAATTTCACAAGAAGAACCTGGAGTTATGCTATGATCTACTACTTAGCGAGGAACAAATACTAGATCACAGAATGTAAGAGGAGTATGTGGTGTGACGGGCATGAATAATGCTTCACAAAAAATGATTTCACATTACTAGAAAACCTGTGAAATATAACGTTGCACTCTAAGGCAAAAGATTTTACAATTAAAAATCATGTATCTCGAATTCTAATTAAATTCAAATACTTTGGTGTTCTTAGCGGAGCTTAGGTTTGTGTCCGTTCCGGTGGACGACAGTTTAAAAGTGAGTGTTTCTGGCTATTCGTCCGAGTTGGGATTGGTTTCAAGTCTCAGATGTGTTTGTCCTACAATTGTGATTTTTTCCGCTCTCTGGAAGAAGTCATCCTAAAAAGATGTTCAAGGTGGGCGTAAGACCCACGAAAATAAAATGGGATCTGGGAAACATTCCCATTTATTTACCTCTCCCGTTCACCTCTCCTTTATTCCGTTCTTTCTTTCTCTCTCTTTGCTTTCCTATCCCTCAACTACTTGTTCTTCTCATTGTTTTTTTCTATCGCTTTTTCTGATTAATTCTTTGTCTCCTTTCTCGCTCTCTCTTTATCTTTACTACCTATACCTCACTATCTCTGTCCTGTTTGTTCTTCTTCTTTTTCTCTATCTCTCTTTATCGCTTACTCTTCGTCTCTTTCCTTTACTCTGCCTTTATCTTTACTGCCTTTGTCTCTCTACCCCTGTCCTACTTATTATTCTCCTCCCTCTGTATCCTTCTTTCTCGTTCACCCTGAGTCACCTCATGTTGCTCTGTCTTCACCTTTACCACTTATGTCTCGCTATCTCTCTCCTACCTGTTGTCCTTTCTCTCTAACCTTCGTTTCCTTCTTTTGCTCTATCTTTACCTTTACTACCTGAGTCTCGCTGTCTCAGTCTTACTTGTTCTTCTCATTTTTCTCTGTCCTTCTTTCTCACTCACTCTCCATATCCTGTCCTCTCTGTCCCTTTGGGCATACACGAAATGGCCATTATGTCAAGATACTTATTGAAGTAAGCACCTTGTAAAAAACAGGAGGTACATGCGTCGTAAACGGTTCTTATTGGAATATATTGAAACTAGGTACATAAAAACTTTTATGTCAATGAATTTAGTTTTGTGTTGCTACTTGCGGCAAATAAAAAGCCTGCATGTGTTGTACTTCAGCAGAGCATCAAAGAAGCTGCAAGAAATGATTTTCAACAAAAGTTGTTTTCACACTGGTAGAGCAAGCATTTGGATACTAATGACACAGAACAGTCTCAAAACTCAAGTTCATTCTCAAAGAGCACACTTTTACTATTGAGAAAAGCAAAAGGACTTCTATTCAAACGAGAAGTCCTAAAATATCACAAGCAATATCAGAAACGCCTTTAAGTTTATTACTTCGAAGATAAATAATTAATTCTGGTTTTAAACATTTTTTCTAATAAATTAATTTTATTTGTATTAGTCATATCTGGTTTGTATAAAAGTTTAAAGTCTTCAGGCTAAATAAAAGAAAAGTCCTAACATAAATACCAGTTTCCAGGCCCAATTATGTTGCTTTAGACAATCGATGAAAAATTTTCTTGGGTCCAAAAGTAAAACAAAAGAGGATTTCATTTAAACTGCCTTGATTCCTGAGACAGGGTTTGTTTCACGTGCTCATTGCTTTCGAATGCAGCAATCAAGGACAAAGATATAATTTTTTTCTAGAACTTTTGTAAACTATACTTCATCAAACGGAAGCTAAGTTGGCCTGTTCAGTTCTACTGCCAACAGGATGTGGTTTTAAGGTTTTCCGGGCAGTGCATGTTATACGCATGGTCTTTCTCCTGACAAAAGTCAAACACCTAAGAACATTACTTTCTTAAATCTAATACACTGACGTGTTAGATTAAGTTGATCAAATTTACCGTCAATTAAATGTCAACGAAGCTGGTAAATTTGTACCGACGTATGTTTTTTCACATGTCACGTATTTATAGGATATTATTTTGAAATATGCGCTCTAGAAGGATTTACATGCAGTGTTTTCATAGAGTTTTATTAAATCAGTGAAAACTTTCTACAAGATCATTTTAAAATTGCGCAACACAACAACAGTGCTTAGTTTGCGTGACCGCACGATTGATTGCGCTGAGATAAGCCTCGTTTCTTCCGAATTAACGCAAAGAAGTTTTGTTCGACACATGGTACGGAGGCAGTTCCTAATAGGCACCGTAATTAAGGATTCAAAAGTCGTTTCATTTTAGAATTCCGGATGAAAATATGGAGAAAGGAAATCCACGAGAAACAAAGAGGAAAACTAAAAACTAGGGAGGGATAAACTTTTCACTTTTGCAACAATGCAGTTGGACAGTCATAACGGGCAAGAAGGCCGATACCTTTCCTTCGGGGAGCTTTGCTGGGCTTACGGCAGGAAAATGCAAATAGCGCTCACCGGATGCGGAACTCGTGCTGCGAACACAGTTCCGGCCTCCGTAAAGAAACATAAGCTTACGATAATGGCTAGGAACGGAAAGAGTGCCTCAGGCATTGTACTAAGGAGTAATCTCTCACTCTTCTTTGGTGCATAAGAAAAACAAATGTGTAAATGAGAAGTGCATTATGTATACGCTAAAAGAAAACTTGTTTCAGAAGGAATAAGAGGTCAGATTAATTTGTCTTTATGTGCTGCGACAATTGTACGTGGGCAGCATGTTGACAGGCTTCATTATCCATTATGTACCATATTTTTTCCAAATGTTTCTTTTGCAAGATTTCTATGGAAAAAAGAACGCGTTTTTATTTACAGTACCAGAAAACTGCGTATACAGCACACGCTCAAACCAGCAAGAGACATAAGTTTTACAGCTATTTGATAATGCTAGAATAAAACATAGTGTTTCAGTTAGATCAAATCAACAACGCTTATTCACAGTAATATTTCATTATAAATTTTACTATAGTTTCGCTGAGTGGCATCACGAGGAGGAAAGGGGGACAAATATTTAAATCATTGTGACATCATCAGCCTTCTGACAGTTACGGATTTTGGTAAGTTCAAGAATTAACTGATGAGTTCAAGAATGTTTCGAATTCAGATTTACACACTGGTGTACAAAAATTAAGGACGAAGAGAAGAAATTAGCATAACAGCGGAACGAGCAGGCAGAACGGACCGACAGACCACTCAGGTGATAGACTAGAGTCCGGTACGGTAGGGCATGCGCATATATGCAGCATGACGTAGGGGGGTCGGAAGGGTATAAAGCACACGGGCGGTGTACGCTCAGCAATTCGGTGAAAGCTATTGCACGGTGTACATCGGTTTGAACGACGTCGAGTTGCTGCCACCGTGTGATATGGCCAACAGGCAATCCAGTAGACGACATCTGGATGACTTTACCCGAGGTCGCGTCATTGGGAAGTTGGAAGAAGGTCGAAGTGTGACTAGTGTGGCCGAGGAGTTCGGGATCGCTCACAGCATCGTTTCGGGAGCTTGGAGAGCATTTCAAACGACATGAACAGCTGTCCGAGAGTTTAGCAGTGGTCGTCCACGAGCAACCACGGCGGCGGACGACCGGTATATTGTCCTACAGGCGAGAAGAGACAGACGTCAGACAACGGGAAAAATCGCAAGGCACATGCAACAGACAACTGGACGTCCGTTATCGCGTTTTACCATGGCCAAGAGGCTGCATAAAGGTGGTATACTTGCACGACAACCAGTACGGTGTGTGCCATTAACGCCTGCTCATAGGAGACGGCGGTTTCTTTGGTGCCAGGAACACAAGAACTGGACACATCAGCATTGGGGTCGAGTTCTCTTTACGGATGAGAGCCTATTTAGTCTGATGAGCGATTCTGGACGTATACACATCTGGAGAGAACAGGGAACACGCAATCACACCTCCAACATCATCGAAAGAGACCGGTTTGGAGGTGGCGGAATTCTTGTTTGGGGCGGTATCATGCTTGGTAACCATACTGACCTCCACATCTTCTAAGGAAGTTCAGTCACTGGTGTCCGCTATTGTACCAAGGTTCTCCTGCCTCACGTGCGTCTGTTTAGAGGTGCTGTGGGTTCTGAGTTCCTCTTCATGGACAACAACGCTACACCTCATCGTACAGTGGCTGTCGCAGAGCTGTTGGAGAGTGAAGATATTCGACGCATGGATTGGCCCGCAAGGTTTCCGGACCTAAATTCAATCGAACACGTGAAGGACCTTTTCGGGAGACGCTTGGCAGCACGTCCCCAGCCGCCAGCAACGATTCCGCAGCTGCGATTGGCGCTACAAGAGGAATGGGCCGCGATGCCTCAACAGCTCCTTGACAACCTCGTCCTCAGCATGGACAGACGTTGTAAACCCTGCAACGCAGTCAGGGATGATCATATCCCCTACTAAAGACTGGAGTTTTCTTGGCAGCCGCCTGTCACATGGACGTTTCTGTCTTCTGTCCAGTTGTGCTCGAAGCTACCTTTTCAATAAAGTGCCTTTGTATCCTTTGGATTCCTTGTTTGAACGGGTTTGCTGATTTGTCCCATATTCTTACATCTTGGGGATCTTATGGTATGATTTGAGTCAATGTGGAGCACTTCTGCACGACGTTACAATCGAAAAACCGTCTCGTCCTTAATTTTTGCACGCCAGTGTATTAGCATTTCCACTGAAAATGATGACGTTCCGTGCCATTGGACATTGAAATAAACCGCGAAATTTCCATTGTGACTTTAATCAAAGAAGCATCCCCTTAAATTGATTTTCAGGAAAAATGAGTAGATTAAGTGGTTCTTTAATTAACCTTTTCTAGTCCTTTGCATATGTATCATAAATTGACTCTTAAATACATTTATACAAACACTAAACGTAAATTAAATTGGGCAAACTTTTTGTTTCTTAGATACTTTACACTTAATCTTACTTATTTAAATTAAAGTTTTAAAAATTCCGAAGCAGTCGTTTAACAAAAGTGCATTTATTTGAGCTAAAGAAACAATTCCAAAATAAATCTACATATTAACGCCAAATCTATCTCCCCTTGTTTAATGAATACCATGAGTTACTAGAACAGCTATAAGAAGTCGCTCCTTCTTGATATTGGGGTACTGGTTCAAGCAAAGATACAGAGGCACCCATGCCTCATGAGGGATTTGAATCGAGGTCCAATTCGTACGACCGGCAAGTATCCAGCGCTTCTGATAACTCGGCCTTCAGCAAGGCTAGCATTTGGATCCCTGACAATGAAAATGCAGTAGTTGTTTTAGGTTAGGATCCGTTCCACGCGGAAAACTAAAATTCGGTGTGTGTATAAATCTAAGTATTATGTTCAGCATAAATACACTCATGGACAATGAAATTTGCGCACCAAGAAGGAAGCATCGGATTGAACTGAAATTTTATGGACGTAATGATACAGATAAATGATGCCCATGATGGCATAAATAGAGCTGCAAGACAATTGCAAAGGAAACTGTGGAACGCCTTCCGGTCATCTTCAATAGCGCGTCGCACCGCTTCGTACGGCGATAGTTGCTCCAATACGGTACTGCATGTAAGCGAACAGACGCCTCATGTTGTCATCTGGCAGATTGGCCCACACGTGATAGAAGGGGCGCTCCAAATCCCGGATAGTGCGGCACAGCGGTAGCCAGCGTTTCAACTGGTCCCCCACACACTCGATAGGCGGCATACCCGGGAAGCGTGCAGGCCATGGAAGTGTCTTGACATGACGTAGACAGTCCTGGGCAACCCGAGCCGTGTGTGGGTGGGCATTAACCTGTTCCTATAGCGCACCTGAAATCCCGGCAAGGAATGGGACCACATGGGGCCGTAGGATCTCATGCGCATACCGCTGGCCCGTCAATTATCCACGTACATCTACTAGAGCTGATCGGCTATCGTGGGCAATGGCTCCCCAGACCACAATAACTGCAGTGGGGGAGGTGTGGCGCTTGACTGCGAGTTTGGGATTGTGCCGTTGAAATCCACACCCAGACACGATGACCATCTGTCCCTAAAACGAAGCGGCACTCAACGCTAAACACCATACGTCGTCAGGCTTTGGCGTTCCACGTCGCTCTGGCCTAGCACCACTGCACACGGAGATGGCGATGTTCCAGCGTTAATGGGAGGACACGTAAGGGGCGCTGCGATAGCAGATTCGCTTCCGCGAGGCGTCGGGGAATGGTTCGTGGGCACACAGGATCCACTACATCTGCCTGCATAGTGGACCGGGTCCTCTTGAGATCCGTTCGTGCCCGACGCACGATCCGTTGATCTTCTCTACCGGTGGTCCTCCTGGTCCATCCAGAGTTTCTCCGCCGTGTGTAAGTGCCGTCTCGTGTCTAATGCTTCCAACGCAGTCGGACGGTATGGTCAGAACGATCCACGTGGCAGGCTATAAGGCGCGCCGACCACCCTGCGGTTTTCAGTCCGATGATCAGGCCTCTCTCTAAGCCTGTAATTTGCGTAAATCGACGTCTATCTGGCATTCTTGTCAGTCTCTACTCTTGCTTGCGTCGGCCGGTGCTTTTCGCTTTCATGGGGCATCGACTACACGCCGGTTTATAAGGCTGCCGATTCGTTCTTGCAGCGCCATCCACAGGGTGTTCCGTCATGCGCACTCGCACCAAACGTGGATCATTTGCATACCAGCACGCACTCTAGCTATGTGCAAATTTCACGGTTGCAGCATGTTTTCTTCTAGGTGAGCAAATTTCATTGTCCGTGAGTGTATAACATTCCAGGATCCGAGTTATAAATTTTGTATTCAACGTCTCGCTTTGTAAACTTAAGCACTCTGTTTTCGGAGAGCATAAAATATGCCAATTGTGGTGTTTCGTTAACTAATATCAATTTTCCCAGATGAATATATCTAGTCACAACACTAGAAGTGCGACTTTACTGGCAAAGAGCCTTTATGTTTTCACTAATTACATGAAGAGTTGTAATCATGAAGTACCAAAGTTTATCCCTTCCCCATGGATACCCTTGTTTAAGTACAGTAAAAGAAGTAATAAACTTTCAACGTAAAACTTTATTCATAGATTTGATTGTCGACAGATGCGATTAAACGGTTATTGGCTGCCATGTGACGACGTTTTTCCTTGACGTCATGCTTTGGCTGCACTATGGTGTGTATAAATACCAGTAGCATTCCTTGCAGAACTCCTTTAAACTTTCAAGGTATCATGATTTTAACTTTGTGGCATTTGAGATGTGGAGAAGAATGGAGAGAATAAGTTGGCTCGATAGAAATACTAATGATGAAGTTCTGGAGAGAGTGGGAGAACTCAGGAATCTGATCAACGTGTTAAAGAGAAGAAGCATGCTATGTATAGGACACACATTGCGCCATGGAGGCCCGATTCTGAAAGTTCTGGAAGAGAAAATTCAGGGCCAGAGAGGAAGAGGACGGCCAAGGAATAGTTTTGTGGCACAGCTACTCGAAGACACCAATACTAGGACATACTATGACTTGAAGAGAACGGCGGAGAATAGAGAGGAATGGAGAGACAAAGTACATCAGTCCTTGGACAAAGGATTCAATGTAATCTACCAGTTGCTGAGTTGTAATATATTTAGCAAAAGTCAATAGTTTCAAATAAAGACGTGATAATTCAGGAATAATTGTACAGGTGTGGAGTTGTCTTTGCTCTGAGTTGCTGGTGCAAATATTTGTATAATCTGGTTTACAATTTTCTTACAAACTCAGTAAAGTTGTTATTCCATTCCGCTGGACAAAACTATACTTTTTTCCTTCCAGAAGATATATTTGTAAATTTCCTTCACATCAAATGAATTCTACTAATTAGGAGACATACTTGTATTGCTACCCAAGTGCATGTTGAGTAAATATATTACTAAGCAAAGTTGCGATGCTGTTGTTCTTGTGTCAGAAAGCCTTATAAAAACTACTTGCCGTAAAATATTTCTTGCTGTATCAGCAGATTTATGAATTTTGAAAGCAAACATAAATGCACTATTAACCAGTGCTGCGCAGTATTGTCGAATTGAGTCACTTTCGGCACAAAGGAAATTTATTCGCATTTGTAGTTTCTACAGAACCATATTTTGTGATTTAGGCGCAACATGATTCACTGCGAAAGGAAGAATTGGAATAATTTTTTTTGTAATACCTATGCATTGTAAAACACCCGTTTGAACTCTATGCTGGTTCCCGTTCAGGCGATTGTTCGGCTGAAAATATGGTTGTGAACTTTTTTCTGTTTTTGGTAGGAGCAAACATTTTCATAATTTTTTAAAGCATGTAATAAGTATGATTTAGTAAAGCGGGATGCGCACGGAGCGGTTTAAGCGAAGTTTATTGTCCCAGGAGTAAATGATTTACCCAAATGGTTCCATAAATTTAATTAGCGCGGTGTTCGTCAGTATTGTTGTTCTGTCACGAAGCCGTTTCGTGGCTCTGAAAATGTGACAGAAACAATTTCTTTCGACCGGAATGGCAACACATTCCCCATCAACTCCACGCCTGTTACTCGGGTTGCACAATCTCGGCCCTTTGAGGATTCCTTCTATATTCCATTTAGCGATCAACGCCAGATTTTATTTTAGTTGCATTTACACTTTAATTGACGTTTTAAGACTTAGGAACCAGGGAGTTCCCGCATTTTATCTGGATTTCGCAGAAAGTTACTCCATGTTCACTCCAAAGGGAATCGATAGTAAAATAAAAAAAAAAGAGACCACACATGAGTTTCAACGATCATGTGCAAAAAACCCGGACTAGTTTTTCCTGCTTCATTTAAACCCACTCTATTTTCCCCTCCTCCTGTTTCTTTCACGGAAAATCTAATATGTGTACTTTCAGGCATACACTGAGGCGCGAATCCTAATAACATTTTGTTTCCACTTGTGGATTTCATTTCCATTGCAGTAGAAAAATGCATTAAAATTTCAGAGGAACGAAGGTATATCACAGAAAGCGAGCGAGTTTATCATAACTTAATAAAATGTAGGTAGAAGTAAACAACCCTAGCAGCATCTGCGAAGAGCAGGAGAATGAGAAATTACCTGGAGCGCGCAAACAACGCTGCCACTTTTGTGACAGGGATTTCGGGGTATTCCCAGAGGTGGAGATATTTGTTGTGACAGCTGCTCTGCGTATACAGAAAATGCTCGTGAAGCGTACAGGAAACTGCGCGGTTAGATTAATGCTAAAATAAAAACTACCAGCGATGCATATGAATGTAGACATGCTTATTGGCAGTCCTGGGAATAGACCATAGTACATATCTGTGCTTCCATGCTTTCTAGCGCGCTTTAACTTCTTAGAACAGCATTCGGCTCAGGCAATTTTCGACATTTACTGGAGAGAGGAAGTTATGAGATCATAAGCGTCGAGAACGAATAAAGGGAAACTACGCTTCCTTTACTAAAAGAAAGAAAGAACTAATTTAAGAAAGCTTCGATGGATGACAGTATCAAAAATGTATTTTAAAATAGCCGTTGAATTGGGAAGAACGTGTAATGGGAAATAGTCGAAGATCCGTAGCGGGGCAAATAAGAACATAAATATGAGTTGAAGCACTCATCTGATTTCTCTCACTAAGCATATATCACTCTTTTCAACTAGAATAAGAACGCGGAAAAGAAGATGGAGCTTAAGTTTTAAAAACAGATGAATTCTCTATCTAGAATCCAGTATAGCTTTTGCTATGAAAGACGCTCGAGGACTCCTTGAAAGCTTTTCTCTTGTATGTCCTCCTATTTCTAAATAAAGCACACCAATTCACGGTATTAAACGAAGGAAGTGTTTTTAAATTATTTCGATACAAGGCGTAAAAGATTTCAGATTGCTCTTTAGTAGGGGAATGTGCACCAATAACATGAAGATAAAGAAATCCCAATGTTCCGATGACGTTGAGATGGCAGGTTTTATGGAATTCGTTGCCCAATGAAATCGGAAGTAGCAGTTGTTAAATAAACATGACTGTTTTATTTTTGTTCTCGCCGTTTAATGATTCCATTGGCATTGGCAGAAAGATGCTGTCGAATCTTTTTTCAACGGTCGGTAACTCCGGAACAAAGTGTGAACTGGAAAAAAATCAATTTGGCCACTGGGTGCTGAAGGACGGCGGTTCAATTTAAGTGTTTTAAAAATCAAATGAAATTATCAGCAGAGCGAAGAATAAAATTTAAATTAGAATAAAATGTGAAATATTCCCGTTTCAATGTTTTACATTTATTGCATTGATTTTAAACTACCTTCTGCTCATATACCCTGGATTTGCATGAATTTCACAACTGTTTTTCTGACACGATTCCATAATAAAGCCGAGATACCATTTAAGAAAAACAAAATTCCAAATATCAGTCTGGTACTGTTTTAATGTTTCATTTTAGCGTTTTATATAAAAACTTATTTTCTCAGACGTTTCGTAATCAGGTGAAAAGTGAGTCTTCGGGTAGACACTGGAGAAAAGAATGGTCTCTTCTTGAAATTAGGGATGTATATTCTAACGAGCAAGACTCCACTGAAGACGTCATCTATTAAAAAGCAAGACTTTATTGAAGACGTCATCAAACGAAACAACCAGTGTTGAAGATGTCATCTAAGGAGTAAGGCTGTTCAAGGATTTAGTGTGGGACTAAGGACACAAAAATGAAGCTCTGCGACCAAATTAGTTGTCTGCGCAAGTGGTGTGCGTCCAGAGCAAAAATTTCTGAGAAAAAGCAGATGGCGGACTAGAATTCAACGAGGTTGCATCAGTCATTGTATGTGTTTGAAACATGTTAAAGATTTAGTTAAAGACATGTAAACTGATGAGGAGGTAGAAAGGGCGAGAATGGTTCTAAGGAACGGTTACCGAAAAATGATTCCAAAAAGGCTTGACCATTGTTATGAATCAAAACTGCCTACACTTCACAGAGTGCAGTGCGGCTCAAAATATGGTTTTAGTCATTGTTTAGCAAAAGAAACAAAAACGAAAAGAAAAGAAAACATTAAAGAGGAATTATTTTAAGGAAACATCTAAGCCTAAATCAACGCTTAAATACAGTATATCTCCTGCCTTATCATAACTGGAGATAAAAACCTCTTTAAAACACACGCGATAGTCCTCTTTATAATTCATCCGAGTTTTAAATGGGACTATGTCTCATCCGAGTTATAAAGTGGTTATATTATATATATATATATATATATTATAATAGAGTTATAAAGAGGTAAATTATTACTATAAAATAAGCAATGTTGTCCTCTTATAACTCACCCGAGTTAACTTTTTTTTGTTTTTTTGTTTTGTTTTGGGGTTTAATGACCACCTTGAGTAACTCGATGAGTTTTAAGCAGTCGCTCGTCCCTAATTTTGGGCCGCGGGTACCAGAGAAGGGACAGATACAGCGCCGAGAGGCAAACACAATACCCATGCCTTACTGCGATTAAATCCGGATCCATCTTGGGCGAATGGCTAGAAGACAACGCCTAGAGCACTGCGCTACAGGAACAGCTATCGAGTCATAAGAGTATAATATAATCATCGATAATCATCCAATACAATTCACCGAACATTTAGCTATGAGTAAAATTTAGAAAATTCTCAGTGCGTACATATATACATATAGGATAAAATTTTCCCTAAATCACAATCTAAATCCCAGATGTATCCGGTAAACTCCTCTGGCAGATTTTTACACTTACGGTTTAGTTGAAAAAGACGTTTAACACAGAAACAAATAAATAAGATTAAAAATATCTAAACTTGAATAACATACGTCTATAATGCATTTTACGGATTGTAAGTATCTCATACAGGACTCAAATTATTTGTTTCAAATTGTACCCGGATTTTATAGAAAAACAACTTTACTCTTGATAAATCAATGAAGGAAGAAATATTCCTCATAATACATGGAAAATCGATAGAATATTCGAAGCAAACAGAATAAAAATTCAGAATATGCTTGTACTGTATTACTTCGTCATCCATGTAACTCTCTCAGAAAACTTCTCGAAAATTTCATCACCCTGAAGCGGGAATCGAACCCGCATCTCCCGATTTCCATTCGAGTAATCTGAGGATGTTCAGATTCCTAAGCTATGTTTACTTTGTCTCAGTTGCTTGAAACCTCACTGTCCTGGGTGGTGTAACGGTTAGCATATTCGAAAGAAAATCGGGAGATGCGGGTTCGAGCGCGATTAAATTTTCAAGTTTTCTGAGAGAGTTACATGGATGACCAGTAATGTTGTACAAGCACATTCAGAATTTATATTCTGTTTGCTTTGATTATTATACTTTATTCTTGATACAATATTCCCCAGAAACCTTGATTTAGTTAAAAAATAAAATGAGTTATTATCTACATTCTATAAGATACTTTCTCGTAGATATTTTCAACCATCAGAAATAGTTCTGTAAATGGATGTCACAATGAAAAATTTCTCTCAAATGAAAAATAGAATTTTAAGCAAAATTTGTTCATTTAATTTGCACTGAAATTCTATCTTTAAATTTCAAAAGGCCGCTAAATCTTTAAGTAAAACCTACATTTAAGATGCATAACACTTAATCTCAAATATGAACTTCTGAAATGGTTGGTTAACTTTCTGAATACACTCACATACACAGAGCCGTCTCCCTATTTTGCTATCGTACAATTATGTAGATCAAAAGAATACTCACGATTCGCATAACTTTCAAATAGGACACCTGGATAATTTAATGAATGTTTAACCAGAGTACCTCGCTTTCACGGATAAGTAAAAGAAAACCGATCAAGATAAGGCAAGTACGCGGTCTTTGTAACATACAAAAACATTTAATTTGTCACTTGTAGACAGAATTTTGCCACAGAGTTGTTTTAATTTCAGTTTTTAAATCTTTGATGTTAAGTTCTTTCTTAGAGCCAAAATTACAGATGGGTGTCTTCTCATAATATTCGATACACTCACATACACAGAGCCGTCTCCCTATTTTGCTATCGTATTTAAGGGACTTCAAATATAGAACATATGTAGAATAAATTTTAGAGGCTATTATACAGTAATATGTTTCTCTAAAAAAAAGTTTTTAAGGATAACGAATTAATTATATTATGAGATGTAGTCTGCACCTGCGTGTGTCTGCGCGTCCGTGTGCGCAGGCTCGTGTGTGTGTGTGTTCATCAAATGCATAGAATTTCCTAAACGCATATTGAATGATTTTACACTGCTAGCTGTTTCATCTGACTGATTAAAAGTGATTTTTAAACTTATGGATGATGCCATTACGAGTATGTATCTGACACGTTTATTCAGAAAGTAATTCTAAGGAAATATTATTTTTTGGCAAGCACTTTTCTCAACTTTTTTAACGTTTCAATCATTTCAAAGTTTCAACATTAATTGAAAAGCTCTCGGTAAGGAGTTAGTTCTGCAGGTCAATCAAATTAAAACTATTTAAAACGAAAATAATCTGACGAAACCGATAAATGAAAATTTGTGCAATTTTCCGGATTTAGCGGCAGTGGTAGCAATGAATCCACTGATAAAATACACATATCTTTTTATACCTGCATGGTGTAAAAGGTACACTCACAGACAATGAAATTTGCGCACCTAGAACAAAACATGCTACAACCGCGAAACTTTGCACATAGCTAGAGTGCGTGTTGGTATGCAAATCATCCACGTTTGGTACTAGTGCGCATGACCGCACACCCTGTTGTGGTGCTGCAAGCACTAACCGGGCCTTATAAACTGGCGTGTAGTCGATGATCTATTGAAGCGAAAAGCATCGGTCGACCCAAGCCAGAGTACAGTGGGACAAGGATGCCGGGGAGGTGCCAGAGACGTGGATTTATGCAACTTACGGACTTTGAGAGGCGCTTGATCATCGGACAGAAAACCGCTGGGTGGTCGGCGCGCCGTAAAGCGCCCGCCACGTAAATCGTTCTGACCATATCGTCCGACTGCGTTGGGAGCAGTAGACACGTGACGGCACTGCCACCCGGCAGAGAAGCTCCGGACGGACCAGGGGAACCACAGGTAGAGAGGATCAACGGATCGTGCGTCAGGCACGAACGGATCCCACGGGGACCCGGTCAACTATACAGGCGTTGAGCGCCTCTTCGTTTTGGCGACAGATGATAATTGTGTCCGGGTGTGGATGTCAACGGCACTATCCCAAACTCGCTATCGAGCGCCACACCTCCTCCACTGCAGGCATTATGGTCTGGGGAGTCATTGCCTACGGTAGCCGATCAGCTCTAGTAGAGGTACGTGAGTCATTGACGGGCCAGCGGTATGTGTATGAGATCCCACTGCCCCATGTGGTCCCGTTCCTGGCCGGGATTCCAGGTGCGCTATACAAGCAGGTTAATATGCCCACCCGCACACGGCTGGGGTTGACAAGGACAGCCTACGACGTGTCCATACACTTCCATGGCCTTCCAGCTTTCCGGACATATCCGCTATCCGAGCATGTGTGGGTCCAGTTGAAACACCGGCTGCCGTCGTGCCGCACTATCCAGGATTTGGAGCACACCGTCCGACACGTATGTGCCAGTCTTCCGCAGGGCAACATCAGGTGTACGTTTGCCTCCATGCCGGTTCGCATTGCAGCATGTATCGCTGCACGAACCATTGCAGCATGTATCGCTGCCACGTGCTATTGAAAATGACTAGACTGCGTATTACAGATCCTTCTGTAATTGTCCTGCAGCTCTGTTTCTGCCATCATGAATATCATTCATCTGTATCACTAGGTCCATAAAATTTCAGTTCAATCTGAAGCTGCCTTCCTGGTGCGCAAATTTAATTGTCCGTGAGTGTAAAAGAAATTAGTTTTCACTGAATGAATAAAAAAAGGTGTTTTTGCAATAATCGTGCAAAATTTAAGGACATTGAAAACCTGTAGCAGGAAACAGACCAAACAATTGAAACAACAAATGTTATTACCATTATTAACATTTTGCAGCCAAATTCTTTCAAAAGGTTCCCAACGACATTCCATCTAAATCTTTCAAATTTTAAAGGAGGTTTTGGAACGCGAATATAGTTTTCCATGAATAAACATATTTTTATATCGATTTACTCTGCCAGCAAAAAAATATAGGACTCTGAAATTCTATAATTGTAACTGTAATTTTCTACATTTAGCTTACAATTAGTGCATTTAAATAAATTAATCTGCCTATGTGAATACTACAATGATGTTCTATAGTTCCTGTAGTGAATAGATTTATGCTTCATACTTACCTTTAACAATTTTTCTGAAATATATGTCTGCTTTCATTGTCATTTGCACAAAACTAAGATTTCTATTTATCTAGATATATGCATACAGTCCCACAGGCATACACACACACACACAAGTGCGTAGATACGCACGCACGCATGCCGACTCACACGCTACGGGCTTCAGCCTAAAGAACACGATTTCGTTTAACATGATAGTCCTAAAATTTCACCAAGGTGTCCAGAACCGAATGCAAGAAGAAGCATTATGTACCAAACAGCACTACCGAGGGAAAATGAATCACGAGGTAGCTTTAGTAATAACAGATATTTAAGATGTCATAATCCTAGAATATAGATACACAACTTTTATAATGATCCGGATTTATCAACTTATAAACGGTCGGGATCTGTCGTAAAATTGATCACAAAAAATCTTTAATTTTTTTATTCTTGTTCTTGAAATACACAAGCGCCTTATTTCTTAAAGACACTTAGGTGAGCTCGTTCCAAAAGCCAACGTGGAAGACAGTGGGAAGATTTTACAGAATACGTTATCTCCTGATCTCCTTCCAACATGATGAACTTTAAAATTGTGAAAAACTGGCAATATGATTTTTATCTCTCTGTACATGTTAGAATAACCTCAAGTTGAATGAAGTTCGACTCTCATAACAAGCAAACATAGCTTCCAATAATTGTGGTGTTCTTTAGTTTTCAGAATAGATATATGTGAAAAGCACCAATATTATCTAGAACACCAACATTACGTGAAGCTTGATAACTATCGTAGCTGTTTATTTTAACTAAAACCATATATAGCTTAACATTTACTGTCCAAATTTAAGTACAGAAATCTCACTTCAAAAAAACTTCCAGAGTTTTACTTACAGTCTCAACCTTTCATTCAGGGCAGCAAAGATAATGGTCACTTCAACAGTAATAAAGCAAAGCTTTCAGTACACGCGATTCAACAAAACTCGAATAGCATCAGTCTCAAAGCTTATAACATCGACTAGCTATCGCACAACAAATCTTTATTATTTCAAGCAACTACAAGCTCTAACCAAATATCTTTCAAGAACGTGAATTTCAACAAACGCGTACATCTAACAAAAGACAGGGCCACCCCCGGTGGCGCAGTGGTCTAGGCGCTGGCTTATGACCATTCGTCCGAGAAGGGGCAGGGTTCGAATCCCAGTGAGGCATGGATGCATGTTTGTCTTACGGCACTGGTTCTTTCCCTTCCTTGGAACCAGTGGCCCGAAATTAGGGACGGGCGACTGCTTTTAGCCCATTGAGTTGCTCACGGTGGTTCTTAAAACATCAATTAAAAAAATAACGAAAGACAGCCTCAATATACCTAGTACTTATCTCTGTTTTTTACATACACCATTCAACCTCCGACTTCGATGCAGTTATCACAAAACTTTCTGTGCAGAGAGAAAATGTAAACGTTAGGTCACATTTTCACATCTTGGAAGGTGATGTCATCTCTGAATATGCCATTTGATCACTTCGTCGCCCAAATCTTTTTAAAAGCATTTTCGCTAATAAAATCAATTTTATTTCTAGAAGGGTTGACTTAAAGCCATTGTAAGTTGATATGATAAAAATGTTGGGGAAGGCAATAGCTGTCCATTAGTTTTTCATTCCTTTTAAAGTGTAGAGAAGGTTCATTTTATCTAGTGTATCAGCAGCTCCTTTGGTCCAACACTATCTGGGGTATCTTTGTGTCAAAATCACTTCCCTTTCAATCAGCCTGGAAAGTACTCTGTAGAATAATGCTCTTATTATTTTGGAGGGAAAGTGCAAAACGCGTGTCATATCTTTTGTAAAAACAAATGAAGTATAGACAGGTTTCTCCTTTGTTCGAAGAATTGGTAAGGGAGATCAATTATTCGTTTTTCCTGATGGTGTCAGGTATTGCAACATTCCTTTTCAGCACCATATTCCCCAGTTGATAAGATGTAAAAGATAATGTTGTAGGGAAATTTTTGTCCTGTCAGACCGTATGATAAACAGACAGCTCTCAAACTGTAATTTCCTTCAGGTGCACAACTTAACAGCTTTCTTGTGTGCACTGGAATAGTCCAAACATAACTAGTTTTATTATCAGAAAGAACCAAAACTTCGAACCGGATTTTGCTAGCATACTAAACATATATTGGTAGAGTGGACAATTACCCAATCAACACAAAAATCTTATCCAGTGTAGCAAGGAAGTCTGGCTTGCCAAATGAGAATAAAGTTTCTATCCATTTCTCAAATAATTCTTTTATGGCTGAAAATTTGTCTTGTTTTCATCTTCTTTGCTAAGACCCTCTCCATCAAACCTAAAAACTCGTGATATAATTTTAACGTTTTCTAAAAGCATTATAGTTCTGAAAATGCTTTGCCCTTTTTTGTGTTGGTGATAAACTCTCAATCAATTCATTATGGGAACTGTAACCTCTAGCCAGTAACAATAACACAATATAGACTTGCAGTTCCAAATCAATAATATCCATGTTTGCCCTTTGGTCAATATTTCCTTCTAAGTTGTATCATTGCAAAATTAGATTTTCAATTGTGGCTGGTAAAAAAATAGGAAAGTAGCACACTAATGAGGAATGCATGACTTAGCATATTGTGTTTGACCCACAGTCAGATGAATAATATTATAGGAAGCTTGGAGGCCACTACAGTTTGAGGATCAGGCTTCCATTCAACGTTGTTTTCGTTCATAAGGCCATGATGTTTGACTACTGTTCTGGAACATTTTGTATTTCTTTTTAGTCAATGAAGAAAACATTTCTGAAACATCAACATTCAACTAAGTTTCTTCCTCATTTTCGTCAGAAGCATATGCTTCTGCACTGCTAACGACTACCAATAAAGGCATTATCAGCTCAAATATTTACACAGGAAGAAAAAATTGATAGTAGCACATGACCATTACTCAATTAGCCAAACAGGTTCTCCACGGTCTCTGGTAACTACCAGCACCCACTAACCCATTATCATATGGAAGAAGAATCACAAATTTCTCCTGTAGACCTCTGATAACAGGACCTCTCCCATTTCCTGCTAGATTACCTTCCTCTTTAGCTACACCTCAATCTGTGTCTGAGTTACTTTTCACCCCGTAACACACAAATAATTCACAAATAAATTTGTAAAATTGCACTATTGAGTATTTTCAATGAAAAAAGCCAAAAGTTCCGTTTAGAAATTTCTAATTAACATACTACAAGGTGACCGAAAAGCACCAAGTGAAATTAAGTTAGAATTGAAAAACTTGTGACGTTTCCGTCCCTAGATGGCAGCATTCTGTTACACAGATGGCGCAGCCGTTACTGTTATGATAATTGGTACTACGTAGTGTGTAGAATTTTTAATGTTCCTGGTGCACTAGTATTGTCAGTTAACCTTTTTCTTCAGCAGGTTTTTGTTTTTAACATTACCGATCTCAATCACTCTGAGTATATTTAAAGCACTTGTAAAGGTAGTATGTAGTACATATACTGTATGTAATAGTACACAAAGCATTAGCACTAATTTATTTATGATTAATATTTTTTACACAAAAACAGGTGATGTGATATGTTATAAAATTTAAGCATTCATTAGCATGGCTTAAAAATCCTTAATTTTTACATGATGCTTCCTTTTTAAGTTGAAATATTGCATTTTAAAAAATATTGAGATTCTGCATTGTGTTTTCAGCAGTAGCATGTCTCTAAAAGAAGTCCCTAACGAAGCCGAACAATTTCAGGGCATCAATAAATTTGGGTGCTGATGAGCTAATCTGGGATTAATCATCACTCTTGTCACTGGAGACCTTTATTACTTTTTTTTAATCATTTGACTGAGAAACATAAATGATGACGTTGCCAAGTCAGCACCGCAGCTTAAGTAATTCTGGAAACTAAACTCATCTCCCTTTGCAGTTACAGAATTCCAAGCAGATCGCAAAACAATATTTTCTTAAGGTGTAGAATCATCTGGAAAGCGAATGCAAACGATGGTCTCAATGAAAGAGTCCGATAAGACAGCATCAAGGAAGAGCAGGTGTATACTGCAGGTGCCAACTGAGCTGACTAATGGTAGCTCAGGAGGAGCCACTCAGAGTGAGCCAACGTTGAAGACAGGAAAACAGAAATGCGGAGGATAGAGATTGTTAAATGGAAAACGGAATTCGTGGAGAAAGAGAAGGGTGCGAGAGAGTTTAGTAAACGGAATTCTCTAAGTAAAAATAAATTTCAGAGCACCACAATTTGAGGTATAAATGAGAAAAAAGATAATTCGATAAACGTGTAATTGAAAACAAAAATTAACATTAAAGGGAATTCAGAAGTTTGAGACCAGCGACATTTTACATAAAAATGAGAAAAATGTTTAAGTGAAAAATATATAAATGGGGTCGAATGTAATGTATTTTCTAACGAATACCAGACTACGAGGTCACAGTGGTGAACATCACTTGGCTACTTTGAAAGAGTGCTTTGCTCGCAATTGGGATGGCAAGTCCCTTACTGCCGGAGAGGGGCGGCCGAGCCCATAATTCTTACGTCAGGGTTTGGTCCCCTGTCCATCTGGGATAAGAAATATGAGGTTATGACTCCGGTAATGGAAAGACAAATAATAAATTAATAAAAATAAAAGAATGCTAAATTTAACTTTTACTTAAGGGATTGATTAAATGTTTGCGTGTTCGATGAATGCAGACCTAATCGCAGGTACATGACATTGTATTCCAAAGTGGGGTAGTGACGGTATACTTATTCCTTCTTGGGAATTCATTCATCATTCGCGCAAAAGCGTCATTTACGAATGATAAAATTTCCAGGTTGTCTCTACGCTCGCTGAGTAAATCATTCGGTGCAAGGATGCCGTGTAACGCTTTTCAATCCCCAGCTCCTTTTCGCAAGATGACTAGAAGACCGCGAGCTCTTCAACCATTCACTATTGTAGATGAAAGATTTGCAACGAGACAGGTGATTGCGACCCTGTTGATGAAGAGAAGGAAATTAAACGTGTTGCAACTTCAGTGTGTGTGTGTGTGTGTGCTGCATTAATGGCGGATTGAATGACCATCATTTACAGCAGTGAGGGCGAGCCCTTCATTCACGTTGAAGAACCATTCGTTGAGAAGGAACTGTTCACGAATGGTGTGTGATATCAGAGATTTACTACAATTAAAGGCTTATTATACATCGACCATAGTTTCGCAGAGTGTTTGGCTCGGCATCATCAGCTGATGATCGCTGTACAAAACTATAGCCGATGTATAATAAACTTTTTATTGTGGTAAACGTTGGTATTTTCATTCTATCTCAACACCACAAGGTTTGTAGCCACAAATTATACATATATCAGAGATTTTATTGATGGAAGCTTTCAGTGGATTTTTCGTAGAGTTTTAAAACTACTTTTGCATTTTTTAAAGTCTGCACACGACACACAAATTTCGCGAATTATTGGATTACCTAGGGAAATGTAATAATTGCGTTCTTGTTTATCTTCTAATAACTTAAGATATATTGCAATAGGTAAGTCCTTTCTTGCAGTTATAAAAGTGGTGAAAACACACAACCGACTTAAGTGCAGTTTCATTGCTAAAATCTGTTGAAATCAGGATTAGGTATTCCTTTTTAATTTTATAATTTTTCGGTTCACCCGATTTTCATATTAACAATCCCAAGTTCTCAAAATCTTAGTCGGTCACTCTTCACTATTTTTTAGAAATTTATACTATATATAATTTTAATATCTTAAAATCGACACATTTGGGATTTCACCACTGCAGGACACGAGGCAGTTTGGTATACAGAAGCACGCAAAACTTCAAAAATCATGGTTCAAAACATATTTTAATTTTTCCAAGTGCAGTAAAAGTAAACCACACATCTTTGAAAACCAAAAGATGTAAACAAGATGCACGAGTTAACCGACGAGTTAGTTCTTTGAAATAATTTATAAGTATATTTTTTCATTGTGTTGCATTACCTTTGAGATATGATTCAGGGGATGCTACATATTCTCCATCCCAGACTGCGGAAATATGTTTTGTAAAACAGACCAACAGAAGAAACGGAATGAAAGAGCGAATACGAAATATTTCTGAAAATTTTGGAGTAGTTTCAGAGCTCTAATTTACATGCAAATTAGAAGAACAGGAAAAAGGGAACTCATATATTACGCACCGACTGTGAATTATCTCAGCATTTGAGAGCAGAACGTTTCTGCATCCCTACCCTGCTTTTTATCGCTGGGTTATGTAAATTTCGGACATAAAACCATGAGAAAATTTATATATTTCTGTTTTAAATTTCTTATTAGCGTCCATGGAAGCATTTCCCTTTGCAGTTATCACAAAAACGGAATCTCCAAAGAAAAATGTGTTGCTTCGTTTCGTCTGCGTTTCTCCCTTTTTTTCTTATCTTTTTTTTTCTCTCTGCGATTCCCTCTCTTCAGCTATGCCTCCCAGAACTGCACTAGATGCCACGAAACAAGATTTGTTTCCGCTTTTCTTTTTCAGAAAAATGCTGCAAGAAATGCGATCGGCTTTTTTCCCCCAAAAACAATCACCTGGTTTTGATTCTGTCGTTGATTACGGATTCTAACTCTTGAAATGTATGTATCAATACACACACGTACAAGCACAACATGCTACATATTTTCCCTTTTCCTATTTATCATACATACAGGAATGTTGTTTGTACACGTGAGTTATTTTTGGCAGCCTCATCAAAGCTAAAGTAATTTGTAATGAATATACATAGATTTTTACCACCATCTCTAAATAACGGCCGAACGTTGCTCCAAATCCCATAATTTGAAGAATGAAGAGATGTAGAATAGATAAAGAAATGTTCTGCTAGGGGCGGGGGTTTATACGGAGCTGATAAGACTGTAAATTACTGGCAGAACACTGAAGTATTTCTAAGTAAAGAAACGCGTACGGGAGAAACTGAGATTTTATAGAACAAATGAAAAATTTCTGACCGTTACTCCGATAACAGACAACACCATCTAAGATAAAATATACAGTAATGAACATGCTTAAGTTTGTACCATCATCGCAAAATAATGGAAACACTGTTGCTCCAAACGGGAGAATAAAAGGCGGGAATAAGAGGAATAAATGGTGAACTAGAGAACCGCGGAGATTGATAGTTACTGTTTGAAAACTGAGAATTTTGGGAAGTGAGTTAAGAAGAATCTTTAAATTTAAGGAATATATAATGAATCATACTGTCGCTCTTATTCTTTTAAAATGTAAGATGATCAGTGATAACGGAATTTAGAAAGAAACACGTGTAAATTTCTATCATTACCACAAAAATATGAAAAAAACAATGCATGACCAAGGATTAAACTTTTACAATATTACGCGAAATACTGATCTTTTATTATTACTATTATTTGCACGTATGTGCGATAGAATATGTAAGAATGATATTTTTGGCTTAAAATCTACGACTATAGCTTACCGAATGACAGGAAAAAACGTGATCTCTGTTACTCACTGTTATTCAATAACTCAAGTAAAAACAAAGGTACTGAATTCTTGGATGAAATTATCGCGTTCTTTGACACAAAATACTGATAATGTTTTTCGATGATTTAGACTCCTTTTCCGAAATAATGTTTAATGTTCAACACAACATGTCTGTGGCCACTGTCTCAAGGATCGATATAACAAGAAAGGCAATAAATGAAACTTACAATGAATTGTTTTATTGCCTTCCTGAAAATTGAATTATAATTCGCTTGTGACCACAATCCCTTTTTTTTCGTCACACTAAAAGAATTCTATTGACTTAATTCTCAATTCCACTATCGTAGATAAGAGTGTATCTGAGTATAAACCATCAAGACAACGTGAGTCAAACTACACTCTGCAAATCATTGTGCCATCGCTACAAACACCTCTTACGCCCGACGTCACTTTTATTTACCTTGTGACTCACTGTCAGTTGTTGCCAAATAATATACGAAAATTCGAGGAAGTGATGTGCTGATCAGAAGGAAAATCTAACGAACACGTAACATAAATTGTATGAGAACAGGAACTCAGAAATCAAGGTTAACCCTTTAAAGAACATGACCTAAAAAAATCAAGGGTAACCCTTTAACGACCATGACCTAAAAAAATCTTTTATCACTCTAAATACCATAATGCCTGAAATTGTGTGTTGGTTCACTTCTTTGTTTAAAAACAACAATATCGACTGAGGGTGTCTCCTGCTTATTCCTCATAGAACAGGTAAGGTTAGAAAATCTGACTCACTCTAGACATGCGTTTTGGGCGTTATGGTATATAGTTAAAGGGTTGAATTGAGATATACCATCTCGATCGAAAAGTATCCAGACTGGTTGTATAAGTGGCTTACCGCGCGACACACCGGTTTAGCACAGGTTGACCTCGGAACCTAATACGCATGTGCCGTGAGTCACTTTTTTTTTTTTTTTTTTTTTTATTGGAGGTTTAACGACCACCGTGAGCAACTCAATGGGCTATAAGCAGTCGCCCGTCCCTAATTTAGGGTCACTGGTTCCAGGGAAGGGAGAGATACAGTGCCGTAAGACAAACACAACATCCATGCCTCACCGGGATTCGAACCCGGACCCCTTACGGACGAATGATCAGAGGCCATCGCATAGACCACTGCGCCACCGGGGGGCGGCCGTGAGTCACTTCTCCCCTTCTCGTCTGTTTTTCATTTTTTTTTACAGAAGTATTTTTTTTTAACTTCTGTGATGCTCTTCGTCGCATTTGTCATTTCGGAAAGAACTGATCAGCGAATTTGCATCAAATTTTGTCAAAACTTGCGAAACTTGCGGAGGCACACAGTTAAGGCAACGGAGAGTCGTTGGGAAGGATTGTATGCGTCGTGTACAAGTTTGTGAGAAGTGTAAACCTTTTAAAGATGGTTGTCAAAGTGTTGAGAGACGAAGTGTTCTGACACCAACAAAAGTGAAGACAAAGTCGAACTTGTGCGCACAGCCGTGCGAGAAAATCGCCTAATCACTATTCGTGAGTTATCTGACGACTTCAACATTAGTTTCGGTTCAGTTCAGTCGATTATCGACTTCAACATTAGTTTCGGTTCAGTTCAGTCGATTATCAGCCTGTATGAGACGCATCTCAGTCAAATGTGTCCCAAAATTGCTCTTAGCTGAGAAAAAAATTAGGCCTGTGTTTCAGCTGCTAGTGACCTAATGTGTTTGGAAAACAAGAAAAACGTTTTAAAAACGATCGTAGCTGGTGATGAATCGTGAGTTCATGGGTATGACCCTGAAACTAAGGTGCAGTCTCCTTAATCCGAAAAATACCCCTTAGCACCGGAAATACCCCTTAGATCTCCTTAATCCGAAAAAATACCCCTTAGCACCGGAAATCGCTGATCCAACCAAAAAACCTCAGCCACAGACCTCGCTTGTCTCCCCCCCCCCCCTCCCCCCAAAAAAACACCCCTCACTCCAGACCTCGCTGATTCCAAAGAAAAAAAAAACGACAACCTGAACACCGAATATCTAACTATAAGAAGGTAAGGCTCAGCGAGACGTAACTTGCGCCACTATATTATGCGGCAAAGAATTACTACACAGAAGCCAACATTACAGGCTGATGCCGCAGGATGCCGAGCAGACTGAGTTAGACTGAGCATGCGTGTTTGTGTTCAAAGAATATAAACGCTTGCTTGTGTTGGCGTTTTGTTCAAAGGTTTTTTTGTTCTCATCTAGATCTGCGTTTATATTACAGCCAGGAAATACACCCACTCCATTCCGATGAATAACAATTCATGGAATGGAGTGGATGAATAACAAGAACAAATTTGAAACCGTTTGAAACAAATATCCTGGAAAACCATTAAAACAACGTTTGCTGAATAAAAAAAGCTATCGTTACGTTGAAAAAATTAATTTATCAATTATATGAAACTGACTTTTATGAAAAATACCTCGTAATATTGTAAAATGAAAGAGGGAAGCATTCGATTACACATTGCATACCAAAGAGACAGCTTTAAGGATGCCCTCGAACGTGAGGAATTAGTCCAGTCGGTAGAGAGCTCAGCTATCACGCCACCGGCCCAATTTCGAACCTACTCAGATACGAACGAATGTTTTCCAGATCTGTTGAGAAAATTTCCCCAGCGCAGTGCGTTTAATTTACAAACTTCGGAAGGGTAGAAAAAAAAAATTGTAGCTTTGGGAAACTGCGGTTGTCTTTGCTTTTTTTTTTTTTATTATTTTGGCTACTACTGGGAAATAGGCTTCCCGTCCCGTGTCTCCTACGCTTTTTGCGCCTGAATGTTAACTTTCCCGCAGAACATCTGCGGCCGCATTACATGGTGGCGCTGCTGTCGCCTGTTTTACATTATCTCTACGAGAGTTGAGTTTCTTCACGCGAAGCGTTTATATTCTTTGACCAAGCCTCACTGATTTCCGAAAAACCTGAGCAAAAGACTTAATTGACACCAAAGAAGCCCTGATCATCATATTCTTTTTTTAATTTGGGTGTTTAAAGACCACCGTGAGCAACTAGATAGCCTATGAGCAGTCGCCTGTACCTAATTCATGGCTACTAGTTCTAAGGAAGGGAAAACCAGTGCAGTAAGACAAACACAACATCCATGCCTCACCTGGATCCGAGCCTGGACCCATTTCCATGAATGGTCAGAAACCATAAACCATTGCGCCAGCAGGCCGAGAACTAACCGTTGCAAAATACACATATTAAATGCATGCTCGTGCAGGAATTCGAGAGGTAATTGTTTCAATCAACTTGACAAGCTGTCGGAAACAAAAACCGTGTTAGGTCTTTATCTCTAACTAGAATAATTGGCTTCTCTTTGGTATATATGCAAATAACATCACACTTCTGTAGCGCATAATGCTTCAAATTGCTTAACAGTTTTAAACATTTTGTGCGATGTATGAGTGTCAATGCGTTATCATCGGTGTTGCCTTTTCACATTACTGTTAATGTATTCGTTCTTTCTCTTCGTTTTTTATGAGTAATATAAAATCCGCTTCTTTTATTTTTAAAACATACTTACAGATGAATGATTACAATTGCAATGGCCGGCATTCCCCTCAGATGGAGTATTGCATTGCATCTTGCGCTACTAATTTTTAAATATCTCTCACTAATACAACTTGACATGTCTTTACTGTACAATCTCAAGTTTAAACAATAAGGCTTGTCTTTTTTAAATCTGTCGTAGCTCAGTCATCATTTCTTGTTGGTTTTCGAGAAAACTAATCCCTATTCACTGAGTAGGTACCGGGTTTTCTACTTCACTTTGAGAGCGATTTCCGTTTAAAGTTCGAAAATCAGAAGATTTAGAAAATGCTTGAGAATATCATCTAGTCCGAAATACTTTATTCAGCAGCAGTAAACACAGAGAAAAATGCATACTTTAAGTGTTTTAGAAAATATTTCTAATTTGCTTTCCCAGGTGATCCCATCTTAAAATTTATTTTGATGAAAATGCTGATTGCTAATCTTTTTAGTTTAACGTCGAAAGAAAAACGGCCAGGAACACGAACAAGAGACCCTGAAAAGGGCTTTACAACGACTAATCTTCAATGTATTGAGTTGTGAAAACATTGCTCAACTCCGTCAGTTCCGGAGGTGGTGTTAATTTATGAGAATACGATTCAAATTACCTCATCATAACATTTTAGTATTTACTTTTGTAAACGGTTTCTTACGGTTTTTGCTCAGTAAAACTGAAAGTTATTTAAGAACCGACTGTGCAAAATTTAGGCACTCAGTTTATTTCTTATAAAAATAACTTTTTGTTTCTTCGAATTATAAGTCTGCCTGAAGCAGCTCGTAATAAAAACATTCAGCTTCCTGGAACTGCAATTTTCTTTCCAGCAAAGAACAGTAGATAATTTTACGATATTCTAACTTACTTCGTAAACGTTGAAAACCCTTGAAATTCGATTTAGAAATGAGAACTCTAGCTTAAGTTGCTTTTGTCTCAAATTTTGATTAACGAAGATTTTGTGCCTCATGTTTTTAAATTATACAGAAACATTCTTTACTACAGAATAATGTTTTCTTAAGTACACGCATCAAGTAAAAATTCTCGGTAGATTTAGTTACCATTATTTTTGAGCGACAATATTTATTTTTAAGCGCTTCTTAAGCCGCTAGCAGAAAAGGAGAAAGCCATCAAATGAATCACTTTGAAAATAAAGAAAATATTGTACAAAATTACCAGCCTTTCATTTTTGTATTAAGGGGAATATTTTTCTCCCAAGAAAGAAATCCATTACTTGTCAAAATTCAAAGTAAGTGATGTGGTACTTCTGACAACTTAATAGGGGTAATATGTGCAAATAATTTTTTTCTGCTGAGAATAAGCTATTTTAAAATTTTAAAGGCATTTTCTAGGGTATCTAATATGTGCGGCATAAGAGAGCATGTCTGAAAGCAAGATTTTAGCTTTTGTCTCTCTCTTCCTCCCTCTGAGCGTGGAATAATGTGAATCTTATGGTTTGACATTATATCGGGTCCCATAACAGTTAGAAACTGAATACACTGTCATCTTGGTCTTAACGTGTTTCCTAAGGAGCTTCCTGTTGGAAACCAAAACACAGTAAATATAGATTTTTTTCTAATTCTGCAGCAAAATTTTAACCTTCTGTTATCTTCATGCACAAGTACTGTTCTTATCGTATATAAGAAGACGAATGTGAAACAGTGGGATTGTGACTTATACCTCTATCTAATTTAACCTTCCTTTTGGGTATCCGTGTTCTTATATAAATTCGAGTTTTTCTCTTTGACGATTTTCTGAATTAACGATATATTATTCCTTCCCAGGAGTTTTTAAAGTTGGCAATACTGGCCGTGTGTCAAAGGTGAATACAGATATCTGTAATTGCATTTTTGTTTGGAGATTTAACGACCACCGTGAGCAACAAGATGGGCTATAAGCAGTCGCCTGTGCCTAATTTGGGGGTACTATTTCCAGAGAAGGGAAAGACCCAAGTGTACTAAGATAAACACAACATCCATGCCTCACCAGGATTCGAACCCGGACTGATTTCGGAAGAATGCATAGAAGCCAGCCTGTAGACCACTGCGCCGACAGGGTGGAGTAAATGAGGTTTACTTGAGCTGGAGAGAGAGAGAACTAAGAGCAAATATTAAGATACGATGCGCAGATTGCTAAAAGCAGATTTACCTACAGTTTGATTTTCAACCACAGTGAAACGTTACGAGCAGATATATGTTGATGACGATTTCGAGAGCGACAGCAAGATAACGTCTTGATAATTGCATATTTTCGTAATAGCAAGTTAGTAGTTGAAGTGTGAATTAATATCACCCATTTATTATTGTGCAGTAAATTACTTTCAGCGTTATTCATCATTGCAGTGTCAGTCTTAGGAAAGAGTAAGGAATCTGTTGATTTTTGACTACAAGCCGTTTAATTCCAATTTTGTTTTTGAATGGAGGTTCAACGACCACCGTGATCAACTCAGTGGGCTATAAGAAGTCGCACGTTTCTAATTTGGGGTCACTGGTTCCAGGTAAGGGAGAGAGCCAGCGCCGTACAAACACAACATTCATGCCTCACCGGGACTCGAACCCGGGACCATCTCGGACGAATGATCAGAAGCCATCGCTTAGACTTCTGCGTCACCGGGTGGGGAGGGGCTTATTTCCAATTCTATTACAGGGGGGTTAAGCTTCAAATACTGCAGTTTACAATTTCTGCGAGCAACCAGTTAAATTAAAACTTATACATTCGACACGTGACGTTGTACTTTCCTCCATAGTGTTTGAGACCAAATCTTCATAATTTCCAAAGCTAAATTTTGAGGAGGATTGCTTTGCGCAAGAGAAGTTACTAAGCCAAGTGCTGTCTCTCTACTCTTTATGAGTGAAACATTGAAAACTTGGGAAAAGAAATTTTTGTGGAAAGGGAAGACTAAAATTGCAACGCATTCCTTTCATGGGATTCGAACTCGTGAAAGGCATTTATTATGTATATGCATAGGTTCCCAGCGCTTAATAGTCGAACAGAATCACATTCAATACGTAAGCAAGTCGTATCATGATCGAAGTATGTCTGCACTCGGCTCGGCCAAAACCCCTTGAAGAGTACGAAAGCCTCCGAACTGGTCTGTGACGTCAGAGCTAGCGGGCCGACTGGCTGACTTCAGACTCGCCACTCCTCAGAACGCCAATGACGTACCGCGGTGTTTACGCTCAGAAATATTTTCGCGAGTGCGATACTAAATAATTCTTGCACACCACAATAAATCGACCGGTTTTTTTTTATATGCGTGAATGACAAATTCACTCAAAACTTTTAGAAATTCCCTTCGCTTTCGATTTAAAAATAAAACAAAACAAAACAAAAGTTCTCTAATTACGTAACGAACGTGAAAGAAAAATTTCTGATTTGGTGAGTATATTTCCTGAAATTGCGGTAAGATATATGCTCAAATCTTGCAGCTACTTCTAGAAGGTAAAAAAAAATATATAACTTAAAATCACTTAGGAAACGTTCTTTGTCAAATGTATATGGAAAGTATTAATTTGGATATCGTTGTATTTATGCACATAACGTCGCAAATTTTATGTTGCAAATCTAAATGTCATATCTTTTTTTTCCAACTTTGTAAAAAAAGCAACTTTTAACACAAAAAGCTATTAATTTTCTTCCGAAGTATATCGTAAAGCAATTTTTGTTTTCATTTTTCAACTGAAACAGGTATTGAAAATATCAATTAACACATTAACACATTCCACCCCGCTCCCACACAAAAAGTAATCGGTAAACCGAAGGGAGAAGCATCAACAAATGTGTTCCTTCATTATATACGTATAAGTACGTTCTTCTTTTTCCCCCTCAATGTTCTACTTGCAGAAAGAAACGAAAACTTCCAAAGAACATTCAGACATCAGTGGAAAAATGCTTTTGAAATCTCCCCATTACACTTTTTTTTTACAAACAAGCTGATACTTAAGATACTAACAAAGCAAAGTGACGCTAAAAGTAAAACCTACACAGGACCCTCTGATTCAAGGTTCTTTAAGCTCTGATCCTTCTGCTTCTGGAGAGGGATTGCGATGGCCGTCTGACCATGACGTCACACCCCTTCGCAGTTCGCGCGCTGGTTTTGGCTCGGGTGAAGGAGATACAAATCAGCTTTTGCATTCTCTTAGGACGTCCACCATGCTACTTTTTCTCCATGATGGAATAATCATGTCTGAACTTCACAAATCACTCATGACAAGTCCTTATTACATACCTACCGTTTTCACTCTGTATGTCGAAAAATTCCATTCTCTTGGTTATGCAGTAATTTTCCCGAAATAAAAGATTAACAACAAACAGTGACCAATCTGCATCTTGTTGGCTGTCATGCCCTGATGAACTAAACATACGTGTGGACTGTCCAAAAAACACGTGCCGTTCGATGCATTGTTGACACCCTAACCCAAAGCATGAAATTCTGAAAATTCTTCTTTGTTCAGCGATTTAACGACCACTTTGAGCAACCCAATGGACGATAAAAACTCGCCTGTCCTCAATTTCGGATCAGAGGTTCACGGAAGAGAGAGAGCCAGTACCGTAAAACAGACACACCACATATGACTCACGAAGGATTCGAAACTGGCCGTATCTTAGACGAAATGTTAGAAACCTGCGTTTTGTACCATTCAGTCATCGGGCAAGCGACGGAAATTCAACCGTTTTGCTGTTACTGACCGTTAAGTGAAGCGATGGAAACTCATGCATAGACCAAATACACTGAAAGAAAAAAATCCCAACACCAAGAAGGGGTTGTGTTAGATAAACGACAGTTGGCAGGCGGTGAGAGTACATCTGTAAGATGACGTCTATGCAAATTTCGCGCTCGGCGCATACGTGTGGCGCTAGTAGCGCCCCTCGGAACATGCAAAGCAGGTTTGCTCGAAATACGCGCTGTAACGTTCGTGAGCGTTAGTTATCGTTGAGGTTCGACGTAGGGTGTTGATGTTAGTCAAGAATGCCTTTAAGAAGACGAAGAAGCTATTATCAACAGCTCACGGAGTTTGAACGAGGTCGTGTAATAGGGCTATGAGAAAGTGGATTTTCTTTCCGCAATATTTCAGAACGACTTGGCAGGAATGTAGCCACTGTGCATGATTGTTGGCAGCGGTGGTCAAGGGAAGGTACTGCCTCAAGAAGACCGGGTACCGGCCGGCCACGTGGCACTACTGAGAGGGGAGACCGCCGTGTACGGCGTATGGCCGTGGCGCTTCGTTCTGCGTCTGCGGCAGCAATTCGAGCTGCAATTGCCACCACAGTGACACAACGAACTGTTACAAATCGGTTACTTGAAGGACAGCTCCGAGCCAGATGCCCTGTAGCGTGCATTCCACTTACCCCAAACCACTGCCGTTTGCGATGTCAGTGGTGTCCAACTAGAGCTCATTGGAGGACGGAGTGGAGATCTGTTGTATTTTCTGATGAAAGCCGGTTCTGCGTGGGTGCCAGTGATGGCCGTGTGTTGGTTAGAAGGCGGCCAGGTGAGCGCCAGCAAACAACCTGTCTGCGGCCGAGACACACTGGACCTACATCTAGAGTTATGGTCTGGGGAGCAATTTCCTATGACAGCAGGAGCACTCTCGTGGTTATCACACGCACATTGACGGCACAGTTGTACGTTTGTCTGGTGATTCAACCTGTTGTGCTTCCATTGATGAACAGCATTCCAGGGGGTGTTTTCCAACAGGATAACGTTCGCCCGCATACCGCTGTTGTAACCCAACATGCTCTACAGAGTGTCGACAGGTTGTCGTGGCCTGCTAGATCACCAGATCTTTCTCCAATCGAGCACGTATGGGACATCATTGGACGACAACTCTAGCGTCACCCCCAACCAGCATTAACCGTTCCTGTATTGACTGACCAAGTGCAACAGGCATGGAACTCCATCCCACAAACTGACATCCAGCACCTGTACGACACAATGCAAGAACGTTTGCATGCTTGCATTCAACATTCTGGCGGTTACACCGGTTATTAATGTACCAGCATTTCACATTTAAAATGGCTCTTTTCGCGCTTACATTAAGCTGTGATCTTGAAACCTTAATCGATTAAATATGTTACCTATACAAATGTATTGCCGCCATTTCATTCCTCTACAACTATTTTTTCGTGGTGTTGGGATTTTTTTCCCGTCAGTGTATGTTTCAAATTTCGAGACTACCGGATGAAGGACTTTGCTAATTAAATTAACTATTTCAAACTTCAATTCGAACTTGTACTTAATAGCAACAGAAATGTGCATGACGGAAAATATTACTCGGATTTTTGTTAAAATCAAAAGCAAAGTGTGGCGACTTATATCTCTAATTTAACCTTCCTTTTGAGTTTGTGTTCTTATGTAAATTTGAATTCTGCTCGTTAAATGTTTTAAGACTTAACGCCGCAAAATTTCTCTCGACGAGCTTGTAAACGTTAACAACCAAACGGTGTTCAAAGTGCAATCAAATGTAAGTAAATGGTGTTGAGTGTGCAATGTTAGAGAAATGATAGGGGAAAAGTTAAAGCAGATGTAAGGCCGACAGTATTAAGAGCGAATTAAATGAGCAGAGCGATTTTTTATGACCAGATTTTATTCTTAATTGAAAGCGGTTATACGCTGAGAGCTAGGCCGTAGCAAGTTCTTCTTACCTGGTTGGGCGAGATTTGAAATTGCGCTCTTTCGTTCCTCACTTCTAATAAAATGGTACGCATATTTTGCTTTTTCATACCTCCATTATTGGAAAGTACTCTAATGGTTCACAAATTGCTCTTCCAGTTTTTAACATACTTGTACTTCCATGTTTTATTATTTTACATAACTTTTGCGTTTTACAAGTAAAACGTCGTAGTTATCTGAACTCAGATAGCCTAGCACTCCACAGGAATTCCGAATGAAAACTCAGCCAGCAGAGGACGAATGATTGTCAGCGAATAGTACACATAACAGTAAGAAAATGGTTTCTGGGTACGACTTGAAAAATCCGTTCGCCACTCCAGTGGCGCAGTGGTCTAAGCGATAGCTTTAAACCATTCGTCCGGATTTGAATATCGGTGAAGCATGGATGATGCCTTTGTCTTACGGCACTGGTTCTCTCTCTTTTCTGGACACCGTGGCTCTAAATTAGGGACGGGCGACTGCTTACAGCCCATCGAGTTGCTCATGGTAGTTAAACCTCCAATCAAAAAATAATTATTTGTTCAAGATAAAATGCTGAGAGGGGCTTTCTGCGAAAAAGCACAGATGACTAGTTTTGTTTTCATCTCTATGGGGTATTCGGAAACGTCAGGCATATCAGCATATTATTTTATATGCCTCTCTCCTCTTCCTCTGCTTGAAGGAATTTTATGAATATGAGGGATCTACAGCTCATAGAGTATGTTGCCTTCCACCTTGCTTAGCTACATGGAATACTGTACGCAGCTAACTAAAGTCTTTAAAAAGAAAATGCTACAGTGCATAATTTACAATTTGTAGTAAATTTATTTACACGTTGTGCATTTCTATGTTTAAGCCCCTCGGAGCTTGAATTTACGATCCTTGTATGACCATTCTGTGAGAGCAACCGCCTTTCTTGCCCATCCGGTAGTTACGGCCCTTGCTGACAGTAATATTGTTAAAGCTTTCTACTGAGGGATGTTACAAAAAGTAATAACGCGAGTACGCTGCGGGAAGTGAGCTAATTGTCTAACGTATAGCAGTGTGAAGTGTATTCGTCTTGTTGTTGAGAACTGAAAAATAATTGAACTGATAGGATATTGAATAAAGAATGGAACTGGTTTTCCTAAGTATTGTCTCATAACTTAACTCTGGCTATTATTCTGAAAAGTATAAACTCATGTTTAATCAACGTTTCAGGTACTACAAGCAAGAAACGAACGATTGAGAATAATCACCTGTTAATAATGTAAATGTTAAGCCTACAGAATCAAACTGAACTTAAACCTTTAAAATAACAATTCTACATACCAGTTAGAGGCTATTATTTTATAGAGTACGTTTCATTTTGTTCACCAGAGCTTACGGAAACCACATTTATTGACATATCAGTTTCTCATTATCTTTCTTTTAAGATGTTAATCACATTTTTTTAAGTTGAAGAAAAAACAAGCGCAATGATAGTTTAGCACATTTTTGTTTTCACTATTGAGAAAGCAAATTCTTTTCAAGAAAAATCAAAAAGACGGTAACATTTTTGGATGAAGTACCGCCTTTTGATTTTGAAAAGGAAAAGCTTCTCTTTATTTCCATATAACGGAAGAGAAACCACCTCAACGACAAGCACAACAACATGTGCTCCGTAAATGAGTCAAACAGCGCATAATTTAAATTTCCACATATTTGGCTAAAGACTTATGAGGGAAAGAACCAAGATTACCGTACAGACAGTAATGGATGCTTAAAAATACAAAGGCAGGAGAATCCGTTCGATTTTTCTTTGCACTTCATCCTCTTGCTCTCATTTCGCCTCGTCTTGGAACTGCAGCACAATGCTTTACGGTTTTATGCAAAATGGCCTCTCATGGCCGTGTGAGTAGGTTAACGACGAATACATTGAAAGTGATAGAGTTCTCATTACTGATAATGGAAAAGCTGTGTCCTGGGCTGCACACTCGTCGATTTCTCGTTCTTTCAGTCATTCAACGACCTCCATCAGTCATTCGACTGGGGGAACTGTTTTACATATTTTACGTCTCAGGGAAAAGCGCTGCTCAAGGAGTGCCTCATGACTGGCATGGAATCAAAATAGCTCACCTCGTAAAGAGCTCACCATTAATTTTTATCCGCAAGAAAGGAATACGGGAAAAGTTATCTGATTTATTTCGGCTGGGAGAGGAGTTCTCATTTATTGATGAAATCTATTCCCAACGCACCTTAAAGTATCTCAAGTATAATATTGTCTTTTGCTTTCACATTCCCTGATAATAAAATCAATTAACTAGTCATAAATAAACGAAAGGGAAAGGATGAAGTGAAAGAAAAGTTTCTGTTTTGCTGTATATTTCATTGCATTTTCACACAGACTTGTTGTAGATGTACCCATGGCACTTCACCATACACATTTTATAGGAAATTTTGTATGCTACAAGGATTCAGTTAAATTATTTTGAATGTGAACACTGAGCCGTAACCATGCTCAGAAACAGAAAACGCGGTGCGAGCAGACAAAGTATTAAACAGTAAAATTATGCCCTTTGTATGGACAGCTTAATGAGTACCGTGAACAATATTAAAGGCTATAGCCAGACTCCTGTCCCTAATCTAGGGCCACTGGTTCCAAAAAGTGAGGAAGGCCTTGCCGTATGTCAAAGGTACCAACTGGGCCTCATTAAGAACTCGGGCTAGGGTCCATTTGGACGAACGTTCATAAGCCAGGGCTCGGACTACTGAGACACGTTCATAAGTCTGCGCTCGGACTACTGAGACACGTTCATAAGCCAGCGCTCGAACCACTGAGACAATAAGTTACGTCCTGTGTTACCTAAGTATGATGAGCGTTTGCTTATTAATAAGTAGAGAACGGAGTTTTAGGTAAATAAAGATTTTCACATAGAAACACATTTTTTCGAAAATTTTGTAAGTAAACACATATATTTTCCAAAATTCCGTAAAAAGTACATATATGTGTATGTTCCTCAATTTTTTACTGTTTAATGAAAATAAATCCAAAGTAAAAATTCAGCGGGGAAAAAAAAGAAGCAGTACTGTAACGAGCGGGTGCAATTTAATCCACACTTCTCCTCCACGAGGACTAGTTTCATCGGCGTCAGTGCGTTGGCGAACGACGTCTTCTCTTCCCGTTCGGATAAGCGAAACTTGAAGTTCTTCCGTATCCACTGCGAGAATCCTGATCTCCTAATGTCGCCTGCACCCGCAGTTACGCGCTGGACTCAATGCCGTGGTATACTATGCAGATCTTTTTGAAGGCTTTAGATCTGTTGCCAGTGAAATGGATAAACACGTTGCTTCTTCAACTGAAATTGTTCATTGTTTAATGAATGATACGAGTTTAAAAAGTGACTTTGCATGCATATTTGCTAATTTAAGTTCCTGTGTCATTCTATAAAGAAAATAGAATCCCCTCTTCCTCCCCAACAAACCCCTGCTGTTTGAAACAGTTTAAGACGTCCAGGATGTCAAAAACAAATTTAAAACATTTTCGGGACCAAAACTGGAAACCCTAAGAAGCGAATTCGTATGTGTTATAAAAAAACCCAGCTGATTTAAAACTTTATGTAGAGTTGCTCAAATTTCAGAAGGCAAACTTGTGCGCAAAACTGACTGTTTAGCAGTTAGTGACATCTCTCTCTCTCTCTCTTTCTCTCTCTCTCTCTCTCTTTCCTAAAATATGAAGATCATATTCCTGTGATATGAAACGACCGCTTTTTCAATATTGATCATTGTTTCGTGACAATTGGCATAGATTTGCGATGCAAAATCTAGAGATGACATTAGCTGTCCACTGCAGCTCCTTTTCCCGTCAAATTTGGGGATGATATTTGTTGTTCACTGCAATTTCTTTTCCTATCAAATGTACAGCTGCGATCAGTTAGTTGAGTGCTGCCATTATCTTTTTATCACAGAAAATTACTAGTCACGTTACCGTTGCAGAAAACGTATTTTTATTTTCAGCAAATAACTTTCTGTTTTCAGCAAATATTTTTGAAATTATTAGCATATAAAAATAAATGTTTTTCTGTTTTCTGTGATAAAACGATAACGTTTGTACTCAACAAACTAAGCACAGCTGTACATTTGATAGGAAAAGGAGTTGCAGTGAACAAATACATTATTAAAGTAGCACAATGATGTGATTCTAATACATTATAGCCGAATGTCAAACTGAAGCAGGAGGATTGAGAACACACCTAGGTTTGGATTTTTTAAACTGCTGCGGAAAGTACAATAATAGCTCCTTTAAATAACTTCCCTTTTTGGTTTATGGTTCCTCATTCTGCCTTCATATGGCCTCAGTTTAACTATATCTACTAGTTTAGCTATTAAATTCTTTTCTTGAATATTTCGGGTTGTTTATTTTAATCTTGCTGTCTTCCTAAAGTTTTCAGAACATGTTTTCCTTAGAGCAGAGCACCAAACAAGATGCTTAACAAAATCGTAATACTCCAAACACAAATATTATAATGTGGCAAGTTTAACCTCTTTTGGTTGATATTTACCTTATCAGGAATGGTACACTTAAGAGTGGTATGGACGTGCTCACTTAATCCAACAATTCGCGCAGATAACATTTAGTATCACGGAATTTTGTCATCCGAAAACCAGCTGATTTATTTCCATAGAGACAAAATATTTGTTAGAGACATCAAGATTAATATTTCTAGGGACTTCTAAACACTGAAAGTTTTAACCAAGTTTTCATGGCCGCCCCGGTGGTGCAGTGGTCTAAGGCGTTGGCTTCTGATCATTCGTCCGTAAGGGGTCCGGGTTCGAATCCCGGTCAGGCATGGGTGTTGTGTTTGTCTTACGGCACTGGCTCTCTCCCTTCCCTGGACCCAGAGACCCTAAATTAGGGACGGGCGACTGCTTATAGCCCATTGAGTTGCTCACGGTGGTCGTTAAACCTCCAATCCAAAAAAAAAAAAAAAAAAAAAAAAAGTTTTCATGAAGTGTGACGAACATCACCTATTTAACTGTCCGTTTCTGTTTAGTATATCTTATACAAATTTTAGGTTATCTCTCTTTTTATTTTCTGAACTTATCGTCACGTCGAAACTCCCTGGTTTTTATTTCCTTGTGGCAGTACTGGAAGTCAGTCAGGTCAAGCAGACTGAGATATAAACATGATGTTAGGGTGTTACATGTCTTTTCGATGTTAGATTAGCAAATCGTTTGCTAGTTCAACGAGATTCTGCAAGATTGCATTTAATTTCCCTTGTAAGTGTTTTCATTTTAGTTAAGCTGTTTCGACTACTAATCTTCTTGTCAAATCACCATTTTTCGTATTTCATTTTGTAGTGTTTTCCGAGAAAATTCATCATAGTGGTATGCATACATGCAACGGAGGACAGAAAAAATAGTATCGATGGGGGAAGACTAAATCTTTTTACCATCATTTTAGTGTAGTGAACCGAGGATATGATTCTGCTAATATGGGCAAAGTTTTTAAGAAATTAGACTAAACTTATACGTCATGACAAAAATTTAGACATAAGGAAAGATACACTTCATGCTTTAGAATGGAATTTCTCAAGGTAGAAATAGGTTTGAACGACTAATATAGAAGTCATGAGTGAAAATCACACATTTAGAGCTGCTAGTTTCCGGATGTATTTCATTGACAGTCTTTATGTAACTATTATTCCAAAATTTTACTGATACATGCCAGTTGAGCAAAAATCATCAGTGTAACAATCTCCACCTTTGTTATGGTAATATTCTCCACTTGTATTAATGCTGTTATTTTTTTTGTTAGTTTGGGTGGTTTTTAACGCAGCCAGTGAAAGTCCTTTACACGGAACTTTGGATAGCCATAAATATTTAACTGTGTTGGCATGCTACTCGAAATGTCGGCACATCTGCAAGAGCGTTAGGTTGTAACACAATAACGTCTCTGTCGCAGTCGTTGACAGCTTGTGTAGTTGTTCCCTTTGCACCGGCATAGTCTGCAGTCCCTTCTTATGCTTATCGCCTTCGTGACAGATTTAATAGCTGTAAGTTCAGCAATAGCTTTAAAGTTTACGTATGGTTAAATACGAACTTTATCTCTGCAACAGTTAGTATCGAACTTAGTAAATATAATTATAAAACTTAGTAACCTAGAAATCAAAACGTAACCCAGGGTAATGAATCAGCGAAACCATTCTCTCTCGTTTGTTCACTCTCTATTAGCTTGTCACTTGAACTTCAAAACAGGAATATTAGTTCCAGGCCGAATGTGAACTCGCTGTTGTCAGTTCAAACAATAATCACACTATTCTTTTTACACACATTTATAACTCAGCATAACAAACGTTCAACAAATCTTCGTAACAACTCTGCATGCTCGTAACATACGTCTTTAAAAAGCCTCTCAGCAATCATACATATATGCTATAAAGCCCCTATCAAAAATGCATTCTCGCTTCACTGAATTTCGACGTTTTATCGACCTCTGACCTACTGCCAGTAAGACAAAATTTATAAAGGTTTTCAGGAAAGCAATGTGTCGTTCAGTAAGAAAGCGTTTAACGAGGAGAAACTAAATTTGCATAAGAACACAAATTCAAAAGGAAGGAAGGAAGGCTAAATTAAAGGATGCCATACAGATCATAGCACAACAACTTTGTTTATAAAATTTGTTAACTTGTTTCCTTCTACTATGATTGATAGAACTACAGAAAGTCCTTTAGTTTGTTTTCACAGTGCTATGGGTAAAATATCGGGGTCTCCACGCAGTCTAATTTTACACGCAACAGTGAATGGACTGCATTATTCGTCCGCAACGGAGCTTTCAATAAAGACTCAGTCTAAATGTCACTTCTGTCCCTAAAGTAATAAGAAAGGTAGTAAAAATATCAGTACCAGCATTTGTACACTTTAACATGATTCTCTACAAAATACGTGCTTTCAAAAACAATACGTCGTTGGAGGCAGTTCTTCCACTCCTGGAAGCATTACTGCAAGTCGTATTGTAGTAATGGACTTCATTGTGTCCGCCCCGACTCTTTGGATGGTGTTTGAAAAATGGTGATCTCGAAAGTGTTTCTTGAAGTTTGGGAAGGCAAAAAAGCTATTTGCGCTTACATATATGAAATACGGTAGCTGAGGAGCTGAGGAACTACTGCAATATTCGCGGATATCAGAAACTTCCGCACACACAATACAGTGTAACAGGGCGCATTGTTGCCAAACAAAAGCAAGCTGGAAGTAATGTGTGTTCGAAAATGCAAATTCCTTTTCCGTAGACGTTACAGAACTTCTCGCTAGAAGTTTAGCAGTTTGAACTTAAGGCCCAAACACGTTGTGTAACATTCCCCGATGATCAAGGAAAGAGTTTGACTTTGGAGTAGCAGTTCCTAGATTTCTTCGATGCTGCGAATTTTGTGTGTGGCCTTCTCCGCTGTGGCGTTTTATTTAGGAGTCATATTCACAAATTTAGATTTCGTCGCTGTTATTACCCACTTAAAAACTTTGTCCAAACTTCAAATCCCTTCTCACACATCTTTGCGCTTTCCCCTTTTTCTCAGAGCTAAGGTTTCTCGTCCCAACTTTGCTGCTAATTTTGAGCATGCCCAAATGCTCAGATGAAATTTCATGCATGGCTCCATGACTCGTATGGAGATAACTTACTATCAGCTACATTTTCAACAGTCAATCTGACACGATGAGATCCTTACTCATTCCACGTTTCTAGATCGTTGTCGTGACATGTCTTTCTTTCTGCGTGTGATTTGTCTTCAAATCCTTCCAACATGCTCTTGTGCCATCGAAAAAAAATGTGACTGTGGTCAAGCTTGGTCCCTATAAGCTTCGTGAAAATCTTTGTACTCTTTCGTTGTGGTTTCAAGGACATTGCCGGAAAAATTGATGGCGTAACATTTACTCAACATTTCTGTGCTACATTTTTGTGGCGCAGTCAAAGAACACACTAATCTTTGCTTCATGATTACTATGCACTGACTGAATGGATCGAGCTGCGCTGAGTCTTGTTGTATTGGGGAATTTCCAAGGTCAATACTGTATTGCCGTTGTGATGCCCAGTGTTTCCTTACCCCGTTTTAAAAACTCCGTCTCATTTTTTATGCAGCAGACTGCTTACTCCCACGATTTCGAGGGATATAAAAAGGTTTCCTTGCATTCACACCTTGAAAACAAATTGTAGGCACAGCTCCTGTTGCTTCATGTTCTTCTACAATTGCTGCAAAAACAAAGAAAAGCCACTTTTTGTTGAAAACCTGCATAGTTGAGGTACCGTCCACGATGACAAGTTACTACATATTGCTTCAACGGATTTTACTCCATTGCAGGTTGATTGCATTTCCACGAACCGATCCTGTATTGATATTTTTTTTGCGTTGCCATAGTGTATTTTCCTTGCCATACATCGGGCCATTTATTATGAGATTAGTTCATCTGTGTTTCTACGTGTGGTGTATACACAGCATTTAAAAATTGCTGTTTTAAGCGGTGATTTCAGTATATAAAGTAGTACAACTTCCATTGTGCATGGCTTTTATCGATTATGAAAAAGCCTTTGATTCGGTGAAACCATCAGCAGTTACAATGGCTCTGAAAACCTGCGGTATTGAAGATGCATACATTAATATTATTAATAACATCTATGAAAATGCAAGTGCAAAGATTAGGCTGTTTGAAAATACAACACACGTAAAAATTGGAAAGGGAGTGAGACAAGGTGACACCATATCTCCGAAGCTCTTTAATGCCACATTGGAGGGTGTTTTTCAGTCGCTGAGCTGGGAAAACAAGGGGATAAAGATTAATGGAGATTATCTAACCCACCTTCGTTTTGCTGATGACGTAGTCATTTTTGCAACTACCCCATCAGAGCTGCAGAGTATGATCCAGGAACTTGCTGACAAGAGTAAAGAAGTGGGATTAAAAATGAACTTTCAGAAGACAAAAGTGATGTTCAATGCTTTTACAAGAAATGAAGATATATCGATTGATGGAGAAAAGCTGGAGATAACAGACACGTACGTTTATCTTGGACAGCAGATATCAAGTGAGGGTCACATTGATGAAGAAATTAATCGGCGTACAAAACTTGCCTGGAGAGCTTTTGGAAGAAACAGCATAATTTTCAAGAGCAATATGCCATTATGTCTTAAAAGAAAAGTGTTTGATCAGTGCATCCTTCCAGTGCTTACGTATGGTGCAGAGACGTGGACCTTAACTAAAAGAGACATACAAAGGCTGCAGACAACTCAAAAAAGCATGGAGAGGTGCATGTTTGGTGTAATCAGGAGAGATAAGAAGAGGAACTCGTGGATCCGAAAAATGACAAGAGTGGAAGACATCATGATCAGAGTTAAATCCCTGAAATGGCAATGGGCTGGACATACTGCCAGAAGGACAGATCATCGATGGACAGCCGAAATTTTAGATTGGATTCCAAGGGACAGGAAAAGACCCAGAAGAAGACCACATGGGAGATGGGTGGATGAAATTCGAAAGTATGCAGGGGTGACATGGAGGAGACTGGCACAAGACAGACCGTTGTGGAGGAAACTTGGGGAGACCTTCGTCCAGCAGTGGATTGATAATGGTTGACAATGATGATGATGATGAACTATGCTATGCAGCTGTAAATATTTGGAAAATGGATAATAAAAAGTGGTTGGTTAATCATAAGAAATACCGAAGAATTAGGCAGTTGTTCTTTTTTTTTTATCTTGAAGTGGCAACTCGTATATATGCACATCTTGCCTAACGAATTCGATACATAGCGCCGATTTTTCCCGACGGACATGGGAAGTGAATGATAGTTACACTAGAAGGGCGCCTACGCGGTTTCTTCACAGAAATAATGTATACAACCAGTAAAGATGGTGTAGGACCTAATGTCCTACACCATCTTTTACAAATGAAATGCAGGTAACTGTACTGAGTGATCACTGAATTATGACCACCTAACTAATACTTCGCAGGTCCTCCTTTCGTCCTCAGTACAGCAGCTATGCGACGTGGCATCGATTCCATAAGGCGCCAGACGCAGTTGGGAGGTATGGCCAACCATGCTGTCTGTAATGCGATCTTCAACACAGGTATGGAGGGGATTGGTGTATCAATACTAATCACATATCATGCTTCACAAGTTTTGCCAGTCGTAAAAACTATTCTTTTAAAATAATAGGATAATTGTGTTTCATGCTGGACTTAAGGAACTATAAGTATCGATATTTCTGTAGTTGAAACAAATTTTCTTTTTTTTCATGGAAAGCAATATTTCTTATGTACATTTTGGGATGTTTGCAAAATATCGCACATTACATACTTCTCTTTTCACACTGATTCTGAAACATTAAAATAATTATTAGCTTCAGCGCTGAGTTTCATTTTATTAATTCTATAAAATTAAACAGAACTCAAACACCACGGAGGAAAGTATAAGCTGATAATTAAAATTTCTAAGCTTCCGTTCCGTACGAAAAATAAAAAGAGAGAGAGAGAGAAAAACTGATTAAAGGTAGCGTAGCGAACAACCTGTCCTCCCTTATGTTGATGAAAATAAAAGGAGAAAATTACTTTTGTTTTTATCTAAACAAGCACCAGAAATGTGTTTAAGGCTTTATCACGGGATATTCAAATTAACATAAACTTTAAGCGTGATCTAGGAGAGTTCTTTTCTCAATCATCACGCATATTTTCTCGCAAAAAAAAAAAGAAAAAAAGTGGTGACTCTGCACTGACATGGAAAAATATCATTTTCGAATTACTGAAAAACAGTCCATAAAATATTCCGAAAAATTACCATATCTTTACATATCTAACAAATTAACAATAGCTGTTTTTCAAAGTGTTTGCAGTATGACTTTGCAATATTGTATTTCAAGACACTTAGAAATTTTAAAGATTCTAGTGTTTCGTTAGGACACACTAGAATTTAGAAGAACCTAATTTTTAATTTCAGTTAGACACTTAAATATGGATTTTAAAAGAACTTGAGTTCTAATATTTTTTTTTTAATTTTAGAAAAAGTTTTAGAACTAGCGTGCGTGCTCTCCCTTTCATAGAAGAGAGGCACCATGTCTAGAAACACAGACGCGGTAAGGTCAAACTTTTCTGTAATTACCAAGCAAAGCTTTGCAGCACCTCTACTAAATGAAACTGACATTAAGCATAAAATAATCTACACACACCTGCCACTGAATTAGAAGCCTTTCTGCATGTAAAAGTCACGCAGCGCTTGTGCAAAATAAGTGGTCAGGTGCGTCACCTATGAACTGTGCAACCTTTCAAAACTGCTGGTCGTCAGTAGTAATCATTACTACTGACGACCAGCAGTCTTGAGAGGTTGTCAGTAGTAATCATTACGATTGATCACTATGGGAAAAACAAAGGATATTTCGGAGTTCGATAAATGGCTTATGGTGGGTGTCCGTCTGACTGGAGCGATGATTTTGAAAACAGAGGTGACTGGTTTCCTAAAAGGAGATATATCTAGAATCTTTAATCAGTGGGACAATAACGCATATTTCTTATCTAAAACGCGTAATAGTGGAGCAATGACATTCTGACAGGAACGAGATCGCAGTCGTATGAGAAGGTTTGTACGGAGAGGCAGGAGTGCAGCAACTGAGAGAAGAATTTAATGAAGGTGGTTATCTACCCATATCTCAGCAAACTATGCGCAGGGAATTGAAGATAATCTTTATTGGCAGTCGTATGTCTATATGAAAAACAATCATGTCTACAATATACCTGAAATTTGTCTATAGTGATGTCAAAAACGCCGTGAAATCAGCTAGCTTTGTGAACATAACTCAAGTCTCTGGAGGTGAGGTCAGGGTGTGGGGTATGTTCTCTTGGTAGGAAAGGGATCCACTGATATTCCTAGAAGGTCGGCCATCCTTCAAGTATTATCTGAAAATTGTTGAAGATCAAGTCCATCCTGCAGTGTTGACTTTTTATACAGCAGGTGATTGCTATTTCATGGACAACAATGTTACTGTTCATCGCGCAAGATGCGTTCAGCAGTGGATCAGCGAGTTTGAACGCAAGATGCATTCAGCAAAGGATCAGCGAGTATGACAGCGACTTCCACCATGTTCCCTGGCGATGACAATGCCACGCTCTGAACCTTATTGAGAATGTATGGGACATGAAGGAAGAAGAGGTCCGAGAGCAGTCTTTTCCCGTCAATCTGAGCCATTTGACACTTTAACGACCATGACCCCTAAATTTTGTATCGCTCTAAGTACGATAACGCCCAAAATTGTCTGTTGGTCCACTTTTTTGTTTAGTAATAATAATGACTGAATATGACCCCTGATGATCCCTCATAGGTCATGCAAATTTAAAGAAAAGGTAAAGGTAGGAAATCTGACTCATTCTAAAGAGGCATTTCGGGCGGCTATGGTCGTTTGTATGTACGGGCGCTTTTGGGCGTTATGGTCGTTTGTAAATACGGGTGCTTTGGTCGTTATGGTCGTTTGTAAATACGGGTGCTTTGGGCGTTATGGTCGTTTGTAAATACGGGTGCTTTGGGAGTTATGGTCGTTAAAGGGTTAAAAAACTGTCTAGTGAATATCTGGTATGCTGTAGACGTAGTTGCATTCCAGCACCTGTGGAATGTATGCCAAACTGCAAACCTGCTGTAATTTGGGCTAAAGGAGGTCCAGTCCGGTATTGAATAAAAAGGTTCTAATACAGCTACCTCTATGTGTATTTGAATTAATTTAAATGGCGGAGGCAAAGTCGATTCCTTTAAGTAATTTATGTGGAAAACTATACCGGAAAAGACAGTATTTAGATACACCCATCAACAAACGTGTTTTCATGTTCGTTGAAAAAAACACAGTTAATATTGTTCTTTACAATGTTGTTTAAATGCTAGATTCAACACCTAGGGAAATAACAATGGGCTAATACGTTTTCCGAGTGGTTTGAGGTGCTGGAATCTGCACATTCGACAGGAATGGACGAGGGCTCGAGTTTTGGATGACGCACGGTGGTGTTTTTGTGCGATGCCACTTGCTCTCTTCCTTTACTGGATGTAAATCAGCGACAGCTGACTGCTTATAGCCCTTAGAGTTGTTCATACTGTTGATAACCTCACTCCCTCTCAACCAGCAAAATCATCCAGCAAAAGAGCGTAATGAAGGACTTCTCATTCAGTTGAAGATATCATTATCACAAATTTGCTTTAATCCACTTACATGACACTTAATTTACACTATAAAAAGACAGTTCCTGGTGAACCACACAATGATTAACTTCGATTTAATTTTGAATTATGATGTTGTCATCAATACTGACCTATGTCACTGAAAGTACTAAAATGAAGGCGCAAAAAAAGGCATTCAATTTGTGTCGGATGAAGATTGCCTGATTCCGATTTTTGTAAAATTTAATATGGAGCCAAAAATGATGATGTAAATTGATAAAGATACGCTGCATCAGTTTGATTATACTGAAAATATGTATAACTTCTATAGTTTGCTTAATTACACCTCCCGAGATCTTTTAAAGCAAACGCATTATTAATTTCACAGTGTAAGTGAATATATTTCCAAATAAAATACGAAAAAAAGGTTTGATTGTTTAGGGATTTAACAAGCACGGTGAGCAGCTCCTAGGGGTATAAGCAGGATTATCACTGTCGTAAGACAAACACAACGTCCATGCCTCACCAGGATTCGAATCCGGACTCATCTTGGACAAATGGTCAGAAGCCAGCGCTTAGACCACTGCGTCACCGGAGTGTCTATAAGAAAAAGGAAAAATATCCGTTTGACTGGTTACTAGGATTAAAGGCGCCGTTTTCATTGCTTTACACATTTCTTTTTTCCGAGTGAGAAACTGATGGATATGCGAGTACTCGTTCATGTGTGAATTCGTTGTTAAAACACTTTGAAGAGTGTCTGGTAAATAAAACGTTCTACACGCATATGACGGATCAATGCATCTTTATTCTAGTTTACAATTAATATGCGTTTGTAGGAAATATGAGCACTCACGAAAAAAATTTAATTTCTCAATACTTTATACCATCCTCCTCCTAAGAATCTTAAACCACAGAATGAAGAGAAACGTGAGCATAATTTTGCTAGATCAACAAACTTGAAATAATGAAAACATGTCCTTGATTGAAATATTGATAATATTTTCCCTCAAATGCTTTAGTAATAAACAAACGAATATTTTACCCCTAATTTATTTTCTACTGAAGGAATTTTGTGCGAAGATTTATGCTAGATTTTCTTTAGTGTATAAGAAATGCTGTGTTAATACATTAATGGCACAATATCGTACACTAAATTCCCAGGAATTGATAAATTAAGGGGGTTCGGTAGGTTGATATGGGCAAAAAAAAAAAAAAACGATTTTTTGTATTACTCTATATTTCCATTGCATGAATCATTGGCTTTAATATGACACATCATTTGTATTTATCTTACTAATAGAACAAACGTTATGGCCATAAATGTGAATACATGTCAGGCGGTTTTTCGCGCGTTGCCCTCATTCGGTATTTGATCTCACGCTATATCGCGTTTTTTTATAGTACTACATATTCCACAGCTCTAAGGACAGAAGTTTCTTGTTTCAAGTTGGCAATCCTGCTGCAAGGGAAAAAAAGCTTGTGCTTCGTGACAACAACTGATAGATTTCATTAGTGATAGTCACACGAACTGTAGTGCCTTTACTATTGTATTGGTGTAGTCTGAGGTTAGTAGTGTAGTCTAATTTTATTTGGAGGATATGATGCCATCCTAAACTTTAAGAAAATGAATATATCTAGATGCATGGGTTTGCAACAGCTTGGGGTCATTGTCAGCAAAAATACGGCATCAGTTCTGGCGGAGCTCGATAGTCTGCTGGTGAGAAGGGATGAGCGTATGTTCTCCACACTTCATAAAAAGGCTAGACAACAGCGTGCAAGTGCCAAGGGGAAGCTTGAAAAGGCGTTCCATAAAGAAGAGGGACCAGATAACCCCTCCTATGGTGCAGGAATGCACTGAATCTACAGTTGTATGGTAAGCATTAGCTCAATAAACTTCAATGGCATATATCCGAGAGTTGTATTTTTGAACATTAGTTACCCGTCATCTCAGAAACTAAAAATAATACAGCTTTCAAATTTGTACCACATATTTGTCTCTTGCATCTACAGACTTTAACCCAAGATTTTTGTAATGTGATGTTTTGATATCCTTTTATACATTTTTATGTTTCATTTTTACAATGTTTTTAGTGGTTCCTGAAATAGAAATCATACAATGACAACTAAAATTAATTTTAAGAAAGCCTTTTGTTAAAGTGTGTAGCAGTATGTAGAGAGTAACCCCTGAAATTTTCAGCTACTTCTTTCCAGCGGTTCCTGAGATAACGGGTCTTCAATATGTTTCAATTAACATGGCCGAAATACAATCAACCGAATCCCCTTTATTGAATTAGACACATGCTAACAATAAAACTTAAACTGGTAAACCTTACAATAAGTTAACACGTTATCACATAGCAACCACGATTTTTAAAATTCCGGCACTCAGGACTTTATCATTTAACATAGGAAGCCACGTCTCCTTTTTTGGCTGATATATTAATCACATTCTGACCTTTTTCTTCTTTATTGGGCATTTAATATTAGAAACGTTTCTTATGATCTCTTCATCGGCCTACTTTTAAAAATAATTTCATCTATTGCTAAAATTATCGTTTTTTTCACCTATTTATTTCGTACAAAGTTAGTAGAGGTGAATCACTTTCAAAAAAATTTTGAAAGGCTAAACTGAACAATAAAGGGCTGTTATGGAATATAATTTGCATTTCTAGATTTCAAAAATCATTTAATTATGCAGCAAAACGTGAGTATTGGTTCGACGTTTAGCTATTCTTAATATTGTGATACAATACTAATCCGGTTTCCACATTTCTGAAGAATAAAATATTTTAGAAGTGCCATTAAATACGGAATCGTATTTGTTGTTAGAAGCAACACATGAGTCTTATTTGAAGGAAATTCACGGTCATACAGTTTTCTGTCTGAAAACAGAGGTGCATTTCTCCTGAATTTATTCGTAGTTAATATGCATGTGCGTGTATGTCCATACGAAGTGTGGCTGAAATAATTAGAGTAATTCTCGACTGTGAATTATACAGGTAGGGAAACGATGATCACAGCGCGTGCATGCCATATGTTGTTTCAAATCATAACAGCTGCAGTTACAAGGTCGCCAAATCAATCGTGTTAACAGCAGCTGCGACAGGTAAAAGGGCACGACGTTTTTGTGACTGCGCAAATAAAATTACTTTTGTGGAACGGTTTTTGAGCGAAAACTGGATTCTTAAAAAAGAAGGAAATATGACGTACATGAACGTTAATATACATGGCATGCACTAAGATACGATATATCCTGAATATATGGCGTTGTTGTGTATCTGTGAAGGGTAAGTAGTTACTTGAAGATTCATAATTTATAATATATAAAAAAAAAACTGGGATGCGTTCCTACTAAGGCGTTGGTTCTCCTCGTGATCGGATAATGGCAGGAACGCGATGGGGAATGGAATCGACGAGCTTTCTGCAGTGCCGTGAAGATAGTGCGCACCATGCTTCCTGAAGAGCAACCCACAAATCCGTAACAGCCGCCCCGGTGGCGCTGTGGTCTAAGGCGTTGGCCTCTGATCATTCGTCCGTAAGGGGTCCGGGTTCGAATCCCGGTCAGGCATGGATGTTTTGTTTGTCTTACGGCACTGGCTCTCTCCCTTCCCTGGAACCAGTGACCCTAAATTAGGGACGGGCGACTGCTTATAGCCCATTGAGTTGCTCACGGTGGTCGTTAAACCTCCAATCAAAAAAAAAAAAAAAAATTCCGTAACATTCGCCAGTGGAGAATTCGTAGCTTGACGACACGATGAACAACTTCCGAAATGTGTTCGATGGCATTAAAGCCGGCGAACGAGTGGACCATGTCTGGACGCCAAACTCCGTGTAATGTTCCTCTAGCCATTAACTGGAGATTGTGGACGCGTGCGGTGGCGCATTATCGTGTTGAAAGAGGTTGCATGACATGAACGGGTGCAAATGATCGCCAAGGAAGGTTAGGCATGCAACACTGTACAGAGCGATCAGCAGACATATGAGACGTCCTAATACGCTGCCAGTTGAAAACACTCCACACCATAACAGAGCCAACTTCGGGCATCACTGTTCCTTGTAGGCAAGAAGGATCCATTGTCTGGTGGGTTTATCGCTACACTTGGAATCGGCCATCTGCCCGAAGCAAGTGGTACCGCAATTCGTCGGACCAGGCTGCACGTTTCCAGTAATCTTGCGTCCAATGGCGGTGTTCCTGAGTCCACACGAGACGCAAAGCCTTGTGCTCTCGGCTCAGCAATGACACCCAAATGGGCCGTCGGCTCCTGAAACAGGGAAAACTGCACTGTCCGAAAGTGGATGCAACTACAGGCCCCAATATTGAACTGGGCTGTGATCTGCGGCAATCTGCAGGATGGGCTGATGTTACGATGCGTGCCAGACGCCACTGTCCACTACCGGCCAGGGTTTTTCTATGGCCCCACCGGTCTCGCATTCTGGTTGTTTTCCATGAGTTAATGTAGTTAAGGTGCACCCTTTAAATTGTTGACCAAGTAAATCCACATTTCGTGGTAATATCCGGGAAGGAGTGACCCATCTCCCGCGCACCGACTATCATACAACGTTCGAGATCGGTTAAATCCTGATAAACTGTCATCTGAGCTGCAAATGCTTCAGTTTACAGATATATCTGCCCCTGTACATATATACATGTTTGCGGACAATACCATTTACCGAATGGGTGTGGTGTCATGTAATAGAAATGGTAGTGACCTTCCTATGTATACAGTTATAACGAAGTAAATTTCTCCGTCATTTCTGGTCACGCCAGGATTCAAATCCGGATCCCCTCATTCCGTAATAAGTTACTCTACCAATTGAGCTGTGCGGACGTTTGTTCTGACTGCTATCTGTCTTTATGTCGTGTGCGCCCTGCTGGGCAGGCACGTCACACAGTATATATATATATACCAGTGGCGTATCTTGGGTCCGAGACCTGGGCTATCTCCACCCCTCCCCCAGTGCTTTTTTTTAATTACGAAGTATAATTTTTAATTAAGTAATAGAAATAACGTTTTTCCTAAATTTTAGGTACATGCCATTGCTAACATGATACCAAATAATTATTAGGATTAGGATTTGCACACTTATTTGTACATGAACTCCATTCTTCTTCTGAATACTTTAATTGTACATGAACTCCATTCTTCTTCCCCTTTTGTGTGAACTTGAGGGCTACGTTTTCATAAAATGTTTCTTCAGAGTGTTTTTTCATATTTAAAAATAATGTTTTTCTTCTATTGACAAAACAGCCAAGTTTTTCGAATCTGCATGTCCTTGTGTGGCTCTAAGATATATCTTTATTATTTTTAATGCAGAAAAATTTCTTTCGACAGTTGCAGTGTTGATGGAAAGTTTAATATGAGGTCTGCTAATTTGTACACCTCACTAAACACTATGTCCAATGTATTCAACTTTATGTAACACGTAATGTCTCTTACTGATTTGTTTTTGTATTCATTAAAGGAATAAAACAATTTCGTTTCAGTTTTTAGTCGAGCTGTATCAAAATTTGAAGCATAGAGTTCTTTAAGTTCTGACAGTAGATGTTCAGGGAAGCTTTAACAAAATTTATCAAAACAGTTCGAATCCAACAAAGCCACGAATTTAAGCTGTAATGTCTCTAATTTTAATTCATTGACACTTCACAAGAACTGAAACAACTCTCGCGAAACACTTATGGGTGGGAGTATGCGAGTGACTGAGATAGTCTAACTCTTCTTTTTTCTGAGCGAACCGTTTCCCAAAGCAATGGCATATTCTCTTCTACCATACCCATCCGTGAAGTTGCCAGATGGTGAAACATAATTGATCACTGTAGCGAACGTGTTTCCACTGCTCCAGAGTCCACTGGGCCGAGCTTTACACGACAACAGACGCTAGGCGTTGATTTTGCTGATGTTAGGCTCGAATACTGCTGCTCGGCCATATAACTCCATTACCTTCAGCTGTCGGAGAACTGTTATGGCTCTAGCGTGGCTGCTACTAGAGACATTTTGGAATTTGGTGGTGAGTGTTGTAATAGATGATAAGAGATTTCGTCGCACCACTTGCTTTAGCACTCGGCAATTCCGTTATGTCATTTTACATGGCCTACCAGGTCACGATTGAGGTTTTGTTTCGCCTAGCTGCTTCCACTTAACAATATCATCACTTAAAATTTATCAGGGGTATCTGCAGCAATACAAAAAATTACCGAATTAGCTTTCACTAAAATGGCATCCTATGATCATACCATGTTGAAAGTCACTAAGATCTGCCATACGGCAAATGCTGTTGTTCATGCTTCTCTATACTGTTTGCCAGGCAACGGGCGTTTTTTCATACCTATATTGAACATGACTGTGACATATATGGGTAAATCCACTACTCAAACGCAGTGTACGGATACTTTTGATAATATAGTGTACAGCAAACTCTCGATTATCCGTGCGCGGATTATTCGTCCCCTGCTTTTAATTTTTTTTTTTTGCACTGCAGTATTTTTAATACATGTGAACCGAGCGTTGAGTTTGACTGCGGTCGTTCCGCTGCATCATCAATTACCCGTGATCAACTTTTCTTTGCTGAGTGAAGCTTTATTATACTGTAGTCTGTAGAGATGGGTTTGACGGTGACTTTTAAGTATCAGTGACGACGGTGAATGTTCCAGAGAAGTATAAGTGAAAAGTATCAGTGACAAAATCACAGTCAGTCTCAGCAACGCCTCCAGACCGTGTAACGCTGGTCCGTCAGTGACTCAGTGTATCATTGACAGGAAGCATCGAGCTTATATCCACGTACAACTGGCCGCCATAAGTTGCTTTGAAACTACGGAAACCACTGGCTCTGCGGGGCGTATAGAAATGAGGGATTTAATAATCTTCTTTTATCAACTGTATATAATAAAAACAATTTGTTTTTTCTTGTGGAAATCACAGTCACAGCTCAGTGGCGCCAACAGTACAATCTGTCAAATGTATTTTCACATACTTTATAGTGCATACCAAGTTAATGTTTTCAGTAAATCGTATTATCCGTGTTTTCCAGTTATCCGTGCACATTTATCTGGCGATTAGCATGGATAATCGAGAGTTTGCTGTATATCCATTTTGATAATCATGTGTATTATTCATACGTGGGCATAAAAGCGTATGTATACTCCATGACTAAGGGAGCTAGTTCTAGTGTAATCGTTTGAGCCAGGTCTAGGCCCAAAACCCAGATAAGACATGACTGCGGCTGTTGAACAACGGCTCAGGCTCCTCTTGCTTCCCGGAACCAGTTGCCCCAAATTAATGAAGGGCGATTGTTAATAGCACTAAGAGTAGCTCACGATGGTCATTAAACCCCGAAACAAAAACAAAGGGAGGGAGAAAGGATAGAAGACTATTTCTTTTACCCATTTTTCAGTAAAATTACAGAAGGTTGTTGAATCAGCCATCTATTTCTTAGTAAGATTCAAATCGTTCGTGAGGCAAGATTTAAGATAAGGAACGCTATGATTATGATTTTATTTTCATTTGTTTTTACCCTATGCTACAGCACAGACTCTGAAAGCATGTTCTATACCAGAACCGAGTTACCAGTGCATTAGCATTCATCGTAGGGACGACCTTGGTTAGTTTATTTCAATATTCAAGTAGCTAGAAACACCTCTAAACGACATTAGCAAGGGACGTGCACTATTTTTAGTAGAAATTCAGCGAAGGTATACTCAGGTTTCCTTCAGAAATCGATGTTTGGATTAGTCTGCGCATGCTCCGAAATATTACCTGTTCTTATTCCAGTAGAGATCCGCTGTGTTTCCTCAAATGAAATATGTGCCATGAATAATGATGGGACAGAACCGAAAAAAAGACATGTTAGAAAATTAAAAAGAAACGTGTAATATTGTATTAACCTGTCTCTAGACTGTAAAAAAAAACAAAAATAAAAAAACTTAAGACAAAAGAAGGCATCAGCATCAGAGTTCGACTGGGGGATTTCTCTTTTCTTCCTACACCTAAATTTAAGAAGCATAACCTGCCAGAAGAAACATCTGGAATGAGGCCAGAGAACTTACGTACGACACTCGCTGAATATTAAGAGTGTACTACTGCTACTACAGGAAAAATTGTGAGAAATACACTAATAATTCTGTGAAAACCATAAAGACTAATATGGCTTTCATTTCCCTTCACCTTTTCTAAGAATGCTTTGCATTTCCTAAATGTGATTGGAACACAGGATGTGAATATGTAACAAGGGCAATGTTTCAGATACCTAGAACATATCACTCACAAGCAATAAACGTGAAATATATATCCCAAATAAAGGTGTTTCTGATAAAAAAAAGCAAACAAAAAAAACGCTACTATGAGTTAAACACATGATTTGGCAACAAGCAGTATTCAAAGCAAAGTTTTATCCAACAGACAGATTAGGCATCTTCTAGATCCAAAGAAAATACCTTTGATCATGCTTTGTTTTATATTGCCAGACTGGTAAATAAAAATCTCTTTGAATAAATGAATAAATAACTAGGAAAGCTACAGTATATCCACAAAAAAATAGTGTTCATTTCAGTATCAATCTTCTTTTTTTTCTTTTTTGTAAGATATAAAAACAGACCCATAAATATATAAATATTTGGCAAGGCTAAAGCAAGGATTGATTTAAGTTCAGCATATACAGTAGTTTAAAACATGCTGAATTTACATAGTCGTGCTTTATCAGTTTCTCTGATGATGAACTGCGAACTGAATGCTGGGTAATAGTGAAAGTTCTGTTCCTGAAAAACCTCGTAGTTGGCAAATTCGAGCTTAGTTTTAAGATCATATGGAATCAATAGCGTAAGGGGAAATCAAATAAAAAATACCTTATCGCAACACTAAAAATGTTTTTACTTTTTCACCCTCAATAAAGCAAAACAAAAACATATTATACAAAAACGCAAAGTATTTTGGAAATAATACTCCATACATACAATTTTAAAACGAGTTTCTGCAAACATTTAGATCTTCACGAAGTTTCATGAGTGCAGCATGAAAATCTATGTGCGTAGGTAAATTCTCTTGGATTATTGTTCACGCTACAGCATTAGAAATAGACTTAAAACTGATAGCATAACTCACTAATTGGATTCAATTTGTGATATTATAAATTTACATTAGATCTGCACACTTCATTATTTGCTTTTGCTGAATATTGAATGCTGTTATTTCCCCAAGAGGTGCTTCTTCTTTGATTATTTTATGACAAATAGTCCAGAAAACGCAATATTTCTTATGTTACAAAGCAAGGTAAATTTAAGCATTTCAAAATTTAATCCAACAATAGGATTCTCTTTGCTGGAATCCTATTCCGGATTTAAAATGTAAAGTGCCAGTAAAAAAATGATCGTTGGTTCGAGCATACTCGAAGTTTTGGGGTGGCTTCACGTAAGGAAAATTTTTGCCTGTACTCCGATTAGCACTGGTATTCGACAACGGTATTTTTAACAAGAAGTTATAATTAATTAAAAAAAACATGCTTAAAAGTTTTCGATATGTAAACATATGAAACGTACGCATGTGAATGTGAAGTCTAAAGAAATAAGTTTAGTGCACGACAATCATCATATGGTTATAAATCACGATCTGTTAGAACAAAATTTCGTGTAGCTCCGCAATTTACGCATATATTGATAGGTGCAATCAACCGAATGCCCTGGAGAGAGCTGTCAATCATGTTTTCATCTTAGGTTTCGTCCTTATGAGTCCCTTACGCATAAAGGGAAGAAGCTATTATTCTGAACATGGTAAGGATGGAGGACAAGAGTTCTCTGCTGTGGAGACATCCCCTGGATACTTAATCTAATTAACCGAAAATAGGTAACCGATTTCCTAATGAAGGTCCACTTACTGGCGGGCCTCGGCTAATTGCCGCACATCCATCATCGGCAAAGGCTCCGCTCCAAACTTTAATCGCGTTGATTTTGCTTCCAGAATATGGTAATTGGGTAGCGTTATCTTTCCCAGCACAAACCCCGCACTTGAGGAAAAGACGACATTGATTGTGGGTCGACCCTCCTTCATTCCTTCCTTTCCTGCTGGAGGTATGTATGTATATGTAGGCACAAAACATGACGAAAAACAGAATCGAAGCGCGGAGCGGTAGAAGAGAGCTGGTACTTCGTTTTATTTTTAGCAGGCATTTGTTCAATAAAGATACTATACTGAACTTAACACCACTGCATGAACACAAACAGGAAAAATATCCAACTTATGGAAACTAGCAAAACCAGTCGAAAGCTTAGTTCTAGGAACACTATGAAATATGTATTTAACGGAAATGTTTCTTCACACGTAGTATGAACAGTTTTTTCCACTTAATGTACAATGCAGGATAAAAGGAAAACGGTTTCAGATTATCATGCAGACTTAGAGGCAATGGTTAAGCAACGTAAAAAATTGCCAGCACACAACGACGACTCATCATTGGCGTGTTTCCAATGGTGTTTTGTGCTAATTAATTTATCGCTGTATTCTATCAAAGAAAAGTTTGCAATGGGTAAACACTAAAATTCTAAGAAAAATATTTAACAAACTGCCAATTTAATTTTTAAGCATTTTGTTTCCGTAACACAGCATTGAGCAAAATTGTTTTCGGACGACATATTGTCCAGCAGTAATGAATCACCGCAAAATATGTTTATGACAGTCTAATAATCTAGATACGCTATATGATCAAAAATATGCGGGCACCCTTGTTGAGTAAAGGATTTACTAGTACTCGACACACCCATGGCCCATACAGATATGAAAAGACACACGTGACGAGGCGTGACAAACATCATGAACAAGCAAAAACATTAGAATAAGCCATATGTCAGGTCAGTACTCAACGTCTTTCAGCTGGGTACGGTCTTAGAATACCATCTTAGCAAAAAACCAGTTTGGGAAATATCTGCCTTTCTGCAGGTGCCCCGATCAACTCTAAGGGATGTTAATGCTAAGTGGAAGGCGGAACCTGCGAGTTCTGAAGCGGGTGGTGCGACAAAATCGCATATCCTCTATCGCAACACTCACCATCGAGTACCCAAATACAGCTGAAAGCAACGCGAGCACCATAACAGTTCATCGACAGCTGAAGAGAATGGGTTTCCGTGTCCTAAGAACTGCACACGAGCCTCAGATTATCAAGATCAACGCCAAGAATCGGTTGTACGCCTAGTAATGGAAAGCTAGGCGCCATCTGACCCTGGAGCACTGGAAACGCATTCTCTGAGATGATGAATAACGACGCATCATCGGGCAGTCCTACAGAAGAGTCTGGGTGTGGAGGATGTAAGATGAACGCTACCTACCAGACTGCGTTGTCCCAAGAGAGAAGTTTGGTGGCCCACACTGCAGTGTGTCTCTGGGGGTACACAAATTCTCGGGCACTGGGCCTTATTTCCAGTGCCCGAGAATTCTAACGCTGTTGCAAAATGGCGCTCTGAGCAATTCTGCGTTCCCAGAATTCTGGCAACCGTTCGGGGAAGGTTCTTTTCTTTACCAACGAGGCAATGCCACCATTCATAAACCCAAATTCGCGGTTCGGTCTAATGAAATGGCTGGGGAAGTATTTGACTGGCCTGCACAGAGCCTAGATCTTAATCACATGGGACACCTTTGGGATCACTTGGAACGTCTACTGCGAACCAGGCTGAACCACCTGACATCGGCAACCGACCAAACTAATGCCTCAGAATAGAAGGCAATTACTCTCATCAACGTACCAAAATCTAGTGGAAAGTTTTCCCAGCTGAATGAAGGACGTGATAGCAGCAGAAGTACGGGCCAATTCAATATTAATTTCTTTTCTATTACAGGAAGTTGGTGGATAGGCAAGTGTACGGATTGATCAGATGGTGTATCTCGTCAATCAGGCAGATCGGTTTTAAGAAAGTAGATCCCATGTACACGGGATATTCTTGTTTTTTTTCGGTGTAAAGAAACCGTGAGCATCTAAAGATAAATACAATTTGTGGCCACCGGCTCTAGGGAGTATGGAGGACCAGCACCTTACGGATAACATAATACCCATGACATATAAGGAGATCGTCTAGAAGCACGCTTCTCGGACTATTCGGTCACCTGATATTGTGTGATTATTTCATGCATATTACATGCATGCTAATGGAAAAAGCAGCAAAACTTTCTAGAGATGAACTGAAGGAATGTTTACCTTCATGAGATCTGCCTAAATGGCCAAAATCAAAAGTCTGAAAGGATATATGAACCGAAGAAATGTGGAAATAAATTCTACATGCTGAATGCCTTCCAGAGCACAAATTGTAGAAAAAGTTCTTATAGATAGATAACTGAATTATGACTATTCGTATCAAAAGTGAATCTAGCCCGTTGCCCACGGGATTTCCGAGAAGACGCGATTACTCGACCAACGTAGCATACATAGGGTGTAAGTGGAGCGGTAGGTAGTAATATCGGAGCGTGATGGGTAAACGGAAGAATTTAACTAACTTTGAAAAAGAATAGAGTGTGACAGCTCGGATAGCGTATGCCCTGATTTCCCTAACGGCTGAACTGGTGGTTTGTTCGCGAACCACCGTAGTTAAACAGCATCAAGACTAGCGTGAAAATGGTCAAATAACGACCTCGAGACAAAATTGCAGAGGCCAGCTAAAGATTTATGTGAAAGATAAGCCCCGAGTCCGACTACTCGTACAGACGAACAGACACAGCACTGTTCAACAGTTGACTTCCCAATACAGAAGAGGTCAACCCAAAACAGACGACTCCGACGTCATCCTCTCCTAATCACGATTCATCGGGGAAAAAGAATCGCCTGGTCCAAGGATCATGCAAGTTGGACTTCAGATGGCAGGAAAAATGTGTGCTGGCCTGACGAGTCGCGTTTTAACTCCCCTCCGTTGATGATCGTCTACGTATTGGCGCAAACAACATGAGGCACTCGATCCATCGTCCATGGTCTCGACAATACAAGCCGGTAGAAGCGATTATATAGTGTGGGGCATGTTTACCTGGTAGGAACTTGGACTCACGGTGCATGTGAAATAACGTATGACTGGTGCCCACTATGTTGAATTTCTTGCTGGCCCTGTATACCCAGCATTGTTGTAGATTATCCGGAATGGTAATGGTTTCTTCCAAGATGACAATGCGCCAAACCACAGGTACCGTGTTGTGCACGAATGGTTTGAGCAACACAGTTCAGACTTACGATTGGTCTCCGAACTCTCCCGATATCAATCTCATAGAGCACTTGTGGGACAATATGGAAGGGCATATCAAGCATCTGGATGCACCAATTACCTCCGTGCCTACACTGAAAGTCGCATTACACACAGCTTGGCTGGCCATATCTCCAAAATGCTTCTGGCATCTAATTAAATCGATGCTACGTCGGATAGCTGTTGTACTGAGGGCAAAAGACTGACGAAGTATTACGTAGGTGGTAATAATTCAGTAATCACTCTGTATGTAAAGATAGATCACATCATTTATATAAATTGTTTTTCCACAATCAGGATTTGCTCTTACTTTGTCTTCATCAAAGTTCACTGAAACATATGTCAGTCTGCTAGCTTCTAGGCACAATTTAAAAAATGAAATTTAACTTAATATGGCGGTTGTTTTGAGACCTCAAAGTTCGTTTGGGTTCTCAGTTCAGACTTTGTTCGCTACCTAAAGACTCAGTGAAGCACCAGATGTTTGAATTCTGAGTTCCTGTTTTGGTTCATTTGCTTCTTTAAAGAAAAATCAGTATTCTGGTACTTTAATTGCCCCACAAGCATTAAAGTTCGAAGGTGTTATCAAGTAGATTGGATACTGATTTAGGTCCACCCTGTTCCGATTCCGGAAACAACTCTAGAGCAGACCTACACCCATGTTGTACCTGACATTTGTTCAATTCCAATCTAGAAAGCCAAGACGCCAAATTTGAACAGCTCTATTTTACATCGACTCAGTAAAATAGACACTCAAAGCCTAAGTTGTTAGTTACACAGTACTTCACTAAAAATGGCGGCATATGAATTCGAGATATTCCTAATGTTTCATAGACAGTTGAAATATGTTATGGTAATCCTTTTAGTTAAAACTAATTACACTTGAATTTGTGTAATGTATTTCAGGTGTCTTGTGACGTATATTCTAAATTAACTTTCCTTTTTAGTTTCTTTCCCCATGTAAATCTTGAGTTTGTTCTCAGTTATACTTCACACTTAACATGATATCTTCTCTCTCAAACGAATACGGTTGGCAGCACAATTGAGGTAGAATGAACGTGACGTGTGCCTGTTATGAGATAAGAAGCAGAGATATAAACTAAGAGACGACAGTTGCTTGTGTGGAGTGTGGGGTGTTGAATGTGGATGATACTGAATTGTTAAGTAAAATGTGAAGTGCTGTGATGTATTGATGAAAACATCTGCAATAAAGCCAATTTCCGTAAGTTTGACTTGTGTTTAAATGATTCGTCTGGCCGTTAAGGTTTAATTTAGGAACTCTTTCATCGTACGGTGTTGTTTTTCAAATAACGTAAGAAGAGCGACAAAGAATCAGTACGAAAAGACTTTACGTTATATTGGCGCCTGAACTTCCCGGATAACCCGGCCGTTAAAGATTTCGCAATGGTGTTATGTTCTTTCCACAACGTGAGACAAGAAAAATAAAAGAAAACCCTTCTTCAGCGCTTCGAAAAATAAATGTGTGTGATGTTGCATTCCACACACCAGATTGACTGGGAGTTCTTAAGTATACGTTCTACAGCGGATGGCTGCCTGCAACGATTCATGGTCACGGCTGACCCGTGGGCCATGCCCCCGGCCCTCTTTCGAGGGGTGTGTGTGACGTGCCTGCCCCACAGGAGACACACGACATAAAGGCAGATAGCAGCGAGAACGAACTTCTGCGTAGCTCAGTTGGTAGAGCGACTTGTTACGAAATAAGTGAAATCGGGTTCGGTCCCCAGCGTGGACCAAAAATGACGGAGAAATTTACTTCGTTATAATGGCGCCTGAACTTCCCGGATGAGCCGGCCGTTACAGATCTCGTAAATGTGTGATGTTCTTTCCACACAGCGAGACAAAAAATAAGAGAAAACCCTTCTTCAGCGTTTCGAAAAATAAATGTGTGTGATGTTGCATTCTCCACACCAGATTGACTGGGAGTTCTCAAATGCACGTTCTTCAGCGGATGGCTGCCTGCAGCGATTCATGGTCACGGCTGACCCGTGGGCCATGCCCCCGGCCCTCTTTCAGGAGGGGGTATGTGTGACGTGCCTGCCCCACAGGACGCACACGACATAAAGGCAGATAGCAGCGAGAACGAACGTCTGCGTAGCTCAGTTGGTACAGCGACTTGTTTTGGAATAAGTGGACTCGGGTTCGATCCCCGGCGTGAACCAAATATGGCGAAGAAATTTACTTCGTTATAGTCTGCAGCAGACAGAAATAATTAAAGTACGTATTTATGATGCCCTGAAAATGACTCAGGTTCCCATGAGAACACATCTTTGCACACATAGCTATTATGTTTAAAAGGTTGTGACCTGTCTGCACATGCTTCTATATAAGGAATAAGTGCCATTTTTGAAACTAATCTTGAGATTAAGATTTTACGGACTGTTTGTTGACCACTTTTGCATCAGAACACAAAATCGTACAATGTAGTTGAACACGTACCTTCCATAAATTTTGAGACTTTTTTTAGTATATTTAATGCAAGCTAAGAATGAAACTGCTGTTAGTAAGATGGAGACACATACTCTGAGGCGGTTTGGACATGAAGGAATGAGTGATGAGATGCTTACTAAGAATATTTTTCAGCCCAGGTGGCAGGAAAAAAAAGTAGAGGAAGACCATGGAAATCGTTGGAGGGCCACATTCAGAAATGTCTGCACGAGAGAAACATAGTAGCGTGAAGTACAAAACTTGATGTCAGTGAAGCTCGAGCTGTGTGCCAAGATCGCTATAAATGGAGATATTTGATACATCAACAGTAAGTAAAATCTAACAAAGTCAGTTTTGAACTTTAATGTGGCAGATGAGCTTTCTTTGAGAAGTCTACCCCTGAATCTCAGAAAGCAGCTTAGTGTTAGGTATGTATGTTGAAGATCTATGGGCCGCCCCGGTGGCGCAGTGGTCTAAGGCGTTGGCCTCTGATCATTCGTCCGTAAGGGGTCCGGGTTCGAATCCCGGTCAGGCATGGATGTTGTGTTTGTCTTACGGCACTGGCTCTCTCCCTTCCCTGGAACCAGTGACCCTAAATTAGGGGCGGGCGACTGCTTATAGCCCATTGAGTTGCTCACGGTGGTCGTTAAACCTCCAATCAAAAAAAAAAAAAAGATCTATGTTATATTAGCTGTTCTACTGGTCTTGCGTTCGTGTTTGGAGTTGTGTTCACTTTTACAATTATTATTGAGAAATTTAGTTTTATGTAGAACAGGAGTGAACATGACCAATATTTCCAAAATTCTTTTTCCAAGTGAATGATTTTTCCATCATGTGTCCTAATTCCATACTTCTTGTAATGGTTCGTTTTCGGAAAAATAGAGTAGATAAATCAGTTTTGCCCATATGGGCAAACATTTTCGCATAGTTTCTGTTTTGTACTGGGTCGCAGCACAAAAGTGTGACTTTCGAATATGTTGTTAGCTACATTTTGATATCAAAGGTTTTGTCTTCTCGTTTTATTCTTGATGGTCCAAATTTTCGTCAAAGGATATACGGTAAAAAAATAAGTGGTGTGAATTCGCGGGAAAAGGGTAATGTGCAGCAAAGTTACCGACAGGTCACCGATTTTTAAGGAAATTTCCGATTTGAAATTTCACGCGGAAATATTATAACATGTTTTCCATTGTCACCAATTTCGTTTTTTTTTTTTTTTTTTTTTTTTTTTCAGAAATGGCAGTTTCTGAATTTTCTGCTATTATACTAAAATTTCCCGATAACCTCGATCTTGATTTCTTCAGTAGCAGATATTATTTCCTGACATACGAAGTAAGAAATCCTTTCCTTTTGCGCCTAGTGGAGATCGAGTCCGGTATGACTTAGACCCTGACGAGGAGCGACTTCGATTGACACTTGCCACCTACACCTAATCACGTTTGAGGTAGAAAGAAACGGATGGGGACTGGATGATGACGGAATTATTTTCGCTGCGAATGTGGGCTAATTGGTGATTTTATTTTAAACAGGAGGTTATTTTTCTGAATAGGTTTATAACAATTTCATGTTTTTATTGGAAGAGTTATCACAATTGTTGCTCTTTATGACTTTTAAAAGCAACTGAATGTTTTGGAGCTAGAGTTTTTACACTGATAATGACCTTCAGTTATGTTTAACAACAGATTAAATGCCTTTAATTAGTACTATTTCACAAAATCTCTAAATACAAAATTTATTCTTAACAGGTATAATCTTTTGTGTTAAGGGGTCCATACACGATTATTGTACAGGTGATTCTATGATACATAGATATCATACAAATCACCCGTGCTATTGTGCTAGTGCACCACCTGGTGGGGAGAAATATCTGTTGCCACAATAATCGAAATATCTTACGATATGCTATCCACAATATAGATCTCGTGATGATCAGAACTTCAAAATCAGGTCCTCCGACTGGCAATTGAAATTTAATAGTTAATCAACACTGAAGTATACCCACGATCCGCTCTTATTCCCAGAAAACTTCGGTCACATGGATACAGAAAAAGAGATAACAGAATTTGTTCGTTAATATACGAAATAATTGTTAAAAGGTTCCCGAAAATTCAGATTCTTTTTCTGTTACGTATATATCTTAAAAACGGCAATTTTCCATTAATACACGAAATGAATTGTGTAAAGGTTTCTGAAAATTCAGAATGTTCTGTTAACATCTCTTAGAAACGGCAATTTTCTGTTATTAATTGGAGAAGGATGAACTAAAGTATTTATGCACATTCACTTATAAAAATAAATGATGAAATTTAGGTTTTTCCATCATTTTACAAAAAAGGTTGAATCAGGAATACTCTTCGTTAATTCCCGAAAGAAATCCCGAAAAGTAACACATCAATTTTAGGAATTTTTTTTTTTTCAGTTAATGACGGTTAAGATACATAAAGATCAAACGCATGGCATTTTCACTCATAAGCGTTGAGAGTATTAGCTACGAGTAAACCTAAAGGCATTGAGCTAAATTGCATTAATACGCCTCGTGGTGACATTTTAAAGAATTTTCCGCACGGAATTTGGTCGATATAAATACGTGAGTTAAACCTTAAGCAGTGGTACCAGTTCAATCTTTAAGGTGCGAGGTATTAACAGTTTATCTACAAACACTCCAGGATTTTGTAGTATGTCAGGAAAGAAAAACCAATAGCTAGTAGTTTGACGTTAAATAGTTGTAATGACGTATAATGAATAAATTTCGAACGCAACAATCTTTCAATCTTAAGTATCGACATTCATGTTCCCAATAAATATCCGGTAGTTGTTTTTAATTTTACTTTGTCAAAACGCAGGCATAAAAGACTCTTTTGTACGCAAATCTCCGTTTGACAACTGCAATCATCTCGTCATTCTCGCATGAAGAAAAAGGCGGGGACAAGACACCGACCGTAACAAAGTGATGAATATGTTTGCCGCACTTTTTCGACGTAACGGGCATGCGGTGAAAGCTCCTGAAAGTGTGGCACAAGCATTCTACTTATCAATATTCATTATCCTAGCGAGAAGTAACCTCTTCAGTTTACGCTGCCGATCTCATCATATCAGTGTAACTGTTTAGAGGCACTTGCGACGATCCTGCTAACATTGTCGTTTCTATGCTCTACATGCCGCTGATGCCGGAAGAAGAAAATATATGCTAATGTTAAAATGGATAGATCACCATTTTATTTAAGCGGAGCCATACTCTTTGCTCGTTTTACCACGGCGTGCACTTCAAGTGAAAAAAAGGGGGCCTTTACCTACAACCTTCTTAACGGCGGCCGCAGCTCAAACGCCATTCTTTATACCGTATCATTGAGTCCTCGTATGCTGCACTGAAGCGGATTCAAATCTAATAAGGGTTCCACCAACTTCTTAGCGTGGGCAATCGTTTCAGCTGATCATAGAGGACCGGAGAAAAATGTCATTGTTATCCAGTGATAGAATGACTATGATATATCATGAACACGCCACACACCCTTGCCTGCACTCTCTGTTATTGAAAACGCTTTGTCTTGTTTAAGTAAATGGAGCTCTTTCAATAGTGCTTGAAGGTATTATCTTAAGAGGAGGCATACGAAAACTACAAATACACCCACTTTTTTAAACGCAACCCTTCCTGAACAACAAGGTCATAAATACTCTCGCTTTAGAAATTTTATTGAAGCATCGTGGTCTTAAATTCGTGAGGAATATAAAGCATACTGGCCAAGTCAAGAAATGCTCTCATACAAGATTTAACTTTGGGAATTCATAGCCAAAGAAACTATGGAAAATCGTATTTCATAAAGTGAGAACTTTTTATAATTGCTTTTTGTAGAGTCTTTGATATGACATGGCCTCTGTTACGGGATTGGATTTCCTTGTGCATGAAGACCCAAAATTTTCGTATCCATGCGCATGGAACTATTATAGAGTTGGACATCCGTTGAAGGTTTTTTTGTGATCGGTGAACACTACTGGACATCATTTTGAAACTTCAGGTGTTAATCTCCTTGGCCGGCCATTTCTAGGTCGGTGCCAGTTAGGCGAAATTAACAGATTAACCCCTGACCTGCTTCATCTACGTGAACTAACTGTTTCCAAAACAGGCTGAAGCTCGCTGATGCATTGCCTTTAAATTTTCACCACTCCCCAAACAGAAATGGCCACATAGCGGCTGAGTTTCACGAAATCTGATTGTTTTCACGGCAAATCTGTTCCTTTCCTCCTCATCTCAGCAGTACCTACTATAAAACTACCAAAGGGGGGTAAACGCCCGCATCCAGTTTTTTATTCGCTACCGCATGGCTCAAGGCATGATGGGAAAGGCCTAGTCCTCTTAACACGGAATTCATGCCATTAGGTAGAAACAAGTGACTTAAACATATTTTCTCTCCTTTCTTAGATTCTTGGACATTGTTAGTCCTTTTAACCAGAAGGATGTTAGAAAGGATTAGTGTCAACCTTTCCTCTAAATGACCACTCTGAATAACAAATCACAGTGGGAAGGCAACGCTTTCTGATGCTCTGATCTTGCAGGCTACTCTTTTGCGAAGAGATGGGACCACTAAACATACCTACCCCGAATGAATTCGTTCAAGCCGCATTAGAACCACTTCTAGGCAACGAATGCATTCGTTCAAGATGATTTTAGTCCGTTTTGCTTCTCCGGAGTTAATTCGTTCCGGCCAGGAAAAAGGCAAAATTACTTATTGCCGATTTTCTGAGTGCACTCAACCGCTGAAATCATGGAGTAAATGTTGAAATACAGGGTGTCACAAAAAGGTTTAACCAATTTCAAATGATGATAACTTTTGATACATAACTATTATCAGCATTCTGTTTGTAGCAGGTGATACGGAATACCCTCAAGTTTCCCAGAAGTGTACTCAATGGGTCCTGCGACAAAAGCACAGATTGTGGAGTTACTTAATGAAACCCGATCCGAAACGCTGGTTCAGCGGAACTTCAGAACAAATTATTGAAGCAAACCACCCACACATAACAACATCAAAAAGAGGAACAAGTCATTGAAGGAAACTGGTAGCGTCCTTACAAAGAAAAGTCCTGGAAGACCATCGCTGGTTCCAGAAAGGGAAGAGATTATGAATCAGACATTCACTCGTAGCCCTTAAAAGTCAATTAGACAAGCAGCACGACAGCTGGCCATCCCTATGTCGTTAGTGCACAAAGTGTTACGTCAGAGATCGGAAATGCACCCTTATGAACTGCAGATAACCCATCACATAACCCCAAATGATCATGTGTAACGTAAACAGTATTCAGAAGAAATGTTGCAGAACATTGCAAGTGCTGAATCATTCCTGTAAAAAATCTGTTTCTCGGGTGAAACATGGATGAACCTTTCCAGAAACATGGATGTTCATTTTTCTGGTAAGGTTATTAAACAGAATGTGATAATTTGGGGAACTGAACACCCGCACTGCACAATGGAACATGAGCATGCTAGCCCAAAGGGTGTGCCATTAATGATCGACCGTATTATTGGACCGTTTTTATTTCAGGAAGCGACCGTGAGAGCTGATAATTACCTGGACATGATTGAGCAGTTTGTGTTTCTCCAGTTGCACGAACTTGCAAATCCGGTCATTTTTCAACAAGATGGGGCGCCACGTAATTGGGCTTTAATGGTGAGGAGGTCTGTGGATACCAAATTTCCCAATCGATGGATTGGGCGTGGTGATCCCATTGCATGGCCCCCACGTTAGCCGGACTTAAAATCGTGTGACTTTTTTTATGAAGATTCATCAAGAGTGAGGTTTACAGTACCCCTGTTTCAGACATTGCTGACCTAAAGGGGAGGATTACACATGTACTGCAGAATGTTAATATAGACATTCTCGAACGAACATATTTGGAATTGGAATACCATTTAGACATTGTTCGGGTGACAAACTGTGCCCATGTCGAAAGTCAATAAAACTTCATGATCTGTTCTGTCAATTAATACAAGTTGTGTATTGAGATCATTTATATTAACACTGTTACGATTATTTGTAATTGGTTACACGTATATGGGACACCCTGTACATTGTTCACATGATTTCGCTGTAAAATAAACTTCTAACAAACAAACTATTTGTTCGCACGAGAGCCTCATTCTCTATTTAGCGACAGATGGTTCGACGCAGTTCCGAAAATTACAACAGAATTTCACTTACAGTTTCAGTTTTGATCTTGATATGACGTCAAACGGCCCTACACTAGCACCGCCTTGAATATTTCTCGTTGGAGACATCGCAACATACGCCTTTGGGAAATGCCTGATATTTTTTGAAACTAGGGTTTAGGAAGTTCTTGCTAACCACAGCGTGCCCAAAACGCAGAGGGCGAACCGAACTCATGTTACTCAACACAGCTGTCTGCTTTGTACCTATATGGCACAAGAAGCGACTACATAGTTAGACAGATGTCATCTTAACATGTCAACGTGCTACATGTTTCGTGGATGTAAGTGTTCGATAATATTTGTCTTATAATTATCATTTTACAACGTACTTGGACTTGGTAACCGAATATATTAAGCACTTCAGTTGTATAGCTTATGTAATGGATTTTATTAAAATTGTCGGTGTGGATTTGGAAACAAACGTGTGTTCTATATTAAAATAACACTTCGTTGTTCTAAGGATAACCAATCCGACTATTATTGAGACCATTCGTTTTGGTAAAATATTTGCTGTTCATGATCATAATCAAGAAAAATCACAAAGATATATTTTTTTATACACCAAAAGATGTATCATGCAGTAGCAAGAGCTACTACCGAAATCTCCAGTGAGCTACTTTTTTGATGAATTTCAATTTCAGTTACCCTATTGGTAAACTATATAACTTGACTCTACAGTCAACTAAAAGATCAAAAAGTTAATTTTAAGAGTGGAATTATAAACTTTTAGAAAGCACGAGCATTGCATATGGGATATATATCGCGCAATGTTTTTTAACATCGCAAAGAAATAAACAATAGTTACGTAAGTCAAATGGAAATGGTGATGCTATGCCCATAACGCATACGATAAATATAGACATCAAAGAGAAGACATTTCTGGTGAATCACCATAAAGTCTGTAAAACGTTTACAGTATGACTTCTAAGTACCATGATCTCTTTGTTTACGTCATTTTGTCTGCATGGCTGCCTGGAATCGTTTAGCATCCCGAAAACAAGATTTTTCTATACAACAAAGTAATCAATTTTAAGCAGCAATGGAATTCAAAAACACCGCTGGGACAAATCACTTCCTTCGGTACTTAAAAGTCAAATTTTTATCTAGCAGGCTTCGGTAAGAATTTAAATTTTTAATGTAATCGTGTCTTTCACACCATTTTGAATAAATGGGTATCGATTACACAGAACATAGTGAAGAGCAACTTAACACATACTTGAGAGGTAACGCTGATTTTTTTCGGCAGTTAAGACCACTAGAGAGCCTCAAATGCTATATATGGAGTGGCTCGTCCACAAAGTGTCTCTGATTTCAGCAAAGCGGAAGGGCCAGTGCCTTGGACATACACACCTCTCAAGCGTCATCCGGGACACGAATTCGGACTAAGCTCAGAGAAATGGTCAGAAGATACGCCTTTAAACTTCTCAGGTCGTAGAACGAATTTACGAAGTACTACGTAAAATACTAACATTTTCGAAAATTATATAACGCAAAACGTAATACTGAAACCGACATGCATTTCATCATAATTACAATATATATATTGTACATTATTCTCATTCGACATTCAAAGAGACACTTCGGTTTCATTATATATATGTTTCGCGATGTAATGACGTTATGGATACAATTCTGAGGATTACGTCCCCGTTATCATTACCACTTTGTTAAATGATCAACGGATAATAATCTTCACAAATGCAGAGGTCACTTCACTGGATGAGGGCACATCTTCCTACAATAGCCCCCAACTTTATTATATAGCAGCTGGAACTTCATTAAATGATCAGGTTATTCGTCTCTAGTAAATTATTATCATAATCAAGTTTCACGTGACACTGATCATGATATATTTCGCGGGATTATCATAGAGTGGTTATTAAAGGCTGTTCTGAATCAGAAACAGGGTCTTGTATCCAGTCCTTCTCCAGGGCAACCTAGTTACCTCACTCGTTGAGATGTGCAAAACGGAAGTGAGGCTATTTTTCTCGATGAGGAAAGTGCGTTCTCCACTGGTTACGAACTTTAAACTTACTATTCTTAACTTCATATGGCTTTAATACGACTTCTGTAAGCAGAGATAGCGGAAAAAGATTTTTATAGATAATAATATGAAATTGGGCCTCTATGTGTCGTCAAAACAGCTCTTATCCTGGGAGGAATGGAACCTACCAGGTTTCTAGATGTATCTTGTGTCATCTAGGGCTAACACGTCAACAGCAAATCCTTTAACTCTTGTAAGTCACGCTGTTGAGCCGTCATCGATCGAATGTGTTGTTCCAACACAGACCACAGATGCTCGATTGGATTGATGTCTGGAGAATTTTGAGGTCAGAGAAATGACTGGAAAACTTCCTCAGTGCCCGCGAATCATTCTGGAACAATGAGGGCTGTGTGCCATGGCACATTATCCTGCTGAAAGGAAGCGCTATTAGAGGGAAATACTGTTGACATAAAAGGATGCACCAATGATGTTCAGGTATATGGTAGACGTCCTAGTTTCCTGCACATGAATGATTGGACCCAGGGTTTTTCATAAGAATATTGCCCAAAGTATTACATTTCCTCCACCGGCTTGATTTTGTCCCACTGTGAATCCTGGAGCCAACACTTTTCCAGAAAAACGACGCTCACGTACCCATCCGTCCACAGGAAACCAGATTCTGCGAACCAAACGGCCTTCTCCCAACCGTTCAAGTTACAGGTTTGACCATCGTGTGCCCATTGTAGGGGATTTCGAGGGCGAACCGAGGCTAGCATGGGCACTCGGAGTAACCTGCGGCTACGCAGCCTCATTTTCAGCAGAGGTCGGTATACTGTGTGCCGTGACATATTACTCCCGTCAGCAGCATTCAAAATACTTGTGAATTGCGCCACAGTATCCATTCTGTTAGCTCTTACCGTACCGGATAGCCTTTCCTCACATGTAACACCTTGCCGGCGGTTCGTGGTATTTTCCTTCCTCGAACCGTTTTTGAAAGTACTAACCACGGCTGACCATGAGCAGCACACAACCTTTGTCTCTAAAATGCACAAACCCAGTCGTCTGGACATTACGATTCAGAGTTTATCAAACACGCTTTAGTGTCCCGCCTGTAGAACAAGAATAACACTGATTAAAAGATCAAATCAGATCAGATCATAAGTAGAGAATTTTAGGAAGGGAGTATCTGACCCCTGGTGTGAAACAATCCTTAGAAATAGGAAGCTAGGAGATTTGGGATAGAGTGCCCGACAGGAAAGTCAAACGGAAGCGAGGCAGAAAAGGGAAGAAAGACGCTCTTATTTATTGCCGGGGGGGGGCAGTACCCGGGACCCGACTGCTTAACGTGCCCATCCGACGCACGGTGGATATTTAGTGGTTCGAGCGTTCGTACCTGCCTGGGATTGTACCTGAGGTCTTCTCCGTGGCAGTCACGAACGTTGACCACTAGGCCACCCACGGCCCCTGGTTAACAAAGGTGTTATTTATACCATTTCACAACCTTCACCCGCGAAGTCGTTCAGCTGCAATTTCTTCGTATTACATAAAAACGCGCTGTCAAAATGCTTTGACTCTTCGGTGTATTATGTGTCGAAAATGATACTTGTTTGAGCCTTCTGTGTAATTGTAATGATTTATTTATATATACTGGGAGGTTGGTTTCCCATTGGCGTCTATGATATTAGTACGTTTTCAGTGATTTCGCAGTGATACACTGATAAAGAGATTATTTGACCTTAACCTGTCTATCTAGCTATGAGTGAAATTTTTGTGTCACTTAGGAAATTTAAATATATTCATTTCAAATACCAGGCGGGAGAAAATTCTTGAATATAATTTAAATACACCCAGAAAAGTATGGGGGTTGGAGATTTATTGAAAACGGCTGGCAACCTTGTTTAGAAATGCATATCTCCGGCGAATAACTATTTTACCCAGATATGTTCTAACGAACAGGACATACAAATGTCACAGAGCATGACAATATTTTTAACTCATATAAGTTATCTAGTAGTGTAAATGCTAGACTCTACTGTGTTATGAATTGCAGTGAGATCGTGTTTCCTTTTCTCTCTTGACCTAGTGTTTGGAGTCCTAAAGAAGAAGCGCGCCTGGCAGCTGCAGATGAACTAAAGCAAACATAGGTTTAGACTTCGATGCAAAATTCTGACACGGCAAAATTAATGGCAAATCTTGTTTTATATTTCAACAACACTTATTTAAGCAAACCTTCTCTCCTTCTAAGTAGAAAAGTGAAATAACTATAGGAAAAATATACCAATTCTGAAATCTTGCATTCCGATGGAACTGAATGGTATTATATTTCAATATAACTTTTAAGTTCTTTCACTTGTGTGTTACTGACGGAATACAGGAATGAATAATTACTTATTCTCTAACCAAATGTTAAAATTCTTCTGTTTTATGAACCCCATGATTTTCACACACGAACCACTGAATTGGGAACCTTTATGTAGATGTACGTAAACGTCACCAAAGCAGCGTATATGGAAAATACGTAGTCACGTGCGACACCACATGATCTAGGCAAACATTTAAGAGTGCTGCCCGTCAGTAGTGTTGAACACAATGAGAAAAATAAAGGATCTTTTGGAGCTTGGTGAAGGGCTTATTGTGGGTACGAGTCTGAATCGAGCGACGATTTCGAAACCTGCCGAACTGACAGGTTTCACAAAAGGTGAGATATCCCGGGTCTTTAACCACTGCAAAAAATAACCCACATTGCCTGTAACTGTAGCGCGACGATAATCTGTCAGGAACGAGATCGTCGTCGTCTAAAATGTCTTGTACTGATAAACAGGTCGTCTTGGGTGTAGCATTTAACCGAAGCGTCCAATGAAGACTGTTCCTCACCCATTTCTCAGAGAAATATAAGCATGGAATTGAAGAGGATCGGTATTGGCAGTCTCATGCCTATACGAAAGCCACTGATTTATGTGAAGAATCGGAACGTTCGTCAATAGTGCTGTCTAGAACACAATACCATGACTGAACACTGGAAGACTGGAAAAAAGTAATGCTGTCCGATGAGTCGCGGTACATCTTGTTCTGTACCGACGGTAGGCAGCGAGTTTGGCGGGATCCTTAGAGGTAATAGACACAGCTCGCCTTGAAATACAACTCAAGGGTCTGGAGGTGACGTCATGGTGTGGGACACGTTCTGTTGGTAGGAATGGCTCCCCTAATATTCATGGAAGGTCGGATGTTCTCCAAAGATGATCCGAGCGTTGCTGACGATAAAGTCTATCCGGCAATGATGACTTTTTATACAGCAAGTGGCGGCTGTTTCATGAACGACAATGTTGACTTTTTATACAGCAGGTGGCGGCTGTTTCATTGACGGCAATGTTGACTTTTTATACAGCAGGTGGCGGCTGATTCATGGACGGCAATGTTGACTTTTTATACAGCAGGTGGCGGCCGTTTCATGGACGGCAATGTTGACTTTTTATACAACAAGTGGAGGCTGTTTCATGGACGGCAATGTTGACGTTTTACACAGCAGGTGTAGGCTGTTTCATAGACGACAATGCTGACTTTTTATACATCAGGTGGCGGCTGTTTCATAGACGGCAATTTTGACTTTTTATACAGCAGGTGGAGGCTGTTTCATGGACGGCTATGTTGGCGTTTTACACAGCCAGCAGGGGGATGCTGTTTCATAGACGGCAATGTTGACTTTTTATACATCAGGTGGCGGCTGTTTCATAGACGGCAGTGTTGACGTTTTATACAGCAGGTGGCGGCTGTTTTATAAACAACAATGTTGACGTTTTATACAGCAGGTGGCAGCTGTTTCATGGGCGGCAATGTTGACTTTTTATACAGCAGGTGGCGGCTGCTTCATGGACGGCAGTGCTACTGTACATCGCGCAGGATGCATTCACCAATGGATCATCGAGTATGACAGCGACTCGCATCGTCTATCCTGGCCATCACAAAGTCAGGATTTGAACCTTATTGATAATGTATGGGACATGTTAGAAGAAAACGTCAGGAACAAAGTGATCTTCCATCAATCTGAGCTATTTAAAGAACCGTCTAATGAACGCAAGGCATGCTGTAGATGTACTCCAGCAACTTCTGGAATTTATGCCAAACCGCATACGTGCCTTCTTTCGGGCAAAGGAAGGTACAACCAAGTATTGAATAAAAGTTTCTAGTTCAATGGTCGGGATGTGTGCATATTTTTAATTTTAAAGACGCAGTAAAATAGCAAAAGAAAGGATAATTTAAAAATTCTGTCCATTTTCAGATTATGCACTTGCAGAACGGAATGGTTTTTGCAGAATCTGTGAGAAAATCCAGGGTATTTTAAAATAGCAGTTTCTACAACGTTTTAGTGATTTCAAAACAGCTGAGGAACACAAAATCTATTATAGCTGAAGAATAAATCTCGGTGCGAAGCCCAGTTACCAGCGCTCAGAATTATCAATAGCGCGAGGATATTGTGCGCCAACAGCGAATAATGAACTTCGAGTTGAATTCACGAAGTCTTTCACGTCAATTAACTTTACCTGTAGGGCGAAGTTGTAAATGGAAGTTGCACAGATCCTTGTTTCCTCTAAATTATGTAATACATTTTGTGTAGCTTATAATCAAGTTAGCTAATAAGAGCTCCGCCTCGGCTTTCAATTGACCTACCTTCATTTTGGAAGAGGGAAGGGGGTGTGGAGGATTCGGTAAATGCATGCTCGCCGAGGCATCTCACTAAACCTCTCCTCTGGTTTAACGCGCAAATATTTACGGAATGTGTTGCACTAGATCCTATGTAATTATGCGCAGCACCAAATTGGAAAAAGAAAAATGTTCGTAATCTCCAACATTGTCGCATCTGGTTTAAGAAACACCGGACTACCGAAACTCAGCTGCTGCTGTACAAAGTGGGACTTGTTTTATTATTCCTGTCGAACTTTTTATCCAAGCAAGAAATTCTAATCTAGCACGTAAAGGTACAATAATGACGAAATTATTGAATCACTTTAAAATTAAAATCATCTGCAAGATCATGAAGCGGGATACGGACGAAATAAGAGGAATTTAGCAATCTTCTTCAAAAGGTATTAGCCACTTAAATGAGAGAGTCAGGTATTTCACAGAAATCAGATTAATTTATTGCATCATTCCAGCGATCGGGAGTAACTTAGAACCTCATATCTTACACCTTAATTGTTTCAAATGAAATACGATTTAATGAGAAATAAAAGGTATTAATTCAGAGGGTTTCAATATTTTCAGAATTTCGACCAAAAATTATATAAATTAAAAACAAATTGAATTCTTAAGCAGTAGAGATGTGCGGATCAGAAAGTCACAGAACATACTAAATTGAAGTAAAACTGTAGGTATTTGGTTCAATGAAATTAAAGAATTGCAACATACGGCCGAATTCAGGAATTCAATTCTTTCGGCTTTGCAGAAAATCAGGATAAACATTTGTACAATATTTAAAGCGGATCGTGAGCACTTTGTACAGCAGAAACAACATATTCACTCAGCTCATTTCTAAAGTAATATCTCCCTTCTCGTCTTTTAACCCATACCCAAACAAAATCCGAAAGTGTTGCGAAGGTATAACGTTCATCCAAAAGAAAGAACATTCTACTGACATTTCTTAATGGGGAGTCTGTAAGATATACCGTAATTTAACCTTCCTCTTTAGTTCCTTTCCTCTTACGTAAATTTTGGTTTAGTCTGAAAGCTACATTTTCTCTCTCGTCGAATTTGCGTTTGTCAATCTTTCGACGGATCCAAGTGTAATGGCATCTGCGAAAACTGATGATTTGAAATGTATTGAGGTATTTGAGTTTGTACTAGAGGTTTTATTCGAGGTATTCGCGAATTCTCGCGCTGACTTGAGTAGTCACACACGCTCTCACTACATGTTGACCCTTCCTTACCATAGATTCCGACTTGTTTGCCGAACGTTGGTGACATCATACTGTTTCGGAGCATGAGGTAATTTTTTTGAAATTGCTAAAGTATTAAGCAAATCCTACATTCTGTGTTGCTGAAAGAGAAAGAAAGAATATTGTGTCTCGTTGCTTACGATTTGCGACCAAACTATTTGATTGAGCATAATGTTTAGCCGTAATATTCCTTCTGAATGAATAAAGAAATTGAATCTTTTAAGTGAGAATCATTTAACATTTTTCTGGCCGTTCTATGTTACAGTGCTTAATTAATTGATTCTTGTTGGTTACGTATCAATTTTGACGAAGTTAAGCTATTCGAGATTCAACTAAGGCGATTCATCTAAGGTAATTCAGTAAGCTTTAGAGTGAAGTAAGTTACTGTAGCTGAGATTTACGCTCTAGTCAGAAGAGTGTATGTAATCCAGTGAGGTTTTTTGTTGAGGTATTAGTTTGAACCATAAGCAGACATAAAGTAGAACACATATTACACCACGAACAACAATTATCCCACAAGGCGTTCAGGAAACCTCATGGATATGTGAATTGAATTCGTTTGCCCATGCGTAACCATATTTTAGGAGCTGAACTCTCGTCTGAACTACCAGTACACTTTCTTTTACTTTACTTGTGCCAGTTTTCACTCAAAAATGGAACAGCAGCACGTCTAGATAAAATATTTTTCAAATTTAGGAGAAAAGGGTGTTCTGAATAAATTGCATTGCAGAATCTGATGAAACATACCTTGCACTAGGTGTAAAACGTCTCACCATTTCAGCCTTTAAAAATGTCACAGGGTACGTCACAGGGTATCCTGCATGGTTCTTGATGTCACAGGGTATCCTGCATGGTTCTTGAAAACTGTGTTTGTAATATTTTTCAGCATTCGCGAATTTAGAGAAAACGTTATTCTTATTTCTTTCTCCCATCATGATCAAACCTGTTTGCTGAAGTTTAGATCTAGCGTACTTTCTTGCTCAGTATTTACATAAAAGTTCTTGTAATAACATTTAGATATTTCCTAACTTTAGTTTCTTTATAGGGATGGTTGGTAGCGCTGTCTTGAATTATTATCTAAAGTGTAGGCATTATTTTGGCACGGATACAAAGAAGAGACGTATTCAAATTTCATAACTGTTGTTATTTTATTTTTCTGGATTATGTATTCAACGCCACTGGTTACTTCACTATCTGCCGACATGCAATGGCGTAAGAGTTTGCGAGTCTTCAAGTTAACAAATTTCTTTCCTTTCCTCCTCGAGCAATTTTTAACAGAACATAATAAATGAACGTCGTGAGCACGAAATGGGTTTGAATAGTATAACCAAACCAAGAAAACCGTAGTGTACCAAAACTCCACTATTCGTTTATGCAAACATTGTGTTCTCATAGAATAGGACATGCATGTTCTGTGTAAAGCTCGCGAACTTATAGCAGACCATGAAAGTAAATTGCTCGGAAGCAATATTTGAACGGTCTCTTGAAAAATTTGAAATTCCTATTCATTGGCTAGCTATTACCTGACTGCTCGAGATAAAAACGACGGATATTTTCACATTTTCCTTGAAAATTTCATGCTAGCCGTATGGACGCGTGCAGATAGCTGATATACACTCTATTATTCAAAGTATTCGGACACTACCCACTATTTGCACACGTACACAGAATGGTTGCTCAGGAAGGTGCGCTGTGGAATGGGGAGGTAAGTGTATAAAGCTGAGACGTTCTGCCATGTTATCAATAACTTTGAAGCGGATATGCCGCATGGACGTGAACTTTCCTATTTCCAGAGTGGGCTGATCATAGAATGTCATTTGAGCAGCGTTTCCATACGTTACTCATATCTTTTGGTCCACGCTTTGGACACAGTACGTATGTAAGGAAATTTAAATCTTTTAAATGACTCATATTACAGAAGAAATAGATATTTTCGACGCATAAAATAACAATCAAAGTTACCTAATTTAATTTTCCTATTTCGGAAAAACTGTAGCAGCCCAAAAAATATCAAGTCACTCATGTATGTGGCTTTTAAAAAAATATGTAGTTAACTAAAATACGCACACACACATATATATTCAAAACACTGTTTTGTAATCTAACGTGAAGTTAAATAAACACACAATGAATGACAATTGGCTGCCCCGTTGGGAAAGCGGTACTAAGCCTTGACTTTCAGTCATTCTTTCGAGATGTCTCTCAGTTCGATTCGCAGGGAGGTATCGATGTTGCGTTTGTCCAATGGCTCTAGCTGGTTTTGCCTTCCCCGGAAGTAGTGGTTTATCAGTGGGATCGAGCAACTGCTTGTGTCCAGATATGCTCATGCAAGTCGTTAAACCCTGAAATAAGATGAAAGTTGGTGTGTTTGTATTTCTCCAGCGAGTAAGATATATTCGAAACGCAAGAGTTGTGAAACTTCAGAGAGAGTTTTGATCTCTAAAATAGTGGATCAAAAGCTATTTAAATCGATGAACCGATGCATTTTCTCCTGGATTATTTGTCTACGTGAGTTAGGAAATAACAAACAACAAATCATTCCGTTGGTAAAATAATACATTTCGAATATAAATGATGTTTTATAACATAATTTACTGCATACTGTACCTACAGGTTTTGCTTACACTTAATGCGTAATTTTTTTTGTTTTCATGAATACGGTTCTTTTAGCTGTTCAAGTTGTGACTTATTTCCTAAATTAACTTTCCTTTCGAGTTTATATTCTTAAGTGGAATTCTTTAATTCTCGGTTATATTTTTCCGTTTGAACGGCTCATCACTTTCCTGAATTTTCTTATACGTTTCTACAACACTGACAGTGGGCCAAACGTAAATAAAACCTACTTTGAGAGCGAAATGTGGTGATGAGAGTGGCGGTGCAATCGTAAAAGGGTTTGTTCATATACACTGCTGGCCATCCAAAATGCAACACCAAGAAGGAAGCATCCGATTGGCATGAAATTCGCAGCAAGCGTCGCCCGCGAGAGGACATGCAAACGACTAGCATTGTAGGGCATATGTAAATCATGTGCGCCCGGCACGCCACCGAGAAGCACTTTAAGAAGGGTCCACAGAAGGTGGAATGTAAGTAGTGAAAGTGTGTTGTGCTGCCGGACCTGTGCGTGGGAAGCTTCCTAATGCCTCGTCGCAGAATATGGCAGTCATTCCAGCACGCTTCCGAGTTCGACAGAGGACGAATAGTGGCTTATCGCGACAGCGGTTTATCGAATCGAAACATCTGCGCTCGTGTGGGACGACATCCAGCCACAGTGAGGCAAGTATGGATTCGGTGCGTGCAGGAGGGACGGACGGAACGACGTGAGCGATTGCCGCAACCGCGGCACACCACCGAACGAGAGGACCGGCATGTTGTTGCGGCGGGCATTGACTGCTCGCACCGCCACAACACGAACGCTAGCGCAGGAATTAGGGTGTGTTGCATAACAACCTGGGTCAGCACGTACCGTTCGACGTCGTCTGCAGGAACGGGGACTTGTCGCACGGCGCCCATTGCTTCGATTACCATTGACGTTACACCACCGGCGAGTGAGGCGGCAGTGGGCCGTTGAACGCCGCACCTGGACTACGGAATGGCACGACATTGTCTTCTCCGACGAATCCCGCTTTTGCCTGCAACACCACGATGGTAGGATACGCGTGTGGCGGCACCGCGGCGAGAGACTGTATGACGCTTGCATTATGCATCGCCATACCGGTCCGTCGCCTGGCGTTATGATTTGGGGCGCAAGTGGATATGACACCTGCACCCCTCTGGTACGTATCGCCGGTACACTCAACAGCCACCGCTACATCTCCAGCGTTTCGGAGCCTGTAGTCCTCCCTTACTTGCAGGACCTGCCAGCGACCATGTTTCAATAAGACAATGCGCGCCCGTACGTGGCACGCATCGTGCAACAATTCTTCACGGCCCACCAGGAATCACTGCTGCAGTGGCCCGCCTGTTCTCCCAATATGTCGCCCATCGAACTCGTTTGGTCGCAGATCGGCAACCGAGTGGCCCGGCAAGCACCAACCGCGGCTACGCCTGATGAACTATGGCAACGTGTGGAAGCAGCCTGGACCGACATACCCCAAGCCCACATCCAAAGCCTCTTTCGTTCGATGCCGCTGCGTTTAGCGGCCGTTATTGCCAGCCATGACGGCCACACGAACTATTGATGTCTGCGTGTTCTGCAAGTCGCACGGGCCTGTAAGCTCAATCGTTTCATCTTTGTATCTGATGTTATGTGTCCAGTAAATCTGGCTTTGCTATCTCGTGTCCTTCTTGGTGTTGCATTTTAGGTGGCCAGCAGTGTAGATTATCGTGTAATTTGATACTACAGTTGCTTAAAAATCACATGAAAGTACTGTACCGTATTATTCATGTTTACGTAAAGATTCAACAAGTGTGACATCAATAAGTGGATTACAATAAATATTACTGGAAGTTTTTTTTATTATTTTTCTCGTTAAAGTCAAGCGACTGTTGTTTGTTCAACAATAAATTTGCTAAAATCACCAATTGGCAGCTCCCTTGGTGCAGTGGTCTAAGCGCTGGATTGTGATCATTCGTCCAAATTGACTCCGAGTTCGAATCTCAGTGTGGCATGGATGTCGTGTTTGTCTTACAGCGTTGTCTCTCTCCTTTCCCTGTAACCATAGGCCCCAAATTATGGACGGGCGATTGCTTACAGCTCATTGAGTTTCTCACGGTGGTAGTTACACCCCCAACAACAACAACAAAAAATCACACACATTAAAACATCATAAAGAGTAGCTTACATTATGAGGCTTATTACAAAGGCAAAGTCATATGGCCACAGTGGTCTAAGCGACGGCTTAAACCACTGCGGCCATATGAATTGACTATTCGTCCTGCGGCCATATGAATTGACTATTCGTCCTGCGATCATATCAATTGACTATTCGTACTGCGGCTACATCAATTGACTATCCGTCGTGCGGCCATATCAATTAACTATTTGTCCGAGATGGGTCCAGGTTCGAATTCCGGTGAGGCATGGATGTTGTGCCTATCTTACAGATTGGCTCTGTCCCTTCCCCTGTATCCAGTGGTCTTAAATTACGGACTGGAGAGAGCATATAGTCCATAGGGTCGCTCACGGTGGTCGTTAAATTACGAAAGCTAAAAAAAATTAAATTCAAATGGTTACTTGTTGTTCTGCACCTTTTTTTGTTTCTGGGTTTAAGGACCACTATGAACAAATCTAAGTACATAATCAGCCCCCTTCCGCCGCCCCGGTGGCCTAAGGCGATGGTCTCTGATCATTCGTCCGAAAGGGGTCCGGGTTCGAATCCCGGTGAGGCATGGATGTTGTGCTTGTCTTACGGCACTGGCTCTCTCCCTTCCCTGGAACCAGTGACCCTAAATTTGGGAAGGGCGACGGCTTATAACCCATTTAGTTGATCACGGTGGTCGTCAAACCTACAATCAAAAAAAAAAAAAAAAATCAGCCCCCTTCCCTAACTTAGAGCATTTGGTTCTATGGAAGGCAGGAGCCAGCGCCGTAAGTCAAGCTCACCACCCTTGCCTCAAGCGGGACTGGAACTAGGCCCTAGCCCAATGGACTCCCGCAGCTAGATCAGAGGGGAGGCATTGACTACAAGTCTAAGCTATTCTGATTAATGCAACGCGTGAAATACGAGAGTTCAGGCAGAATCTTCACTAGTCGCGTCCTTCCAAAATTCTTGGTATTGTTCTTTCGTGTATCAGTGATCTAGAAATCAGCAGAACGAACGTCGTGTTTTTCCAGATACTTTTTCAAAAAACGTAGTCCTAATTCTAAAAAAAAAACTTCCGTTTCTGAAACCGGCTTGAATGAAAATGCCATCTTTATATATTCACAAATTGGTAGAGAAGTTAGAATTAGGGCAACAAAATTTATTTCACTGGTCTGGTTTCTAAGAAAACCAACTTCTATCCTTGACAAAGACAAACTTTTATTTCCGCTTAAGAAATCTGTATGGTAACATTAACATACCATCTTAGGCGAAGCTGTCACACTGCTGTTGAATGCCACACTCATAATGAGCAATGAATCTCCTTTTCTATGAAGATATTGCGCATTTCTGCATAATAAGTGCGTCATCATTGCGACGGTAATTACACCATAATGTAATAACAGGTGAATAATGGTGCAAAAACGGAAAAATATTTTGACAGGGCGTAAGCTTAAATGAAATAAAACGAACTTCTTGGTACAACAAATAAAGCAAGATGGAAATTTCAAGCAAATTCAGAAGTTAGGCATTAGTGTTCGGTTCATACAGGGCTAAAGACAGGTTTCGCATTACTAGAGTTAACACTATAATTCTGTCTAAGACCCTTTTTTATTTTATCAAAGAATAAAGATAAGCTTAATTGCAACGTATTGTGCAGAGAATGATTCTTTTGAGCATTGGAACGCGTATCTCACAACATCATTAGGCATAACTTCCATTCGTGTACTATACTGTGCAAATTAATTGGGACAAAGTAAAAAATATCATTCTATGCCTTTATATACACTGATAAATACCTGTATTAGTATGAAGTATGTCATTCTTTAGCAGAAATGACTTCTTAAATTCGTTTTGGCATTGACTCCACTAATTGAGTGCACATATTTTTGACTTCATAATCGTGGAACCACACTTTTATAGTATTCGTTATCATGCGTTCTTTGGTTGTACAGTCCATTTTACCTAGACGTCTCTTCAAAATATTCCACAACTTTTCTATGGGATTTAAGTCTGGTGAATTTCCAGGCCAATCAAGTAAATGAATTTGATTTTCCAGCATGAAATTCTTGACCAATTTCGAATGGTGACATGGGGCCAAGTAATGTTGAAATGTCCCGTCAAAAGTTTGCAAGAATGGAACAATCCTACGTTGTAATATTTCTACGTACGTGGCTGAATTCATCATACCTTGAACAGGAACTAAGCTTTCAGTGCCATTTGATGTGAAAGAACGCCAAAACATCTGTTTCAGAGGGTGTTTTACAGTTTGTTAGACATGCTCAGGTCTTAAGGGTTCACAGTTGCTTCGTCTAACGACATTTGCTTGGTAACCCTGCACAAATAATTGAGTTTCATCCCTGAAAATTACCTTTTTCTAGTCGTCACATGTCCATGATTTATATGTTTTGGCCCATGCTAAACGTTTTATCTTCATTTTCGCATTCAAATATTGTTTTTTCGTTGGTCTTCTTGCGTTCCGGCCAACTTCCAGAAGACTACGGCGTAGAGTTGAATCACTAACATCACAACCACTAGCCAATAAATCTCTTTGAAGGTCGGCGCTTGTTTGTTTTGGATTCATTTAACTATTTCTGATTAGATATTTATCGGTTCGTGGAGTTGTTTTTCGTTTTCTTCCACATTTTCCTCTCCTTTTTAGAGATGATGATCCAGATTCATTGTATCGCGTAAGCAGTCTTGATACACTTGGTTTGCCTATACCAACTGCAGAAGCGATATCTCTCACTGACATAGAAGTGTGATCCTTCAGAGAAATTATTTTTGCACGCTTCCTTGGGGAAATATCCATTTTTCAATACACATAAGCAACACGTACTCACATAGAGCAAAAATTAACATCCACCTGTCACACACGAAAGCTCACAACTGAAGCTGAAGCGCCTATTTCCTGTTTAAAACCGGTCAAACCACATTCTTACTATCAAGTTCTAAGAGTCACACCACCTCACAGCTGATAAAACCGGTTTACGTGGGTTTCCGACATCAACTGGCGATCACATTACAATTCTGAGAATAAAATAGCTTGTCCCAATTAATTTGCACAGTATAGTATCTGTGTGTGTTTTACTGCGCGTTTTCTGTACGAGCATGCTTAGAATGAAAACATCAATTTCGAGGCTGTTCTGCTGCAGTTTTTCGCCTATCAGTTTTAAGTTACTTATCACTGACATCCGATTTTTACATCTTTGCTTACATGAGGAACTTATGCTGTACAAGAGATCATTTTCTTACCTCAACCAATGTTTCTCATATGCTAAAACGTAAAGCAATAAACAGAATAAGTAGTGTTGTATACTGGGTGATGCAAAAAAGGGGGAAATAAAACATAAACTACAAAAAAGTTGCAGAAAATCTTCCGTATAAAAGTCAATATGAAAATCTTCACGTCTTTCGACTACTGGTAAGAAGAATTCAAATACTTCCCAGCAAAAACACAAGTGCTGTGAAACTGCTGGCCACCAGCTGGCAGTGATGGGTCACTGCTGGCTGAAATCTGCCTCTCACGGCCCGGTAGTGGTCCGTTGGTGGCAGCGCTATCTATTGGCGAGCCATTGATAGCCCTGCGGCATCGCCGTGAATTGTGGGCCTCCAAGCAAGTGCCACTAGTGGCCTGTTGCTGGCAACCAATGCAACCCCCAACAGCAGGTGGAAGCAACGGGAATGCGCATACCATACGCAGGTGCAACACTTTGCTGTGTTTCTCATGGTACCAGTTAGTTGAAGACGACGCTATCGCCATTGTGTTATTTTAGTGGATGTTAAGAAAAAAATTCATATGTAGAGAGGCGAATTAATTTCCTAATGAAATTTTACGTCGACGAAGATATCAGATTAAGCAGTGAAATACTAGATTACAGCCATGAAATACACCCACTCCATTCCCATGAATAACAATTCATGGAATGGAGTGGATGAATAACAAGAAAAAATTTGAAACCGCTTGAAACAAATGTCCTGGAAAACAATTAAAACAACGTTTGTTGAAAAAAAAAGAATTATACGCGTACAAAATTTATTAATTATTTGAAAGAAAAAAAGCAACGCTGTGTGGTGTACTCATCCATGAGTTGAATACACAAGACTGGGAGGAATTCGCTTCTAAAAATAACGAGAAATAAAATAAAATATCGTTCCTCTTTAAAACAAATGTAGCTTTGGACAACGGAAAGGAAAGACACAACGTTAAAAATGTAACAGAATGTGACATGAACCCGGGTAAATATATATTTTTTCAACAATCTCTTTTCAAGACGACAAGAACAGTACAAAACTTTGGAAAGCGACTCTGTATGTACACTCCTTGAAAATGAGTGAAGTTCTCTTAAGGTAAAAAAAAAAAAAAAAAAAACTATCTTTACGTTGAAAAAATAAATTTATGAATTATATCAAACTGACTTTTATGAAAAATACCTCGCAATATTGTAAATTGAAAGAGGGAAGCATTCGATTACACATTGCATACGAAACAGATAGCTTTAAGCATACGCGCGAGCATGGCAAATTAGTTCGGTCGGTAGAGTGCTCAGCTGCCACGCAAACGACCCAGGTTAAAATCTACTCAGATGCAAGCGGGCGTTTTTCCGGTTTGTTGACACTATTTCCCCAGCGCAGTGCGTTAGTTCACGAGTTTCGTAAGGGTAAGAAAAAGAGAATTGTAGCTTTGGGGAACTGCGGTTGCTCTTCATTTTGTTTTATATTATGATGTCTACTACTGGGAAATTGGCGGACAAGATTCGGCAAGCCGCCAGTTACGTCACGTGGGTGCCGGCTCCCACTAGCGGACCACATTAGGCTAGCCATCATTTCTAGAACGATCTTGCAGGGCCACTGAAGGGCCACTTGTGGCAGCTACTGCCTGTGATGGACCACTAATGGCCCTGTTGTGGCATATGAGAACTGATGGAGTGCCAACTGTGGGCCAGCTGTTGGCCTGAACTGCTGGTCCTTCAGTTGGCCGCCCGGACATTTTATTGACGGTTCGGCAGCGGCAACATAGTGCTGGGCCATTGCTGGCAGTGCTGGCTGCCAGCAATGGCCCAGTGCTGGGCCAGCAAGACTGTTTTTGCTGGGTTGTGGACCAGTGGTCAAAATATATTTCATGTCTCACTGCAAAGGTGAGGTCAGAATGAAAAGCCTCAAAATTTCTAACAAAGTGATGTCAACTAATTGTAAAGTTTTGTTATTAACACTGTCTTACGGCTCAAGATGCAATTATCTGACTTTTCTTTTTTACCGAGTCTTACAACACAAGGTATGCCTTATAGTCAAATTTTCCTTCAACTTTAAAGTAATTTACTGAACACCTCGGCTTCAAAAAGAATGAAGATAAGCTTAACATCGTTATATTACTTTTACTTATTAATTGGGAATTATTGCATGAAGCATGATTTCCAATTTTGTATAAAGAATTTGCCCTAACGGCATGGTTCTATGTTTATTCAAAATGCGACTGGTTTCAATTTATGATTAAGCATTTCCATTTAAATTAAGATTATTTTGGATTTCTGACTGAGCCTCAAAATTTTTAATGCGAATTTTGTCTTTTCTGATTTAAGAATTACATCGAAATACGTGAGTGGTAAACGTTTTGACAGTCTTTTTTCTTTTAGTCCTGGTTTTAACTCCAACTGTGCGCACTTCTAAGGGCGGTAAGCAGTCGGCCGTTCCCAACCAAGGACAACTGGTTCGAAAGAGTGGGAGAGAACCATTATCGTTTGTGGAACTATTTTCCGTTTTATACAGGTTTATTCACGGGAGCCACTAAAATGCAAACATTTGAATATTCTGTAGGACACTTCCACTTTGTTTTTCGTGTATTTTAATAACTAAGCTTTTGTATCCCAATCGAGAATGTTCCTCGTTGTGTCCATGGCAAGAGCCAAAACAAACGAACATAACTCACAACGAGCAAAGGCTGTGAATGATCATCTTAATGATTGAAGTTTAGAAAATTAAATCGGAGAGTCTCGTTGAAATCCGCATAAAACAGCCATCTGCGAAGACTTTAGACTTTGTACTCAGCAAAGAGAGCGATGTTAGTCACATGACCTGAACATGAGGCTGAGCAGAGTGTGTGTGTGGGCAGCAACCCCAAAGCAATCTCTCTCCGTTGACATGGCACAATTAACCTGGAACACATTTCTTCTACGTGAATTCATTGCACTTTATATAGTAATGTTTTGTATTCATTTAAAATATTTGACCGCACAGGAACATCTGGGAACTTTCCTTTGTTACAACGTTCATTTGCTGTCTCGCTATTTCCGTTTCTGTCTTACTCAGATTTCGTTGGTTAAAGGTACGCAATGTTCCATCTTTCATTTGGGGACCAAAAAACAGATTTCCGTTTTCGGCAGGTACATGTAATATCTAACAACAACAAAAGAGATAGATATCTCCGAAGATAATGGAAAAAATTTTGAAGGCCGTTATGGAGACCGAGACAAAAGTATATGGGACTAAGAAACAAAAGCCACATTACGAAAGTAACGGAACAAATTAAAACACTGATTCAAAAAGAAGGGAGGTAAAGACAAATTTCCCTTCTTTCAAATGCAGCTTCCAAAAGGGAATATGTGTATTAAACTACGCTATACAGTGCGAAAAAATATCACTGAATACATAAGATAACAATCAATTTGAATTAGTTAAAAACAAGGGTCATCTCAGTAACGAAAGAAAACAGATTACAGCACTCAGAAAAGTAGATGGCACTGTAACAAGAAATAGAAGCAAAACAAAGGAATGATACATTTCTTAAGGACCTAAAAACAGGCACTAACTTTCATTCCATCCTCTCGGCTGAAATTGCCTCTGCAATTAAGAGCACGAAATGATAATATCTCTAAGGAGAGATGAAATTACCGATGACTTTGTAGACGAAGCTAGTGGAGAAATAGAAATTACACTAACCCAAGTTTTCACAAGATGCATCACTTAACGAAATATTACTGATGACTGTAACAGTGCTAGAGTGATTCTGGTACATAAAAAAGAGGACATCGAAGATCTCAGACACTAAAAATCCTCCAGTCTTATGTCAGTTACAAAATCATCACTAAAGTACTGTCACATTGTCTGAAGGAAACACTGTACATGCTGTAAAGAAAACAAGTTATGTTCTGGAAGAGCTACAGCGTTATAGATCATATTCATATACTGATAACACTAATGGGTATCCTTCTGTCAAAGCTAATGGTTTTGGCTGAAGGACAATAGCTCCACCTGTGTGCTTCATCCATGAGTCGAGCCACAGTTTAGTACTGACTATTAGTATGAAACTCGTGACTGAGCACTAGACCATGATGACGGCCCGTGGAAGTTATACTATACAATTAAGATTTTCCTATGATTCTACAAAGGTGGTTTTGAACCAGGTGGTTGAAGTCACTGTGTTTCAAATACAGCTGTTTTGATGCATGGATTTGTGTTGTATGTGTTTCGGATCTGATTCTCTTAACAAGAACGAGGCTGTTATTGATTTTTCTTGACTTCTATGCTTAGGGGCTTACGTAGGTCTTCAAAACTTGAAGAGAAAGTAAATCGGTGGACAAAAGTGATCATATAAAAATTGAAACATGAAATGAAAAAGCCACAAAAAAAATGCAGGTTTATTCTTCTCTTGAACCAACCATGGCAACTTTTGGGGAAACGAAACATGTTGCTGATTATTCATATCATGTGTATTTTCAAAAGGGGTTTTTTGTTTTACCTCGTGGCTTAACGACTACAGTGTGCAACTCTCTGGGCAATAAGCAGTCGCCTGATCCTAATTTAGGGCCAATGAGTTCAAGGAAGGGGAAGGTCCATTGCAGTAGGACAAATACAACATCCATTCTTCACCAGTATTCGAACCCGGACACATTTCGGACTAATTATCACAAGTCGCCACCGGAACGGCGAGGGATTTTAGTGTTTGCATTCGACAGGTGTATGCAGAAATTTATATGCACTATAGTATATTGTCTGCTTCTTGTCAGGGTTTTTAATAGATGCTGCCGAGAATTTCGTAAGGATAATTATCAGTGTTTTGCGTCGCACGGCTGTGAAAGGTGTTACACCTATGTCATTGAATAATAACTGAGTTGACAAAAAATTTTACGATGCGGAAACATAGCTAAAAAACTAAGAATTTTTTAAACGCGGCTAAAGAATACTAAGATTTTTTTAATCCTTGGAATTTTAAATAATAAGCTTTTTTGGAAACACGCTGCATTAAACCAGAAACATATTTGAAAATCATCAAGTAAATATAAATGCTCTATGAATTTACAAGAATCTCGTGATATGTCGAGATAGGTATAAACAGGTTTATGATGATGTTATTAGACTTAAGATTAATTGAGTCTTTTGTAGAAAATTTTCATCTTGTAAGGACTTTTGCCGAACTTTCAGCTACTATAGGAACAATATGTGAGGGTTTTGGATGACTTGTGACATTCTCTTGGTTGCCAGCATGTTGTTATCGGATTCTAAGGATAGCCGAGCCAGAAAGAAATGATTTTAGAATGTTTTAGCATTGACTTAGGTGCGGTGCGTTGTTCCCGAGCGTCAGTAATCTTTCTTTTGTGCCAGGTTTTGACGAATTCAGGTGCTTTGTAGAAATTAAAGCTCATTAATGTAGCAATAACATCTTGAATTGTTGAAGAGCCAAACAAATTATGTTTCATTCCTTGATGACAAAAAATGTGGCCAAATACTTGGCAAAACTACACAAAAAAAAAAAATTCGTTAGCTACAAACCACTCGAAAACGTTCCTCAATTAATTTGCAGGTTAAGTTTCTTTCCTTTTGTTTCATGATTCGTTCAAATTCTTCGTCAAGCCTTATTTTAAAACGAAAATGTTGTATTTTGAAACTTATTTTAGCAAAGTGGTACTCATAGGATCATATATATCAGTCCTTGTACTCACAGGATTAGATATCAGTCCTCGTACTCATAGGTCAGTACTTGTACACATACGATTAGATGTAAGTCTTTTTGCTCATAGGGTTAGATGTCAGTCTTATTACTCTGAGCATTAGATGTCAGTCTTTGTACTCATAGGACTTGTGATTTCTGGTTTTGGGGATACTGTAAGACAGAGAATATCGCGACGGCATAGGCTACCTCTCAGATTTGAAAACTAGTATCAGGCGTGAAGTGGCCAACATCCACCGCGACACGCTGCTAGCAGCCGTATTACATGACATTAGTCTTCGTTTGCATCATGTCTGCCATGTCTTGTTGTGGCAACAGATTTTATGCTGAAATGTTTGTGCGGTCAATAAGGAACAAAATCCAGAATATGCCTGTTCTTTTCTTGCATCTGCAGCGCCATTGTTCCCCTATCAGAGCATTTTTGATCTTAATTTATTTTGTCCACTAAATCGCCTTGCCATGCCACTAACCGCTTTACCAAGTTATCTACAAAGTTTTGCAGGAAATCGCCCTTTCTTAATTTTCTGGATGCCCGAAAATAGGGCTACTCATTTTGTAACCACAAGGTACATATATATCACTAAAAATTTTTTCTCAGAGTTATAAGCTTTTGCTGTACGTGATATTCTCCTTATTATTTTGATGTCAGCTACTTTTAATTAATTAATCAGTCCTTCCCTCACAGCCTTTGTCTTCTAAATCCTGGCAAATCGACTGAGGCATGATGAAAATGTGTAAGTGTTGCCGTCTAGTGTTCTGTGTTACACTTAAGGCCTCCACAAAGTTCAAGAGTAACCCTTGGTGCCGCCCTGGTGGCGCAGTGGTCTAAGCGATGGCTTCTGATCATTCGTCCGGAAGGGGTCCGGGCTCGAATCCCGGTGAGGCATGGATATTGTGTTTACCTTACGGCACTGACTTTCTCCCTTCCCTGGAACCAGTGACCCTAAATTAGGGACGGGCGACTGCATACAGCCCGTTGAGTTGCTCACGGTGGTCGTTAAACCTCCAATCAAAAAAAAAAACCCTTGGATATCTTTCCAGCTTGTTGACGATTTTCTTTGGTTATTGTTTTCAGCAGGAAATCATAAGTCCAACTTCCACTGTTTCTTTGTTCCAGATAATAACAACCATTACAAGCAACTCTAATGAGGGTCATAACAAAAGTTAAACGAAAGCGGATGATGCAATAGGGAAAATGATTGTGTCATGTCAAAGTCACACTCTCAGCAACGCCGTGGTTGGTGTCAGAGAGACGCGCTGATTGTGTTATGTCAAAGTCAGACTCTCAACAACGCAGTGGTTGGTGTCAGAGAGACGCGCTGTCATTGGCTTGACGTGGGAGTGTTTGGAAATGGAAGCGTGCAGCTCCTCAGGTCGAGTCACAGCGTTAGACCAGCGCTTGTACGTGAAAATAGAAACTCGGCAGGGGGTTCACTCGACACACGAATCCACCTTGCCTTCAAAGAAGATTGTGCGGAAGGAACTCTTAATCGAATCACAATTTCTCGCTGGGCATCGCTTTCGGGAGGGCCGAAAAAGCATCGAAGATGATCACTGCTCAGGTCGACCTCAAACGGTGACAGAAGAAGCATCTGTCACCATTGCTGCGACGCTTCTCGAAGAGAATCGCCGTTTGACAGTCGAGGAGATTGCTCATCAAGCAAATTTGTCCACCATGTCTATTATTCACCGGATTTTGACCAACCCAGTGGGAAAAATAAAAATCGCCGCGCGCTGGGTTCCCCATCAACTCTCCCCCTAGCAGAAGGAAGTCATAGTGAGCATGGCATAGCATCCCCTCCACAGGGTCGAAAGGGAGGGTGACACCTTTTTGAACAGAATTGTCGCAATTGACGAGACCTGGATCCGTGATTTTGAGCCAGAACTCAAGTCACAATCAGAGGAATGGAGGCATCCAAATTTCCCACGCCCGACAAAGTGTCGTCGGTAACAATTCAAAGTGAAGCAAATTATGATTTTTGCGTACGATACCCAGGGTGTTGTGGTCTCTGATCCAGTGCCGGTTCGGCAAAACGTCACCGCACAATTATACCGTGACATTCTGAGAACAAAGTTGGGACCAAAAGGTCGTCAAAATCACCCCAACATGTTGGAAGGGCGAGTGATCTTGCTGCATGACAACGCATCGTGTCATGGTGCAGTGTCGGTACGGGGACGTTTGGCGAAATATGGCTGAACACCTTTATCCCACCCACCATACAGCCCTGATCTCAGTCCATCCGAATTTGATCTTTTCCCAAAGTTAAAAAATCGCCTCCGTGGCATCCGCTACAAATCGCTGGACGAGCTGTCATTGGACGTGGCTAGAGTAATACGACAGCTGAACAACGATGGCGTACTACGGGGCATCCAGGACCTACCTCACCGCTGGTAAGGTGTCATTAGCAGCGGCGGGGAGTACATTGAACTGCGATGAGGTAAGTTTTCTCCTTTACTTCACACGTTTCTCAAAAATGAACAGTGTGCGAAACGTTTGTTAGGATACCCCTTACAAGCAGTCGACTGTCCGTAATTTAGGGCCACTAGTTCCAGAGAAGAAGAGAGATAGCGCCGTGAGAAAATCGAAGCATGAGTGGCGTGTTTGAGACAAACACGCCACTCAAGCTTCGTCTGGAACCCGAAACCAAGCCCATTTGGAAACACTAACCAAATACCTACTCCTTTGACCACACAGACACTGGAGCGGTGGATTCCCCTTTCGTAAATTGTGGTTCTAAATACTACATTGAGGAAGCACATTGTTTGCTTGTCAGGGTATTTTCTGTCCCTTTCATGCTCAGGCTAGCCTGCCTCACTGGCATCGCTATATCACTGCAAAGTTCTAAAACTGTTGCAGTGGTTTGAAGCATGCAATTGGAATTGCTTAAGGTAGCAATGGGGACCACGGATACAGATTTTTCAACACTTATCCGAAGTGTGAACTGTTTGAATGTCAAACTGCTGAAATTTCGCAACCCACAGTTTTAAACGTAGTAATGAGCGGAGGCTAGCCAGCTCAGCAAAAGCTATTTCTCACTGAACTAATGTATGCTAACTACGTATATAATTTAAAAAAATCCTGGCTGTTTTCTGACGTCACAATAGGACAAGTAAAAATCATCGTCCAGGACACAACCCACTTTCCTTGAGCCATGTCTAAAACTTGGACTATAGTTGAATGTCGCTTGTCTAGTGTAACGACATCTTAACACCTTATGCAAAGTTTTTGGAATAATATGGAAAATAGTGATCAAATAAAATTGGGAGCGTTCTAGCAGTTATAATCTGGAATATAGCCTATTTCGCGAGAACAAGTCTTTAAAAGCCAAATAATAGAGTACTTGTAGGGATTCTCAATTCCCAATGCATATCATACACAAAATAGGCGAGGTGATATGGTGTTAATCGGATTTCTTTCAGTCTCCATTTTCTAATTTACCTTCGAGTAATGCTATTGCCTGGTTCTTATGATTTACGTTCAACTCTCTAAATATTGTTTTGTTTTCTTTTTTTAAATTTTCGTTCTAAAAGCCTTCAGTGCTTAGGTAACACTTTTGAAAATGCTCTCAACAGCTGTTTTCTTCTGAAACAGAACACTCAGCGATCCTGAACGGATATTTAAGAAAAGCAAAGGGCAGACATGAAACTTTCAAAAGTTTTCTAAAAGATTCATTCTTTTACTTCCCATTCTCTGTGACATATTGATAATTACTGCGATACTTTTGTCGCCTGTTTGCCTTTTTCCGTTTGTTTACACAGCAATTTTGAAAACGTCAAAGACAAATTCGCAAAATTAGGCACCATTTAGGATACATGTTTGGAAGACAAGAACCATTTCTTGAAATAAAATAAACTAAATCTAAGGAGGTATATTCAGAATTAGTCAACAAGTTTAAACATTTCATAACGATACAGAAGGGAATATTTTATACCAAAAGTCATATAAGTCCTCAGCGTGTGAATTACCAATCCATAAAACTTTCATTTTATGAAAGAAAAATATCTCAAACCATAATCAAAATTACAGAAGTGCACTAAAGATGTTTAAAAGTACTTTACGGTTTAAGAGTGTAAAATTTTAAAATTCAAGCATTGAAAATGTATACTTAAACTGTAAAATATGCTTGATTTAAAAAAAAAATAAACTCTTGTCCTCATTTTGTCAACAATAACTGATAATGGAGAAAGGTTAGCATATTAACTTTTTTATTAGTAAACATTTATATTGCTTGCATTCCATCATTTACATTATTTTATATTTGCATTGTTTCAACTGAAACCATGAGTTGAAAACTTATTTCGTCGTTAATTAAGTGCCTCAGTCAAATTTAGTACTATCAGCAGCAAACAAATCTGTTTTTCGAAAACCAGGTCCTTCATAATGTATTGGGTACAACAGTCAAATGAAGCATAATTTTGAATAAATTCCCAGGAGAACAATCAGCCGAAAAGGCCATGTATTCATAACAAAGAAAAATGGAAAAGCAAAGGATGTATATGACTTTAATTCATGAACACGGGTTCCACCAAGGAATTAAACACAATAAATGCTAAGATGGAAGAAGAGATTCTTTTAAAAATAATATTATGGAAAACAATTTAAAATGTAGGATAAGAGTTGACAGAATTATAAAAAGAACGGAGAACATAATTAGCTAATCCTGGAATTTGAATAATTAACAAAGCTGGAAGATATGAAGACAGTGAATTATTTTTATGAAGATGTTTTGTATAATACTTGAAGATCAGCTTCAGCGGAATAAATTTTATATCTCGTTTTCTAAAAGAACTTGAATATGCATTTATCAAAAAAAATCTAATATTTTTAGTAACAACATTCTAGATGCTATTTGCATGAACAACACCGAAGTTAAAAATGATGTATAGACAGAATCAAGCAGAAACTGGTACTATATATGCTTTATTGATATCTCAATCATTACATTCGGGGAAATTATTCTACAATTGACAGTTCACCCGCAGATGTGGAAAACTTGTTGCGGAATTCGATTTATGACAATTACATTAAACATTGGAAGTGAAGTAAAACATTGTGTAGAATTAAAGCCTATTGAAAGTAATGCACTTAATCCTACCCCTTAACAAGCTTAGAATCTCACAACCTTTTCTACTGTTACTTTAATTACAAAATGATTTCACCACTGATATGGATCCATTTCTTGTCTTAAAAAACGCATGAAGATTTAGTTTGCTTCTTGAACATGACGAATTACGAGTAACACTGAGGAAAAGAATCACTTCATGCAAGTAAGCGAAAGAAATAATAATTTTCATATATGATGAAGAAATTTATTCAGCTTCAATCTATTTCGGTGAGACCAAGAAAACTAGGCATCTACTAATTGTTCATATGTTTTCAGGCATTTACGCACTTTCTTGTGAAATAAGGAACAAGCAGTGAGCTTAGTTATTCAACTAAACAATTGAACTGCATAAGTAACAAACAAAATACTTTTCATAAAATTCAGATCATGGAAGACAGAAGAGAACAATATTTAGTCACAAGTAATTAATTTTCTTATAGACTGCAGTTTTGTTGTACTTCAACAAAGCTTCCTTAGAACGAATGACAAGTAAATATGCAAATCCCTGGAATTTTATCAACTGTGTCGATGTTCAGAATCTTGTCAGTTGCTTCCACGCGCTTGATAGAAATGGACTGGATGCCAGTCTTTGACAAGTTGCGAATATTTTTGATATACACTGCTTGACAGAGAAAACGCCCAACCACGAAGATGTAAACGCAGCGCCATGCAGATTGCAGGGTGGGTGCTCACGTACAAGTTATGCAAATGATTGTATTTGCAGGCGAATCTCACGAACGGCGCTCGATATATAAGCGGACAACCAGCCCGTGAGGCCATCAGTCGAAACGTCGTCACAACCGCGAGAAGTGAGTGGTTCTTCTGTAACCGTGTCTGGAGAACGAACAAGGGGTGCCAATGCCGTTGAGACGCCGTCGTACGCGATTTCGTCAAATGGCTGAGTTCACGAGAGGTCTCATCGTAGGCCGTCGTACCGCCGGATGGTCCTTGTGTTGCATTGCGGAAGAAACGCAACGTGATGCCACAACCATCGGTCGCATTTGGAAATAGTGGTCCCAGGAAGAATTGTGCAACATCGTAGAGGAACCGGAGCACGGAGACGGACGTCCGAGCGCACCGATCATCGCATCCGACGTCATGTCGTAGATGACCCACAGGCCACAACGGGCGACATTTTGCTGTGTGTACGGGGAGGCTTGGATGCTCCGATATCGACATTTTGCGGAGTGTACGGGGAGGCTGTGATGCTCCGATATCGACATTTTGCGGAGTGTACGGGGAGGCTTGGATGCTCCGATATCGACATTTTGCGGAGTATACGCGGAGGCTTGGATGCTCCGATATCGACATTTTGCAGAATGTACGGGGAGGCTTGATGCTCCGATATCGACATTTTGCGGAGTATACGCGGAGGCTTGGATGCTCCGATATAGACATTTTGCGGAGTGTACGGGGAGGCGTGGATGCTCCGATATCGACATTTTGCGGAATGTACGGGGAGGCTGTGATGCTCCGATATCGACATTTTGCGGAGTGTACGGGGAGGCTTGGATGCTCCGATATCGACATTTTGCGGAGTGTACAAGGAGGCTGTGATGCTCCGATATCGACATTTTGCGGAGTGTACGGGGAGGCTGTGATGCTCCGATATCGACATTTTGCGGAGTGTACGGGGAGGCTTGGATGCTCCGATATAGACATTTTGCGGAGTGTACGGGGAGGCTTGGATGTTCCGATATCGACATTTTGCGGAGTGTACGGAGAGGCTTGGATGCTCCGATAGCGACGCCAGCCATCCAGCCGTCCGTTGCGAAGGCTACCCTTAACAGCGAGTCATCGTCGTCACCGCTTGGTGTGGTGTCGCTTCAGAGCTGCGGGGCACTACCGTATCTACAGGGCATCACAAACGCCGTTTTTCAACAGGATAACGCCCGGCCGCATACCGCTCGGATCAAAGTGAATGCTTTACACGGTGTGCGGATGCTTCCGCGGCCACAACGATCCCCGGACCGCTCGCCCATTGAGCATCTGTGAGACACGATTGGACCTCGGTTGAGTACCCTCCCACCCCCGCAAAATGAAGATGACCTGTGGACTCGGATCAACACCACATGGTCTACGATACCCCAGGACTCATTCGGACTATCATTGTCTCGATGCCACGTCGGATGCAACGCTGTTTCGCCCAAAATAGGTGCCACACTCATTATTGACCATCCTGTATATTCGGCCACTGGAGCCTAGTCTGCATGTGGCAATTAAATCATTTGATCAGGACTTATTTGGCTACTTGTGTGTGTAGTTTGACCTGTTTTTGAGCATTCCTTCATGCCGCGGCATTTCCTCTGTCAGGCAGTGTATATATGAAAAACTTCCAAATATTAATCTTGATGGTTGAATCCGAAATTTATGGTTATTTTCATGACAGTGTTTAGCTATCGACAATTTCTGTAGTTCAGTCCAGTACGTGAGTCTTGTGTCCCTTCAGTAGATAACACAATACCCTATGAGTCTGTGCTATATGCTAAAGACCACGTTCACATGGGATTTGTGTGATAAACTCCACGAATTTATATCTCAAACATAGTTTTGTGAAACCAAAAAGTTCCTTAGCGTCCATGGGTTTGAAAATCATTTTGAAATTAAAAGTTTTGATAATTTTTTGAAAGTTTGAAGGCAATGTCACGCGAGAAAACGGAACAATGGGAAACCTCTGTCGTAATAAATGTAATGTACTCGTAGAAGTCAACGTGGACACAGGCTTCGTTTCCAAAATTTCTTAATGGAGGGTCTGTAGTCACATTGTACTGCAATACGTTTAAGAAAATCTTTTTTGTAAATGTTTAAGCGTAATAATTAACTGTATGATACAAATGATTTTTGTATTTCCTACTTTGTTGCTTGAGATTCAATCAAACTAGTTGTCAACTGTTGTGCATTACAAGGAATGGGAAATACACTATCTACCAACAAGTAATTGGACACCCCTGCAATCGACGATATCTGCGGTCCTGATACACGTCACGCCCGCCGCCGGTAAATATCGTGTGGGAAACAATAACGCAACCAGTCGCATGCAAGATGCCACGCACATAGGAGCTTTTGGATTTCGAGAAAGGTGTACTCGTCGGTTATCACAGAAATGGCCGATCCAAAAGTGACATATCCAGCGAGTTGAAGTACCCAAAATCGACAGTGGCCTACGTGATTGGAAAGTAGAAGATGAGAGGTGACTGTAGGAATGTGCCCCGACCCGACAGACCCACAAAACTGGGAGTTAGAGACCGACGGGTGCTGGCCAGAGAAGTTCGGAAGAACCGCACCAAATCGATGGGCCACATCCGCGAGGAGTTTCAACAGGCATTCGGGAGTGTTCTTTCGATGAATGCCATTCGTAAGGAAGCTCATCTGCTTGGTTATCATGGACGTGCTGTCGCCTACAAGCCTTTGATCACCAAGTACAATAGCGCTGCTCGGCTAACGTGGTGCAAAGAACGTCGACAGTGGACCGTTGAACAGTGGAAATAAGGTCTCTGGAGCGACGAATCAAGGTTCACCCTCTACCATTCGGACGGCAGGGTCTGTGTTTGGCCTCTGCCGGGAGAACGCCTCCTACCGGAATGTGTTGTGCCAACTGTGAAGTTCGGCGGCGGTGGAATTATGCTATGGGGGTGTTTCTCCTGGTATGGCACGGGACCCTTGGTCGAAATTCCCGGTAGACTCAACGCCGAGACCTACTGCACCATTTTGGATGACCATGCGCTTCCTACGTTGTGGCAGTTTTACGGGGTGGACCCATTTTACTTTCAGGATGACAATGCCACGTGTTATGTCACGAGGTCCACCATGACTTGGTATGATGACAATGGGGTTAATCAAATGGACTGGCCCACCGTCCGAAATCGGTGAAGGAATTGACCTGTCTTCTCCAATCCGAGTGGAAGAATATACCGCTAGCCGTCGTACAACGCCTGGTTGAGAGCATGCCCCGGAGGGTCGCAGCTGTAATCGCCGCTTGTGGTGGCTCCACCAACTATTGAAGGTGAATAAACTTCGTTTTCCTTTGCTATCACAGGTGTCCAATTACTTGTTGGTAGAGAGTGTATAAAAATATGAATATTTGCGCTTTTCCACTGATTGCATTGCATAATCTTTTCCACTGATTATTTAGCTTAACATAGAGATTCCGTAAAACTGAAATTTTCCATATTGCGGATTTATATTCGGAGTGTTTTAGGACATTGTTCTTTCTTTGTTTTATTGAAGGTTTAACGACCACCGGTAGCAAATAGATGGGCTATAAGCAGTCACGCGTCCCTAATTTAGGGCCACTGGTTCCAAGGAAGGGAAAGTCAGTGCCGTGAGAAATACACAATGTCGATGCCTAACCGGGATTCGAACAAAGACCCATCTCGGACAAACGATCAGAAGCCATCGCTTAGACAATCGCGCCTACGGGGACGGCAGCATATACTTGAAAATGAAGTATAAATATATAATGTTTAAACTACAGGGTCTGGAATGACGCTACATTTTTGCTGGAAATAACTTCTTCACTTCTTATCATTTTTATAGAATTTTAAAATGTAACCTCGTTAAAAAAAGGGCTACATTTGAATTTATTTGCGTTCGCAGTTTAAAATGCCCTTACATATATCAGGTGCATAAGCTGAACTGTAGTTCGGGTTGGGTCACAAAAAATTTCGAATTTTTATATTGGCATAATTGCAACATTAAAATTCACCTTTGCTTGTTCATATGTGGGTATACGAATACTGTTGGTTTGTGCAGCAGGGAATCTGCAGTCTTTCGTATCTTACCTTTTCAATTTTTTTGAGGTATAACTACTTCCGTGAGCACCTAAGGATACCATTAGTCGTCTGTTCTGAATTTAAAGACACTGGTTCCAGGAAAAAAACGATCGCCAGACGCCAGTGTCATAGGACAAACCCAACAAACAATGCCACAGTCGGGATTGGAAACCAAGCCCAACTTGGCAGACTGGCCAGAAGTCTGCGCTTCTAATCACTCAGCTATCGTGTTGTTGCGTAGAAGTTCTCTTGAATTTTTAGACTGGTTAAGAATACATTCGACGATAAAAGGTTCTTACAGAGACACATTTTTTTGCGTTTAACAAACAGGGAAAGGTATGGCATCCAAAATGTGAATGGAAGAAGAAACTGTAATGAAAAAAGTTGTGGTGTTGGTTTCAGGACCACAGAACTCTGAAGATAAAGCTATGAATATGGCATGATCATGCTGGCAGGTGCAGCGCAGCAAGTTTAAGGCCATAGTAGAGCCTAGAGATAGTATCAAAACTAAAGAAATTGCTAAGCCATTTAGTTTGACTCATTCCAAAATTCATTCATACAAAATACGTGACAAACATTGGACAGTGGATATAAAATGAATTGTAACAACAAGAACTTTACTCCATTCTCATCAAGTGCATATTGCTGATCAAAAAGTTATTGGGAAAAAAAATGGGTTCGTTTATGTAACCTTGAACACAGTGCTTACCATAGGGCGATGAGGTGCAGTTGCACAGGAACCCAGCAGCTTGAGTTGCCCTATTTGTAGCTAATGATAAGCTACGTAAAAAAAGAAAGCTGGTAATGAAAAATCGATGATAATAAGGAACAACCTTACAACTTTTGTCTGGTGCAACACAAAATACATCAGACAAAAGGTAAATGGAAGATAATGGTAATATAATTATCGTGCATTGGTGCGCTTATCACAAACTCGCTGATCATCAAGTTGAATCAGTCCTTTTCAATATTACGAAAATAAATCCGAGAACAGACGTTTTTCATATCTTCTGTTTCCTTCGTTTGGGCCGTATTCTACGATGATGCTACTTACGCCCGATGCCGCGCTTTTAATCTGGCTGACTCTTTTTGTTCTTACACACTGTAGTGTCTACTGTCTATCATTCAGATACCGAAATGCGTTGCACGCTACTGCACAGTCATTGGGTTACCGGGTGCTGTTTTGATAACAAACTTCCATGCTTTGCAACATTGTGTCGTTTAGTGTTGAGAAAACAAGGAGGAGATCCTTCCTTTAGTGTTGATCCAGGTATTGGTGAGTAAACAATCTTATATTCTGCAATCTGCACCTTCTATTGCATGATGTGCTAGCGGTGTAGTATGTCATAAAATCCCAAATGTAAAATGAGATTAGTGGCCATACGCCTAGGCTTAAAGTATTAATATTTCTACGGAACGGCGGGCCCCATTGCATAGTTAGGAACCAGGACCCCAACGTTATTAACTGCTTCCGAGCCATGTTATCTACACTCATACGCGTAACCACTGGGAGTGTCGGGGGGTCAGGACCCACCGTCATTTTCAGAGTCGGGGATCCCCAATGTAAAGGACCCCTCAAATTTTTCGGATATATAATGATATAGTGCACACTTTTTTATGATGTGAACCAATTAAATTTAATAATATAAGATTGTAATTTTCCGTAGAATGCTAACACGTGTATAATGTGTACTTAATAAAGCAGCAGTATCGATTCCTAATAAACAAAGTCAGTTCTACAAATTTGTAATTTTCATTTCTGCCCTATCTATCATAGTTTTATAGTTGTATTCGCTAAGTTCCACAATTCTCCAAAAGAGGTGCTTATGTCGGGCCCATTAAATCGCGCTCCTCAGCAACCGCTTTGCTCCTGAGAGTGTGTGTATGTGTGTGTGTGTGTGTGTGTGTGTGTGTAGGAAAAAAGGGTCCCAAACTCTCTTCTTATACAGTATGTATATGTATACATATAATGTGTGTATGTGTGTTCGGACCCCCCCTCAAATTTTGAAACATGATTACGCCACCGTCTACACTACACCCAATTTCAAAGGGAGATTGAATTAATATCCCATTGAAATTGGGTGATAACATTATTTTAAATATACCAGACCGTGAATACTTAAGAAACACATATAGCACGTGAATTTCGTTTTTTCTTTTTTTTTTTTTTTTTTTTTGGTGTAATGAGCACAAAGATTCGCAAAGCTTTCGCAATTCACTGGGAGGCTTTTTTCAAGGCAATGGTTGATATAAAAATTGTATGTCAAAAAAATATTTTAAATACACGCCAAAAAGATTTTAAATAAACCTTGCAACGACAATATTACACTTCTAATAATCAGTTACTACTACAAAAGTTACCACCCGATAAATTCCCCGGTTTCTCAAAAAAAAAAAAAGAAAAATTAAGAACAGTTCATTAATTAGAAAAGCCAATGTCTTACACCCATTAAATTAATAACTACTCATAAAACCTCTATGTCTATCATTGCCTTAAAAAAACGGATTTAATATGCTATATGCTTTTCTTAAGTATTCATAATCGGATATGATTCACACATTAACAACAAGACATCGCCATTGTGGTTAGAACGTCCTTAGATCATTTAAAAATGGCTATTATACCATGAAAGAAACGTAACTATTATCTCTTATATCTCGTCTAGGAAACTCGAGGAAGTTGTCAAGGAGACGTGCTGTACGTAGGGTGAGGGCCATTTCTTGCACCATAAAATTACTTATTATTTCATCATTTGAATTGAGGAAAATAGTGAAGATATAAATACAATTCCCCAGCAAATTTGACACAAAACAGGAAAAATGCTCAAAATTTACGGGTTACCTCTTATAGTCGTAGCGTACGAGGACATCACGCCTATGATGTTCCTCCTAGTATGTACGTGAAGTGACCTTTTCTTCACCACGCAAACATTCATAATTTCTGCTACATATTTCAAAGTTCTGTCGGATAATTCTACTTCATGCTCCTTTTCTTTTCAGTGTTAACAAATGCATAATAATTTTGTGATCATTCTCTACTTTGGGAACAATTTTAATATAAATTTACTTAAATTGGAAAGGTTTAGGAAATATTCCGAAATAACATCTCTCTCCAGCAAAAGAGAGCATTTTCAAATTGAAAAAAATCAGAATATACTTTCCCTTCTTTTTTGCAAATACACTGACATAAAACATAAAGCACTATCATTGTCAGCCCTTTGCTTTCTTAGTTTTTCTCCGCAATACACCTTCCAGACAAACGAAAGCTTAAATTATTTAAGACACGTGCTTATATACAGCATTTTTACTGAGATCCTATCCATTCCAGCAGGGTTTTTATGAAAACCTAGAAATCATTTTGAGAATGTGTTTGAGGACAGTTGTTTGTCCTTTTCCATCCCACACACAGAAATCCTGAAATAAAGGTCCGCACGGCTTTAATTTGGAAAGTCAGTCCCAGCACCGCTGAGATTTTCCAGTTTACTCCACGTACCATTTCAGAATGTCTCCCGGCGTTCTCTGCCACTTATTAAAAATAACGGAAGGCTCTTCCTTTGGAGAAGAATACCTGCTCCACTGAGCTACGCTACCTAAGTGGTAAACTGAATAAATAACAGAGGGACTGTTCCATTTCTCGGAAGAATAGCTCCCACAGACAAGGTTTAGACCCGGCTGCCTACTTCTGTTACAAATGTAAACGTACATCCTCTTCAGTATTTATCCTTTGAAATGGCTGGAACGAATTAACTCGGGGTGGGAAAAATGGGCTAGAATCAGCTCGAACGAAAATATTTACTTTTTCAGAAGTGCGCCGAGCGTTGCTGGAAGAAGTGAACCTGTGCATCAGAAAGCGTTGCTTTCCCCTTAGCTTTGTTATTCAAAATGGTCATTTAGATTGACATTAATCCATTCTGATTTATTATATGCTGAAAGGGCTAGGATAATGGCGTAGAACCTAAGGAAGGAGTGAGAAGACCTTTGAGCGAATTTTTTCTACCCTGTAGCATGATATTCGTATAATTCAGACAGTCGAAGAAAAAGGAAAGCTTTTGCTACAGTGAAGCCTTTGTTGCAAGTTTATCCATTTTATACGTAATTATGCGTTATTTCCAATATTTTACCATCATTTCTACAGTTTTCTTCAATTCACTTATACATAATAATCCCTTTATATATTTTTTGCGATTATACGTTAGATTTTGAATTTCAAATTATCAAAAATATACGGTTTTTCATATTTTTTTCCCTAACCCATACCGGGCTATTAAGACAGAAAAGAGACAGACACCGCTTTTTTTTTTTAGAGAATTGAGACAATTTTTTTTGAGCGATAAAAGAGATGATGCAACAAAAAAATTTACTAAATAACATTCACAGTTCTTTTTTCTCGGAATTCAGGAATTTTGAAACAAGCAAAGATTAGCGAAATTTTATCCAGCACTAAAGCTAAATTAACTAGCTGAAAAATTGTTTTGAGAAGAGAGATATTTATTTATTTATTTATTTTGATTGAGGGTTTAACGACAACCGTGAGCAACTCAATGGGCTATAAGCAGTCGCCCGTCCCTAATTGAGGGTCACTGGTTCCAAGGAAGGCAGAGAGCCAGTGCCGTAAGACAAACACAGCATCCATGCCTCAGCGCGATTCGAACCCGGACCTGCCACTCTGGTGGTGCAGAGGTCTGATGGTAGCTTCTAATCACTCCTCCGTGATGGGTCCACGCTCGAACCCGCCGAGGCATGGATGTTGTGTTTGTCTTGCGGCAATGGTTCTCTCACTTCCGTGGAACCAGTGGCCCTAAACTAGGGACTGGAGACTACTAATAGCCCATCAAGCTGCTCACGGTGGTCGTTAAATCTTCAATCAAAGTAGAACAAAAAAAAAAAAGAACCCGGACCCATCTCCGATGAATGCTCAGATGCCATACCACTGCGCCACCGGGGCAGCAGCTATTTTATTTATAAGTAAAGAATGTGTAATAGGATTATTTAATATCAAACAAAATCATAATCAGATTTACTACCTGTATTTCAAAGATAAGTTTTTTTCGCATATTAAAAATATGATATTATATATACGTATTTTCTTAATCTACACTTGACGTTGAAATCAGAATAAAGAAATTGATATTAAGTCAAAATAAACATAAGCTTAAAGTAGAAAACAAAATATGCTACTTGTCTTTGCATTATAAATTAGCGAAATCTAAGATTGCCGTTTTTTCTTTTTTTTTTTTTTTTTTTGCTTTTCTTTGTGAAGTATTCAAAATCTTAAAATAGTACATAATTTCTTGAAACTTCTCTTACGTTTTTTTTTATATTTATTCATATTTTAAGGCCGTCTGCTGGTAAAACGGATAGCCGAGGTTCCATTGTATGTATGTCTTACATTATATAATAATCTAAAATTATGATATTTTTTTCTTTTTGAAGGCATTCAAAATTTTACAAAATTATTTAAAATTTTGAAATTTTTTATACGTTTTCACATTTATACGCTTTTTAAGGCAATCCTATAGAAACAAACCGCGCCGTTTCTGAGATCGTAGTTCCAAGGCGCCATGCCATCAGAATGCTTCCACTGTTCTTCGGTTTTTCGGAAATGATGCGGCACAAAGTATAACTGAAGTTAATATTTCACGTATAATTTTTAATCGAATGATTATTTTCGATGTATTGTACCTTATGTTTGGCATGCAGTACAAATGCAGACACTTCATACTATTACACTAAATCTTTAGTGGAAGATCTCTTCAGCATTATAATTAAGATGTTTTTCAGTACACTGGAAATACACCGATGATCCCTTACATTATGACCACCTACCTAATAGGCTGTAGGACCCCCTTCAGCCCGCGAAACAGCGGCCACTCGGCGAGGCATCGATTCGATGAGGTGGCAATAGGTATCCTGGGGTATCTGGTACCATAATGCCAACAGTAGGCCCTTCCCTTCCCGTACATTTCGGGGTGGTGGTGATTTAGCGCAAACCCGCTTTTCCAAGTCGAACAACAAATGTTCGATTGGGTTCATGTCAGGAGACTTTGAAGGCCAGCGCATTAACAGAAAGTCACCAGCATGCTGCTTGAACCACTCCTTGACGACTCTGGCAGTGTGGCATGGCGCATTATTCTGTTTATATTGGCCATCACCAGCAGGGAACACAGTTGTCATGAATGGGTGAGCGTGGTCAGCAAAGATGATCAGATATCTGACACCTGTCATGGATTGTGCTATTGGGGTAATGGGGCCAAAAGCGTGCCAAAAAAGCTTCGCTCGCAGCATAACACCGCTGCCCCCGTCCTGTTTCCGCCCAACAGTGCATCGAGGTGGCATAGTCTCCGTTGGTAATCGGCGTATCCCTGCTCGGCCGTCTACGTGATGAACTAGGAATCTTGATTCGTTAGACCAGGCCACTTTCTTCCAATAATCCACGGTCCAATCTCGATGATCTTGGACCCATTTCATGCGTTGTTGGCGATGACGTGCGTTGGACCCGGCTGGGTCTTCGTTCACGCATGCTGAAGGCTGTGATGAACTGTGTGCTGTGACACATTGCCCTGATCACCGCTGTTGTAGCTGCCGGTGATTTGTCGCACTTTGGACCTACTGTTGCTGTGAACAATGAACGACAGTCTCCGCTCTTCTCTGGCATCAATGAGCTGCGGATGTCACACGACTGGACGACATTTCGTCATTTGGCCATAGTGCACCACTTTTGATACGTACTCACCACAGCGGCACGTGAACAACGCACAAACCGCGCCGTTTCTGAGATCGTAGTCCCAAGGCGCCGTGCGATCACAATTTGCCCTTTATCAAACTCCAATACATCGGCAGCTTTTCCCATTCTAACTCCGAACACTCTATTTACCGAAAACCGGTTCTCTGATTGTATATATACTGCTGAGTGAACTTTACCTGTGCCACCGTTCGGTCTCCAGACGCGCTCATTTCTCTAGGCTGGGCGTGGTCATAATGTAATGGTTTATCGGTGATCACCTAATGAAGAATATCCTTATATTATAATATTCATATTTTTTTCTTTATTATATTAATGTGTTAAGAAATATGCATTTTCATATAATAACATAAGCGTGGGCGAAAAACATGATTTCAGAATATTTATTGTTTTTTGATGAATATAGGGTGAATTTAACTATATTTGCAGTCAATATTGTATCCTTATTTTGTATTTGCATGATTATTTTCAATGTACTTTACTCTGAACACATAGTGCAGGCATCCAAGTGTTTCGCGAATTATTTATTGGGCAGTGTTATAACAGCACGCTTAGTGTGTTTTTTCTTCTTCAGTACCTTGAAAATGTAGGGATCAAGTTTAATTGTAATATTTTCTCTTTCAATCTGTGTATTAATGTGTAAGTAACATTCATTAAGACAGCGAATTATGAATTACTTGTCGCACGATTTCGAGTTGTCTTTGTCCTGTTGTTTGATTAGAGATAATGATCAAATTTGCTGATAGAAAAATAACTACTTTAAATATCATAGTTTCACAAAATATTTGAACGAAAAGTAAATGGGTTGTTTGAATTTTAGTAACCTTCCTGAGAAAATGTTTTCCTTCATGCTTCTGATTAAATGAAGTAAAAGCTAATTAATTTCAAGGTAAAATTTTCATTCTCCTAAAAATTGGCCTTGTGCTCCCTCAAGGGATTTCGAAAGATATTTACACGAAAGCTAAAAAATAACATGGTAGCAAGGTCAACATAAACAAAGTAAACATAATTAACTAATATGCAATGAGGATATTTTCAATTCCAAAACGATTCGCGCGATGTTTAGATACCAACACATACATATCAAAAACGAAACACATTTTAATATCAACTAATTCGCGCAATGTTAAAAATACGAAATAATTATAATTAAATTACATGTTAATGGTATGTTAAGAATTTACTCATAATTCATATTATCCTTAACAACTCGTTTTATGAAAACTTCCACACTATTCATTATTTATTGACATGCAATTCTAAAATGTCGTGAATAAAATATAAGTTTGCGAAACCAGCTCCCTTTTCATCGCTCCCCCACCACGATCCCCATTTACATTGACGATCAATGGCTCGCCTCGTTCGAGCAGGAACGCATGATGAATAAAAGAGCAGCGCGTTTACTTCCTTCGCATTTCAACACTTATATCTGTTTCTCTGTAGGAAATTTAATAATATACCTTCTGAAGCGTCGTCAGAGAGAACTTTGGCTTTTGTGGAAAGTAAATATCAAACAGAATGATTACAATCTACTAGAAAGGGGCAGTATAAGGCTGCATCACAAACTGCCAGCCAGAAGTAATACACACACTATTATTAACTTTTAAACAAATTCATCAGATAGCCTTTGTAATCTTTATGAAGTGAGAAAAAAAATAACTTTTGACTTTTTTTAGTATTGTTATATAACATTTTCTCAAGGGATAAAATGGTGAAAACGGAGGAGCAAAAAATAAATAAATAAATAAAAATAAACTGAATATAATGTTTAGAAATTTTGGGTGCACATAAATATGCGCATATATTTTTGTTACTTTCTGGCTCTCCGAACACAAAATGTAATACTCCTGAAATAGATCAATATTTTGATTTTTTCTGAGTTTACGTGACGATCTGTTTGATAAGTCTTTGAGAGATTTTAAATTTCCTTCTATTTTCTTGCTGGAGGATTTATTTTGTTGAAAGAAACGAGTTTTTACATCTTCGTTATATTTTCTGTTTGAATACCAACGACTCGCATGGACAAACAGTAGGATGAACTGACTAACCGAAGAGTTTTCCATGTTTTGCACATTTGAATTATATAAGAACTTATGTTTACGTTCCAGAATGCTTTTGCACGTTACAAGCTCTTTTCTGATTGCACATCTTTCCAAATATTTGTGACTTCCAGATGAAATATATTACACGAGTGTGTATGCTGTGCTGTATACCCTAACTTAACCTTCTCTTTTGGTTCCTATCTTCATATGTAAATTTTCGTTTATTCTCGTTAAACGTTTTCAATCTGAACGCCTCTTTTTTTCTCACTCGTCGAATTCGGGTTTAACATCTCTGACAACAGGTCTGGCTGAAACGACCTATGCTGCATCATCAGTCATCGCCCTTTCCTCGTTTTATAAGTCAGTCACGGAAAAATTATCATCGGCCGCCACGGGAATCGAACCCAGGGTCTTCCAGTTACGCGCCGGACATGCTTCCACATCACCACAGCGGCCTCGAAATTCTCCAGACTCACATACGACAAACTGCCAAACCTCCTGGCGGGTTGCTTCTTTGGAGCCCCGCACATTGCTGGATATTCACCAAAGATGAACAGCAGCAACTGAACAAATAACTAGAAGGCGAATGGATAATAAATACACAGCTGACTTGTATTAGGAACATCAAATAGAAGTCATCGCTCTTTCCACATTTTATAAGTGAGTCACGGAAAAATTCTTATAGGCCGCCACCGGTAATCGAACCCAGGGTCTTCCAGTTACGCGCCGGACATGCTTCCACTGCACCACAGCGGCTCCAAAGAAGCTTCTTTGAGGCCCTGGTGATATGCTTCCACTGCACCATAAGGAAGCGAAAGCATTTAGTTAAAACCCACGCTTTCACTAAATGCTTTCGCTTTATTGTTTCAGAATCTGACTTCTACGTCGGACGTTGGCGATATTTTGCGATTATGCTGTATTTAGCATAACATTGCAGCATTTGAAAATTGGTAATTAGGATTGTATTGTATTTTGCTAGGAGGTAGTGAGAGAGGATTCTTTTTAAAGTTATATATTCTTTTACCATGCTATTTGATTAAGCCTAGTGTTTTCCATGCTTCCTATTCTTGACGAACGTGAATAAAAGAATGGACTCTGTAAGTACGATTTATTTGACTTTATCTGGTTGTTATTATTCCTACTGCTTAATAAGTTAATTCGTGTTTAATTAAGTATATATTCGCAACGAAGTAAAACTATCGGGATTCATCTAAAGTAATTCTGTGAGATTTACGGTGAAGCAAGTTTACTTCGGCAAGTTAAGCCTAAATGTACGATCTTTGTAGTGCTTTACTGTGAAATTTCATGTTAGGGCGATAGTTGGAAACGCAACTATCCCACAATGCACATCCAAGCGTTCCAAAATATTTAATATTACGCTTATTTACACAATATCGAATACAATCATTCTTTCATTATACATTTAATTGCATTATAAATTCAAACAGTCCTGTGAACTTCTTTTTAATCATTTAGACAGTTCAAGGCGACAATAGTTTAATTCATATTTTTAATTAAATTCTGAACTTGTCATTTTAATCACATTCCACATCAATTAAGATAACTTTCGATTAATGTTGTTTTATTAAATACAAATTTATGGTCTTGCTACATATATTATGTTTACAACTTAGTGTCGTAATGTACGCGGTAAAATACTTTTTAAAAATACAAATGAAATATCAAAGTTCTCTTATTTTGGTTAGAACAATGATTTAGGTTTTAAGCATTTTTTCTTACGACATTTTTATGATTGTGAACATTCAGATTTTCACCTTCTCATTCATAAGCTACAGAAGTTTAGGTGTTCCCTTGTATGAAAGCTTATTTTTACGATTTCGTTTGCTTGTTTAAAATTACATATAAAATCCGAAATCAATTCGTTTTTGCTACACAATCGACACTTTTAGAATTGTCGCTTTTCAGAACTGTTGAAGAATGTAAAATCTTTTTAAATGCTCAGACATTTTCGGTTAGGCAGGAGATGTAATCTGGGTGAAGCTGTATTGTTAATGAATGGAAAGTGTACACGTTCCATTAGCAAAGGTTATTTCTTATTTTTCCCTAAGGCGTCAATTTCATGCACCAACAATTTTCACAAGATGTTGCATAATATTTCTTGGATTTTTTTAAATGAGGAAACATATCCAATTTCTTAAAAAGTAGAATTTAGATTATGAAAGATATTTATCAGGAGTTGTTCCTTTGTGCCGTTTGAAGGAGCGATGACTACTATTAACAATTAAGACTAAACAGCAAATGAATTAAAGCTGTACCTATCTTACAGAAAACAGTGCGTAATACAGAACCTGGAATATTTTCAAAGTTACTGCGAATAAGGTAGAAAAATGTGCTTGAACAAGATCGGGGAACTTATTGATGTTTAATATCAAATGCTTATGGCAATGCCATGCTATTTATTTTAGAGCAAAAATGATGTCACCTGCTGTCTCGGAAGTTTGTAGAAATTCTTTCAAAAACATTTGTTATCCGAGCGGTGACTGATCTGATCAGTATATTTGTTAACCTGCTCGGACAAATATTGGAAGTCGGAAACTTGATATTTTACTTCAAAGTGACAAGTGTCCAGGGTTCTGAGATTTTCACATGGATGAGAGCTGTGCCTTCTTATATTTTTTGCTTAGAGTTTTAAAAACCGCCTTGAGCATTTAAGTATATAAAGCCGCCACGCCACGGTGGCGCAGTTATCTAAGCCCTGGCTTCTGACTATTCTTTGGAGGTGGATCCAGGTTTGAACTCCGGTGAGGCATCGATGTTTTTGCTTTTGTGTCACGGCACACTGTCGACTGCTTTTAGCCCTTGAGTTGATCACGGTGGTCGTTAAACCCCCAAACAAACAAAACGTCTATAAGAAGCTCCCATCCCGAATTTAGGAAGCTCGTAGGAATTTAATTTCCTACAACGCTAGTCGTCCCCTTCCTCTTTCTAACGAAGGGGACGACCAGCGTCGTAGAATAAACACACCAAACATATCATATTCGAGACCCAAACAAGGACTCAACTCGGATGATTGGTCATAACTCCACGCCTCTGATGCCCCGGCCACCATGACGGAACTGGTGATGTTACTTGATGCCATAAAATCTAACGGTTTGATAAATTTCCACCGAATTAGGGTTAATATTTAATTGCCGTTCCAGTGGCGCAATGGCCTAAATACTGGCTTCTGACCATTCGTTTGAGACGGGTCAGGGTTCGAATCCCGAGTGACACATGGATGGTATGTTTCTCTTAAATCACCGGCTATCTCCCTTTTCTGGAACCAGTGACTGTAAATTATTTACGGGAGACTCCTTATATCCCATTGAGTTGCTTACGGTAGTTTTTAAATACCCAAACGAAAAAAAAGCAATATTGAATTAATAACTAGCTCTAAAACTTTCGTGAAGAAAATTTATTTGAGATCTGACGCAAAATTAACATTGCTCTTGCGTTAAAAAGTCGTTCAAGTCTCATGAATCCATTAAAGGTTTTCTAAAGCAAATGAGATATAAGCCGAGGAGAATTGAGATAACCAAAATGTCTACCCTGTTAATATGTGATTAACATAGGCATTCATTCTGTGGTTAATAACCGTTAAAAATTCAATTGTTCTATAATGCTTCCTTAAATTTTTGAAACTAATTTAGTTGCTGTTAATGAATTAATTCGTATGGGAATGACATTCTCAGTTGGGCGCATAATACAGAGGCGTTATGCAACAGAAAATGCTTAACTTATGTACGATAAGCACATTGACCACGAAAACTGGCAAAATAATTTTGCCACTGGGGATATGTACATCTATACCCACGAAGTGTCAATGCTTACTTGGTCGTAATAACGTAGCAGACATTCGGGAAAAGTATTGTCGTAGGAAAATTGCACCGAGAACAAAGCTTCCTGATTTCCATATTTTCGTCGTAATATGATTGCAACAGAAATACATCAAGCAACATTATCCCGAAAAATTTCTTACGTGAGGAGAATACAGTTTTTAATTCTTTCTCTGCTTCTTTACCATCAAAGGGAGGAAATGTTATACCGTCCAAACTTCTGTATCTGGTTGTTCTTGATTTACATAATTACAGCAAAGTTTGTGCACTGTAAGATCCATCAATATTTGTATAGCAAAATGAATCTCTTTTGCGAAAAGATTCGAATAAATTTCCCTGGGTAACGATTAATTTCCCAGGTGAACCGAAGGGATTAAATATATGTTTTTGAAACAGACAAACTTAAATTGCGTATCGCTTCTGACTCAGTAATAAACTACAATAATAAAAAAAAACGCATAGGGAGCAAATCATTTTAGGAAAAAGTACAATACAATTTTCTAGCTTTGAAGTAAATATTAAGAAAATAATATTATGAAATCTCTTAAAGGGAATTAGTTTTTTGAGGATGATTACCATTTAAGACAGTTTGATCATTCAGTATTGCGATTTCTATCATAGCAGCTCTAAAATAATATTTCACTATATCTTCAATACAGATCTTAATTTTGTGCAAAAACAAAAATTTGGCGCGTAATAATGGTGCAAATAAACTGCCAACCTTCCCTTTCTCTCTTTGTGCTTGAGGAACAGAGGGTAGATATTTATTTTATCATTATCAAATTGTTGGCAGCATATTTACTTAGGTGTTTATATAACTTTGCTATAACTGGAAAAAAAATAATCATGCTTTTGGCGTACGAACGTCTGTCAAGTCAACAGAGCTTCAATTAAATTCTTGGGGATCATAAAAAGTTTTCTCAGAAACATCTCAAGGCTTTCACGCTATAGATAAATATCAATTAACAGTGGCTTTTCTCTGTTTAAAATATGCGGTGAATAGGGCTTTAACAAAGCAAATTAAATTTTAGTATCCCACTGGAAAATATTTACCATTCGAAAATTTTAAAATGGATGAATAATTTTAAACATTTTTACAGAAATCAATACAAAAACAAAATGAGATCATTTGTAGCTAAGATACTGTGGAAGAAAGAGTAAACCGCGCAGGCTGTCAAGTGGTTAGAGGCGCTGATATAAAATATTTCGTCCGAGGTGGGTCCGGGTTCGATTCTCGAGTGAGGCATTCACGGTGTGTTTGTCTTAAGGCACTGTCTCTTCCTTCTCACCAGTAACCAATGCCCCAAGTTAAGGTCAAATGACTGTTTATGGCGCAGTGAGTTGTCCATGGTGGATACACCATGAACAACTGATTTTTGTGGAGAGAAAAAAAAATTGCGAAGAAAAATCAGTTCATGGTGGAGACACCATGAACTGGTTTTTTGATAAAACGTGTCATTGTTCATAGTGTCTCCACCGTGAACAGATACCAAACATTAAAAATGATAAAGTTACGCCATCTTGTGGAAAAATTAAGCAAACTATATTGCTTTCTGAACAAGTGGTATATGTGTGTTCGAGGCTATTTCTCCTTGCCGCGATGATCAGTTCGTGAACTTTAACTCTTACGTAACCCAATTCCTCCTTTCTACTAAAAAAAAAAAATCCTTGCTGTTTCCGCATCAGGTAACCTTTCGACACGGATTGTTTTATATTTGTCCTGTATTTTTATATTTCCTGCTACCTCTCTCGGCGTGCGAAGCGACTTCCGTAGCTAAATTTGCCTCGAAAGTTTTAAAATTCCTCTCCCGAATATATTTTGAAACCATATAAATCATAAATTTGTCTATTCCGTCACTATTTCTGTCTACTTTTGCCGTACTGCACCAGAATGCAGATTAGAACTTCTTGTACTGTGCAAAAGAGAGCAATTGATTTTTATTAAAGCGTATGTTACAACAGAAAACAATCTATAAAAATCCCTGAACTGTTCATACAGTCACTTTTATTACTTTCGTATCATGACCTTTCACCTGGCTGCGTTGCCAAACATAACAAAGAAGCTGGAGGGTCAAAACGTAACGTCAAAAATGAAGAAAATCAGCAAGAAATATAACACAAATTTTACAAGGAAGAAGCTTCAAAGGGGAATTTAGATCTAGGAGTACACTTATCATTAGTTATTCGTTGCAAGAGAATTGACCAAAAAATAATTACGTCGTTATCAAAATTAACTTCATGCAATTGAGCAAAGGCTAAATGCTTCCAAAAAATGATATTACTGGAAATTATGCATAGTAATTTCCATCGTTCAATGAAATTAATTTAAAGAAAATATACGTCGTATTTCTAATGCTAAACTACCTTTATAAGTATTCACGTGAACATTACTTCTGAAGATCTATCATATGCGCAAACATTTCAAAATTCATAATATGAAAAGAAAAATGCTATATTTTTTATATATTATTCTTTAGTCATTATGTTTTGTTACCAGAAGTAAAATACTCAATTTGCGTAGCAACTTATTCCAATTTTCTCAGGAGGGTAGTATGTTCAAAACTAGATTTATCAGCATCTCATGATTAGCAGAAAACAAATTACGTGGGACAAGTTTCACTGAGGGAAATACGTTTCGCAAAATTGTGTTAAAGAGGACGAGAAATACATTTCATCCTATTAGAATACGACATTAAGCTACTCTGATAATTACACTACTTTTACTTCTTACCTAGGAAAAAAAATTATGGAAATGATCTAAGGGTTGTAAAAGGTGATCGAATGTCTTTCATCAACTATTAAACTTGTATCCCTCATCAACGTTCTTTATCTTTGATGGATGTTCTTCAGATTTTGACTCTTAATCAGAACTACTTCCAATTGACTTTGCTGTTTTAGGAATTAATGTGCATCAGTAATTTGGGTCACCGAAAGCAGATTGGTTAACAACTTCATTTAGAATGGGATGTATGTTCAAATATGACAAAAATTCTTTTCAAACTGAAGATAGTTTTTCCTCATTAAAATAATTTGAAATCTAAAATAAAATATTATTTCATGCAGTCTCGCATTGAAATTAAAAAAAATATTGAACTGAAGAAGAATGCAACTTACAATTTACATTTTAGTATGACAAAAATATTGAAAGTATTCTTTCTTTTCTTAATGAGATCCTAAGGCTTTATCTCATATTTGTGTTTTACGTTAAAGGACAATTTATGTCGCAGAGCTATGATCACCAGTAATTGGACACTATATTGACAAAAGTCACCGGACACCCCTTCAAAAGCAAATGAACGAATCCTCTGCTTTGTTAAGGGGAGCGGTACAGCTGCAAACGGTATGAAAACAAGCCTGCAGGTGACCGCGATCATATCGCACTGTGAGATTGAGTGAAATTGTCACGGCGGGAGCGAACTGACTTTGAGAAAGGAAGCATCGTTGGGTGTTATATTAGTGGGTTGTTCATAAGAGAAACCGACATACCCAAGTCAACTGTTTGGATGTACTGAACAAGTGGAAGACACATGGTGTGCCTCAAGCAGCAAAACGTACCGACAGACCAAAGAAAATCAGTCATAGAGGACGTCGAAGCCTCAGGAGAGTCGTTACAGCTAATCGACGGCGTACTGCACAAGACCTCAGTGTACAGGTGAGTAACAATGCTGAAACCTCGGTATGTACACGCACCATTCGTAGAGAACTTCATTTCATGGGTTACTGTGGTCGTGCGGCTGCTCATACGCCTTTTATCTCCACTCAGAATGCTACTAGTGATTAGCACGGTGTAAATAACCTTACATCTGGGATGTAAGGTCAGGTGATGCGTAACATCACAGCCTCTCCTTGACAAATGTCAACCCCGCCTTCTCGTGGTGCATCCTGTTCCCACTAAAGGGGCTCTGACGACCGCCAATAGCGGTATAACTATACCATCGGGATCAGAGGAAATTCTATCCCACACTCACCAACCCGCTTGGCCAGCGTGGTGAGTTATGGCCAAACCCCTCCAAAATGACTCCACAACTTAAATCTTGGCCCTCAGTCTCCGGCAGCTGGAATGTACCTGGCCAAGGCAGCGGCCAGTGCGACATGAAGGCAGAGGGTGCTAAGAATCCCCGGAGGACCGGACTAGGCTGCCATCTGATGCTGACCTTGGCAACGTACAATGGACGCTCCCTATCTTCTGATTCAAGGCTTCTTGAATTGGAAGAGGAACTACAAAGGATCAAGTGGGACATCGTGGGGCTAAGTGAGGTAAGGAGAAAAGGAGAAGATCTCATCGAACTGAAAAGTGGACATCTCTTCTACTATCGTGGGACAGATACTGGCAGAACTAGTGGTGTTGGATTTATAATAAACAAGAAACTGAAGGATAAAGTTGTAGAAGTTGAAAGTTCCTCTGACAGAGCTGCACGGCTTGTTATCCAACTCTCGAAAAGATACCAGGCTCAGATTATTCAAACTTATGCACCCACCACAAGTCATCCTGAAGAAGAAATTGAAGAATTTTATGAGGAAATTTGTCATCTAAATAATAAAGGTAAGCAGCACTTGAAAATAATTATGGGAGATTTCAATGCAAAAATAGGGCAACGGCAACAGAATGAAACTTCAGTAGGTAAATTCGGTCACGGCAACAGAAACCAGCGTGGAAATACTCTCGTTGAGTTTGCAGAGGCAGAAGGGTTTTTCATCTTGAACTCCTTCTTCAAGAAAAAGCCACACAGGAAATGGACATGGAGACATCCAAATGGGACGACAAGTGAAATTGATTTTATTATGTGTAACAAAAAATTCGTCATAGAAGACTGCAGTGTGCTAAACAAGTTCAACACAGGTAGTGACCATAGATTGGTGAGATGTAAGATGCACCTCAACACTAAACTTGAACGTGGCAAGCTCATAAGACAAACAAAATCTATTGACATAACCAACCTTAAAAAACACCATAATACCTTCAAGTTGGAACTGAAGAACAGGTTCTCTGCTTTAGAAGGCCTAACATCGGAAGAAGTGGATATTTCTGAAGTTAACAGAAAAGTAACCAAAGCTCTTATGGAAACAGCAACAAAATTAGCTGGGTCTAAGAACAAGTTGCATGTAAATAAATTATCAGGAAAAACGAAAATGTTGATGCAAAAAAGAAGAGAGATGAGGACAACTAAAGAAGATGCGACTTCCAAAGTGGAATATATAGAGCTATGCAAGACAGTACGAAAAAGTATCACTGAAGACGTAAGAAAATTCAACTGTGAACTAGTGAGGAAAGCAATTGAAAACAACCAAAGCCTAAAGATAGCAAAGGGACATCTCAGTAAAGGAAGAAAACAGATTATGGCACTGAGAAAAGAAGATGGTTCTGTAACAAGAAATAGAGGCGAAATTTTGACAAGAGTGAAAGATTTCTATTCCAAATTATATGAAAGGGATGATACATGCACTCCAGACATCATGAAAGATACCAGTACCAGAGTTCCTCCAGTCCTTCCAGCAGAAGTTGCACATGCAATCAAGAACATGAAGCGGGGGAAAGCTCCAGGAGAAGATGGAATTACTGTAGACATCATACAAGAAGCAAGTGGAGAAATCGAAACAGTACTCGCCCAAATTTTCACTCGATGCCTTAATGAAGGAAAGATTCCTGAGGATTGGAACACCGCTACAATGATCCTGCTACATAAGAAAGGTGACATTGAGGATCTCGGAAACTACAGACCTATCAGCCTCCTATCAGTAGTTTATAAAATCTTCACTAAAGTTCTTTCACACCGCTTGAAGGTAACACTGGACATGGCTCAACCGAGAGAACAAGCTGGATTCAGGAGTGGCTACAGCACAATAGATCATATCCATGTGCTGAGAGAACTAATTGAAAGAGCGAGGGAATATGAACTTCCATTGTGCATGGCTTTTATCGATTATGAAAAAGCCTTTGATTCGGTGAAACCATCAGCAGTTACAATGGCTCTGAAAACCTGCGGTATTGAAGATGCATACATTAATATTATTAATAACATCTATGAAAATGCAAGTGCAAAGATTAGGCTGTTTGAAAATACAACACACATAAAAATTGGAAAGGGAGTGAGACAAGGTGACACCATATCTCCGAAGCTCTTTAATGCCACATTGGAGGGTGTTTTTCAGTCACTGAGCTGGGAAAACAAGGGGATAAAGATTAATGGAGATTATCTAACCCACCTTCGTTTTGCTGATGACGTAGTCATTTTTACAACTAGCCCATCAGAGCTGCAGAGTATGATCCAGGAACTTGCTGACAAGAGTAAAGAAGTGGGATTAAAAATGAACTTTCAGAAGACAAAAGTGATGTTCAATGCTTTTACAAGAAATGAAGATTTATCGATTGATGGAGAAAAGCTTGAGATAACAGATACGTACGTTTATCTTGGACAGCAGATATCAAGTGAGGGTCACATTGATGAAGAAATTAATCGGCGTACAAAACTTGCCTGGAGAGCTTTTGGAAGAAACAGCATAATTTTCAAGAGCAATATGCCATTATGTCTTAAAAGAAAAGTGTTTGATCAATGCATCCTTCCAGTGCTTACGTATGGTGCAGAGACGTGGACCTTAACTAAAAGAGACATACAAAGGCTGCAGACAACTCAAAGAAGCATGGAGAGGTGCATACTTGGTGTAACCAGGAGAGATAAGAAGAGGAACTCGTGGATCCGAAAAATGACAAGAGTGGAAGACATCATGATCAGAGTTAAATCCCTGAAATGGCAATGGGCTGGACATACTGCCAGAAGGACAGATCATCGATGGACAGCCGAAATTTTAGATTGGATCCCAAGGGACAGGAAAAGACCCAGAAGAAGACCACATGGGAGATGGGTGGATGAAATTCGAAAGTATGCAGGGGTGACATGGAGGAGACTGGCACAAGACAGACCGTTGTGGAGGAAACTTGGGGAGACCTTCGTCCAGCAGTGGATTGATAATGGTTGACAATGATGATGATGATGATGAAATAACATCTATCGTGGACCGTAGATCAATGGAAACGGGTCCTATGGACTGATGAATCTAGATACACGATCCATCAGTCTGATGGCCGTGTGTGGGTATGGTGGCAGCCGGGAGAACGTTATTCACCACAGTTTACTGTTCCTACGGTTAAGTTTGGAGCTGGCAGTGTACTCGTGTGGGGGTGTTTTTCGTGGTATGGTCCCGGCCCATTGGTTACCATGGACATACTTGTTAACCAGCACGTCTACTTCGATATTCTGGACAATTATGCTTTAACAACTATGTGGCAATACTATGGAACCGAACCTTATTGGTACCAGTAGGATAATGCACCGAGCCATAAAGCAAGGACTGTTACGGCGTGGTTTGACTATAATTCCGTACCGTGTGTGGACTGGCCAGCACAGAGCCCTGATCTTAATCCCATAGAGCACCTATGGGGTGAATTAGAGTGTCGCATAAGAAGTTTGGAACCAAGGCCGGCTATTAGGCAGCAGTTAGCGCCAGCATTATGTACTGAATAGAAGCGCATACCTATCGCTGTGTTCCAAAACCTTGTCGAAAGCATGTCTTGAAGGGTCAGTGCATGCATTAAGGCCAAATGTGGACCGACACGGTACTAATGTATGTCAATTAATGCTATGTTGTGCTTCTCTTCTAAGTGTCCGATGTCTTTTGTCAATATAGTGTATATCAAAATCCTTTGCAAAATTGCATTTCCTCTTCCGGAATTTTCCCTAACAGCATTAATTGTTGTAGGTGTTAAATTTTCCCGCTGGCTTATTAAGTTAAATAGAGACAATAACATTTGAAAGAAAATTCCGTTTGCTTACTTGCTGGGAAGTTAATGACTACTGTGCGCAAATTTATGTGCTGTAAGCAGTCGCCTGCCCTTAATTTACGGCACGGGTTCTAGATAACGAAAAGAACGGATGAACCCACTACATATTTCTCATCGGGTACTCGAGCCTAAGCCCATCTCGTTAGAATGGTCTGAAGCCAGCGCCACAGAACACTCAGCAACCAGTAAAGTGAAAGAGAACATCGCAGATGACAGTAGAAGAGACGTAAACGCAGTCTCCTAAGTGAAGCAAGCAATCACAGTCGCAAAAATGCATTTTTACACATATGACCAGCAGACAAAGATTATGTAATGGTAGAAGATCATGCTCAGAGATTTAAAACACTATAGTGCTAATTGGAAGAGAAGGAACCTGCCATTCAAGAACAGGTCAACATTCGTGAATGAGAGAAGTAGGTTTTTGCAGAGTTTTCTCTTTGTGTAGATTGTATCATATTTCCCCAGTACTTTCAAATCTCTATATTGGTCAATGACACATTGCAGAATATCTTTCAGTCATCGAACTGAGAAGACAAAGAGATAAAGATTAATAGATATTGTTTAACCCATCTTCCTTTTAATCGACGATATAGTCATTTTTTCATGTACTCACTCAGAGCTACAGAGTATGGTCCAGGAACTTGCTGACAAGAGTAAAGAAGCGCGTTTGAAAATGAGCTTACGGAAAATAAATTAAATATACGTACAATGCCTTTTCAAGAACTGATGATTTAGCGACTATTCTAGAAGTAACCGACGCCTATATTTACCTTGGACAAAAGATACTAAACAAAGGCCACATAAAAAGAGAAATTAATAGATGTGTAAAACTTGGTTGGAGAGCTTTAGGAAGAAATAGTACAATTTCCAAGAGCAATTTACCACTATATTAATAATATGAACACCCAGATCCGTCTCTCTGGAACGCTTGACGTCACACCAACGTCCGCATTGTTACGTAATCACTTATCGATCAATTCGTGTGTGCTTTCGATATGTCAAAATGATTGCCTGCTATATAACAGCACGAGATCACTTTCAGATGTCAAGGTGATCCCGTGCTAATTTAAAAACACTGGATTATCAATGATTCGAGTACTATTTATCCGATCTACAAAATTAGAATTGAATTCTTAATATCGCGGTAAGTTGCGTTTGCCGTGATATTAAGACTTCAATTCAAAATTTGATTTAGCACAATTCGAATATTAAATTTTACGCTTTAATTGTTTTTTTACTTTTTTTAATTTAAGTAACTTTCCGAGTTTAGTGCTGATTTTATTAAATATTTTGCAAAATATCGATCTATCTAAACGCTCTAAATTGCATCTAAAAACAGATGTCGCCCCAACAGCAGCACATTGTCGATAATTTGGAAAGTTCCGATTTGTAATGCCAGATGTCGCATTATTTTGTAGAAAAGTCTTCTTTATGAAATTTCAAACTAACCTCCGAATAGGACAGTCCAAAACAAGCCGAAAACGGAATGACATGCGTGCCGGAGAAAAAGTAATAACGCGAAAATTCAAAGGAAAAGTTATTAAGGTACAGTAAGTTTACACAAAAGCACTGGACTACAAGGTCAATTATTAAACAACAAATATTTCGCACAGAATGTTTATTTATCGCGAGGTCTTTTGAAAAACGGAAATAATAGCATATAATTTTCAGTTCTAACATGAATGAGTTTTCGCTATATAAATGTTTACTAAATTTCCTTGCAAAAGAGCCGGCGTCTATTTGATTTGTTTTCAATCTGCTTCAATTAAACATTTCACCGTCTCAGGACGGGAAACATCCCCTATACATTAATATTTATTTAAAGCTTAAAAACAACCGTCTTAAGGACGGGCTATAGGCTAGTTTTTTAAAAAAAACTGTTGAATCAATGAGTCCTTATAGTTCTTATTTATGGATTAGAAGCATGCAACTTAACTAAAAAAACACACAGAAGCTGCAAACTTCTGAAAGAAGCATGGAGAGGTGCATGCTTGGCATAACCAAGAAGGATTCATGGATCACGGAAACAAAAGGAGTTGATGCCACCATAAGCACGGTAAACTCTCTAAAATGACAATGGGCTAGACACACCGCTAGAAGAACTAATCACGGTTGGACAACTGAATGAAGCACTAGACTGGATTTCGACTGATCGGAAAAGACCTAAAAAGAAGACCCTGTGGTGACGAGAGGATGAAATTCAGAAGCATGCCGGAGGGATATGGAGGAGACTGGCTTACGACAGACAGGTATGGAAGAAACTTGGGGGACCTTCATCCAGCAGTGAATTGACAATGGTTGACAATGATGATATGAACGTTACATTGTACCTGAAAAAGTGAAAGTTTCTCAAATGTGTGTATACAAGGAAGATTGGTAATCATATCGCCTGAGAATAAAGTAAACGGCGGAAAGATTTCAGGCGAAACCTATTTCTTTTTTTTTTTTGGAGGGGGGGGGGGTGTTTGGTGGTTTAACGACCACCGTGTGCAACTCAATGTGTTATAAGCAGTCGCCCGTCCCTAATTATGGGCCACTGATTCGAGGAAAAGGACAGAGCCAGTGCCTTATGAAAAACACAACATCCATGCCTCACAGGGATTCGTACCTGGACCCATCTCGGACGATTGATCATAAGTCAATTAGTCCACAGGGCCACCGAGGCTGCAAACCTGTTCCAAGCAGTGGGTAGAACATGATATTAACTGCCGTATGAAATGTCCGTAAGCTACTTCTTTTACTGGGAAATTCAGAATCTTATACCAACAAAGATACAGCAATAACTCTATAGAGGTGTCCTTTTTGTTACGCTTTCCAACCGTAGGTTGAAGAAGCGTATATGTTCCAGCTTTGTCCGTCCGTCTGTCGGCACGATAACTCGCGTAAAAATGGTTCGATTTCGATGAAAATTTAGTATGTGGTAGGGGACTACATGGGGACGAACCCTACAGAAAACATGCCAAATGGAGTCAAAGGTCACGGCATAGGAGCGGGATCCATTCCATTGCCTTTATGCGTCATAACTTGCGTAAATATGGTTCGATATCGATGAAATTTTCGTATGTGGTAAGGGACCAACTGGGGACGAACCCTATTAAAATGGACGAAATGGGGTCAAAGGTCAGGACATAGGATCGGGGTCAATTCAATCGCCCTTATCCCATACTATTAAAGGAGCGATTCTTGTATGTATGTACATTTTATTTTTAAAACGGCTCTAAGGATTTTGATGAATGCCGTTAACCTACCGTTTTCTGATACTAGAAATCGATTTAGCTTGATCTCGACTTTAGGAAAATTTGTTTAGTGCGTTAAATACCCACCCCAAATTACCACGTTTTTAGTGTCATGACATCGTCCCATTATTGTTGCCCATGCTTACAAATCTTATGACGTCACAATCTCGCGATTGAGATGTTGGCGCGCGGTCACGCCATCTGTCTTATTACGCCATGCGTTTTTTTGTGGATCCTATTAAAGTTTTATGACGTCACACTCTTTCGAGCAAATGGTCGTGACTCTTATCTGTCTCATTACGTCACGCGTTGTGTGCATATGACCGTCCGCACGATAACTCCCGTAAAAATCGTTCGGTTTCGAATAACTTTTAGTATGTGGAAGGGGAACACCTGGAAAGGAACCCTATTGAAAGTGAACGAAATGGGGTCAAAGATTAGGACATAGGAGAGGGATCCATTCCACTGCTTTTATGCGTCATAACTAACTTAAAAAAGGTTTGATTTCGATTAAATTATAGTATGTGGTAGGGGACCACCTGGGGACAAACCCTATTGAAAATGGGCACAATGGGGTCGAAGGTCTGGACATAGGAGCGTAATCACTTCCATCGTCATTATGCGTCATAACTTACGTAAAAATGCTTCGATTTGGATGAAATGTTAGTATGTGGTAGGGGCGAAATGGGGTCAAAGGTTAGGACACAGAAGCGGGATCTATTCCACAGCCCTTATGCTTCATAACTTACATAAAAAATGCTTCGATTGCGACAAAACATTATCATGTTATTTCGGAGGTATACCGAACCAGTTCTGTTGAATATCATCGAAATGGCATCAAATGTCAGGGCACAGGAGCTAGATTTATTCCACAGCAATTATACTCATAACTTGAGTGATAACTTAAGTAATGATTTCTGGTATGTTGGAAAGCGTATTATAATCAATGCATTGCATGTTTTACTAACTTGTTTTTACAGCTACCAGTAACAGAGATATTTGGAGGCTGTGACTCACGTTATGTTCAGTTGGCCAAAATAATTGTCTCCTCCAAAAGATTAAGAGAAACATCCTGTAAAGGAATCTCTAAAACAGACAAAATGGACAAGAGAGTTACATACCGAACTTCAAGAATGACATCAGTTGAAAGAAATCCAAAGCAGGGCAGGCGAGATTGACTGAACTTGCATTTTCGACTGTCTGGTGCAAGAAATGTTGGGAGAAATAATGGAGCTACAGCGTCGGGAACACTGCCGAAGAGACTTTAGGGATTCTCTCCAAATACAACAAATACAAGTGTCACCAAATATGCGTGTCATAAAATGAAAGAGAAAAAAATGTATCAGGAAACTGGGACACAAATAATAATAAGAGTAATGAAATTATTGCTGGAGAAAGAAGGGAATGTAAGTGAATTCGCAATGAAATAATGCCACGAATAAAAGTGGCATGTTGACAAACGAGCGCATGACTATAAATCAGGCACTTTGAGTTTGGGTGTTAGGTTGTTGTGCTAAAAATGAGCTCACGCCTAAAGATACAAAGAAGCAGAAGATTTATAATTTTAAATGCTAAATTACGGAGTGCTTTTAGAATTCCTAGTCATAAATTTTTACAGACTTAATAGGAATGCTGCTCCTCTTTTTCGCCGTCTCAGGTACACTTTGTGCCAGCCTTTTCTCGTGACTTTATGGACATGATATATAATGTCATTTTATTTTACAATCGCCTTTTTAACATTAATCACAGTAAATGGAAAAAAATATCCACGCAAGTCGGATGACAATTAATTTAAATTACGAAATTCATGAAAATAGTCATAAATTTAGCGCACTCTTATGAATATTCACAACAATGCAACATTACGATCTTTAAAATGTTTGAATTTATTTAATTTCTGCAAACTATATATCGTGAGGAACAAGTTTCTGTAAAATCTTGCGGTGACTAACGTCCTAAGGCCTTACCTGCTAATAATTATTATTGGCCTATGGTTTTTCTGGCAACATAAGAATTTTGAGACATCCATTTATTGCCACCTAAAAAAAGGCAAAACTTTCCTTAGCACTGAGTTATCACATCGCTTCTCATTTTCCACCATCATGCAAATGTATAAAGGCCGTTCCATAAAAACTGAGAGTAACGTTTTCTTGAATTGGCAACACTGTGTAGGTGAAAGATAACCACCAGACGACTAATTGAATTAAGGAAGTATATATGGCAACAGTTATTAGCAGTGGCAGGCGATTCTGGTTTTGTTATTGCGCAGTTGTTTAACGTGCGTTTCGCCATAAAGCTAAGGAGGTGAGTGATTCATAGTTAAGAAGTGAAATGCGTGTTTTCGATAAAATTTTGCTATCGTTTGGGTAAAACGGCTCCAGAAACAGTCGGTTTAATAAAAAAATGCTTACAAAGATAAATGTTTGGGTGAGTCAACGATTTTTATATGGCGCCATGATTTAAAAAAAAAAAGGGCGTTTCTCGGCAGAACTCGCTCCTAGGTCTAGTCTACCTGAAAGTGTTGTTAAGATCAACGAATGACGTGTGAAGACATAGCGGCGTCAACTTATATTTCAAAAACATCGGCATTCCGCATTCTACGCGACAAATTCCTGCTGCATCGTGTGTGTTCCAGATGAGTACCTCATCACCTGACGGGAGAACAGTTGTTAGCCAGAGTTTAGGTGTGTCATGAGTGGAAACAAATGAATGCAAAGTTATTCAAACTTTCTAAAGGCATTAATAGCTGCCGATGAAACATGGGTCAGCTATTTCGACATCCTCACTAAGCGCGCAACCAGTGTCTGGAAACACACAGGCTCGCCTCCTCCGAAAAAACGTCCGCCAAACCAAATCAGCTGGTAAGGGGATGATGATAATTTTATTTGATCAAAAAGGTATAGTTTACCAGCATGCCGTTCCTCCACAAATAACTGTCAATGCTGAGTATTGCATTGACAGTCTTGAATCGTCTGCGACGACACATATCGATTTAGCAACCGGAACTGGTGTGCAAGTGGACACCACACCATGATAATGCCCGCCCACATGTGGCTGCTTGTGTTCAACAAGTTCTTAAGAAATGCAGTATTGAGATCATATCATAGCCTGTCTACATTCCTGACTTCGCCTCGTGCGATTTCAGGTTGTTCCCATCAATGAAGGAGAAGTTCCGTGGCGCAAAATTCAACACAGATGCTGACGTTATTCAAGCTGTACAGGGGTCGCCAAAGCAGCTTCCACAAGATGCCTTCCCACATGCTTTGAAAAGCGGATTGAGCGATGGGACAGTTGCATACCATCCTAGGGAAGATACTTTGATAAAGAATAACATATATTTTGCTGTACCTATATTTCTTCATCCTATATTTCTTCATTTTTATAGAACGGCTGTTGTATTACAAGTGCAGTGCTAGTTTGGAGAGGAGTCCGCGAGTGGGCCGAATGCTAAAGCTTAATGTGCAATGCATGAAAACAATGTAACTAACATTCATTTATAGTTTTCTTTCCCACAGCTCCCGCTAGGATAAAATTAAAACCAAAGTTTTAGGCAAACGTGAGAGCGCGACGACGGCGTTCCTGGAATAGTATGCTTCATTGACTGATCTCTTACGCTTATACTTAGAAAAGAATACAACTCCGTTAATAAGACAAAGGCTATTTGTTGAAAATTCAGAATCGTGTTTTCCCATCTGACAGTATTTTTCATATATGTCGCAAGATGCAATGAACAGGTCTAGTGAGGGAAGAGACCTCAGCCAAGCTCAACGATATCTTTTTCCTGGTGATCAAAGGATCATGAGTTGTGGTGTTATTCTGGTGGAAGATAATGTCCTTCCTGTTGACCATTTCTAGACATCATTCATCAAATACACACTTCAATTGGTCCATTTGGGAACAGCTGGGCCTTCCTTAAACAACGGCTAGCGTGTCACCTGCACCGGTCCCCACGCCCTCTGGAACCTCGTGTACAGAGGACTCCCCTCATCATATGCACGAAAGATTACTAAGATAAAATACAATATGCAGAATATAAGAAACTAGTATAAAGCCCGTCAGTAATGACTGGGGAAAATAAAATTTATGATAATTATTTACATTTATTTATTTTGTTTTTGAGTTCCACGTCAATAGACGGCGACGTTGGCTCACAGCTTTCTGAAAATTTCCCGAGCAGTCGATTATGGAATTTGATACGACGGCTGTATGTTATGTGTTTTGTATAAAACCTTCAGTCCCTATTTTGTCAACACTTCCTGGTACACAACATTTTTCGTATACACTGACTGTGAACCCTGTATCAATTTCCCCTGTTCTTTCCCGTGAACTATTTCGTTCCTGACGTTGTCAGATCGTCGTACTCTTAATGTTGCCACATACAGATGACTAAACAACGGTTCAGGTAGTGAACCAAAATTTCTGATGTAAAGTTTCCGTATCTCTAAAGAGTTGACCGTGTGACGTGACGCATCTCTGACGTCATGTGAGAATGATTTGGATTACATGACGTCACACCAGCAGCTGTGTTCTTTGTTGCTATGACAACAAAACAAAGTGATTTTCCCCTTGATCTATGCGCGTGTAGGTAATGACGTCACCTACACGAAAAGCTAGACATGACGTTACAAACATTTGTTTCTCTGATGTTGCTATGACGATTTAAAAAGTGGCACGGAGGAGAAGGACTCTAGCAAATTACATATCAGAATTAGTTCTGAATTACCTGCACAACCAAGCGAACGTTATCTTATTTGTATGGGTTACGGAAACGTCTGAATACATCTAAATTAAGTCAGCTAATTGTCCTTAATTAGACCGGATAGTTCAGGTAGCCCTGGATTTCCGTATGTATTGGTTTGGAAAGAAAGCGAATGCTACGACCTGCTCCCATCATCTAGACAGCTGTCTGTTGGATACCGTCCATGTAGAAGTGTGACGGCTTGGACTCAAAAGTAAGTACGCGTTCTACATTGTCACGGTTGGTGAACCGCTGTCCGGCAAGGAAATTCTGAAACGACTAGAAAAAGTGGTTGTCGCTTGGGGGCGATTTCTGGGAAATAAGCTGAGTTTAGCAGCAGCTTCCAGCCCAGGTCCCTGATCTTGTGAAAGGTCACCTGTGCTGTGTGAGGTGTCGTTCCATCCTGCTGTAAGAGGACGCCTTTGTGGTTCGGCAGTGCTGGTCGTTTCGACGTGAACGCTGCGTGCAGATCGTCGAGCTGACGGAAGTATACATCGACAATGATAGTGCTGTTGCCTGACAGCAGCTCAAAAAGCACGACACTCCACATATCCCACCAAACAGACAACATGAACTTACGTGGGTGTAAGCCGGGTTTGGGGGTCAGCATGAGTTTTTGTTTTGGGTCAAGCCACTGTTTCAGGGAGCCTGGCATTGTCATATAAGACCAATTTCTGGTCACCTGTGAAAATGCTGTCCATGAACGGTTCATCTTGGTCACGTTCAAGCAGGGGAATTGTATCCACTCATGCGATTTGCTTTCTTCTCAGCTGTGAGTTGATGGGGTACTCAAACTCCCCTTTTGTGCACCTTCCTAATTAGACGCAGGTGTATGATAATGCTCGTGCGGGTAATCCCCAGCTGTTCGGCCAAATCCCGCTGGACACTCGTGGGTCGGTCTACAGTAAGGTCTTCAGCATGTCCGTATCAACTGTTGTGGGCATTACGGCTTTCGGTTTGTCTCACAGGTCAAAGTTTCCTTCTCGAAACCATTCGAACCAACTACAGCTCTAACACTGTGATATGGCATTTGGGTACACACTCGTAATGTTCCGTCGCAGGGGTGCTACCACGTCGAAATTCATACAGCATGCAATGGAGGATGTGCTCCTTATCCACTTGTATGTTGGCTGGCACTTAGACTCTTCACCTTCTGACTGCTAACTGCCACTGACTTAAGCCATCTAAGTGCTGATGTCATGCCGGTGTGCTGCGCAGTCTCAATGGTCAATGTGCGCCGTGGCCGGGGCTTCGACTGCGGATACCTCGTCATCGGACATTATTTTCTTTCCAACCCAATACTTTCTGTACGTTTCATGTTTGTGTGTGTTCAGACTAACGTAAACAATAAAAATCAAGATGTAAGCTGAAACTATTATTTTAACCTTGTATGAACAACAGAAACGTAAGTTCAATCTGATTTCATTTTATTAAATTATAGTTTTGTTGTATTTTGTGTAATTATTACAAAGTGATTATTTTAATATAAACATAGAACTATCGTATCTGGTGTTTCAAAAAAGCAGAAAACTACGAAATGTAGTGACCGTATCAATATTCTATCCTCCAGTTTGTGCTTACAACACAACAACTAATATTCAAAAACATACTTTGAATACATTAGCATTTTATGTTGTTTTTAATCCTTTAGATAATTATGAATGAGTACAAGACATGACTCAGATAGAAATAGAAAACACGAAAGTGGTTCTCAGAAAAGAAAGATGGAAAGTAGAAACATAGATCTCCTGAGCGGAGGTCTGCTTAATTTTTTAAACTGGGAACAATAAAAGCGAGTAGACTCCTGTTGAGCACGAAATAAATCATCTAGTAACTGAGGACTGAATTACTGATCACAAAGATGAACATGAAAATCAAACTTATTCTCCTTGTAATACATTTGAGTAACTCAGATGAAATCCCAGCAACTTCACGTTCTTTACGAAACGAACATTTTATTACACATGGGAATAAATAAGTAAATTATGCGTATTAAATTCACATATCTGAAAAAAAAATGCAACCTTGGCCTACTCAATAGATGACGATTCTCTACCCATTATTCAAAATCTTCATCTATAAATCAGTATACCCTACGCTGACCCATGAATTTTGCAATGCTTATTTTAATAAAATTATTTATATAGACAATGGCCCTGCAAAAATATTTTCCCGGATCCCACACACCTAGGAGCAGCCACGAGGAAGCGGTACCTAACAGAATATATAGTTTGGTTGCTGGGCAGCTCGAAATACAAGAATCCCTTCTAGCTAACAAAAATTCAAGAATCCCTTCTAACACTACCACACCCCTAAAAAGCATTAATTTCTTGATAACCGGATATATCTTGGAGTGATTAGTGAAAGCTCATCTCACTTGCTCCACGATATTTTCCGTTCCACGTTTGTGTACACAATTAATTTCTCATCGCCCGTTACCATTCGTTTGAGAAGTAGATAATTTACTTTCCGTTTGAGCACGAAATCTGAAATAGGTATGCTGTCGAGAACATTTTTCTCACTCAAACTGTGCAGTACTCAAATATTAAATCCAGGCTTTTCGGAATGGAAAACTAAGGTGCTGTTTCAAGTCTGTCATCCTTCACAATTGCTCGAGAGTTATTGTTTAGTGTTTCTTTCGGCTAATGCTTTGATTTGGTCGTCGTCAACTTCAACGGGTTTTTCAGAGTGTCGTCGTTCATCGACCAGTTAATGATTTCCACGATGAGACTTTGCATAGAAGATTAAAGGTACTTAAGTTGGTCTTTTCTAATGTCCCTATACTTTGCTGACTAGAGGGCGTTGTTTTACACAGTGGTTTGAATAAAAAACCATGGGGAAAAATTCTAGTGGAAGTGACAACACGAAGTATATTCTTCCCTGGAGGTACGTGTGGTGTTTAATTTTCTCTGGGCACTGAAAACTCTGGCAACGGAGATCCGTCGCCTAATGCAAAACGACTTTGAACCTCAAGTCATGAGTGTTTGGAATGTTGACAGACAAGAAACACAACGGCAATCCTTCAGCTGGAACAGCAGCTTGGCATGTGTGGAATCTCTGGTGCAGCAACACAGAAGAGTAACCTTACGTCAGATTATTTATTTCCCAGGGCGATATCAAAAACCTCTTCCATTGAATGGCTTCACACGATACTGAGTTTTGAAGCCAAACAATCTTCTCTGTTACATAAATTTCATTTGAACAGCGCTTTTCTTTCTTGGTGTTGCAGTTTTTATAAGCAGTAGTGTATACGTTCTATGAAGTTATCGACAAACACTTGCTAGCTAATGCTATTATTGGCATATTTTCACTGTATTCCATGTAACCACTTCCTTCAGAAAGCTTGAAAATATTCATCGTCCTGGAGCGGGAATCGAAATTGCACCTCCCTTAGCTATATAGTGAATCACTTAAACAAGAGCTTTCAAAAGTTAAATCATTTGTGACGTATACCTCACATTTAACTATATATTTATCTATATAGTTAATTACTTAAACAACAGTTATCAAAAGTTAAATCATTTGTAATGTATACCACACATTTAACCTGTATTTTGAAATTTTCTGTTCCTACGTAAATTTGGTTTCTCGTTAGGTATTTTCTGGCATAAGGCTTAAATGAATTTGAAGTTTGCAATTTCTGTCAGCGGATCAAACGAATTGAGCTACGTAGTAAGACTGCTGAGATAAAAGCTCAGTGTGCAATGTTTCTATAGCACAGTTTGCATAGTATTATAAAACATTATTACTTAAACAATGTTGATTATATGTTTTCTAAAGCACTGTTGATTATACTATTCTGAGTTACATATGTCTTCACAAACGATTCAAAGGCAAAGTTCTATGGGGTCTTTTTTCAACTTATTCACGAGTGATCAACAGGAGAGCGAAAGTTTCGTAAGCTCAAGATTGTTAAGAGCAGAGCTGATAATTATACTGTAGTTAAATATAGATTAAACAGCGTATTATTGTTATTTACTTCAAGGCTTCATATGTTTGCTGGCTACTTGCGTGGAAGTTGGATAATGTGCCATAAAATCTAATAAACTGGATTAAAACGTAAGTCATGCTGATTCATCTTAGACTCCGGGACTTATTATGCAAGTATATTTTACGTCCAGTTAGGTTAATTTTAGCTGCAAAGAAAAGTAAAATATCCGAGTTCTCCAGTGAAGCCTATTCACCATAAGCGAGATTAGATCTTTAGTGCTTACAAGGAATCTAACTTAACTCGAAAACAGCAAATCAACCAAAATTAACTTAAAAATTATACCTTACGGTTATACTTAAACATTATATAATGGTTTACCGGTGTTCTCATATTTTGGCGAATTATAGAAGGCATAAGAGAAACAAAGTTTTGCAAATCTTAACTTCCATATTCTTGAAATACTTATGATAAATAAGGAATAAAATATTGAGTAGTTTACATAAAAAGCACTTCTTCAACAACCTAAATTACATTTCACTTGCTGCACAGTGCAGATATTCTTTTCAAAGGGTAATGCCAAGGAAGTTGCAATAAAGCATTTGAGAAATGTGGAAAGTCAAAATGACACGTATAAAGTGACGACAAAGCAGCAAAACAGACATGCCACAGGCCAAAGGGCATTTTTTTTGTTCACCTTCATTTACAGTACCCGCCGCAGAACAAAGTACCAACTGAGATAATGCAATTTCAGTTGTTTCTAAATACTTTACAATTTTAATAATTTTTTTGCCTGCGTAATTTTAATAAAAATAGTTTATTTAGCTGCGTATTAAAATATGAACTAATTTAGAAAAAAACTCTCACATTTGAGAAGCGTTTTCAAAATTCTGATATTTACTCTGGTGTCACAGTGGAACGGCTTCAGAATAATTCCATACGACTCTAAAATACATTCAAAATACAGTTTAAGTAAAACAGACAAGAATGAACACATTCAAACGTGGACGTTCAAGAATAAAGTCATTTTAGTGAAGTTTTAGCATTGTAAAACTAGAGATATGAGAGGTGATATTAACTAACAGCCGCTTATTCTAATAGACCACAGAGTAATCGTTGTCGCGTAATTTTCGTTGTTTGTCCGTCATGTATCCTTATCTCTGTGCGAGCCTGCTTATGCATTCATTGCGCATATTTCTACAATTACCTTCGGACCATGATTACTTGGGCTGCATTCATTATACAGGCATTGTCTGGGACTTAGAGAGAAGCCATTAAAACGGGCGATATCGTTTGAATGACGCTCACAGCCTTTTTTCTCCAGCATTCGACCGCCCCATTTCCCGCATTTCAATCCTTTTATTCTGCCATGATTTGATTGAACTCGACTTCTCACGCATTCACTTTAACGTCTTTTCTGTCTCACATCCTGCAAAGTAGAGGTCCCTTGTTGGACGTTTGAGCTTGCTTCTTAGTCACAATTCCGAGGAATGGAATATATTTGGTAACAAGGGCAGGCGGGATTTACATCTGTCCTTTGCTTTTCCTTGCGAATTGCGATATCCCTGAAACATGGTCTTTGGTTAAATGAAAGTGCAGCGGGCCTTTTCTGCCGCACAAGCAAAAATAAGAGAAACTCGCTACGGATGTCATTGAATTGAAGACCAAATTGCATTTATCAATAAAAATGGGCTATTCCTCACCGATGGGATCGCTGAGTTTGGCATAACTTGCAAGGATTTTAAATTACTTGTCCGTTTTGAGGGAACACTTTTGGATATTGCAATGTAAAAATGATAAATAATTGAGGAAGCAACGGCCCAAAATAATAAGGGATTAAAATGAAAGCAAGAAACTTCTTTTCTCAAGTAATGCTTTGCATATCTACCAAAATGCCTCTTATATTTTGTTTTCATTGAATCATGTTTCATCTGTTTCTGTATGATTTGCTTTAATCAAAGCAGAGGAAATAATGGCAGTGCGAAACAATACGGGGTGTGTAAATTTTTGATAGTGATGTTAAAAAACTTGGCTGCATGAAATTTTTCCTAATCCTTATTTTTCCTTTCTTTTATAATTTGTTTTGTTCCTGTTTATTTAAAGACAATAAATGTTTATGTAAAGAATCGCAGTCTGAAAGTTTTCGGAAAACACGCACGAAGCCATAAAAGCTGAGAGTATTTTTCACCTGTAGGATTTTTTTGTTTCTCTTTCAAGGTTTCTTTTTCGGGATCGGGGAGGGGGGAGGTATTATAAGAACAAATCTCTATATTTTTATTTTCAAATATACTACTTAGTCTCTAGAAAGGAATGAAGCACGAAGTAGTCGCAATTGCGGTCGTCGCGTTTGAATCCAGTGTTGAGAAGTGTAGCTCATGTGGCCACTGGAGTCAAACACCGTTTGAAATAGAACACAGTCTAAAAGTTAAAGACATAGATCAAAGTTTCGGTTTCCAGAGTTAAAGAAAAAGATCGACGTGTCGGTGCATTTTCTGTTGTTCATCCACCATCGATTATCGGGGGGGGAGGCAAGGCAACATATGGTTTATAAAACTCCCAGTCTGACAGAATACTTCTGGAGTGGGTATTCCAGCAATGGGTAGTGTGAAAAATTCAAAAGCGTAACGCAATCCGGCATCTGAGTGCTGAAAGTTAAAATATTCTGGATTGGGTAATCCAGCTATGGGTAGTGTGAAAAATTCAAAAGCGTAACGAAATTCGGCATCTGAGTACTAAAAGTTAAAATATTAAATCTTGGACTGCAGATGGTGCAGCGATCTAAGAGATAGCTACTGACCATTCTTCCGCGATGGGTCCGGGTTCGAATCCCGGTGAGACGTGGATGTTGTGTCTGTCTTGAGGCACTGGCTCTGTCCCTTCCCTGGTACCAGTGGACCTAAATTAGGGACGGATGACTGCTTATAGCCCAATGAGTTGCTCACGGTGGTTGTTAAGCCCCCAATAAAAAACAACCAAAAAAACCAAAAACACTTGGACTAACATTTCATTACACTCCGTTTTGAGTGCACATCGCTTTGCATGAGTAGCAATGGAATCATTTAAAGCCATTGAGGCAACAAATAATGAATCGTGCGCTTTATCTAATGATTATCGATATAGAATAAATAGAAAGAATCAGAATGGCACGAAAATGTGAAAATGCTTGAAAAACAAAAAAGAATGGAAAGTGTAAAGGCAGAATGTCTTCAATGGATAATCTTGTTTAACAAGTAACAGATCACATTCGTGAAAAATGTATTAGCATAGAATATATTAAAATAATTCACAAAACTCTTGAGCAAAATAAATAACGAAAAATCAACAAGGAAACGCATGAATAAAATACAAATAAATAAATAAAGACGTGGTTTTTAAACACGCCGGATTTTATGAGTGTGAACGCTGCTATTTCTAACCCTGGGTACAGTATGAAGGAAAGTTAACAATTTTGAAACTTCTATACCTTTCAACTAAAAATAAAACGCTTGTATGTCTCCACTCATTATATGTACACCTGTTCTCATATTGCAATAAGTGAACTGCCGAAAAAGCTACGTTTTCGGAACCGGTCGCGAAAGCAACGACATCTAAATCCCAACCACGTATTTTCATAACAGAAAAATCAGGATTATTCTTTATTCTAGGAATTTGAAAGTAGATTAATTAAAAGTCTATTAACTTTTTTTTTTAAAACTGAGTTAGATCAGCTGCGGAACTAATTCGTCCCGATAATATTTCATGACGTCTTTTCAAGACACAGACACAGAAACTGTCTAAGCTGTGTGCACCATCTTTAGTACGACTGTTTATTTCCGGAGAAAGCAGAATAAACTGCAAACAGTATTTTGTTGTTTTTTTTAAAAGCCACATAGCACGAATAACCATGATACCAATCACCGTGAAATTGGCGATCTATATTTTATATTTGTTTCAATGTTATTAGTGAAGAAGTGACTCTATTTTTCAATTACAGTCAAACCCACATTTAATGAGCTCACACAATACGATATTCAGGATAACTTAAAATTTATTATAGATCCCTTAAGTTCGAAGTGTTCTTCCTTGTTATTATAACCGCATAATACGAACAACAATTTTTGGAAAACCGTATTTATTGAAGTTTAGCACGGTTATTTGCAAACAAAATAAGTTGCATTCACCAAATTTTTAACCGTCTCTATTTCACTAGAAAATAAATAATAAACTTGACAACACCACACAGTTTCTCAAGAGACGCATATAGCGTATTAAATCCGTTTATTCTTGTGGTGTAATAAGCACAAATATTGGCCAAGTTATTGCACACCATTGGGTGGCTTTTTTGTCATTTGGACAAATGCTGTTTTTATACCCTTACCATCGTCACCTTTCAATCACTTAATCTCTAATTAGAAAATCTTAGAATTTATTTTGCATCTTGAAACATTTCAACCACAGCGTCAGAAGAAGTTGGTAACTATTTAAAAAATCTGTCACGACAAACACAAAACAAGCAACAGTTGACTCCTATTTTCTACGTGATGGATAAACAGCAAATAAAATACAAGTGACCTTTCAATTTTTGGCAACCACTTAATTTTTTTACATTTATTAAATATTTTTCTTGCTGCAGATCTCACATATATTTTTATTACTAGCTATATTTATAGTTAACAAGCATTATTTACCTTCGATACTGATAAACAGTTTATGATTTACTAGTTTTAACTTTAGATAATATTCCGAAACTAGCTCGTTTTGATAACTCACTCTTCAACTTGGGTGAGTTACAATCGAACGTTTGTAACTCACCCTTCAACTTTGTTTTAAACGGGTTCGACTACATTTCCTGAATACTGTAAATTCAGCAAACTCGTAACCTCTCGAACATTTTCATGGGGCGAGGCTAGTTGGGCGACATTAATGTTTGAAGAGTCGGAAGGACGCGTGTAGTGCCTCCGTTAATTCTTCTTGTTTGAATATAGCTTGAAGACAGAAATAATAATTTGCTGAGTTATAATAAAACAATTGTCCACATGCGGTAGTAGATCGTACAATGAACGAGAAAAGAAGCATTGAAATGAAGGTAAAATAAAAAAAGAATGATTCACAACCTTAGAACACGCGGTGTAACCAAATACGGGAATAATGACCTAGTGGTCAACGTTCTGACTGCCACGGAAAGGTTTCAGCATCGATACCAGGCAGGGACAAAAGCTCGTACAACTAAACATCCACCGTGCGGTGGTGTGCATTTAAAGATGTCGGACCCTGCGTACTGGAATCCCGGTTATAAATAAGGGAGTCTTCCTCTGCCTGTCTACCTCGTTTCAGAGTGACTTTCCTGTAGGGCACTCTAGCCCAAATCTCTCAGCTTCCTAATTCTAAGGATTGTTTAAGACCTGAAGTCGGACACTACCTAAAATTTTCTGCATACATTTCTAAATACGGGAGTGGTGACAGCGAAAGTATGCTCTGTGGGACGAGCCTGGTTGGGCTCCTGCGCTTTATACGGGAGTGGTGACAGCATTCTAAATACGGGAGTGGTGACAGCATTCTAAATACGGGAGTGGTGACAGTGAACGTATGCTCTTTGGGGTGAGCCTGTATGGGCCCCTGCGTTTTATACGGGAGTGGTGATAGCGTTCTAAATACCGGAGTGGTGACAGCAAAAGTATGCTCTGTGGGGCGAGCCTGGTTGGGTTCCTGTGCTTTATGCGGGAGTGGTGACAGCATTCTAAATAGGGGAGTGGTGACAGCGAAAGTATGCTCTGTGGGGCGAGCCTGGTTGGGCTCCTGCGTTTTATACGGGTGTGGTGACAACATTCTAAATACAGGAGTGGTGACAGCATTCTAAATACGGGAGTGGTGACAGCATTCTAAATACGGGAGTGGTAACAGCATTCTAAATACGGGAGTGGCGACAGCAAAATTATGCTCCTGCGTTTTCTTCTGATTTGCGCGCAAGGACAGTCAACAGAACTCTCCATATTTCGTAACTACTACTGGAAATAGCTGACCTTGCCAATGGCTTCACGAGCTGCTCCTTCGCAGAACAGACCGACGCGCGATATCTTTCTTCGGCCAATATAGATTGAACGGCTTCATACGGAATTTGCACTACGTTAAAGTTTTCTATTGGAATAAATTCCTCCTATTTATCTAAAACTGTTTCCAGTGGTAACACTCTATAGTAACACGTTTTACACATGTGTGGAAGAAAAATATCTCGAGAACTATACAATAGAAGAAAAATATAAAACATACGACAATATGTATCCCGAAATGATTTACGATGTTGTTTTCTAATTGAAAACGCCATGCGGGTATTACTAAAAACAGAAGATACATCAATTTTCGAAGTGACGCATCAAATGTTTTACATATGGTAACCAGAAACCAGACCGTTTTAGAATAACTGCTAGAATAGGAGTTGATATTTAGTTAAGCTTTTATAATTCATATTTCAGGGACATGAGCGGATAAAAGGTAAAAGCAACAGCCTCTTCATTCAGAAGAAAACATATTGAATTAAATTTCAATATACTTTATTTTGTGCAAACTATATTATACTTCCTACAGTGACACTAAATTTAACAGTTTTATTCAGTTTTATTGCAGGCTATGATCAAACTCTTTTTCTGCAAAATTAATTTATATCAAATGATGTGTTTCATTATTTGTCATACCAGTATTTCATTTACATAAGTTTAAATAATATTTTTGAGGCTTCTGTCTTGTAAATTTCATTGTTCCATCCTTTTTCAGGGACGCAGTTTAAATGCAACAACAACAAAAAAAAAAAGACAAAGACAGCGATTTACCAATTTCAAATTTGAATTATTTTACATCTAAGTTAAAATAAATGGATATGTTTCAAGATAAAATATTAATAGTGCATATGAATAAATTATTGAAACTACATAGTACAGTGCAGGAAGTGAAATTACATTCATTTGCTTTCTTTTGCTGAAAATATAAAAAGCTCTGGTTATTAAAAAATTCAAAATACCGAGGATTTGATTCTTTCCTAAATATCAATACATGAGTAAGATTCCTAGTCTGTACTAACAGAGAATATCAAACTTTTTCAAAGATCTAACGTTAATCTTCTCAAGGGAAATAAAAGGATAAGCGGACAATAAACTGCTTTATCTATCGATCCCTTCATGAACATCCTCTGACACAACCGCACTTGTGAGTCTCTATTATGCTACTCGTCATTCCTCTATCTCTGAACGATTTTTTATTTTGATCACTTAATTCTATTTAATCCTTAGGCGCTCTCTTTTTCAGCTTTCGCGTGATGCAACAGAAATCTCTTTGTTTTACTTCAAATTCTTCCAAAGATCTTATCGCTTTAACTGGAGAGGATTGGTCCATTTCCAGTCGCCCCAAAACATTCATCATTTAAATATAAATAGTTCCCCAGACTGAAACATTTCGAGAGCGACAAAAGCTGAAGAAGAGCATGGGAGTGGCACAAAAAAGGGGAAAAATAAAATAAAAAAAGAACTTCAGAATGATAGTCCTGTAATATATGGATTCTTTTCACAACACTCCCAACTCCAGTTCACTCCTTTTTCGACGATGGAAGCTCCATTGCCCATGAACAGCATTAGAATAATGCACTGTACTCTCACTATAGAAGAAGAATTCAGAAGAATAAGACACTGCAGAAAAATAGGAACATCACGAGAAAAGAAGTAGAGTGAAGAGGAAGAAGGATGGGGGCGCTTGGATGGAATTCTCAGTTATCATCTTTAGAATTATGAATGCATTTGTTCACGAGGACATCCTGTGAACTTCTGAGGGTACAATACAGCCAAGCTGCTTGATTGTGGGCTACATGAATCGATAAGAAGCAGAGAAGAATAGTCCTCATTTATTAATGACCACGAACAAAGAAAACTGTTTTTACACAACTGATTATTTCGCATGTAAAGGAAAAATAATGGCATCTCCTAAGAAATAAAAAAGCGATAACCCCTAAGCAATAAAATCCGAATAAAATGCTGAAAAATATTTTCAACGTATTCTGTTTTTACATTGAAAACAACTTTTTCTAACTGACATAGAAAAATCAAAGAAACAAAAATAGTTAAAAGAAGAAGAATCACTAAAACTAACAATAACGGAGCGAGTACAATTTTGAAACAAATTATAAAGCTGCAAATTTTCTTATGCAATTACTGTTTGTTTATTTTTACTTAATGAGTGACAGATTTTTTTGTGTTGCACAAATGTATAATGTTTAGAACTACTGGTAGATTCCAAGGTCAGCTTTTAGTCTAACAGTTGATCCTCTTTCATGGGGATTGTTTCTTCTTTTATAGGAAGATGTCTCCAGATTAAAATACTTCACTTTCATGTGATTTGTTTTACATTCGTTTTAAAAGTGGCAATTATTAATCATACTCAGTTTTTCTCTGGTTTCTGTTTCTTTTTTCTCTTTTTGTATTTTTATGGTTTCAAAAATTTCAGCAAACACCTATTTGACTTAAGAGTTTACTTTTGAGAGGTTGATAATTTTTAGTATTTCTCGACTGGATCACAAATGTTCTCAAATGCAATTCTGTAATGCATTTCGACTTCCCTCCAAGAGAAACGGTTTTCAGTCAAGAAAGTTCATTTGAATTTTCCCATCATCTTGTAAGATGTAAGGGAACAGGTACTTCTGGGATTTCCAGCAGGCCACCTTGAAACTGCGAAGGTGGGTTGAAATATAGATTGGAAACATGGTGGTTAATCAGGAAGCTTACACAAATATTGTGCAGCAAAGTACACGCATTAGCCTTAAGAACAGTGACAATTATCCATTACACGGAATTTATGAAAATGAGTTCTGCGGAAGAAAAGACAAGAATAACTAAGGCAATCATTCTTGTACAACTTAAATCACCGACAAACCATAAAAAGCGGTTTTTTTCGTGAAACAAATTGTTACTCTGCGACATAAATTACTGGAAAACCTTAAAAACGTTTTTATCACAACACAAATGTGTTTTTCAGTGACTTAAGTCACCGACACACCTTAAAAACATTTCTTATCATGATGCAAATGTGTTACCCGGTGACTTGAATCCATAACATATCTTAAAATTGTTTTCTATCATGACACAAATATATTATCCAGTGGTAAATAGAGGTAGCAGAAATAGTTCTATTAACCGTGCGTTCTGCTATGAGGTAGGAAACACATGAAGTAATCTTTCTAATACTTGATTTCCCTAAAATAACAGCAAAAGAATTAATGAACAATATAGCGCATAAGATCGAACATAGGGATACCATCTGGGCTTATAATACACGAGGCATGTTTTTTCACGACGCTTAAAAAGTGCACTTTCTAGTATATAATCGAACCCAAACTCCCTGATACCTTTCAAAGTACAGATATCGGATGACATAATTTCGCAAAGTGGTATTTTAATTGTTTGAAGCGTATTTGTTAAACGTAATTAATGTTAAGACAGAAAGCCTTAGGCTCTCTATACCCACAAGGAAACTTTCGGGTGTGTCATGGATAGTATGGCCGAACGGATGGATTTTTTTATCACGCTCCAAGACAATGCAATTTTTCAGATTTTTGAGAAATTCTTCACAAAACTATCATCTTCTAGTAATTTTTCCATGTAAAAAATGTATTTGGCTGCAGCTACTGCGTTCTTTAAGTATAGGATGATAAGAAGCTTTTGTTTCGGAGATATTTATAAAAACATTCAGGTCGGATTTCACCAGCATTTACGTGAGTCACACCATACCGGAAGAAATGAGGACGCCAGTTCGATTAAATAAAAGTTAGTAAAATTATGCAATGCAATGATCATGATACGCTTTCCAACATACCAGAAATCATTACTCAAGTTATTACTCCAGTTATGAGGATAACGGTTGTAGAATAAATCCCGCTCCTATGTGCTGACCTTTGACCCCATTTCGCCCATTTTCAACAAGGTTGGTCCCCAGGTGGTTCCCTACCACATACTAAAATTTCATCGAAATTGAACCATTTTTACGCGAGTTATCGTGTGGACAGACGAACAAAGCTGGAGCATATACGCTTCTTCAACCTACGGTTGGAAAGCGTAAACAAGACATTTCAACCTTTCGCCATACATAAATCGTACACATTTCAGTTTACTTTTTTGCCAGATTCGCATTGCACCAAGAAAACTACAAAATGATTTCTCTTATATCAACAAGTATTAGATTTATGTCCACAAGTATTAGATTTTTAAAATGTTTCCGTGATTCACATACACACTACAAGTATCGCTTTGGATCGAAGATAAATTAAATCAGTTGCCAAAAACATTTCAGGTTTCTCGGTTTCTTTTGTAGTCAAACTAATACCTCAATTTTCTTACAAAAGCTGGAAAATTCAGAAAATTCAGATAACTCGCGTAAAAATAGTTCGATTTCGATGAAGTTTTAGTATGTGGTAGGGGACAACCTGAGGGCGAATATTATTAAACATAGGCGAAATGGGGTCAAAGGTCAGGGTACAGGAGCGAGATTTAATCCACACCCATTATTCTCATAACTTGACTAGCAATGCTTCGATTGCGACGAAATACAATATGTCGTTCCGTAACGACTTCGGAATCAGTTCCACCAAAAATGTTTTTTGACAACAATTGCGGGAAGTGCGCATGCGTGAGATTCGTTAACCATTATTTTCGCACGATAACTTCCGTGAAAATTGCCCGATATAGATGGGATTTTTAATTACAAAAATGGCTAATGTGTGGTAGCTCTTGATAATAAAACTAGGTAACACGGGCACAAAGAGATTTAATTTTGATATATGAGAACCTCAAATGTTATACCATAGTTTAGTCCCCTCACAACCAAGGCATTTTCCTATGATTTCTGATATGTTGGAAAGCGTATCATAATCAATGCATTGCATGATTTTACTAACTTGTTTAGCCGAATTATGATTGAGAAATTTCTTTCGGGTTTAACTGCATTGTTTATATTTTTTTCTGAGATGTTTTCCTTGTTATGAAATTTTCATGGAACTCACATGGCAGAGTTGCGCTTTAGTGCATTTCCTTCCTGCATCACAATTATTATTTAAGCATTATTAAAATCTTAGTGAGCATAAAAGTGTTTTATGACGAGGTACATCTTAAGATTAATGTGGGGTAAATCCAAAAGGTCCACTCAAACTTTGCGAGCGGATGCATAATGATATCTAACTTTGGGAGAAATTGCATATCGAAGAAAAAGGTTCACCTCAGATTCGAGAAAATATGAACTGCACTTTAAATAACAGAAATTTCTGACACCATACTGATAAATGCTTAATGCAAATCATTAGTTCAATTAATCTACAATTGGCAGTAGATCTGCATGCAACTGAATTACGACCGTAAAGCAAGGAGATTCCAGACTGGGTCAGACGGGTTGCGAATAAAGCGGCATACTATTCTGATATCCAAAATTTGTCCCGTGTTCTTTCTGTGGTGTCAGTATTTTAATTGTTGTGTTCTCTTTGCATGTGCTGTTTATGGTTACTCTTGGGACCTTTTGTGTGCAAAATAAAAGACAGATATTTTTGTTTTGCAGCTCTTTGTTGCATCGTGGGTTTGACTTTTAGTTGTTAGGTCCAATGATGAAATTTCTATCGTATCAAGTTTAATGATATATATACAGCTTATGCATTCTGCGTGTGCAGGCCATCTTGATCTGTATAATTAATTTCACAGATTGGTAATGAGATTCTGTACATATTATAAAATAATGTCTGTACAAGCAATTCATGCTATCGGATGAGAATCAGACCACGAAGCTGCAAATATAATATTAAAATAGACGCGATATAATTAGAAATCCCGAGCTTCAGGGAGAAACTGCAAGGCAGGAGAAAAAAGTTTCAGAACATGACAATATTTAATGCTAAAATACTTCAGGCTAGATAACCAAAGTTTGATGTCATCCAAATTTAAAAATAAGTCGAACCTGTTTAAAAGACGCTCGCATTTATTGAGATCTTGGACTTAGAAAGGACAGTTTTAAGATTTGTTGGGTTGGATGACAGATTTCGAGCGTTGAAACGTTTATAACCAACGGCCTATTCTCGGATTTAACGAAAAAAATTCCAGATAATTTATTTTTCAATTTTTCAATAAACCCATGAACGATGATATTCAATATGAACGATGACATTCAATATGAGACTGGTTTAAGGAAGATCGGCGTATAACCAAAGGGCTTGGGGAAGGCTTAGTGAAATTGCTATCTGTTTCTAAGTCACATATAACACCGCTGGAAAACTGAAGGAAATAGGGAGGGGTTAAGATAGTTATCTGTCACATATCATAGATATCTAGCGGCGAAAACAGGAGAAAGAAAGATGAAATGAGAGATCATTATATTTTAGATAGGTCGTTTCTGCGTCACAGGTAATTCTGAGTTCAACCATAAAACAAATAGGACATTATAAAGTGACACGGAAGAGTTTTGTTATTGAAAAGAAATGTCAAGGTTATCCATGAGTGAAAAGAAGGAAAAAATGTATAAATATGCGAAAATGTCATCTACCTTTCCCACACTGCGGAAAAAAGAAAACACTTTCAAAATATGTACTATTAAATTTAAGTATAAGTTATTAAGTTATTATTAGTTATTAACGTATGTTAGATTTTCCTATTGACTTCTCTGATTTTACGAGCACTCGATTGAACGAGTAAAAGTGATAGACCTGAGATGCTGACCATGAACAAGTTGATCTTATACTATTATTCACAGGCTGTACTTCTAAATTACAAAATGATTCATTATAGAAATTTATTGCGCATATTATTGGATCTAGAATGTTCAATATTTGCTATCACCTCGCATAGTCGTAACAGGTATTATTACCGCAAATATCAAGGTTTTAAAATCTATAACGATTTCGATACTTTTGCATGTCATATGCATCGATGGACGAGTAAAAAAATAAATTACGATATAACCAAATTAAGGATTTTCTGAGTAATGAGTTGACGTCGAAACTTGGTGCAATCATCGTCATCTTCGACAGAATTCATTAATAAACTAAAACAAGGTTGTTCTGCCGTGCATTCCACGGTAAGAAATTAAACTCCACTGTGTAATAATAAAGGAAATAGTGTGTCAAATTGTAGTTGACGTTCTTTGTGCAAAACAAACAAAATGATTGATCTCCCTGATTCAGTACGACGTTTCCGTTATTTCGACACAAGGCAGATGTTGCATTCGCACATGTGCCAGATTGCTCTTAAATTTAACAAATTAGTAAACGCACGCTAGCGGCTCACAGCATGCTAGCCGTGCTTATATTGTCCCCTCCCTTTTAGCAACAGAAAGTTAGTTTAGCTGCGTAAAATTTATACTCCTCACTGAGTAAGACTGCGAAAATTATGAATAAAAAAGTTTCAAACTCTACTTAAATTCTTTTGTTCTCCCCAGTTTTTATGTGCGAACCAGATATACTTTAAGGAGACATTGAGTGATGTGTAGCTTATCCTTGAACTTAAATATCACGAGGAAGTCTACGTATGGTGGGATATAGGACCGGACATTGCATGCGCGAAAATTTGAGCAATAAATAATAGATGTTAGCAGTTTGTTAAGAAATTTTTATTGTTTCAGAAACGCCGAAAGGCTGTCCCCATTCCCAAAGTTTTGAGTGAGGAATAAATCATCATTGGTTCCACATATTCTTAGGAGATACAACATTATGGCCATCTCCCTAATTGCGTGTTAGACTGTCTTTTGCCTCAATTATAGCTTCATTTGATCATGGAACATATCGTAAGTCATTGTGTACCAGCTGCGCAGAGTTGTATTCCGGAGTGAGGTATATAGGATACAAGTCTCTGGGAAAGCAGGCAATGCTTGGACATGACTGTCGATACGTTCTTGCCCAGAGCGTGCTAATAAATTCTAAGACGTACATAACGATAGAATGCAGGGTTTGCAGAAAGAAAAAGGAATTTCGTCAGTCATTAGTTACAATTTTAGGGTCCATATAGAATTATTTGGATAACAATATAATTTTTAACTTACAATTCTGTTTTTCAGAGTTGTTTCTTTATGAATACCAATCACGTGAAGCCTTCCGCGTTACGCGTTTAACTCTAGTGAGGTTTTGTGATAATATACCTACAATTCTGTTTTTCAGAGTTGTATCTTTATGAATACCAATCACGAGAAGCCTGCCTACGTTACGCGTTTAACTGTAATGAAGTTTTGTGATAATATACTAACAATTATGTTTTTCAGAGTTGTTTCTTTATGAATACCAATCACGTGAAGCCTTGCTGCGTTACTCGTTTAACTGTAGTAACGTTTTGTGATAATATACTTACAATTCCGTTTTTCAGAGTTGTTTCTTTATGAATACCAATCACGAGGTCTTCTAGCGTTACGCGTTTAACTGTAAAGAAGTTTTGTGATAATACACAGTGCGTCAAAGAATTTTTAAGACTGGCGCTAGATTTCAGCCTACGGTGGCGCCACCAGTGTAATGACGAATGCGTTATAAACCATGACCATCTGCTTGCTTTCTGCCAAAAGTACTGCGCAGTTGTTAAAGTAACTCAAACGAAACGGCCGTTCATTAGAGAAGTAAAATTTTTTTCATGTTGAATTATTAAGATGGAACAAAGGGCTGTTACTAAATTTAACGCACAACTTGGTAAAAGTGCCTCGGAAACGTACCAAATGATGAAACAAGTTTACGGTGAGTTTTGTTTAAGTAGATCAAATGTTTTCCTGTGGCACAAACTTTTTTGGACAGAAGAGATACGCTAGAAGATAAGCATACCGGAAGACCATGTTCATCTAGGACACCTGATATTATTGAAAAAGTGCGTGATTTCGTGGCAAACAATCGATGTGCGTCACTAAGAATGATGGAAGGGTCTTTAAACAGCAACAAAGAAACGATTCGAACCATCCTGCATGAAGATTTGGGCAAAACAAAAGTTTGTGCTAAATTTGTTCCACACACGTTAATCAATGAACAAAAAATCAAGGAGAAGTGCACATTGCAGAGACATCATTTCAGCCGCTGAAAATGATCCAAACTTCTTAAAATCGATTTTTAGAGGTGATGAAACATGGTATTTTCAGTATGATCCTAAAACAAAGCGACAAAGTGCGGAATGGAAGTAAAAAAACTCGCCACAAGCCAAAAAAACAAGAAAAGTTCCATCGAAAATCAAAACAATGCTCATTACATTCTTCGATAGTAAGGATATTATCCACAAAGAATTTGTTGCAAGTGGACAAACAATTACTGGTGAGTTGTATTTAAATGTTTTGAGGCGTTTGATGGGCAGAATTCGTCGCATTCGTCCAGAATATCGGGATAAAAACAGTTGGTGTTTGTTGCACGATAATGCACCCAGTCACACCTCACTTCTTGTTCGTAGATTTTTGGCGAAAAATAACGTCATTGTGTTGAATCATCCACCGTATTCGCCTGATTTAGCACCCTGTGACTTTTCTTTTTCCCAAAACTCAAAATGACGTTAAAAGGGTGTTATTCGAATTATTATTAAATCGCTGTAACAAGTGTATTGAAGCCGGAGGGACTTATTTTGAATAACAAACTAAAACAAATTATAATTTCTTGTTTCTTTTTCATTTTACAGACCCAGTCTTAAGAATTCTTTGCCACACTGTGTATACCTATAATTCTGCTTCTCAGAGTTGTTTCTTTATGAATACCAATCACGAGAAGTCTTCCAGAGTTACGCGTTTAATTGTAATTAAGTTAGTGATAATGTTACCCCTATGATTTAGAAGATTGTCACAAACATTTGCGAGAAGCACACAGGTTGAAAATTATGAACAAAGAGTTTTACATCCAAAGGAAGCAGATTAAAAAATCCGAGTTATTACCTGGAATTTGTCAAAAATAAATTCAATTCCGTAATAAATAATTCAATGTTTTGTTCTCACCTTTGTAAAGGTTTGATCAAAAGAAAGCTAAGGGCTCACAAAGAACAAATTGTTTTATAAGTTCGCTGTAGCATACAAAATAGAAACGATACAATAATGATAATAATAACGATATCATCTATCTTTCGTTTCTTGACAGGAACAAAAGAGAGTTATTCTGCCTATAGACTCATTAAATTTTTTCTTGCGTACTGACCTAATATTTTTTATATATGAGGTTTCCTATTGCTTCGGAAATATTTTTAGTGCAGCACAATAAATAAATAAATCAATAAAAACAAAAGGACACACTACAAAAATTATCTAATTTGGTGATTGAATAAATTGTAAAAGGATGTTATGGAGGTCAGGGATTAACGATCACGACTTTTAATAAAAGTAGGAAATCGACCTCACAAGACCATTTTAAGACAGCTTTAAATTAAACTGTGGTGTTCTAAAAACTCTTACTTAACCCAATTTTCTAGAAAAACTTTAAGTACGAAATACTGCAAAACCCGTGAGAAACTGTGGCCGTGAAACGCAGACGCAATCTGATAAAACAAATAATAATTAAGTTGAATGTACTTTAAACAGTCCTCATAAAAGAAGTCATAGCGACCAAGAAAAGTCTTTGCACCAGGACATTTAAAAGCACAAACATAGCAGCAAGTAAGATTGCACATTAACGCCATCTAGCGGAAAAAAACGTAGAAGGAAAAGATGTACGTAAATGTTGGCCATATTGAGTGGTGTCCGTTGAAGAAAGTGTTGTTTCGATCGGTATTTTTGAGGCAGGCAATTTGCTTCAAATAAGAGTATTAATTTAGGCTCTCTAGTGTCACATTTATATATCACAATAGACTCTATAATGAATAAGGCTTTTAACTAAGCTAATGCTTCTTCTAATGCTTCTAATAGTGAATTCAAATGGTTGTTGTTACTAGTTAATTAAGATCATGAATAAAGTCTCCTGCTAGTAGTGTAGTAATAGTAATGAACAAACTTATAACTGGTAGTAATGTTGTAGTAGTAATTAAAGTCTTATGCTGGTTGTTACTAATAACACTAAATGAAATAAACCTAACAGCCAGACAGAGGTCTGACAGTACTATGAACTGAGAAAGACGTACTTACTTAAAACCTTTTATTATGAACTTCTACTGGTATCACTCACACTTCACACACAGCTACTCAAATAACACATAGCTCCTTGCACATGAACAAACGCTCTCCGTATACAACAACCGCTCTCCCTATACAACAATAAACGCTCTTCCCGTACAACAACAAACGCTCTCTCTCTACAACAACAAACGCTCTCTCTCTCTACAACAACAAACGCTCTCCCTCGGTATCGTTGAACGCGCCTATTTATACTGGCTACCACCACGTCATGACTTACACTCATTGCCAGATCTCATTCAGCGGGTGAAATAACATCTCGTTCAGTAAGAAGATAATTTACATAGAAAAATAAAATAACCAGAGATAGTAAAATCAAAAAGAAAGTGAATCGAGAGTATACGTTACAACTCGATAAGAAATTTAGGATTATTATTAAGTCTATTGTGGGGCACAAGACAAATTCTCTAAAATGTCATTTTGCAAGCAGATATAACTAAAAAAATAAAATATGCATGTACGCCTCAAATAGAAAAAAGAAATCGATTACCGTATATCGTTGGCTTTTAAGCTTAAAAAGATCATTAAAAAATGTGAGGTAGAGGTACATGCCTAATCTGTTCATAAGTTTTCAGTGTTTGTTCGTGTGGGACCAACTTTCTCACTCTTGGAATCTTTCCAACGGCAAGCAGTTGTCGAACCATGGTCGAGTGATTCACTTCTAATTTTATTTCCAGTTCCGTAGTCGACTGGGTGGCATCTTCGTCCAGAAGAACATACAAATCTACGCTCTGCGTTTCCTTCGGCCGGTTGCTATGCTGCTTGTCCTCCACGTTTGAATCACCAGTATACTGAACTATACGAACCACCCACAACACATGCTTGCACCTTCAGATTTCTCCCGTATCCCAATCCAACCTTGTGTTTCTCCTGCGGTTTTCCCGAGATTAATCATGGACCACAGATAGTGACAAACATGCACCCCTTGGGACGCCATGTCCGGGTTGAACTCACCGCACGTTAGGCCTGTCTGAAAACACGTGTCCTTCGACGCAGTTTTTTACCGCCTTGACCCCACACCACGAAGTTCTTACAAATATTCAGCCATTTCGCTCATACAACCAGCTACGTGGAGCCCCGGAATCTTGTGCATTGACCTCTGTGTTACCTGGCACTTTTTTACACGGACTGTACTAAAATTCGCTACAGAAAAATTACTCAGCAATGTAATGATGCCAAACAAAATTCAAAGTGTAGATTTTGTAATTATATCTTTTGAGCATCATAATCTCCAAATTAACTTCTTTTCCCTAACTTCAATGTCGGAATGAGATTCACTTTCGTACGGAGTGCGTTACAGACATAAATAAAAGAGCTCATTTATGTTTGTAACGTACTCCGTGACATGACGTAAATGCCGTACTAATGCGTTGACGTATGAGTCAAATCTACAATCTACAAGCCCTAAGCCTGCTGGCGTATTCAGTTGGAAGACAGCCTCTCTAGAGTAGGAGGACATGGCTTCCACCAGCGAAAAGTTTATATATTATATGGGTTCTCGAATGAAAGTGAATCTTCTGGCAGTTGGGTTTGATAAATGTGTGTGTGTGATGCGTCTTCCACACAATTCACATAATTAAATAAAATGAATTCTTCAATGAGATAGTTCGTCCAGCATGGTTGTCGGTTGACCCGGAAGCTGCGATGTCGTGCACCTGCCTCTCTCAAGTAGGGAATGGTGTAATGTACTACGGGACATGATGTAGATGACGTACTACTGAGGGGACGTATGAGTCAAATTACCAAAGGAACAGCGATAAACCTGCTAGCGTTGTTCATTTGGGAGAAACCGCGGATGGCCTAGTGGTCAACCTTCATGACAGCCACGAAAAGTCTCGGGATCGATTCCAGGCAGTTGCGAACGCTCGAACCACTAAATATCCGCTCTGCGTAGGATGGACACGTTAAGCCGTCGGACTCCGGGTACTGGCAGTCAGGTTATAAATAAGAAACTCTTCTTCCCCCCCCTCCCTCTCTATCTCGCTTCCATGTGACTTTCCCGTCAGGCTCTCTAGCTGAAATCTCCTACCTTCGTAATTCTAAGGGTTGTTTAAGACCTGGGGTCAGACTCTCCCTTTCTAAAATCCTTTACGTAAATCACTCATTCTCTCTCAGCAGCTCTAGAGTAAGTAGACTTGTGTACAAAATCTACCTCCGGCGAAAAAAGTTATATGTCTTCTGCGCTGCTTCCGGTATCACATGACAATATAGGTTCCAGATGGTATCATAGTTCGCACTCTCCACATCAGTTTTATGCCCAAAATAATCTGTGCATTGCATTTTGATATTTCTTGGAGGCTGGTATCATTATTTCGATTCGAACATAGTTCCAAGGCTATAAATGAAATAGAACATCGAGTGGGGTAGCACGCATATTGTCTTTCGCTTTACAAATTTTTAGGCACATTGCCTTTCGTTGTGCAAATTTTTCGGATGCAGCCTTTCACTGTACGGATTTGTAATTGATTCATATCTAGTTCTTACTCTCCGCTCGAACATGATCATCCAATACAAATTTGAAGTTGTGATTCCGTCTATTGGTATAAATTATGACCTGAGTAGTAGGTCAAATAATATCCGAAAACGTGAAAGTTTCAGCGCCCTGGAGCGGGAATCAAACCCGCGTCTCCCGGTTTGCGCCCGAGTGTGCTAACCACTGCACCACCCAGAACGACTAAGTCCCAAGTTTCCGAGTAATCTGAATGAACACATCAGAGGTAACGCCAGTCGAAACAACGATGTTCATATTTAGCGAATATGGATGAATATAATTCACTGTCTCCCGTGATTGCCCGGAGAAGCAGATAAACCATGAAATACGGGATTACACCAGAATACAACACAAATTTGAAGTTGTGATTCCGTCTATTCCTGTCAATTAGGACGAGAGTGTTAAGTCAAATAATATCCGAAAACTTGAAAATTTCATCGTCCTGGAGCAAGATTCAAATCCGCGTCTACCCGTTTGCGCCCGAGTATGCTAATCACAACCACCTGGGTTCGAATCCCGCTCCAGGACGATGACATTTTCAAGTTTTGGGATATTATTTGACTTACCACTCTAGTTATAATTTACTATAATAGACGGAATCACAAATTCAAATTTGTATTGTATACTGGTGTAATCCCGTATTTTATGATCATTCAAGTATTTTTTCAGACACATGTAGGGATTGAAATGGTGATAGCTCTCCAGCTAGGGGTTAAAATGTTCGCTTCAGTGGTAGTAGTAAGCAGAAAGAATCAGGAGGAATAATTATAATTTGAGTTAGTTTACCTACAAATTCTTTGAAATACATATATCTTCCTTGCGCGAACGGTTCTTCTAGTTTTCCAAGGTGACTTACACTGTGAGTACTGATAAAAGTGTGGGTAGTTATCCTGAATTCTATGAATCGATCAAAAGCAGGAAATGTGCATGAAATATTTATTTTCCCCAAATTCTATGAATGGATGTATCAAAAGTAGAAAATGTCTGTGAAATGTTAAACATTCCAAGTATTATCCATGACAGAAAATAAAAAGTATGGAATTTCTTTTGCGGGGGATATCATTTCATGCAAAAAGAGTTTTTATCATTGATAGTTTTACAAACGGAGGCACTTCTACTAATAAAATTGTATACATAATTACGTCGCAGAATTGTGCACCACGAAAAAGCAGAAAAAAAATATTCAAAGCATTTCTCAAAGTGAAAGCTATCAGACACGAGAAAGAAAAAATTAAATAATTTTTAAAATTCAAAATAGTTCTGGAAATATAATAAAATTGCTAACCTCTAGCAGGAAAATTGTGAAATATTTGTGGCACAAAATCACGTATTTTTTAATCGAACTCCACTCAGTATAACCATTTGTACTTCGGAATTTTTTTTTTTTTTTTTGTGGTTTACCTTTTTTCTATTTCAGGTGACCCAACGGGGAACACTTTTTAAAAACCAGCTATTTAGTCTAAATCTAACCGGGTTTTTTTTGTTTGTTTTTTTATTTCTTTGGAGGTTTTAACGACCTTCGTGAACAACTCGATGGGTTATAAGCAGTCGCCCATCCCTAACTTAGGCTCACTGGTTCCAGGGAAGTGATAGAGTCAGCGCCGTGAGACAAACATAGCATTCATGCCTACCCGGGTTTCGAACCCGGTTCCATCTCGGAATAATAGTTAGAAGATTGCGCCACCAGAACGGCATATATCTATCCTTCCATGATTAGCTAAAAGATATATTGCGCAGTGAATGGGTGCTCTTTTGGAATTTCACTATTCATTTTTTATACCCTGTAAGTTGAATAAATATATATTAAAAATTTACTGTTTTTCTTTTATGCCTAACATTAATATTTAAAAAAGCTGATACATGGACGCATTTTCTTACATTCTGTTGCAAGTTTCCGTCTATTGTTCAAATATTGAATAACTTTTGAAAAAAGAGAAAACAATCTTTTTATATAGGGCACAAAAATACATCTGAGGGGAGAGAGAAACGTATCATAAAAACGAATTACCGAGTGGAAAGAACGGTTAACTTGTAAGCGCGATACCTCCTGATAGCTCAAGGATAGGATATGGCAGGGATTAAGGGGAAAAGGTGTTCTGTTAGATGTCAGAGCAGGTTGTTCTCTTGTTCCCCGCTCTTCATCATGAGGCCCTTTCTTACGAGATGATGTTACACCACCAATTTGTTGAACCAACATGGCTACTCTGCTCAAGACCTTGCCTTGAAGAACACACACACTCCCTGGAATCCATTAGACTAATGACGAAATCTGACAAGCTGGAGTTTATATTGAAAATATCTAAAGTTATAGTGGATCAGGAAGTGTGACCTCTATATTGCAAAGAAAAATGTTACGTAATCTATAATGCAGTAAATGGGGAGCAAAATTTAAAAACCTACTCGAACAAAGTTTGCAGCCGGTCTTTACGTGCTCTGAAAGAAACGCCTTCTCTTTCTAAAAGCAGGATATAATGTTATTTAGACGGTACTGACAGCGGTTGAAATCTGTTATACGATATGAAGGCTAGGAGGAAATATCGTCAAACAGAATAAACAAAAGACTAAACTGTATAACGCATACCTCTTTATGGACCTACGTTTGACGTGTTTGCGTTGCCTTTTCTTTAGTAAAATGCAACATATATCTCGTTTTAAATCTTTCTGAAAATGCTGATATTATGTTCCCAACATAGCTTTTACTGTGACGGAACATTAAAGTGAAATATTCCTTCTGAAACAGATACAAATAGTTGCAATCCTTTATGCGTGAGCATAAAGGACTCGGGATCACATTTCATAATCTGTTTTTAAGCCACCCTGCTGATTAAAAACAGAAGATATGGAATGGAGTAATGAGTTGTTCACACGTCCAGATGTTAAATTAATACAGTGAAACTTCTCAATAGCTGGGACTTCAAAATTTGTCTGCTATTTGTGAGGTTAACTTCTCTTCTGACCCCAGTTAAGCTGACCATATAAAAAAACTTCATATTAGATACGTACCTACAGTGTATAATTAAAGCGATGTTATAGCGTAAAAGTCTTTTCTACTTCTACGTTGTTTTAACACATCAACATACTAAGAAATAGTTCCTAAATGAAAGAAACCTTAACGGCCAGACGAAACATGTAAATAACAGAATTCAACTTACGGGAAAAAATGCTTTATTCAAGATGTAGCAAACACATCGTAGCATAGCATATTGTAGTGGACGCTTCACACACCAAACATTATCACAACACTCCTATCAATAATCAGTTTACAACCCAACGCCCTCTCTTACACCCTCTCTCTTACAACCTCTCAAGCAATAGATCAGTCGTCAGTTTTATCTCTTGTTCTTATCAAAACTCAGGCATACGTCACGTGCATTCATCCTCAGTTGTGTTGCCAAACGTATTCGTTTGAGAGAAAGATATCACGTTAAGAGTGAAGAATAACAGAATAAACTCAAGATTTACATAGGGAAAGAAACTAAAAAGGAAAGTTACTTTAGAATATACGTCACAATGTGTTTTGATTAAATATTTTATTTTCTGGTATTGTTTTACAGAGGACAATACAATACGTGTGGGTACATAACATACATGTACAGTTTTTTCAGTTTAAAATCCAGTACACGTTATTTCGACGATCGTTTAACACTAAAGGATCACAACCCACGAAACGCCCTTTTATCCAAACTATCATGACGGCCCGAAAACGACCATCAGGAGTGAGTAGGATTTCCAACCCCCCACCTGTTTTTGAATTTACCCGGACACTAAGGAGTTGGCAAAACTCACTCACAGTAATCATTGTTTTCGCTAAACAAATAAGCGAAGAAGACGTTGGTATCTCCCGGGACGATAAAATTGGTCTTATGACATCTCATTCCTTAGAATAAATTATTGACGTTTATTCACAATTAAAAGTTTTATTAACATCGACTATAGTTTCGCAGAGCGTTTGGCTCGGCATCATCAGGAAGAATGATTCGACCTGATGATGCCGGGTCAAACGCTATGCGAAATAAAACGTTTAATTGTGAATAAACGTTGATAATTTATTCTGACTCAACATAACAAGTGTCTAGTCTTAAATTATATCTAAACTTCCGGTCTGAAGTCTTGATGTCGATTGACCTTAAGACGTTTCCCATGTTCGATCGCTATTTTCCCAGGAAGAACATAGCGATAGCACCCGGGAAACTCCTTAATGTCAATCAACATCAAGAGTACAGACCGGAAGTTTAGTGTGGCGACCGAGCACTAATCTCTCTTTTGTCAACTTGTAAAGGGAAGGAAAGAAATTCTGAATGGAGCAACAGACAATTTCCGGTGTTACGGTGTTCTGAAGTACACACGATTTCAGGAACCTGGTAGTTAAAGGGCTAAACATACGTACGTAACAATAAAATATGTTATACCACGAATTTTAAAACTCACTGCTTGCCGCTCATTATTTAATTAGATCAATCAGCAATTTTAGGCCGATCTAATTAAAGAGTGTTTTTTATTTGGCAATTCCTTACATGTTTTAGAAATGGTATTTTTAAATTTTTAAATAGTGCTAATCCCGCCGTATCCCTTTTGTTCAAAAATTCCTTTGGAGCTCTTCACTACAATTCACAGGATTTGAAAAAATCCCATACCTGCTCTACAACTGCATCAAATGCTTCCTAAATCAAGTCACTTTTTCCCAATGTTTTCAAAGCAACGGATAGGCACACATTGTTTGTTACTTATTTGATACACAGATCTTTATCAGTCGTAATGAAATTTTTCGAATTTCCTTCACTGTTTAGACAGGTTATTAGTTCGCAAATGACTTCTACATCTTCTGAATTGACAACGAATACCTCATTTTGTTTAAAAGAAACTGTTTTGCTCACTTCTACGACAAGATCAACCAGTTTGAAACGACAAACCAGTAGTTTTTGTAACGCAGATTTAGTGGACAAAAAGTAACTGTTTCCGCCCAAAGAAGCTAAACAATTTTCTAACTCCTTGAACGTTCAATTTTAATTGTCGCATGAATAAGATCACTGTCCGTTAGGCGGAGGGTACGCTGTTTGGAAGTAAGTATACCCAATCGCACATACTTTGGGACTGGGGATCACAAAACTGTCTGCTAAATGGAGGGTACGCTATTCAGGAGTGTCCGTTAAGGGAGTTTTACTGTAAAAATATTTTCGTTTTTTCAGTGGTTATGTAGACTGATATCAATTGAGGAAAGTATAGGCTAATTATGTAGACCTTCGTTGGCTACACGCAGACACCTGCAGGTGTCCCAATGGTAACCCTCTATGAGAAAAACAAAGAACGTAACTGAAGTATAGAAGGAAAGTGAAAGAAGAAAAGAAGGTATATTAAAGATAAATTTACTGGTGAGATGAAACCTTCAGTACTTTTTTTTGTGTGATTGGAAGTTTACAGACCACCGTGAGCTACCCATTGGGCTATAAGCAGTCTCCCGTCCCTAATTTAGAGCATCTGGTTCCAGGGAAGGGAGACAGCCAGTGCCATAAGACAAGCACAACATCCATGCCTCACTGGGATACGAACTCGGACCCATCTCGGACGGATGGTCAGAGGCCATCGCTGAGACCACTGTGCTACCGAGACGGCTCAATATTTCGGAGCTTATATTTAACGGCCTGTCGGTTGAGCGGGTATGTGTTGCTAAATTTCCACCAAAGCACGTAAAAATCAGCTGCATACTGAAATGAAACTTTGTGGTGATTCTCTAAATTAGTCAAAAAGTCACTACGATATCTTTATCTACATATACGAATTGCATGCATGTACTATTCAATGGAATTTTATAGTCTAAATCTTCAAATGGACAAAGATAACCGGTGACATGAGATATGGAAACACAGCTTTTAGCTGCCCAGGTTGTATCGTCTAAGATGGTTTCGACTCCATGATGGGACATGTGTAGAGTGTTTGACGGATGGTACTGGCTCTCTCCCTTCACTGGAACCAGTGGCCCTAAATTTTGGACAGACGACTGATTATAGACCATAGAGTTGCTGGTGGTGGTCATTAGACAGTGAAATGAAAACAAAATACAGGTTTGCCGGAAGGAAATGAGTTTTATTGATATTACGATAAGACGTACTCAAGATTTCTTCCTTTGTCGCGAAAATTAGAACAAGAATCACCACGTATGGATAGTTGAACACTATCAAATACTCCTCGTGTGTTGCAGAAATCCATCACCGAATATTTGAAGTGATGCTACCATTTATTTTCGTTGTCAGGGAACAAGAAAATCCTATGAGCTTCAACTCCATCTAAAGTTAAAAGTCAGCTGACTTCAGGCCAGTGAGATGCCCTTCCGGTGCATGCAGTTTTCTCTCAGTTTTCAAACATTCTCTCAGCATTATCACAAATCAGTGCTCAGCAAATATGTTTAGGTGTAGGGTGTTCGAAAAGGAAATTGCATTTATTTCTCGATACGGAGAACGTGAACCAATTGAAATGTAAAAGAGGTATAGAACCATTAAGTGTGCAGATGAAAACGCCAATGCATTACTGTGGCTCTACAGCTGATTCTAGCTTCAAGTTGAAAGCTATTGTGAGCGTGGGTCCAAAAACTGGTATCGGTTGAGTTATTCGGTTTTTGTAAACAAAGGAGACTTCACCAAGTGACATTCACGGTAAATGGGTTTCATCAAATGGAGAAAAAATGATGGCAGGTATAGTTTGGGTGCAATTTATTAAAAACGGGCGGTATTGACATCAAAGATGAACAACGTGCGGACAGGCCACTTACGAAAAACAGACGACAATAATTCCCGCACTAAGGTCATCGTTCTTGGAAACAGGTGAGTCAAGCTTCGTGAAATTGCATAAGACGTCAATTTGTTGAAGGACAAATTGAGTGGTGCACGTGCTGTATGCCTCATTTCGTGACATGATTCAACCACGAGTGCACAGGTTTCGGTCATAATGGACTATGGAGACATGCCAGTTGCGCGTGGTTTTTCTGTATGGATTCAAACTCGAACATTCCGCAGTTATATGGCAGCCTGAAATAATTACTCGGCTTTTGGACAAGGTGCTAAGATGAACGCACTATTCGCCGATGGTTTGCAAACTTCCAAGCACAAGACACGTTCCTTGCAAATGCGCCTAGAAGTAGTACATGAGTAGCTGCAAGAGATGAAATCAGGGAGAATATCGTAAAAGCTGACCCACGGTAAAATGTCCGTGAGTTCGCAGTAAAGGTCTGTGTGCATCAATCGTTGTTTGTTGTGCGCTTGTCAGCCTAGGGGAAGGTGACAAATCTGGTTGTTTGTGAGACGCACGAATTGATAGCATCCATTAAAACGCTGTTTGGAGACAAGCATATCCCTCCTTCCCATGCATAGAGGGGAAGGATTCATGCATGTGATCGTAACCGACGATAAGAAGTGGGTCCGTAGTAATTGCAAGCTATTAGCACAGTGGTTATATAACACGGGAGCCACATACAGGCTGTCTGAAAGCACAGTTACATTAGTAGAGAATGCTTGTTCTCGTATGATGATCTGCTGCCGTCCTGATCAACCACGAGTGACCATCAATACAGACAACTACTGTGCTGAAATGAAGAAGATGCACACAAAGCTCCGTAGCAAACAACAGTTTTGGTCAATATATGTGGACGAACATTTTAGTCTGTTGCACGACAACAAGTCATGAGTGGTATCGGTCCACGAACGAACATTTTCAATTCAGATTTCAAAAGCTCCGATTTTGCTGCAAATACGTACATTAGAAGCAGAAATTAACATTTACGCCCCGTGGTGCCCAACCCTTCTTTACCAAAAATTAGAATTATGTGCAAAAGATTTCCCATCAGGAACTGTATCAACTGAAGAAATAATTTCTCAAATCGGAGTTTTAGAAGTACAGATATCGGGGGAAAGCAATGTATTTTTACGTCCCCTAGCGTAAAATCTAAGCGTAACTTGAAAAAGTGACTATACCTGTAATGCTTTTCGACATAAATAGAATCGAAAGGTGAATGAAGTTTTCCAATCGATTGCTTAGAAGCAAATATATGTAATAAAATGTGTTTTGAATTCGATATCATCTGCGTTTACGCCTTCTAGAGGCGAAATTGTACATAGTAAAATAAAAAAAAAACGAAATGATGGATCATCATTCGCACATTTCGAGCTTCCCAATGCATGAAATAATTTTTCAAATCGGACTAATATTTGCAAATATATGGTGTCCACAGACGGACAAACTGATAACACAAATACTATCTTTTTTAACAAAAGACGTTCTAAAAAATCGGATTTCGCGGTTCTGCTTCAATTTTCTATTATGAAACAACCTTTCAGTGATACACGGATACTCAGTGCCTCGAGAAAGTGTAATGATCGGAAACAAGAATATTCAAAACAAATTTCCGCTTGTACAGATTCGTATTTTCCATTATTAAAAAAATACACACATTTTATTCTAAAACTAATTCAAGTCATTAGCACGAATAAATGAAGTTGTCATAAAGAAAACAAATAAGTAAATGAACTCCGTCCCTGGATGGCACAGGTTATCGTACAAATCACTGTCAGGGCCTTTGCTCGTCCGTACTCTGCATTTGATCTGTCGGAGGTTCGGGAAAGACGCAGACTTTTCATCATTATCACTCTTCTTGCAGGGAAGGAAACATTCCAGGTATGTTTCCCAGATGTAGATATATGGATGCCCCGAACATTTTATTTGCAAGTATTTTAACTTTTAGTCATCCGATTTGGACGATATTTAAGAATTAAGGGTTTTTTCTGTGTGCTAAATAGAATGCGCATAAAACAACATACCCCTTACATGGAAAAATTCGGAGATAGTGAGCTAGTTAGCATGACGATATTTAAGATTTTGTATTAATTATTAAGTGATAGTTCCGTTCCAGCGCTTTCCAACGGTTCCTTACTTGTATGTATGAGGCAAATGGTTTCAAAGTCAAGGGGTGTCTCGTTTTCTTTTTTTTTTTTTTTTTAATTGGAGGTCTGTACATGAGGTATAATGTGGTGACTCATTAAATACAACGGTATCGCCATCATCTTGCCATGCTGGAAGAAAATCAAATTCAAATATTTTTCCATGTTTTTCCCTTTCTTATACTGGAATATCTGCGACTTCAAACAGACTCATTTTTAGCAGCCTCTAGCTACTGTTTTTACTGATAACTTTCTTCGTTTCAAATTTTCAGCTTTCTGAACTGAATGGAAGTCTAGATTATATGTTCTACATGGAACTGCGAAACTACATTTTAACTTTCTTTCTTATGGGCTGTGAAATAAGAAATTTGTAAGTTTGGGACTACGGAATGAAAATTCTTTTTACGTTAAAAGAATGATACCTGTTACCAACAGCTTAAATTTCCAAACATTTCCTTTAATACTTGCTTGTACACAACTTTTAAAACGAAACTTACTGCTGAAGAATTTTTTTTCTTCATTTTTTTAGGAAATAAAGCTTTGAATTTCAGGAAACGTTTTTTCTACAAATTCAAAAAAAAAAAAAAAAAAAAATAGTGCACTGCTACTCGTATTTAGAGCAAAATTATCTCTGAAAAAAAGTATATAGCTTAGAAACTATTCTCAAGGATTTTAGAAAAGTCATAAATAAATAAGCGACAAATACTACGAAATGGAAAACAGAAGTAAGCTGCTTTTGCCGTGTATTATTATCAGGGTGAAGGCAAGTTTTACATGTTTATTTCATCTGCGAAATGTCAAAGAAAATAATTACATTTGGTGAACTTCACTATTAAATTTGCTTTAAATGTGAAAACTTGCCTTACGAAATTGTAAAACATAGCAAAGAATTTAAGTGATGAGAGTTGTTTTTAAAGCGTAGCATTTCTTCACAAACAGAAATGAATAAAAAGTGCAATGTGAAAACGGCTCCTTTCTTCATACCTGCCCCATACTGAAATACATTCTGCTGAGCTGTAAAAAAAATATTAAAACGATGTATTTTTTAAAATAGTATTGGAAAGTACCACCCTATATATGCTTAAAAGCTACATCAAAAATGAAACAGTAGCAATATCATATTGCTTTCTTTATAAAAACACTTCGCTTAATATCACCCACTTGCAATTGTCGAACTTCTAAACAACAAAAATGAAACTGCACGGGCAGTTTGTTTTGCGCAAATTAGATTAGGATTTTTTCAACTTTACTCTAGTTTTGTAAGAATAAAAATACAGCGCGAAGCCTTTCGCCACAGGATATCTTAGATTATCAAATATGCATCTGTAGATATTTTTAGATAAATGATTTCAACATTCTCATAATGTTATTTGAAAGTTTAGTCCAATCGAATGCTCAACAAATATATATTTGTTAAATTCTTCTATTGAATCATTTCAAGTTCATATTTTTTCAAAATAACGCGAAACTTCAACAATTTCTCAAATCCACGAGAAGTTTTTTTTTTTTTTAAGTAAAGATTACAAGCTGGATTAGACAACTTTTTTTGCAGAAGTCATCAGATGCAATGATGATCAGCAATGTAATTTTAATGCTGTGTGACATTTTAACGAAAAGCTTGAGCATACCCCTAGCACACAGCAAAGAGAGACAATGAAAACAAATGTTCTTATAATTTAAATCGGACAGAATGTTATTGGAAGTTTCCTTTTATTTGTATGATTGATGACTGTTGGGTTAAATCTGCCTTTCTTTTGCCCATTTCCCACATTGTCTGCTATCTAGGTAGTTCGGATTTGTGTGTTTGCCAAAGAACCTCAATTTTCCGATTTTCTGGGCGAAAAACAAATGCAGTTTTTAATCTAATATTTTTGCATCTGAGAAAAGAATTATTATGACAGTTTTTATAAATTTCGGCAAAAATCATATTCCCGAAATAAATATGATCCTTCATGTAAGATTAATGCATATTTCATGCAGATATACACCAAATGCTTTCATTTTCTTAAGTCAGCTTCTTGCTCCTGAAAACGAAACATGTAACTGTTTGTTATTGTGTGCTCAACAAAACTAATTCTCTAGAATTTGCTGCTCTCTTTATCTGTTTACGTGATTTGTGATACGGGCTTATTTCCAGTTAAACTCTCTGAAGCCTGAAATATTATCCTTAAACGGTGCAAATTGTTAAGAATAACTTAAAATGTTTGCTTATAATGACAAAAAAAACAGGAATTTTGGAAAATTGCAAGAGTATAATTATTTACTTGTTTTAATGGTTTTGATTCGTAACCATCTTTTAAAAAGATTAAGCAGCCTGCTCTCTTAGTTTCTCTGAAAGGCAAAACTATAAAAAAAATGAAGATTTGAGGTTTGTTGAGTTGATCTATCCAATATTCTATTCCATAAATGCGAAACGCACGAAATTAATTTAGAATGCTATTCAAAAAATTCCCTTTCCACATATTAAAAGAAACATACAAAAAATAGCTTTCCATAAATAAAAATATATATAATGATATTTTAGGCATAAAATTATTTATAATTATATTTATATATACATATATAAGATATGTAAAAATATGTTTCATATATTGAATAATCTTAATATACAGTTACTTCTTTCCAAAGTTTTCGTTAAAAAGAAGAAGAAAAGATAGAAAATACTTTTAAATTTAAAATGTTTTTTCAAATTATATAAAGTTTTCACTTTGAAATGCATCCTTGCCGATGGATTTTTGCTCTCGTGTTCTAGTTAATTTTAAACCTCAAAGAGTTCGATTGAAAATGTTCGAAATAAATTGCACTGGAAAAATCATCTGGACGCTTAAAAATGGATATCAGTAATTTTGAACTGTTTCTTTTTTTAATTTGATGTTTAAATATACTCTCATTGTATCGATGTGTAAAACCTAAGCTTGAATATTACCATTAGGGACAACATCATCACATTTAATGATCAAAACATTGTTGAGATCGAAACGTCACATTTAATGATCAAAACATTGTTGAGTTCAAATCGTCACATTAAATGCACCTTGATTTCCCGCATACAACTTTTAAAATAGAGGCATGTGGTATCACATCTATCAGAGCTTCATATTCACCAATACGGCAAAATTTATTTTACGATATCTATAATCTTCTGCTGCGTAAACATCGTTAAAAAAGGCGACTGCGTCGATAAAAATCGAGATTTCCAAATAAAATGAATACGAGAAAGGTGACATCATTGTCCCGGGCATAAGCTACAGTAGTTACTACCAATCGCTTTAAGGAATATTTCTTTTCTTTTTTCAGCACTTCTTTGGAAATGTAAAGAAAATAAATATATCACATGTGAATATATCTCTAATTTAACTTTCCTTTTAGGTTTTTTTGTGTTTTTATGTAAATTTGATTTCCTTTCGTCAAATATTTTTCTACTTAGAACCACAGAGTTTATTCCGATGAATTTGAAGTTGGCAATCCTAACAGATGGCCAAAGGTAATCTAAGGTAAATAAAGACTTCTGAGATAAGAGCTCAAACAGAGTGACATTCATTGTTACGAAAAGAGCAGTATGATATCAGAGTGATATTCAATATTACGAGAGATTCAAAGATAATGTTAGTTAAGCAATTTATGATGATAAAAGCGAATGCTATTTTAAGATGTGCAGTGTTGAAAGCAAGCGATTCTGATTCTCATAAAAGCAGCTGTGTTGAGAGAACAGATTTTTGTCGAAAGACTGTCACGTGTATTGTAATTGAAATCTAAGGAAGTGGTTTGGATACTCGTAAATAGAATTTGCTATCTGTGTTGAGAGAACAGATTTTTGTCGAAAGACTGTCACGTGTATTGTAATTGAACAAAGTGGTTTGGATACTCGTAAATAGAATTTGCTATCACTGAATATTGGCCTGACTGTTGAAGTAATGTATGCATGTAGTTAAGATTTCCAGCTGCTAAAAGCGATTGCGAAGTAATCAGAGTTCAAGGAAAGTGTTCAACGAAAGTTTTAAGTTAAGACTGAAATTAGAATTCTACGTGGAAGTACAATTAAGATGATTAGTAAATAACTTTCATAGTATGCACATAATTAGAGTATGAGCGAAGTAATCAGAGTTCAAGGAAAGTGTTCAACGAAAGTTTTAAGTTAAGACTGAAATTAGAATTCTACGTGGAAGTACAATTAAGATGATTAGTAAATAACTTTCATAGTATGCACATAATTAGAGTATGACTTTGCCCGTCTGTACTTACATTTTTTCTTCGGAGCTTTCGCTTGCAGACTACAAATAAATTATCTACCGATTGTAACCAAAATAATTACACTGCTGGCCACCCAAAATACAACACCAAGAAGGACACGGGATAGCAAAGCCAGATTTACTGGAAACATAACAACAGATACAAAGATGAAACAATTGAGCTTACAGGCACGTGCAACTTGCGGAATACGCAGACATCAATAGTTCGTGTGGCGTCCATGGCTGGCAATAACGGCCGCTACACGCCGCGGCATCGAACGAAAGAGGCTTTCGATGTGGGCTTGGGGTATGTCGGTCGAGGCTGCTTCCACACGTTGCCACATATCATCAGGCGTAGCCGCGGATGGTGCTTGTCGGGCCACTCGGTTGCCGATCACGACCAGACGTGTTCGATGGGCGACATATCGGGAGAACAGGCGGGCCACGGCAGCAGTGACACCTAGTGGGCCGTGAAGAATTGTTGCACGACGCGTGTGGCGTGCTGGCGCGCATTGTCCTGTTGAAACGTGGCGGTGTCAGGTCCTGCAGGTAAGGGAAGAGCACAGGCTCCAAAGCGTCGGAGATATAGCGGTATCTGTTGAGTGTACCGGCGATACGTACCAGAGAGGAGCGGGTGCCATAACCAATTGCGCCTCAAACCATAACGCCAGGTGACGGACCGGTATGGCGATGCATAATGCAGGCGTCATACAGTCTGTCGCCGCAATGCCGCCACACGCGGATCCTACCATTGTGGTGTTGCAGGCAGAAGCGGGATTCGTCGGAGAAGATAATGACGTGACATTCCGTAGTCCAGGTACGGCGTTAAACGTCTCACTGCTGCCGCACTCGCCGGTAGTGTAACGTTAATGATAATCGGAGCAATGGGAGCAGTGCGACAAGTCCCCGCTTCTGCAGACGACGTCGAACGGTACGTGCTGACACAAGTTGTTGCGCAACACACCGTAATTCCTGCGCTAACGTTCGTGATGTGGCGGTGCGAGCCGGAAATGCCCGCCGCACAACATGCCAGTACTCTTGATCGGTGGGGTGCCGCGGCCGCGGCGATCGCTGACGTCGGTCCGTCCCTCCTGCGCCCACCGAATTCATACTCCCCTCACTCTGGCTCGATGTCGTCCCACACGGGTGCCGATGTCTCGGTACGATAAATCGCTGTGGCGATAAGCCACTATTCTTTCTCTGTCGAACTCCGAAACGTGCTGGAAAGACTGCCGTATTCTGCGACGAGGCATCAGGAAGCTTCCCACGCACAGGTCAGGCAGCACAACACACTTCCACTACTTATACCCCGCTTTCTGTGCACCCTTCTTACAGTGCTTCTCGGTGGCTTGCCGGGCGCACATGATTTGCATATGTCCTGCAATGCTAATAGTTTGCATGTCCTCTCGCGGGCGACGCATGCTGCGAATTTCATGCCAATCGAATGCTTCCTTCTTGGTGTTGCATTCTGGGTGGCCAGCAGCGTATTTATGTATTCTCCAAATGTTACTGCGGGATTGGTCATACGGTGTCTGCTTTTTCTTATTACCAGTTTCACGGCCAATGGACGTACACCATATTTGTATATAGCACAATATCGCTACATTTTTTGTTTGGGCTACAGCGACCACCATGAGCAATTCATTGAGTTTCAGGCAGTCGCCCATCCCTAATTTCGGGTCAATAGTTCCACGGAAGGTAGATAGCCAGTGCAGTAGAACAAGTACAACGTCTATGACTCACGGGGTTCGAGCCAGGACCAATCTCGGACAAATGGTCAGCAGCCACCGCTTAGACCACTGCGCCTCTGAAATGGCTTCTCTACTTCTGAGGATTCTATAGAAACAATAAAACAAAAGGACGTTTCATAGTTAAACTGTAAACAAAACTTTCGATACATATTTATTTATCAAGCGCAAGCAGATTTAATTCTAGTTGCCGCTGCCAGTAAACATGATCCGTAATATAGGCACACTTTCTTATTTTCCAGATCCTTCGAGTTTTGTAATGCATCTTTGCTTCCAAAATTCTAGTCTGAAAATTTGATTTTGAATTCTATTTCTGTAGCCATGCTTAAAATTTGAAAGAAACTGCCGGGTAATCGACGAAAATTTAAATTTCGTTTCACCCCGGTGCCGCAGTGGTCTAAGCGATGGCTGCTCATCATTCGCCCGAGGGGTTTCCGGGTTCGAATCCCGGTGAAGCATGAATGTTGTGTTTGTCTTACGGCCCTGGTTCTCTCCCTTCCCTGGAGCAATTAGGGCCGGACGACTGAGTTCCTCACGGTGGTCGTTAACCCCCCCCGCAAGACTTTTTTTCATGACCGGTTAGGTGTAACGGTGATCGCTGCTAATATGATATCATAAAATATTATGATTTCTACGTCGCGTTATTTTTTTGTACATGTTGCAGCGGCATATTAGTATTTGACTTAATATCTGGCGTACTAAAGATGTCTTAAATTCTGCCCGTTTTATGATAATTACATTCGTTCACCGCCAGACATCAAACAATTTTTTACAGCTGCCCTTCATCATGAAAATATTTACTGTTAGAGGTGGTAAGTGAAAATTTATATTAGGCACTAGAGCTGCTTTTGTTGAAGTCATATGAGATAAATTATTTCATCTGATAATTATTACTTTCAGCAACAGGTGACATCATATTCAATTTTTTTATTTTAGATGAAAATTCTCGCTAAGTTTTGAAACAATGTATTGACATTTTATTTCATTTCTTCCTTTGAAGTTACAAAGGGAAACTATTTGTTAATCGCACAGCTGGCACCGTGGCTAATAATCTCAACATAACTTCGAAGGACCTAGTGATGAAAATTTATCCTACGTAGTAATCTAAATATTATGTATCATCTCCGCTTCTAACTTTCAGACGATAATTTTTCTTTGTGCGATTGAACGACGTGAGAATGAAACGTGAATCCTTAATGCCTTATCTGATGCAAAATCTTTCGCATGTGCATTTGAATTTTGGACGATATCTCTGCTGTTTCATGTCGGCAAACTAAAAATAATTTTTTTTCTCTTAGAAAATTAGAGAACATGAAACTTATCTACATGTCGTCTGGTAAATCATTTTCCGAAACGGAGAAATCACACAATTTAAGATATCTCTACTTTTAAACATAACCTACTGTTCTGTTGCATCGTCTATTTTTTCTGTGATTCAGTAAAATAACGGAAGTACAAATAATTCGGAACAGCACATGAATTTTGTTTTGTTAGAATCACAGAGTACTTGATATTCAATTATATGTACATGTGCTATTACATCCAGTAATGTTACTGTAATATCTCGCGATTTGAGCATTATTGTACTCGTCACAATTCGGTCTTGTTACGAGTACAATAATGCTCGATTTTTTTATCTAATTGACTTGAAACGAAAGCTATAAGAGAATTTCTTTTTGGATAAATATTTGCGTCTCAGGATAAACATAGTTTCTTGAACTCTACACACTTTAATGATGATCCAATAATCCATGGTTTGATTTTACTCACTCAGTTCTTTATGAAAAGGAAGATGAAGAACGTCTTTTGAATCCTTTCCAACATGAAAGGAATTTTTCGAAGTATGTAAATTTTTACCTAAATTAAAATTGAGCAAAAAAGAGAATGCATTTAGGGCATCCAGTAGAAAAACTGCGCATCATTTAATATACGCAAACGTGTGCACGCATTTTTATAGTAAAAAAGACCAGTTACCAAATAATAATAAAATGAAAAAAAATTAAAATTGAAGTAGAAATTCTACTACCGGTAAAATTTCCACAACTGGAAATAACAACTCAGGCACGATACCGTAAAAATTGCTGGTTACGAAAAATCGCAAACTGTGATATCAAAAACGATATCCGACGGTGAAGTAATTTTTCTAATCAAACAATTGGAAGGAGTGATTTGGAATAAAAGTCATTAAATATATACCCGAGAGGAAACGCTGACGGTTATATATTTGAATAAATAAATGGGAACAAAAAGTTTTTTTATGATGAAGCACCAAGCAAAGAGTTTTGGCGTACCAAGCAGGAAGTTTTCAAGGAATGTTTAGAATTGGAGATATCATTTTAAATACGTATAAGCATACGCTGACGGCTACTGGCGGCAGAATTGAGAATTCTAAAAAAATGTAGAATATAATTTCAAAATATGGTGTGTATCAAAAGCTATGTCATGACGTACCATTTTTTTAAGTATGACTCTAAAGCAGAGACGGTGAGAAAAATAGTTATATATACGCTTCCCAGCGGAAAAACTGTGCGTAAAATAAGCACTTTTTACTCTAACTAATAATGTACAGTACAAAAAACATATTTTAAAATATGATTTATAGCAACACAAACAGAAATGCAAACAGAAATGGACACTAACGCCCTCTAGTGTGAGAACTTTGCATCACAAAAAATTCAAGAGTATAAGCAAAATGTTCCACGAAATGAATGGTATCCTATGTTAAAACAATTTTTGATATCTAACTATCACAGATTTCAAGAAAAACGTATTATATATTTGCGCCCCTTATTAGTTAAAAAAGCATGCGAAAGCATTTTTCCGCGCATGAAATGCTTTCGCATGTAGCGGTTAAGGCCAAAAGCATAATTTAAATTGAGATTTTAGACTTGCAAATACAATTGAAAGTGCTGCAAACAGAAATATGCATTTTTACAATGGAGTGGTAAAATTGTACTCTAAAAAATGTTATAAGTTATATGTAAAATATGCATCACCCGGAACACTTTTCGATTTTTTTCTCACCGTCTCTGCTTTAAAGTCATACTTAAAACAATAGCATTTGAGGAAATTCTCAAATGGTATTGTTAAAAGAAAGATCTCGAGATAAACAATATGTACATCTACGCTGCAGGCATGAAAAACTGCGTTATTGTAAGCAAGAAATATATGACATAAGTTTACCACTCACGAGCGATATCTCAAAGAGAAATGGTTTCTTCACTTGAGAGTTAACGGAAATATAACGGAAAAGGAAATATACGCTTATGCATCCTTGTGGCGGAATTATGCATTATGAAAAATAATTAAATTCAAATATTTCCCACAACAAAACTTTTGGGGGCAAAACAAACTTTCCAAATCAGACTTTTGGAAGCACAGATATCGGAGAAAATGCGTCATACATTTACGCCCCTTACTGGGAAAACTGTTTGTTATTCGAAAACGAAATTGAAGACGAAAAAGCCTAGGTTGTAAATCGTATCCAAAATAAAAGGCATTTATAAGCAATGATACGGAATAATCAATAAGGCATTTATAAGCAATGATACGGAATAAAATATTTTTAAATTCCATAGTATCTCACCTTACACCCCCTAGTGGCAAAGTTAAGCAACAGTAAAGAAAACTAAAACAAAATGGAAGGATTGTTGTTCTCACAGTTTAGGTTCACAGTTTAGGTTCACAGCCAGGTCAAATCGGGCAAAGTTCAGGTCTCCACTGGCCGATGGGCTCACGGACGGACACAGAAGTGACATGTCCCTTTTTTTGTGAAAATATATACTAAAAAAGTAATCCAATAGTTTGTAACATTTTCAGAAATATACACATTATCCATTTTTTTCTGCTATGGAAAAAATGCATACATGTGTGCATATATATTTAAGATATATAATAAATATAAATAAATGATTTCGCAATTTCGTTTGCAATGCATTCAAAAACAAAGACATAAATTATTAGGATTTGAAAAATAACGAGTTGTTTGGTTCACAGGTCAAATGAATTTGAATTGTTTTTCCGAAACCAAAAGCCTTGATTAAACTAGCAAAACCGATGTTTGCAAACATTTTGCGCATCTAATATTTTACTCCTCGTAAAATTTTCCTGGCATTATGAACACCTTAAAAAGCGATAAATAAGGATGGTATTGTGGTTTTATTTATATATCACTGGCACGTTCAATCACTGAACAGCGAATTACACCGAGCGGTCACTGAATTATGACCACTCATATCAGAAATGGATGCGGCCCATTGGCTACGTGATTTCCGAGATGGCGCGATTAGTTGACGGACGTAGGATATGTAAATTATCAGTGGAGCAGTAGGCAGTAAAATCCAGAGCGCGATCGGTAAACGGAAGGATTCATCGGCTTTGAGAAAGAACATATTGTGGGAGCTCGGATAGCGGATGCCTCAAATTCCCAAACGGTTAAACTGGTTGGTTGTTCGCGATCTGCAATGGTTAAAGTGTATCAGGCATAGAGCGTAAAATGTCAAATAACGACCCGGAGGAAAAACTGCAGAGAACAGCGAAAGGTTGATGTAAGAGGTGTGCACCTGGTCCGACGAATCGTACAGGCCGTCTTCAACAGTTGACTACCCAATACAACAGAGGTGATCCCGGAACAGTATCTGTCGTGACCATGCGTCGCACGTTGTCACGTATGAGCTATAAAAGCCGACGACCCCGACAACATTTTCTCCTAACCCTGGTTCATACGAGCAGAAGACTTCCCAGGTGCAAATATCATACAAGTTGGACGTCGGATGACTGGGGAAAAGTGTGGTCTGACGAGTCCGTTTTTTTACTCTTTCCAACCGTAGGTTGAAGAAGCGTATATGGGCCAGCTTTGTCCGTCTGTCTGCCCGTCCGCACGATAAATCGCGTGAAAACGGTTCGATTTCGATGAAAGTTTAGTATGTGGCAGGGAACCACCTGGGGACGAACCCTGTTGAAAATGGGCGAAATGGGGTCAAAGGTCAGGACATAGGAGCGTGATGCATTCCATTGCTCTTATGAGTCATAACTTACGTAAAAATGGTTTGATTTCAATTAAAGTTTAGTGTATGGTAGGCGACCACTAGGGTACAAACCCTATTGAAAATGGGTGATATGTGATCAAAGGTCAGGACATAAGAGCGGGATCTATTACATTGCTCTTATGCGTCATAACGTGAGTAAAAATGCGTCGATTTCGATGAAATTTTAGTGGACCATCTGGAGACGAACCCTGTTGAAAATGGGCGAAATGCGGTCAAAGATCAGGACATAGGAGCGGGATCCATTCCATCGCCCGCGTTATAAGTTACGTAAAAATGCTTCGATTGAGACAAAACTTTATCACGTTGTTCCGGAAGTATACTTCACCGGTTCTGTTGATCATCATCGAAATAAGGTCAAAGGTCAGGTCATAGGCGCGAGATTTATTCTGCATTCAATATCCTCATAACTTGAGTAATGATTTCTGTTATGTTGGATCAATGCACTGCATGATTTTACTAACTTGTTTAATCCACTCCGTGGATGGTCGTATACGTATTTGGCGCAAACATATGAGGCACTCGATCCATCCTGAATGGTCTGAACACTGCAATCCAGCGGAAGCGCTTGTATGGTGTGAAGCATGTTTACCAAGCAGGAGCGTGGATCCCTGGTGCATGTGGAACAACGTATTACTGGTGCCCATCATCGTGAATTGGTTGCTGACTGTAAGCCCAGTAAGACTGCAATTTTTCCAGGATGGCGACGGTGTCTTCCAAGATGACACTGAGCTGAGCCACAGGTCCAAAGTTGTGCAGAACTGGCTTGAGGAGCACAGTTCAGACTTACAGCATATCGATTGGCCTCCGAACTCTTCCAATATCAATCCTGTAAAGAAGTTGTGGGACATTATGGAACGGCATATCAGGCGTCTGGATACACTAATCACCTCCATATCTGCATTGAAGGACGCATTACATACAGCTTGTTCGGCTAAACCTCCCAACTGTTTCCGGCATCTTTCTTCTTGAATCTGTGCCACGTCGGATAGCTATTATATTGAATGCAAACAAGTATTAGGTAGGTGGTCATAATTCAGTGTTTACTCAGTGTATGTTTTGTGAAGCGATTGACAATTAAGAGAGTTCTAAAACGGTAACCGTTCAGCGAGAAAGCGATACAATCATCATTCCATGCCAATTTAAACCCGGTTTTTAATTTCCAAAAACTAAGTCGAATTATGCAACTTTACATGGCTTACTTAAATAGTAACATCTCATAGATATTAGTCCAATATAATTGAAAATTAAATCTTAGGAGGTATTTTGTTTCCTGTTTACATGCTCCTGTGTATAGATAAGTCTACCAGTGCACGTCACAATAACGAATTCCGAAGCACAATTTTTGCAACTACATGAAATGTCTAGGGAGTAAAAAGTACCACGAATATAATATATTTTTAGTTCCCTGAGTTGGAAAACGGAAACCTGTTTTTAGTCATTTTTCAGCACGGGTAGCATAGTCTATCATTGTCAAGCAGCAAGCGACATGTTCCTTCAATAGTGTTCGGTTACGTGTCTTTTGTCGCGCGTCAAGAAATGCAAGTCAAGAAAATAAAATGAAATCTGAAATTCATATTTCAAGGTATTCTGCTTGGTGGATCTCTCCGTTATCGTGATTCTTTGCCATTATTGTACAACCTTGGTCCGGAAGTCCGTTGTCCGTGTAGGAGCTATGAAGCTATGAAGCGAGCGGGATATGCTAACCAAGCATCGTGTCATGTTTAGAATTCCTGCAAAAATCATATTTTTTAACTATATAAAATGAAAGAAAACATCGGAATTCCTATTTTCATTTCACTTAAAAATCGCTACGCTCTAATTTTTCTTTCTTTAAGACAAATCTTTATTGTTCTCACATGTGATCTTTCAAAACTATCGCAGAAGTTATATGAAAACCGGTCACTACACAAAATGATTCAGACTTCCTGTTGTAAAAAGTACTTTTCAAATGCAAATGACCCAAAATAGCCATTCAAAGAAGGGTTTACGCAAATATGACATAGACCTTATGACAGGGATTTAAGGCAAATATAATTTAATATCTGCGCAGTTTGCTGGAATGAAAGCTTTAAAGGAATATACATATCTCCAATGTATTTAGCAGAAACAGGATGTATGCTGTCTGTAGCATTAGCGTACATTTTCTGAGAAACTTTGTTAGTAGTGAGGTAAGTGCAAGAGTGTTTCTGCATAGATTAAAGTAAATTTACTTTTGGAGATTCTGTACTTTCAATAAGTCGTTCTCAAAGCTTCCGTTTGTAGATTCATACCTCTATAACATCCAACATTTCACCTGAGATTAGAATGGGTATCCATGTAGCCCAGCCTTGCAATTTAAGGTAGGCCCTACACTGAGCCACCGTTTTTTAGAAATAGAAGACGTTAGCACAGTGTTGGGCCTACGTTAAATTGGAATGCTGTGCTACATGGAGAATGTCCTTTTGAGGAATCAATTCTGCACTTCTCTTAAACTCTCGTTAAACAGTAATTGGTAATTGGATTGTACGCAAACCCTTTTCTCGACTTCAGCATTTTCAGACTTGCTTCCAAATTGTAAACTCAACAGCCATTTCCATGTGGCTGTCCACATACATCTACCGTTTTTGTTACTATCTTTGAACTTTTGGTGAAGTATTGTTTTTACAAAGAAGATTACTTGAAATTACTCTCTTACTTAAATATTACTTAAAATTATCAAAATACAATGATATGGATATTTTTTAAGCTTTTAAAATGACCTCACTTGAAAAAAATGACGATCTTTACTTCTATAAAGTGGCTTAAACCCATCATATATTTATAGCAGTTGTTGCGCTCGTCTTATTTCGCTGAAAGAAAAGCTGATGAAATGTAGTAAATATAAGAAAACACGAAAAATCATCTGGAATTAATGCAGTCGCTGACAAATATATTAAGGCTACTTGGCAAAAAGAGAAATTTAAGATGTTCCATAATAATATAATATGATTTATTGAAAAAGAATAGAGGTACCTAACGGAAAATTAAAGTTTTGAAATACTATGGATGGCATGTTTTAGAAAAGAAATGTGTTTTATGTTTCATATCTTGGTGAGTTCCGTTTGCATCTGAGGCTAAAATAAAACGTTTGTCTCTAATTTAAGGTAACTGATTCCAGGGGATGGACAGAACTAACGCCATACTACAATTATACCAAATATGACGTATCTGGTATCGAATCAGGAGCCGACAGGAGCAACTAGAAAGAAGTCTGCGCCTCTGAAATGTCAAACACCGGAACGGCAACATATAAATAAACCTTTTAATCTTTAGAGGAAAACAGAATGTAGAATTCCTTTTATACAATTCATTTAATACGAAATCAAATGTGTTCACATAACTAATCTTCGAACTACAGCAAGGTATACATTTTCTTTACGAGCATCCAAACTAATATTTTATATTTATTCTCGCAAACCGACAAAGGAAGTAGTATTAATCCGTCATTGGTAGCTACACGTTGAACAAGGCCAGAGGTCGCGCGTGAGAGTTTTTCTCTCATATTTTTTCAGTTATTTTTTTTCAAAAGTGAACAAAAGCACAGGTGTTCAAAATGCGCTGCTAATAAAACTAAAAGTTACACATCAAATTAGGCGAAAAATGCACTCGTATCATCGAGTTATCTTTCAAGATACAAAACAAATACGCCAGTAGTCGCTTGATGAGAGAAATGTTCACACGAAGCACACAGGGGCAAAGGACAGACTGTTTGCAGGTCAAAGAATCACCAATCCTTATCGGAATGATAACAGATTGTTGAGAAGATTCTAAAAGTCAGCTAGAGCGAGAGTGGTGCCCACAGGATCACTCAAAATAAATAGCGCTGTTTATATTCGAAACGTGAGAGAAATGCTCATAGCCTGACCAACGACGTGTTAATGTTGGTGTTCACGATAAGTGTTCTCAGATTCCCCAGGTTCATTTGCGTTTCCTGAAAACAATTACTTGAAAAGTAAGTGAAATCTGAATTTTCTACATGCACAGATAACATTGCCAATGATTTTTGACATTTGCCCGGGGCATGTATAGTTTTATAGCCAAGTTAACATCCATATCAACTACAAACAATCAGTCTTCATCTTATTTCACTTGAAGCTACTCAAAACTATTCCTTCTTGCTTCGGGTAGACGGTAAATAAGACGTCTAACAATTGTTCCAATACAAACTGGGTTTGCAAAGAAGTGCATTTAATAACGCTATTGTTCTTAACGAGCACCACGAAATGTAAGGCGGAATCCTTTCAAGGAAGAGCTTTAACGTGCTTAAAGTTTCCTTAACAGATAAGCCAGGCTGAGTTCCCTTCGCGTTGCTAAGCCTGGCTAGGATGCCACCGGAGAAGCTGTACTACGGAAGGTTACAAGACAAACGTGGAGCCATTATTCTAGCCACTGTTGCACATGACACTTCATTAGTCTAACTCGTATCTCCTGGGCACAAGCGCCATCTCGAGAGATGAAGTTGGGTTCGAGGTATCCGCAGCCTCATCTTTATCACCGCTTTGATGATGCCAAAAGGTTGAGAAACAACAAGAGCAAAATGCATCATCCACAAGCTCCTGCCTGGTTGTTCTTGGATATTGGACCTACGTTATTTCTTCTCTCTTCTTCTTCTTGTAGGGGAGTGAGACAGGGATAAAGAGGAAGAGGGTAAAGGATCTCACCCCATTTTCGGTGACGAAATCATGAAGTCGTTAGTTATCCATCCAATTAAGTTTCATTAAGGGAGGTCCATTTGTTTAGCAACTTTAAGTTTTAAATAAGTTGCTTTTTGCTGTTGGTAAAATTTCTCACGTCAAGATGCCAGAGAGCGCTAATTTAGAACGCATGTTTCTCGGAAATTGCAGCAACGATATTTATTACTTAGTGCACTTCCTCATGAAAACAACTGGAGGTTAATTTTCTTTCTTCTTTCATCTCAGGAAGTGAGGTCCGGGAACGCCCGTCGGGCGAAGGTGAAGTGGCCATAACCTAGTTGAATGAGGAACAAGAGTCTGTTAATTTAGATTACCGAGTTTAAATTTTGATTGCACATGCGGTTATAAAACTCAAACGCTAGTAAACGTTTCGCAGCTTCGCATTAATGGATAAGAGTAAGGAAGGAGATATCAATTGAAATTGTAAGAGTTCGGTTTCGAAAATTTGCACATTCGAATGTCTATGGTCGCGTGAAGCGCCTAACGCACGCACGCTTTGAAATTTATTCACAGAGTTTTCCAGTTTCTTGCAGATGTGGTCTCAAAAAGTATGTTTTCATAAAAGCAAATACATGCTCCAGGTATTTTTGAATTTCGTAATTGTGCTTACACTACGTTTTACATATTTGTTTCTTGAAATCTGGTCTGCCTCACTTATATTAAAAAATTCAATTTTGGTCAACCAAATTTTACATGACTACTGTTATATATTGTTTGAACGAATAAATTCTATTTGAGTTGGGGTACGTTATTTCTTTTTTTGTTGTTGTTATGTTATTTTGTATCGCGACCAAAACGACCTTAAACGATCAACATGAGCAGCTCCTAAGGCTATGAGCAATTACCATTCCATGATTTGGGACCACTGGTTGCAGGTTACTGTCAGTGGTATGACTGATTTTGCACTCGGCGATCGAATGGTCTGAGGCTTTCAATTCTCGCCATTCTTCTGATATGTCTCGGGTTCTAATGCTGCAAAAGGCATGGGTGTTGTGCCTGGTTGATGGCAATTCTCTGTCACTTTCCAAGAACTAGTGGCTATGATTTAGGGACGGGAGATTGCTTTTAGCTTCAAATGTATACCTCTAATTTAACTTCCTTTTGAGTTTTTGTGTTCTTATATAAATTTGGTATCTTCCTGTCAAACGTTTTCTGAGTTAACTACACGTCATTTTCCCCGACGAGCTTTCTATGCTTGGCATCACTGGTACTGTGTCAAATATCGATAAAACACAATAACTGAATGTAGTTAAGAGCAGTTTTAAGCTAACGATTTGTTAAGAGGAGTTTGAGATTACGATTTCTTAGATGGGCTTTTTGAGATAACCATCAGATACGAGGCTCATTTTATGAGAGCGACTTGGTGAAAGTGTGATTGACACAGGCACATGTTATCAACGTATCTTTTAAAACATTTGATTTGAAATTCCCGAGTTGTATTCCGGCAAATGTGATCTAAGTCTGATGACGCGCCATAACAGAGAAATACGAAGTGGATTAATCGTAAGTTCATATTGATTAATTTCTACCATGGCCGCTGTTTTTTCTGTTTTTAAATGATAATGATTGACTGTCCACAAATTCATAGCTTAAACAAAGTTAGCATTTAATCATTTCAACCTTACAGCTTACGACTACTACGAACATCCACTTAATCCTTATTAATATTAAATCTTCACCAAGTAACATTAAATCTTCATCAAGTAACAATAAATGTTCACCAACCACGTAACATTAAACCCTTCACCAAGTAACATTAAATCTTCTCCAAGTAATATTAAATATTCATCAAGTAACATTAAATCTTCAAGATACATTTAAATTTCCAAATTGACTTCAATCTTCATAAGCTCTAAGAGTTGCTTATGATGTCAGTTGCTGGCATGCACTACTTCACGGCCAGCAGAGCTCATATTTACATAGGTTTCAACAGATTGGTGCCATTTGAACTGTACAGATATTGCGATTTGTTATGAAAAGTGCCTGTGTAATACCGTCAGGCGCCATTTGCTGTTCATACATGTGTCAAATGTGCATGATTTATTGCCTCTTTTCCTGCACCTGTCATTAACCAATTTCTGAGCTGGTCATCTTCGAAGCTAACAATTTGCAAAACGTGTCAGAGAGTGTTATCGGAAACTTTATTCATACATACATACATGAATGTGTACATATTTACTATTGTATGATACCACGATTTTGAAGAGAAAAAGGTTTTATCACCTCGCACACTGCAAGAAATATTTGAACAAGTTAGTAAAATCATGCAATGCATTGATTGTGATACGCTTTCCAACATACCAGAAATCATAGGAAAATGCCTTGGTTTTGAAGGGGCTAAACTATGGTATAACATTTGAGGTTCACATATATAAAAATTATGCCTCTTTGTGCCCGTGTTAACTATTTCTATTATCAAGAGCTACCAGACATAAGTCGTTTTGTAATTAAAAATCCCACCTAAATCGGGCACTTTTTACGGAGGTTATCATACGAAAATAATGGCTAACGAATCTCACGCATGAGCACTTCCCGCAATTGCTGAAAAAAAACATTTTTGGCGGAACTGCTTCCAAAGTCGCTACGGAACAACGTATTCTCTTTTGTCGCAATCGAAGCATTTATATTCAAGTTATGAGGATAATGGCTGTGGAATGAATCTTTCTCCTGTGCCCTGGCCTTTGACCCCATTTCGATGATATTCAACCGGACCAGTTCAGTGTACCTACGGAAAAACATGATAAAGTTTTGTCGCAATCGAAGCATTTTTACGTAAGTTATTACGCATAAGGGCGATGGAATCGATCCCGCTCCTATGTCCTGACCTTTAGACTACATTTCTTCCATTTTCAAATGAGTTCGTCCCCAGGCTGTCCCCTACCACATACTAAAAGTTCATCGAAATCGAACCATTTTTACGCGAGTTGTTGTACGGACAGACTGACAAAGCTGGAGCACATACGACTTTTCAACCTACGGTTGGAAAGCGAAAGCAAAGTATTCGTATCTTCCAAATATTTAAGGTTTCTTGGTAAATTTGAAGGAAATAATGCTTATGACGACCTTTCAATATATATACGGTGGTACGAGAATAATATGACCGCCCTCGGGATCGCGGTGTACTCTTCCAGGCGCGTCACAGACTGTACGGAGATAAGAGGCCGGCCATGACAGATGAGCCATAGCGCGTTACGTGAGCATAATGGGCAGAGGTAATGATTGGATGGACGCTGATAAAGGACTGATCACAGCGGCTACCGCGCTAAGGGTGGAAACATCTCAGAAACAGCAGACTTCGTGGGTTGTTCGCGGGGTGCTGTAGTTAGGGTGTACCAAGAATGGATCGCTGGTAAACCGAATATCTCTGACGTCATAACTGTGGATCCCGAAAGGACATAGACACCAGAGGAGAACGTCGACTGATAAAGGGCAATCGACGCGCATATAGGGCAGCAATTAATCACGCACATGAACGCTGGAACACACAGGTACGTGTCCCCGATAACAGTAGAGTGAACCCTGTTGCACATGAGTCTCCGGAGTCGACGCTACGTCAACGCGCCCTTGCTAATGACGTCCATCGGCAACGACGCCTGCCGTTTTCATGGGACTACCGTTTTCGGACTGTGGAGGAATGGAAAAAGCTTGCCTTCTTCGGCGAATCAAGGTTTCTGCTCCACAGAACTGACGTGTGGTAGAGGATTCTGTGTCAGACACACGAGAACAACACCCGGACACGCTTGTCGGTCAAGTACAGGCCGGCGGTGGCTGTGTGCATGTCTGGGGAATGTTTTCCTGGTATGACCTAGGATCGATGGTACCACTGGATGGGTTCCTGAACGCCAATGGCTATCTGTCCATTCTCACGGACCACATATATCCCTTCATGTTGGACGTTTACCCTGGTGGTGATGGTGTCTACCAACAGAACAATTCGCCCTGTCCCGTCGCTAAAGAGTTGCGTGCCTGGGTCCAGGAACACGACAGCGATGTTTCCGCTCTCCCTTAGCCGGTGAAATCGCCCGACCTCAATCCCATAGATCGCTTGTGGGAATATTTGGATCAACACGTTCGATGTGCCGACCAACAATCAAGTCATTTCCGGGACCTCCGTGCTCTGCTGCAGTGCGAATGGGAACGTATGCCTTGGGTAACCTTCCAGGGCCTGATCTTGTCCATGTCACGCAATCTCGTCGCTGTCATCCGGGTCAAGGGTAGTTATTCCCGTTATTAGGTAGGCGGTCATATTATTCTGATACGACTGTGTATTTTAATTTTGACTGTGCGTGAAAATGGGACGTTCTGATTCTTCATTTAGAGTAATGGCAACGCTCCTTTCTCTGTGGATTGCTGGAATCTGTTGATGCGTGAGGATGCGACAATGTATAAGTTCATAAATACATATATCGTGAGGTAGTTTCTTTATTATCGTTATCATACAGTCGGAGTCCGTAAGTTGTAACTTTGTGTCTCAAAAACAACACAGTACAAAAAACCATGCAGCTTCACAGGGGTTAATGCCCCTATATGACGTGAGTACATGGCGTTCTCCTACAAAATTCCACTCTTTAGCACGACATTCATTGATTGTTTGGTGAAGATCCTCTGGAAAAGATATTTACCTCTCTGTACGAGGCACTTGTTTGAATTATAACAGAGACGCTATTGATTGCTTGTTACTATGCGACTGAAGTGTGTGAAATAAAAGACAGAAATCAAATGAAAATATCTACAGTTATCTATCATTAGAGGTAAGTCACGGAAAGGAATGTAGATTGTCAAATCCAAAGTTCCTCTGCGACACTAGCATAAGATGAAGGGTTTTAGACGTGTTATTCAAGCAGTTCACATCATAAAATCAAATGATCCAAATTTTTATTCACGTATTATTACGATAAAAACTTAAAACTGAAAAAGAGCTATAATAATTGCATCCTCCTCACATGAAGTTTAGATTAAAAAGGAGGAACAAGCACAAAAATCTAAGAAATACTGGAATATTGCGTCATGTGTACTGATGATTTATGATTTAATTTTGTGGAGAACTGTAATTTCACCAAATGAATTTGGAAACCAAGAATTTATTGTTGAAAATACAATCATCAGACGTTGTCAGAATGGTTTGAATAGCAGTGACTAATAAGGTAAGAAACAAGAAATTAAAAGGAACACATGTTATTTAGCAGAGATGAACTGTTAAGAATGCATATTATTTAACAGAAATGTGACGAAGTGAGATGAAGTTTAAGAATACAAGTTATTTAGGAGAGGTGTTATGAAGTGTTTATCACTGGAATTTTGTCCAAAAATCAGTATCTTCCTGAAAAATAACCTAATGTTTGTATGGTTTCGGCACGAAACGTATATATATCCAGCAGAAACGTACGGCTCTAACAGCTCTGCAATCAAGGCGGCTTTCACACGGACACATTTGAAACATTTTTCAAAAGGTTGTGATTGAAAACTTTATGAAGATAAACTTTGAACTGAAAAGCATATTAAAATTTAAAAAGAAAATGGCAATGCCTATCGTTATTGCTTGTTTCGTGGATTTAAGAAAATCTCACAAACAGTAGCGGTTTCAAGTTGCCCACTCCGAATTTGAGGACAGTGGTTCCTCTCAATGGAAAGATCCACAGTGCCGTAAACAAAGACACCACCAACACCTCATCCGGGACTTGGAACCACGCACAACTGACAGGACGAAGTGAACCTATGATTTTAACCACTACGTCAAAGCGGCCATCGGCTCACATTTTTGCATAGCAAACATAATTCAACTGATAAACTTCAGTGGGACATACATCACTTTCCATGAAGTTTCCAGTGAGATGAACATAGATCAATTGCGACATATATCTCGAATTTAACATTCCTTCTTGAGTTTCTGTCGCTATATAAATTGTTACTTCTTCCTTAGATTTTCTTTCAGGGCAGCGGTGGCCTAGTGGTCAGCGTTCGTGACTGCCATGGACATAACCTCAGATTCGATCCTGGGCAGGTACGAACGTTATAACCAGTAAATCCACGCCGTGAGTCGGATGGGCACGTAAAGCCGTCGGACCCCGGGTACTGGCTCCCCGGTAATAAATAAGGGCGTCTTCCTCCCCCTTTCTACCTCGCTTCCATGTCACTTTCCTATCGGGCACTCTAGCCCAAATCTCCTAGCTTCCTATTTCTAAGGGTTGTTTAGGACCTGGGATCAGACACTCCTTTCATAAAAGCCTCTACATATGATCTATCTATGAGGTTTTCTTTCTGAACAGTACGTCACTTCTTTGAATTTCCTCATAGTTTTCTACAACGGCTCACAGTGAGTGGAATGTAAATAGAAATGCACTTCGACAGTAAGGAGTGTGCCCAGGTAGCACAGCCTTGCAATTTAATGTAGGCCCAACACTGAGCCAACGTTTTCTATTATCAAAATACGGTGTTTTAGTGTTGGGTCTATGCTAAATTGCAAGGCTGTGCTACCTGGGTGTGATACGATAGTACGACGAAGACGATTTACTGATCGAATTTCGATCTCATGTTATCTTGATCATTTTTACAGTTATGACGAAGGAAATTTCTCCATCATTTTTATGCCAGGGGAGGGATTCGAATCCACAACTCTCGGCTCCGCAGCTCCAAGTGCTATCCACTATACTACACTGGCATGTGCTCTCACTGCTATCTGCCTTTATCTCATGTGCGACCTGCGAGGCAAGCACTTCACACAGTGAATAAGTTGTATCAACGGGATTAAAAAATGTGACTCACTCAGCAAAAACTTGTAGTCATTCATTGAGAAATTATGTTCGTAAAGGTGTAACTCAACAACTAAGAATAAGCAACTTCTCTGTAAGTTCTGTTTTTTGCCATATTGATCCCTGAGACCATTGGTGGTCGTCTAAATGTGGTCTTAAGCTAGTTAATAACACGGAACAATGCACCAACTATACTTAAATAGTATGTATAACTATACTAGTGATCCGAAATTTCTTGGCGTAGAATAGAAATAAAAGTTTCCAAGCTTCCGCACATCAACCTTAGGGCTTTCTCAAGGAAGTTAGACTCCTACCTTTTATACCAGGGGAGGCTTTCTCAAGGAAGGTAGACTCCCACCTTCCTTGATAAAGCCATAAGGTTGATGTGCGAAAGCTTGGAAACTTTTATTTCTATTCTACGCCAAGAAATTTCGGATCACTAGTATAGTTATACTATTTAAGTGGTGTTAAGCACTTAGTTAGTAAGTAACTTATATTTCAGCGAGTAATCTGTGGGAACAGACGAACTTTTAAAACATCATATTGTCTTTTTGAGAGAGTGATTTTTTTATGTTACGTAACATCAAGCTACATTCCATCTTAAAAAATCCGTGAAAAAAATTCGGAGCGGCCTTGAAACAGTATGAATAAGTAAGTCAAAAATTAAACATTCTTTCTTTGAGTTTGCTACATTTAAAGTTTCTTATTTAAATTTTTCTTTCCAGCTAGACTGCACGTTTCCCCTATACAATTTCAGACGCTACGTATTTTATTGACGAATTTGTACACCCAGGGAATATTATTTCCCTATTTGAGATAGTATTCTTAAATCAAATCGAAACATTCTTGATGTCGTGCAGAAAACAGCATCGTATGTACACTGTACAAATATTCTGAAATTCATGTGCCGCATTCTGCGATTCCTTTCGTGAATTAACGAAGCATATTTCTAATACAACATTTCATGATGGAAAAAACTCGAAATTTCACGGATTTTTCATAAGCAAGGAAAATTCTGAATTTTTATGAACTTTTTCGCAATTCCTTTCTTATAGTGACAATAAATTACCGTTTACAAGATGTTTTAACGTACAATTCTGATTTTCAGAAACCTTTCTGCAATTCCTTTTTTTATGTTAATGGAAAAACTCCGTTCTAACTTTTTTCCGTATCCATATGACGAAAAAGGAGACATTCACAGGAATACTAGGAAGTTAGATCAATTGTTAAATTTTAGTAGTCTGTTGAAGTATTTGATTTTGAAGTTCCGTAGCGAGATCGGATATTGTGGATAGTATATCGCATGAATTTTGATTACCGTGGCACAGGATATTTCTTTTCCTCTTCCCCATTTTGTGCACTAGCTATTATATATTGGGTTATTGTAAGAAACCGGGTACTTAATTTATTGTACAGGTGACTGTACTATGTGTATCTATCAATCTGTGGAGTTCTTAAGATAAAAGCTATGTAGGTGTCAAGAGTAAATCTTATATATAGAAGTTTTGTGAAATAATATTATAAAACAGTACATTCCACCTTCTCTTAAATATAATTGAAAGTTACCGTCAGTTGGGTAAAAAAGATCTCAAACTCGAAATCGTTCTGTTGCTTTGAAAAATCAGGACGAATAAATACGTAATTGTAATAAAACCTCCCACAGTAAAAATAAAATTATTACAAACGTATTAAAATAAACAATAAGCTCCAATAGAAAAATAAAATGAATAAATTACTCGCATTAATGGAAAAAAAAATCATCGCCAAATTAGTTTTACACTTTTACGCTTTTTTTATATTCGACGTTAGACTGGTAAAAAATATGTTTGCATTCGACAGATGTAACTACCAGCAAAATTATTCATATATTTCTCGCTTTGTGAAGCATAGCTTTATCAGTATGTGGCGCAACTGCGCAACTTTTTCGCGAGGTAATGTGCATCTGTATTTACATTCGGCGCTATATCTCTCTTTCTCAGAATACGATTTCAAAATTTTATTTTGGTCGGTACTGCTGAAGTAAAGATCTAATTTTTTTCTGCATTTCGCAAGCTTTTAGAATGGGAAATTTTCCCGACATATCGCCTAAATATTTGGTTTTACTCAACAATTTCTCTCTCCATTTCTTACCCCCAGGTTGAACATTTTTTTCACATCTGTCTGCTTGAACCGTAATCAGTATAATCACCGTACAGTCTTATTCCAATATGTAGTACCACCCTTTAGAAATCATTGTTTGAGATTCGCATTTGGAAATATGCATGTTCTTCTGAAAGCAATTTTATTTTACTTATCTTCGGATTACTCTAACTTTTCACAGAGTTTCAATTAAGTTTCTTAAGTCCTTTGATGAAGCATTTTTGCATTACAAAACTGCCGCAAACTTAAATTTTCATTTAACGATACGTCACCTTCAACGGCTTGCTTAAATAGAAAGAAACTAAGATTTGCAAAGCACTCGAAATGCCTTCTGGTTTTGAAATCTCACTATTGGGTGAGTGCAAAAGTTCTCTCGTTTTTGTAATAGTTGCAAATTGCGATCGGAGTAGTTACGTCACAGATGACGCTGCTATGTCGAATTTTCGGCCAATAAAGCTTGGAGAAGTAGAGCATGTAGAGGCACTAGGTTTGCCCGAGTAAGTCATTCGTAACGCAAATCACGGACGGTGAAACATGGCATGCGATAAGGAGCACATTAGACATTGTTTACAGCCGCAACATATGTCAAGTGTATGGGGAGGATGCACTTGATGATAGTACATGTCGCCGTTGGTTTCGGAAATTCCGGGACGGAGACAGAAGTTGTAAAGATCAACAACGTCCTGGTCGTCCATCAATGGTTTCTGACGAGGATGTGGACCAGGGCATAACAAATTACCCACATCCAACCTTTCCGGAATTAGCTGAAACGTTGTCGGTACACAGAACAACAGTCGAAAGATGGAAGTACGCACCTGGGTTTATCACCAAGTTCGATAACTGGGTTCCGCACCATCTTTCTGCAAACAACGAGAAAAAAGAACCCGTACCTGTGGTTCTTTACTTTATCGTCACAGAAACGAACCGTTTTGATGACGAATTTTAACGGGTAATGAGAAATGGGTACGGTACTGTAATGTGAAGCCTCGACGGACTGTGTGCTAAGGTGCGGATTCTGCTCCATCGACCTCAAAAGGTGGACTGCATCTCAAAAAGGTTTTGTTGAGTGTTTTGTCGGATGTCCAGTGGGAGGTTTTGGCACCTAACCGAACGATAAATGTCAACTGAAGCAGGTGGTGCAACAAATGGCGAGTTTCGAGTTGCAACACACACCACATTGTTCCAAAATGTCTCTAGAAGCAAAGCCAGCACCAAATTGGTTCATCGAGAGCTAAAGGCGATGGATTTTCATTGCTAAGCAAGCGCACAAAAGCCTAGCATCAGCAAAATCTAAACCAGGCGTAGGTTGGAATGGTGTAAAGCTCGGCGAAAGTGGACTCCAGAGTAGTGGAGATAATGCATCTAATACTAATGTTTGGTTCAGGGAAAAGTAGAACCAGAACAAAACCAGGTGACGAACCCTTGCCTTTGTCTGAAAAAACTAATGGGTCTGCCAAGGTTCCACAAATGTGAGCAGAATACGGTATTCCTGTCATGATGAAAGTGGAATAAGATAAGTTTCTTTGAAAAAATACACCGATGAGCGATTACATTATGACGACCTACCTAAAAAGCTGTAGGACTTTAACCCGCAAAATAGCGGACACTCGGCGAGGCACCGAATCGATGAGGTGGTGATTGTTAGAGTGAACACGCTTTCCCAAGTCGAACTACAAATGTTCGATTGTGTTCATGTCAGGTGAATTTAATGGTTCTGGCATTAACAGAAAGCCACCAGTATATTCCTCGAACCATTCTTTGACGATTCTGGCAAGGAATGGTTCGAGGAATATACTGGTGACTTTCTGTTAATGTCCGGGCATTTAAATTCACCTGACATGAACCCAATCGAACATTTGTAGTCTGGCATAGCGCATTACCCTGTTGGTAATGCCCATCACCAGCAGGGAACACAGTTGCCATGAATGGGTGAACTTGGTCAGCAACGATGTTCAGATACTTGACACCTCTTATGGATTGTGCTATTGGGATAATGGAGCCTAAGGTGTCCCAAGAAAACATCGCCCACAGCATAACACCGTCGCCGCCGGCCTGTTTCCTCCCAAAAGTGCATCCAGGTGCCGTAGCCTCCGTTGGTAATCGGTGTATCCGCGCTCGGATGTCTACGCGGTGCACCAGGAATCTTGATTCGTCAGACTAGATCCAATCTCGATGATTAGGCTTATTTCTTGCGTTGTTGGCGATGACGTGCAGTGAGCATCGTGACACGGCTGGGTCTTCGGCTACGCAGGTCCATGCGCAGAAGGTTGCGATGAACTGTGTGCTGTGACACAGTGTTCTGAGCACCACTATTACATCTGCGGGTGATTTATAGCACTGCGGCCCCGCGGCCTGTGAACAATGCGCGACAGTCTCCGCTCTCCTCTGGCATTAGTGAGCTGGGGACGACATACGGTTGGGAGACTGTTCGTCGTTTGGCCATCTGTGCGCCACTTTTGATACGTACTCACTACAGCGGCACGTGAACATCCCTTAAGCCGCGCCGTTTCCAGGATCGTACTTCCGTGGCGACGTGCCATCACTATTTATCGTTTATCAAACTCCGATAAATCGGCAGCTTTTACCATTCTGTCTCCGAACACTCTACTAATCGAAAGCTGGTCCTCTGCTTGTGTATATACTGCTCTGTGAACTTCGCCTACGCCACCGTTCGGTCTCCAGGCGAGCTCATTTCTCTAGGCTGGGGGGTGGTCATAATGGAATTGATCATCGGTGTAACTTAAAATCAATTTTGCAACTGCAAATGAAAGCAATATGTCTTTTGCGAAAAGAAATCGACAGGTACGGATATGTCTCCGAAGGTATGAAGTATCCTGTTAAAAACTAATAGTAACAGCAGGCGCTCCTTTTGCAGTTAAGATGTTAAATCAAAATGAAGAAAAGACTTACGTACCTTGTAAAGTAGTAATAGTAACGCCTAATAGCAGATACATTTTCACCAGGTATATTATATCAAAATTAAGAAAGATTTTTTTTCAGTGGAGAAGAGGTCAACCAAATCAAACAAAGAGATGAGAGAAAATAAATTTCGGAAGGAAACAATATTTTATAAAGAAAAGTATGTACGATTTTTTAAATATACAATAGTTTAATTATAAATTTGAAACGGTGGAAAAAATTATTCAAAGTAGAAAGCTTGTAGTAAAAAGAAAGGCAAGGTTTTTTTTCCTGAAAAAAAAAACACCCTTTTTTTCTGAAATAAAAAACACCTCTCGGGAAGAAAATAGCAAAAACGAAAAAGACTAACATACTAAAACGGAACAAAACCCCAACTCTATCGCAAGCATTCTGGGTAAAGTTTACATCTCACACGAGAAGGTAAAGCGGTTTCATTAAGAAAAGCATCATTTTGTTTTAACAGCCCCTTTCTGCACTGAGTTTTAATTGGGGAAAGGAAACTTCGTTAAAAGATTGGAGAAATATTTAATGTGTCTGTGTTAATTGGTTGAGGCAAGATCTGGATTATGTTAAACACCCTCAGTACGAAGCTACGATTATTTCTCAAATTTTCCGACAGGCATATATTTCTGCAGTTTCAGAGCTTTAGATCATTATTAATTGCAGCAAACTGTTACAATTAAATCTTACGTGATTATGATGATCACTGTGAAATATGATCTCTGAGTTGAGGCAAAGAGAAGCACAAACTGTCCCTCCAGCAATTATAAGGTCTAATTCTCGGTACTCTTCCCACAATGAATAGCAAAGCTAAACTCCTAGTAAAAAGAACAAAAACATTCTGTATAAAAAATTCCCTTTATGAGCAAACGACTGGGTAGTAGTGGTATATTTCATTTTATCACATTTCGTATCAAGGCGTTTATGAAAGAGTTGTTTTCAACAAACAGGAGAATAAAATGATATTTTTTTGTGAGTATATATAATGGTGTAGATTTCTGCATCTTTAGATTTGCAATACTTTCACGATGATCTTAAACATCGAAGACATCGTGATTTACAATTAACTTTTTACTCCTATACATCTGATCGATTAACAACGTGAACGAAAGTTACTCAAGTTTAAAATCCGCATGTTTATTTTAGCACAAGAAGTTACATAAGAATATCTGTACCAAAGTTAAGCAGTCCCATTTGTTTTGTATCATATCGCCAAAAATATTTAACTGGCAGATGCATTCCTAGCCTAGAAGATCACTGGCATTTTGTCCGATGTTATGTTGAAAACAGAAAATAGATTTGCTACCACTTAGAACGAAGCTATGAAAAATCGGGTTTGATATCTAGTAATCTTCCAAAATATTTTGAGAAAGTTGGAGAGAAATTCCGAACTCAAAAAATCACCGTAAAGCATCGGAATTTTATTATATCTTTGTTTCTTTATCAATTTATATGAAATTAAAAATGGTCAGGAGTTTCTCATTCTGTATAACACATTTTTTTTCCGAACATCAGTCTTACATTTTCCATGACATATGTCTATTGCAAGCGCATCAGTTTATGTATGGTAATCAGTTTCTGATTCTACTGAAAATATTTCTCAAATTCAAATCAATAGGTGTTTGTATACCTTACAGGTCATGTACATATATTCAGAAAAAAAAATAAAAAGAGAGTACATTCAGTGCCCTTATGTAACTTTTCAATTAGGACACTGGGTTCCTAATCATTTCTTAGCGACTTTACACAGAATATGAAAGAAAAGTGAATCTCTGAATAAATGTATCAGTGCGTTAAACTTTCTCCCAATGAAGTCGGGCACAGAATATTTTTTTTATCAAACTCAGCTTAAAAATCCCTTTCCTTAAATATGTTGGTCAAAATCAATTGCTTTTAGAACGACCAATTCACAGAGAAAATTCGTGAATACTTTCTTAAACTTTCATAAGCTATTCATGCAAAAAATATTTTAATATTCTCCGTAACGAGTGTGTAATATACTTACTTACGAAGGAATTACACAAAGGTGAAACAAATGAACGAATTCCAGACTTACATGGCTTCTCCGGTTTCGCAGTGGTCTGAACGCTCGCTTCCGACCATTCCTTGGAGATGGATCCAGATTGGGATCTAAGTGATGCATGGATATTGTGTTTCTCTTACGTCACCAGGTCTCCACCTTCCCCGTAAATCTGGGACGGGTGACTGCTTACAGTCCGGCGAGTTGCTCATGGTGGTCGTACAACCCTGCCTCCAAAGAAAAATAGACTTACGTGACAAATGACTTAAATAGTTGCAATTTAACCTATGTTATCGATATTATTTTTTCAGATTTATTTCTGATACAACTCGCCAGAGTTCGTCCTAAGGCTTCGAGTGGTGGTTAATTTTTTTTTAATTAGAGGTTTAAAGACCACCGTGAGCAACACATTGGGCTATAAGCAGTCGCCCGTCCCTAATTTAGGACCACTGCTTCCAGGTAAGGGTGAGACCCAGTGCCGTAAGACAAACACAACATCCATGCCTCACCGGATCCGAATCCGGACCCCTCTTGGACGAATGATTAGAGGTCATCGCTTAGACCAATGCGCCACCGGGGCGGCATGTTTAATACTAATTTCCCCACATAATATTTTCACTAAGGAGAAAAGGTTCGTTCAGTAAGTATATCGCATTCGCGCTAGAATCCTACGATGTGCTGTTTCGCGTGCGCACATCCGACGACCTTAAAGCAGCTGTTAAAGCACCTGTTAAAGCAGCTTTAATAGCCCTCCACAGATGGCGCTGCAGGTCACATTCTTATTTCCCTGTGGTTTCAAACGTAACAGCGGAACTGTCAGGGTGCGCTGTCAAAAAGGAGCACCGCTTGAGTCTCACGGAGCAGTGCAACCAGTTACTGTGATACATTTTTATTTCTTTTTATGTGTTTCCAATAAGCCTCGCTTCAGTTTGTCCGCTAAACGTAATTCCCTTGTGCAACATTTTCGTGAGGAGGAAGTTCGTTGCTTCGTGCAGTAAACAAAACACAGTAACTGATATTTCCAGCTGTAGGAGTGTTATTTTACCAGAGGACACCCGAAGTCGTTAAAGCAACTGTAATTCAAAGCTCTCCAGATGGTTCTGCAGGTCATGTTTTTTTCAGCGTGGTTTCAACGCAGTGGTTTATATTTCCAGAGTGTGCTCGCTTAAAAAAACCCACTGGTCATACTTGTTTACATTTTGGAATAGCTTGGAGTCATGGACACCATTCAACGTTCTGCTATGAGTTACCGTGTTTCTGTCTTCGCGTCACAGTGTGAAGCGGCGTGTTTATGAGCACAGATTGAAATATACAATTTGAATTTTGACATCCATTTAGGTTGACTAAGTGTCCCATTTTCTGCCAGAGATTTTAGAGATTGTGTAAAGCGTGTTAAAGAAAGTAAGCCTCGGGCTGTATTTAAAACTTATATATATAAAAAAATAGCGGAAATTCGTTCATCACTCTAGCATTTGCACAGGAAATTCAGACTTTTCTTTCAATGGAGTTTATGCAAATATATTTAGAGTAAGTTATTAGACGACAGCTAAATATAAGAAATGCTTTCGTCTGTTCAAAGTCAATGCGCGAATTTTGCAGCTCGGGTATATAATAAAATTTTTGCGTGATGTAGAAACCAGAACTTAGACCACTGCGCCACCAGACCGACAAAAACAAATACATCAAGTTCACGATATGAGAAAACGTTTTTTGCCACGTGGAAGATATGTAATACAAAACAACACACACACACAAAAAAAGAATAATCTTTCACGTGAACTTCTTATGTAGGAAAAAAGGTAAATTTGTAGAGCTAGAAACCAAATAAAAAGAAGTAGAAAGGAAACGTTGTGACTATTTAAGCGTGTTAGATCTTATAATTTTTGAAATACACAAACTGACACATTTGATAACTAACAGCTTTTCTCTTTGACACAAAACTTGATAAGTTACGGCTTGTAACAAGGAGGTGCCGTCCGACTACAGAAGAAAACTGTTAAGTTTAGTAACAACGATACAGTATTGAAACCACGGGAAAGAAAACTCTAGCTTTTTAAAATTTATTAGAAGAAGCGGGGCTGTGAAATTATAAGTATATTGCTCCAGTTTCTTCGGCGAGTTATTTTTTTTTCTATTCCAAGATAAATCCGAATTGGAAATTTTCTTTTCAGTGCGGTTAGAGATTGGAAATGATTCGCTTAGGATAAACTAAAACACAGCCGCAAAATAAAATCAAAACTTTTTTGCTTTAGGTTTTCATCTTCAAGCAGTTCGATAAGAATGAGAACCTTATTTCCGATGTTTAAAACGGATTGATTGAGCATAAAACTATATTTAGTTAAAGATCTTTGTTAACAGACGCTCACGAAAGTATAAGTGCAGGTTTTCTTCAAAGAGCACCTATTGAGCATTAAAAATCCCATGCTGTAGATGAAGTCATTCTCGGCGATAGATTAAAATATAATTTTTACTTAGGACTTTCGGAATAGATATAAATAATGTGCACCTGTTGAGGAATAATTTTGGTATTAAAATCGATGTCAAATATTTGATGAAGCGCTGGTAACAAAATTATTTAATATCTGGTCCCTTCTAATATGAACAAGAATATCTAATCTAACAAATTACACAAATATTTTGTCTATATTTCGAAACCAGTCACATGACTTCAGTTCTAAGTGGAGGTGAAAATTCCTTATGGAACCATATTTAGAAGCTTAGAATATTGCGATGTTTTTTGTCGTTAATTTTAAAACTAAGATTTAATAAATGTGTAGTGAAATAAAAACTGAATTTAAGTTAAAGAATTTTGCTACACGAAATTTGGAATCTATATTCGTAACAGCAGAAAAATTCTTTTATAAAACTGCATTTTTGACATACAGGTTGTGTTAAATCTTCGCAAAATATCTGCCTGAGGTTCTAAAAGAAATGGTCCAGTAAACTTTTACGAAGAAAACGTTTAATTTAAAAATACGTGCATTTTGTGAAGTTGAGAAGGAAAGCGCTGGAAAATCTATGGAATTATGACATTATTTTGAGTAGGTAAAGTGATTATAAAATCATAATTTTAACACAAATATTAAACAATGCTCTTGTGAATATTTTCTGAGGGTACTAAGAAATTAGGTCAAGGGCCAGAGAGGTATAAAATTCATTTTCCGATTTAAATATTGATAAATTCAGAAATACTCATTTCTAAATTTTTGCAGCTCCAATAGATGTCGCTAGAAACTTTTCTCACCGTCGGGAGAGAACAATTTCGTGGCTTCACGTTTTCTAATATCAGGTACTATTGTTTCCAAATTAGGACTTGAAAATTTGAGCTAACGCATTTCTTGATGGTAAAGCACTGTATCATGATGCGTTATAAGACCTAACGTAGGAGAATATAGATTTAAATGGATCAGAAGCGCAGGTTTTAAAGAAAAAATGCCCAGAAAGAGAGAAACGGCTAACAGCGCAACCCAAGTTTATTGATATTCTTGGCTCTTCACGCTCTCAGGTTTGATTGTTCATATAGCTCACGGCTGAAATTCATTCACTACGCTTCACCATAAGATGAAAAACTGGAGACCAATTATGTCATAGCGCCAACAATTTAGCGAAATTAACAGGGAAAGCGGAACCCGAAAGCAGCATGTAAATCACGTATTCCGGCCATTCAGAACACGCAACCATCTGTTTTGAGTTTAGTAGCTATTTGCAACAGAGCAAAGAGTAATTGCTTGTAGCCCGGATGGCGTCAAAATTTTTAAGGTGGAAGATGATAAAATACACTTAGTTTGTAATTGCCCCGCAAAATATCATTATTTTTACGCTCTTTGTACTCCCAAACAGCTCTAATGAAAGCACTTATTTTCTACCTGTTCGAACGCTTTTGGACTATCTCTCAACCCTTTTGACACAGACATATTGTCACAGAATCGAGCTCAACGCAGGTAAACTGCACGTGGTACTCTCGCACGTTCAGTAGTTGTAGTTGCTGCAGTATCTTTTAAATTACTGCATAGAAGATAATTAGAATTATTCTTCAAAGCAGTTACAAATATTTCAACCCTTTTTCCTGTCGTATTTTCATTTCCTTTTAACGTTTTCTTTGCGTCACTGCTTTTAACAATAGGTACAAGGTATTAGACTTGAGCACTGGTGCATTTTTATTTCACATAATAAAAATCATTTCGCATTCTCTCACGTTACAGTGCATTAAGCCGTCTTGGTTTCTGAGCAATCTGAGGCTCCTGCTTCTGACGATTCATTTGAGATGGGCACAGGTTCGAGTCCCAGACGAGTCATGAGTGGTGTCTTTCACCGATAGCTCTGGCTCTGTTCTTCCCAGAAACTATAGACTTCAAATTAAGGATCAGAACCAGCCTATAAGCCAACAAAATACTCATGGAGATGGTTTAAACCCTAAACAAATAAATAAAACATTCAAACTAAAACCCTATCTACGTGCACCGAAATTGGGAAATCACTTGGGTAACAATGAAGCGCAAAACCCCACAAAAAATGTCTGATCTCAGGTAAATTTTTGGACATGCAAACGAATAGCAGCGCATTTTGCAGAACAAGTGCCACGAATTTCCATTTAACAGTGGGTTACAAATGACATAAATCGGAAATAATCATGCTTGAAATCACCGGACAGCTTACAGTACGGGAAAAATTAATCAAAAGTACTGGAGCACCAGCTTTTCAAACACGGGAGCAGTCCGTAATGTAGCCGAACACATAAATACGTAGATTACTTTTGCTTTTTCTTATACATTATCGTTGCATATGTTTTGGTTGTAAGAGACGTATATATTTTCTTCATTCATTAATAAATATTGTCGTTTTTCTTTAAGTTTCCAATTTAATCTGATGTCTAAAGGCAATAACACAGTGCACTGCTACATATCATTTTGTGAATAACCTGCAGATGAATTTTAATTCTTGTAAACTTTCTGTGCCATTGAAGTCCACAAAATGGGATCCAAAGGAATGAAGTCCAAGAAAAAAAATTATGCCGCGAAATGGTATGAATTTAATGCGAATAGGCAAGTATGCAGCAGAGCGGCGTATTAAAATGTGTTTCTTTTCCATATAAGTTAGCATTAAGTGATAATACGTGTTGCTATATCGTTTGTATACTTTTTTCATGTATTTGATTGAATGTTTAACGACCACCATGAGCAACTCGCTGAGTTGTAAGAAGTCGCCCGTCTCAAATGTAGGGCAACTGGCTGCGGGGAAGAGGAGAGCCAGTGCGGTAAGACAAACACAATATTCATGACTCACCGGGATTCGAAGCTATACCCATTTAGGACAATTGTCATAAACCAATTCTTAGGGCAATGCGCCACTGGGCGGCTTTGCATGCTTCACTAATATGAAGGTAGTAGAAGCCTGAACTATTTCACAGAACAAATTCTCTTGGAAGAGCATTACTTGAGGTAAGACAAAGTAAAGTACGTTTCAGCCACATAGCGAGATTGTGGCATTTGGAAAAGTACCGATCATATGACCTATGAACGATGCATAGTAAGAGTGCCGACATGAGTGACTGCAAGGAACTACAACAATATTCAAATCGGAAAAAAACACACCCTGACACTGAAGGACTTTTGGATAGACTGCTACACCATCGGTGACGCTATTCATCATCTGCAGAGTGATTCACCAGTGTTGCCTCACCGTATAATACGCGAACTATTTTTCTACAATTTACAGTGCCATGCATGCTGTCCCCTGTGTCGCTTTTCGCGGACCTTTAGGCTTCGTGACAGGGCTCTAAGTGAAACTAACTTTAAAGGACTTGGGATGCAAAATTTAGCGACAAATCGAGGTTTTGCCGGAGAGCCAATGGTCGCAGTATATAGTATGGTTACGACACAGGAGAAGCTACGACAAACATGTCACAATCAAATGTCGCAATGCACAAGCAACAGAGAGCTAGTTTCGATTAGTTAGGATTGTCAGTCATCTCCAGTGGGTGTCTCAGGCAATTTGGCTGCGTGGCAGTAATACAATATCCTTCCATAATACTCCCCTTGATCGCAAAGATATCAGGACGACTGTGTTGATCGAGATGACCGTAGTCCACATACTTCTAACATTTTCTCTAGAATTGCCAACGACTAATAGACACTTTTTCATGACGACTTTTATCCTCGGATCGCTGGAAATAAATTTGAGTCTTAACATGGAATCGCCTGCAGCTGCTTCATACTATAGTCGCTCTAAGATACCTGATACAACAGAGAGTAAATGCATAAAATTGGACGAAAGAACAGCACAATATCTCCGTCCAATTGTTTTATACCAGGAGTAGAACTTCTTTCTCCATGCAATGGACGCCTAGCTCACTGGCTGCCACGAGTTGCAGGATCTGCGCTGTTTCAAGATTTTTAAAGCAAAGGACATTCAAAAATAGCCTATATAAAGGAGAAAGTGTACTATACGATACAAACTTTCATTTTCGTACAATGCCTCCCAGGAAGTCGAGTGGTCTGAAGCGCTGGCTAGTGATCATTTGTCCCAGATAGGACCGGGTTCGATTTCTGGGTAATGATACTTTTGTCGCATGGCTTTGGTTCTGTCAGTCCTCTGGAATGAGGGGGAGAATTTCGGGATGGACGTCTATTTATACCCCCATGGTGGCTGTTAAATTCAAAATAATAAAAAAAAATATTATCAAAAGTATAAATATATTCTTTCATTCTTTAATACGTAACCTGATATGCTACAGTTTAGCAGAGAAATGAGAAACCACTGCTGTGTTCATTCTTCGTGCAACCAAAAACATTGATCCCATCAGAAAAAAATATGTTGTTTGCTTTCGGTTTGGTCGAAAAACTGGTTTCGTATTTTATAGCGCCATACACATACGAACAATTTATAAAATGATAAATCTCTGTGAGTAACTTTGTGACTCCACTATTTTGTGGCGTAATAAAATAGAATACTAAATGCATCATCAATATTCAATACTCTGGTTTCAAATGGATTCACTCAGGAAATAAAAGGTGTTGATTAATGAGATCCATACTGAAGCAGCGGTCTCAGATTCTCAGGTGTGAGAATTTTACTTCATCTAGAATCAGGTTTCTTAAGGCAGATTGAGCAGCCAAATGGGAAGTTTGATTTTCATAGGTTCTATGACTTTTGCAATCATATAAAACATACTATAATTTGTAACGCTTTTTTTCATTTCGCCGCTGATTCGACTTTAAACAAATCATTATTAAAGTGCATCTTATACTCCTTTAAAGCATAAATTTTGCAATAGTATTCAACATTTTGAAATTTCATTTACACGTTTTTCACATTTATACGTTTTAAGACAATCCCCAAGAAAAATTTATAACCGAAATTTCACTGTATTATGCAACAATATTTTCGGTTTGAAAGTGGAAAGACCATCTTTGTCTAAGGCATGTCAGTTTAATATAAAAATCATTGTAAGCAAAATCACGAATTTACATTTGATATCAAGGAACAAATTTTGATAAATTAATGCATAATTCATACGTAGTCGATGAATTATAACAAATGCCTCATTATCTGTTTTCAAGATATCAAAGTGGGAAAATATTTTAGTGAATAATGATACAGAAGCAACTTGTTTTTAAATCGTATCTAGAGTCATTAACCTTTGCTCACATATTTTTAATTAAAAGTTCCTTGTATACGAGTATTTGGAAAAAATATATTTTCCGACTCGGTCCCATACAGCATAAAACATTCCAATTTTGAAAAAGCAAATGTTTTCAAAGAATGAGCAGGAAATAGACAGCCTTTAACTCAGACGTGTCGCTTTGCAGCAATGATCGATACAAACGAAAGGATTTTTCGTGTTTTACAAACAGTCGAATCAGAGATAGATTTTTTGATACCATGGAGCAATGCATCAATATTCGGTGAGCGATAATGGATGAGCTGCAGTGGTCAAACGATATGTCACCATGTAAACACGGCCGTTCCACGAAACCGAGCGCTAATCAATCTTAAACGAAGGGCACGCCTAGAATTAATGAAGCCAGTGGTAACTGGGGATAAAACAAAAAGAGGGAAAATGGTTAACTCGAGAGCAGTAGTGAAAGAAGAGCATCCAGAATCAATTGCCGACCATCGCGCTTCTCATGAGAATAAATGAAATGTTGCTCCATGCCTTTTCTTTGCTGCCCCTGGGGAACAGTTTTTCATTCAAGCTTTCATCACTATCAAACGTGTTTCTCATGTCTGGCTATTGGCTCATTGAAGCTCGTCTGCCACTTCAGCGATTGTGTTCAGCATCTCTTCGCGGTTCTCACGGTGCTGGTTACGTAACTGACCTCAGCAAGAAAAAATCCGTATTTCATCAATATAATTAGAAGCACTGATCGGGAAACGCTGCCAAGTCAGCAACATACCCGTGAAAATGTATCTTTGTCCTTTTTGCCCCTATTTTTTTCCATGTTACTTTTTTATCATCTCTTTTTCTTGTCTCCCTACTCTTGTTTCAAGTTCTTGAACGTGCAAAACATCGATGTATCAAGTTGTTCACCTTCAATTCATCATTCTGCTGAGATATGTTGATATCCAGTATCTTTGATACATCCAGCTTTCACCGAGATGCTGAGAGAAACAGGAAATAACTAAACTATTTCTTAGTGTTTAATATTTGGAAACAAAACACTTTCCTACCACATTTTTGATGACACAATTCCACTTCGACTTTATGCATCCAGGATTCGCTTTTGTTATTACTACATAGTGGAATGATTTCAAATTTAAATGGTTTCTTCTTTATGAGGAGATTTCATTCTATCCACAATAAATTCCTACTTGCAAATTTGTTTACTACATTTGTTACTTTTTGTTATATTTGATGTTCCGGGATAATTAAAAATCAAAACCAGAAGCAGATAACTGACAAAGTTTGCCTTCTTTAACTCTAATTCTTTTGGGGGAGAGGGGCTAACGACCGCCTTCGGCAACTTGATGGTCTATAAACAGTCTCCCGTTCCTAATCTAGGGTCATTGGTTACAGGGAAGGGAGTGAGCCCCTGCGTAAGACAAACACATCACCCATGCCCCATCGGAACCCGAACGCGAACCCACTTCGGGTGAATACTCAGGAGGTAGGGCTTACACCACTGCGCCACCGGGGATATGACCCTAAATCCTTGCACTTTTGTGAGTGAAAGATCTCATGAACCATTGGCCAGAGTATTGTGACCACCCCTATTTCCACACGTGGGCGAGTCCTGCAGCATGTATCAGTCACGTTACAAATCGTCATGGGATGTACACTCCTTGACACTGAAATTGCAGCACACATAAGTGATGTGAAATTCATGGATATCAGCCGCAGATGAGGTGCACCAGATATATACATGAATAAAACATGAAACCAACGGAGGAGAAGCTTCGGCTGACAATTAAGTAGGAAGCTTGGAGTTCAAAGCAACGCGTGTATAGGAGAGTAAATACGCATTCGTCCTGAAGACACTCAAATAAGATTTCTAGATTATCGAGACTGGAGAGAGATAGAGAGAGAGAGAGAGAGAGAGAGAGAGAGAGAGAGAAGTCACGCTCAAAACCAATGTCAGCGACTCAGAGACTTCTACCTTCCACATAAAGAGGACTATTTGGTCTTTAAGAAGCGGGATGATAGCTTGCTTATTCGTGTAGCAAAACAGCTCGGCATTGATAAAAGTACAGTTCACCTATTTCTGTAAGAGTGGTTGCAGGATGTTTCAAGTGTTAGCCGAATTGTTACTGGAGTATGGCGGAAGACCGTAGAGCAGAAAGGTCGTTTTTTCCGTCGAGAGATCCTGTAGCTACGCCAGCGATCATCTAACTAGCTATGACTTCCACTGGGTGTCGCCGGGTCTCCTGCCAAGCCATTGCACGCCGACTGGCAGAATGAGACCTCTGTGCATACCGGTACTGAAAATCGTCAACAAAGACTGCAATTTTGAAGATGTCAATCCGATGTTTTTGTGTAAATATGACATGGATGGTAAGTCAGATAATATTCGGAAACTTGAAAATTTCATCGTCCTCGAGCGGAACGATGGAATTTTCAAGTTTATCTGACTTACCATCTTTGTCACATTTACACCAAAAATCTGATTGACATCTTCAAAATTTGTATATTATATGGTGTGATCCCGTATTTCTTTCATGATTTATCTGCTCCTCCGAGCAATCACGTGATAGGATTCTTAACCTCCAGATTCGCTAAACGTGAATGCCGATTGCTTCGACTAGCGAATCCTGTGATGGTTATATTCAAATCAATCGGAAACTTGAGACTTTGTCGTTCTGGGTGGTGTAGTGGTTAGCATAACCGGGCGCTGTCTGGGAGACGCGGGTTCGGGTCTCGCTCCAGGACGATGAAGTTTTTAAGTTTTCGTATATTATTCGACTTATCATCCTTGCCACATTTACACCAAAAATCGGATTATTGACATCTTCAAAATTTGTATTATATGGTGTAATCCCGTATTTCTTTCATGAAAGACTGCAATAGTGCAGCGCACGGTACATATGTGATATACAATGGCATCAAGTGAACTGAATCCCACTTGGTCGATGATCAGCTCTTGCACGTGTGACGACGACGTGGAGAACGCAATAAACCAATACCCATTGTAAAGCGCAATACTGCAGACTGTTCGTATTATGTAGTAGGATGCAATGATTTTCAGTTGTAATTCACGGTATGAACGGCATCTGACAGCACTACGCGATGCCACCTTGAAGCTCAAACTCCTCGTTCTCCCCTTTCCTTACTGGGTGCTTTTTTTCCATTTTTCAACAAAATTACCCTCGCATACATATCTCAAGTGTTTCCTCTGAATGTCTTCGAAATGCGGACGAACTGGCTTGACCAGCCATATTTGTCACTAATCTGTCACGTGTGTACTATGTGTGGATGCCATTTTCACAGCCATACGAAGATCAAGGACTTTCTGAGGGACGAGGTTCAAGTGGCTTGATGAAGAATGCCACATGAAATGATTCGGTAGCTGAAAGACTCAATTCTGAGACTTTCAAATCAATATATAAGCAGCAGAAACGGTTTTACATAAAATTGTCATTCCAATGTAAGCAAGGGTTAATTAATGTGTTCATTAGAATCTGTAAATTTAATCATGCGTTCTTTGCATCCTTGGCTGTTATTGCTTAGAGTCTCCTCTGTTTCCCTGTTCCTCCAGAATGCAGCAAATTTTACGTCACACAGTAATACGGACGCACTGAGAGGACGTGTCAGTTCGCCAGTACGAAACTGTCGAAGTTTGAAAAGGGGAATGATTATCGGCACGAGGAAGCAGGGAACCAACATCTGAGGAACAGCAGGCACTGTTGATTCTCCGAGGGAAGTCGAAGTGATGGTGTGACGAAAATGGTTGTAACAAAGACAGGGATTCCAAAAGAACAATCGACTCGCCGTTTCACCATTAACGGCAAATTTTAATCAGGGAGCGCCGAAAACAAATTCCGAACACACAATTCAGCGAGATATCTTACGGATGGGCCAAACAAATCGGCGTCCAGTTTCGAATAAAGGTTTTCGAGAGCTCCGCCTGCAGTGGACACAAGATCCACGCGACTGGATATTGGATAATAGAAAAACAATTTTTTTATCCAATGACTCCAGATTTCAGCTCCGAAGTGCTCACGGAAGAGTCCGCATTCGACGTCAAGTGGGTAAACACATGGAAGCAGACTGCATGATTGGATCGTCATACGCGGGTGGTGGCATCATCATTGTAAAGGGATTACTGAGTTTCTTCAACCCCGTTGAACACATCCTCACTTGCAAATCATACAGTGTTTCGAACAGTGGTGCCCTACTTTGTGACCGTGTTTTCGTACGGCACTGGGTTCTCTCTTTTATCAAAACAATGAACCGTATTTTAAGGCACAAATTGTACTGAAATGATTCGCGGTTCGTGTAACAGCATTTCGTGCGTTCTCCTAGCCAGCAAATGTTTCTTTTTTTGATTGGAGGTTGTTGTTGTTTTTTTAATTAAATAATTTATTGTACTTGGTCGACATATACATTGATATTTACAGTATAGACAGTTTCAAACATGGTGCACAGAACGTCAAATGATCAATTTGCACACAGAGAGTTAGTCTTGATCAAATAACACATATATAACTAGTACATATCAAACATGGTACACAGTGTGTTAAATGATCGGTGTATACAGAGAGAGCCACTGTTGATCATGTAACACGTGAGATTCAGTGAAACTTCGGATTCTCTCACCTTTGCCATTTCCTTGATCCATCGGAGAACTTCATGACATCATTCAATCATTCTGGTACAGAATGCATGTGATCACCTTCCGCGATCTTGTGGTGATGCAACCCCAGGGGGAAAACGTCACAGTTGCAGAATATGGCCAAATATGTCATTAAGCAGGTGGCGGTAATGTTTTGGCCTATGAATGCACACCTCAAAGATTTACGAGTAAAACGTATTTTGTAACCAAAGAGCTTTATACACCAAGGAACATTTAAGCGAAACTTCGTCAGTTTGTAATATACAACCGATGTCCTTTATGTTGCCCTCTTGAAAAGTAACAACATTTAGCAAAAGAGCACCGTTTTTACAAGAATAGAAAAAAAATCCATTGTCGATCTCACAACAGAGAAAACACATTGAAATTATTAAATTCTTTTTTTACGAAGGAATAACAATGCATATAAATCCGACCTCTCATTTATCGAAAATTGACTGAGCGCAAATGTACACTGTGGCACACGTTTCAATGCACAGCCAGAGAATTAAATTCCATAACGTTATGCCAAATGTGTTTCGCTTTGTGATTTCTATCTCTCCCTTTCATCTTTTCTTTGTGTGCGCGCGTGTGCATGCGTGTAGGCGTCGCATGTTGTAAGAGCTGTTTCTGTGCACGAAAAAGACAGAGAAATAAACCCGGGAAAATGTATGAGCTCAGCGCTTTCGACTAAATAATGCAATTGAAAAATAAAACACAATGATCAGTTCGTTTCCTGTTTCTTTTCTAAAATGAAAGGGATTAACAGGGAAAGTCAGATGACAAACAACGAATTCCCTTGAGTGTTTACTATAAATATTAAATATTCAAGACTGGAATCTTCATAAGAAAGAGAAAATTTTCAAATGCATTTCTTTACGAATGAAAGTTTCATACGACATAATAAGAGAAATTACAATGCTTATGTACGAGAAAGAAAGTGAATGGGATATAATTACATGTACAATAAATACGATTGAATTGCTCAACGTGAGAACTGAAACACAGCCTGTGAAAGACTGAGCGCAGCTAAGAGTTTGGTTATAAGATGCATTTATAGAGAGATTCTTTCTCCTTAATTTGATTGTCATGGAGAATTAAAAATAAAAATAGACGGCAGAAAATTCAGCACGTACTGTTTAAGGACAGGATTTCGAAAAAAATTGTCAACTTTAGTAAAATATCTCACTCAAAATCAGGAATTCCAGAAAAATGAAATTGCGCAGCAATCCTTATAAAACAAAGTGAATCAACATTTCGGTTATAAATAAACAAAAGGCAGCTGAAGTGTGAGCATTTTCAGATCCTTTAAAAATGTCAGTACTGAAAAATGTCAGAAACTCATTGCATGAACAGCATTTCTAACTTGAATTAAATATGAAAGGGAAACTCACGTTCGGTAGTTGTGGAGAGTTAACATGTCTGTCGATCGCGAACACACATGAAAAAGAAATGTTGTTCATGAGTTTTTTGTCTCGGGTCTAACGGCCATCGTAAGCAATCTAGGGGCTATAACCTGTCACCCGTCTCTTACTTAGAACCGCTTGCTACAGTGAAGAGTAGCAGTCAGTCCCGTAAGACAAACCAACTACCTACGCTTCGTTAGGAACTCGAACCCTGCCCACTCGGACAAAAGGCCTGAAGCCATTGTGTGTGATGCAGCAGAATGCATTTTTGAAATGTATTGCCCACAAATGCAAAATACTTCGAGCACAAGACACATAATTCATTAGAAATGCATATTTTGAGAGACACGAGTCACTAGAAATGATATTTACTTGTCTTCCTGTGATCACAGACATTATTTTGGTAACAATCAGTTGCAAAGTTGTTCTTAATTCTAATCTCAATAAGTTGCAACGTAAGACAAAGTTCAAACCATCTGCATATCGCAAGGTTTTTCCTGCACAGTAATACAATTGAATTTTGTAATATGAAGCCTGGAAGTTTAGTTCATTTCAGGCATAGAAAATGAGCATCATATAAAAACAAAAGAAGTGGAATCAAAATTAGATGCCTGTATCATCGAACAGAAGTTAAGATGTAATCAATTTTCGTGTGCAGGCAAGTACGCCAAAAATATATAAATGGATAGAAATGATTTTAATAGAGAACTCCTCAGTGAAATCATGTTACAGTACGTTGATACAAGGGTTGTACCGAAAGAAATGCAAAAGTGGGCATAATTTTTTTATTAACTGACAGAGGTCGTTCAAATTGCACATATTGGTAGAATAACTCTCCCTCTATAGTAATCCTTCTTTTTCATTGCTGGTAAACAATGGATTCCAAGCAGAAGCAACGTGCTGCCATTGAGCTCTTTACGAAGGAAAGCTGCTGGCTGTCCGACATACACAGAGGGCTGCAGAATGTTTACGGATATTTCACTATTGACAAAAGCAATGTGCACAGATGGATCAAGAAGTTTAAAGAAAGGAAAATTAAAATTGAAGACAAACTACGCAGTGGGAGACAATCATCTACGACCATTGACACGAATCGTTAGCAAGTGGATGAATTAATTCGTACGGAGAGACGTGTCACAATCCCTGTGCTTGCTTGCTGCACAACTGGACTGTGGTCACAACGCCATAAAGTGGGTACCTCGGCAGTTGACACCCGATTCGAAGGAGAGAAGGGAGGAGTCTGCTCTGATTTGCTGGAAGCTTTAGGAGCCAATGAAAACACGTTTTTTTTGTTCATCTATTGACAGGAGTTGAAACGTGGGCGTATTTTTACGATTAGGAAACGAAGTATCAATCCATGGAATGGCGTCCCAGCTCTTCACTAAGGCCTATGAAGTTCAAGAGCCAGCGTTCATCACATAAAGTCATGGTGACTGCATTTTTGGGATGACAGGGTTGCCATTCTCCTTGATTTTCTGGAACGTGACCATACCGTGACCAGTGAGCAGTACATCGAGACACTCAAGAAGCTTAGAGAAGCCATAATGAGGAAGAGACCGAACACAAATCTAAAAAGGATCCATATTCACCATGACAATGCGGACTACAAACATCTTTGGCAACAACAAATCGGGCGATCGTCAAATTAGGCTGGTCGGTGGTTCCGCATCCACAGCACAGCGCAAATCTGACGCCCTCCGACTTCCATCTGTTAGACCCAATGAAGGATAGTCTCCGGGAACAACGATTTGATGACACAGATGTCGCTGTGAAGAAGTGAGTACAACATGTCCACACCTGAATTCTTAAAAGTGGAAGTGGCTGTGAAGAAGTGGGTACAACAGTCCACACCTGCATTTTTTCAAAGAGGATTCGAGAGCTGGGTTCAACTATAGCACAAATAAATCGCATGTGATGGAGACTATGTTGAGTTGTACCTTTGCATAGAGAAATAATTACTCTACCAACATATGCAACTGAACGATCTCTGTCAGTTAATAAAAAAGTTATGCCCACTTTTGCATTACTTTCAGTACAACCCTCGTAATTGCGTATCTTTCGCAAATTAACGTAGTCTTTAAACAACGATGAATTAATCTCTAATAAATACTGTAAACACATTTCTGAATACTGTGCTTTAGCATGAAATGTATTTCAGTAAATCGCCGAAACCGCAAAATTTTCAATATGTTAGTTTTGAGCTTCATAAAAGAGCTGTGACTATATGTAACTATTTCTGGTATAATTCTTTTTAACCTCAGTTTAAAATCAATTTGTTATTCCCAATATGAATAGATGAAATATATTTCGTAAACAACGAAAATAGAGATCTTTTAAACTAAAAGTTTAGAGACATTGGCTAGTTCGTTTGCTTTTTAAAATCGCAAAAGCATTGGCTTCTGGCTTTTAGTCCCAGTAAGCCCGTGTTTGAGACCTGGGTGAGGTATGGGTGGTATATGTGTCTTACGACACTGGATCTCTCTCTTCCCTAAAACCAATAATCTTAAATTAGAGACGGAGTGCTGCTAATAGTCATTACAGTTGTTTGCGATGGTCGTTGAACTCCGAAACAACAAAAACGACAAAAAAAATGCGTTAGGATAAGTTCTAGTCTTGTTTAACCTTTTTACTTGGCCGATGTACCGGAAGCAAATGGAGCCCCACATTTTTCTGGCCTCCCCAAAACAAATATTCACACAACCACTTGGTTTTACTACCTGCAAAAAGTTATGCGTCCTAAAATTAAGAGTTGTTGGGCAAATGAAAAAGGAATTTCCAATCTATGTGCTTCAAATATACTGCATCTTGACTATCGATCAAATCATAAATTAGATGGTGTGATTGGTAATGCATCTTTTATTCGGCCTATTAGCCAATAAGAAGCTTCGAGCTGATATTTTTCCGATGCTACAGCATGCAGTTTCTGAATCAAAGGAAATATCGATCAAATAAAAAAACTAAGCAACACTAATTTTCTAGGAATCCGGACTCACAACAGCCTGACAAAATATTATGTAGACATTTCTGCTACCAACCAAGTGCTTTCGAAACTGAATATTTATTCATCTGAAGAAAGATCATAATTCTTCGGTTTAAGTTTTTGAAAATGTTCAGGAAATCCGAAAGGAAAATTTCCTGACCAATTTTTTAAGGCGAATTTCAGCGGATAAAGATTTCCATATCTCCAGATTTACGCGGCATAGTTTTGGAAGAAAAATGTTTCCCATATTGCCGAAAACGGTATTAGCCCCGTGACGTACCTACAGGGGTTAGACAGAATAACGTGAACACCACGCTCAGAGACGTGACTTTTAATGCAGTTCCGTACGTTACATTACCCAAAAGTATCCACAACGTTTTGGTTGTAATAGCTTTATTTAGAACCTCAAGGTCTTATTACAGTGCATCTAAAGTGTCGTGGTGCAAAATTTCTTTCTGGGTGACGACAAAATGGGAGACCTAACTGACTTCGAAAGAGGGCTAATAGTTGGTGCTTCTGTGACAACAATTGAAAGTGTAGTGGGGTATCGAGAGCTATTGTGGCTAGCGTCATGACAGCATACCGTGTTCGTGGCAAAACATCGTCTGCGAAACACAAAAACGGCCGGAAAACGACCCTGACTGACAGAGACAGGAGAGCATTAAAGAAGATTTTTATCTGTGTTAAGAAGACCACGGCGCCGAAAATTATTACGGAACTACATCTGCATCTCCAGACCCCAATATTAACAAAAACACTGCGCAGAGAACTGCATAAACAAGATATTCATGGCAGAGCTGTTATTGCAAAACCTCTGGTGACCCGGATGAATGCACAACGGCGACAGCAGCGGTGACAGGAGCATCCAACGTGGACTGCCAATGCATGGAAGGGTGTACTATGGTCGGATGCATCCACATTCATACTATTTCCCACCGCAGGACGTGTTTACATGTGGAGAACACCGTCAGAAGCGTATAGACCAGACTGTCTGCTCAATATAGTGTAGCATGGTGGTGGTTCTGTCATACTCTGGGCGGTCACATCGGGGTATTCAGCAAGTCCTTTGATCACTTTGAAAGGAGGAATAACTCGTAAGGCGTATGAAACTATTTTGGCAGACCAAGTCCATTCAATGGCTCAGGCATTGTTTCCTGCAGGTGATGCCATCTATCAAGATGATAACGCTCCAATTCACAGAGCTCGGAATGTCCAATCATGGTTTAGGAAACATGAGGACGAACTTTCGCACTTTCCCTTGGGCTCTCCACTCACCAGACTTAAACATCATCGAGCTACTGTGGTCTCCGTTAGAAAACAGAGTAAGATCCCGTTATCCTCGTCCTGCAACTCTCGAAGACCTGCAGCAGTTTCTGTATGGAGAATGGTGTAGCATCACCCTAACGACCGTCTAAGATTTGTATGCGTCCATTTCAAGGAGAATTCAGGCGGTTAGGAATGCCAAATGTAGTCCCACACCCTACTAGGTACGTAAAACCTTCTTTTCCTAGGTGTTCACATTATTCAGTCCAACCCTTGTATCTCAGAGGTGACGCACATGTGAAGACGACAGGTAGCAGTGATAAACCCTTGTCTGCGTAGCTTAATTGGTAAAGCACTTAGCTCCGGAGCAAAAGGATGCGAGTTCGATTCCTACGACCTGCAAATGGATTTTACGCTATGTTGTCGCTCAAACGTAGAATGAAGATGTTTGTTCCACACATCGTGTGGAATCAGTCAGAATTACATTCCTTCTTCTACAGTGAGCTCTCCTTTAATCATGGTTTGCGGCTAACTCGGAAACCTTCGATTCAGTACGAGTCCTCCCTTAAGGGGGGATTTACTCTCTTGATACGTGAGTCACCTCTGAGATAGATATGGCGCTTATGCATCTCAAATGTCACCTCTGAGATAGATATGTCGCTTATGCATCTCAAATGTGACGCGCATGTCAAGACGGTAAAGTTGCAACGACAAACTCCGTCGGTGTAACCTAATTGGAAGGGAATTTGTCTAGAGCAGAAGGATAAGGGTTCGATTGCCGCCACTGTAAAGTGGCTTTTACGCTATAGCCTTTTAAGGGGCCTGTTTGCCTAAATCAAATGGTGCCCAAAGTTGTCTGTGCTCCCCAAACAGAAATGTTCACATAACGGCTGGGTTTAACGAAAGCTCCAGCAAAAGAAATCTTTTACCCTGGCATCTCAGGAGTGCCGACTATAAACCTGTCACAGGATACAAACGCTCCCGTTTAGTCATTTGCTTTCTGCTCCACAAACCAAGGCATGGTGAGTAAGAGATGGTTTTCTTTCCATGGATTATATCATTGGGTAGAAACAAGTGGCCGCACCGGTGGCGCAGTGGTCTAAGCGATGGCCTCTGATCATTCGTCAGAAAAAGGATCCGGGTTCAAATCCCGGTGAGGCATGAATGTTGTGTTTGTCTTACAACACTGGTGCTTTCCCTTCCCTGAAACCATTGGCCCTAAATTAGGGACGGGCGACTGCTTATAGCCCATTGAATTGCTCACGGTGGTCGTTAAACCTCCAATAAAAAAAAAAAAAAGAAAAAGAAACAAGTGACTCAAACATCTCTCTTCTTTCTTGGGTTCGGCGTCATTATTAGCCCTTTTAGGAGATAATCTAAGAGTAAGAATCAGTCTCAATCCTCTAAATAAGTGACCACTTCTAATAACAAATCAAAGGGGGAAACAACGCTTTTTGATGAGCAGGTTCAATCTCTCTAGCCGGGTTCGGCTCACTTCTTAGACAGCGAATGTATTCGTTCGAGTGGATTTCTGAGCATTTTGCTAACCCCGAGTGAATTCGTTCCAGCCCGTTAAAGGATTAAATTCTGCGATTGCGTATCTCTAATAGAATCAACGTTGATTTTTTTCTAGAAGGAATCGGTAAGGTGATACGGGGAATACTAAATTCTCAGATAAATCCGTCTCAAACAACACGAAGATAAAAGATCTCAATAAACTGCTGAAATATTTATATGAATGTTCAATGAAGTCAGACGCTCACAAGAAAGATATTTTGTTAGTAAATACTCACTTCAGTTGGTTGCTAAAGTTCTAGAATGAAAAGGTTTCTCTGAGGGAACAACTTATAAAGTGTTTCTTACATCAGAACGTCTAGCAAGTTGCACATTTTCTTCAGTATACCAGCTTAACATTGAAATAATACTTAAAAAACGTTAGTGGATATCTTTACGCTGTTTTGAGTACCGCACCTAATTCTCTAACGGGTTAGAAGTTCACATGTAAAACCATATTGCCTGGTCATCTCTTGTTCCTTATAGGTAAAGTAAAAGTGATTCCCTTTTGAGATGCCAGTTGTCTATTGAAGCGCTTATATAAATGACCACCACTTATTTGACCCAAATATACACAACTGCTTTGTTGTGCCGATCGATGGTCGGAGACGTGAGAGGGCGCAACCCTTGTAAGTGGTTTGGTGGTCACATCCGTTTTCCCCTTCAGTGAAGTGTAAGAAACATTCTGGTAGAATCACGTACAATGACACATGCTTCTGTAGTCTGTATCGACCAGTCATTCGAAGTTTAAAGGATTTTCGAATATTAAATTTATTGAACCTTTATTGAATGCTTCGTAATTCTGAGCCAGCAGCCCGCTTCTACCTTACACCCACATAATGAGCAGATCGATAAACAGGAACGGAAGTGAAAATATTTCCTTAATTAATCATCGAATTTCAATTTATAATTGAGTACTCCACAACACCCAAATGCGGAAGTTCAATTTATCACGAAACATGTTGCCGCGATCATGCTGTGGTCGAACAACTTTTGCTCCTGACGCACAAATGGTAATAAAACAGGATTGTTATTAATGGCTTCATTCGTTTTCCATGCATGTTATTCTCAATTTCCTTTCCTTTTCTTCACTTAATGCGTTAAGACGGTATAAACACGGAAAATGCTGATTACTCCGGCCATTTTATCCGTAGAAAACTAACTTCAGTAAAATCGAAGATCTTTAAAGTATTTAAGAGTGTAGGAATTCTCTTAATGTGCATGAAACCAGTTTAGAAAATCATCACAATGAAATTAAGTTAGAGGCAAATGAACAGTGTTCGGAAATATAGCTGAACTGCAGCACGCAACTTTTACAGTAACGTGCTATATGGCATCGCTAAAAAGAGAGGAATGCCGTTGTAGCAGCAGCACGCTATAAAATAAATTTTTTAGCGGAAATTTATTATACGAATTATGCTTCTTTAAAAAAAGGGGGGGGATAATCCTGCAAATCACGTGACATTTCCAGATTTCCTGAAACATTATTGGCTGAAATAAGAGAGCTGAGTCATTTCTGCCTACAGACACGTACCCGGATTGCTTTACATTGTGAATGCTGTCAAAACTGTTGACAGGGAGAGCTTTTCCGTCAGCCTGTGAATACCGCGCGTACGAGACGATCGCGCTAGCGGTTTTATTAAGCATCGATTATTTGGAGATTATTTTTTCTTACTCATGGAGAATGACTTCGCAGGTATTTCTTGATTTGGTTTTCATTTGAGCTTCACATCAGTCCAAGTACCCTGGAATACACGCCAGCGAATATACAGGATGTCACTCGCTACCGAACCCGGTATTTGTTTAATAATATTAACACCAATGAAGATATTGCAACGCAATTCGAAGTGGACTTACCTCATTTCGTGCAAAATATGATGACATCACAACATGTGCCGGAAGTGGCCACCATTTGCGTTCAGACAGCATTTTTTTGGAGGTTTAAACACCACCGTGAGCAACTCAATGGGCTATAAGCAGTCGCCCGTCCCTAATTTAGGATCACTGGTTCCAGGGAAGGGAGAGAGTCAGTGCCGTAAGACAAACACAACATCCATGCCTCACCGGGATTTGAACCCGGACCCCTTTCGGACGAATGATCAGAGGCCACCGCTAAGACCACTGCGCCACCGGGGCGGCTCAGACATCATTGAACCCTGCGCTGTCGGCAAGCCAGCCGGAGTGCACAATAGTGGCATACACATTCCCAAGTGTGGTGCCACTGAGGCGCAGTCAGGCCAGCCAGCCGGACGCGCGTCTCTGCTGCTTTGTTACGCCATTTCCCTGAGCGTGTCTATACGGTTGTTGAGAATGAGTGCTCGTGCTGGTGGCTGTTCGCGCACGTGTGAAAACATATCGGTATACTCTGCAGGAGCGAATATTTATTGTTCACACTTATTGGAAAACAGAATCGTTAAGGTCTTGTCAACAGCAATTCCTGGAGATGTTTGCAGGCAGACATCCGCCGAGCAATCCACCATCTGGGCATTGTAGAAGAAATTGGAAAGCAAGGGGACTCTATTAGACAACCATGCAGAAGGTCGTCAAAAATGTCCAAGAAAACGATCCAAAATGTAAAGGGCCGAGTACTTGCGTCTCGCAGGAAGTCACTTCACCAAATGTCACAGGAAACAAGGTTGTCCAAAACCACTTGCCAACGTGCTGTGAAAAAAGCGTAGATTCATGCATACCGTATCTCCATGGTCCACGAACTTAAAAGAACCTGACAACGTGAAACGAGTGATATAATGTCGACGGTTTCAGAAATTTCTTCAGGAAATTCCGGGCATTGTGGACTACACGTGGTTCTCGGACGAAGCGTGGTTTCACCTGTCCGGATACATCAATTCTCAAAATTCCCGTATTTGGGCCAGTAAAAATCCCAACGCGATACATGGAGAACCCCTTCATTCACAGGAAATCGGTGTTTGGTGTGGGATCACCCAAGAACCGCATAATTGGTCCCATCTTCTTCGATACAACCATCGCAACAACTGCATATATGGGAATCTTCAACACCTTTGTAAATCAATTGAACGACGAAGAACTCTTTATTGAATATTATCAGCATGATGGAGAGACATTATACACATCTCACACACACACACACACACACACCAGTATGGCCGAAATTCAGTCCATTTTGGCGACCACGTCATTTCGAAGTGTGTATGGCCACCGCGCTCGCCCAGTGTGGCGCCTCCTGATTACTTTTTACGGAGATATCTAAAAGGGAGAGTTTACCAAAAGAAACCGCGAACCATAGATGTCTTGAAAGCAAACATCACCGAAGAAATTCAGGCACTGACGACGGACGTACTGGCAAGGACTTTCCACAATATGGTGCGCCAGGTTCAATGCTATGTGGACGCAAATGGTGGCCACTTCCAGCCATGTTGCGATGTCAACACATTTCGCACGAAATGAGGTAAGTCCACTTCAAATCTCGTTGCAACATCTTCATTGGTGTTAATATTACTAAAGAAATGCAGGGTTCGGTAGCGAGAGGGACACCCTGTACTACAGTGTGTTACATAAGTTCAAAACAGCTGAGGTAATTTACTTTTGTATTTAGCTCTGAATGTCATAATAAGAACAAAGATCATGCTCTGAATGTGCAATTTTAATCTAAGCCTAAAGAATACCCTCGTATTCTTTTAAACTAATTTAAACTATACATCTTTCGCATGTCATGGTCTTTATTGGTATGAAATAAAACGAGTGATACACTTACTTAGATACAACACATTGCATTCATTCGCGTCCTTCACGACCACACCGAGCTACAGTCCAGTACATACTAAATGGAATCAAATCATAACAACCAACAATAAGGTTTACAAATTCCTGACATCGAGCAGTACTTAGGTAGGTGGATTAATGAATGTTATTTTCCTAAAACCAACGAAAGAAGATATTTGAGCCATGAAAGTAAATATTTACTAAACTATGGCGGCGGAAATAGTAAGTACTTCGACTGTTTAATTTTTCAAAAACAATAATTATTTTTATCATTATTATATGGATCTAGACGAAAGTAAGAAACGTCCCTGACATCGATGAAATGTGATGTAGATAGGAAAGTTCATCTGCGCGCATGCGCAAGCTAGTGTACGACTCTATTGCCTTTATGTTCATCCAAAAATTATAGGTTTAGTTGTCGGGCCATGAAAGAACGATTTGAAATTGATGCATCAACAAATAAGATTTCTAACATTTAGGAAGAGTTCCTAAGTGATTACGAAATCACATACTTATTCTCTCGAATTACTCGTTTTATATCACACCCACTGAGATCTTGGCATGCAAAATACGCACAACATAAATTATCTACATAAAGGGTACTCTCTCGATTTGTTTTAATTTTCAGATCTATTTTAAGGTACGGAAATTAATTGAAGGTTGACACGGGCAGTTTGTTTGAATCATGGATTTATTTTCAGAAAAGGAACGAGAAGGTTTGGAACTGATTGGACTCAAAACGTTTGTGTTAGAGCAGCACATCCTATTGAGGTGGTCACTAAGGCCTCAGAAATGGCTTTGACAGCAATGGGTTTGGTTCACGAAGTACTACCGTTTCCCCTCTTTTTCGTTACATCAAAAATGTTTACTTGTAATTTACTTTACTACTGTGAAAAAAAATTCATAGCAACAAAAGTAGCTCCTTTTCAAGAAAAGCAGTTGTAGATGCTACATTTTGAAGAATGTAGTTGCAACAGTAGCGAGCTACTTTTAAAAAGTAGTGTTTCAATTAATGTAAATGAAGCAAATGATTGAGAAATTTCTTCCCTTTCACATCTAAGTTTGGATCCTGTCGGCATTTCGCATGAATCGATATAATATTATTGGTAGCACAAACTGTGGTAAAATTATTTATGAACGACATTAAAGGAATAAGCGGGACTCCCGAGTGACTTCACTCTCCTAGTTACTGATATTGTCCCATCTACCTTAACTAAAAGAAACATACAAAGACTGCAGACAACTCAAAGCAGCATGGAGAGATGCATGCTTGGTGTAACCAGGAGAGATAAGAAGAGGAACTCGTGGATCAGAAAAATGACAAGAGTGGAAGACATCATGACCAGAGTGAATTACCTAGAATGGCAATGGGCTGGACAAATTGCCAGAAGGACAGATCATCGATGGACAGCTGAAATTTTAGACTGGATTCCAAGGGACAGGAAAAGACCCAGAAGAAGACCACATGGGAGATGGGCGGATGAAATTCGAAAGTATGAGGGAGTAACATGGAAGAGAATGGCACAAGACAGACCTTTGCGGAAGAAACTTGGGGAGACCTTCGTCCAGCAGTGGATTGATAATGGTTGACAATGATGATGATGATATAAAAAAAAGAACCCACCCGTATTCGTCCAAAATTGATATCTCATAGAAAAAATACATGAGAACGAACTAATACTAGCGACTGAATGAACATGAAAATATAAAATACTAAACTATGGGAGTACGTACTCACCCTTAACAGAACGATTGTCCCACTGTAGCGAACGTGCGCTGAGATGTCACCGGTGTCGCAAATTGCACTTTAAGCAGGATATAGTGGATACACGAAGCAGGATATAGTGGGTACACGAACGAAGTTTCGGTAATTCGCAGATATCCCTAATTGGAGAAAGTGCACTAGACTCGGTTGAATCGGTGCACGTTTTATATCGATTAAGAGATACCCAAGAAAAGTAAAACTATATGTCAGACAATTTTCCTCTAGAAACATGACTACCAGCGCATCCACGCTAAAGGACACTTTCACCTAATGGCTCTTAAAATACACCCACATCGTATTACGTAAGTTCAGACTTTCTGTAGAGCACTGTATATACACGCGGTTATAGGGAATAAAAGCATCTCATACAGCGACGTGTGTTTTACTGGACGTCCGCAAATGTCGGTTAGTTCACACCCGTGTTCACCATGCATAAATGCGAGGTTATCATCTGCCCCTACCTGCAAAATGTGACGGAATGCTTTATTATCGTTCTCCAACCAACATATCTATAGTTACAATTCTGCCCATTGGTGAAGTAATATGGGAAGCAGAGCAACTCAAAAGCATGCAGACTCCTGAACATCTGCTATTGGTTCTTTGTCGTAAGGGGCGTCATATGCCCGACGTTACCACCTCTCTTAGACGAACGCTGAAGAAATGGGTCAATGTCAGAACAGAAAAATATACATGTATGTGCACATAATTCTCTGACATGAAATGCTATGTTCAGGATCAGTACACATTTGACCATTTAAACACTGTCAAAATTATTCTCCAAGACGTCTGAGTTATTTGATCGTTGTCGTAAGGGAAAAATTTCACATCGTTTGCGATACGATTGGGGTAGTCTTAAAACTTTGACAATGTAACTAGATTATTCACAACGTTAGGAAGATTATATATAACTAAAAGAAATTTTCGCAAATTTAAGTACCGTAAGGAATCCAGATACTGTCGAAGACTTTTGCATTATAAATTGCAGTTGTGAAAATCGTTTAGAAAGTCTGACTATTCAGTATCTACAGTTCAGAACTTTTCCACTGTTTGATCCGCTAAGTCACTGAAATAAAGAATCGTAACAACGTTTGAAGGAAATTTTCTGTACACGTTGTCGTAGATAGTGGTAAACACTAGGGCAGCCAACAACCAATGTAGAGCAAGCTAGAAGAAAAATCTGGACTGTTTCGATTTCATTATTTCCAGGTTATTCCGAACTGGATGATTAACTTATGTGTTTTTAGTGGAATTATGTATGTTGTAATTAAATTACTAATATATACATATATATACAGTGTATAAATACACTATATATACACTGAAGGGCAATTGAATTAGAAATACCTGTCTAGTAACGTGTAGCACCACCTTTCGCCCTGATGACGGAGGTGATTAGTCTCGGCATGGACTCGACAAGACACCGGTAGCGTTGGGAAGCCAGCCATACGGATCCGTGACCCCTGAACAAGCTCCCACAGTTCATGAAGATTTGATGGAGATGGGGTCAGAGCCTCGAACATCTCTCTCGATGGCATCCCAGATGTGCTCGATGGGATTGAGGTCAGGTGACCTAGCTGGCCATAGAAACAAGGTCACGTCGGTGGTGTGTTCATCGAACCATTCGGATACAATTCGGGAGCGATGGCCCGGTGCATTGTTTTGTTGCAGGATGAGGTCCCCAGTGGGATGATGAAGGCGCACAAACGGGAGCAAATGGTCGTCCAGGATATCCCGGTAACGTTGACCTGCGAATGACGATGTCACACGTACCAGGGGTCCCCTTTCAGAATGTGCTTTGGGGGTTTTGCAACATAACAATATAAGACGCTTTAACACTTTTCTGAACTCCCAATGTAATACATTTTGAAAATATTTTTGAGGTTTTCCGTTATTTAGAAATCCATAATCAAATAAAAAATCCACTTGTATTAAATTCATGTGCACCGGATGCTACGTTGGTAGCTGGAAATTCTATGTGTTACCTGTGAACTGTGATGTGTTCACGGTTTTCATTGCATGGTTTCCAAGCTTCTCTGTGTAGTTTCATTGGAATGTCGAAAAAGAGCTTTGTTTAACGTTCAAGAGACATCTGTACGATAATTGGATATGACGCGTCACCAAAAATATATTTTCCATGCATATACTGTATAAGGTTTTATTAATTTCTCAATGTATAGTAATTTCGGCATTTCAATTTAATGAGAAACGGATTCAATTCCAGTGCTTGAATCAACCCCTGGAGCTGTGTTTGATTGCAGAAAATAGCCGATGCACTGAATAAACTATTTTCAAACATTTTTTGCATCTACACTGAAAGAAACATTTATTATACACACACAACTAATAACTTGTGGGGTTACCTCATTTTCTTTCGGCGTTTAGATACTACCGTTGGCACCTGGAATGGTTAAGCGCAATCGCCTAGCACCCAACTGGTTTGGGACTGGCACCCAAAACCAGTTTCGGGTGCCAGTCCCGGGGAAGGAGTGGAGAGCCTGTTTCTTAGGGCAGGCGCGACACCAACGCCGCATCCTGGACTGGAACCTGAGCCCGCTCGGGCGAAGGTTCAGAGTCAAGCGCTTAGACCCTGGGCCCGAACTATTATCCTTATGATAGCAGAGCATTTCGTGACATGAACCCTACCAGAAGTCGGAAACGTTCGCAAGCTATTGCGATCCACGATTCTACGACACTGCGCAAAGCAGGTGATTTCTCGGGCAGGTAGATGATCGGTTATGTTCTCGGTCGTGCTCAACCGCCCACGTTGGTGCGTCTGGTATGTTTAGCTGCATCTCTGAACTGTTATTGCTAAGTGTCAATCCTTGCAGACCATCTGCATCCGTTCATGGTCATCATGCACTCAGAGGACAATGAGCTCTTCCAGCAGGACAATGAGCATCCTTACGAAGCCGTGGTGACTACAACTTGATTAGAAGAAGACAGAAGTTTCCATTATGAAATGTCCTTCCCAACAGTGGAAAATAAATTACACTAGTCAATTATTTACCACCGGCAAAGTGCAATTGGTTAAGTCGCTGTGCACTGAGTGGGAAGCGGCCATTTCTGGCGAATGTTCGAATCACGGTTCCTTCCGGCATCCAGTCTACTCTTTTTTCGGGGTTTTTCGCAGACTCCCAGTGTTTGGGGACGCAAATGTGTGGATGGTTCCCTCTAAAGTCGGCCCCGGACGGACTTTAATCTTGGACCCCGTTTCCTAGGCAGCCTGTGTTTTCCAAATGAGTGTGGATGCGCTGGTAGTAAAACAATAATCTTCCCACTGCTGTTCATGATGATTAAATTATTTGATCTCTTACCATGTCTAGGTAGTTGTCCGTTTCGTCTTTCTGCCTGACACGTGTGGTCAGTATGGGAAAAAGCACAGAACACCGCCCAACAGTCATAAGTATCCTTTCATGACTGAGATACTGTCTTACGGAATATTCGGTATGAATTTGCTCTTCTAAATGCACCCTAGAATCAATCCATTCTAAGACGCCATCTCTTCTTGAAAAAATTATTAAATTGTTTCCTACAAAACCTTAACCCTTCATTTCGCCGTTTGGTTCCGTACTTACCTACTTGACACCTTCAATCCCTGTTTTAATCATTTGTATATGAAACAGATTCTAATCAACCATAGTTGCAGTCCGTTATTTAGAGTTTATAGGTACACTAGATTACATTCTACGACGCTTTCTGTCTAATTCTTCAATTGAATCTTATCAGTGAAGACGTAAGTTTCCCAGAGACGAGTATTTATGTAATATCCAACACTTTGCGAACGTTTTAAGTTGGGTTTCTTGCTACTAATGAAAGAAGCAGTATATTATGTATATTTACAGTCAAAAAGTATTCAGTGCGCCATTGCATAATTGTTCCTACACCGGACGAAAATCATTTCTATGAGGATGAAACAATACTCCATAATGTATATACAGGCAGTCCCCGGGTTTCGAACGTCCGATTTACGTACAACCCGTAGTTACGAACGAACTCCCGTAAAGCGTATTATATTAAAAATTGGAGTTACATACAATGGTTCCTACCAACAAACGGGCGCTATTTTGCAACGCGCATTAAAATATTGGCCATCTACAGCGGTCCGTCGACTCGTGGGCCCGAGGTAGGACAAAGACTTCGTTCTTTTCAGTCGGACTATGTTGCTCTTAACAGTGTCTCGCGTGTGTTACTGTATTTGGGTTTAATTTCCTTTTCTTTTTACCTTTGTAACCACGGCACCAAAGCGTAAATAGTGATGCATCAGAGAAAAGGAAATCGATCACGATTGAAACTATAATAAAGCTATCGGAAAAAAGTTGAAAAGCCAACGAATATCGGAAACATTTGGATTATTATTATTATTATTATTATTATTATTATTATTATTATTATATCAAAAATGCTTTAGTGTCTCTGGAAATGTCTCTTTAATATTTTTTATGAATGGAAAGGTTTGCTCAAAACAATCATTTGACTAACTGATGTTAGATATGAATTGTGCCTAACTGTTCCGACTTGCGTACAAGTTCAACTTAAAGACAGACTTAGGAGCGGAACTGATTCGTAATCCGGGAGCTGCCTGTACTGCATGTTTCAAAAGTCATATGTTTTTAATTTTAGCAATATTTTAACAAGACTGAAAAAATTTCCTTCAAAAAACTTGTAATATACCACTACACATAGAAAATGCCACACCAGGAAATTTTCATAGGAGAGCCATGCCTATTGGTGGTCATGCGTCGATAGTTATGATATGTAATATAATTCCAGTTGCAAACTAATCACGTGAGACGTGAGAGAGATAAAAGGGCTAAATATCTTAGTGGAGTTAAGTTAGGTGATCCTCATCTGAGAGTGTAGACCACTGCGTAGGAGTGATCTCTGTGGAGAAAGCACGTGTAAAGAGTAAGAATGCCTAGGCAACGTCATCGGAAATCCTGCAATCGCATGGGCACGTTTACCAAACGCTTCATCTTAGAGCAGGGTACGTCTGGTTGGTCCTTGCGACGCATTACGGGAGAAATACATAGGAATACAACAACTGTCGGCCGAATGTGGCGACAATGTTTGATGTAAAGTAACGTATGGCACCTTAGGGAGACCGGTGCACGTGGGCGGTCGAATTTAACGCCCCAATCACCGCGTTCGAAGGCAAGCCACAGCAGCATCACAATATTCAACGGTTGACATTCGACCAGGTGTACGGGCAACTATGAACATTTCTGTACCGATATAGGCTGTGAATCCCAGATTAACTGAAGCAAGCTTCGCTTTCTCCAGCCATTGCGACGACTGCCACTCACAGCAGTAGAACGTCGCGCAAGGCTGCAGTGCTGTCGTACCAGAGATGCGTGGCGGGAATAATGGAACCATGCATTATTCAGCGACGAGTCTCGCTTCTGTCTCAGCACCGATGATCGACAATTAAGAACCTGGAGACGGCGTGGTCACCACGCTGTTCTTCCTGCTATCCGTGAGCGTCATACGGCTCCTCGGCCTGACGTCATGGTTTGGGATGCATCAGTTTCAGCAGCCGATCACCGATCGCATGCATGGTGAGCACAATGGCAGCCCGACGACACGTCGATGAGGTGCTTCAGCCCATTTTGTTTCCGTATCTCATATAGTGCCTACATGATGTCCCGAGGTTATCTTGGTCAGAGCGATGTCCATAGTTCTCCCGAATACAGAACGTTTGGGACGTTATTAGTAGACGACCTAACGTCTCTGCACGACCCACTCGCAATGTCAATGAATTATGGACACTGGTCTACGGCGCATGGGCAACGATACCTCAAGTCCTCATCCAAGGACTTTTCCATTCGGTGTCACGAAGTTTTTGCTGAATGCATTGCCCAGGATAGAGGACATGCGACCTACTCTGATTCAAGCCAAATTAGACGGTCCCCTCGCCCATGGCGTTCATGTAATCCCTTAGAAATTAAATTACTTCTTTCCCAACAACCTTCTACATGTATGGTAAGCTTCGTCTCATTTCGCGTATTGCTTCATAATGGAGCATTTACCATATCGAGCAGAGTTACCTGTTACATGTTATTCATAGTGATTTTATTTGAACTCTACAAACATTTTGAACCTAAAAAGAAATAGGATTTACTCCTCCTAAAGCATTGAGGCGGAAAACTAGTGCAATCCAAAGCGAGTGTTACTCGCCGTGGAATACAATAATTCCCAAAGCATTAATACGTTTTATTTTTTATAGTACTGGCGGCTTTGATCGCTTAATTCACTTTTAAAATCATAGCTTCTACTGAATAGCTGAAACTGAAGTCATCAAAAAAGAAATCTGATGAAAATTAAGTCTATTCTTTTCGGATATATGTTCTATCTAAAGATACTGCTCTACTTTATGAATTATTAATTATTTTTACAAGTGCACTTCGTTATGCGCTTCAGACGAGAAAAAGCGTGCAAAATATTAAAAGTGTATTTTTTAACACCGAAAGTGATTAAACCTATTTGACATCATGGTAGCACTACTCCAATAGTCACATCATGAACATCTGCCTTAAACCATTTACATTTACTACACAACTCAAAACATTTCAGAACTTTTAAAAAAATTACTAACATTTAACGAACAATTAAAGATATTTTTATCACGAGGTGCGTTCAAATTATAAAGTGAATAGATTTTTTGTTTGCATAAACGCTTTAATGGATGTGATCACCGCTATTTAAGTGTTTACCAGTTAGTAGTGCCGGAGCTCTACCACAGGTGGCAGCACGGCATGCACCTCACATCAATTTCAGCATTCGCTGTGAATATATCATACTACACATATTAATTATGGCTTTATTCAGTCATGAACAACAATGTGTGATGATCAGAAATTTGCAGCTCACTTTGATAAAAGTATTTTCCCTCTTCGTAGCAGATTTTGCAGTTCATCAATAAATCAGCGAAGTCTGTACTCGCGGTTGCGTTAGCAATGCTTCTAACAGGATGGCCGTGTAAAGGACAAAGTCTTGACCATTTGTAAATTAAACACGCAGCGAAGAATAGTTTCGATATGACTACACCGCTTAAGACAGTGGCCATGAAAAGCAGATTTATTGAACAAGGAAATACTGCATCTTCATATTATTTCTGCACATAACGATTTCTCATGATGGTCATAGAATGAGTAAACTATCTGTAAATTCTTGCATGTAATGCTTCTTGGGAGCAGGAATTTTTCATTTACACGAAATAGCCAGACCTGTAGCATTTTGAGGCGCGTAAGTTTCTGACTTGTCGCTCGAGCTGGACTCTATCTTGTACCTTAGGGCATATACACAACTGGTGGATTTATGGAGCTGGGCTTGGGTTCGAGGTGGGGATTTAGGGGTTGTTTGTGCGGTGCGCGTGCATTACAGTGCTGGCTGGCACTTTCCCATCCTTGGAAACGGTGGGCCCCAAATTTGTGACGAACGACTTTTTATACCTCCAGAGTTCCATGTTGCGGTCGTTTAAACTTGAACAAAAATAGGACAACAAATATGAACTTATTAACAACCACCATGCAAGCTAGAGTTAGCACCAAATGCTTTCCTGTCCTTTTTATCACGTCTTTTGTAAGAAAATGATCGTGCTTATGTTATCGGTTTGTCCGTCCGTCCGTCTGTAGACACGATATTTCTGCAACTATTACTCCGATTTGAAAAATTCGTTTTACATTGGGAAGCGTGAAATATGAGAATGATGATCCTTTATTTCGCTTTTTTTTTACGATGCACAATTTCGCCGATAGAGGGCGTAAATGCAGATGATGTAGAATTCAAAAATACGTTTTATTCCACATATTAGCTTCTAGAAATTCGATTGAAAAAATTATTTTATCTTTCGATTCCATTTATGTCTAAGAGTATTTTAGATGCAGTTACTTTTTCAAATTACACATAGATTTCCCGGTAGGTGGCGTAAAAGTAAATTACGTGTTCCCCGATAACTCTTCATCTAAAACTCCGATTTAAAAAATCTTTTTTTCAGAGGATACAGCTCCTGATGGAAACTTTTTTGCAAATAATTTCTAATTTTTGGTAAATACTACATTGGCCACCAGGGGGCGTAAGTATTAATTTTTGCTTCTAATGCATTTACCATAAAATCTGAGCTTCTAAAATCTCGATTGAAAAAAGTATTTCGCGAACCGATGCCACTCACGTCGATAAACGTTTTCGGAATTTTTTCTTCTTAAAATATTCCATGGTTTCTCCGCCGGGGGCGTAGATGCATATCTTTTTTTTGTCAATATCTCTACATCTAGGAGTTCGATTTGAAAAATTCCTTCTTTGTTGGATAACGTTTTCAGTGTGACATGTTTTTCATATAATTTCAAAATTGTCAAGTTATTCATCGACTTTCCGCTAGGGAGCGTAAAGGTTAATTGCGTTTCCCAATATATCTCTGTTACTAAATCTCCGATTTGAAAAATTGTTTCTGCATCGGATACAGCTTCTGATGGGAAATTTTTTACACATCATTTCTAATTTTTGTAAAAAATGGTTTGGCCACCAGGTGGCGTAAGTCTTAATTTCCGCTTCTGATGTATTTGCAGCAAAATATGATCTTCTAAAATCTCGATTGTAAAAACGTCGTTTGTAGACCGATACTACTCATGTCGACAAACCGTTTAGGAACATTTTCTTCTTGAAATAATGCATGGTTTTTACGCCAAGGGGCGTAGATGTATATCTTTTTTTGCCAATATCTCTACTTCTAAGAGTCTGATTTAAAAAATTCCTTCTTTGTTGGATAGTGTTTCCGATGCGAAATGTTTTTCATCTAAATTCAAAATTTTCAAGTAAATCATAGAATTTCCGCTAGCGGGAACAAAGGTAAATTGCGTTTTCTGCGTTATTCCTGCGTCTAAAACTCCGATTTGAAAAATTCTTCCTGTATCGCATACAACATCTGATGGAAAATATTTTTCATATAATTTCTAATGTTTGGTAAAGAATGGCCACCAGGGCGGCATAAGTATTAATTTCTGCTTCTGATGTATTTGCAGCAAAATCTGGGCTCCTGAAAATTAGACTAATTTTTTTTTTCCTTGGGCCGGTACCGCTCATATTGAAAAACCTTTTAAGAATACTTTCTTCCTAAAATAATACATGGTTTTCCCACTAAGTGACGTAAAGTAACATCTTATTTTTGTCGATATATTTGTTTCCAAGAGTCCGATTTGAAAAATTATTTCTGTGTTGGAGAGCTTTTCCGGTGCGAAATGTTTCTCATAAATTCATATTTTTCTTAACGCACGAGTCTGCAACCAGAGTGCGAAAGCTCTCGATTCCGTTTGCAGCAATATCCGAGAGATTAAAATCCCGATTGAAAAACTTCTTTCTTTCGTCAGATACTATTGTTTTCCATACCGGTTCCATTGACTTTGAATAGCTTTGATAAATTTAATGTACATCAGAACGGATTCAAAAGACGTGCTTATTACACCCGAAAATTTGGTGTTAACTTTCTTGTTATTGTTTGTTTTTAGTTCCACAATGGTAAATAAATTTCATGCTAAATTCTCATCTGATCAAGTGCTGTATCCATCACACATCAGTGCATTCTTCGTAGCTTCGTTCTTTCTTCGGGGTTTAAACTACCACTGTGAGCAACTCTAAGGTCAAGAATCGGTCGCCAATTCTTTATTCAGGGCCGCTGTTTCCGAAAGCAAGAGCGTTATTTGACAGGCTCGTCCTTTATAACTTAATCGGTGAACCGTCCTGGACGAATGGTCATGTACCTTACGGGAAACGTCTCATTCCACTTGGCCATCAGGGTAAGTTTTGTTGCTTCAACTGCGTTGGAAATTTGTGCAATCGTCATTTCAGTAATAAGACGTACTTATTTCAAAGAGTTACGAAGCCTTATATTTTGAACGCACCTCGGATTATTGAAATACACTATATGAACAAAGTTATCCAGGCACCCATTTGGAGTTGAGGAATTTCCCATATACGTTACAGCTATGTCCCATAGAGATATAAAATATCAAACGGCGCTTAATGATCATCATAGGAGAGCATGAGCAGGATGCCATCTCACCAACAAGTCAGTTCAGGAAATTTCTGCCCTGCTGCAGATGCTCAGATGTTATTGTGAAGTGAAAATGCCTATGAGCTACAGCAGCGCAAACATGACCTTCTAGGCTAAGAAAAATGATAGAGTGCGTACGCCGAATGATGACGTGGGTAGTGCGATAAAATTGCCTGTCCTCTATTGCAACACTCACCACCGAGTTCCAAAATGCCTCTGGAAGCAACGTCATCACCACAACGGTTCGTCAAGAGCTAAAATGTACGGCTTTTCAAGGCTAAGACACCGCACACATGCCTCACATCAGCCAAATCAACGCCAAGCGTTGGTTCGCGTAGTGGAAAGCTCTGCGCCGGTGGAACGTGGAGCAGTGGAAACGCGTTCCCTGAAGTGATGAATCGCAATTCACCATTTGGCAGTCTAACGGATGAGACTGGGTATGGAGAATGCAAGGTGAACGCAACCTGCCCGATTGTATTTTGCCAACTGAGAAGTTTGGTGGAGAAGTCACCATGCGGGGGCTGTTGTTTTTGGTTTGGGGCAGACCCCCTTTTCCCAGTGCCCTGAAGTCTTAACGCAATGGCCTATAATGACATTATGAACAATTCTGTGCACCCAACATTATGGCAACAATTCCGTGAATGACCTTTTCTTTACCAATAGGACAATGACCACGTCTACAAAGCGATATCTATGCATGAATGGTTTGATGAGATGGGTGTGGTAGAACTTTACTGGACTGCATAAAGACCGACCTGAACCTGATAGAACACCTCTGGAATGAATTGGAAGCCGCCTGCGAACCAAGCGGAATTGCTTGACATCGGTGACTAATGTTTTTGTGGCAGATTGGAAGGTAATTCTAGGAGCAACGTATCGAGATCTATTTATACCTTTCAAGTATTATAGCAAAGAGTGGACCAACGAGGTTTAATATCTTTCGAGGTACAGGGAGTTGGTGGATAGGTAAGGGTCCGGATACTTTTGATCAGATAGTGTATATCGTGTATGTCAAACTAGGATGTAAATGAACAGATATAAATTATAATATGTATCGTATCCACTACATGTAGAAAAATTCAAATCTAACACAAGCTGCAAAATTAAATCTCACGATGTTTCATTGTCGATTTGATAATCTGTTTACAAAATTATTAATTTCTCACCAGAAAAACAAAAGCATGAAACATTTTGGTCATTTACACAGTCGGCAGATGCTCACAACTAAAATAATTATGTACTCACTGCTTGTGTCCTGTTTTGGTGTGTTAGCGGGTGACGAGGCCCAGTTCACCTTCATTTCCTAGAAAAAAAATAGTTAATCAATTTTTATTTCATAAGGATTTGTGCACAAATTCAACATAAGCATATGAGTGCAAAAGACAAAAAATAATTTAGACTAATTTAAAAAAAAAATGAAGAACGCATGGATTCATCTCAAAAGTAAAAGAATCGTAGTAAAAAAAATCATCTCAAAACAAAAATTATTTTTCTTAGAAGGTTTTATTCATATGAAATATTTCAATATTAAAAAATTATGTTCACTTGAAAAGATAACTGCGTTAATGAAATGAAATCATTGAATAGAGCATATGTTTTCATTCAAAACAAAGGAAGAAAAATAAAAGAGGAAAACGCTCCACGCAACCAAACCTTTGCAGCAAAGCTTTATTTATTTTTGCTGAATCCCTCTCTTTCTCTCACTCTCGCTCTCTCTCTCTCTCTCTGTCGCACATTTTAAATAATGAACTTACGCATTATCATCAATTCGGAGACAATAAGAACTCAGCATTAGCTTTCGTCGAGTAAGGAAGGTTTGAATATTTAAAATGTCCTAATAACTTTTATTTGAAAGTTATTCAAAATATAATATCTGTTATTGTCATAATTTTCTCTAAGTGCAGTAATTCTTTCAATGTACTTTGTTGTAGACTTGGTTCTTGCTCTGCTTTGTCTTGCCTCGGTTTGAGGGATTTTCCGAGATGTTGGCATAGGCGTTATAGTTGGCCGTGGGGGGGGGGGGGGCACGGAGGGTCATGTGGCTCACATTTATAATCTAACTGTTATTATTGGAATTTTCCCTCCAGATCTGAAAAAAGCGAAAATTATTCCTGTTTTCAAAAAAGGTAGTGAGACTATTGAGAATTGTCGACCTATAACAATTATTTCTATCCTAGCACAAATAGTTGATTCTCTTATTTTTTCTAAGCTATATGATCACTTCAAACGTGTCCTTAGCTCTGCGCACCATGATTTTGTGAAGAAACGCTCAACGCTTACCAACATATTCCACATCACAGAGGATATTTCGTCATCTATTGACAGAGGATCACAAGTTGATGTTATTTACACTCACTTTGCTAAAGCTTTTGACAAAGTCCATCATGGCGCTTTACTCAAGAAATTGAACTGTCTTAACCTCAGTAATAACCTTATGTGAATATCCTCCAAATACGTGGCGTCGGTGAATAAACAAAGACATCGGTGTTTCCATGTTTTAGCAACACACAGCAACCGAAAATTTGTTATTCGGCCACCGCTGGGGAATCGAATCCCAGATCTCTCGATATCTAGTCGAGCGCGTTAACTTTACACTACGTTGGCACGGCGCTATGTGTATTTTTCTGTCATCTTCTGAAATCATTAATCCGTAAGATGGGCTAAGAAACTGAGACGTCTCCATCTGGTGGGCATTAACGGCACTGGCTGTATATTACTTATAGCAGTTAAATCTAAAGGGCAAGATCCAAAGTGAAAATCCTCCAAAATACGTGGCGTCAGGGAATAGACAAAGACATCGCTCTTTCCACGTTTTCGCTACACATGTGGATTGTTGACCACCGTGGTGTAAGGCTAATGCGCTCGGCTAGATATCGAGAGATCGGGGATTCGATTCCCCAGCGGTGAACGAATAACACTTTTTCAGTTGCTGTGTGTTACTAAAACGTGGGAAAAGCGATGTCTTTGTTTATAACCTTATGTTCTTGTTTAAGTACTATCTTTTCAAACGATCCCAGTCTGTTATTTATAATAACCATGTTTCCGATCACTATGATGCCACGTCTGGAATACCACAAGGCTCTAATTTAGGACCACTCCTGTTTTCTATATACATTAATGACCTTCCTTTTTGCATTGATGGCCTTTGTCTTATGTTCGTTGATGATCTCAAGCGTTAACGCAAGGAACAGAATCCTGATGACTGTCTTGCTCTCCAAACTGACGTCAATAACCTGCTTCAGTAGTGTACATTAAACCGTCACCACCTCAACATCTCCAAGTGTCATTTCGTTTCCTTTTCGTGGAAAAGAACCCCAATTCTTTTTGACTAGAAAGCTGGCGACTATTCTCTTAGCCGGACGAACGATGTCCAGGTTTTGGGAGTCACGTTTGATTTGAACTTGGACTTTAAAAAGTTATACCAAAATAATTGTACATACAGTGTACAGAAATCTTGGATTTATCATGCGACACTTTAAGTACTTCTCGGATACTCGGACACTTATGCGCATTTTTAAGATAACGGTAAGATCATCACTGGAGTATGTGGCGATCAATTGGAGTCTTAGCCTCGTAACTCTAGTAAATGAAATCGAGAAAGTTAAAAAAAAAATTGTTAGACAAGTTCTTTACAAATCGACTGGTGTTTATATAGCGAACATCCCGACGGCTGACCTGAAATTCTTCAACATGACCTCTCTGCAATCGAGAAGGAAGGCTCTCCAACTCAGGGTCCTGTACGGCATCATCAATAGAGAGATTGATGATACCCAAATTGTGTACCAATAAAGTTTCTGTGTCCCACATTTACCGAGGACAAAATCTGAATTATTTGCAGTGCCATTTTACAGAACTGTTACGGGAAAAAAATTATCCGTTGTGCAAAATGTAGAGGCTTCACAACTCGCTTGAAGAATGTCAGGATATTTTTAATGTAAATAATATTTTTTTCATAAAGCGTGACTTGGTATACCATCTGTAGGGATGTGCTTACAAATAAATAAAATAAATGTGCCCCCCAGCATTTGAAAATTTAAATGCAAATGCAAGCCTATGATGGGGCGGCAAAAAGCAGTGGGATTCCCAAAGGCAACGCTATGATGGGGCGGCAAATAGCAGTGGGATTCCCAAAGGCAAGGCTATGATGGGGTGAAAAATAGCAGTGGGATTCCCGAATGCAAGCCTATGATGGGGCGGCGAATAGCAGTGGGATTGCCGAAGGCAAGCATATCATGAAGCCACAAATAGCAGTGGGATCCCGAATACAAAGCTATGATGGGGCAGCAAATAGCAGTGTGATTCCCAAAGGCAAGCCTATGAGGGGGCGGCAAATAGCAGTGACATTGACGAATGCAAGTCTATGATGGGGCGGCAAATAGCAGTGGGATTCCCTAATGCAAGCCTATGATGGGTCGGCGAATACCAGGGTGATTCCCAAAGGCAAGTCTATGATATGGCGTCAAATAGCAGTGAGATTCCCGAATGCAAGCCTATGATGGGGCGGCGAATAGCAGTAGGATTCCCGAATGGAATGCTATGACGGGGCGGCAAATAGCAGTGGGATTCCCGAATGCAAGCCTATGATGGGTCGGCGAATACCAGGGTGATTCCCAAAGGCAAGTCTACGATATGGCGTCAAATAGCAGTGAGATTCCCGAATGCAAGCCTATGATGGGGCGGCGAATAGCAGTAGGATTCCCGAATGGAATGCTATGACGGGGCGGCAAATAGCAGTGGGATTCCCGAATGCAAGCCTATGATGGGTCGGCGAATACCAGGGTGATTCCCAAAGGCAAGTCTACGATATGGCGTCAAATAGCAGTGAGATTCCCGAATGCAAGCCTATGATGGGGCGGCGAATAGCAGTAGGATTCCCGAATGGAATGCTATGACGGGGCGGCAAATAGCAGTGGGATTCCCGAATGCAAGCCTATGATGGGTCGGCGAATACCAGGGTGATTCCCAAAGGCAAGTCTACGATATGGCGTCAAATAGCAGTGAGATTCCCGAATGCAAGCCTATGATGGGGCGGCGAATAGCAGTAGGATTCCCGAATGGAATGCTATGACGGGGCGGCAAATAGCAGTGGGATTCCCGAATGCAAGCCTATGATGGGTCGGCGAATACCAGGGTGATTCCCAAAGGCAAGTCTACGATATGGCGTCAAATAGCAGTGAGATTCCCGAATGCAAGCCTATGATGGGGCGGCGAATAGCAGTAGGATTCCCGAATGGAATGCTATGACGGGGCGGCAAATAGCAGTGGGATTCCCGAATGCAAGCCTATGATGGGTCGGCGAATACCAGGGTGATTCCCAAAGGCAAGTCTACGATATGGCGTCAAATAGCAGTGAGATTCCCGAATGCAAGCCTATGATGGGGCGGCGAATAGCAGTAGGATTCCCGAATGGAATGCTATGACGGGGCGGCAAATAGCAGTGGGATTCCCGAATGCAAGCCTATGATGGGTCGGCGAATACCAGGGTGATTCCCAAAGGCAAGTCTACGATATGGCGTCAAATAGCAGTGAGATTCCCGAATGCAAGCCTATGATGGGGCGGCGAATAGCAGTAGGATTCCCGAATGGAATGCTATGACGGGGCGGCAAATAGCAGTGGGATTCCCGAATGCAAGCCTATGATGGGGCGGCGAATATCAGGGTGATTCCCAAAGGCAAGTCTACGATATGGCGTCAAATAGCAGTGAGATTCCCGAATGCAAGCCTATGATGGGGCGGCGAATAGCAGTAGGATTCCCGAATGGAATGCTATGACGGGGCGGCAAATAGCAGTGGGATTCCCGAATGCAAGCCTATGATGGGGCGGCGAATACCAGGGTGATTCCCAAAGGCAAGTCTACGATATGGCGTCAAATAGCAGTGAGATTCCCGAATGCAAGCCTATGATGGGGCGGCGAATAGCAGTAGGATTCCCGAATGGAATGCTATGACGGGGCGGCAAATAGCAGTGGGATTCCCGAATGCAAGCCTATGATGGGGCGGCGAATACCAGGGTGATTCCCAAAGGCAAGTCTACGATATGGCGTCAAATAGCAGTGAGATTCCCGAATGCAAGCTTATGATGGGGCGGCGAATAGCAGTGGGATTCCCGAATGCAAATAGGTGGGAGCAGTGGATTCCCGAATGCAAGCCTAGCAATATCGGGCAATGCGTCAAATAGCAGTGAGATTCCCGAATGCAAGCCAATAGCAGTGGGATAATGCAAAGCTGCAAATAGCAGTGGGAATGCAAGCCTACGATAGGGTGGCAAATAGCAGTGGGATTCACGAATGCAAGCCTATCATGGGGAGGCAAATAGCAGTGGGATTCCCGAAAGTAAACCCATCAAGGGAAGGCAAATAGCAGTGGGATTCCCGAAGGCAAGCCTATGATGGGGTAACAAATAGCAGCAAGATTCCCGAATGCAAGCCTATGATGGGGCGGCAAGTAGTAGTAGTCGCTATCAGGGGCGTATTTAGAGGGGGCCAGGACTCCCCCCGAGCCACGGATAGCTTAGTGGTTAGCGAGTCAGACTATCAATGCAAGGTCCTCAGGTTCAATCCTAGGCTGATCTTTCAGAGATGGTGTGATTTACTAACAATCGCTGAATATCCGCCGTGCATCGGACGAGCACGTTAAGTGACGGCCCCCAGGCTGGACCCACTGGTTAAATGGGTATCCTTTCCTATGCTCCCCCTGATATTCTCTCACCCCTCTATGTGCAACATCGTACTTGTACGGTGGCGCCATCTACTGTACTCTAATCCCACTACAAAGCTGTCCTGTTAAAGTCGCTAGATTTGCTCTCATTCCTTCCGTTTCTGTGTCCTGCCCAAAAGGCAATCTCGCTGTAGGTGGCTGGGACCTAAACTCTACTCACTGTGGACGGAAGTCCTACAAAGAAAATGACAAATGCTGTGCCCCCCCCCTCTCTCGAAAGTGTTTTTCGGTTAAAATGAGACTTCCATTATAAAAAAATGACTTAATTTAATAAAAATGTAACAACTTACTTTAGGAAAAAGTTTTTTTAATTTTTCTTCTGTTTTTCGTTAACTCTAATTTTGTTCTGGTGGATTTCTAAAACTTCCATCTTTGGTTCCCCCCCCCCCAAATTTTTTTTTTTTTTCTATACTACACGTTATTTGTCGCCATAAAGTGGAGAGGAAAAAACACGAGCTCTATAAACACACGCACACACTGTTATACTCATCTTTTAGATTTGGCTGTGATTCTTTTCGTGAAGAAGTAAAGCACGGCAAAATGCTATCAATGTAAAAATCTCATTATATACTTGTAGAAGTATTCATGTAACAACCGAAAAGTTTGTGAAATTAAAAAAATAATGTAATGAAAGAGAGGACTTGATTTTCAGAAAACTTAGCATCTTGTAAAAATAAGCTAAACTATTCATCATCGTTCAATATCAGCAGTGGTTGAAGAGTAATGTATAACAAAATGAGTTTGTTGGAGAAATATTTTCCAAGAAATGCTTTCCCCTAGATGAATAACATGAGTTTACATTGTTTCTTGCCCTAACCAAAGGAAACATCACTTAACACTTATTCACTTATTCGTACCCTCCTCACCCAAAGGAAAATATCACATTACACATACTTGTAACTCCCCCCCCCCCCCCCCAAACAATTTTTATAATCAGTCTATGCCTATGGAATAGGTGATCCTATGACCCTTTATTCTGATGCCCATTCGTTAATCTTAAATAGCAGACGCAGTACTTCGCATAATCCTAGAAAGTGAAGCAGTGGTATCAAAACTGGATTCAGCTTGCTCGTCCGAGGTGGGCGTAGGACCGAGACCTGGAGGAGTATGGGTGGTACGCTTGCCTTACGGCAGTACCGCCTTCGCACCCCACTGGAATCATCAACGCCAAATTAGGGAGGGGCGGCAGCCTCTAGCACAATGAGTTCCCCTAGAGCTGAGTTCAGGCTCATTTTCGGAGCCCGAGCAAACCCGACCCCGTGGTATATCAGCCCTAGCCCACCCGAGCCCGAATTTTATATTGAAAGATAGAGCCCGGGCCCGAACGAACCCGAAAACTGGCTAACCTGTTCAACCATTAATAAAAAACATCTTTTCCACACTTCCATTCTCTCCTCCTCCTGCAATTAACCAATATATTTCTCAAATGGGGAGCGGGGAAGGGACTTCTATCTATTTTTACAGTGTAACTGTACGATTTTCTTTGACCGTTCGTTTCCAACTTAAGTGCTTCTGGAGAACGGGATCCAAAATGATTGGGCGGTGCGGGAATTGAATGTTGAGTTGCTCACGGTGCTGCAATTGTATGTTGGCCAAATAATGCTAATATTATAGCGCCATAATGCGCTATAATATGTACGTTGCTAAATAAACTTAGCAGGGAGCTACTGCGTGGAGATAGGTGGTAAATTTTCTTCGGCATACTATTAACTATCCAATATCTATAGTTCTTGAAAAAGCTTTTCTTTCTTTGCAGAAGCACACTAATGCGCGGCCTATGGCATTTTCTACCTAAGCCCGGAATAAATAGCCATCTCGAATTCCCCCTCCCCAACCAGAACCAGTTGCCGAAGAATACCTTTTACTAACTGTAAAGTGTCTCATTTGCTAAATCATATAAAATCACACTTATATACACTGCTGGATACCCAAAATGCAACACCAAGAAGGACACGAGATAGCAAAGCCAGATTTACTGGAAACATAACAACAGATGCAAAGATGAAACGATTGAGCATACAGGCACGTGCGACTTGCGGAACACGCAGACATCAATAGTTCGTGTGGCCTCCATGGCTGGCAATAACGGCCACTACACGCCGCGGCATCGAACGAAAGAGGCTTTGGATGTGGGCTTGGGGTATGTCGGTCCAGGCAGCTTGCACACGTTGCCACAGTTCATCAGGCGTAGCCGCGGGTGATGCTTGCTGGGCCACTTGGTTGCCGATCAGTGACCAGACGTGTTTGATGGGCGACATATCGGGAGAACAGGCGGGCCAAGGCAGCAGTGACACCTGGTGGGCCGTGAAGAATTGTTGCACGATGCACCCATCGAATCCATACTCACCTCACTGTGGCTGGATGTCGTCCCACACGGGCGCCTATGTCTCGGTACGATAAACCGCTGTCGCGATAAACCACTATTCGTCCTCTGTCGAACTCCGAAACGTGCTGGAATGACTGTCGTATTCTGCGACGAGGCATTAGAAATCTTCCCACGCACATGTCCGGCAGCACAACACACTTCCACTACTCACACTCTGCCTTCTGTGCAACCTCCTTATACTGCTTCTCGGTGGCGTGCCGGACGCACATGATTTGCATATGCCCTGCCATGCTAATTGTTTGCATGTCCTCTCGCGGGCGACGCATGCTGCAAATTTCAGGCCAATCGGATGCTTCCTTCTTGGTGTTGCATTTTGGGTGGCCAGCAGTTTATAAAAAAACTTTTCTTGCTCTCACTCTCTCTAAGAGCCCGAGCCCGATTCAGGTCCGGGCTCTGCTTCGGGCTTTCAAACTCTGGCTCAGCTAGTCTGAGCTTTGTTCCCTACACCCAAAAAAGATATCATTCCTAACACCAAAAAAAAGATATCATTCCCCACACCCAAAAAAGATATCATTCCCCACACCCAAATATATTTCGTAGAATCATGTCATGCATCTATCTATCTTGCAGTTCAACACAAAACTCGATGATAATTAATCGAAGTCAAGCAGCATGCTCCTATTGTAGGACGAGCGGGTAAGACAATTCTGACCCCTCCATTTAGCGAATTAATACAAGATCGTTCCGAAAATAATGAACGATTTGGAGGGTAGAAGTGAAAGAAACATACCCCACAGCACAGAACCTTGTGTTATTCGAAATAGATGCCAAAAGAAGCGACAGAACACAGCCAGCGAGTGTAAACTGCTTCATTGCCAGTCCAGAAGAAATCTGGCTACCTGTGTGCAAGAAAGACCCGAAATGCAATATCCGCCTCCTCTCGGTTTCTGGATGTTCTGACCTTGAGGTAATTGCTAAAATACATGAGCAGGTGAAAATCGGTAGGTGACAAGTCAGGCGAGTGTCCTCTTTGTAAGAGAAACACATGAAAATCTGATAACTGTTTATGGTGAAAGTTCTGTGACCCAAAAGACAGTGTTTAAGTGGTTTTCCAGGTATAAAGGTAGACCTTCTTCCATCCAAGATGAATTACGTCGTGGAACACCATTAACGGCGATAACAGACGTCGACGTCATGCAAATCCACACTACGATCAGGGAGAATCGATGTCTCACCATCAAATTAATTGCAGCAGAGACTGGTCTGTCTTTTGGTTCTGTTCAAGCCATCCTCGCTGACAAATTGAACACGAAATATGTCACTGCCAAGTTCATTCCTCGTCTTCTGAACGACGACCAGAAAAGCAGTCGTGTCACATTTTCGTTCCATTTGTTTCAACGTGCAACAGCAGATGCAAACATTTTACGGATAATTGTGACGGGTGATGAAACCTGGGTATATGATTACGACCCTGAAAGAATGGTCCAAAGCTTTCAGGGGAACACCTCTTCCTCCCTAAGACCCAAGAAAGCACGTCAGTCTCGATTGCACGTTAAAATCCTGCTTGTGTCATTTTTCGATATCGAAACATTGGTGCATTGGAAATTCTTATCATGCTGCATCACTGTTAATGCAGCACCTTACTTTGAAATACGCAGGAGATTAAGACCAGTGGATGGATGCTTCACTAGACGCAAGAGATTAAGAGCAGTGGATGGATGCTTCACTAGACGCAGGAGATTAAGACCAGTGGATGGATTCTTCACTACGACAACGCGCCAAGTCACACTGCTCGGCCGATCATCCAATTCTTGGCTGAAAAATCCTTTCCGGTGTTCCTTCGCTCCCTTTTTTCACCGGTCTCACCGAGTGACGTTTGGCTGTTCCCGAACTTTAAGGCAGTTTTGAAATGTAAACGTTTTAACTTTGTGGAAGACATTAAAGGTAAAGTAACGAGGGTCTTAAAAGGCATTGCGGAGCAGGACTTTTATGAGTGTTTCCAACAATGGCAAAACCGCTGGAATAAGTGTGTGTGTGTGTGTGCCGAGAAGGATTATTTTGAATGGTATCCATTTGTTTAACTCTACTACGTATTAAATTTCTGTCCGGTAAAACCATTTACCTTATTGTGTTATCAAACCTTGTATATTGGGGTAGTACTGTTCCGCAAGCGAAGGGTGTAAGAAATTGGGAATACAAATGAGTTCAAACTTTTATCACCCTGAATGAACTTTGAAAATCCCTCAAGATTATAGAAAACTTGAAACTTCAGCAGGTTTTCGCCAGCCATAGGGTTGAAGGTGTAAAACAAGGACATGCGCGAATCTGGTAATAGGTTTACCGGCTAATGTTGAAAGCCTGGGTCATAATAAATTACGCAATTTAATATCAATCATGACGTTCACGTTTCTTGAAAATCGTATGTAATTGCTATGTGCGTTGGCAAGCAGAACGTCGGAAATAGCTCAGAAAATTTCAGTAAGGACTGAAAATGGGGATTCGTTTCAGCCTAATGGGTATCCAGAGGACACTGTCCTAAAATAAGGTTCCAGTCATACAACGAGATGACTATTTGCTCAAGAAAAAGTGCGAAACGATTCTCCCTGGCAGTAACTAAAAGAGACATTGGTAGACAAGCGAAAACCAGAGGGTTAAACAACCACAGTAGCATACTCCATCACCTCTCTCTCTCTAAACCAGGCGGAAAGTGGACTTGGTGTTTTACCCCCGCTCCTTGCAAACGCCGGTATCAGCAGCGTTAAGCGTTCATAGGAAACGTCTCACGTCGTGTTGACGCCATCTGGGTGGCTACAAGTAATATAAGACGTTTTGAAATACTCGCAGACCTAGTGTACACATTAATATTTGGATAATAATAGAAGTGAACGTGTGTATTCACTTCTCTCTGCTTATATTTCTCTTCTGCTGTTGAATAAGAATAAATTATAATCTGATGCTCGAAATTACCGTGGCACGCGAGAGAATTATTTAGAAGATTATCGCCAATTTGGGTACGCATCCTCAAAAAGGTGAAGAACATCTTCACTTTTAAAGAATGTGAGGGTCAGACGTCATTTTGAATTGCCTATTCTTTTACTTTCGATTTTCCATTTTACCTCAGAATTTTAACGTAAATTACTAGACCAAAGAAATAATTCTGAGTGAGAAATGATTTCCATTCAATAGTTTCAGACTCAAAATGATGGTATCTGTACATGATTTTAGCATAAAAGAAATGCTCTGCCAGGAATGATAAGTAAAAATTAGAAACGAATATCGAACTGCCTTTTAAACTAAAGTAAGAAAAAACTGAAAATAAAAAAAAACTGAACGATTCGATTATGAATAAGACCTTCCTTTCCGAATTTTTTTTCTAAGATTCACATAAAACCTTTACTTTCGAAAACGAAGTGTGACAACAAATCATTATACAACTTTTTTTCTATGAAAGAAGATTTTTTTTCTGGCTTGTGCGCGAGAAAATTTTCAGAATTACAAATAAACTGAAATATTTCTTATTATGATACCTTATGCTTTTGAGAATAAATTTCCATTAGGAGCGACTAATCCTTTTGATGCTGCTTCATTCCATGGATAAAAAAGAAGGTGGAAAAGTGGCACAGCTAATTTATCATCGAAAAGAAAGAAGCGAATTAATACGATTAAGGTGCAAATAAGTTAGTTATTCTTCTCCTAATCAAAACAAAAAAAAAAACATTCAACAGTCGGAAAGACAGAAGATAACAATAACAATGCTAAAACAAATACGACGACTTTCAAATGAACATACAGTACAGGAAGCGAGACACTGCGTTTTGGGTCTGAATGGGGGAAAAAAAAAAGGACAAATAAATATATGAGCAAATGAAAGCCATTATGAAATTTAATTTGTGAGGATATCTTTAGTTGATATACGCGCCTTATTTGGAAGCGACGCTGGAATAAAAACGCAGATAAACACACTGAAACAAAACAACACGATGTTCCACTGCAAGATAAGCAAATAAATTTTAATAAAGTCATTGCATTATTTCAGAGCTCGGTGTGTCCTGGGATTACAGTGATATATTGGCCATATTGCGCGTGAAAGCTCCACTGCCTTTGTTTATATAGCATCAAGTACGCCACTCTAAATTATTCAAAGTGCTACTATAGTGAAGGAGGAAAAAAGCGAAACAAAAAATGTAAATTCAGTATTAACATTTCAATTAAGAGAGGAGACATTCAAGTCCTGAGTTCCTTAATTAAAATGTTAATAACTTTCCATATTTTTCATTCGTAATGAATCTACTCTTCGCACTGATGTGCTAGCTCAGAGATCCATACCATCGTGGGATGTTCTTGTCGCATAAGATCTTGGATTTTACCGAGTAATTTTTATGCTTTTCTTTTCCTCCTTTTTTTCCCTCATGATTGCTGTTTTTCTTTTCTAATTTCTGCACAGGGAAGAAAATAATGAAAAAAAAACACAATAAAAAACAAACAAAAGAAACTGAAGTATGAGATTGAAAAAAAAAATGAAAGATGTAACAGAATGGCACAAATATGTACGGATGTCTCTTGGTCGCCAAAAAGCATTAAAATATTTTCGAAGACATAAAATAAGAAAATAAAAAGCCTGTGACACCGTCCTTCAGTTCTTATGGGAATTGTATTTGATATTAAATATTAATAAGCAAAGTAGCAAATAACATTCTCAATATGCGCATTATCCACGGAGAAGAATTGCTGTCGAAAAGTGACTTATAAAACAATAATTGAGATTAAAATGAGACTCCTCGATTTTGGTTTCGAGTTTGATTTTTAAATGAGTTTATGCTTTTTATTTAGTCTCCATGCTTGATTCTTTGTCAATCTGTCTGTTATCGTTTTAGAAATGGGCACCCTTTAACTTTAAAATGGAAGTGTTCGATTTAAAATGCTCTTTGATATTTCTAAGATATTAACGAATTTCTTGCGCTTGATATACAACAAAAATAAATTGCAATATCTTGGAATGTGAGCAAATTAAATGAGAAGTCAGGAAATTTATTTTTCCCTTGAATTTTAGGGGAGTTTATGTCATTCAATGAACGTATAATATTTGACTTTTACACTTGCTTATTTGTTTCATTTTTACTAGCCGACTAATTTACGGACGATGTTCTCTTCGACGCTGAGGAAGCCAAATCAGCATTGTCTATCATCTAGCGATCATGTAGCAAAAATGTGCATTGTGACTGAGGTGAAAACATGTGTCAAGACGACAAATCTGCAGCGATACATTCTGTCCGCGTAGCTCAGTTGGAAGAGCAACTTACTCCGGAGTGAGGGGATACGGATTCCATGCCATCGCGGACAAACTTGTGTTTTCAGATTTGCGCTCCATTGTGGAAAATGGATCCACAAGCCGTTGGGTTCTTCAAAAAATGTGTGATGATTGTTCCACACATTGTTTCAAATTAACGGAAAAATTCCTACTTCGCTTCAAAAAAAGAAATAAATAAGAGGGAGATGATGTGACGTACTACAGAGGAGAAAACATGTGTCAAGACGATAAATCTTCAGCAAGACATTCTGCCCGCGTAGCTCAGTTGGAAGAGCGACTTACTCCGGAGTGAGGGAACACGGCTTCGATGCCCGGCGCGGACAAACTTGTACGTTATAGTGTCTCTAGCTCCTTTCTACGTGATTGACGCACTATATTCAGTGGACAAAGCATTAAAGGTATCTACCTAATAGCGCGTTGGTACTCCTCTAGCCCAAATAACAGCCTGAACACACTAAGGCGTCGAATCCATCAGATGCCGAAGGGTTGTGGTATTACCATCATGGCTGTTGCAGCATTGTTCACTACTCCACCCTAGACGTCGGTTCAGGATCCATCGATCTGATGTTCCGCTCCATGGCATTCTAGAAAACTTCAACAGGACTTAAATCCGGGGACCTAAGCAGCCACTGGATGGTTCCAAACTCATGTGTGTATTCTTCGAGACATTTCTGGGTAGTTGCGGCCCTATGGAGCGGCGTATTATCCTGCTGGAACAAACCATCTGCCGCAGGATGAGGAAGGGTATGATGGCGTGTAGGAGTTCAGTAGCCAGTAGCCAGCACATATCACCGCAAAGCGCACCGTGTCTTGATTCACAATTCATTTAAGACAAGCTATTTACAAAAAACCGGGCGCAAAGATGTTTAACATCTTCTCAAATATGTTTTTCAAGTTTAATTCCTGAAATATTTAATAAATTGCATACATTACATCTCTTGCAAACAATATGTTCTGTATTTGGGAGCCATACTTAAAAATTCAAACAAAGGTCTTCGCTCTTTCCACGTTCATAAGTGAGTCACGGAAAATTTCTCATTGGACGCCACCGGGAGTCGAACCCAAGGTCTTCCAGTTACGCGCCGGATATGCTTCCGCTACACCACAGCGGCCTCGAATTCCTCCAGACTCACACATGCTAACTGCCAAGCCAAGTTGGCAGGTTGCTTCTTGGAGCCCCGCACAATGCTGGTGATTCACAATGCTGGTATAGCGGAAGCATATCCGGCGCGTAACTGCAAGACCCTGGGTTCGACTCCCGGTGGCGGCCAATGAGAATTTTTCCGTGACTCACTTATGAGCGTAGAAAGAGCGAAGACCTTTGTTTGAATTTCTTGGTCCACGTTAAATGTCTGCATTAATTATTCATTCGCCTTCTAATTATTTCTTCAGTTGCTGCTTACCATCTTTGGTGAATCCCCAGCATTGTGCGGGGCTCCAAGAAGCAACCTGCCAACTTGGCTTGGCAGTTAGCGTGTGTGAGTCGGGAGGAATTCGAGGCCGCTGTGGTGTAGCGGAAGCATATCTGGCGCGTAACTGGAAGACCTGGGTTCGACTCCCGGTGGCGGCCAATGAGAATTTTTCCGTGAATCACTTATGAACGTGGAATGAGCGAAGACCTTTGTTTGAATTTCCTGGTCCACGTTAAATGTCGGTATTCATATTTTAAAAGTTGACGTCTTTAAGATATGTTTTAAGTTGTTAATAGCTCGAGATGATCCTTGCTTGTTGAGATTCTAGTAAGTAACGGAGAAGGTTTGCTCATATAGCATGTAGGTATTCCTGAATATGGAAAACTTATGAAACGATTTTTCGCAGATTCTTGAAGTTTTTCACATTCAGACTCTTTGGAGTTAACTCGAAAAAGTGACGAACACTTTAAGTTCTGCAGTCTCTAGATCAGGATTTTCAGAGAAGACACCTTGAATTTATTTTTGTTGTTCTTACCAGTCTCAGGGCTTTGTCAAACTCCTAAATTAATTGTCCAGCGCTGTTTCAATCTTTCTCTTCCAGATTCGCATTTTCACGCCTGAAACATGTTGCAGACCAAAACAAAATTTGTGAGTTTCTGCTTTCGGCAGTTGGCTTCCAAAAGCCTTCAGTTTTCTTTTCAAACAATTGGAAATATAAATTGATGTCTACCATTTAGCTGTACATTGAATTCATTTAGCTGTACTTCACACTTACAAAAGACATGGAAATTGCTTTCGCATTTGTTATTTTTTTAATTGAAGTATTTAATGGATCCTTTTGTAAGAACCTGGATATTTCTTCCTTGGCAGAAAGCAGAACATTGCAATTATCTTTCGTAATTCAACCGAATCACATCTGCAAAGCGGAGTGTCCTTGAACTTGGCATTAAGCTTTTTAAGAAAAGAAACGGTACAGTGTACAATGGAAACTACCACGACGTTATACGATCAAAATTCCATCCTTTGCGATGCAAACTTTTGCTCCTCGTTATTACACAGCTATGCTATTATAAAATTCACAGAAGATTCAGAAGATTCTTCTAAATGAGCCATTTCTCCAAATAATTTCTTCACATAAATTTGGTATGATTAGTACATACATATGGTCACCATAATTTTAAAATTTAGATCTAACATATCAACTGAAGATTTGTTTATTTCGTTTAAGATACCTTTTCCGTTTGTGTGACCGATCACTAAAAACAAACAAATCATTTGTCTTGTTATTTGGAAATTTTATCGTGTTCTGATAATAGCTAGAGAAGATAAGGACTTCCGTGTAAACCTCTGACCTGACTAATTGTTGCTCGTATCTTAGCTGTTACTGTTTTCAGGGTTTAACAACTAGCGACTCTTAGGGATATAGGCAATCGCCCGTTCCTAATTTAAGGAATTTTTTCAGGGAAGGAACAGAGCCAACGCCATTAGATAAATTAAACACCCACGTTTAATCCGGGACTCGAACTTAGGCCCATCTCGGAGGAATGGTCAGAAGACAGCGAGTTAGACCACTTGGCTACCGACCGAGAATGATAATTTCTCGTGTATTATCATATTAAAATACCAGCAGACAGGTGAAATGAACCTTGACGTAAATTGTCGTTCAGTCTATTTACTTGTATATCTCCAATGTTATGATCGCCACCCCGGTGTCGCAGTGGTTTAAGCGCTGGCTCATGACCATTCGTCGGAGAAGGGTCCGGGTTCGAATTTCGGTGAGGCATTAATGCTGTGTTTGTATTACGGCACTAGATCTCTCCCTTCTCTGGAACCAATGGCCCTAAATTAGGGACTGGTGACTGCTTATAGCCCATTGAGTTGCTCACGGTGGGTTAGTCGTGTTTTTCTGTGCTCCTCAAGTTTTCGTCGGTGTGTGTTATTTTTCTTCGTTGTCAGTGTTCTATTTCGTGTGTGTGTTGTGTGTGAAGGTCCCGTGTTTCTTTTTATATGCCTGCCGAGCTGGTAAGTGCTTATTTTGATTAGTTATCCTTATTTTTCTGCCTTGGCCAAGCTGGCTAAGGGCTAAGCTTCTCCTCGCCATTGCAAATGGCGGCTTCCGGGGAGAATGACGTCCTAACCCATGCTACCGGAAATAATGATCTCCCGATAACAGCTTCTCTAAATACTACTACCAATGACGTGTCTATCTCGATAAACCACTCCTCCTTGCAGCCTTCTGTTGCTGCCTTACCATCGGATATCGCCTCTTCTTCCAAGTCTCCCAGCGGTGATACGATGTCCTCTCTGAAAGCTAATGATGACGCCATGGATGTTTCGCACTCCATGCCGGAATCATCTCCAAAGCAACGTACATCTACCCTCTCATATGCTGACGTAACCGCATCTAAGTCGGGACCTTCCCAGTCTTCTTTTTCTCCTGGACAATATGTGATGACGCATAATGCCGAAGTCATTGAGGTTGTCCTTAAAGAATATACCCCTTCTGGACTGAAATTCCTTCAAACTATGGAGAATAGTGTTGTGTTTCCGAGCCTGAGAAATACAAAACTCACTGTATATACTGCTGCTCTTCGAGAGATTGTTCCTGCATCAACCATAACTCATGTGGGCAGGAAGCCTTACAAAATAGTTGTTTACTTCTCTACTCCTGCCCATTCCCTACATGTACTGACCAAGGGCATCTCAATTGGTGATCGTCACATCCATGCCGAACCTGTTTCACAGAGTTCCGTTGTTGTAAGTTTCTCACCAGTTCCACCTGAAGTTTCAGATGATCTCTTCTTCCTTATGGCCGGATCATTGGAGGTGTAACTACCTACTCTTCGTTTCCAGAGGTGCCAGAAGACAGATACCTACTCGGGTTTCGCCGCAATGTTCGTGTGGTCTTCCCTTCAGAGGAGCACATGCTGCGTATTCCACCCACTTTACGTGTACGCTGCTACACACACATTAGAGAGATATTCATCACAGTAGGCTCCGTCTGTCCGAATTGTAAAGGCACGGGACACCCCCGCGCTCTATGCCCTCATAATGCGAACACTCTTTCCAAGTCAACAGCACGACCTTCTTCCTCTTTGTCACGTCAATCGGCTTCCTCTTCTGGTGCTAAAGACCAGCAACAGCAGACTTCCTTAAAAAAGTAGTGATGCAGCAGTTGGTCAACCGACGTCTACAAAAAGTAGTGAGACAACCGTTGGTCGACCAACGTCTACCAGAAGTAGTGAGACAGCCGTTGGTCAACCGACGTCTACCATAAGTAGTGAGACAGCCGTTGGTCGTCCGACGTCTACCAGATGTAGTGAGACAGCCGTTGGTCGGCCAACATCTACCAGAAGTAGTGAGACAGCCGTTGGTCAACCGACGTCTACGGGTAAACCCTCGACCTCGGGTGATGCATTGGCGCCCCCATCATCTCTTCAGTCGAAAGAGGCATCAATTGTTAATCCCAAGTCTCCTATAGAGATGGTTGATGACGATTCTGGTCATACTGCTACACCGACCGTTGAGGTTGTTTCTTCAGCTCCTTTTAAATTGCCGGAAGTTCCAATTCCGGTTACAGCACAAAGTCGTGGACGGGCAAAGCGACGTAGAACTTCACGCGCCCAGAATAAGAAGTTTAGAATGACAACCACCCTTAGGGCAGGACGTGATCCTTCTAGTAGTCAGATGCTCACGTCTGAAGGCTCTATGGAATCTGATACAGATGATGGAACAATTATTCCCATCTCCTGTGAAAACTTTTTACATATTCTAGAGGCATCCTCTCTTCCACAGACACCTGTGTCTGGAGAGAAGGTGTATGCGTTCCTAATAAGTCCCCGTAGAGACAAGCTGTCTCGCAATGTTTTGGAAGGTTACTCCCACTGTCTGTCTGACACCATGAATCAAATGTTGGCGATACATTCTCATTTACGTACCGTTCCGGGCAGAGATCTGGGTGGTCCCTACTGGGCAAAGAAGTTCCGTAGCCGTCTGGCCAAGTTACAGAACGCAGCCGACAACATCCTCCAACCATCATCAGACTATTCTGTTCAAGACAGTCTCATTGAATAGTAGGGGTATGTGTACCCCTTTGGCTAATGCTTTAGCGTATGAAGACGTCCACCACCTCAAAGCAGATCTCCTACTTTTGCAAGAGACAAATTGTCTCTCCACTTCACCCTTCCATCGCTGGAGGAGATGGGACTATAAATTTCATCACGCATATAGGCTCTCTCTTCGTGGAGGTTTAGCGATTGGTGTACATAATAGATTTCGTCAAGCACTCTCCTCTGTTAAAGTTCATAACCTGTACCGAGATTTATTGCAGCGACTCACTTTCGTCCTAGATGGACAACGATATTTAGTTTTCAACATATATATTCCATGTTCATCTACACATCTAACGTTGTTATTTTCGTCGCTCCGCACTGCACTTCAGTCAGCATTACCATCAGATCATGTGCTCATTGGAGGAGACTTTAACTGTACACTTCAACCAGAGCTCGATCGCGCTCCTTCGAGGATTGAACATCGTTCACGTCTTGTGGAGCAATTGCGATCATTAGTGTCTGATTTTGATTTACATGACGTGTTCCGACGATTGCATCCGACATCCATTTCACATACCTGGAGAGCTGCATCTGCATCCTCCTCTCTTTCTGACAGGCTGGATCGATTTTACGCTTCTGCTCCGTTATTGCCCATTACAACGGATTGTATGCACTCTCCTACAGCTTCATCGGATTATTGTGCCATCACTATCTCCTGTAACTCTTCATCTCGTCTGCATGTTAGGTCTCGGTCATGGACACTAGACACTTCTCTCCTAGCTGATGAGAATATATGCACCGAGATCAGAGATCTTTTTGATCATATGCGAGAGGGCTTGTCCACTGCACCTTGTGCCATCAATTACTGGCTCGAGGTAAAATCTTACCTCTTACCTAATTTATCTTCTTAGACGTCATTCCTTCTCCGAAGGCACGAAGCGCTCCGTGGAAGAGCACAATCTCCGAAACATCCTGTTACAGCTTGGTGCGAGTCATCCCATGTATACAGCTTACCAAGCGGATCTTAGAGCACTTCTTGAGCCTCGTGCACGTCAGGTAATTCTTCGTCTCCGTCTACAACATCTATCACCAGAGGACTGCTCCTTTGAGTTTCTATCCGCGTTAGAAGAAAAACGCCGCTCGTCGCATCAGCTTCGACTACTTCGGCGGCCTGATGGTGAAATCACCTCTGATCCGGATGCAGTTTGCTCTCAGGTTCGTCGATATTTTACTATCAAATACAGTGAAACTCCTCAGCCTTCTGTTTCTGCTTCTGCTACTTTACTCTCTGCTCTTCCCCAAGTTCCTTCCAATCTCTCTGATTCCCTTTTACAACCTATTTTGCAGACTGAACTTCGGACCGTTCTAGTCTCTCTAAATTCCCGTGCTGTCCCAGGTCCAGATGGCCTTCCGCTCCTTTTCTACCGTACTTTTCTCCCTTCGTTGCTTCCATTTCTTCTCGCCGCTTTCAATGCTGCTCTTTCTTCCTCTTTTCTTCCGAGGGGTTTCACAGAGGCTCATATGGTGTTATTTCCCAAGAAAGGCGATCTGCTTGACTTGGGAAACTGGCGTCCTATCTCGCTACTAAACATTGACTATAAACTCTTCACTAAACTCCTTTCCAGTCGACTCAACCAAGTTCTTCCATTTCTTCTTTCTCCCGACCAGACCTACACGGTTCCTGGTCGGTCCATCACTTCTAATCTCAATCTCCTTCGAGATCTCCTACATCTGGCTCGTACTAACTCTGAACCACTTGCCCTCTTTAATCTTGACCAAAGAGCAGCTTTCGACAATATCTCACATTCGTATCTTTCTGCTGTTCTTATTGCTTTCGGCTTTCCTTTTGCTTTTGTTACCTCTATTCTTGCCCTTTATCAGGACGCTGCTTTCCATGTCAAGACGGCCGCCTTCTTGACTGCACCTATTCCTTTTCGGCGAGGCATTCGGCAGGGTTGCCCACTTTCTGGGCAGCTCTTTGCCATTGATTTTGAGCCGTTTCTTCGGTCTGTCCATCGAGCCTTTATAGATGCACTGCCACCGCCTACTGCAAGTACTAGGCACTTTTCTGTGACATACTCTGCATATGCCGATGACGCGACCTTTTGTGTAAGGACAAACGCTCAATTCGACATCTTGCTCCAGATTTACGATCAATATTCTTCATGTTCAGCGGCATCACTTAATACATCCAAGAGTGCAGGCCTATGGAGCGGAGCGTGGGCCTCTAGGACTGACACCCCGTGGGGTGCCTCATGGACTGCTTCATCCCAAAAATTCCTTGGGGTCCATCTCGGAGTCCGTCTTTCTGCTCAAAATGAAACATGGAATGCTCTCAGAACACGCCTTACTCGAACTGCTGCATTCTGGCGAGGTTCCCAGTTTTGTACTTCTTACTTCTCAAGAGCTAGAATAGCTCAGACTTATATTCTTTCACCATGCCTATATGCATGGTCAGCAGAACGTATGCCCATTTATCACCTCAATGAAATCACTCGAATCATCTCAACGATAATATGGAACAGGTACCATTGGATCCAGGTCTCCACTCTCTGTCGTCGAGTCACTGATGGAGGTATTTCACTGCTGGAAGTTCGCACCTACTATAAAGCACATAAAGTGGTTTCTTTCCTGCGGCTACTAAGTGCACCAGAGTCGCCAGTTACGCTCGTTAGAGATGTCATGATATCGCCTAGGAATCCCCGAATCACTTTCATCACGTATCTTCTAATGGATCAATCTCCTTTTTTTCATTCTAAACTTTCCCCTTTCTACAAAGAGGTCCTTTCCTTTCTCCGTTCTCTACCCCTCTTCCGTGCTCCACCGGCTTCCACCACTGAACTATTAGCTGAGCCCCTGTTCTTTTCTTCCATCCTTCATCCCCCTAATGCTCCCTACTTTACTGACCTTTACTGGCTCCCCGCCGGAATAGTATCTGTTCAGGATCTAATTTCTCCAGATCTTTCTTGGAAACCCTTCTCTGATCTGTCCCCCCACATCTCCCCTACCTCTTCCTCTCTTTCGCTGTATGATTCCTTCCGTTCTTCAATCATTACCCTCTTCCCTAACCTTGCCTCTCAAGCTGGGTTAACTCTTGTTCCCTCTGCCTCTTTTCTTCTTCCCTTTTTCCTTTCCGTTCGGGGCTCATTGCTTCCTCTCTCCAGTTTTTCTGTCTCGTCTCTTTACCGTTGTCTCATTGATCCACTGTATGCTACACCATTGATGATTCCAGATGTTCCGAATGTCGCCCTTTCACATGTGTGGTCCATGTCTAATTCGCCACTATCTATTCCAGCAGAAAGAAACATCCAATGGTTGTTTCTTCATCGGCGGTTACCAGTTCCTACCAAATTATTCAGGATGACGCTTGTTGATTCGCCTAACTGCATGTTTTGCTCTACGATTGCGGATGTAAATCATGTGTATCAACATTGCACAGTGCTTCTTCCCTTGCTACATCTGACCTTCACTACTGCACAGTGCCTTAGTACTAATGATCTCTCCTTCTCAGCCTATAGCACGCTACTCAGTTCAAGTACTCCGCCTATTCCTATATCAGAGTCATGTGCTTATGTATTCATATTAGCAAAACATGTGATTTTTTGCTACTATCAACAGCTACGTTCTACCCCTATACAGCCTACCATCTTTCAGGCGGGAGCTGCGATGTGCAGTCAGTTCCGGAACAGAATGATTTCACGCTTGAGGCTTGCTTTCACTGTTGCTAAGGCTGCGAATCGAATCCCACACTTTATGTCAGTGTGGTCACCTTTTCGTCAATGGTTTTCTGGTCCATCAGAAGACCTTAGACTTTTGTTCTGACGTCTGTGAAATTGTTTGGACTAATTGAAGTATAGTTTTGTGATTATCGTGTTCTTAGGTGCCCTTGTCATAATCGCTTCTTAATGTTACTGCACGTTTGCATGTTTCTCACCAACAAGGTCCTGTAGGTGAGTTTCTTGTTATACCACAGGCACTTAGAATAAGTTTAAAGTTTGTTTTTTTTTTGTTTTTTTCGGCACTTTCCTTATGTCTGCCGGGCTTTATAATATATTGTTTTTGCTCACGGTGCTAAGCAACTGCTTGAGAGTGTTTAAATTGTCTTATTGATTTTGCACAGTGTGGTTTCTGATCATGTTACATGTACATAATGTGATATGATCAGTCGATTACACCATGTTCTGCAAGGTTTAGCACTTTTGTAGTGCAGGGGGTAATTGTTCATCATTCGGTTATTTGTACTGTACCTGAAGTATAGTTGCTATGCCAAAAGCTCAGTTTTGTATATACTAATGTACTTTTCTAATTGCACTGTAAAATTTATGTTTGGCACATTTCGCATGTTGGGTCACGATTACATGTCTTAAGTTTTATGCTCATGGTGCGGAGCAAACGCCTTGATAGTATTTCAATTATATGTTAATGTTACACAGTGTGGTTTTTCTCATGTCACATGTGCCTAATAGGAAATAATCAGTCTATTAGATAATGTTCTGCGCTGTATTGCATATTTGCTGTACAAAGAGTCAGTTTCATATTTTCATTATTTGTATTGTACTCGAAGTATAAATTTTCTGTAAAACGCAAGTTCTGTTTGTACTAATATACTTTACTCTTTGCACTGTGAAATTTACAGTTGTACCATGGAATTGTAATTCCTTATTAGTGTCTTCCCTATGCCGTTGCATCTTGTGTACATATGTTGTTGTTCATTAAAAGTTAATCTATAGCACTGTGATTGAGGCACTTGTTTAAGCCTAAGTAATAGTTCTTTTTGTAATTTGACAGCGTTTCACAAGAGAGATATTGCATTCAATTTGTATAGAGTTCACACCATCATTGTGGATAGATCATTTATTCGCTTATCTTTCAGATACTGAAAAGTATAAACCTTCTGCTATTTTCTTCTCTTTTCTTCTTTTTTTCAAGATTGCTCAAAATATACATGTTTGTTTTTGCACTGTAAAATTTATAGTTATACCTTGTACTGGTGTTCACCTATTAGAGATGGCACTCTGCTGATGCACATTGCGAACATATGTTGTACATAGAGTAAGTCAACCCATCAGTCCAGTATTGTCAGTGTTATGAATTTGCTTACATTGTATATAGTGCATCCACATAATGTAAATATCTCATTGTCATTGTAAATAGGTCATCCACTTGTTTATCTTTTGGTAACTGTTAAGCACAGGCCATCTGTATCTTCCTGTCCATGTTTGCTCCAAATAAAAAAATTGTTGAAGCTCACGGTGGTTGTTAAACCTCCAAAAAAAAGTTCTGATCATTAGCTGGTAAACGTAAAGAATATCCATGTGAGGTTGTTTTGATTCGGTTACTTGTACTGTTCTACTGTCGTTATGTTAGTTTACAGACTTTGGAACTTACATTTGAGCTATTATTTCCAGATAATTGTGCTTTTCATTTTTGGTTCGGGTTTAACGATCCTTGGATGTTACGAGGGGTTGTATATATCTTAGCTAGAGAGATTAATTCCCGGTAAGGGAGAGAAATAATCTCAGAAGAGCAGGAATTGAAAAGGTAAAATACGTAGTCCTTTCCAATCCAGGAATTGGAAAGGTAAAATACGTAGTCCATCCCAATCCCTTATCTACAGGTACGAGTAACTAACAGTTTGTGACCTGAACTATTCTACCACTGGACGACTACTTGCACTTTCCTATGTTTAGATATTAGTTAAGAGACATTCAGAACCTCCATTTAACAGTTTGGCGATCATATCGCCCAAAATGCCGGTGCGCACAGACCACCACAGCCGCCCGAACCGCTCAACTACAGTAAATAGAATTTCCTGCCACCACATTTTCTTTTAATTTACATGACCTCTGAGAGATTAGCAGAAATAGTACTCAGTCACCGTGCTGTCACTGAACAAAGACGTGAATCTGGATTGAGTTGGTTTCTTTCAGGGAGATATCGTTCACTTCCATATCGTCACATCTTTTCTCAGTGGAAGAATACAGTGATAGCTCCTGGGAAACGTCTGAAGGTAAATTCATATCAAGCCTACAGATCAAAGGTTCGTGAGGTAACCCAGAATTAACCCTTTTTGCGTTAATTTGTAAGAGGAACACAAAAAGTAGAAAATTAGCAACAGATAGTTTCGAGACATACGGTGTTCTGGGAGTAACACGATTCTAGGGTACTGGTAATTTACGATTAAATTGTTCTTCTTTAGTTACAAGTACGTTATCACGGTTTGATATGAATTCAGTGAAGCAATAACATTTTCACGCAAGATGTTTTCATTACAGTGGCATGGTCCTAAGAGCCATACAGAGATTGACACAGCCACCTCTTCCATTAATTTTTACACTGAAACGGCTGTGGTAACAGTTCGCAAAATGAGTCAACGTCAAGGAAAGATGCGCTTTCTAGTTGCATCGTGAGTGATTTGATCAATTAACTGCTTCCTTGCAACACGTGATTACAAAAGTTTCAGTTTCTTACCAAACAGCTTGTAAATACATAGTCGAGTTACATTATTGTGACAATCTCCTACTTTTGACGTCAACAGCGCGTAGCCAATGAAAGATGGCACGTGTTGTGAGCTGGCTTGGAGGGTGTACAAGGTGTACTGTATACAATCTAAAAACATATCCCTCGTTGCTCTCATGAATAAAAAGAGCAATTTATCAGATTTGCAAAAAGGGATTATTAGAGGTTTTCGGGGCAAGGGTGGCTGTGTTTCTGAAACAGCGCAGTTTGTAAATAGTTCGCGTGCTGCCGTGTTTAAAGTGTATCGTGATTGGAGAAATAGCACCATTGCGAATAAACGACATGGAAATTGCGGTGCACCACGTGCCGTTGATGTAAGAGGTCAACGTCGGCTTCGATGGTGTGTGAAGGCCGCTACAGTGCAGCAACTCACTGGCCGAATGAAACAGAAAGTTACCGTAAGTGTGTATAAAATGGCAGTTCCGCGAAAAGGATGGTCACTGCACCTATGCTAACGAAGATGCATCGGCAGAAAAGGCTTACATTTGCATAGCAGTATCAGAATTGGACTTCCGCTGATTAGCAACGGATAGCCTTCTCCGATGAGTCACGTTTTCTGCTTCGTCGAACGGATGAACGTTGACGTATAGGGTGAGAAACATCGGTGAAGAAAAACTCTTAAACCATTGCTGGATATACATGAGCTGGTGGGTGCAGCTTTATGGTCTGGGGAATGTTTTCGTGGCATTCCCTGGGTCCACTCATACCTGTGGAAGGCACTATGGACGGAATTCGTTATGAATCCATCCTTGCAGATCTCGTAAACCCAATACATGCTGATTGTCTTCCCTGGGGCGGATGGAATTTTCCAGCACAACAATGCGAAGGGTCGCACATCTAGAAATGTCCGAGAATGGTTGGAAGTGCACGATGAAGACTTAAAGTACTTCTCTGGCGCCCTAATTCCCCAGACTTAAACCCAACTGAGCATCTGTGGGACCACCTCGATCGTGTTTTTCGCTCTATGGATCCTCCACCACGCACTCTGCAGCTGCTGTCAGATGCACTGCAGTCAGAATGGCTCCACATGCCTGTGAACACCTTCCAGCACCTTAGTGAGTCATACCGAGCCCGTCTATCTGCTTTCCGCGCTATACACGGCAGTTACTATGGATATTATCTGATGGTCTCAATAATGTGACTCGACCGTGTATATAAAATAAAAAATTATTGAATTAAGAAATGAATTAATTTCGACTCTCTCTTCCAGTGCGAAACATAGTGGGATCATCGTCCGCCAATCAGTATCAGTCAGTGTCTGAAGTTCATACGGAGAGTACTTATGCTACGTTTTATATGGTAAGTTCAATTCTATCTTGTAGTTTGGTGAGGTTGCGCGGACGTTACTTACATTCCTAAGAAGAAGTATTCTTAATTTTTTCTGATGCAGTTAGGAATTTCTGAATAGATGAAATATTTGTTTATTAGACTAATGCTCATTCCACAAAAGAAATTCAAGGGATGTTTCGGAACGTTCTCCAAAGAAAAATCGCATTCTGGGGAAAGAAACTCTCTTCAGCGGAATATTTTCACCTGTCTCGGAACAGTAGTTCTGTGTCCTTAAATACGGTTTAGAATAACTTCCTTGTAATAAATTTTTGACTTTTAAAGGATAATTATGGCATTATAATTATGTCGACTGGTCGTTTGAACACGAAGAAATGGTTTTCGATCTTCGTTAAGATTTTGTAGTAAAGTGCAGTTTTAGAAAAGATATTGACTCAAGGAATAATCTTATATGCTATACACCTAGGGTCTGTCCTTTGCATTGCATTTCTTTACTCGAAAATTGCACCCTTTGTAATACAATTTACAATAAATAAAACTTAAGATTCTTCTTCACGTAAGCTTGTGTTACCTACGGTTGTATTCTAAATTTCTTTTCATATTTCTGCTCTATCACTGTCTTTTTAGGAATGCTCTCGGCTTCCCACTGCAAATTTTCCTTGTCCATCTACGTCTTCTCTGTTCCGATGCCATTTTCCGGTTTTCGTTTTCTCTTTTCTCCGTACATCTTGTGCTTTCTTTTCGGCTAGAGAAAGTTGGAACTCATTTCTATTTAATCAGTTTAACGCGAACAAATGCGTCTTTTACTTTTTCTGTCTTTCAATGTATCCGACGTTTTCTTCTTTAATCGCTTAAGGTAATTCCAAGAATAATTAACTACGTCCTTCACTGTATTGGTCGAATATTATAAAAGTAGTTCGTATTTAATAACCACGTGTCTCCAATATATGTATTTTAATATTGGAAGGCTGCATAGGTAAAATGTTTTTCTCTCAATTATGATGTTCTTGAACACGTCATTTCCATAAAGGATCTAAATTTGCTGCATTCTCCTATAAATTTCTTGAAAAAGAGAGCAATATTTTTTGAAAGGGTTAAAAAAATTGGGCTTTTGTTTGGTTATTATTTAAGACTACTTAGTATAATTTCTTGTGTTTACTTTTGATTTTTTTCTTCGTTTATTTACATTCCGGAAATTATGCTTTTAAAGTTTAAATAAGGAAGCATTTTATTTTAAATTTCTTAAATAATATGTCGTAGTTAGATGTTGTAACCAATGGTTAGAAATAAGCTCATTACACGGCTTTAGAAGTCATTCACTTTTCTACAGGTTCCAGTTTTCGCAACAAAGATTTCAAAACCAGAAAACTGAGGAATAAATTGAAGACGAACGTAATATTATGGAGTGAATACATCACAGCCACACGAATAACCAAAAACCAGAGGCAGAGAATGGTCTGTTGAACCAATACTTTAACTAGATGTGAGGTACTACACAGGTAAAGCACGTGTCAAGACAACAAATCTGCAGGGATACATTCCGTCAGTGTAGCTTAATTGGGAGAGCAACCTACTCCGGAGTGAGGAGGCGCGAATTCGATACAGTCACCACTGGCAAATTTGTTTTTTCATATGGAAACTACAAACTAGACGGTATTTTCGCCCTGAAAACTATTATTTGGCATTAATAATGTGTGATGCAAACAACGACTTAATTATGATTGCATATCGAAAGGGTTTAAAGGTTCTTTCTCTTGCTTCCCGCTTTCCTTCAATAATTTATGAAAATATACAGTATAAATATGTATGTACCCAGCAAACACAGTGTTGCTGGGCCAGCACTGGCAGCCAGCAGTGACCCAACAATATGTTGCCGCTGCCCAACCGTCAATAAAATGTCCCGGTGGCCATCACATGGGCCTCCAGTACAGGCCGTCAGCTGGACAACAGTTGGCACCCCATGAGTTTTCATAATGCCAGAACAGGACAATACGTTATCCATCACCGGCAGTAGCTGCCACAAGCGGCGCTTAAACGGCCCTGCAGGCACGTGCCATTAACGATGGCTAACTTAATCTGGTCCGCTAGTTTCCCTGCAGTGGAAGCCGGCAATCACGTGACGTAACCGATGGCTTACCGAATCTTGTCTGCCAATTTCCCAGCAGTAGCCATTTAAAAAATGATAACCGCAGTTTCCCAAAGGCACAACTACTTTTTCCCCCTAGGAAATTTCTGCATTACGTTACGGCGCAGGGAAAATTTTCTCAACAGCTCCTGAAAAACATCCGTGTGGATCTGCCTGGACTGTCTGAAGCAACGACTGTCTGCATGTGAAGCAAGCGCTCGAGCACCTAGACTGTTTTGCCACGCACGAGCCCGTGCTTCTCTCTGCGTGATGTGTAATGAGTGGTTCTCCTTTTAATTTTACAATATTGCGAGGTATTTTTCATAAATGTCCGTTTCATGTAATTCATGAATTTATTTTTTCAGCGTAGCGATTCTTTTTATTAACCTTAAGGGAACTTCACTTATTTATAGCGAGTGTACCAACTTAAAGGCGCTTTCCAAAATTTTGCGCTGTCCTTGTGGTCTTCAAAGGCGATTATTTAATTTATAAATTTACCCGTTCATGTCACATTCTGTTACATTTTTAATGTTGTGACTTTCTTTTCTACGGTCCGAAGCTACATTTGTTCTAAAGAGGAAATATATTTTATTTTACTTGAATTTATTTTTAGCAGCAAATTCCTCCAGTCTTGTGTATTCAACCCATGGATGAGTACATTATATCCACATAGCGTTGTTGTTTTTTTTCTTTAAATAATTGATAAATTTTGTACGCGTATAATTCTTATTTTTTCCCCAACATAATGAATTTTTAATGTTTTTCCGGGACTTTTGTTTCAAGCGATTTAGGATATGTTAAAACGAAATATTACACAGAAATTATTTCATGTTGTTCTTCGGAATAGTGTGGGTGTGTTCCATGTCTGTCTGTATTCTCGATTGTTTGTGTGTCAGTGCAGGAATTTCGCTACGAAATGAGTTTCTATAAATGCATGAGAGTAATTGACTATTTCTTATAGTTCATTAATAATTAATTATACAATTTTCTTTCGAAGGTAACCTTCGTCGATGTGGCATTTCATTACGAAATTAATTCGCCTTTCTACCTATGTCTTTTTTCTTAACATCCACTAAAATAACACGGTGGCGATAACGTCCTCAACTAACTGGAACCACGAGAAACACCACACGCGTTGCTTCTGCGCATGCGCAGTTCCGTTGCCTCCACCTCGTGTTGAGGTTGCTTCAGTTGCCAGGTACGTCTCATTAGTGGCACTTGTTTGAAAACCTGTAATTCACGGCGATGTTGCAGTCAATAGCTGCCAACTGATGGCGCTGCCACCAAAGGGCCGCTACCGTGCCGTGACCGGCATATTTCAGCCAGCAGTGACCCATCACTGCCAGCTGATGGCGAGCGGTTTCTCAACACTTGTGGTTTTGCTAGGTATGCACTTCTCATTAAAACAAATTACCATACCCAAAAAGAATCCCGCGTGTTCGATATAAAGCTGCGTGCTGTAAAGTGGTGGTGAAAGAAAAATAACGAACACATTTGTAGCCACTTTAGTGCTTGAGTGAAGCGTAAAAACAAAGCGATCCATGATTGCCTTTCTCTGCACTGCCAACCGGTTAGGAAGAGCTTCACAATGTCTCCCCATGATGTCCTGGTCGTTGGGATTCTTCATAACTACTCTAATTGCAGCTCAAAAAAATACATGTTACACTTTTCTTAATTATGCTTTCAGACGTCGCATTACGATGCCTTAAATGTGCTTACTAGGCGACGAATATAGCAATTTGGCCGGCTATGCTAGTAGGGGAAAGTTGGCATACTCATTTGAACAACCATGCAAATATGCATTCTATTATTATCTTGATAGTTCATAACATGCGTTTCTGATGTTATGAACGAAAGGTAAGGCACCAGGGCTGAGAACGGGGCCAACATATAGCTAGACAGTTGAGGTAGTATCTACGTTTACGAACGAGAAATGACTGATTCTCGTAAGAGATACAGACCCACGCAATATCTCACTATCTTGCACTGCATGGTTCCGTACGACAAACAACGTGGAAGCTGTTCCACAGATACACTGCCAAACGCGAATGCGGCCATTGGTTTATCTCAAACAGATGACGTTAAGACGACATTTCGACATTCGACAAGCCATCAGATCATTTATTTTGAAGAGAGATATATGCCGCTCCTCTGACACAGTGTCTAAGCGCTGGCTTCTGACCATTCGTCCATGAAGGGGCTGGGTTCGAAATCCCGGTGAGGCATGGATGTTATGTTTGTCTTACGGCACTGGCTCACTCCCTTTCCTGGAACCAGTGGCCCTAACTTAGGAACGGGAGACAGCTTATAGCCCAGAGATGCAGGTAAAGACTTATTAATTATTTTGCGAAATGGATATCTGTCTGGAAATCGCGTTTTTGGCACTGACAGTAACCCGGAAAATCCGCAAACAATGCGATCTGAAGTCACTCAAAGATGAACGGATCCTGAACGGCGAGATGAAATACCGATCTTACAGCAGCCCCCAAGTGTTCAGGAATCAAGTCTTAAATCGCTTGCAATTCTCAGTGTGACCACCCTGTTTCACTAGGCGAATGATAAGACCTTCATTAAACTCAGTGAGTTAAAAACGGATACAACCTTCGATGGTAACCACATATACTAATCAGGTTCGTTTTCCTAATATATTAGTCTCCATCCCCAACAACGTTCTTCCCTACAGCTAATGAAATCGGGGTCATCTTCCGGGTTTTAAATGTAGCCAGGCACAAGGTTTTCGCCGATCTGGTGGCGCAGTGTCTTAAGTGCTTGTTTCCGACCATTTATCAGAGTGGATCCTGATGAGACATGCGTAGTGTATTTATCTTACGGGACTGTTTCTTTACAATTCCTGGAAATAGTTGCTCTAAATCAGGGGTGACAAAACCTTTTCGAGAGTGTGTGCCCAAATTGACGATGAACTCCTGAAGAATTATCTCGCGTGCGTCGGTAATTTTGAGCAGCGGATCACCATTATTTATTCACTATAAATTCAAAAATGGGAGAAGAGAAACACAAGCAGAGCAAAGTCATAACGAACGCTTACTTGTATTATTATCTAAATATGTACTAATGTGTACACTAACTGTGCTAGAATTTCAAAAGGTCTCATGCGATGTGATATGTTCTTGCTATCATCCGGCTGGCGCCAACACACGTGAGAATTCTCCTGTGAACTCTTATCACTGTCTTTTCGGCGCTAGCAAGGTGCGGAAGTGAAACAGCCGGTCTGTCCTTCCTCCTGGTCCGGAAAAGAAGGTGATTAGGCGTTACACCGTAATCGTTGAACACTCCGCTATTTACGTCTCCTATAATGTCCCACACAGTTACAGCTAGGGAGAATCTTTTCGCGCCTCGGCTTATACGAACCCAAACAAACTGCCATGTTCTCGCTGTCTGAATGAGGGCCTTCTTTTAAGGTAATTCGCTTGAAATGCATTAAACTGAACATTTTCTGAACTCTAACTAAATGTGTCAGAGCTATCTTGAACATTCAAAACTCGAAAAATATCCTTTGTAACAAATGGGTGTAGCTTAGGGAACCAAAAAACGTCAGTGCATGCAGCATGGCAACAACACCTTTCCGCTTGCTAACTTGTTCACACCTGCCAGAAGTTCTCCTCTGCTGCACTAAATTAAACCTTTAAGCGGCCGATGCACCGAAACCAAATGGTGCCCAAAGTTTTCTACGAACCCCAAACGGAAATATTCATACAGCAGCTGAGTTTTGCGGATGGTACGACAGAACAACTGTCCTCCCCACCTCCGCATCTCAGCAGTACAGACCATAAACCTATCACAGGCGATAAGCTCTCATTTCTAGTAATTTATTCTGCACTCCACTGTCCAAGGTAATGTGTGGAGGGTTGGTTTCCCTGACACTGACGTCGTGCCCTGAGTAGAAACAAGTGAATCAAACATCTTCTCTCTCCTTTCTATAATACATTTGTCTCCATTGCTATATTCCCTTCAGCAGGTAATCAGTCAGAAAAGATTAGTGTCAATTATCCCTCTAAATAACCACTTTGAATAACAAAGCTAAGGGAAAAGCAACACTTTCTGATACGCAGGTTCACTCGCTCCAGCCGCATTTGGCCCACTTCTTATACAGCGTATATACACTGAAGAACAATTGAATTAGAGACAGCTGGAGTTATGCAAATGTGGCGCTGTGGGCGGCCCTGTAAACGGAAACGACATGACGTATGCAGCGATCCACCAATAAAAGGACTGAAGCGACGGGAATCGGTAAGAGTCGGACGCAGTATGAGTAAGACGAAGAATCTAAGCGCATTTGATCGCGGGCAAATTGTCGGGGCCCGACGAATGGGTCACTCCATCTCGGAAGTCGTGCAGGCACTGGGTTTTTCACGAGCCACTGTGTCAAGAGTGCACCGTGAGTACACCGAATCCGGTAAAACCATCCCTGCAAGGGTCAACTGCCGTGGACGTTTGGATGAGCGGGGTCATCGTCGGCTAGCTCGCATTGTAACAGCGGATAGACGGGACATAGTGCAAGAAATCACTCGGCAATTTAACGCTGCTGAACAAAAGCGTGTAAGCAGCCACACCATTCAGAACCATCTCCTCGCTATGGGGACAGAAGCCATCCTCCCACGATGGTACCGCTGCTGACCGCACATTACAGGGTGCAAAGATTAGCATGGGCGCGGGAACATCGCCACTGGACCCTAGACATGTGGAAAAATGTTGCCTGGGCTGATGAGTCGACATTAACGTTGGTACATGCGGATGGTACGATACGAGTACGGTGCAAACCACATGAAGAAATGGATCCTTCTTGCCAGGAGGGTACTCTTCAAGCTGTTGGGGGTGGCATTCTCGTCTGGAGACTATTTACGTGGACTGAAATGGGACCCCTGGTACGTGTGACATCGTCCCTCACAGGTCAACGTCACCGGGATATCCTGGACGACCGTTTGCTGCCATTTGTGCGTCTTCAACATCCCACTGGGAACCTCATTCTGCAACAAGGCAATGCAGCGTGCCATTGCTCCCGAATTGTATCCGAATGGTTGGATGAACACTCCTACGACATTACCTCGCTTCCCTGGCCAGCTAGGTCACCTGACCTTAATCCCATCAAGCACATCTGGCATGCCATCGAGAGAGATGTTCGATGCTCTGACCCCCCTCCATCAAATCTTCGTGAACTGTGGTAGCTTGTTCAGGGGTCGTGGATCCGTATGGCTTCCCAACGCTTCCGGTGTCTTGTCGAGTCCATGCCGAGACGAATCGTCGCCGTCATCAGGGCGAAAGGTGGTGCTACACGTTATTAGACAGGCATCTCAAGTTCAATTGCTTTTCAGTGTTTTCGTTTCAGCTCATTTCAGCCCGTTTTGCTAACCCCGAGTCAATTTATCCCAGCCAAGTTAAAGAGTTAAATACGGATGACTGCTTACAGCCCTTAGAGCTGCTCATGATGGCTATTAAACACCGTAATACATACAAAATAGAAAGATCCGCGATTTTCCCTTCGCTTCCTTGCATCAGTGTATCCGCACGTCCATGTAAATATCCAGTTACCTAGCTTTTTTTTTTCTTTGATGAGGTGTGCCTTTATGATACCTTCAATTTCTGTAGTGTTCTTTTTAATAGCAATGTATATTTTAAATTAAAAATATTGCCGGTTCTGGTAAACTACACTTATTTTATACCAATATCTGTATTATTATGATTTCCCTAGGAATTGAACTATTAAATATTGCGTGCATGAGTAAGTGTTCAAGTAATGGAAACGGACAGTGGAATCTGCTGATTATTAGGTTTGCTTAGAAAGGGAAAGGCTGTTATTTAGCATGATTGAGATAAGGCGTACGGAAAACATACAATAAAAGAAAATTGCGGCGATTCTTGGAATTCCGGATAAGTATTGTTTCACGTCTTCCACCCATAACTTTAGCTGTACGTTTTTCTGAGGGGGTGGTACTGGAACCATGCTCTTAGTGCTCTAAAGGAGATCACACACCACTGTGTAAGAATCGAATGCCCTTTCTGCCTGCGTGCCTGTTCACATGATGACCATGTCCCGCATACCATAGCTGGATACCGCAAGCGTTTCTTTTCCACTACTCCTCGCCCCCCCTCTCTTTCTCTGTCTTCCTCCACAACATCTCTCTATTGTTTCACAGGCAATTGATCTCACTGCTCCAAATGATGCAGAGGGATGCTATGCACTCTCTTCTCTTCCGCAACGGAGGGCTGGAACGGCTATTTGCAGGCTCTATCCTCTCTTTAATTTTCTTCCTATTCTTATTTTCTTTCCATCTCTTTTCTTTGCTACTTGGCCTCTGTTTTGAGTCCCGCAGACTGTTCCCTTACCCAGATCACTTTTATTTCTCTTCTTTTAGCTATCGTTCTTTTCTTTCTTTCTTTTTTCTTGAGCTTGTTTTTTTTTTATAACATTCTTCTTTTCTTTGCGTTCTTTACTTTTTTTACTCCTCTGTTATCGCCGCCAGTGCGTTTCCTGGCAGTGGGAAGGGAAATGATCGTACATCGACGTAATCAGGATAGTTTTGGCATTACCAAAACGCAATTAAAAGAGGCTATGAATGAAAAAGCTTTGTACTGATACGGGAGAGTGCGACCAATAATTTAGAGAACCTGATTTTAATTCAATTACATTGGTGCTGAGTGTTTTTTGCTTTGCGCAAAAAATCACTATAGCTAATTCGAAAAACTTCTTGAAACTGTTAAAACATTAAGTGCACTAAAAGTAATTGTTTGCCATTTAGAACAAATGATTATTTATGAGGTGAAAGTTATTTGAAGAAAATAAAATTAAATTTTACTTTAAATCTTGAAGTAGTTTTTACAAAATAATAATTTGTAATTTAATTAGGCGGGGTTGACATTTGTCAAGGAGAGGCGATATGTTGTGCATCACCTGACCTTGCATCCCATATATATTACCACAGCCTCTCCTTGACAAATGTCAATTCCGCCTTCTCGTGGTACATCCCGTTCCCACTGAAGGGGCTCTGATGACCGCCAATAGCGGTATAACTATACCATCGGGGTTAGAGGAAATGCTACCCCACACTCACCAACCCGTTTGGCCAGCGCGGTGAGTTATGGCTAAACCCCTCCAAAATGACTACACAACTTAAATCTTGGCTCTTAGTCTCCGGCAGCTGGAATGTACCTGGCTAAATCAGTAGCCAGTGCGACATGAAGGCAGAGGGTGCTAAGAATACCCGGAGGACCGGACTAAGCTGCGATCTGATGATGACTTTGGTTACTTTCAATGGACGCTCTCTATCTTTTTATTCAAGGCTCATTGAATTGGATATCCAACTCTCAAGAAGATATCAGGCTCAGATTATTCAAGGTTATGCACCCACCACGAGTCATCCTGAAGAAGAAATTGAATAACTTTATGAGGAAATTCGTCCTCTAAATAATAAGGGCAAGCAGCACTTGAAGATCATTATAGGAGATTTCAATGCGAAAATAGGGCAATGGCAACAGAACGAAACTTCAGTAGGTAAATTCGGTCACGGCAACAGAAACCATCGTGGAAATACTCTCGTAGAGTTTGCAGAAGCAGAAGGATTTTTCATCATGAACTCCTTTTTCAAGAAAAAGCTTCAAAGGAAATGGACACGGAGGCATCCCAATGAGTTGACAAGTGAAACTGATTTTATTATGTGTAAAACGAAATTTGTCATGGAAGACTGCAGTGTGCTAAACAAGTTAAACACAGGTAGTGACCACAGAATGGTAAGATGTAAGATGCACCTCAATGCTAAACTCGAGCGTGGCAAGTTCATAAAACTAACAAAGTGTATTGATACGACGAACCTTAAGAAACATCATAATACCTTCAAACTCGAACTGCGGGACAGATTCTCTGCTCTAGAAGGTCGAACGTCGGAAGAAATGGACATCTCTGAAGTTAACAGAAAACTAACCAAAGCACTTATGGAAACAGCAACAAAGTTAGCAGGTACTAAGAACAAGTTGCATATGAACAAATTATCAGGAAAAACCAAAAATCTGATGCTAAAATGAAGAGAGATGAAAACAACTAAAGAAGATGCGACTTCCAAAGTGAAATATATAGAGCTATGCAAGACAGTACGAAAAAGTATCACTGAAAACGTAAGGAAATTCAACTGTGAACTAGTGAGAGAAGCAATTGAAAACAACCAAAGCCTGAAGAGAGCAAAGAGAAATCTCAGTAAGGGAAGAAAACAGTATGTGGCACTGAGAAAAAAGATGGTTCTGTAACGAGAAATAGACGCGAAATTTTGACAAGAGTGTTGACAAGAGTAAAATATTTCTACTTAAAACTGTATGAAAGGGATGATACATGTACTCCAGACATTACAGAAGGTACCAGTACCAGAGTTCTTCCAGTCATTCCAGCAAAAGTTGCGCATGCAATCAAGAACAACAGAAGTTGCACATCCAATCAAGCTCCAGGAGAAGATGGCATTACGGTAGACGTCATACAAGAAGCAAATGGAGAAATTGAAACAGTCGCCAAAATTTTCACTAGATACCTTAATGAAGGGAAGATTCCGGAGGATTGGAACAATATTACAATGATCCTGCTACATAAAAAGGTGACATTGAGGATCTTAGGAACTACAAACCTATCAGGCTATTATCAGTAGTTTATAAAATCTACACTAAAGTTCTTTGACACCGCTTGAAGGTAACACTGGACACGGCTCAACCGAGAGAACAAGCTGGATTCAGGAGTGGCTACAGCGCTATAGATCATATCCATGTACTGAGATAACTAATTGATAGAGAGAGGGAATATGAATTCCCATTACGCATGGCTTTTATAGGTTATAAAAACGCCTTTGGTTCTGTGAAACCATCAGGAGATACACTGGCCTTGAAATCCCGCGGTATTGAAGATGCATACATTAATATTATTAATATCATCTATGAAAATGCAAGTGCAAAGATTCGGCTATTTAAGAATACAGCGCCCATAAAAATTGGAAAGGAAGTGAGACAAGAGGACACCATATCTCCCAAACTCTTTAATGCCACAGTGCAAAGTGTCTTTCAATCACTGAACTGGGAAAAACAAAGGGATAGGGATTAATGGAGATTATCTAACCCACCTTCGTTTTGCTGATGACGTAGTAATTATCGCAACTACCCCGTAAGAGTTGCAGAGTATGATCCAGTAACTTGCTGACAAGAGTAAAGAAGGGGGATTAAAAATGAACTTTCAGAAGTCAAAAATGCCTACAGTGGAGCAACTCACTGGCCGAATGAACCAGAGTGCTACCAAAAGTGCGTCTAAATTACCTTATGGGGATCTACCGGAAGTGTGTTCAGCGAGCCCTGCTGCGTATGGGGCTCCGATGCAGACGGATTGTCACTGCACTTATGCTAACGAAGGTACATCGGCAGAGAAGGGTTACAATTGCACGGAAGTATCGCAATTGGACCTCCGCTGTTTGGCAAAGGTTTGCCTTTTCCGATGAGTCAAATTTCTGCTTCATCGAACGGATCGACGTTGGCGTATAAAGCGAGAAACATCGGAGAACAAACACTCCTCAATCATTACCGGAATACCAGAAGCTGGTGGGGGCAGAGTTATGGTCTGTGGAATGTTTTCGTGGCATTAACTGGGACCACTCATACGTATGAAAGACACTACGTACGGAATTCGTTATGAATCCTTCCTTGCAGACCACCTATACCCATGCATGCTGATTGTCTTCCTTGGGGCGGATGGGATCTTCCTGCTCAACAATGCGACGTGTCACACAGCTAGAAAAATCCAAGAGTGGTTGGAAGAACACGATGAAGACTTCAAAAGTACTGCCCTGCCCCCTAATTCCCCAGACTTAAACCCAATTAAGCATTTGTGGGATCACCTCGATCGTGTTGTTAGCTTTATGGATCCCTCACCACGCACCCTCCACCGGCTGTCAGATGCACTGCAGTCAGCACGGCTCCACATACCACTGAACACCTTCCAACACCTTTTTGAGTCACTCCCAGCCCGTCTGCTTCTGTCAGCGCTGCGCATGGCGGTTACTCAAGATATTAGCTGGTGGTCACAATAATGTGATTCGATCTTGCATAAATGCTAGAATTAATTCATATGACATCAATACTTGATCGTCGACTAGATACACCGAAGAGCCAAAATATTATGACCAGCGCCTATTTATGCAAATCGAAGCAACTGCAGATAAACGACGGCGCATGTGAAGCTCATGAAACGGTATTAATAGCCGCTGTACTGAGCCTTGTCAATCAGTTTTATCCGTGTTATTCAGATGGCAAAGGCAGTGGACTAAAGTAATTTTTACAAAGACCAAATAGTAACTGCCAGAGGACCGGGTCAGAGCATTTCCGAAACTGCAAGGCTTGCGAGGTGCTCAGGGTTGGCCATGGTTATTACCTTCCAAAGGTGTTCCGAGGAGTGAAACCCACGAACCGCCGGCAAGCTCTCGACCAATCACAGCTCTTCTATTCTAGAGGTGAGCGAAGACTATTTCGTTTGGTACGAGCCAAAAGAAAGTATACTGTGGCGTAACTCTCCTGTAATGTGAATTCTGGTGACAGGCGGAATGTGTCACAATACACAGTACATTAAATCCTGCTGTAAACGTGACTGCTAGCTACAGGCCGCTCTGAGTGTCGACGCTAACCTCGTTTCATGGTCTACAATGGAACATGAGCATCAAAACTGGATCTTCAATGATTGGAATAACGTCGTCTGGCACACAATTCAGCTTCTACACCATGTGCACTGCCGGGTACGTGAGCATAGTTTAGGGAAGCGTTGGCGGCAGTATACACCGTGGCACGAAATAAAGGGGTGGAGGGAGTGTAATGCTTTGGGAAATGTTCTGCGGGGAACATCATATTAGCAGGTCATACTGTAGTCATCATATTAGGCAGGTGTTCATAATGTGGTCATCGTATTAGGCAAGTGGTGATAATGTTAGGCAAGTGATTTTTTGGTACAATGAAGATTAAGAATTACAACCGGTATTCTCAAATTTGTGATTAATATTAATATATACGAGAGTTTATTAACGAATTAAGAAATAAGTAACAGAATTTTGCAAATGCGCAAAGTCATAAAAGCGGCATTTATCAATTTCTGCTAATAATTTTAGACACTCTTTCTTAATATTGACGTACACACTAATAGAAATAGTAACTGAATTTTGCGAGTATGGAAATTTGAAAACAACAGTTTTATAAATCGTTACCAACATTTTTACGTAAAGAAATAACATACAGATGTAGAATAAATAAAAAATAAGTAAAATGGTTCGTATAAATAATTTGAGCACCGGTGGTGCAACGGTCTAAGACCTGGCTTTTGATCATTTGTCCGAGAGGGTCTAGGTGATGTATGGATGTTATGTTTATCTTAGGGCACTGGTTTTCTCCCTTCTCTGGAACCAGTGACCCCAAATTAGAGATGGATGACTGCTTATACCCCACCGAGTTGCTCACGGCGGTCCTTAAGCCTTCAAACAAAAGATAACCAGAAATATAAAAAGATCAAGCGTAGTAACATAAACATGACAGAAATGATGTCTAATGCTCTTATATTTTTCACAAGGACATAGACATTATTAGCAGAACAGAGAATGGATTAAGTAAACGGAATAAGTCCGAAATGATTCCGGAAACCTATTTCGTGATATACACTGAAGAGGATTTGAATTAGAGATACCTGTCTAGTAACGTGTATCACCACCTTTCGCCCTGATGACGGCGGCGATTCGTCTCGGCATGGACTTCTGAACAAGACACCGGAAGCGTTGGGAAGCCATACGGATCCACGACTCCTGAACAAGCCCCCATAGTTCACCAAGATTTGATGGAGGGGTGGTCAGAGGCTCGAACATCTCTCTCAATAGCATTCCAGATGTACTCGATGGGAAGGAGGTCAGGTGACCTAGCTGACCAAGGAAGCGAGGTCACGTCGATAGAGTGTTCATCCAACCATTCGGATACAATTAGGGAGTGATGGCACGGTGCATTGTCTTGTTGCAGGATGAGGTCCCCAGTGGGATGTTCAAAACACACAAACGGGAGCAAATGGTCGTCCAAGATATGCCGGTAACGTCGACCTGTGATGGACGATGTCACACATACCAGAGGTTCAATTTCAGTCCATGTAAACAGTCCCCAGACAAGAATGCCACCCCCACTAGCTAGAAGAGTAACCTGCTGGCAAGCAGGATCCATCGCTTCATGTGGTTTGCGTCGTACTCGCATGCTGCCATCCGCATGTACCAACGTGAATCTCGACTCATCAGTCCAGGCAACATTTTCCCACATGTCTAGGGTCCAGTGGCGATGTTCCCGCGCCCATGCTAATCTTTGCACCCTGTGATGTGCGGTCAGCAGCGGTAGCCTCGTGGGACGATGGCTTCTGTACCCCATTGCGAAGAGATGGTTCTGGATGATGTGGCTACTTACACGTTTTTATGCACCAGCGTTAAATTGCCGAGTGATTTCTTGCACTGGAGTCTGTCTATCCGCTGTTACAATGCGAGCTACCGACGATGACCCCACTCATCCACACGCTATTGTCCACGGCAGTTGGCCCTTGCAGGGATACCGGATTCGATGTACTCACGGTGCACCCGTAACACAGTGGCTCGTGAAAATCCCAGTGCCTGCACGACTTCCGAGATGGAGTGACCCATTCGTCGGGCCCCGATAATTTTCACACGATCAAATGCGCTTAGATTCTTCGTCTTACTCATACTGCGTCCGACTCTTACTGATTCCCGTCGCATCACTCCTTATATTGTCGGATCGCTGAATACGTCATGTCGTTTCCGCTTACAGGGCTGTCCACAGCGCCACATTTCCATAGCGCCAGCTGTCTCTAATTCAATTGCTCTTCAGTGTATCATGAAATGAAATTACGAATAGCAATTACAAAATACTGAAGTGCGGAAAAGAAATGCTGAAGAATCGGATTTTTTGAAGAACTCTTTTTGCACTGATATAGTTTCTTCCAGGTGGAAGCCTGAGATGAAATTCTTCCTTGATAGAAACATGATTTGTAAATGACGCGGATAAGCCAATAGTTCAATAGTGTGGCGCCCCTGTGGCTCAGTGGTGTAAGCTCTGGCTTATGATCGTTCGTCCAAGTGAGTTCTGGTTCGACACTCGGTGGGGCTTCTATGTTGTGTTTTTCTGACGGCACTGCTGTCAGCTTTCTCTGGAACCAGTGCCTATAAATTCGGTACAGCTTAGAGCCCGCACTCAATTGCTCGGTGGTCGTTAACCCCCTGACATCCAAACAAATTCAACGGCGTATAACGAATTAAATTTCTCCATCCTATTTGTCCACGCCGGGCATCGAAACCGGGTCCTCTCACTCCGAAGTAAGACGCTCTACCAACTGAGCTACGCGGACGTATGCTCTCGCTGCTATCTGCCTTTATGCCATGTGAGTCCTGCAGCTCAGGCACGTCACAGGTGTTTCTTTAAATCTTATTCATTTGAGTGTGTAGGCACCAAGAATCGAGAAAATTAAAATATTAACACTTTATTTTTACTAATATAAATGTATCCCTTAAATTGCACATTTTCGTTGATTTGAATACGGGTAAATTATTGTTTTGCCTGTACTTGCTTTTGGTGGATTGCGTTATCAATATTAATGGCTTAATCGCTTGGCAAGAGACATAATACAGTGAAACCACCAAGGACAGACACCTTCGAGCACCGGCAAATTTTGTTTCTTACAATGAAACCTCTTAACTGCCGTTAAATCTATTAAAAGCGGCGAGCGGTATAGGATAAGAAAGACACGAAGAATATGATATTTCTAGACAGAAATGTAACTCGGGGAAGGTGAATTAGTTTACAGTGGATACAATGCTGTGCTTAAGGGAAAAGAAGAGAATTAAAAATTTTAAGCTCCCATGTATGATCTCTAATCCCCCCGACGGACTACAGGGTGTCTTCTGGAATGTTTTCCATGAAAGGTGGTATCTAATGGTGTGGTTCCTGTGAGTTATCTTCCTTCTTTACGGAGCGAGGTAGGCTAATTATACAGTAACACTTCACTGTCTAACATTCCTCTTTCTCTCTTTTCTACGGCGTACTCTAACCCTAATATCCTAGCTTGCTATTTCTAAGGCATGTTTGAAATCAGACGTAATTGCTTGACAAGAGATATGATACAGAGGAATAAGATACAAAAGGAATAAGGTAAGCATATTTTTAAACATAACTGCGCTTCGAGGAAGATGAATTGTTTTACGGCGGATACAGTGTTTTATGTGAAGCGAGTTCCAGTTCCTGCGTATGTTCCCTAATCCCCCGACGGACTATGGGGTGTTTTCTGGAATGTTTTCCATGAACGGTGGTATCTGTGTGTTTGGTTCCTGTAGGTTCTCTTCCTGCTTTACGGCCAGCTAATTATGCAGTTACACTTCACTGTCTAACATTTTCCTTTATCTCTTTCCTATAGCGTACCATAACCCTAATCTCCTAGCTTGCTATTTCTAAGGCCTGTTTAAAACCAGACGTAAGACATTACTTAAGTCCTCTACACCATGATTTATTTATTTAATTGCTATACAATGTTTTATTAGGCACTAAGCATTTGAAGAAAGCACTGCAACCGTTTTGTCTGTGCATAAGCTTCGTGCACTTATTCCTCTTTTGCACACGGATAAAGTTGTATACGAAAAACTACCCACGCAAAGGATTAGCAATATTTACGTAAACCAACGAACAACGGCGAACTTCTAACAACGGTAACATTTTCCCGGTCAGAGCAATGAACGTTATTCGGAGATTTGTCTGTATATAATGTCTGTTTGGTATTATACATACGTTACTCTGATACAGACGTTCGTGGACAACGATTGAACTTCTATAATAAAAGAAGCAGTCCATATCATGTCTTTTATTCATTTATCATAATTTTTACCAGAAGGTATTTCGTTACCTGGCATTTCTCTTGCCAACTGTCTATTATAGTCTGTTGCATTGAAGTTTTATTTCAAGGTAAATTGAATATTAAACTTTTCTATATTTCTGATGGAGGTGGAATAAATGCTAACAAATTTCTAAGGTAGGTAGCTGTTTCTGAAAGGAAATTTGAATCTCCCACTAAATTTCAGCCACGATTTGGGACAGCTCGGCGTTTCATTGCTGTAGGCTTTATGATGTTGAAAGACAGAATAAGTACATTAAATAATAAATTTCTTGGGTTCGGTGTAGAATTGCATCACTGGGATTTATCCGATCATCAAACTCATTGTTCCAGAAAAGTAATGTCAAATATTCTGGAGAATAACTTCCCTAGTTGACCGTAAAGGATCAGACATTATTACAACTACACCCTTGAGGAAAAGATTACTCGCCTGTATGCCTTGCTGTCCATGTATCACTGTTCCGTAATTTCATCGATCGCAGAAAATGGCTGCTTTCATTAGCGTTGCCCTCGGAGACACGGACTTTCACGAAATAAATTTTGGGAGGCGTTTATAGTCACATATTTATACTTTTACACTAATTCCAAAATGCACTTCATTTCATAAATTAAACGTTTTGTTAAACTATTGCAAAATTATATATAACTGCAGTGTATGTGACCTGTCTCTTGCTGAATTACATTAACAGCAGTCGTATAAACGTTCGTTGACCACGAATATTTCATACGCCGGGCTACATAGGAACATCTCCGTGCACGTGCTCATAGTGAGAAAATGATTTGATTCGTTTCCTTGGTGTCTCGGACGAACTTTTTGTCATCTATATCATAGATTATCAACGTTTCATCTTACTTATTTTTACTATTTTTACTCTGCATGAAAGTACTAATAGTATTTTTGCCGTAATGAAAGCTTTAAAAAGCGCATTACTAGAATTTTCTCTGCGTTAATACTGAACATTCTGCTTGCATCTGAATTAACTACTCCAACAGCACGTTTTTGAGTAGTGCTGCTTTACGAATAATGTATTTGTATTGTTAAACAAGCTTCTGTATGTTAATTGTCTTTCTACTGAACACCGATTACTAAAACTAAAGCTGTTTATCTCATGAATTTGAAGATACAGGTAAAATCATTTCTGTCAATGGTGGATTTGAACTGACGTCTTCCTACACAGAATTCGGGTAATCCACCAACTGGAATACGCAGGCAAGGCTTATTGCCGCACCTTTGCTGATTTGATTCATACGTCATAGCAGTCGTATGTCATCTAAGTCATGTTTCATACTTCGTTACATTATCATCCCTTGAGAAAGGCGGGTCACAAAATCGAACATTTTCTAGTCCACAGACAACCATGCTTGAAAATCAGCTTACAGTAGAAGAAGGATTTTTTATTTTTTTCCAACAAGGAATTTTTATTAACTACGTAATCTAGTTCAATTGGGATAATAGCCGTCTCCGTAGTATCAAGATGTGTCTTTGAATCCTACTACCAGCAAAAAGGCTTTACGATATTAAGGATACGTGATCGTCATTTCCATGAAACTCCTCACATCCGGCTGAAATATGCATATTGAGATCAATTACATGATAAAATTAGTAATTGGCCAAAATGGCGGAGCATATCGTCGGAAATTAAAAACAAAATGATAAAAAGTATTCCACGAAAACTATAGAAGAGCTAAGGTTTTCAGAACACAATATACAATTTTCTGTAAATAAATATTATTTGTATATACTCTGGTGTTTGAAAATTAGTGGTTTGTTAATGAAGCACTCAGCAGATGAAATATGATGTCACATGAAAATTAATCAGGAGTGCGAAATTAAACTGTTTAGACAGTTAACCACACGCATTAGCTTGAACTGTTTAAACAGCTCAAACTAATGCTTGTTGCTACGCGAACTACTACATAAAAACGATTGTTGCTGTTATAGTTTTTATTTTCATAAAGAGAATATACATATGTATTAGGAAATTTTTTTTAGTGATTGAAAAATACGCACATTAGCTAGGTAATCAGAAATTTTTATGTAGATGTATGTCGACGTCATTTACGCAGCATATATGCAAAATGCGTGGTCATGTGCATCACCACGTGATCTTAGACACACATCTGCTCGTAAGTAGTGCTGATCGCAATGAGAAAAACAAAGGATCTTTAGGAGTTCGGTACAGGGCTGATTGGTAAAACGACAATTTGGAAAACAGAAGAGCTCATTGTTCTTTTAAAAGGCGAGGTGTAGGTGGTCGTTAATCAGTGGCAAAATAACCCACATTTCTCATCTAAGAACTGTTACTATCGCACGAAGAAAATCTGTCAGGAACGAGATGGCTATCGTGTGAAAAGGCTTGTAGAAAGAAACAGGCCGCCGTGTGAAAAAGCTTGTAGAAAGAAACAGGCCGCCGTGTGAAAAAGCTTGTAGAAAGAAACAGGCCTTCCTGTGTCAGTAATTGACCCGAAGCTTCAATGTAAGCTGTTCCCGACCCATATATCAACGAACTATGTACAGGGAATTGAAGGAGATCAGTATTGACAGTCGCATACCTATGCCAAAAGCACTGATTTTTGAGAAGAACCGGAAAGTTCTTTTACAGTGGTATCAGGACACTGGAAAACCGCAGAAAGTCATGTGGACCGACGGGTCTCGGTACAACTTGTTATATACTGACGGTAAGCAGAGAGTTTGGCGTGAGCCCCATAAAACAATGGCCACATCTTACCATCTAAACACAACTCAAGCCCCTTGAGGAGGTGTCACGATGGAAGGCAAGCCTGACTGTTACGCAATGGGCCCTCTGATATTGCTGGAATGTCGGCCATTCTCCAAGGATTATCTGAAAATTGTTGTCGATCAGGTACATCCTGCAATTTTGACCATATTATCCAGCATGGGAGGGCTGTTTCATGGATAACAATGCTACTGTTCATCGCACAAGACATATTCAGCAGTAGTTCAGCGATCATCGCAACGACTAACGCCATCTTTCTTGGCTATGCCCGGATCAATGCCCGGATCTGAACACCACTGAGAATATATGGGATATGTTAAATAAACAGATCTTTGATCAAAGTCATCTTTCGTCAAATATGGACTAGTTAAAAGAACTGCCCGGTAAATACCTGTTATGCTGTAGACAAAGATAACACTATTTAACAATGCGAAACAGCATACGCGTAGGCTAAAGAAGGTCCAACTTATCATTTAATAAAAGTTTCTAATTGAGTTGCCGAGGTGTGTATAATAATATCGAAAACTCGTAGTTCAAAAGATGAGTCAGCAAAATAAGAAGACGATGCGTGTCGGGAAAACACAATTCTTTACGTTAGAACAGCTTCGAGAGAAAAAGAGAAATATACTCATGAGACCGTAGGAAGTTATGCTCAGGTTTCTCAAGTATCAGAAGGTATTTTGGTGCTGTGGAGACATTGTAACACTATGCTTTCGCGTCCCCTAGTACCATGACGCGCCATATATAAAATAGTAAGGGTTTCTGGAGAATTCAGTAAGTCCACTCACCCGTTCTCACTAACTTATGGGCCAGATTTAACTGATTTTGGCACAAAAATAATTTCTTTTCCGAGATTGGAGACGACGAAAATATTTATCGTTGATAATCCTTAATACAGCATATAAAAAGTTTAAAATCAATTTGAAAAAGGTAGACTACATGGAGCTTTAAAATGCAACCACCGTAACAATTGTGAATACTTTCATGGTTCAGGGATAGAATATTGAAAATAAGGCAACATACTTTCAACAGCGCTTCTTCGCTTCTTAGCAGATTAAATGCATTCTCAGGAAATATTAATTCATTATCCCAAAACATCCGTGCTTGTAGCAGTGTAGACAAAGCTTCACCCCGAATTGCTGTCACATGGACGAAGTATTTAAGGATATTTTCTTAACGTAAAGAAATATCTATAAGAAATTTTTGATATATGCACTCATTGACATAAAACTCCACGCACCAAGAAGGAGGCGTTGGATTGAAATGATATTTTAGTAGTGAGATGGCACATACCAAGGATAGAAGTGATTAGAATATCACAGAAGCAGGAAGATTTCCGGCGGACATACGGTACACGTTCCGGTCAGCGTTAGTACTGCGTTGGACCGCCTTGTGCTCGGATACATCCGGTGATACGATCCGGCATGGGGTCAAAGGAATGTCGGATGTTATCGAACGACAGATTTACCCACACTTCTTGCAACTGACGCTCTAAATCACGAACACTGGGACGTGGAGATAGCTGGCGTACCATCTAGTCCCACACTTGCTCGATGGGCGAGAGTTCAGGCGATCTGGCAGGACGCGGAAGCATCGAAACATGACGTAGCCAGTCCTGGGAAACCAGTCTCGTGTGCGGACTGACGTTATCTTGTTGGAAAATGGCTCCGGGCCGCCTCTCCAGGAAACGCAGTACATGGGGCCTCGGGATCTCCTGTACGTAGCGCTGGGCTGTCAACGTACCTTGGATCACTGCGAGGGAAGTCCGGCTGTCATACACGATGGCTCCCCAGATTATCACGCCTGCAGTTCGGGAAGTGTGACGCTGTACAGTAAGGTTGGCATTGTAGCTCTCACCGAGCACAAATCGATCGGACACGGTGATTGTCCGTTCTCATACAGATGCGGGATTCGTCGCTTAACACTATACGTCGCCAATCCGTAGCATTACACGTTGCTAGCTGCTGACATCACTGCAATCGACGCCGACGATGGTCAGGTGTTAAAGGCAGAAAATATAAGGGCCGTCGAGAGTGCAGATTTGCCTCTGCAAGGTGTCTGGAAATGGTTCTGGCAGATACAGGAGTCCCTTGTGCAGCCGCCACATGTCTCTGGACATTGGACAAGGACGTCGTTGCATCTGTGCGTGCCGCTTGGACGATCATACGATTATCTCTCATGGTTGTGTGTATGGGTCGTCCGAAGCCAGTCCGGCGTGTCCGAGTGCCTTCCTGTACCCATTGCTCCCAACATGATCGCACCGTACTGTCCAACCGGCCCAGATCGCGGTCGATTCGGGGCACCGGCCACCCTGCCTCATTCATCCCGACGATACGGCCCCCGTTTAAACTCCGTCAGTTGCCCGAATGCACATCTATGGCTGCTCCTCGGCATGTCTATCACACAGGGATCTTACCTGACTCTTGCCGTGCACTTCGGCATGTATGTGGAGTGTGCTGCGCTGCACCTTATAAGCCCCAAGCATTGCGACGGCAGCGCTGGTCTTGGACGTGCGGGCATGCGGAATCGTACGAAACTTTAGTCATTTTCATGTCTGCCCTCCTCTTAGCTATTCACGGAGTTTCGCGTTAATCGCACGGTTTTTTCTTGGTGCGCGGATTTTTATGACAATATGTGTATAAATTTACTATTTTCTTTTTCGATCAATACATTCACTATTGCAGTCTTTTTAGCACACCGTATTCAAGACTAATCCACGGTTTCAGTCAGGTGATCACATACATCGTCTCACCAAAAAGCCTTTACTGAAATTGACGAGCTATTTTCCGTGATTCCTTTCGTAAATTAACGAAGCATATTTCTGATACAATTTTCCCGTGGAATGGGGGAAAATAACCTGAATTTCAAAAAAAAAAAATAACCGGAACTTTCGTACGCCAAACAAAATCTTACTTTTCAGAAACCTTTTAGCAATTCCTTTCTTATATTGACGGCAAATTGTCATTTTTAAGAGATGTTAACGGAAAATTCTGAATTTTCAGTTATCTTTCTGCAATTTCTTTCGTATATTAATGGAAAAAAATCTGTTCTTACTTTTTCCCTGTTCATATTACCGGAAAATTTACGGTGATACACAGCAAAAACACAAGTGTTGGGAAACTGCTGGCCGCCAGCTGGTAGTGATGGGTAACTGCTGGCTGAAATCTGCCACTCGTGGCCCGGTAGCGGTCCGTTGGTGGCCGCGCCATCAGTTGGCAGCCATTGATGGCCCTGCAGCATCGCCGTGAATTGCGGACCATCAAGCAAGTGCCACTAGTGGCCCGTAGCTTGCATCCCCAACACCAGGTTGAAGCAACGGGACTGCGCATGCGCAGAAGCAACACGTGTTGTGTCTCTCGTTATACCAGTTAGTTGAACACGATGTTATCGCCATTGTGTTATTTTAGTGTGGGTATTAAAAAAAAAGAAACATGTCCCAGCAAAAACAGTCTTGCTGGGCCAGCAGTGGTCCATTGAATTGCGGACCACCAAGCAAGTGCCACTAGTGGCCCGTAGCTTGCATCCCGAACACCAGGTTGAAGCAACGGGACTGCGCATGCGCAGAAGCAACGCGTGTTGTGTCTCTCGTTATACCAGTTAGTTGAACACGATGTTATCGCCATTGTGTTATTTTAGTGGGGGTATTAAAAAAAAAAAAGAAACATGTCCCAGCAAAAACAGTTCTTGCTGGCCCAGCACTATGTTGCCGCTGCCAAACCGTCAATAAAATGTCCGGGCGGCCAACAGAAGGGCCAGCAGATCAGGCCAACAGCTGGCCAACAGTTGGCACCCCATCAGTTGTCATATGCCACAACAGGGCCATCAGTGGTCCATCACAGGCAGTAGCTGCCACAAGTGGCCCTTCAGTGGCCCAGCAAGCACGTGCCAGAAATGATGGCTAGCCTAATGTGGTCCGCTAGTGGGCCGTTAACGGCAGCCAGCAACCACGTGACGTAACTGGTGGCTTGCCGAATCTTGTCCGCCAATTTCCCAGTATTAGCCATAATAATAATAAAAAAAGCAAGGATAACCGCAGTTTCCTAACGCGACAATTTTTTTCGACCCTTACGAAGCTTGTGAATTAACGCACTGCGGTGGGGAAATTTTCTCGACAGACCGGAAAAACGCCGTTTGCATCTGACTAGATTTGATCCCGGGCCGTTTACGTGGAAGCCGCGCTCGCTACCGACCGGACTAATTCACGACGCTCATATAAGTGCTAGAAGCTATCTGTTTGGTATGCAATTTGTAATCGAATGCTTCCCTCTTTCATTTTATAATATTGCGATGTATTTCTCATAAAAGTCAGTTTCATATAATTGATAAATTAACTTTTTCAACGTAACGATAGTTTTTTTGTTTTTTTGTTACGTTAAGGGAACTTCACTTATTTTCAAGGCGTGTACATACTTAGAGTCGCTTTCCAAAGTTTTGTACTGTCCTTGCCGTCTTGAAAAGAGATTGTTGAATAAATATATATTTACCCGGGTTCATGTCACATTCTGTTACATTTTTAACGTTGTGTCTTTCCTTTCCGTTGTCCGAAGCTACATTTGTTTTAAAGAGTAAAATATATTTTATTTTACTTCTCGTTATTTTTAGAAGCGAATTCCTCCCAGTCTTGTGTATTCAACCCATGGATGAGTACACCACATAGCGCTGCTTTTTTTTTCTTTCAAATAATTAATAAATTTTGTACGCGTATAATTCTTTTTTTTTCCAACAAACGCTATTTTAATGGTTTTCCAGGATATGTGTTTCAAGCGGTTTCAAATTTTTTCTTGTTATTCATCCACTCCATTCCATGAATTGTTATTCATGGGAATGGAGTGGGTGTATTTCATGGCTGTAATCTAGTATTTCACGGCTTAATCTGATATCTTCGTCGACGTAAAATTTCATTAGGAAATTAATTCGCCTCTCCACATATGGATTTTTTCTTAACATCCACTAAAATAACACGATGGCGATAGCATCGTCTTCAACTAACTGGTACCATGAGAGACACAGCAAGTGTTGCTTCTGCGGATGCGCAGTCCCGATGCTTCCACCTGCTGTTGGGGGTTGCATTGGTTGCCAGCAACGGGCCACTAGTGGCACTTGCTTGGAGGCCCACAATACACGGCGATGCTGCAGGGCCATCAATGGCTCGCCAACTGATAGCGCTGCCACCAACGGACCACTACCGGGCCGTGAGCAGCAGATTTCAGCCAGCAGTGACCCATCACTGCCAGCTGGTGGCCAGCAGTTTCCCAGCACTTGTGTTTTTGCTGGGGTGTACAGAGGCGAATTCATTTCGTATAATGAAATGTCACGTCGACGAAGATATCAGATTAAGCCATTAATTACACCCACTAAATTCCCATGAATAACAAGAAATAATTTATGTGTAACCTTTCGTTTCAGTATATACTAAACCGCTTGAAACATAAGTCCAGAAAAAACATTAAAAAAGCGTTATGTTGAAAAAATGAAAAGAAGAATTGTACGCGTACAAAATTTATCAATTATCTGATAAAAAAAGCAACGCTATGTGGATATAATGTACTCATCCATGGGTTGAATACACAAGACTGGAGGAATTCACTTCTAAAAATAACGAGGAGTAAAATAAAATATCTTGCCTATTTAAAACAAATGTAGCTTCGGACAGCGGAAAGGAAAGATACAACGTTAAAAATGTAACAGAATGTGGCATGAACGGATAACTATATTAATTCAACGATCGCCTTTCAAGACTACAAGGACAGCACGGAAATTTGGAAAGCTTCTTTAACTCGTTGAAAATGAGTTAGGACACTTCGTTGAACATGAGTGAAGTTCTATTAAGGTAAAAAAATAAAAATACGCAAAAAACAATCGTTTCGTTGAAAAAATGAATTTATGAATTATATGAAACTGACATTAATGAAAAATACCTCACAATATTGTAAAATTAAAAAGAGAACCGTCCGTACACATTCCGCAGGAAAGAGGCTCAGCTTCAAGCAAACGCTCGTGCGTGGTAAATCAGTCCCGCAAGTAGAGCGCCCTCTTCCCATGCAGACAGTCCTTGCTTCGTTTCCACTCAGATCCAAATGGATGTTTTTCAGGACTTAAGAAAATTTCCCCAGCGCAGTGGTGTAATGCAGAAGTTTCGTAAGGAGAAAAAAGTAGTTCTAGCTTTGGGAAACTGCGGTTATCCTTTATTTTATAATTTTATCTTTTTATTTTTTTTTATTTTGGTTACCACTGGAAAATTGGCGGACAAGATTCGTCAAACCATCAGTTACGTTCCGTGGTTGCCGACTGCCACTGCCAGGAGACTAGCGGACCATATTTGGCTAGCCACCATTTATGACACGTGCTTGCAGGGCCACTGAAGGGCCACTTGTGGCAGCTACTGCATGTGATGGATAACTAATGGCCCTGTTCTGGCATATGACAACTGATGAGAGTACCACTGTTGGCCCGCTGATGGCCCGAACTGTTGGCCGATGTAGTTGCCGCCAGGACATTTTATTGACGGTTGGGCGGCGGCAACATAGTGCTGGGCCACCGCTGGCAGTGCTGGCCAGACCAAGACCGTTCCGGTTTTGCTGGGTGAGAGCGTTTCGCGGAAATACTTGAGGATTGATGAGCTATTAAATTGACTGTGTGATGTCAATATGTGATATCAATATATCAGTGTATGGACTCCTTAAGAGAAAAGCTATTATCGCTATAAAGAGTAAATCTTATATTTAGGAGCTTAAGGAAATATATAATATTATAAAGCAATACATTTCACCGGTTCTTAAAGATAATGGAAAGTCACTGTCAGTTTAAACAGATCTCGAGATCCAAAGCATTCTTTTGCTTCGAAATATCACGATGAAAAAATGCGCAATTTGTAATGTCCTCCTATAGAAAAAATAAAACTACTACAAACGTGTTAAGAAAAGTGACATGCTCCAACAAAAAATAAAATAACTAATTCACCCACATTAATAAACAATCGTTTAATCATGAACAAGTTCGAGTCCTGTGTGCCAGCTTTACGTATATTTCTGGCTCAACTATAAGACACGCGATTTCCTTTCGAAAGGTCGCTGGTTCAAATCACATCAGGGACGAGCAGAAAAGGCTAGTAGTACACCGGGGAAAAGAAGGGCTGAAAACGTCAGAATCGGAGATTTTGCGAAAATTCATTAAAAACTCGAAACGGATTTTTCCGAAATTACTTAATACAGGCATTCTGACAAAATACTGAGATTAGATGAAACGGAATTTTCGTTAAAAACAGACATTTAGCGTCAACCTTGCTGCGCATTATTTTCAAAAATTTCCGTAAATTCACATCATTTATTTTTTACATTGTATATTAGAGGTATGGACAGGAAACTGCGTTATTCAGGTAAAACGTTTAATCTACTAATTCCGAAGTACTCCTTGTACTCTACAAACACAGTGCGCGACATAGAAAACGAAGACATATCATGAAGGAATACCCAACATGAAACAAAATTTATTATAAGTGTAGGCAAGCAGGTAGGAAGAAGGTCAACACAAACGGAAGGTTAAAAAGGCAGAATCGGTCCCAGAACGTTATGTCTCAAACTCTTATCAACACAATTATTAAATAAAATTTTTTATACACTAATTTAAATCCGATTTAGTAACTCACGTAATATGTAGTAAAAAATTAATCTCTGCATGAATTTGAATCTGGTGCCTGAGACATGCGGTTCACTAAATTACTGTCCTTCTGAATATCACTCTTTGAATGTTTTCAGATCTTCAGATTGCCATAAATGAGTTTGGACTCAGGTCAGTTAAAAGCACACCCTTGAACCGTGCAGCAGTTGGCAATGATACTTACGGCTGCTCCTTTTCAGAAGAGGTAGCTTTAGAATTCCTAACAGTAATGCAACAGAACAGTCGCATCCTCCAATTATTCTAACACACAGTGGTTTCCGTGCTGCTTATTTAAGATTCCCGCAAATTCTTGGGCGGAATGACGCGCGCGTGTTGACTCAAATCATGAATCTCAGTTCGTGTGGTTTACCCGGGGAAAGTCTCCTTCACTTGGGAACGAAGTGTAAGTGAAATTAGCATTCTCCATTATAGCCTTGTCGCAGTAGAACATCGTCAGTGACCCGGAACGATGACAGTGCTGATAGCCTCTCAACTCATCATCCTCGTCATCCCATTTGGGCCTGTGTGATGATGACCATGGGTCAACAGGTGTATTGCCCACGTGATGCTACATGCAAGTGCGTTAATCTAAACCATCAGTTCTCGAGAGCATCCGATAATTAATGAGCGTCATATGCCGAGTTCTGGGAGATTTGCATGTTCAGCTGCACCAGGGGGATTCCCACCAACAGAATCATCACAACAACGCCACCAGCATGGAAAACACCCGCAGGCAAAAGCAAGCGGTTGTATCGAGTGCACCTAATTCCCTTATTGTCAACGTCGTTCAATAAACAATGTTTTGCGATCACAAGTGAACATCTGTAAAAACAGCCGCAGCTTCTGTTTATTGCTGCACCCATGTATGGTTCCAAATCCACAGAGGTACTGCCTTATAATGAGCCACTTAAAACGCAAATCAGACAGATCTATAAATGAATTTAAGGAACTATATTTCACATGAAATGGAAATTTCTGCTCCATATAATTTGTCTTTTTCACAAGTTGATAAATCATATGAAGTTTTAATCCTTGTTAGCTGCAGCATTAAATGATCAACTGATTAAAATACACTGGGTAAGATTCTTATATAAATACCTCCGTTGCATATAAGTCGCATTTGGTCAAAAATTAGCCACATGCCAATTATAAAGAATCGGCGTGTCACCTTACATTAGTCCACTAATTTATTATTTTAAACGTTTGTACGCCAGGACATTAACTCTTTAAGCGTCCGATATACCAGAACCAAATACTGCCCAAATGTTTCTGCTCCCCAGACAGAAATGGTCGATTACGGCCGGGTACGTAAGTTAAGACAAAAAAAAAATCATTTTTTTTTGTCACTTATCGCAGTGGAACCGACCATAAAGCAAAACTCTCACGGTTTATAAAAGCCCCCATCTAGTGTTTTAATTCTGTTTCATTACCTAAGGCATAATGGGAATTGCTTAGTTCCCCTGACACGAATATCATGCCACTGGGCAAAAACAAGGGATTCAAGCATCTTCTCTCTCATTTCTTAGATTCGTTGCAATTCTTATATCCCTTTTCGTAGGTAATCAGTCAAAAAGGATTACTTTCAATTATCCCCTTAAATGGCCAATTTGAACAAAAAAACTACGGGGAAAGTAACGCTTTCTGATCCGCAGGCTCACTGATTTCAGCCGCGTTCGGACAACTTCTAGGACAACGAATATATTCTTCGAAGCTGATTTCAACACAACCTGCACACCTCAAGTTAATTCATTCCCGCCAATTAAAGTTTTGCGATAATATTTGACAAAATATAAACTCTCTGGCTTCAATCTCATACTAATTATGTTTATTTTCTGGTCAGATATATCTCAATAGATTTTATATCAACGTTTAAAATTGTACATATCAACAACAACTCGCTTACACAAATCTCACTTCTCTCTCGTACATAAATTTCGACAACTCCACTCTCAACACCGTCATCAATTCCACTATCATAAATTCAATCTAGTAATTAAATGTTGTCCTGACTCAATGTCAGTGTTGCCAAATTGTGAAAGCTATTCGGAAAAGTAATGTACCATTCAATGAGAAAATATTTAACCAAGAAGTAACTGAATTTACATAAGAGAACGGGAACTCAATAGGTACGTTCTTTAGAGGTATATATCACACTCGCATTTCAGAGATGGTATTACACACATTAGCTAGAAATGTTATTAGTACAAAAGGACAAAATTTATATGTGTATGCCCTTAGCGGGAAAACTGTGCATAATTCGACGCAGATAATGTTCGCAATCTTTACTATACAGCATAATACACATCATAAACAGAATTTCCTCAAACGGATTCATAGAAACTGAGATACAGTTCCAAACAGCAATATTCTATTACGCTATCTAGCGGAAGAATTCTGTATTGCGAAAATATATGAAAAATGTTTTTGTAATAAATGATATCTGATGTAAAGTGAATCTTTCGAATCTTACTTTTACATAAGCAAACATATTGAAAAACTAAAATTTACTTTCACGCGCATGCTAGTTTGGAAACCGTGTTATTTTGCGTAGGAAATATGCATACTATTTTTTTTCATAGTGAGTAGTACCGCTCAAAAAAATTCTTACTGGGTTTTTAGCGGCATGGATAAGTCTATGAAATATAATTCAAACCCAAATGTGTAGCTACATCCTCTAATGTAGGATTTGTGCACTACCAAAAATTAAATATTATGCGCTAAATATTTCACTTTAAATGTTACACAACGTGAAAAGAAACAATAACAATATTAGATAAACGTACATCACTCTGTGCATAATCACAAAGGCTTATAACGTAGTAAAATCCATTTATTTACTGGCGTAAGAAAGTATGTAGATTCATCAAACTTTTGCTTTCCACTGGTGGGGCTTTTTTCAAGGGAATAGGTAGACATAAAATGCAGGGAATTAGAACACGTAAGAAACTAAGAGAATTTTTTTGTTATTCAGCATATTTTGAAAAAATCATCTTTGCTTATTGCGTGTTACAATTCCCGGCATTTTATGTCTACTTATTGTTCCCTTGAGAAAAGCCTCTTAGCGGAGAGTTAAAGCTTGACAAATCTATTATTTACGCCAGTAAATAAATGGATTTTACTACGCTATAAGCATTTTTTTCCAGTTAAGAATTTTAACAACAGAGAGAAAGTATAATTACACTCTCTAGTGGGAAAACTGCGCGTTATCTGAGGTAGAAAATGTAGACAAAATGCTCTTCCAGGTAGAAACTATGAGAAGAAAAAGTAATTTTTTCAGTCGGATTTCTATAAGCAATGACATGAAATTAATTAAGTGTTACAGAGATTTTGGAAGTTATTCATTCCGAAGAATGTGATATTGTGCAGTAGGTCTTTGTTGTAATCTTGCAGTCAGTATAGAAAAACGTTTTTTCAAAGGTCTAACAGCAAGGACAATAATCATTAGTAAAAACTGAAACAATGTTTCCCAGGGCCATGCCCGCAGCGGCGATCAGCAACACGGTGAAAGAAAGTGAACCCAGGCTCTGTAGTTATTTAAATGCTTTCACGCGGCAAGCTATGATGTGAACCAATGACAGCACTGAAGATGTGATATAGCATTGGGGTACACACTGGTAATGTTTTACAGCACTTGCAGGGCTGCTACCGGGACGAAACTCATATTGCATGCAATGGTGGATGTGCTCTTTGTGCACTTGCGTGTTGGCTGGCGATTACACTCTTCGTCTTCTCACGGCTAACTGCCACTGACTTAAGCCACCAACCTGCTGATGTCATGTCGGTGTGCTGCGAATCTCAGGGGCCAATGTACGCCGTGGCTGGGGCTTCAACTTAAGGTACCTTGTCATCGGACGTTACTTTCTTTCCAACCCAATGCTTTTAGCGTTTGTAGGTTTACAGAAAAAAATCGTGTGCTTAAAAGCAGTGCAACCTGCGATAAGAGACAATCATATTTGAACCAAGCCACACTGCTGCATCTATGACAAGGCATGAAGATACATCGTATGATCAAAATTATGCATACTCCCCTTTCGTGTAGTGGATTTGCCCATATACGTCACAGCTAAAGTCCATACAGGTTTATGAAAACGCACGGGACTCGGGAAAACATCATAGATATGCATTAACAGTATAAAGAGCAGTACGGCAAAGGTGTGTGGTTTTCATCGTGGCTCCCTCATAGGATGCCACCATAGCAACAAGTCAGTTGGGAAATGTTTGCCCTTTTACTGCGGCCCCGATCAACTATAAATGATGTTATTGTGAAGTGGAAAATATAAATTGTAAGTGATGCTATTGGGAAATGTAAAAAAAGCGAGGTCCGTGCTCTCAGGAATGGTTTGGAGAGGTGGGTATGAAAGAACGTGACTCTCCTGCATAGGGTCCCGATCTCAACCATATCGAACATGGTTGTGATGAACTGGATCGTCGACTGCGAGCCAGGCTGCACCTTCCAACATCGGTGACCGACCTGAGTAATGCACATTTTTGGCAGAATGAAAGACAACTCCCACAGCAACGTATCAAAATCTAGTGAAAAATATAGCAGGTACTCTGATAGCACCAAAGGATGGACCAACTAGATGTGAATATCTTTTCCTTTTTCAGTAAGTTTGAGGATATGCAAGTGTCAGGATACTTTTAATCGGAGAGTGTACTTCTGCCATTGATCATATTCATGTTACCAGTTAACAAAATAGCCGAGGTAAAAAGCTTCAATAACCATGATTACTAGAACATATCTTTGAACTCGGATTCTCGGGCAAGCAAGAAAAATTTCTCTAAAAAAGGTTAGTATCATTTTTCGTAATTATTTCATGCAACTGTTAGGAGACCTTCCAAGCTGTAATGAAACTAGCGAATCAACATGAAAAGAGAGGAAAACCATAACTGATGTACCATTGCTTGAATTAACTTTTCCATTTCACGCATTTAGTTTGATATACTACAGTTCAGAATACTGATATAAGAATAAATCACATTTAGAAAATCGCAGCAAGAAAATGAAACAGAAATAATACTGCAGTTTTGCTTCAGATAACTTTTCTCTTATAAACTGAAAATGCCCCTTGATACCACAAATTGCTCTTTTGAGGTGACGATAAGCTCATATAAGTATAATATCTGGCATTTCATTTATGAACCACGAATTTATATTACACACATTATTCCTTGGCTGAGTGTATGTATTCTGATCCATAAAACTTTGGTGAAGCAATTTCTCGGGGAAAATAAGAAAAGAAACAGCTACAGGTCGCCGTGCTTGCTGAGCGTTTAGGAACCCCTCCTCTTGAGCGAAATAAAATTTTATCGGCACCCTTCGATTTTTCTTCGCGAAAGTAAAGGGAGAAATGTTTTTTCTCATGATCCACGCTAAAGGAAAATTTTATAATTCCCATAAAAGAGTCAGTTGTAAACCAGAGAAAAAATGTTAAAATAGCTAATAGAAAAAATCAGAAAGTTGACACCAAACTATTGGTGGCAATGAGCACGTCTTTTGAATCCCTTCAGACAAAAAATACTTCACAGCAGATTTTTAGAAACTCTAAAAATTTAGCAGAAAGTATAATACGCTTACAGCACCTAGGGGAAAATTGCAGATGATTTCAAATACGTTAATGTAAATCGGTTTATTTTTTTTTTTGTCGATAAGATTTTTGGAAGCAGAGTACACTTGCAATCAGAAATACACACCACCAGCTAGCGTCAGAACAACCAACAACAAAAAACCCGCATGTGCACGCAGAATGTTTCACAAGATGAATAGTATCCAAAGTTAAAATAATTTTTTCAGTCTGATTGCTTCAAGCAGAAATATCGAGAACATAAAAACTTTGTGCCATCTAGCGGTAAAATTGTGCAAATATTTGGGCTAGAAATATGTATAAAATGTTTTCGTAGTTAGTAGTACCTGAGCGAAAAAGAATTTTTAAAATCCAGATTTTTGATGCCCAGATTTTGTCGGAAATACATTAACGGGAATGCGAGCATGTTGGTCCTGTAGTGACAAACTTGATATTAAGAAACGTTTGAAATTATAGGCAACATACGGAGCACCAGAAACGATATCCAAGAAAACAAAGGGTTTTGAAATCAAACCTATAGAAGCAGAGATACCGAAAAGAAAAAATACGGTACATATCTACACCGCCTGACTGAAAAACTGTTTATTATTTTGCGCAGAAAGTATACGCAATGGGTTTACTTTGGTGAGCGGTATCTGACCACAACTGTTCTTTTAAATCGAGTTTTCAGAAACGCGGCTATTGCTGCAAAAATACCGAATACGAACTATACACACTTACGCCGCCTAGCGACAAAACAATACTTTACTACAAATAAAAAATTATATGCGGATCATTTTTTACCTGTTGACTCTATCCTTCCTATAAAAAAAATATTTTTTTAAATCGGACTTATAGTCGCAAATATATTGGGGTAATCGCAATTGGCCTTTATGCCCCTACCGAAAAAACTCTGCATTACTTGCAAAAAAAGAAAACCTACCCAAAATAGTCTTCGTTATAAATGGTATCAAAAAGAAGAAATAACTTTTTCAGTCGTATATTTAGAATCAACGATATGTAATAAAATGCATTTTGAATTCTATTGAATCTGCAGGTTTTGCCCTCTAGCGGCGAAGTTGTGAATCGCCAATGATACCGGGCCGTAAGGATAATCGTTCTCATGTTTCGGGCTACCAAATAGGAATATATGTTTTTTTTCAAATCCGACTAACATGTGCAGATATATGATGTACACAGGCGCACCGACTATATTTTACAAAAGACGTGCAAAACCCATAGTAATCGAGAAAATTATTAAAAACCGAATAGAACAATGTTATTTGTATTAAGATATATTTCCAACTCGAAAACAAACAAAAAGAATTCGTACGTGATAGATACACAGTTGACGTGGACCAGGAACATCAAATAGAGGTCATCGCTCTTTCCACGTTTATAAGTGAAACACAGAAAAATTCTCATCGGCCGCCATCGAGAATCGAACCCAAGGTCTTCCAGTTACGCTCCGGATACGCTTCCACTACACCACAGCGGCTTCGAAGTTCTCCAGACTCACAAACGACATACTGCCAAAAAACATAGCAGGTTGCTTTTTTCGGACCCCGCACAATGCTGGGGACTCACCAGAGTTGGACAGTAGCAACTGAACAAATAACTAGAAGGCGAATTAATGATAAATATACAGTTGACGTGGACCAGTAACATCAAATAGAGGTCACCGCTCTTTCCCCGTTTATAAGTGAGTCACGAAAAATTCTCATATTATCATTCATTCGCCTTCTAGTTATTTGTTCAGTTGCTGCTGCTCATCTTTGGTGAATCCCCAGCATTGTGCAGGGCTCCAAATAAAAGCAACCTGCCATGTGGTTTGGCAGTATGTCGTTTGTAAGTCTGGATAATTTCGAGGCTGATGTGGTGCAGTGGAAGCATATCTGGCGCGTAACTGGAAGACCCTGGGTTTGATTCCCGGTGGTGGCCGCTGAGAATTTTTCCGTGACTCACTTATAAACGTGGAAAGAGCGATGACCTCTATTTGATGTTTTTCATACGTATATAAAATTACACTGTCGACACGTACAGTTTAGTTTAGTCTACTCTGTTCACATGCCTCCTACTTTAGAACTAGAAAACGTGCTAAAAATTGCCTACGTTGCCTGACATTTCGTGATTCTTGTTGTTCATCCGCTGCGTACTCCCAAAAGATCTTCCTCTGAGGAGAACGACTTGCCATCAAACAAAGCCTACTCAAAGAACAGGCCTTCATCCGCTGTGAATCATTGTCAAAAATATATTTTGGTCCTTACTACACTGCTGGCTACCAAAAATGCAACACCAAGAAGGACACGAGATAACAAAGCCATATTTACTGGACACATAACGATTGAGCTTACAGGCCCGTGCGACTTGCGAAACACGCAGACATCAATAGTTCGTGTGGCCCCCATGGCTGGCAATAACGGCCGCTATACGCTGCGGCATCGAACGAAAGAGGCTTTGGATGTGGGCTCGGGGTATGTCGGTCCAGGTTGCTTCCTCACGTTGCCAACGTTCATCAGGCGTAGCCGCGGGTGGTGCTTGTGGGGCCACCCGGTTGCCGATCAGCAACCAGACGTGTTCGATGGGCGACATATCGGGAGAACCGGAGGGCCACGGCAGCAGTGACACCTGTTTGGCCGCAAAGAATTGTTGCACGATGCGTGCCACGTGCGGGCGCGCATTGTCCTGATGAAACGTGGCCGCTGGAAGGTCCTGCAGGTAAGGGAGGACTACAGGCTCCGAAACGTCGGAGATGTAGCGGTGGCTGTTGAGTGTACCGGCGATGCGTACCAGAGGGGGCGGGTGTCATATCCAATTGCGCCCCAAACTATAACGCCAGGCGATGGACCGGTATGGTGATGCATAATGCAGGCGTCATACAGTTTCTCGCCGCGATGCAGACACTTCCTCAAACACTGTATTCGCCAGATACGAAATCTGTGATTTCAAGTGTTTTTCGCCATTTGAAAAAACCGAGATGTCCTGTACTCAACAACAAATCACAGGCATTTTCATCTGACTTAATGGCACTGGTGCTGTTAATGGTGTTGGTGAACTTGTCAGAATTTCGGAATGCATTATTCATAATGAAGGGAACTATTAATAATCACATTCAAATATTGTGATAATTGTTTTATTTCGTAATTAGAATTCTTAACTTACTTCACGAAAGACCTAATGTATTAACATAAAAATGAGCGGGTTTGGTGTGAAGACCTTCGGCTTTAAAGTTTTTGAGACACAAGTATTTTTTGTTTCGTCTTTGACCATATGATAGCATTTCTATATATTTTCATGGTGTAAATTCCTGACAGTTTGAGTTGAAGTTTAGATACTTTCCTCACTGTTAGTGTTAACGAAATTCTGCATGGTTAGTGTGAATACATTTTGCTTGGATCTATCCCTAAAGTGATTGACCATAAGGATTTCTTTTGCAGCCAAAAGAAAATGTTTACAGTTTTTTTCTACAGCTATGGCTGTAGAAAAAGAGAGAAAATAATTTACCTTTTTTTGCTGCTCAAGCGTTCACTCAAGAACAAAAGCATCAACTGCCCAAGACAAGGATGGATAAGAGTATGCGAAAGATAAGGGTTATTTAGAAATTTAGTCTTATATCTTCATAAAACAAGCAGAGGTTATATTTTTTAGCACATAAGTCCCTTGTATTCTGTGACGCGCTTGCCCCGCAGGACGCACACGGCATAAAGGCAGATAGCAGCGAGAACGAATGTCCGCGTAGCTCAGTTGGTAGAGCGACTTGTTCAGGAATAAGTGGACTCCGGTTCGATCCCCAGCGTTGACCAAAAATGACGGAGAAATAATGGCGACCAATAATGGCGCCCGAACTTCCCGGATGACCCGGCCGTTAAAGATCTCGCAATGGTGTGATGTTCTTTCCACACCGCGAGACAAGAAAAATAAGAGAATTCCTTCTCCAGCGCTTCGAAAAATAAATGTATGTGACATTGCGTTCCACACACTAGATTGACTGGGAGTTCTCAAGTGCACGTTCTCCAGCGGATGGCTGCCTGCAACGATTCATGGGCACGGATGACCCGGGGGCCATGCCCCGGCCCTCTTTCGGGAAGGCGGAGATGTGACGTGCCTGCCCCGCAAGAGGCACACGACATAGAGGCAGATATCAGCGAGAACGAATGTATGCGTAGCTTAGTTGGTAGAGCAACTTGTTCCGGAATAAGTGGACTCTGGTTCGATCCCCGGCGTTGACCAAAAATGACGGAGAAATTTACTTCGTTATAATTCCTTAAATACGCAAATGATCATAGTGTAGAGACAATAATCCTGCGAAAGTAATTCATTACTTTGTCTTGAACAGCTAGAGGAGAAGATAGCTTCGTATTGTCACCTGATCTGGCAGGTAGAGTCCTAAAGTGCTTTCGACGCAAATCCAATTGAAAGTGCCTGGCAGCAAAAAAAAAAAAAAAAAAAAAATATTCTACAGCGTAGAAGGTCATATCTTCGGCCAAGTCATTTCTAAGAACTGTCTCCTCTGCTGCACATAATACGGGAACCAATCTTCTGCCAACACTCCCGAGTCCGGCAGATCAGAGATGAGGAGTATATATCTGATACGTTTCATCTGAAATAATATTTTACCGTATTTAGCTCAGCACACCTGCAGTTCACGGACGCATAATTACATGGTCAGCAAATGTATGTGGTTTCGTTTTTGTGCATTAGAATGTCGTAAACGAAGCCCTTGTCTTCAGAAGATGATTCTGAATTTCAAAATATTTTACAATTCGCTCTTACAAACCCTGGAAATTTCACCTTTCTCCTTCAAATCGTTGCCCTAACAAACCTTTGAAACTAATGAATTGACCGAATTCTCATCTGCCAAGTAGGAAACACCTGAAAGGAAATTGGCGTCGCAAATTTCTCGCTTCGCTTTCCACCAAGGCCGGCATTCAATCATACGCAATTTTCTTGCCAAGCGATGTGCTTGAGCACGGAGATCGGGTCTCTGACTGCCCCGTATTAGTATTCAGAGAGCATTAAAGGTGGGAAAGCAGACGTGGATCCGGCGGGCAGTGTTTATCTTGAAGCCTTGCCTCCCCTTAGGAATGGGAGGGCGCAATGACGACAAACGATGGTGTAAAGTGGATTATGGAGCCGGGAACTTCCCTTTCGCTAGATACATTTTTTGAGCTCTTTCGCACACAGTACACATTTCTGCTGTGCAATTATAAAAGATATTTAAGAAAATAAGAGCTTGATGTAAGTGAACATACTTTGTGGAGCGTTATAATTGCCTATTCCGTGTACGGAAAGGTAAAGAAGGAAAACGATAATGAGTATCAAGGGAAACTAGCAACGTGATCAAACTGCATTTGCATGAAGGCCTGTTCTCAACTCCCGACATGTGTACTTAGCTAACAGTTAATAGTTTGCACATTTTGCTGGGTGAGTAACCAAGCATACTATTCATGACAAACAAAAGAGAATATAAAAAAGGCTTTGATGAATGGATGTACGTGGCAGCGTGATAGCTAAAAACATACAACGTGCATACCAAACACGGCTTGATGTTATTTGTCCATTCCGAAAACACACAAACAAAAAGAAAAATGTGTTACGAATTCAGCTCAAGTTTGTTTACTGGAAAAGCTCATCATTTTATTTGAAATTATTTTCCTAAAACGTAACTTACCCGAAGTGGAGATCTCTTATATGGCTCAAATATTCTGGATGATGCTTGAGAAAATACGTTCTGTTTTCAGTATCTATATAAGCAGCAGTGTTATATTTAATAACTATTTTCGTTCCTGAAAAGTTGGATCTATGGTACGGAAAAATCGGTAATCTTACAATAAACCTAATACTTATATTTCACTTGAGACAGCGATTGAAAAAATCAGTAAGACAAGTAGCTACCCAATCACATCACAATGGTGGGCTGAGACTTTAATTGCAGGATCCCGGTTAATTGGGACACATCGGGGTTAGAACACTTTGGTCCAATTAAACGCCTGCACCAATTTTGCGAGGCTTTATCTCAGAGAGCGAATATGGGAAATTCTACAAGGACTGTCCAAAATAAATGGTTGCCTCGCTTAACAAATGGCCCGGTTAATCGTAATCTACTGTAGTTACGTTGGTGTTCAAATGCTATGGATGTCATCTTGAATATTATGTTTATCGAATAGAATCAAATATATGTATAATTCATCCAGAAGGCAGAAGGATGCACTGTGAAAGAGCACAAGCGTACCAGAGGACTCATGGATACTTTCTTGTGAGACGTCTACAAATATACGTTTCTCCGTAAAGTACACTTTCCCAGTATAGAATATTAATTTCATATTTGCTTATACACACTGCAAGACATTAAAATTGCCCTACCCACAAGTACCCTGCTTATTGACTGGCCAATTGGGAGGTGTGTGCTGGCAGGCGGGATATGCAAATCATTCGAGTAGGCAACCAATCGCGTGAGATGTGCTAGAGGAAACGGCAAACATGGAACTCTGAAGCTATGTCGTGTCCCAAGCTGCGGATGGCACAGAAAAAAGCAACGGAGCGTTGTGGGCTGCTACAACACTTAACAGAAACCCGTATGCTCTTAAAAACTCTACGATCATTTCTTTGCTCTTATTTTGGGATCTTTCCTATCAGGGTACACTGTTCCCGCATCTAATCCTTGTATTTCTTGCCCCTTCCAAGAGATTCAGCGAGTTGGAGATTCAAGGGTTCTGAACGTACTGTAGGATCGTCATCGGCGTACGTCATACCCGAGGACCGAAAATGCTTCGTAGACCTTGTTGCCAACCGTATTACCAGCTGAAAGCGTTTCAGAGAGGAAAGATCATAGGTCTCCTTGAAGCTGGTTGGTCGATTCGCCGAATCGCGTACCATTTGCATCCAGATGCCAGAATAGTTGAACTCTGTTGGAAGCAGTAATTGCAAGAAGGCACCGTCAGTCGTGGTAGCGAGACCGATGTAGCCAGGCGTACGCCAGAATGCATTGATCGGCGTATTCGTCTCCAAGCCATTATAGAACCATAAGCAGCTGCAGAGAGCACTCGGTGGGCTGTAACGTCGACTATAGATATTCCTGTCTAGGCTCCGACAGTAAATCTCAATTTGGCGGAGGAAGTTCTGTGCTCCGGGCTGTCATTGCCTTGACTGCAATCGATCATAGTGCACCTCAAAGCTCGAATTGAGTGATGTCGTAGTAAAGCTCCGTTGCTGAACCATGCCGTGTTCAGTGATGAGTCCCGATTGTACATCAGTGGAAACGATTATCGAGTCCGAGCCTGGTAATTACATGATCACAGGGTGAATTCAACTGTTGTCCGCTAGTAGCACACTGATCGCAAACCGAACATCCTCGAAGGTGATGACGTTAGTTTTCATACCCGATCACCTCTGACACACATAATGGTCACGGAGACAGCCCGGTAGTGCGTGGACAACGTTTTCTGCTTTGCCTGTGTGATTCCATATTTAGCGAGATTACCGGACTTATAACTCATCTAGCATTTATCTGATTACACTGAACGGCGCTTGCAAGTGTCTTCTCAGCCTGCCGCTGAATTATGGGACCGGGTAAACTTTGCATGATCCGAGGAACCACAGGACATCACTAGAGAGCTGTGTCACTCCATGACACATAGTGCATTGAGAACTTTGCAGAATATTGTGATCACAGAAAGTATGGATTGCTGTCAAGTTAATCTCTTTTGTAGCCGGTAAAACAGACTTTTCCTTTACTTGGAGGCTCAACGATGGACTATAACCATTTGCCCATTTCTAAATTACGGACACTTCGTCTAGGGAAGGGAGAGAGTCAGTACCGTAGGAATAATCAGAAGCCAGGAGGATTAATCACGGGATTCGAGCCAACATCCATCTCGCACGAATATTCAGAAGCCAGTGCTTAGACAACCGCGCAACCGGGCGGCATGGCATTCATCAGTAGATATCCTTGGGCATCGTACTGACAAATATAATTTGCTTTGATATTCTTGGATCAGAAGAGTCACACAAGTTTTTGTTATTTCAAGGACATCACTGAATATTTTCCCCCTCTCTTTTTTTTTCGTTTCATGGATTGATGACTAGTATGAGTAGCTCACAGGGTTAAGCATTCTGTCGTCCGAAATTCGGGGCCACTGGTTCCAGGTAAAGGACAGGGCTAGTGCCCTTGATAAAATAGACCTCATACGCTTCTTTCGTCCCATGAATCGGGACCTAACCGGTAAGAATGGGTAGGATCCAGCTCCTAGGACCACTCGGCCACCAGAGTAGACATCGCGGAATTCACCGATTCTCAATACCGTTAGGAGTTCGCGCAGTGTTGACACGTGATTAAAACCTTTTAAAGCACGTCACAAGCTCTCTATAACCTGTATATTAGAAAATGTTCATGATAACTCAAATGCCAAAGGCTTCTAGATGTACGTCACATCGTTGTTTTACATAGTTGCCGCCATCTGGAAGTTTTAAATTAGGTTTTGACATGTTCATAATAATTCCCAATCTTTTATTCAAGATGTTTCTAGCTGTTTACAAGGAGTTGCAGAGGTACAGTGCAAGATCTGCTATCATCGGGTCATCTAAGTAAACTGAGCATTTCGATCGTCTAACAAAAATGACATATTTAAGCTGGACGTTGCAAATGCTTCTTTCTGATATCACAAACAACCTAACTTTTCATATTCTTATATGCCTAACTATTAGTCCAATGCTACAGAACTGCAAGTGTTTAAAAATCACTTTCGAAAGGTACGAACTTTCTACCTGGGTTTAAGGCCAAGTGCCTAACACGAGTATATAATATCTTCTTATGACTACTCATAACTTCCACAACGCATAATTTTTTATTGAAATGCACGAATTTTGCTCAAATTACTGATGTTTAGAACGGAATAAGGTGAACCTTCTTAATATAATGCAACTTAAACTCTAGTTACCCCTGGGCTCTTTTGTAAATATAGAAGTTTACGCTGACCTTCAGACCCCAAGTAATGGCTTACCGACTGCGTATGAACAACAAAATCAGAGCATAATCTTTATCTGCGTGTTTCATCGACCTATTATTACTACGTTTGATTTATTAAATGTATTGCCGGAGAGCCATGTTTGCCTAAATGTCGCTATGTCAGAAAGAGTATTTGTAAATATCGGCTAGAACGGGAGACGCAAACTCAAATTTACATGGAAAATCAACTAAATCCGTGCGCTTTGACTTTTGTTTTACACCGTACTAGATGCTAAGTCCGTAAACAGTAACATAGTGCGCCTCCCCAAAATATACGTCTCTATCAAACTTTATCATAATTCACCTTTATCATTTTAACAAAAAGGAATTTTCAATTTTGGGTGCTCTTTCCGTCTTAGGGATTATCATCCTCATCTTTGCGTAAGGGTGCGGGCGTGTATATATCGCCCGTCACCGTCATCCAAAGGTGAGGTAAGTGGTAACACAGTTTTCACCGAAAGGTAACTCACTCAACTTTATAGCATTTCATTTACATCGAAAAGATGGATTGGAGAACCATTTATAATTTGTCTCAAACATAATTTTCTTTACCCTTTCTCCTCACTATTTTTTATTTCACTGAAATGGAAATTTGTTCTCTTCAAACCTTTAGTATCAGGGTTATTCAACTACCCCCTTATTTTATACCCTCCCGAAAGGTAATGATTTAATTTTTTTCCTGAGTTATAGCATAACCTCAACCAAATTAAAATTAGATGTGACAAGCTTTTCACATTACCTAATATCTGGCTGAAACAAAAAGTAATGTGAAAAGCATGTCACATCTAATTTTAATTTGGTTGCGGTTAAGATACAACTCAGGAAAAAAAATAGATCATTACCTTTCCGGAGGGCCTAAAATAAGGGGGTAGTTGAATAACCCTGATACTAAAGATCCATTGTATTTCTTTTGAAGAGAAGAACTTTCCTTTTAAATATGATTAAAAGATTAAGCCCCGCACTGGTATAACTGGTTTACCAGTTATTTGGGGAGCGGCGCCCCCACGGCCCGAGCTCACCTTGTGACGGTTTCTATTGCCTCTGCGGCTTTGACGATTCGATCACCGAAGGGACAGCTGTTCATCCAGCTGATGGGGGATGGCGTCCCCACGGCCCGAGCCGATTTTCTCTTATTGTTTTTGCTTTTTTCATCTTCAGTTCATATCTTGACATGTACCCGCCTCAGTTGTAGGCTGCTGAGGTTGTGATGAGGCGCCAACTCCGGGTTTTGTTCCTCGTTCCCTTCCCTGTCTTTTCTCTTTTCTGTTACATTTTCTGTTTTTCCGGAGCTGGTTAGCTTAGACCTACCTGCATGTTTGCCGTGTGAGGTGACCCGTACAGGTGGAAATGGGGATGCTGGAGGCTGAGGTATTTGGGGACCGGGTTGTAGTGTCTCCCGATGCCAACACTCCTCTTTGCCTTCTGCTTCACCCTAAACGGGAGGCTGGGAGCTAACCCACTCCTGGTCAGGAAGTCTGTGGCCGAGTTGCGTCCAGACTTTTAGCGGCTTGTCGTTCTGTTCGGCGGGGTGAGTTAGGGGGTAGGGTGGGCATGCCAAAGGGGTGTTCTCCGGGCACGGGAAAGTCTGGGTGCACGCCGAGCGTGTGTCTGTCCTACCAACTTGCTATATCCGCTGACTATCCCTAGAGCCGTGTCCTGCGTCCTCTTGGGCTTGCGGACCTCCGGCTCTCCCTTGTTGGGCTCGGTAGTGGGTGGGGAGGTCGGCGGACGAATCTTTTCAATTCTTCATGGAAAACCAAAGTGTTTCCCATGCTAACAATTTAAAGCGCCCCGTGGAGGAAAGTACACCTTCCTCCACAAAGAAACTTGTCACATCTACATGCAATGCTCTGTTTCTGTTGATCAAATCTGGTGACTCTTCACAGTCACTCAGTACCAAGAGTCCTTTCTGGATCAACAAGGCTCTGCAAGCCGTTGCTGGCTCTCCAAAGAGTGTGAAGAAGCTCCCTTCCGGGGATCTTCTCGGAGAAACCTCTACTCCACGCCACAGTGCCACCTTGCTGGAAACGACCGTTTTGCTTGGCGTTCCTGTTCAGGTTTCTCCACACGGTTATCTCAATTCCTCTCGCGGTGTAGTCAACTCCCGCGACCTGCTTGAATGCAGCGATGAGGAATTGCTGGAGGAACTTGGTGAACAGCATGTCATTGGGGTTCGGCGGATTCTTTTTAGGCGGGATGGGAAATCTATTCCCTCCCGTAACATAATCCTAACGTTTGACTCCCCAAACCTGCCTACTTCCATCAAGGCAGGTTATTTACGGCTTGATGTACGACCGTACATCCCGAACCCCTTGCGATGTTTCAGGTGCCAGCATTACGGTCACTCCCAGCAGTCTTGTCGTAATGTTGCAAAGTGTGGTCGCTGTGGTTCCACAGAACACTCTTTGGCGGAATGCGCTGCAGAATCTGATCATTGTATCAACTGTGAAGGGTCTCATCCTGCTTCTTCTAAGCAGTGTCCAAAGTGGATAGAGGAACAGGCAATCCAACGCCTGAAGACAACTGAGCATCTCTCATATCCCGAGGCTAGACGGCGGATCACCCCTGTACAACCAGGCCGGCGGTCCTATGCTTCAGTTGTGGTGCAGAAGGCTTCAGTGGCGGTCCAGACTGAGGTGACCATCCCAGCGCGGTGTCCTTACGATTTTGAGGACATCGTCGCTGCTGGCCTGGAAGCACTGAAGTCTCGCCGCATTGCATCCAAGGCGACATCAACATCGTCGCCTAAACCTCCCTCTATGCCGAAACCATCTACGGCCATCACAGGGACCCAGGTCCAGGGCACTGGTAAGAAGAAGCCGGAAAAGGTAAAACCATGTTCATCCTCCCCGAAACAGAGCAAGCAGAAAACACCTCTCAACACAGGGGGTAAACACAGCCCTGTGTTACCTCCAGCTCCTGCCGATGGCTTGGAGGTGACTGACGACATGGAGACTTACTAGTCGTCCGTTTTCATTCTGTCATTTCATCTCATTTTTCATTCTGGCCACGCTCATTCAGTGGAATTGCCGAGGTCTGCGATCACGCATTGATGATTTGAAAGGTTTACTGTCTTCGAACACACCTGTGTGCGTGTGTCTCCAGGAGACAAAGCTTCGCTCGACGGACACTCCTTCGCTGCGGAGACATTCCCTTTTCCGTAAAGATCACCAGGACGGCGTTATCTCCTGCGGAGGAGTGGCCTTCATTGTTCCTCATGGTGTTCCTGTCACTGCGGTTGCCCTTCGGACGACTTTGCAGGCAGTGGCAGTGAGACTATCTGTGAACACATTGTTCACGGTGTGTTCCCTCTACTTACCACCAGATGAAGCAGTACGCTTTTCGGATCTGGAAGATTTAGTTGACCAGCTGCCGCCTCCTTTCTTCATCTTAGGAGATTTTAATGCACACAGTCCGTTGTGGGGTTCTACCACTCGAGACTGCAGGGGCCGTGTTGTTGAGTCCCTTCTCTCCAACACGTCCCTCTGTCTCCACAACACCGGGGCAGTCACTTATTTTCATGAAACCACCCGCTCGTACTCAGCCATTGTTCTGTCTCTGAGTTCCCCATCTTTATATTCTGACTGGTGCTGGGGCGTGTCTGGTGATCCCCTTGGCAGCGATCACTTTCCCATCTTTCTCCGTCTAGCGGGTGGCGGGTACCGTTACCTACTCGCCCTGCTAGATGGAATATTGATCGAGCCAATTGGGACACATTCACGGCTTCGGCATGTATTCCTCCGGCTATGGTGACCTCAGGAACGGTCAATGACGCTGTTGCAGCGGTGACGGATTGTATTGTGCAAGCGGCAGAACTTACCATCCCCAGGACGTCGACTAATCTTCGACGTTGCCCAAGACCTTAGTGGAATTCCACTTGCATAGCAGCTCGTCAGGCCCAACATCGGGCTTGGGGTAGGTTTCGTCGGTATCCCACCGACGCGAACCTACTTGCTTTCAGGAAGGCCAAGTCTTACGCGCGCTTGGTTCGTAGGCGCAGTCAACGGGAGTCCTGGATACAATATGTATCCGGGATTAACACCACTACCAGCCCTAAGATCGTTTGGGACAGGATCCGTAAGATTCGGGGACAGTACCCATCTGGGGAAATCTCCATTCTTGAGAGTGATGGAGGTACGGTTGCTGACGCTCAGGGTATTGCTGACTGTCTGGGCGCCGCTTTTTCTTCGGTGTCCAGCAGCAGCTATTACCCTGCTTCGTTCCGGCAGTTACAGCCGCGGCTTGAACGGTCCAAGATTTCTTTTGGACCGTTTTCTGCCACAGATTACAACAGCCCGCTGACTGCCGTGGAGCTGAAGACCGCTCTGAATCGGTCCGGCCGGACATCTGTCGGACCAGATAACATCCATTACGAAATGCTGAAGCACCTTTCTCCGTCCTCTCTTGAATGTCTGCTAATCCTGTTTAACAGGATTTGGCAAGAGCATGTCTTTCCCGAATCTTGGCACACTGCCATTGTCGTTCCTGTTCCCAAACCTGGTAAAGATCCCACCAACCCGTTGAACTACCGGCCAATTGCTATGACGAGCTGCCTTTGCAAAGTACTCGAGCGTATCATTAATTTTCGTCTCATTTTTTATCTGGAGTTTCATCACATTTTTTCACCTCATAAGAGTGGATTTCGCAAATCTCGTTCCACCACCGATCATCATCTTCGCCTTGAGACATCTGTCAGGGAGGCGTTTTTCCGGCGTCAGCACATGGTCTCCGTATTCTTCGACATGGAGAAAGCCTATGACCGTACCTGGAGATACGGCATTCTCCGTGATCTGCACGAGTGCGGATTGCAGGGAAACTTACCATCTTTCATCGCCGGATTTCTCCAGGACCGGAGTTTCCGTGTGCGCGTCGGGTCGACCCTCTCTGCGATGTACCCGGAAGAACAGGGTGTACCTCAAGGCTCCATTTTATCAGTCACTCTGTTTATCCTTCGTGTGAATCACATATTCAAACTGCCCGACGATTCGTGGAACCATGTACGTGGATGATCTGCAGATCTCTTGCGCTTCTGTTAACATGCGCACCATCGAGAGACAGCTCCAGTCTGCCATTACCAAGATCTCTCACTGGGCTTCCCAAAATGGATTTGGCTTCTCGACGCGGAAGACCGTTTGCGTGCATTTTTGCCGCAAACGGGGTCTTCACCCAGACCGCAACCTCCGTCTGGGGTGCTCTACCATCCCCGTGGTGTCAGAAGTCAAGTTCCTTGGGTTAACTTTTGACCGAGCGCTCACCTTCCGGCCTCACATCCAGTCTTTGAAGGTGAAGTGCACGAAGTCATTGGGTATCCTGAAGGTCCTCTCTCGAACATCTTGGGGGCTGACAGGTGCTCAATGCTTCGCATTTACCATTCTCTGATTCGGTCAAAGTTAGAGTTCGGATGCATTACGTACGGTTCAGCGCGTCCATCGGTTTTAAAGCCTTTGGACCCCGTCCATCACCAGGCATTGCGGCTATATACTGGTGCTTTCCGTACCTCTCCCGTGCATAGCCTGTATGCGGAGGCTCATGAGCCGCCGTTATGCATCCGTCGTAAGCAGCTGTTTCTTCAGTTTTACACAAAACTGAAATCTCTTCCTGATCATCCCCTGCATGGTTCCATCTTCCAACCGGACTGTGTCCGCTTGTTTTCCAACCGCCCCTCCTGTGTTCCAACGTTCGGGATTCGGATGTCTGCCATAGTGCGCGATGCTGGTCTAAACTTGTCCAGGATTGGTTTGACCACCTTTTTCAACCGTCCTCCTTGGCAGTCCGTTCAAGCAACGGCTGACCTTTCTCTTTGTGTGTGGCGAAAGTCTTCCACTCCTGCTCTGGTGTACCAGCAGCTCTTTGCTGAAAAACTGTCTGTCTACCCGGATTTCGTGCCTGTGTTCACCGATGGCTCGAAGTCCGGGGATGTCGTTGGATCCGCTTTTGTGTGTGGCGATGCCTCCCATGCTGAGAGGCTTCAGCCTGAATCCACCGTCTTTTCGGCAGAGATGCGTGCGGTACACCTCGCTTTGTGCCACATACAGTCTCGATCACATCGTCGCGCTATGGTTTGTTCTGATTCCCAGTCCGTCATCCAGGTTTTATCTTCTCCGGAGGACGCGGACTCAACTGTCATCCGTGATGCCCGTCGTCTTCTTGGAACTTTGGAGGGTGATGGCTTCCTGGTCCGATTCTGTTGGGTTCCTGGCCATGTTGGGATCCGGGGTAACGAGCTGGCAGATCTCTCTGCCAGGTCTGTTTCCTCCATGTCGCCAGCTCGGCTGCCACTGTCTTTCCGTGATTTTAGACCTTTGATCCGGACATTTCTCCTGGACGAGTGGCAGTCCCTGTGGTCTCAGTAGGTCAGCAATAAGCTGCATTCTATCAAACCACAGATCGGACTATGGAAGTCTAGTTTGCGGAAGCACCGTCGTGAGGAAGTTGTTCTTGCACGTCTCCGCATTGGGCACTGTCGTTTTACTCACCGCTTTTTGCTGTGTGGCGAGAGTGTCCCGATGTGTGAGGCGTGCCACTGTCGTTTCACTGTCCTTCATGTTTTGTGTACTTGTGTTCGTTTTTGTGATCATCGTTTTCGTCATTTTCACTCTCATCTGTTGGACGAAGGAGCAGCTACGCTGCAAAGTATTATCGGCGAAGCCTGCGACACGAGAGCAGTGTTTTCATTTTTACAGGAAATTGACTTTTTTAAACTAATCTATATTTTAACTTCTTCTCTATCATATTTCATTTTTACCGCATCAGCCTGTTTTTAACCTTGTGTAAGTTTCTTATTGATTTTGTTTCATTTTGATGTCTTTTGTTTGGCGCTCTTTGGCCAACCATGGCCCTTGCGCCATTAAAATTAATCAACCAACCAACCTAAAAGATTAAGAGTTAGATCTCAATTACCCATCACATGAATTCACATAACATCCGGACATTGAGGATTTACAATTCCTTTTTTGAGCTGGAGTCTAAATCCTTCTCGTTATTATTCTGTTTTGAGCAAAGCAGGTGAGTATCTATGAGCATTTTCATTCCCTTTCGGATATGTGTAACAGGCAGTAAATTTGGATTCTATGTAAAACAGATCGTGTCATCTTTGAGAAAGATCTAGCAAAGAAATTGTTTCACGCATGGCTTAGCTAGTCTCATCATTTGTGATGTTTAACAATAGTTAGTATTAACGTTTGTGAAGGTGTCTGGCGAAACAGAACATCTTAAAGAACGAAACAATTGACCGGTCAACAGTTTTACGGTACATTATTAAAGCGATTTCAACTTTATATCTCTTTTCTTTTGATACTTGTGAAAACGGTTTCAGGAAATGTGCACCTGGATATGCTCATGAATCGTACGATCTCCCTGCTGCAGGGAAGTCAGCTACTGTCGTCTTCCAACAAGATGGCGTAACTCCATTATAGGGGGCACACTGTTGTGAATGTCTCGACGTAACATTCCCAAATCGATTGATTGACAAGGACGGACAATTCCCATAACCACCAAGATCATTGAACCTTACCCTGCTGGATTTCTTTCTGTGGTTCGTTGTCTTTGAAACCATTGTTTCAGGTATCAGAACTCTGAGAGCGCGCGTTACAGCTGTAATAGCAACAGTTACTCCACAAATGGTGGAAAGTGTGTGGTTAAGTGTGAATATATTTTAGATATTTTGCGTGCCACTAAGTGTCCACCTGTAAAAGTTTCTTAACTATATATTTTGTATGAGGTAACCCCTAAAGTGTTTGCCGTTTTTCAAGGGAGCAAACCAAACACATTGTAATGATTGAATTTGCGGAGTGATGGCGTTCCACCTGTGGTATTTCATCAGTTGAAATTCAAAGATGCCCTGCGCATATGTATCAGACGAGTAAGCAGTTTGGTACTGGAAAGACATGCGATTACAGTGTCGGCATCAGTGGAGATTATTCGTCTGTGTCTGTCATACGAATTTAAACTTGGTTCAGGTTCATCTACTGCAGAAGCAACTCGTAGGATTAGCTTAGTAATCGGGGCAGATGCTTTAAAAGAATGCACAACTCGGAATTGGTTTCAAAACTTCAGAGACGAAGACGAATTCCTTCAAAAAAGGCCCTGGGAGCTCGTCCTGTCACCCTTGACACAAAAGCCCTGAAAGTTGTTATTGAACATGCCAGGAACTGGTGCAGTCATTTTGGTGTTAGTGAGGAAACCATCCGAAGACATCTGCATGCAATAGGTAAGGCATACAAATTGTCTAAGTTGATCACCCACAAATTTTCTATATTGAACAAAGAGCAACGTGTCTCAGCTTGTTTTGCATTGCTGTCTCGCTCTGACGAGGAACCAATTTTGTATAGGGTACTTACATGTGATGATAAGTGGGACCAGTACAGCACCCTAAAACGTTCCAGACGTTGGTTGTCCACCAGTGACTCAATTTTTCACACATACATGCCAGCACTGCATCCACGTAAAGTTATGCTGTGTGTATGGTGGACAGTACGTGATGTTGTTGATTATGAACTCTTGGGACGCAGCCAAGCGATCACTGCTGCAGTACACTGTGAACAACTGAAACACGTGTAGGAGGACCTGATTATGAACTCTTGCGACGCAGCCAAACGATCACTGCAGCAGTACACTGTGAACAACTGAAACACGTGCAGGAGTACCTGATTATGAACTCTTGCGACGCAGCCAAACGATCACTGCTGCAGTACACTGAGAACAACTGAGACACGTGCAGGAGGACCTGATTAAGAACTCTTGCGACGCAGCCAAACGATCACCGCTGCAGTACACTGAGAACAACTGAGACACGTACAGGAGGACCTGATTATGAACTCTTGCGACGCAGCCAAACGATCACCGCTGCAGTACACTGTGAACAACTGAAACGTGCGCATGGTGGCCTGAAAAAGAAGGAAGCAGCATTGGTCAACAGAAAGGGAGTTCAGCTCCTTCAAGAAAACGCTCGTGCCCATTCCGCTTCATTGACCAGAAACACTAGCAAAGTACTCGAGTTGGAGCTTTTATGTCATTTAGTTCACCCACCAGATATTTCTTCTTCAGACTAACACTTGTTTCTTTCACTCCACAATCATTTACGTGGACAGAACTTCTCCAACGTTGGTTAGTTCACGTTGTCCTCCAAAACTTTCTTTCCATGACCAAGCATTGTATCGCAGGGGTATATACAGGATGCATAGGAAAGTCCCTGTTTACTGAAATAACTTGCGAACGGAGAGAGGTAGAGTTATGCAAGTGAGATAACGGTATAGTAAAGCGAATACGCTCGATCGAATGCAACCAATAATAGCGACCCTAGTGGCGAAATGCGGAATTTAGCCATTGCAAATCAAAAACGAAAAGAGATAGAGCAACATTTCCAATCACAATGTTGTAGAGCGGCAATTAATTAGTACAAAACCACATTTGTTTTACACAGATAAGTTAAATTGTCGCCTGAATGCCCTAAAATGTCCGAAATCGATGCGCGACCTTTTGTGTGAACGTTTGAAGGGAGCAGGCATAGGTATGAGCAAATACACGCAATTTATAGCATAAATGCGTACTTATGTCAATACAGTGTGATGACGTCAGACAAAACAAAAACAAAAAGGCAAACTGGCGCACAATGATAAAAAGTTAATGTCGAGTATGTTCGAAGAGTTCGCCATTGCCCACGATACACATTTGCATTCGTGAAAGTAACTCTGCATGCACGTTCCTCAGCATGTAAGGTGTCACACTATTGCAAGCATCTGTAACACGACGACGTAGATCCAGTAGACTTGTAGGCGCTGTTGCATACCCCTGATATTTTACGTAACCCCAGAAATCCAAGCTCGCCATTCTCACACAGCGTACACAGACCTAAACTTCTGATCATGGTACATCCTGCTACTGGTTTTTATATCGTAGGTGCGGTACAACGTCACAATCTGCATTTGCATACGGCTACATTTGCGAAATGTGAATATGCAGATTCGAATCGTCGCGCATCGATTTCTGACAGTGTAGGGTATTCAGGCGATAATTTATCTTATCCGTGTGAAACAAATGTCATTTTGTACTAATTAATTTATGCTCTACAACTTTGTAGTTGGAAATTTTGCTGTATCTCTTTTCGTTTTCGATTTGCAATGGCTAAGTTCCGCATTTCGCCATTAGGGGCGCTGCTATTAGTTGCATTCGATTACGCGTAGTCGCTTTACTATACCGTTATCTCATTTGCATAACTGTACCTCTCTCCGTTCGCAAGTTATTCCAGGCTAAAGGGACTTTCCTATGCACCCTGTATAAGTTGTCGACACGTCGGCAGAAACATTATTGATGCATAATTTTGATGGATAAATTGCTATTTTACAATGTATGTTTGTCTAAGTTTCTTACGTATACTTTTTCTCAGTCTCCGAACAGGGCAATTACTTTTGTAGTTATCTGATATGTTTATCTACTTTTGTTTACAACTGTGTTTAGTTACCAGAGTTCACTTAAAAGTTGTAACAAGCTGAAATCGGAGAAATCATTTATGGACTGCTGCCGATCTAATTGTGAGTTACCTGGAACACCTAATTATTTTGCAAAACTTTTCGATGTTAGAAATGTGCCTTGCCTTTATCATAGCACAGCGACGTTTTTAAATTCAATAAACATTCAATACAGAAACACAAGTCTTGCGTTTTGATCTTACGTCGTTGTATTAGTACTAAGGTCGAGAAATTACCTAACACCTGATTCTCCGCAAAGATGTTGTCCCGAAAGTTAACTTTCGCGCATGCTGTTCTTTACTAAAATGTTATACCAAAAGTTTCTGCAATTTCAATGCAGTATTTAGTGTTAGTCATGATACGTCTGTTTTCCTAATGAACGACTGTTCACAGATAGTAGTAAATGTGCCACTCTCTAGTGATCTCTTAGAGCAGTGTGAAATTAGGATTCCTTCATCCGTGACTGCAGACTCTAAATTCGCCCTGTATTCCATTAAATGAGAATGGAATTATCTTGCGCCCAGGTAAATACCACGGAAGACAAATGTGGAGCTCAAGTTTCGGAAAAGCTCTTTTGCACAAATTTAGAACTAAAGACAAGACAACGTCCAGGAAAGATATGGAATGCGCCTTGAAATTTCCTGCAAAGTGAAATGTAACCAGAGATTTATTACCTTAATAAATTAGTTGAGTTTGCAAATGTCTGAAATAGAAATATGACTTTGTGCGATTATACAATTCTAGAAACCGTGTTTTCCATTAATTGGATATAACGCGTTTGCCTGGAAAAAATTTCTTCGCGTTAATTGCCAGAATTAACCTCCGATGTAATATCCAAATGTAGTGTTGGACATGTACCTTTCCACAAATAGTACAACTCAGGTCATTCTATTATTTAAAAATAACAGACTATTTCGCAACAGCTAATATAACAGTAAAGCTGCTATTTTTTGGAAAAATTCCATTTGCTCTTACATTTTCAACAAAATGATAGATTTTGTAGAATTGAAATCATTTTTAGTAGGCTCGTGAACTTCAATCCTACTTATCCGCCCCATCTCATACTTTCAAACTATTAACCCTTTAACGACCGTGATCCCAAAATCTATCAATCTAAATACCATAACGCCCGAAACTGTTTATGTTGGTTTACTTCATTGCTTATAGTAACAATAGTGACTGAAGGTGACACCTGCTGATCCCTAATAGGTCATGCAAATTTCAAGAGCAGGTAAAGGTAGGAAATCTGACTCACTCCAGACAGGCTTTTCGGGCGGATATGGTTGTTTGTACATACGGGCGTTTTGGGCGTTATGGTAGTTAAAGAGTTAAATGCACATATATAATTTTCGATTGTTCCAATGAATATTTTTTTATTTTGCTTCTCTTTCGCAATTACAAAATGCAAGCAGAGAAAAGAGCGTTATCAAAATTTTCAAAGTAATCGTAAATGTTTTTCATACTCTGTAATTTAATCGCTTACATGATAACCCTGAAGGATAAATCTCGCTCGACTCATTAAAGTAAGTATACACTGAGTTAGCTTTGCATTAAGAACACCTCCCGTTTTACATATTCGGAGCGATAACGAAGTACCACGTAATATCAAAGCCACGTGCAGCTACTATAAATTGTGCAGACCCATCCTCTGCACGTAATCAGTACGTTTTTGCCAGTAAAGGGGAAACGTGGCGATTTAAGCCAGTTTGGCAGCTGCTGATAGTTGGGGCTCTTAGGTCAGGTGCCAATATTTCGGAAACAGCCGATTTCTTGGCTGCTTCCGTGCTACTGTATCTAGAGCGTACCAGAAGGGGATTAGTAATCCACAGACATCCAGAAGAGTGGCTCACATTGGTCGAATGTCACGACGGGTGTTACAGTAAAGGAATGCAACAGTCACCCAGCTCACCCACCAGTACAACAGCAGTGCAGTTCGACCTATTTCCGCATGCACCATGCGCCGTACCTTACTTCGCATGATGCTCCACAGCTGGACACCAACGAGGGTACCCTCATGATGGCGCCAGTCATTACAAACAACGGCTTGCATGCGGAGTGGAACCTCAGCAATAGACCTTCGACAGATGGAAGAAGGTAGTCTAGTGTGATGAGTTCCGCTTCCTTCTGTACCATGCTGACGGCCGGGTTTGCATTTGGCGTAAACATCATACATCCCTTTCCCCTGGTGGAACATTTGGGGTTCAACAGGCCGGTGTAGGTAGTGTTCTGATCTGGGAAGCTTTTTCCTGGCAAGCCAAGGTTCCTATGTTTTTTACACCCAAACACTGAGTGGTGGACGATACAGGGACCTGTAGCCCGACTATCTCCATCCATATCTGCAGGATGTTTCCCAGATCACATTGCAATCTTTCAATAACAGAACGTACCGTGTCATAGGGCTTGTATAACTACTGAGCTGTTGGAAGAACCGTTAACGAATTCAATACACTGCCTGCCCCCAAATTCCCCTGACCTTTACCCAATTGAACGTTTTGGGATGTGCTAGAAATGGGTGTTAAAACTGTTGATCCTCCTCCACGGAATGAGTGTGAACTGAAGGAGCGGACATGCACCAGACATGGGTCAAGTTATGAATGGAGGATAGGATTATAAATAGAGAAAGACAATGGTTCACTTCCGTCTTGCATTGCTCAATCTGCACACACCCCCTGCTGGTCCACGTGTACCGGAGTTGTTTGGTAAAGTTAAGCTACACAAGGGTAATTAATTGCCCTTTACGCCCATTGGTTTCCAATTACGCCAACTCCACTCGCCTTTTGGAAAAAGGTTTAGCTAAATTCCCCTCACCACTTATTTCTTTTCCTTCCCGATTTTCAGTTTCTAATTCAGCTCAAGCTCTTTCTTGCTAAAATAGGTTCTTTCGGCTCATTCAGAGGGCTCTTTATTATAGCCTCACTGGATTTAGTGACTTTATTTCCTAACATCCCTGCTGATATTGTGCATAATTTAATTGAATCTAAACTAATAGAGTATGGATTAGCCACTTCCTCTGAAATCAATGCTGTACTTTATGCACTCCGGTTAGTTCAATTTTGTTCTTTTTTCAGGTTTAGCGGTCAATTTTTTCGTCAACTTGAAGGAGACACTATGGGGTCACCACTTTCACCCCTCCTATCAGAACTCATTCTTCAGGATTTAGAATCCCGTGCTCTTGGCTGTTTTAGGGTTAACCCCTCTTTTATTTAAGATATGTGGATGGCATTCTTATATTTTGGCCTTCCACGACCACCGATCTTTCTAGTTTTGATTAACATCTTACATCTTTTTACCAGTCCCTCCAGCTCACAGTTGAACTGGAAGATAATTTTTCTTTACCTTCCTTAGATATTTTGTTGCAAAGAAATCCTATCTCTAACCCCATCCGTTATTCAGTTTACAAGAAGCCTTCTTCTTACTCTAATTTGATTCCGTTTTCTTCAGCCACGCCACTTCATTATAAACTTGCTTCCATCAACTTTCTGGTTAACATAGTTTTTTTCTCACTCCTCAGATAGGCATAGTCGTTCTTGTGAATTAGATAAGATTTACGAACTTGCTTTGACATACGGCTATTTTAAATACCATGTTGATCGCATTCTACGGAAGTTTCAAAGGAAGACCCTTACAACTTTGATTCCTGAAAGTAATCAAAACAACTTTGTGGGTTCTATGGAGTTCATTCCTGGGTGTGTTAACATTTTCAAAAACAAATTCCGGCGACACCATTTGGATTTTGGCATTAAAACCAGAAACATTCTAGCTATGGTTAAAAATCACCGTGACTCAGTGGAGCTTACTGACAGACATGGTATATATTGTGTTCATCACAAACCATGAAGGAAGAATCTAGGAACTTGGTTTGCATTGGATCAACATCAAGGAGGATTAAAAAAGACTTTCTGAACATGTGTGTAACGTTAAAGTTGGTTCACAATCTACCGCCTTGTTTCGCCTAGTTAATAAGGGCTCACACTCCCCTTCCTGGACCGAGGCAACCATCTTTGCTTGCCCTCCCAATAAGGCCTCTCTACTATTCATCGAGAGTTTGTACATTTGTCATTTTTTAAATACCGTTTGTAATAAGGACCTACCTGCTTTTGTTCATCAAGCATGGAAACTTTTGCTAAATGATATTTATCACTAACTGTCGTTACTCACAAGTCTACCGACCTCAGACTTTATTTCATTTCACTTTCGTACCAAAGTGTCATGACCTACATGTTTACTATTACCATTGTAGCTTTTTGAGTGGCAACTGCTCTGATTTACTCCTACGTATATATGTGCCATCTGTATTTCACAACGCAGCTTCTTCCATCTGAAGATGAGGCTGATGCAGCCTTGAAAGGTCTAATGGTATTTTAACTAATGTATATGTGTTTTTATTTCCTTAAAGTTTTAACTTATTACTAAGTTTTGTTGTGTAATCGTGCAACTACGGCTAAAGTCTAGATTCATCCTATTCCTATTAGATTCATCTGAATGGACGATGTTCGACACCTTGTAGAATCGGTTCCTAGAAGTCTGCGAGCCGTGATTGAGGAGAAAGGTGGACCAAAGAGTTATTAGGTAGCAGTTTGTAATGCAAAGCTAACTCAGATTATTTAAAAAAAAGTGAAAAAAAAACCGGAATCGAAAATAAAACATAACATAAATGACAAGAATTAGAAAAGCGAATGAAATGAAAACCATTACCAAAGACAACACAATTGTAGTTTAACATACAAGCTGGCACAATGTTTAGTGGTAGGGGATAAAGACTATCGTGACCGACTCAGTGGGCTATAAACAGTCACCCATCCCTAATTTAGGACCACTGGTTCTATGCAAGAAGGACAGCCAGTGTCGTAAGACGAGCACACCGTCAATGCCTCACCCGTGATTCGAAACCGGATCCATTTCTGACGAATTATTAGACGTCAAGGCTTCGTACCATCCAGCCATTGGCGCTGCACCCAGATCATTATATAACCGCCAGTAAGCGATTATGACGCACACTTAGGCACTGTTATGACCCGTGTGCAATTAACCTTTTAACCGGCTGGAACGAATTAACTCGGGGCTAACAAAATTGGCTGACATCATCTCGAACGAAAATATTCGCTTTCTGAGAAGTGGGTCGAACGCGACAGGAACAAGTGAACCTGCTCATCAAAACACGTTGCTTTTGATGCGCAGGTTACGTTTATCGTTCTAAGTGGTAATTTGGGTGGTATGATTGCCATTAATTCTTGCTTTCTGATTATTTTTTCTGCTACGAATGCAGAGAAAAGGGCGACAAACCTAAGAAATAAGAGAAAAGGTGTTTGAGTAACTTGTTTCTACCCAGTAGCATGATGTTATGTCCTGGGGGATACCGCTTCCGAATCATTCCTTGGGTAATGGGACAGAAAACAAAGGACTACAAGGGAATCAGACAATATACCGTAAGAATAAGGATGGTAAGGGAGCATTTACAACCAGCGACAGATTTATAATCAGTACCCCTGGGATGAAACAGAGAAAGATATTGTTTTGTCGTAGCTTTTGGTATGACCCGGTCACTATGGGAACACTTCTGTTTGAGGGGCTTAGGAAGATTTGGGCAACTTTTCGTTCAGGTACGTCGGTTGCTTAAAGGGTTAATATAAATTACCAGGTATTACGTTCACTTATTACTGCTGTCAGATTTCGAAAAAGATTTTGATGACAGTTCTGTTATGAGTTCCTTGTCATGTAAATTGATAATGTACTCTAATCAGTTTACGATAAGATTTCGTTTTGTTTAAAGATTTTACGACCTTCATATGAGCGTCTAAATCAACAATGAATCGCCCATGTCTAATTTAGGGCCACTGGTTCCACAGATGAAGTAGAATGAGAACGGTAAGGCAAACGCACTTCCCGTGCTTCACACGGGACTTAAACCCGGACACAAAGTGCGTGAATAATCAGATGTCAGCGCATCTGTCAGTGGCGGCATTGGATTGCCAGTTTCCTGACCTCCCCAATGTCTATGTATTCCTGCTGGTTGTTATGCATCAGAGAATGCAGATGGAAGATTCAGTCCTTGAAGAATATTCCAGCCGCTTTCGCAGACACGTGTGCTGCCTTTTTTTCTCGAATTTCGACTAGAATTATTATTGAGCTATGTGAAGGTAGAGCAATTCAGTTCTTCCTCAAGAAATTACATTTTTCTATTTGAAACTCACATTAACGTTTTGGCACTTCATAGCAAATCTCTTATTCCTCAGAGTCGCAATTTAATTAGTTTATACCGATTAGCCAAAACATTAAAACTATCATAGCGTTATGCAAATAATTGCGCGTGCAGCCAATCAGTGGCACGTGCTAAGGTCGCTAATGATATATATACACTGAAGTGCCAGAAAAACTAGTACAGACGAGCTTATGCAAATTACATAGCAACGTCACCTATGCGCGTACTCGGTTGCATCCGCCAGTGCGTATATATAAGCGATTTTCAACGCGGCGCCATAGTTGGCGCTCGTGAGTATTTTGGAGGTAGAAACGATGTCCGGATTTTAGAAACGATGTCCGGATTTTGATGACAGATGTCCGGATTTTTACGGACGACCATTGCAAGTGTGTACCGTGACTACAAGAATAACGGCAAAACCTCCAACCTACGATACCAGTGTAGCCGTAAAAAGACTTTGGATTAACGTGACCATCGTCGGCTGTCAAGAATCGTTTCACGCGACAGGCATGCAACACTCTAGCAGGTATCATCTGAGCTCAATGCTGGAGCCTCAATAAGCATCAGCGTCCGGACTGTGTAACGTACCCTGCACGATATGGGCTTTGGGAGCCGACGCCCAACTCGAGTCTCCTTGATGGGTGCACGGCACAGAGCTATGCGTCTCGCTTAGGCACAACAACACCGCCACTGGACACTTGATGACTCGAAACAAGTAGCCTGGTCTGACGAGTCGCGTTTCCAACTGTATCGGGCAGATGGAAGGATTCGTGTGTGGCCCAAACCCCATGAAGCCATGGATCCTGCCTGTCAACAGGAATGTGTACCGGCAGGTGGGGGGGTCCGTAATGGTACGTGGTGTGTTTTGTTGGATTTCACTGGGACCCCTGGTACGTCTACAAACGTCTGTGACCGGCCAACGCTACGTGCGCATCCTTTTTGACGAGGTACACTGGTTCATGTCCTGCATTCTTGCTGATGAGTTGGGCCTGTTCTAACAGACAATGCACTTCGACACAAGTGTCGGGACGCCACATTATGGTTAGAGGAGCATTCATCTGAGTTTGGGGTGTTGCCATTCCCACCAAAGTCCCCAGATCTTAACGCCCACGGAATACACCCGAATTGTGGAACGCTCTGCATGAAGAATGGTGTGCATTGCCTACAGCATGTTTCCAGAAGCTAGTGGAGTCCATGCCCCGTCGTATTTCTGCAGTTCTGCGCTCCCTTGGGAGACCTACCAAGTATTAGACTGGTGTTCCAGTTTTTCTGGCACTTCAGTGTATATATATAATACGAGGTATACCTGGGTCGGAGATCTGTTAGTGTTTCGTTTCGTGTCAACATGGGAAAAGCAGAAGATTTATCTGATTTCAACGAAGGCCAGATCTTTATGGTAAGACACTTTGATAGGAGCATTTCCGTATCAGGGACGTCGGTAGGCTCTTCACATTATGCAGAAGTTAGTACTTATCAAAGATGGTCTGAAACTGGTGACACTTCGAGTCGTCGACAAAGCGTGGGCAGGCTAAGCCTCATCAATGCCAGAAGTCAGCGCAGCCTATCTCGTATTGTCAGCAGCAACAGGAAGGCTACCGTGGCTGATATTACATATCTATTTTCAATAGCCCAATGAGCACGAACACACAGTTCATCGTACGTTCTTGGAAACAGGTCTCCCTAGCAGCAGAGCCATTCGTGTGCAAATGCTCAATGTAATTCACCATCGTCAAAACTGGCAGTTGGCACGCAATCATTGACATTGGACCATAGAACACTGAAAAAAGATCTCATGGAAAAATTAATCCCGTTTTATGTTACACCGTGTCGACGGACGAGCGCATGTGTGGCATTAGTCAAGGAAGCCTTCCCACCTGGATGCACTGTCGGGCGGGTCCAGACGGCTGGAGAGAGTGTGATGGGCTGGGTAATATATTCTTTGAGACAACCTATACCCATTATCCCTGTAGAACGATCTCTGATAGCTGTTACGTACCTAATCCTCGTGGCTGACCAAGCACACCCCACTATGGCGACTGTATTCCCTGGAGGAGATGGCGTCTTTCAACAAAACCATGCCCCATGCCACACTGAGAAGAAGATTCAAGATTGGTTCCAAAAACACGAAGAGGAACTCCATTTATTACCATGCTCCCTCCCCAATTCTCCGGACATGCATCCTATCGAGCATTACTGGTTTGAGCTAGAGAAACGGGTACAAGCAGCATCCCCCAACCACGTAATGTACAGGAACTGCGGGATTTTCTGTTTCAGTCATGGTACCAAATATCGAGAGACACCTACCAACATTTCGTTCAAAGTTGTTTTGGCAGCGAGATGAGGACCTACATCATGTTTGGTTGATGATTTTAATGTTTTGGCTGCTCTGCGTAAATACCGTGTTTCATCATCTTCGACAATCGCTCTGCTTTGTTCTGTGGAAATTAACTACATCAGTAAATCGCGCAATAAGAAAGTTATCCCAAAGGGCACTAGAAATGTGGAATAATACTCCAAGTCACCCGTCTTCATTGTAGATCCTGGGAAAGGAAATAGCCAGAAAAGAATAAACACAGTGTATGTGCCTTTTTCGTTGGTCGAACGTAGCTTCGGTGAAGTACAAAACCCGTTAGCTTGATCGCTCTTACATCAAGAGATGATACTGTTGGGAAATGCATCACGGGCGCACACGATATCCCATTATGTTTACATGAAACGTAACGAAAACACATTACACAACGGGAAGCCAAAACATTATGAGAAGCACGTCTTTACGAAAATCGAAGCAATTGCACGTAAACGAGGGCGTGTGTAAATATTATGAAATGGTATAAATAACACCTCATACTGAGCTCTGTTAATAAGTGTTGTTCTTGTTCTTCAGTTAGGAAAGGCAGCGTGTTTGACATAAGCAAAAATTGCAATGTCCAGACGACTGAATTAGAGCATTTCCGAGACGGCAAGACTTGTGAGGTGCACACGGTCAGCCGCAGTTCAAGGATGAAAAAACCACGAACCGCCTCTCAGGAATGGATCGAGTACGGCTCATTCATGCTAAAGGTGATTGAAGGGTACGAGCCAATAAAAGGGATAATGTGGCGCTACTCGTCGGTAATTTGAATGCTGGTAACGTGAATATTATGTCACAACGCACAATACATTGAATCCCACTGAAAATGGACCTGCCTAGACGCAGGTCACTCCGAGTACTTTTGCTAACCTCAGTTCACTGTCGAAAGCGCCTACAATGGGCACGCGAGCATCAAAACTGAAACTTGAATGACTGGAAGAAGGTCATATGGTCCGATGAGCTTGTTTCCCCTTTGCACCATTTCAATGAATGCGTACGTGTGCTTCGTTTTTCTGGGTCAGTATTGGCACCAGTATGAACGGTCGGAGGAAATGAAGCCAGTGGAGGAAGTGTAATGCTTTGTGAAATGTTCTTCTGGGAAGCCAATCATTCATGTGCAGAAAACTTTGACGTCTAACACCTATTTATACGTCATTGCAGATTAGGTAATCCTTTTATGGTAACAGTATTCCCCTCTAGCAGTGCCTTCTTTCCACAGAATAATGCACCACAACACCGTGCTAGGATCGTTCGAGAACGACAACTAGGTATTGCCCTAGCCTCTAAATTTCCCAGATAACAATCCAATCCAGCATCTGTTATTTGTGTCGGAATAGAAAAGTCGATAGTCTGCAAATCTCGTAAGTCCCGGGGCAATCACGTAACTTACGGGATTTAATGGATCTGCTGGTAATTTGTTGGTACCTGGTATCACAAGGGACCTTTAGAAATCTTCTGGAGGCTTTGTCGCTTTGGTATATGTTATACCGAAGCGACAAGGGACCTTTAGAAATCTTCTGGAGGCTTTTGACGCTTCGGTATATGTTATTGATAGGTTAACCCAGAGGTGGGGAACCTTTTCATGTTGGAAGGCCGCATTAAGTTAGCTGTAATCTGATAAGGTTGCATTCAATAAACTTCAATTAGATATACTTCAAAATGTACATTATTTTGTAAAAAATTAACTAGTATGTACTAACTTCAAAAAATGAAAAACAAATGTTAATTCTAAAGTTAACTAGCCTTTTAATGACTTTGTTGTGACTGCTTTTCGTTGAAAAGCAGTTGAATATTTGGTTGCAACATGGAGGTCCGCAGTTTCAGTTGACCTTTTAGATGGGTATCTGTCATTTGTGACCTTAAGGGGGTCTTGATTTTAGTTAGGTAAAGAGAATGTAGATTCGCATCAATAAGTGGTTTACAAGCAAGAAAGCATTTTTCGTGCATGTTGCCGAAGGCGTGGGTATTCTATTGCAATTTTCCGTATTTCAATTGGATCTTTCTTAGCATCAAATAAGGACTTAAAAATGTCATCTTCTGAGAGCTCAATCCATTTCATCTGTAGTTCTTTAAGAGCCATAGGGACATCAACAAGATGAGGTAGAAATGCAAATTTGAGTGGGATGTCATGATTCCTAAAGTCAGTGAAACTTTCATTATATTCTGCAATTAATAAGTCCATAACAGCTGCGCATTTATCAAATGATTCTTATGAATCCTTCTGCTCATCAATGACCTATGCTTACTTCGGAAATCTGAAATTTTCTTTTCAAGAAGTAATGTTTTAATTGTGGTCGGCAGTCGGAGAGCTGTATTTCGTCTTCTTTTGCTCTTTGGTATTTTGAATATAGTCATTTTATGATTAAAATAACAATAATAAATACCAACAAAAACATAATAAAAAAGTGAAAGGATTTGTTCAGCAAGATTTGGATTCACTCAAAAGGCTGCAGATTACCCACCCCCGGGTTAACCGAATGCATACCACTTGGACGAATGGTAGAATACTAGGGCTTTTCTATATAAAGAATCAGGATATTTCATGGTAAAATAGCAAGACACAGATATGATATGCGAGATGAAACACCTGTGCAGCGTATTGCAATGCTTTAGGGAACTGTATGAATGTTCTTAAGATAAAACGTCGTACGCATGACTTACTTGTGACGCGTAGTCGCCGATTTTATAGAACGGAAGGTAATTGACCTTTTCCGAATAATACTTCGTTTTTGTGCGGAATAAATCTAATGTTTGCACGAAATGATTTCTATTGGACCATTGAACCGACAGATAAACTTCATAGATTGAAAATTTGCTCACGTAGCCTAAAGAATTAGTCTGCGAAGTGTTTCACCGTTTTTGAGCGCTTAAAATGAAAGAAAATTCTTAACACTGATTCTTATGGGATTTATATGGCGTTAAATATTTGCAGGGAATAAATCTGGAGTCACGACATACAATGATTTCGATCAGAAAGTAGAATAGCAGAGACGGATACCATGGATTGAAAATTATTTGCACACTGAGCAGCGAAAATCGTTCATGTTTTGAGAGCTAAAAATATAAGGTAAGCAGCACTTGAAAATAATTATGGGAGATTTCAATGCAAAAATAGGGCAACGGCAACAGAATGAAACTTCAGTAGGTAAATTCGGTCACGGCAACAGAAACCAGCGTGGAAATACTCTCGTTGAGTTTGCAGAGGCAGAACGGTTTTTCATCTTGAACTCCTTCTTCAAGAAAAAGCCACACAGGAAATGGACATGGAGACATCCAAATGGGACGACAAGTGAAATTGATTTTATTATGTGTAACAAAAAATTCGTCATAGAAGACTGCAGTGTGCTAAACAAGTTCAACACAGGTAGTGACCATAGATTGGTGAGATGTAAGATGCACCTCAACACTAAACTTGAACGTGGCAAGCTCATAAGACAAACAAAATCTATTGACATAACCAACCTTAAAAAACACCATAATACCTTCAAGTTGGAACTGAACAACAGGTTCTCTGCTTTGGAAGGCCTAACATCGGAAGAAGTGGACATCTCTGAAGTTAACAGAAAAGTAACCAAAGCTCTTATGGAAACAGCAACAAAATTAGCTGGGTCTAAGAACAAGTTGCATGTAAACAAATTATCAGGAAAAACGAAAATGTTGATGCAAAAAAGAAGAGAGATGAGGACAACTAAAGAAGATGTGACTTCCAAATTGGAATATATAGAGCTATGCAAGACAGTACGAAAAAGTATCACTGAAGACGTAAGAAAATTCAACTGTGAACTAGTAAGGAAAGCAATTGAAAACAACCAAAGCCTAAAGATAGCAAAGGGACATCTCAGTAAGGGAAGAAAACAGATTATGGCACTGAGAAAAGAAGATGGTTCTGTAACAAGAAATAGAGGCGAAATTTTGACAAGAGTGAAAGATTTCTACTCCAAATTATATGAAAGGGATGATACATGCACTCCAGACATCATGAAAGATACCAGTACCAGAGTTCCTCCAGTCCTTCCAGCAGAAGTTGCACATGCAATCAAGAACATGAAGCGGGGGAAAGCTCCAGGAGAAGATGGAATTACTGTAGACATCATACAAGAAGCAAGTGGAGAAATCGAAACAGTACTCGCCCAAATTTTCACTCGATGCCTTAATGAAGGAAAGATTCCTGAGGATTGGAACACCGCTACAATGATCCTGCTACATAAGAAAGGTGACATTGAGGATCTCGGAAACTACAGACCTATCAGCCTCCTATCAGTAGTTTATAAAATCTTCACTAAAGTTCTTTCACACCGCTTGAAGGTAACACTGGACATGGCTCAACCGAGAGAACAAGCTGGATTCAGGAGTGGCTACAGCACAATAGATCATATCCACGTACTGAGAGAACTAATTGAAAGAGCGAGGGAATATGAACTTCCATTGTGCATGGCTTTTATCGATTATGAAAAAGCCTTTGATTCGGTGAAACCATCAGCAGTTACAATGGCTCTGAAAACCTGCGGTATTGAAGATGCATACATTAATATTATTAATAACATCTATGAAAATGCAAGTGCAAAGATTCGGCTGTTTGAAAATACAACACACATAAAAATTGGAAAGGGAGTGAGACAAGGTGACACCATATCTCCGAAGCTCTTTAATGCCACATTGGAGAGTGTTTTTCAGTCGCTGAGCTGGGAAAACAAAGGGATAAAGATTAATGGAGATTATCTAACCCACCTTCGTTTTGCTGATGACGTAGTCATTTTTGCAACTACCCCATCAGAGCTGCAGAGTATGATCCAGGAACTTGCTGACAAGAGTAAAGAAGTGGGATTAAAAATGAACTTTCAGAAGACAAAAGTGATGTTCAATGCTTTTACAAGAAATGAAGATTTATCGATTGATGGAGAAAAGCTGGAGATAACAGACACGTACGTTTATCTTGGACAGCAGATATCAAGTGAGGGTCACATTGATGAAGAAATTAATCGGCGTACAAAACTTGCCTGGAGAGCATTTGGAAGAAACAGCATAATTTTCAAGAGCAATATGCCATTATGTCTTAAAAGAAAAGTGTTTGATCAATGCATCCTTCCAGTGCTTACGTATGGTGCAGAAACGTGGACCTTAATTAAAAGAGACATACAAAGGCTGCAGACAACTCAAAGAAGCATGGAGAGGTGCATGCTTGGTGTAACCAGGAGAGATAAGAAGAGGAACTCATGGATCCGAAAAATGACAAGAGTGGAAGACATCATGATCAGAGTTAAATCCCTGAAATGGCAATGGGCTGGACATACTGCCAGAAGGACAGATCATCGATGGACAGCTGCAATTTTAGATTGGATTCCAAGGGACAGGAAAAGACCCAGAAGAAGACCACATGGGAGATGGGTGGATGAAATTCGAAAGTATGCAGGGGTGACATGGAGGAGACTGGCACAAGACAGACCGTTGTGGAGGAAACTTGGGGAGACCTTCGTCCAGCAGTGGATTGATAATGGTTGACAATGATGATGATGATGATGATATATAAAAATGCAGATTGTTAGGTGTTCCTTTAGCCACATGCCAACAAATTAATTAAATAGTGACTGCTCTGAGTGTGTTACGACTTCGAAAAAACAGTCTTATTTCCCAATAAAATTGTCACTCAAGAGCATAATCCCTGCGTTCAACGGGTAAAATCCTGAAGCTACTGTGATATTGTATGCCCATGAGAAAAGCTTTTCGCACATTGGTAGTTGTAAAGGCGATTGAAAGATGTGCTCGCACTGCATTAAAACTATAATGGCTAATAAAGCAAGTTTTCGGTAATTGCGTTCGTTAAATCAGGAGTGCAGGTCTTTGTTGTGCGAGAATTTTTCGAAGCTATTCCGTTCTGCGCCATAAAGTCTGGAGTATTCATTCATTTCTTTTGCTCGCTTTGCTTTTATTCGCCCCTTCACAAACCAAGTAAAGTGTCAGTCAATTAAAACTATAACACGGATTTGTAAACTTTCTTGGAAGGGAGTCCTGCCAAGTATCATTTCTCTACTTCCTTCTTCTTTCCTTCCTTTTTTAGTTACCATTATATTTTGTTGTCTCTCTTCCTAATAATGCATCTGCATTACCCTTGCAAAGAAACAGCCTATAATTCTTGAAAAATAAGTATTTCCAAGATATTTCTTTTAAATAATCGGAGAAGTAAAGTGCTCGAAACGTTACAGACCATTACATTTTCAAAAGAAAGGAATAATTAAATCAATATATCCTTCCACCTCTTGTGCGTCAGGGATATGAGGCATCAAAGAAGAACAGAGACAATTGAAAGAAATGGATGGGATTATGCTAGTGGAAACCAGAAAAAATCAAGAAAAAAAAAATCAAGCTTAAGGTAAAGGGTCGAGATATCATAATGAGCACAAAAACTGCCAAGTGGCAATCAATTACTGTAAGACATTCTTACACATGTATTTAGTGAACGTTTAAATCCATCGCATAATTTTGGTCACACATTTAGCTCTCCGACCAACCGGCGTTCCCAAATGTGTGCTGCTTTTATTTTATACATACAATAAACTTCCCTAAATCGGGGAACAGTTAAAGTTCAGAGCTACTGTATTTAATTTGAAAAAAAAAAAAGAAAAACAATCATATTGTATTAGGCTATAACTGATGTTCATGGCGGCTATATCAACGCACCGCGGAACACTTTCAATAATTAATTTCTGACGAGGATTATTACCTTAATATTTAAAAAGAAAAAGTGCGATGTAACGAAAATAGGTAACAGTGCGTCATTGCCAAAAACCATTGCTGAAATCTGATCGTGCCGCATGCTGTCTCATGTAGTGACGCAACTATAGTTAATTTTACTGTCAACAACATATTTTTCTAAACTCTCGCCGAACATTATTACATCACGTTTTAAATAAACGTAATGATATCTCATTGGAGTCTGGGTACATTACGAGAACCTAATGCATACATACATATCACTAAGCTGTTCTCTGATATCCAAAGGTTAGCTCCAAAAAGAAATAGAAACTACCAGATAATTTTTACTTACTGTTGCCGTATCAAACTTCTCCATTTACAGCGATGTGATAAAAGCCATTACAAAAATAAATTTTGATTCTATACATCTTTTCCGCCAGTTGTAAAGTAAATCCCAAGTCAAAAATTTCGATGTAACGAAAATGGGTAACGGAAGTAATCGGCGAGACGCTTAGGTTGATTTTCTCAAATATTTCGAAACCGGTGCGCCGTAGTGAAATTTGACTTTCCCTTGACTCCTCTGAGGGGATGTTTACTTACTATTGGCGAGTGCTTTAAAATTTTGCATAACGCGAATGGTGGTGTAACCTGTAGATATCCTAGACAAAAAGTTACCAGTCCTCCTCAATACCACGACAGCGGTTCAGGTGCTTTTTTTCTATCTTGATGTTAGATTTTAGCTTGTGCATGCGCACATGGATTTTCTTAGCTACATCACATTTTATCTGTGTCAGAGTCGTTTTTTTACGTTCGCCTAAATCTGAATAATTATCATAAGAAGGAATATTGTGTTACAGAAACTAAATAGTTTAAATACTTATTATTGCCACCAACATAGTTTAGTAAATACACTGCTGGCCACCCAAAATGCAACACCAAGAAGAACACGAGATAGCAAAGCCAAATTCCCTGGAAACATAACAACAGATATAAAGATGAAACGATTGAACTTACAAGCCCGTGCAACTTGCGGAACACGCAGACATCAATAGTTCGTGTGGCCCCCATGGCTGGCAATAACGGCTGCTACACGCCGCGGCAACGAACAAAAGAGGCTTTGAATGTGGGCTTGCGGTATGTCGGTCCAGACTGCTTCCACACGTTGCCACAGTTCATCAGGCGTGGCCACGGGTGTTACTTGCCGGGCCACTCGGTTGCCGATCAGCGACCAGACGTGTTTGATGGGCGACATATCAAACCTGGTGGGCCGTGAAGAATTGTTGCACTGCGCGGGCGGCGCGCATTGTCCTGTTGAAATGTGGCCGCTGGAAGGTCCTGCAGGTAAGGGAGGACTACAGGCTTTAAAACGTCGGAGATGTAGTGGTGGCTGTTGAGTGTACCGGTGATGCGTACCGGAAGGGTGCGGGTCTCATATCCAATTGCGCTCCATATCATAACGTCAGGCGACGGACTGGTATGGTGATGCATAATGCAGGCGTCATACAGTCTCTCGCCACGGTACCGCAACACGCGGATCCGACCATCGTGGTGTTGCAGGCAGAAGCGGGATTCGTCGGAGAAGACAATGTCGTGCCATTCCGTAGTCTAAGTGCGGCATTCAACGGCCCACTACCGCCGCACTCGCCGGTGGTATAACGTCAATGGTAATCGGAACAATGGGCGCGGTGCGAGAAGTCCCCGCTCCTGCAGACGACGTCGAACGGTACGTGCTGACAAAGGTTGTTGTGCAACACACCCTGATTCCTGCGGTAACGTTCGTGATGGGGCGGTGCGAGCAGTCAATGCCCGCCGCACAACATGCTGATACTATCGTTCGGTGGTGTGCCGCGGCTAAGGCAATCACTCACGTCGGTCCGCCCGTCCCTCCTGCACACACCGAATCCATACTCACCTCACTGTGGCTAGATGTCGTCCCACACGGGCGCCGATGTCCCGGTACGATAAACCGCTGTCGCGATAAGCCACCATTCGTCCTCTGTCGAACTCCGAAACGTGCTGGAATGACTGCCGTATTCTGAGACGAAACATCAGGAAGCTTCCCACGCACAGGTCCGGCAGCACAACACACTTCCACTACTTACATCCCCCCTTCTGTGCACCCTTCTTATAGTGTTTCTCGGTGACGTTCCGGGCGCACATGATTTGCATATGCCCTGCAATGCTAATCGTTTGCATGTCCTCTCGCGGGCAACGCATGCTGCGAATTTCAGACCAATCGGATGCTTCCTTCTGGGAGTTGCATTTTGGATGGCCAGCAGTGTAGTTTAGTAAATATTTACTTTTATGACTCACATGTCTTCTTTCATTTGTTTTACGACAACAACATTCATTAATGCACGTGCCTAGCACCACACAATGTGAAGAATTAGTAAACCTTATTGTTTGCTTTTATGATTTAATTCTACTTAATTTGCACCGGACTGTGGCTTGTTGTGGTCGTTGGCGAAGCGAATAAATGCAATGAGTTGTATGTTAATAAATGCATACTCTTGAATCGCTCGTTTTATTTCACAACTGAAAAGATCTTAGTATGCGAAATATCCGTAGCATAGGTTATCGAAAAATCTATGCTACAAAGTATACGGAAGATCCGCAGCATAGAGTATCTACGAAGAGTACTATAGATTATCTACGATTTTTTCTCCGACATACAAAATGCAAACCATTTGCCAAAATTGTTAGCACACCCTACTAAAATCGCACACGGTGTAGACAGCATCTGATCAGAGGTTAAAGACTCGTGTGGCGGACACTCTAGAAACATCACATAAACTTAGCGCTATGATTGGTTCCCACTGAATAGATGGGAATGCAATCAGTTTCATCGGTTCACATATATCAGTAAATGCAAAGATCAGTTTCCATTGAAATGGCATACGAATTTGAATTTAACGACTACGAACGCTGGTATTTCGCATGACGTCATATTGCAGAACTGACCACCAGATGGGTCTTTGAAAACACTTCCACACTCAACGAGTCACTATATAGGTGACACTGTATAAAAAATGTCATAGAAATGAGATGACAGAGTTCAAACTTGATCAGGATTATGCATTTATTATAATACGAGTAAAATTACCGTGTCTGCTGTCAGTCGTCTGTAGAAGAAATTACTAAACATAGAAACTTGTGATTTGGTTTAAACAAGCAAAAGAACATACGAGTGTAAACATCGGTGCACTTTTCTTTTAAAATTCAGACTAACTGAGAACTACGTTTTTCAAATATTAAATACTTCGTTGGGAGGTTATTTGTTTTATATGAGGTTATTTTTGAGGTTATTTTTGTTATATTGGAACAGGGGAAAATGTGTACCCACTCAAGATTTTCTTGAGTGGGGACCATTCCCTCAACTTTCGGCTTTAGCTGGTCAACCAACATACTACGCTTCCCTATAATTTTCAATTTCGAAAGCTCATTATCTCCATAATTTAAATTTAAATTCAAAATAACTGAGTACTACGTTTTGCAAATATCAAATGCATCGTTGCGAGGTTATTTTTTCTTACATGAGGTCATTTTTGTTATATTGGGACAGGGGAAAAAGTGACCCTTTCAATTTAAGTGGGGACCATCTCCCTCAACGTTTGGTTTAAGTTGATACTATGCTTTCCTAAGATTCCCAATTTCAAAGGCTCATTATTTTTAGAATTTAAATTAAAATTCAGACAAATTGAGTATAGTAATTGTCAAAAAAAAATCAAATACACCATTGTGAAGTTATTTTTGTTATGCGGAGACAAAGAAAACGTGTCCCCCTCGGCTTCTTCTTAAAAAAGGACAGTCCCCCTACACTTTCGGCTTAGGTGGTCACCGAACATACTGTGCTTCCCTAAAATGTCTAATTTCGAGAGCTCATTTTTTAATGTTGTCTTGATTTTGCGTGCATACTTTGACTTTGGTTCTGCTAGCAGGCAATCTAAAATTTTGTGTCTGGAATCCTCTCAAATGTCGATGATTGTAGGCGCCTATAAATTACTGTAGATCCTAAACTGCATTGTCTACACTAGGTGAACCTTATTTCCGATAAAAAACATTCTCTGTGATATAGAAAATAAACATTTTAATTAGAAAATATGTGCATTTTTATAAGTCCACAAATTGTCTTTACCGAAGTAACCAAAGTCAGGAAATAATATACATCTACATTTAAAATAAAGTACTTTAAAACATTTTAAAGGAAAAGTAACACTTCATCGCTTTCTGAACTCCCATAAAAATCTTTATTGGTCATAATGTATTTGTGGTTGCAAAGGTAGTGATTTAATTATATTGTAAGTCTTACAGACTATCAATTTGTTCAGTAGACAGAACCCCAAAACAAATTAAAGTGAAATTCATTTCCTATAACAATAAAGAGCGGTACCGCTGAAAGCGTTTTAGTTGCATTTGCTTTTTTCCCTATCAAACGTGAAGACTAAAGAGATATCGCATTGTCCCAAGGCCGATTCTATTATCTAGAGAATACCTCGGTGATTAGACATAGGCGGAAGAAGGATTATATTATAATTTTACAGAGCTCTCTTCCGAATTCTTTCGATAAGGGATATGGTGTTTTCTGTGCTAGGATTCAACGCTTGGGATTCCGTGACCTACGCCCGACGGATTTCCCAAATCATAGTTTTATGCGGTGCAGATTGTACACCCATGTGTAGCATCTGCGTCGGGTTTTCGCCTCATTCTGAAGAGATCCCTCCCCATCTTCCCACATCGCAATTCTCCAGAAACCAACAAATCATGTAATGGATTCCTTCCGCTTCACATACTGTCCTATATAGTGCCCAGAGGATAACGTGACAATCCGGCTACGAAGGTCACTTCGTCACTTTAGTGGTGCCAGAGATGGGCAGTTGGTCATTCGTCACTGGAGACGACGACTGACCCCACCCCTAGGGGAGCCTACAGAGCCACGAGTTCTCAGGGGGTTGTTCGCCGCAAGCATCGCTCCGCGAGACGAGTTATAAATAGTGAACGAGAAAGATTTGTAACAGAAGGAGCTTCTCGTTGCCAATCTTTGGAAAGGATTTACAGCAAAATGTTTTATGCATTACCCAAGGAGAACAATTGTTTTCTCTTCTCCCTACGATTCGCCATTTCCATTGATGTATAACTCAAAATAAAATAAAAAAGAAAAGAAAAAAAAGCATGTTTTGTATTTCCCAAGCGAAAGTTCCGACTGCAGGATATTACCATTTTTTTATCATCCTTCCGTTCTTTCATTCCTTGTGGTTGTTCGAAATCTATTTAGTTTCGTCAATAGATTTCAGACATGAACTGAAGAGGAAAAATAAAGAAAAGGAACACATGCAACTGCAGAGAATGCAATTTTCCGAGGACATGGAACGGTTTACGACCGTTTTCACGTATTGCTAATCGCTTTACCGGATGCTTAAGGTTTATCCGTACTCTGGAATTACCTTCTAACGTCGTGTGTCTCAAAGTTTTATGTTGTGATTTCTCACATTACTTAATAAGTGCGAAATAATGATGTGGCTCACTAATATGGTTCAAATTTGTCTTCGAAATTTATTTATTGGATTACGATAGATTGCTAGTCTCACTCATTAGCTATCAGTTCATACATTAAATCCATTTTTAGTTGCTAGTTATTTATCATCCTAATACAACACCAGGTACGAACTAACTGTGGCATCAGAACCCCTGAGGCAAAAGGGGGCAGCTGTCCCAGTAATCCTTTGCGTACAGCGACAAAATATCACATTTGCCTCCTAATTCTCTTTTTAATTGTGTCTGCAATCAGAAATCAGATTCATATTTCGATTATTTCGTTTCCTGCAATTTAGAATGTCTTCTGATGAAACAAAATATCACACTGCTCGACATTATAACATACAAGTTTGTCCGCGCCGGGCATCAAAACCGGGTCCCCTTACTCCGGAGTAAGTCGCTCTCTCAATTGAGCTACGCGGACATGTGCCTTCACTGCTATCTGCCTTTTGTAAAGGCAGATAGCAGTGAGAGCAAATGTCCGCTCAGTTGGGAGAGCAACTTACTCAGGAGTGAAGGGATCCGGCTTCAATGCCCGACGCGGATAAACTTGTAGGTTAAAACATAGAAATAGCCCCAGCCAGAAGGAGAAAGGACAGAGGGGTGAAATTAAGAATGCAACTAGAATCACATCTTGGTTTAGCTTGATGTTATATTCAGCAACGCACAGTATTCATCAGTTGAGATAATACAGCACAATGGGTACGTCTCAGTAAGAGGTTGTACCGCCGCGAACGGCAATACATGCAGCAATACGGCGTGGCAATCAGTCATACAATCGACGAATATCGTCCTGAAGAATGGAACACCAAGCACGGTTGACTTGCTCCAATAATTTATCGATATCGTGCGTAGACCGATTCGATTACAGACGAAGTCCAATGTTTTCCCACAGGTTTTCGATTGGGGATAAATCGGGCGATCTTGCTTGCCATGACAGTGTTTAAACATGTTGCAAACATTGTCTGAAGACCTGAGCGGTGTATACCTGGGTTTTATCTTGCTGCAAATTGGGGTGCTGTAGGCCATTCAGGAACGTTATCAAAATGGGCTGCAGAACCTCGCTCGCTCACGTAATGTGCAGCTCTCAGTGTTCCGTGATGCGGACAAGAGGTGACCTGTTGTCATACGCAATAGAATTCCCATGCCATGATACCTGTCTGACCGGCGGTGTTGCGGTCCCGAACGAAAGCGGAATCCGTCTGCTCACCAGCGGATCTCCAGACACCGATCAGTGGATCGTTGGCACCCAGATGGAAACGGGATTCATCACTGAAGACCACAGTGTTCCATTCGTGACCCCAGTTCTCATGACTTCAGTAGTAAGCCGGACGAAGGCTGAGATGGCTGGCCGTCAATGGCAGTTGGTGTAACGGTTGCCTGCTGCGCAGGTTTGCCACATTCAACCTTCGGTTTACAGTTCAAGTCGTTATAGCGACGTCCATGGCCGATGGCACAATGCGTCGAACATCGGCTGCAGTGCTTTCTGGTAATGAAAGAGCGTATCGAACAATCCGCTGGACCAGGTTTGTTGACGTCTGTCAGACTGCACCACTGCCACTCCGATGCACGTAGAAACCTTCCTGTAGCCACTGGTGCCAGCAGCGTCCCACAGGTCGGGCATACCATTGCACATGCTCAGCGATACGACGTGTAGACCAGCCCTCTTCACACAGGCCTAGAATTCTTCTCTGAAACGCATCCAGATGGCGATAAACCTGCCAACGGCGTGTACGTGGCATTTTAGGCCTTTTTCCGAACAGTTTCCCAGCACAAACAACAAATTTGAAACATCCGTGAGACTTCAACTAACGACCACACATTATCATCCTTGTTGCTGCTGGTACCTTTATCTCACGAACGTGTGACGTCATAGGCTCCCGTTTTACATCATTTGCATATCTGGAGTGGATACGTCCGCCTTGCGATTTTTATGTTTGTAGTACACCTACTTCTGGGTGCAGCAATTTTTATTTGGAAAACTATATTTCCTATTTTCATTGTTAACCTCTCTGAACTGTGATTTTTTTGCCATTCCTGGAACGCGGGTTAAACTCTCCTCGCTTGTTTAGAATGAGAACAAAAAGTTTCACGAAGTACGTGCCTTACTAAGACCGTGTTATTCTGAAATACCTGAAAGGTATTAAGCTTTTATGAGAAGAACAGAGACGTTTTTCTATTTTATTTAAATATAACAAAATAAATATTTCTTTAAATTAAGAAAATATAAGGGGGAGAGGGAGAAAATAATGAGGCATATTCTTAAACTTATGTTATTTGATGTATAAAGTAAGACAAATGCGGTTCTTATTGTTGTTATTCATATAAATGTGGAGGTGCTCAATTCAATGCAGTTTAAACTCATTTATAATATAAGTAAAACCTTTTATATTAAAAACGCCTATAATAGAGATATACGTAGGTCATTCAAAAAGCTACAGCAAATTGAGAGTATTTCAAGAAACGAATACTCCTGCATTTTAAACTGCTTGCAGGGAAGATACATTATTAAGTAAGGTGCTGACACTGCCCAATAGATGGCGTGGCGTGCTTAAGCGGAAGGGCAGCATAAACAAAATGGTGGCCCTTAGCTGTTTGCACCGTAGAGGAGCAGAGAGGAATCACCAGGTTTTGTGGTCCGAGGGGGTGAAATCCCCTGAAATTCATAGAAGAATGCTGCAACAGTATGGTGATGCCTGCATTGGCGAAATAAGAATGTACGAATGAGTAGATGAGTTTAAAAATGAACAAACATCCATTAGTGGTGAGCAACGCTTCGGTTGTCCCAGCACGGCCGTCACTGATGAGGACGTGGGTCACGCTGACGCCATTATTCGTAAAAACAGGCGCATTTCTTTAGAAGTTCAGGTCAGGGAATTGGATGACAGTATCGGATCCGCTCATACCATTGTCATGGAAGTTCTCAAGTTTCGCAAGTTGTGTGCACGGTATACTGACTGATGAGCGCAAGATAATTCGTGTGCAGACTTCCACAACCTTTTTGAAGCGGTATTACGATTCCTGGCGCGTATCGTCACAAGAGAGGAAACCTGGGTGCAACGTTTTGACTCCGAAAGCAAGAGGTAGTCTTCATAATGGCGGCACACATCTTTTCCAGTCAAGAAGAAGTACAAGTCTCAACCCTGAGCTCTTCTGGGATATGAGTGGTCCAATTTTGCAGGACTATCAGAAAAAGGGAGAAACAGCGAATAGTGCTCGATACAGCGCAATGTTGGAGGAGGCGCTGAAGACAGCAATACGGAGCCGTCTAAAGGCGTTCTTCTCCTTCATCATAATGCCCGCCCTCATCCAGCAGCTGCAACTCTTGACAGCATTCGGAGATTGAAATTTTAGATCTTACAGTATCCCCCATACAGTCCTGATCTTTCTCCCTCTTATTATCATGTGTTTGTGCACCTGAAGGAGCTTTTGAGAGGATGAAGATTTGGGAGTGATGAGTTCGAAGAAGTGGCTCATTCCTGACTGATGGACTAAAGAAGTTGGTGAAACGGTGTGAGAAATGTATTGAAAAGGTGGGTGATTATGTAGAAAAATGAAATCTCTAATTCAAATCTCAAAATATTCAGTTTGCTGTTACTTTTAGAACTGCCCTCGTAAAATTCAAGGTTCATTTTCATTTAGATTTTATCTATATATTCGTTTTATCTGTTTTATCTGTAAATGTTAAAATGACGTATAACGTCCTGTTTTATAAAAGCACAATAAGTTTTATGATCTGACCAAGAAATGCATTTCCAGATAACTTGGCCCCGTTGTCGAAAAATTGTTCCGACGCCCCTGCCAACTCATCGCCTTTCAAAATATCAGAATTTACATAGTGTCTGTTGAAAATTAAACCCTGCATATATGAATTACTCAAATTTTCAAAAATAATTTAAAGGGATTGTACAAAATAAGAGAAACACCAACTATAAAAAGTGCCAATTTTTTAAAGGCTCGCTTATTTGTTTATTAACATGCAGTAATGGATTATTTTTGTTTTTGCAGGTACAACTCTAAAAAGACCGAAGACACAAGCAACTGTAATTTAAAAGGTGATAAAAAATCGTACATGTTCCATAATACTGGCCTATCTGAATTCCAAAGAGGGAAAATTATTGGAGCCTGTTTAACCGAGTCATAGCCGACTGAAGCTGCGGATTGTTGAATGCATCTACAGCAACTGTATGGAGTTATGAGTGCATTCGTCAAGTCTGGAAGAGCAATATCCTCTAGGACAAATTGTGACTGGACACCATGGCCTCCCGCAGTATACTTTTTTCCAGGGATGGTCAAAGTAAAGTTTTTTCATACAAGACCTCTCTTAGCTCCAAGTCATTCAATTAAAATGGCACAAATAGTCTCAGCCTGACTCTAAAGGAAATTATACAACGATGAGCCATTGCATTATGACCACCTACCTATTAAGCTGTTGGACCCCTTTTAGCTCGCAAAACAGCAGCCACTCGGCGAAGCATTGATTCGATGAGGTGGCGATAGGTATCTTGAGGTATATGGTACCATAATGGCAACAGCAGGTCCTCCAGCTCCCGTACATTTCGGGGTAACAGTAATTTAGCCCGAACCCGTTTTTCCAAGTCGAACCACAAATGTTGTATTGGGTTCATGTCAGGTGAATTTGGAGTTCAGGACATTAACAGAAAGTCACCAGCATGTTTCTTGAACAACTCCTTGACGATTCTGACAGTGTGGCGTTGCGCAGTATTCTGTTGGTAATGGCCATCACCAGAAGTGAACACAATTGCCATGAACAGGTGAACGTGGTCCGGAACGATGGTCAGATACATGATACCTCTCAGAAATTGTGCTATTGGGATAATGGGGCCTACAGTGTCCCAAGAAAACATCGTCCACAGCATAACACCGCCGCTGCCGGCCTGTTTCCGCTGAACAGTGCCTCTGTTGGTAATCGATGTATCCGCGCTCGGCTGTCTACGAGATGCACCAGGAATCATGATTCGTGAGACCAGGACACCTTCGAATCATCCACGGTCCAATCTCGATGAACTTTGGCCCATTTCATGTGCTGTTGGCGATGACGTGCAGTGTTCATGGGGGCCTGGCTGGGTCTTCGGATACGTACGCCCATGCGCAGAAGGCTGAGATGAACTGTGTGATGTAACACATTGCTCTGACCACTACTGTTGTAGTTGCGGGAGTTTTGTAGCACTGTGGCCTTGCGGTCGCTGTGAACAATACGCGACAGTCTCCGCTCTCTTATGGCATCAGTGAGCTGCGCACGACACACATCTGGACGACGGTTCGTCGTTTGGTCATCTGTGCACCACTTTTTGAAACGTACTCACTTCAGTCGCACGTGAAGAATTCACAAGTCCCGCCGTTTCAGAGATCGCAGTTCCGAGGCGTCATTCCATCACAGTTTGACCTTTATCAAACTCCGATAAATCGGCACCTTTTCCCATTCTGACTCCAAACACTCTACTAACCGAAAGCCTGAACTTGTACTGCGCCACCGTTCGGTCTCCAGGCGCGCTTATTACTGTAGGCTGGGAGTGGTCATAATGTAATGTCTCATCGGTGTTCACCGATTAACCAAAACATTAAAACTACCTACCTAATATAAAGTAGGCCTATTCTCGCCGCCAAAAGAGCCCTCACCCGATGAGGCATAGATTCACAAGATCTTGGTAGGTGCCTCCCGATATTTAGTACCATTGCTGCAACAGAATATCCTGCATTTCCCGTGAATTACGCGGGTGGGGTGATATTGCTCGCACCATTTTATCTAACTCAAACTACAAATGCTCGATAGGATTCCTGCCCGGCGAATGTGGGGGACATGGCAATAAATGGAATTCCTCTTCATGTTCTTGGAGCCATTCCTGAACCTTTTTCGCAGTGTGGCATGGAGCACCATCTTGTTGAAAGACGCCATCTCCGCCAGTGAATACAGTCGCCATAAAGGGCTGTACTTCGTCAGCCGCGGTGTTCAGTTACATGACAACTGAGAGAGTTCGAATAATGGGACCCAGTGTTCACCGAGAAAATATTGCTTAGACCATCACCCTCTTTCCAGCCTTCTGGGTCCGTCCCACAGGTTATCCAGGTAGGAAGGCTTCCGTGGGTAAACTTTGCACACGAACTCGTCCGTCGACACGGTGTAACAGAAAACGCGATTCGTCTCACCATAAGACCCTCTTCCAGTCTCCTGTGGTCCAGTGTCGATTATTACGTCTCAACTGCAGGCTTTGACGACGGCGAACGGCTGTGAGCATTGGCACACGAATGGGTCTGCGGCTGCGGAAACCCATATCCAAGACCGTACAATGGATTGTACATGTACGTGGAGACATTACCCATAATTTCAGTTCTTCTCAACACAACTGACATTATGGATAATGTCAGCCACAGTAGCTCTGCTGTTGCTTCCTTCTTTTAAATTCTTTTACCAAATTACTAGCCAAAGCTTTGATCGAAATCAGATAAATCCTTTGCTTTTCCCATGTTGAAACGAAACGAAATACTGACTGAGAAAGCTACGGCCAATGTATTATATATCATCATCATTTGTGTCAACTATTATCAATCCACTGCTGGATGAATGTCTCCCCAAGTTTCTTCCCCAATTGTCTGACGTGAGCCTGACTCCATGTCACTCCGGCATGCTTTCGAATATCATCTATCGATCTCCCATTATATATATATATATATATACAGGGTGATTTAGAACTCATGGAATAAACTTTAAGGGGTGGTAGAGCACATTGCAACACACATTTTTTGTATAGGAATGTATAAACGCAAGTGACGCATTGAGGCACAAACACAAGAAATATACATGAAAGGAAACATAAATTGTGTACTTACAGTGTCGTTGAAAAGTGCATCTTTACAGCAATGTTTACAGTAATTGCTCAAAATTGCGTCCACCAACAGTAATAATACATGCGTTGCAGCGTCGACGTACCAAGAACGCTTCCTTTTGAATGTGTGGACGGCGGATATTGTGGACGACTTCCCGCTTTGCCCATATCTACTACCAACGTGACTCTGTGGCAGATGTTATCGTACTTTTCTGGAAGAGGATTTACCACAATTGCTTTAAGATGTACCACTGGGCGTCCCACAAGGACTGTGGTTTCAGCATGATGGGGCGGCAGCCCATTTTAGCATTAATGTGCGCACTTACCTGGATGCCACTTTTGGGGCGCGATGGATCAGCCGCGATGGACCAGTCTGTTGGCCACCCCGATCGCCATATTTATCAAGCCTCGATTACTTCTTATGGGGACATCAGAAGGTCCTCGTGTACGAGACTCCAGTTGACTCTGTTGAGGACCTCGCCACTCGAATATCCGTTGCGGCTGCACGTGTGCGAGAAATACCTAGCATCTTTGAAACTGTACGCCAATCACACCGTCGACGCTGCCACGTATGTATTACTGTTGGTGGATGCAATGTTAAGCAATTATTGTAAACATTGCTGTAAAGAAGCACTTGTCAACGATGCTGTAAGTACACAATTTATGTTTCCTTTCATGTCTATTTCTTGTGTTCGTGCCTCAACGCGTCACCTGCGCCCATACATTCCTATACAAAAAATGTTTGTTGCAGTGTGTTCTACCACCCCTTAAAGTTTGTCCCATGAGTTCTGAATCACCCTGCATATCATTCGCGACTTTGGCAACTGACACTTATTGGCTGCATGCGTGCTTATTTGCAAAGCACAGAGCTGGTTTTATTTTTTTTTTTGCTGATCGGTGTATATATTTCTTAAGACAAACAAAAAATATTACAAAGTATTTCATGACAATTCAAATAAAAAATAATGGAATGATTGTTGTGAAGCCTATTCAGCTAGCAAAGCACAACCTTTTCCAATAATTAAGCTGGTTTATGTTGTGTTACCCCTCATTGGGTGAAAATAAAAATTGCAGACTCCTACTGCTTTTTCCGAGTTGGTCAACAACCTTTCTTTTAAAATCTGCATTTTCGTACACTCAATCTCGACGGACATTCATCTATGCATATATCGTTTAGTCTCTCCTCGATCACTGTTGTTCTATCCCAAGACTTTACCTTATAGAGGGTAATGAAAGATCTTTCAATGGTACATGCTACTCCGGGGTGTGTGGCTGAGTGGGGTATTGCACTTGAAAGTGCTGGGTAAAATTTCTTTGCTTCTTGTATACTTTCTGAAAGGGTAATATTTTCTGTTTCCGCTACCGACTTGTATTTCCAAAAGTGGTACCACGTCCTTAATTCGGCGTCTAAATTACCAAGATATGACGCCTTGCGTTACAGAAATGTCAGCAGAACCTTTACAATTGTTATCCAATTAACGGGTATCTTTGATCCTGTGGGCACCTATGCTGGAAACCGAAACTGACTGAGAGCCCACCGGGCAATGAAACGGATTATGCCCTTATCTTTCATTCTTGAACACATGATGCACCTGCCGCAAAAAATAACTTAATAAAATATTGGGTGTTTCAACAATCCATTATCTGGGAAAACCCTTTGCCGAGAACTTCATCAAGCTGAAATTGTGACAAAACAGCTGTTGCCAAGCATGCCGATACTAATGAAAAAGGAGGATACAATGATGTGGCCTATGCTGGAAACCGAAACTGACTGAGAGCCCACCGGGCAATGAAACGGATTATGCCCTTATCTTTCATTCTTGAACACATGATGCACCTGCCGCAAAAAATAACTTAATAAAATATTGGGTGTTTCAACAATCCATTATCTGGGAAAACCCTTTGCCGAGAACTTCATCAAGCTGAAATTGTGACAAAACAGCTGTTGCCAAGCATGCCGATACTAATGAAAAAGGAGGATACAATGATGTTACGTCCACACAAAACGTGGACCCTGGATGACTAAAAAATATTTAAAAGTAATCGAGGTAGTTGCCTTCAATGCACGATCTTGATAACAAGAGTCACTCACAATACAAATTTAAATTCGTTGGCTGAATTTAAAGATTTTATTGTATATACAAGTATTAGAAATTTGCGGTTCCCTTAGAACCCATCATCAGATACAGAAGAAGGAATAAGTTTAAATAGAGTGTTACGTGACATGATATAGACATCATATATTAATATGAGATAATGTCACTTGGCATTAAATTGTCAAACAACGTGGCATGTATCATGAAATACAGAAAATAAAGAAAATGGAATGCAGGTATACATACAATGCTGCATTGTAAAAATAAAGGAAAGTTAGTAGGTAACTAAATTAATTGTGTTGTTCTCATCTGGAGATACAACAATAGCAGAAATCGAGATTAAGTGATTTCGTCCTCAGTTTGCTTCGTATTCGGACCTGCAAATAGTTTCCAGATTGTCGGTATGGATACTGGAGCATTGCCATTACAACATAAATGTCTCTGAGTAGCAATTACAAGGCTCTCGGTGAACAGCAATGAAGAGACAGCACTAGGTGTTACGATGATGGAAGCATCACTCCAAATTGGATAGTGCAGGCCATCGCGCACGAGTCGAGACTATGCAAAATTTTTAAGTCCATTCTTTACGGCGTATTTATGTTCATTTAGTCTTGTTGCTAGTGTACGTTTTGTTGATCCTATATATACTGTATTTACTATCGAACGTGTCAGCATCAATACTTTTTAAGGGGATGCTGTAAACGGCAAATTTGTCTAGCTTTGTTACCTGGTCTCGATCTTTTTTAATTAACTGGAAAATGTTCGTAGTACGCATTTCGAATTCCAGGTGAAACTTTCTACAAATGTCTTTGAGAGCAAGTGTTATGGTTGAATAATAATATATGGCGCCTACATTTCTACGAAGTTGTTGGCCCCTCTGGAGAGTACTTGAGGTTTCTTGGTGTAGATTCTTAAGAGCTTTTTTATTGTAAAGTTGGGAAAGCCATGGTTGAGAGTGATGTTGAATATTTTGTTAATTTCACATTTACGTCTGTTGAAACTAGATGAATGCGTGATGGCTCTGCGTAGAAGGAAACTGATTGAGGAGAGTTTGTAGCTTTTCGGATGTGCTGAAGAAGACGGGATCAATGTAGGTATAGAAGTGGGTTTCCAATATACAGAGGGTTGCAAGGTGCAAGTCGTATAAGCATAAAATCCAAGAATAGCATTTTACCTTCACTTTCCAGTTTAATGGATAATTTTATGGTCTGGATTTGGGATGGTAAGTGTTTAGCAAAAGTTCGTAGGTCAGCTGGTTTGTGAACATCAAAGAGAAGTACGTCATCTACATATCTTATGTAAAAGCACGGAGGTTGTTGATGATATTCTTGTAGCACTTTATATACTATGTGTTGTAGTAGAATTTCGGCTAGAATCGGAGATAGTGGTGATATCATTGGGGCGCCCTCAGTTTGGCGATAAATAATGTTGTCGAATTGAAAATATGATTTATTCTGTACTAGTTTTAAGGTTGTAATGATGGATTGGATCGTTTCTGGTTCGTATTTAAGTTCAAGTAGTTTTCTCTGAATGATGTCAGAACAGTTTTGATCGGAACATTAGGGACACAAAGAAATGATATCATGAGGAAGAGTTTACTTTTGACGAATGCCGAAGGAAGCATGTTTTCCCGACTGTCTTGTCCAAACCGTCAAACATATGAAAGAACAATAATTGGTTAGGCAGTAACCTTTTGTTATTCTTTAGGTCCTATAGTAACTTTAAACAGGAGAATAACAGCCACTGCATACCTTGATATTCTGGGTCACAAGGTTCATCCCATAGTGCATTGTTTCCCGCACACAATGCAATCTTTCAAGATGATACACACAGATTGATGTGTCCCATCTTGGTTTGGTGATGATGAAATTGAAGTTAAACATCTACAATGGCCTGCGCAATCACCAGACTTAAACATTACTGAAACCCTGTGACTGCGTAAACCTTTAGTGGTCGATGTACCTGAATCAAAATTTTCTGCGTTTCCCAAACAGAAATGTTCCCATAGCGACCGGGTTTTATGAAAACTACGGCAAAACAATTTCTTTTCACCTCGGATTTTAGCAGTACCAGTGTAAACCTCTTACAGGTGATACGTTCTCCTTTCTAGTTCTTTATCGTCAGCTTCATGCCCCAAGGCATTATGGGTAAGAGATAGTCCCCGGATATGTACATCACGCCACTGTGTAGAAACGAGCTAATCAAGCATCTTCTCTCTCCTTTCTTAGGCTATGAGCTAGTGTTATTGCCCTTTTAGCACAGGTAATCGGTAAGAGCAGATTATTGGTTATGGTAAACATAAACGGCCACTTTGAATAACGAAGCTAAGGAGAAACCAACGCTTTCTAATGCGCATTCTCATCCGTTTTAGCCGCTTTCGGTCAAATTTGTAGATACTTTCAGCCCGTTTTGCTAATCCCAATTTAATTCTATTAAGCCGTTAAAGCATTAGTGATTATCGCTGTGATATTTTAGAGTTAACTCGCCATCATTCCTATGGGTAAGCATCGAAATCATCCCGTTTTCCTACTTGATTTTGGTGTTCTCCAGGTATGTACGTAAGAAAGTTAACAAACATTAACATTTCTGTGCTGACATTATTCTGATCTATCTGTTGCAATTTCGTGAATGTTAAACAACACAAATTATTTTTTGTGAAATCAGGTGCTGCAACATACCTTTTATCTGTCTCCCAAACTTAAGACCTAATTAAGAGAAACCTCAAATCTGACTTACACTAAGTTACTCCACTGATGTAGACTCCAACAAAAAAGACTGCATTTTGAGAAGTTGCCTAGGTGGTCAAGTGGTCTGAGGAACTGGCTTCTGACTATTCGTCGGAGATGGACCCGGCATCGAATTCTTTACGAGGCATAGGTGCTGTGTTTGTTATACTGCATCACCTGTGTTTTTCTTACCCCTCCCTAGAAACAGTGACCCCGAGTGACGAATGATTAGTTATGAACCATAGAACTGTTCAAAGGTGGTCGTTAAACAAATCTGCAAACCATTTTCAAAAGGACATACAAACTGGTGAATATTTGTCATGTCTTGCAGAAAATAAAATTTTAAGACGTAAATATATTCTAAAGATGGGTTTTCAGGAACATTCGTAGCATTAGATACGTTTTGCGAAATCAATCCTAACAGTTATTTTTGTTAAATTTGGGAATAATCTGAATGCTCGAGAGGTGAGCTGAATGTATTCTGAAAACATCTGAAAATGTAGTACATTTTGAAACGATAGGCAGTTTTTGTATTCCCGGTCAAAAGACAGAGAAGAAGAGCATCATTCAGCAAGATATAGATGTATAATCACATATGAAAGCATAATTTTTAATTCACTTGCATGAACGAATGTTCGTTGCAAAGTACAATGCGATCTAAGTGATCATGTCATTTTAATAAGCGTTCAAAGTACTCAAGTTGCAAAATTTCTTGGGAAATGCAGTATTAAGAACTCCGTTAAATTTTCTTCTATTCAAAGAATCTAGATGATTGATTTCTTATTGATTCATTTTCGTTCTGGTACATAATTGGGAATCAATGTCCAAATGGCATTGTTTTAATAATAGCATTTTCTGTGTATTTTTCTAAAAATATATCTTTTTTTTTTATATTTTATGACATCATTCATAACAAGTCATTCGTTTTAAACACGTAATTTAAATCTGACGTTCTATGTTGCGACTTGAAGAGGCACAGGATAATGTTGCCTGCAAAAACGGTATAATTGATTTGGCAACAAAAAAAGGAAGAAAGAAAGAACAAATTGAATAAAGCGATACAATTTCTGAGTATCATCAGCCAGCTTATGTTTTGCGGCAGAGAGAGAAAGAGATTAAAGGGGGAAAAAGTCTCCCATGCACATTTGTACAAACCTTTTGTATGTTGGAACCCTCGTGTTGTTCATGACGCTTGGATGCGTACGGTTCCTTTCTCCTGTTTTAATTAAAGTCCCAAATTCGTAAAAGTGGTAGTTATAGGAATTTTTCTCTTTAATTAACGTCATAACCAGTGAATTGTTCCGCCACCTCTAATTACTCAGTCGTGAGCATAAAAATAAAAAAGGGCACCTCCTCCCTGTCTCCCTCACACTGTAATTTACAACATTAAAATTTTAACAACACCTGAGTGTAAATGATTTGAAACTCAAGCACAGGATGCGGACCCTAAGAATAATCCTATGAAATGTTCTCACGTGGTATCGGCAAACATATTAAGCGCCGTCTTTTAATTCATTCGCACTTTCCATGAATCAGTTCTCTTGATGGAGTGCAATTTCCCAAGTGAAAAATCTTTGTCTCTACTTTTTTGAAATTCACATTTTAAGAAAAAACCCCAATGCTTCCCCATGCTTTTTTCTTTTGTCATTTTACATGACGACAATTAGAAACGGTTAGAACGCTTTACTCATCTTTCAGTATAGAGTGACGATTTATAAATAAAGGAAATTTCTACAACCCAAAGAAAGAGAAGTTAGAAAAAGGAAGCAAGCACAACGTCGCGTCGTTGTCCTACTGGAAATCTAACTCATTCTTTCCCTCACATGATACAAGCATCACTACAACTCATTCTCACTAACAAGAACGAAATGTTTGCTTTCAGACAAGCAAAAAGTTCACAGGCTGTTTTTGATTCCGTATTTGGTACATGTGTCGGTCAATGTCTCGTGACGTAATTATCTATATCTGAGATAATACGTTATGTTCCCAAAACCTATTCTCTTATATTGTTATTCTTTCTTAAGATACTGACTTTTGGCGACACTTAGGTAAGTATTTCAGCATTAGAATAATTTAATGAACACCGAAGTTATAATTTGATTATCTTCATCTTTAAAAACCGTTTATTCGACTACTGAGAGAAACTTTAACGGCTACAAGTAGTTTTCAACGACCACTGTGAGCAACGTTAAGGGTTATAAGAAGTAATCTGTTTTTAATTTTGTTTCCAGGGAAGAGAAAGAGCCAGTGCCGCAAAACAAGCACATCGCCTGTATCTCATTTGAGATTAGAACCAGGGCCCACTCGAGCGAAATAATCCACGGAGGATTACTTAGGCTGCTGCGCCACCGCAGAAGCCCAAGAGTCCTGATATACGTAATTGATGGTCATATCATGGAAGTTAATGAACGCCAGTTCAACAAATTTTCTGATACTATTGGCCATTCATAATTTTTAATCCAGTGTTCCAAAGGCAATATTTTGTGTTTTGGGGGTTTAACGACTACCGTGAGCAACACGATGCGTCATAAGCAGTCGCCTGCTCCTAAGTTTGGGCAACAAGTTCCAGAGAAGGGAGAGACCCAATGCCTCAAGATAAACACAACATCTATATCTCCCCGGGATTCAAACCCGGAGCCCACGTTGGACAAGTACTCAAAGCCAGTGTTTAGTACGCTGCGCCATCCGGGCGGCAAAGTTTATATTGAAATTGTGTTATACGCATTTTTGGGTGATAGGGTTTTAATGACAACTATAAGGACTATCAGACATTTCCCCTACGGTAAATTTGATGCCACTGGTTCCAGGAAAGGAACCAAGGGCCTCAGCGACATAACAAAAACACACTACACACGCAGCATCCGACGCTCAAACCCAAGCCCAGCATGGGTTACTACCCAAAGTCTTATACCCGATTGATATTTCGGTCACTGGGGAGCTTAATTCCAAATCGGTGCCAAGACAGCACTTCTTCCAGAGTCGGTCACACTTGGCATTGACAAACATATTGAGCACCCTATTTTAATTTGTTCGCACTTTTCATGAACCAGGTTGTTTGTCCGATGGAGTGTAATTTCCCTAATGAAAATATTTTTCTTGTGGAGTTAACACTCACCCTGCTTTCGATTGCATGTTTGAAGAACGTGTTTGTTAGTTAATATGAGTCCGTATCGCCTTATACGTCGAAGAGTCAGTGCCCTGTGCTGTGACCTTTGACTTAAACTGGTTAATTACTTTTCGAAAAAATGGCCGTTTCCTTGCTTTAAGGTGAATTTTTGACGAGCTGTGTAATAGAGTTTTTTATAAATGTGCGAAACGCTCAGCTGTATAACTGAAATCTTAAGCATCTAAATATGTCTTACACGGCTGGCCATCCAAAGTGCAACACCAAGAAGGACACGAGATAGCAAAGCCAGATTTATGAACTTACAGGCCCGTGCGACTTGCAGAACACGCAGACATCAATAGTTCGTGTGGCCCCCATGGCTGGCAATAACGGCCGCTACACGCCGCGGCATCGAACGAAAGAAGCTTTGGATGTGGGCTTGGGGTATGTCGGTCCAGGCTGCTTCCACGCGTTGCCACAGTTCATCAGGCGTAGCCGCGGGTGGTGCTTGCCGGGCCACTCGGTTACCGATAAGCGACCAGACGTGCTCGAAGGGCGACATATCAGGAGAACAGTCAGGCCACGGCAGCAGTGACACCTAGTGGGCTGTGAAGACTTGTTGCACGATGCGTGCCACGTGCGGGCGCGCATTGTCCTGTTGAAACGTGGCCGCTGGCAGGTCTTGCAAGTGAGGGAGGACAACAGGCTCCAAAACATCGGAGATGTAGTGGTGGATGTTAAGTGTACCGGCAATGCGTACGAGAGGGGTGCGGATGTCATATCCAATTGCGCCCCAAACCATAATGCCAGGCGACGGACCGGTATGGCGATGCATAATGCAGGCGTCATACAGTCTCTCGCCGCGGTGCCGCCACATGCGGATTCGACCATCGTGGTGCTGCAGGAAGAAGCGGGATTCGTCGGAGATGACAATGTCGTGCTATTCCGTAGTCCAAGTGCGGCGTTCAACAGCCCACTGCCGCCGCACTCGTCGGAGGTGTAACGTGAATGGAAATTGGAGCGATGGGCGCCGTGTGACAAGTCCCCGCTCCTGCAGGCGACGTCGAACGGTACGTGCTGACAAAGTTGTTGTGCAACACACCCTAATTCCTGCGCTAACGTTCGTGACGTGGCGGTGCGAGCCGTGAATGCCCGCCGCTCAACATGCCGGTTCTCACATTCGGTGGTGTGCCGCGGCTGCGGGAATCGCTAACGTCAGTCCATCCATCCCTCCTGCACCCACCGAATCCATACTCGCCTCACTGTGGCTGGATGTCGTCCCACACGGGTGCCGATGTCTTGGTACGATAAACTGCTGTCGCGATAAGCCACTATTCGTCCTCTGTCGAACTCCGAAACGTGCTCGAATGACTGCCGTATTCTGCGACGAGGCATCAGGAAGCTTCCCACAGACAGGTGCTGCAGCACAACACACTTCCACTACTTTCACCCCGCCTTCTGTGCACCCTTCGTATAGTGCTTCTCGGTGGCGTGCCGGGCTCACATGATTTGAATATGCCCTGCGATGCTAATCGTTTGCATGTCCTCTCGCGGGCGACGCATGCTGCGAATTTCAGGCCAATCGGATGCTTTGTTTTTGGTGTTGCATTTTGTATGGCCAGCAGTGTATATTCCAACTGTTGCTCTCTTGGCAATCATCCGATGAGGTGGGGAAATTTGCTTATATTTAAGCAGCAATTTTCAAGTATACAAATAAGACTCATTCTGTCCCTCAAACTTTAAAACTTTAGCCTGGTAATTTTGACAAGTTTTATGTGTTTATGAAGAATGCAACACATAAACAGCTACTATCATTACTGGAGTGATTTAAGCTAATTGATGATCATCAGTGTGAATTTCATTTCCATCGACCAACAGACGATAGCTCAGCTTAGTCTATCCTGACCCTGCACATAATATCTTAGTCTATCCTGACCCTCCACATAGTGTAACTATGTAGAAGTTCGGTTGCGTTCTGTTTGCAGTAAATGCAGACCATTGACGTTCAGTGCTTTCTCCACGGAAACAAGCCTTAATAAAGTCCATGTTCCATGAGACTGAGGGGCTGGCGAAAGGAATGGGGTCGACCGACTTCACATGGAACCGACCACGCATTCGCAAACCTGAGCCCAGAAGTCTTTGGAAAAACAGGAGACTGATGGATAGCAGACAGTCACGGACTCAAGTCTCGTCTGAAGAGCCCGCTGTTCACATTGCAGACAGCGCGTAAGTCAACTGCGCCATGCCGTTGGTCATGAAGAAGTGTACTGTTCCACGTGATTGTAAAACAGTATTTGATAATACACTGGCGGAAAGTGAAAAAAGAACACCAAGAAGGAGACGTCTGATACCAACGAAATATATACAGCATAATAACGGAATACAGAGGATAACGTGATCAAAACATTATGGCAAAATACAGCTGTATTTGCTGGTAAACTGAAAAATAACATTTCCACGTAACATGGTTAGTACGAGGTTGAACCGCCATGAACTGCGTCACACTGTGCAATTCTGGCATGGAGTCTGTCGTACGATGTTGGATGTAAGTTTGGGGCATTGAGTTCCAAGCATCCTCAACCTGGACGCGTAAATCGGGGATGGTCGTGGCCAGCTGTGGAGACCGGATAAGTCGTTGTCCCATAAAACTCCACACGTGCTCAATGGGGAACAAATCCCGTGAACGTGCAGGCCATGGAAGTTGTCTCACACCATGAAGTGCATGTTGCGTTGCACGTGCCGTGTGTGGGCGTGCGTTATCTTGCTGGAAAACACCACGATGGACCGACCTTACAAATGGCACAACAACGGGCTGAATGATGTTGTTGATGTAGGAGGTGCTGTTTAACGTACCCGGTAAAAACACTAGTTGTGTACGGGAGTGATAGCTGATCGCTCCCCACACCAGGAGACCAGGTGTAGGCCCTGTGTGTCGCTGGCGGATGCAAGAAGGGTGGAGACGCTCCCCTGTGCATCTGCGAACACGCATACGGCCATCGGAGGCTCCCAAGCAGAATCTGCTTTCATCGCTGAACACGACAAATTAACATCACACCTACGTAAACTCAACCCAATTAACATATGTAAATTTTATGATCGTCCGCCAATTCCTTCTTGGTGTTCTTTTTTCACTTTCCGCCAGTGTATTTGGTATAGATATCTTCTAACTGAAGTTCAGAATGGCCTCTGTGCCGCACGAAAGGTGATCGAGAACACCGCAGGAAAAATAATTTGTTTTATGCAGTATTAAACAGCAATCAAATTAAATTATAGCTCGAATATAGCCTATAACGTACGAAAGACGAAAATTTGTGACGCATATCTAAACAAAACCTTCATTCAGAGTATCTGTTGTTGTTTTTTTTTATTGGAGGTTTAACGACCATTGTGAGCAAATCAATGGCTATAAGCAGTCACCCGTCCCTAATTTAGGGCCACTGGTTCCAGGAAAGGGAGAGCTAGTGCCTTAAGGCAAACACAGTATCATGCCTCACCGGGATTCGAACCCAAACCCCTTCCGAACGAATGATCCGAAGCCATCGCTTAGACCACAGCGCCAGACCACTATACCACTGGCTTTCTATTTTCCGATGTAAATTTAGTTCCTTCTTGGATGAAAAGTTTTCTCAGTGAAGGATGCATTACTTCCTTGAAAAGCTGATACCATTCAGCAAGGCTGTCAATGGACCACAGCAAGATACAACGACAACATTGAATGTAGTAGAGATTGTGAAGTTGTCGAGATCTGTGTTCCTGGATTTGTAGAAATTTCGAGTAGATAGTTAAATGTTTATTTAAAATATGTTGAGATATACGTGATTAACTATTGCTGCCATTTGATTGCATTCTACGTGAAGACCTGAGAGCATGGGCGTCCATAGCTTAGTTTTCAAGAGGGGGCAAAGAGAAATTGTAACTGCAAATCACGTGTACAGATACCATATGCAATTTTTCACCGTGATTTCGTATTAACTAACTGTTTTTACCACACTCTCAACGCATAAGTTTAACTGAAAACCAGACGACTCCAAAGCAAAGCTATATGAAATACAATAGATGGATAAATGAAATTAAACAGCATGTTAGGACCATAAAGAAATGTCTTTTTCTTTCGTTTGTTCTTTTCGATATCTTGTGCAAAATGGTTAACAAATCTTTAGAGATAACTCAATCGGTTATCAAGAATGAAGAAAATATTAGGTGCTTGAATTAATTCCCGCTGTTGCCCAATAGAGCGCAGGAGTGGTGTACTGTGACCCGGGCCACACGTGATCTCCCTTGCACACGCACGTACCGTCCGTAGATTGGGCGAAGCAGTGTGTGACACGCGATCGGAGGGCACAGAACACGAGTTTGTATCGCAATCACGATTTCGAGTTTCGTACCAAAAAAGGAGCATCTGCGGGAAGCATTACTCTTCTGCTTTCATCTCAAGAAATCTGCCGCGGAAAATCACCTTTTGCTAGTGCAGGCTGATGGTGAACATTCCCTATCGGAAACAACATACAGAGAGTAGTTCGGACGCTTCAAAGCCAATGAATATGACGTGAAGGACAAAGAGTGCCCTGGGCAGCCGTAAAAGTTCGACGATGGCGCATTGTATGCCTTATTGGACGAGGATTGATGTCAGACGCTCCACGCGTTGTCTGAAACACTACGGGCCGTTGACTCAACGGTTAGCAAACGTTTAAAGGCAATGAGAATGATCCAGAGGCTCAGAAACTGGATCCCTCATGACAAGGTTATTTTTCTCCACGACAACACTAGACCTCATGTCGCCATATCCGTGAAGAAACTCTTGGAGGCACTTGGCTGGGACTTCTCACCTCACCCGCCTTACTTCCCAGACATTGCTCCCTTGGACTTCCATTTGTTTCGGTCGTTACAACATGGCCTGTCAGAGCAGCACTTCCTCTCTGTCGCGGATATCCAAAAATGGCACGATAAATGGTTCGCCTCGAAAGAACCTGCATTTTCTACCGCGGAATCCATTTGTTACCCCAATGGTGGAAAAGGGTCGTAGCTGCCAACGGACACTACTTTGAATAAACTATCCTGTACCGTTCTGTGGCAACACACAGGTGTTTGTGTGGCAAAAAACAGCGGCAATTAATTCAAGCACCTAATATACTCAAGACAAATGTCTCGGAAATATCTCGAGAGATCTCAGTGAACAGCTGCTGTAGAGATGATATGTTTTGCATTTCTTTACCTTTCATACTGTACATATGTACGCCATTCTCCAATATGCAATGGGAAAGTTCATCATTACTTTCTACTGTAAATCTTTGCTCTTTCTGCTGGAAAATTCCAACGCTATTCCTATTTTTACGGCACACACACGCATCCACAAGTTCTAAAGTGAAATTAGAAAACATAATTAGTTTTATCGCGAAGATTTCTGCAATACCGTCTAAAAACAAAAAAGGAATAGTTAAATTTCCAAGGGAGGGCAAAGTCCCCCTCTTGCCCTCTATATGGCGCCCATGCCTGAAAGTCAGGTTGTATCAGAGGATTTGACCTTCAATATGTGAAATAATAAAGGTGTTCGATCGGTTCCTAAGTCCGTTATCGCTCATGATTCTGGCTGTTAGCCGTTAATTAATTATTGAAAGAGTTTCGAGAGATGTGCTACGACGTTCTCTAAGAAACGTTAGCTAATAACTGAGTTAAGCAAGTTAAACCACATCTATCAGAAGCCTAAAATACAGTAAATGACTAACTTAAAATTCCATAAATCATGAAAACGAATGGAAATAACGTTTAAATATCATCATCGATAACACTGGACAACATCCAAAATGTGTCTGAGACACAAGTAGCTATCTTTAATCAATTTGGGCATGCTGATCACAAATATGACCTTAAACATAGCGATCATCATCAAGAGAACTTGATCCGCATCTACATCAAGAGATACTGATTCGTATCTTCTTCAAGAGATCTTGATGCCGTGCTTATTAAGTGTCTGCACAGTCACATGAAATTACCCAGAGTTAATTGAATGATCCAGTGAGAGATCGGGAATTGTCAAAAAAGGAAAGTAGAGCTGTTAGGGTCCAGAATACAACAATGAAATCTTCAAAAAGAGAATGTACATGTGTCTGTGTTTCGTGCTCGAAAAAAATTTCTGCTTCCATTTTTTAAATTGACAGATAACCTCATTGCTTGCGTTGATATAGTGGCTCTGATGGAAGCGCTACAAACAGACTACAAAGACGACGCTTGGAGACTGAACAAGTAGAGCTTAAAAGCTGTGCTGCTCCACAATGGTAACGGTTTACCATCTGTTTTACTCGGTTATGCAGACCACATGAAAGAAACGTTAAACAACAAGAAACAACTGTTAGCCACCATCAACTATGATAAGTATAAGTGGCAGATTTATTGTGACCTGAAGGTCATTGCCATCTTGATGGGGCTACAGCAGGGTTACACAAAGTTTTGCTGTTTCCTTTGTCTTTGGAACAGCCGTGCGAGAACTTCCCACTACAAGAAAAGCATTGGCCTCCACGACAATCTCTTGAACCGGGAAAAAAAGTATCTATTCACCGAACCACTTGTAGAATCAATCACGATATTGCTCCTCCTTCTCATATTAAACTTGGACTAATGAATAGTTTTGTTTAAGGCCATGGATCGAAATGGGGGAAGAATGTTTTACCTACGTGATTTCTTTTCAAAACTTAGTGTGGCCAAAAACAAGGAAAGTATATTTGTCGATCCACAGATACGTCAGCTATTCCGAAATGATCTTTTTGATGATATCCTCACAGGTGATGAAAAGTTCGCGTGGAATGCTTTCCAGCAAGTGGCTAGAAATTTTCTAAGAAAAAATAAGAACAATTACCGGGAGCTTGTAGAAACCCTCTTGCAGCGCTACAAGAGACTAATAATAAGATGCAACATGCCATTGGAATTACACTTTTTACACTCTCATTCAGATTTCTTCCCGCCAAACTACCGTGCTCTCCGTGACAAGCACGAAAAACGGTTTCACTAGAACATTACTACCCTCGAAAACTAGTATCAAGTGAAATGGGAAGCACTAATGCTAGCAGACTACTGTTCGAGCCTTGTGAGAGATGCTCCAAGCGACAGGAAAAGTGGCTTCGTTGTGATTCATTTCCTCTATGAGAATTATCATAAGGTATGTACAGTATATGATTATGTGTAAAACTTATTTTACATATATTTCGAAAAGAAGAAGTAATCTGGTGTTTAAACGACCATTTTCATATTCAGCTACCCAAACAACGTAAAGGTGACTTAGTTTAATCTCAGATACACACAAATAGATAATTTTTTATGTCCAGTGTAATCAGCCTTAACACACATTTTCTCAAACAAGCAAACAATATCAAATCGAAACAAGATAAAATGAGTTGTTTAATACAAAATATGAAATGACATATTTAGTTGAAACATTTGAAATCACGAAGGGATAACCCTATACGTATGAAAACGTTTAATTCCCAAAGAAGCGAAACGTAGCTATGCAAAATAATCTTCCAAAAATCGAATAAATTCGTGGCATATCCCACACTTTCATGGTTAATATGTGAAAACCGTTGACTGTAAAGTGTACAAGGAAGGCATTGAACGAATGAATAGAAAGCGGAATTTTTCTCACACACAAGAGCAAATAATGCAAAACTAATATCATGAAAGCAAACCTTAAAACGGTTATGAATAAAATACATGTTGTGTGAAGAAAAAGAGAAAAAAGTAAACCTCATGCTACAGAAATTTTTTTCTTCAAATTGCCCCAACAAATTTATTGCAATTTTACACCTAGAAGAAATTTTATAAACCTGAAAAACCAGAAAATTATAATGTAAGAATTTCAGGAAACTCCGAAATCGAAATAGAGAAAAACGTTAGATTATAATGCACTTGATATTATTGTGATTGAAAAGATAACCCATGAAAAGTACGATTTTCAGAGAGAAAGGTAGAGCTGAGGAAAAGGCGGTAGCAAAGTTGCCAAATAGGGTAAACATTGATAATTTCATGGCATAGGTAAGTTAGTGATAGAGCGTAAGCGGCTATTCGCAGAATAACTACTGTCTTAATTAGTTTCAACTTAATTATCATAAATGGCAGCAGATGTCCAGTTTCTAAAATCGCAAGGAGATCGTCAGTAAGTTGTTTTGTTCGCATCACAGAGAAAGATATTCAACGTGTAGCGGGAATTGAATAGTCTTTTGTGCTGGTGTTTAGCACACAAGACAGAAGAGTGATTTCAAGAAGGAAAATAGATGTAAGCAAACAATATTTAACCTAGTTATTGATTAGATTCCTGCCTAATTTAAAAATGCACTTGCAAGTCAATTATCAGCATTCTGTAGCGTGTAGAGGATTAGCCACGGACGCATTGTCCTTAGCTTTGGTAGTCAATTTTTCCAGGCATTAATGCTGATTTAAAAAATAACTTTTTTCCGTAATTTAGACTACAATATCTGATTTCTGAATCGTAATAATGATAGTTGGTTCAACTAGACACTTCAGTTCCGCTGTTTAATTAATTTTATCCTGTAACGAAGTACCGAAGATATCACGAATATATCGCCTGATGGTAACTATACGTGATACGTAATGGTTGATGTAATTGAAATGTAACAACATATATCTAATATATACAGATTTTATGAACAGGCCTATGCAAATAGAGGACGATAACTGTGATGGCGAATTTTGTGGGCACAACTAACGAGGATGTCAAAAAAATGGAGCTCAAATGGCTCAATGTTGCTTTTGCATGATACGGTACCATATGAAGTGTCAAAACTTACGATGAAGATGAAGATGTGTTCATGTGCGACGCCGCTGAAAGTTGCTGATAATGTCTGAAATTAAAATGCGAAAATGGCACTTTATGGAAAAAGAGGGCCTTTTATTGATAAAAATATGTATTTCTTCCGTGTTTGACTACAGTAAACTGTGCAATATATCATGTATACTATTATTTCTATATTTCTTTACATTCACGAAATATTGTGCATAGCAATCGACAGCTTGTTCACTATCACGAACTTAGCAAGGTATTATCACGAAGTTACCAAGGCTATCATAAAATAACCACTGGTAAACATTATGCAAAAACATGTGTTGTAGAACTCAAACAAACAATCCTACAGTTCTCCAAGTTACTGGCATTATGTAGAAATGTGTTGCGTATGGGGTACTGGAGTTTGATAAACATGGGCGATAAATTTTGTGGTCAAAATGGAAATTTCTGAAATTATCACAAAATTGCCATTGTTTACCCTATCAAGTTTTTCAAAGTGAAATTAAATACCGCTGGCAGAGAAAAAAAAACAATAGTTGTTTTTATAGTTGATCGTGCATTTGGTACCTTTCCAAAAAGAAAAAAAAGAAAACGCATTTTGAAGAGTTAACAAAACAGCTCAAAAAAAGTGACAACACTTGGAACTTGCCACTTCGCTGATTCTTAGAATTTTGGACATAATTCCCACAGTCACAAAATACGGTGGACTGTGAACACATATAATAATAATAATAATAATAATAATAATAATAATTATAATAATAATGTACTGGAAAACAGAGAGCTGGATAAAAGACAATTGTGCCGTTCCTTTGATCATAGCATATACGCATGTAAACAAACACACACACAAGCTAACATTACGAAATGTAACACAATGCAGCATGAAAAAGATATGAAATCAGAGCAGTGCTACAAATGAAGAATGAAATGTTCCACAAAAAGTGCTTTTGAGTAACAACAACTGCTGAAAATGGTTGGTATGAATCGTGCAACTTTTTCTACATTAGTATTTTTTGCCAAATAAATATCCATAAAACACTCAACTGCGTCATTCACTCACGTGTAAGAAACGTCTCCTCTGTCAATACAAAATGGAACTTACAATTCATATCATCTGGTATTCTAAGTGAAAAGATAAGGGGTGAGGAAGAAATTTTCGACGGGAACTGATTTTAATACAAACCTAAAAGAAAAGAGGAACAACATCTAATATAAGCCTTAAAAGTGAAGGGAAGAGTTGGACGGCATTGGAACAGTGTCGTATAAAATTGCAGATAATTCCAAATTTAACTTCACAGTTTTCTTTGACGGTAGCTACGCAACGAACTTTCAGAGCCTACCTAACTGACTCAAATTAATTGCGAACTAAGTTAACTCAAGCGTTTTACCCACGCACGCTTTTGAATGAAAAATTAAGAGAAAAGCGAAGAAAACCTGTGAAATACCTTACATGTTAACGCTTGGTAAAACATAAAGAGCATGAAACCTTCGAAATAATTAACACTTTTAGTTGCCATGTATCACGTTTTCTGTTTTTCGATGATATATAACTTTGAAATTACATTGTGGTGTTTCCAGAAAACTTAAAAAGATGATTGTTCAGAAATTTGGCATAGAATTGCTCATTAAATATTAAAAGAAAATATTTCCAGGAATAAATGGGAAAGAAAACAAACAAATTAAACTATGAAATATAATATACCTTAAAACAAAAACAAACCGGAGACTAGGTTAGCTATTCTTACATTTCGGTATGCATTATTTAATTGCTTTGGTGATATCGTACCGTGGAACAATTAAGTTTTATTAAAAATTAGGAGTAGGTGTACTCAGCGATATTCTACCGACAACTTTTCATGGAAGTCCGATGAATCATGGGGAAAGTCTGAAGGATATCACGTTTAATATCTCGCACAAATAAAAATTTTCGCATTAAATCTCCAACGCAACGGGTAAACAAGTATTATACTTTTGTTGCGCCACACCGCCGATCTGCAGTTGACGGGAACGAATAAAGGAGACTGCCTGAAATGTCACGTGACGGTGCATTAAATGAAATAAGGTTTCCTAAAAAATATCACTTTTTCAATCAAATTAAATATTGTTAACTTGAAAAAAGCGACGTATTTCTATTGAGTCTACTGAAAATCCGTTTATTTAGCGAAATATATAAGACAAGTGCGCATTGGAAAATAACTTGATATGAAGTTATCACAAGGCCGGCCACTGGCGTAGTGGTCTAAACGCTGGCCTCTGACCGTTTGGCCGAGATGAGCCTGCGCTCGAGTCAAGATGAGACATATGGCGCGCGTGCCCTATGGCACCGTTCTCATCCCTTCCTGGAACCGGCGTCCCCAGATTATGGACGGGGTGTTGCTTATAGCCCTCAGAGATGCTCAGGGTGGTAATTAAACTACGAAACAAAAAAAAATGTGTCTTAGCCATTGATTCTTGTTTTTAACAACTGTGGTTACAGGTGAATCTGTTGAACAAAAGTTTTCAAAGATTAAGATAATCAAATAATAACGATGGCCTTTACTCTTCCTGGAGTATTTTCCACCGGGTTTTTGTGAACGTTTGCCGATTAGTTCCGCCCTCTGGCCTTCAATGCAGGGACCACTTAAGCTTTGTTTCTTGGACAATCTCTTTCTCCACGCGCCCTACGATCCAAATTCTATCATATATTTTCTACAGGTTTTAGGTCAGGGAGCTGGACTCGTCAGCCCAACGTTCAGACACCCATATCCTCAAGCCAATCTGAACAACGCGAACAGTAAGACATGACGCGTTGTCCTGCTGATAGACGAATGCGCTTTCCTCATAGCACAGCCATAAAGCTGATAGTACGTAATTATCTGGTACGTCTAGGTACAGCTCAGCGTTCATGGGTTTGTTCATAGCAAGTAATATGCCCAAGCCGAACTGCATGCCATCACGTTGCTTCCACCAAATCTAGATACAGTCCGGAAGGTACCTTTCATCCAATAAACCGCGGAATGTTCATAAGGCTGAGAGAATGTGTACCGTAACTTGTAAGTCAAAGCCCAATTTTCCAATGGTGTACAGACTAAGATCAAAGTTCCTTTCACCAAGCTAATCGTTGTGTGCCTTTAGCTGAAGAGATTAAGGGCTTGTGGATGGCTGCATTACTATGGTAACTCACGTCGTACAACGTCCCTGGGAGTGTCTGGTGCCAACATTAACATCACCAATAGCCGTACGTAGGGTTTGCATGGTTTGTCACAACGTTTATTTGCGTTCTGAACAGACAGCTCTTCACAGAGCTCCTTTTGTTATGTTCAGTTATCTACGTAGGTTTGCCAGGTCGTTTCTTGGCATAGTTGGCTGCAGACTTCCATATCACATGAGCAGTCGTCGACCTATGAAACTTTAATGTCGCAGAAATGTCTCGTATGCAGCAATCACTATGTAGCATCTTATCGCCTACACGTCCTGGAAACCAGCCAAGTCCGTCTATCAAAGCATCTTGCATTCACCGTCGTTCAATGGTCTCGTCACAGCGCTACGAGCAAAAATGTGTAGTTGCGTCTGTCATGTGGTGCTTGCGAAGAACAGAATTCGCTATCAACAGAGGGGTACAAAGGTACTGTTTCTAGAAAAGTGCCTACCAGGGATGGTTACATGCAAAAGGAGAGGTGAAGCAATTGTTGGATTATGTCTAGAAACCGACAGCTTTAAGAAATAAGTGTTTTAGAATATCAAGCAGAAATCATCTGCCACCACCGGGAGCGGCCGATGAGAATTTTTAAACGTGGAAAGAGGGATTACTTCTGTTTGATGTTTCTAATCCACGTCAATTGTGTGTATTAATTATTTATTCGCCTCCTAGTTATTTGTTCAGTTGCTGCTTTCCAACTTTTGTGAATCCCCAGCATTGTGCGGGGCTCCAAGAAGCAACCTGCCATGTGGTATGGCAGTTGGTCGTATGTGAGTCTGGAGAATTCGAGGCTGCTGTGGTACAGTGGTAGCATGTTCGGCGCGTAACTGCAAAACCTTTGTTCAATCCCCGGTGGTGGCTGATGACTAATTTTCCGTGACTCATTTATAAACGTGGAAAGAGCGATGAGTTCTGCTTGATGTTCCTCAGCCACGTCAATTGTGTGTATTAATTAAGTATTTCAGAATGATGAAAAACAACATAAGAAAAAGGTACTAAAATGAGAGCAAAATAATGTTCTGAAATAAGAAGGATCATTCGAAACATAACCTTTGAACACTGATAAAATTACTGTGTAGGTAACAGTTAATACCGCAACTCTACAGAAAATATTTTTCAAATTAAACAGACTTCCTAACGAAACAAGAATGTAAAACATTTTTTAGTTCTATAAAAAATCAAGTCGATTTTTTTTATATTTCTCCCGACAGTGATAGACTTAGGGGAGCTCAGAAATTTCCGTTCAGAAATATTTTCTTCAAGTGTCTTATCGTTTCTTCTTTAAAGTTCCTTTTCGTTTGTAAATCACCCCTAATTTACTAGACAACATCATATTCCCCTCGAGAAAAGAAGCAAATGTGCAAAATATTTCAAAACGGTATTTTTAAAAATTTACGGCATATACGTGGAAGTAATGCCACTAAATTGATGATATGTATGCTACCAAGGTTTTTAAGAATATATCATAACAGCCATTTGTTTCTGAAATGATGATATTTATGTTACCAAAGTATTTAAGTATTATAAAATAAATATCGTAAATATTGTTTTCACTAAACTTTATGCATCAGTTGCATCCGAAATGAATATTTCTATAATAAAAAAATCCAAAAACTCCTTAAAGTAAAGATTTCAAGTACAATTTGAAAATAAATATTCTGTCCATCTGTGATTTTCAGAAAAAAAAATCGATGGTGAAGGAGTAGCGAATAAAAAGTAGCGATGATAATCGTTAAATATTTGAAAAAAAAAGGAGTGGTGGGAGTGAAAAACAGTAAAAATGAGCAGGGAATGAATGTCAACTCATAATTATCAGTAAAACTCTTTAAACTATGTTTCATTGCCCCGGTGGCGCAGTGGTGGTCTAAGCGATGGCCTCTAATCATTCGTCCGAAAGGGGTCTTGGTTCGAATTCTGGTGAGGCATGGTTGTTGTGTCTGTCTTACGGCACTGGCTCTCTCTAAACCTCCAATCCTAAGAAAAAAACACTGTTTCAAAATGTAATGTGTTCTGCAGTAGTCATTTAGTTTCAGCGGGTTAGACTTTCGATGCTGCCGATCGAACAAAAGCTCTTTGGTTGGGAAACTGATAAATGAGTAATACGAGTGTTTCGAAAAATGTACAGAGTGGACACGAAATTTGAAATCTGGTTCCGTTGCACCGTTACTAGGAGCAGGCATTTAAATTGGATAAAACAATCCGAAACATGGACGAAGTTGGAGGTGAAGGTGTTGTGTTTATTCGGACAGCGCAAATGTGGTTCAACAAGTCTGAGACTGGCGAAATTAGCTTGGGTAAGAAGACAGGTTCGGGAACAACACGATGTGGATGACTCGGACGTGCAGGTGCTGCTTCCTAATTCCTTCCAGTTTGGCAGGCTACACTTTGAACACTCTCAATCACCCAAAAAGACTTGACACACAATTACAATATCTTCACCTACGCTTACCTGTTCAGACTATGCTATTCAGATTTCTACGTAGCTTGTCTCCGAACTGCCAGTTCTGCCATGTCTCTGGTGACGTTCTAGACAACTACAAAGGCAACGACAGAACGCGAGGATCGAGCGAATGTGAGAGCCACACGAACAGAACCGAATTCGTCGCTCTCAGACATTGGCGGCAATGTTGCGTCGCCTACAGGTACGGAAGTGGTCATTTGGACTGTTGCCAGAAGACTTGCGGCATGGGAACTACACTCGAGGAAGCCACTCCGCACCCTTCCGCTGACCTCCGAGCATTGCCGGCACTGGTTGCAGTGGTATCGGGCCCGATCAACGTGGGATACTGTACAGTGGCGTCGGGTTGTCTTCAGTGATTGGTCACGGTTTGCACTTGGCACCGATGACTAGAGCATCGTACACGTATCCTGTCTTTACCGTGGAACGGCACATGGATCGCACACTAAGAGTGACTGTCTGGGGAGCCATTTCATACGATAAACGCCCTTGGTAGTCTTCCGTTCCACTCTCACGGCTCAACGGTAAATCAACGACATTTACGATCTGTTGTGTTGCTATTCCTGTCGCAGCATCACTGAAAAACTTTTCAACAGGCTAAGGCTCGGCCACACACGGCACGATTCTCTCAGGCCTGCCTCCCCAATGTTGATACCCTTCCATGATCACCCCAATCGCCCGACCTCCCACCGATTGAACATGTTTGGGACATGATTGGATGCCACCTACGCTTATCCCCTAATGTCGGCGAACTGGCCCGCAGTTTGGACACCATCTGCCATGCTATACCTCATGACAGTATCCGTGAACTCTATGCATCTATGCCACACCATGTAACTGTTTTCATCCGAGACAAAGGTGGCGCTACAGCGCATCGACTTGTTCCATTCGTAGCTGTTTTATCCGAAAAAATGGCCTAACTGCTCTGGAATCGCAATCATTTCCTTTTGTATTAATGTACAATGCATATATCAAATTTTCATTTCGATTGAATGATTCGTTTTGGATGCTTCGTTCTCTTTGGGCAAAGAGTATATTAGCAGTGATCATTACAAAGTTTTGAGCAAGTACATTTCTACATCTGAAATGGAAATTTTTCCAGGACACCAATATCATGACTGAATTATTTTTTTTTTCTAAAAACACTAAGTTGTGGTTTCAGTTTTTTAAATAATATCACTTCTATATTCAAGAAACGCATACAGCGAATTAAATCCGTTTATTTCTTATGGTGTGGTAATCACAGAGATTCGCCAAGCTTTTGCACTCCACTGGGAGGCTACCGTTGCCTTGAAAAAGCCTCCCAGTGGAGTGCGAAAGCTTGGCGAATCTCTGTGATTACTACGCCATCAGAAATAAACGGATTTAATACGCTGTATGCGTTTCTTGAATATTCATATTGTGGTGTATTAAAAATAACGTTAATATCACTTCTATATAGCATCACAGTTGACTGCGTATAAACTTTGGTTAAGGTCCTTCACCGTGCTCAATGTGTAAAAATAGAGAAATTATCAGTTGAAATTATCCCCCAAAGCAAGTTATTATCATTAGAATGGATTTACCAATGTATTTCTACATATTTCAGCAGCTCGAGGGAGTCCGAATGTAGAAATTGTTTCGCCAATTTTCTAGCCTTGAATACCTTCAAAAATGTAAAAGTAAGAAAGTTCGACTTACAATTTTTCGCACTTAAGTTTTACCCTAAATATCTATATGTTATGCACTAAAGATCTTTATTATCGTCATTAATGAAACAAAATTATCAGGGAGTTGCACACCTACAGCTGTGAATCACCTAAAAAATGAGCTTGCAGGAAAGCATATCTCTGTCCAGACAGGGTTTATCTGAAAAAAAGAAAACAGGTTTTCTCCCAAGAGGAGTTACGCAAGATTCGAATTTCGTCAGACGTAACTCAAGAACTGGATGCAAATCAACAGAACCCGAACTCAGAAAGGAATAGGGTCAGTCTAGAGGTCTGCACTGGGATTAACTTAGAAGTCCCAGTCCGGCCCGTTTAGACTTTCATCCAGAGTTCTCCACTACTTATTGCAAATAACGCAAGGCTTCCACTCGGAAAACAAAGCTGCTCTGGGAAGCTGAACTACCTCAGGAGTAAAAGGAATCTATCGCAAAGAGGCGCGCCATTTCTTGGAATTCTTCCCATAGATGAGGTTTAGACCTGACTACCAGTGGCGTAACTAGTACAACGTACGCCCCCCCCTTCCCCCGCAAGATTTACTTCAGCACCCCTGAGCACAGTAGTTTTTGCAGGATTTCGAACACGAAGAAGAATCCATTTTTCGCCGTGTGTGTATGTGGTGGTTGAGGCTGGGGATTTAGGGAGTCAGGAAAAGTGTCTGCAAAAGTAATGGTGATACCTAGAACCCTGTAGTTTTAACTTTTTAAGTAATAGATTTGACAATACGTGTAGTTGCTTTGTCCAAAACTACAATAAATTACTTGAAGAAATCGCTCTCTTACACATTGCGGATCGGTGGCTGCTGTGGACAGATGTTGACGCCTATCGTGCACGTAATCATAGGTAACTGAATGTTTTTCCACATCCTCCACGAGGAATCCCACTGTAGACTCGCGCATTTCCTCAGCAGCGCAGAGAGGGGGCGATTGGAGAGCGATCGTATTATTCACAACCCATTGCAGAGGAATCGTATTACAACCCGATATCAAAGAGCCGAATACTTTCAATCTGTAGGTCATTCAGTGTTTTAAAAGTGAAACTAGGCATTTATTTAGACAAAGCTAAATATATCTTAAATCAAAATATGAATCTTTGTGTTAATTATTGTGCGTGTTCGAATTTTTTCATAAAACTATAACTGGCAGCTGTAGTACACCCCTTCGTTACCTGCGCCTCCCGAGGTTGCGGGAGCTGCGGGGGTGGTAGTTACGCCACTGCTGATTACCTACTTCTGTTACATTCCTTTTTACATTCCTCTTTCACACTTAAGTATAAAGTACGATAATCTCGATCTTCAATTACGTAAAGAAATACCGCGAACTTTCTCATCACCATTGTAACAAGGAACGGCGCCAGAAGCTCTGGCATCTAGTTTTCTGAAGCTGAAAATGCTGTTTACGTAAACATTTCTATATAAAAAAAAAAAAAAAAACCTTTTAGTCGCTGATTCTGCGTATATCAAAATCGCTTGGAAACGAGAGCCAGGTGTTGTATAGCATCCAAAGACCCTGACTGATGTCATATTTCAGTAATTATCACATTTTGCATAATGCAATCTTTACAGCAACCAAGCTGGTTGCTTGCGCAATTCTAGGTGTAAGTGGTTATAAATAAGTTTACTTTCCAAAAGCGAACTTAAAAAAAAATACCACTAAATTATAATTTAAATGCAAAATTGTAGCTAATCCTGACCGCTGCGGCATTGATAGTGTTAAAAGAATTTAAAGTCAGCCAAGTAAAAACGGAACTTAATTTCAACCTTTACAGAAAAAAAAAATCGCCTATTTCCCATTATCATCTTACATACCAGCCTGTAAGTTTCATCTGTAATTACTCAAAGCATTAGCTGCCGTATGTATTTTCACGTCTTTCATTTAGCTCAGCAGTCTTCGTCATCTGATTATTTAGCACAACAATTTCCGTTTTGTGAATCGAAAACTTTTTTACTCCGGGAGCAAAAATGCTAAACCATAATTCAAGCAAATACCAAATCTTAAAGCATACAAAATGCTAAACTTATTAAAGGAAGCAGAATTCGATACCTGAAAAGCAAAATGCTAAACCGTACTAGGAAATGCATGTCTCCTGGGCTCGAGCTTTGCGGACCGGGATGACATCCGGATTAGTCTATTGTCAATCAGGAGTGAAGTCCTGAATGAATTAAAATAAATCGCAAACATGCCAGCATGCGTCGTGTACCTTCTTTTCCTTTCTGAAAAATTATGAGATGATCCAAAATAATTGCAGATTGTTGTGGATAGAACACATATCAAACTGCAGTATGTGTCACTGGCAACCTGTAAATGCAACACCATAGAATAGCAGAGACATGATAATATATAATATTAGGGGTACGCAAAAGTTTGCGGGAACTGTAGGGTCTAACCGGCCGGTGACCCATGCTGTCAGTTCGTACACGTAGCCAAACATGGCGGTCGTTAAAGTTCATTTGCGGCACTGTTTCTTATTCATGTTAAATTTAGGGAAAAGTGCGAGTGAAGCATACAGCTCAATATGTCATTCGTATGACGAAACGGTTATGGGTGAGCGGACGTGTCGAGAATAGTTTGCCAGGTTTAGAAAGGTGGTCTAAGCTTGGAAGACAAGCCACTTGCAGGTAGATCGCAGGAACTCGCAGACGAGGAGCTGGAATTGCTTGTGCAAGAGAATGCCACACAATCGACCACGCAACCGGTGAAGCGTTTTAAAGTGGTTCCATCGACGGTAGTAGGGCGTCTACAGGCGTTGGGGAAGATCCAGAAGATTGTTAAGTGGGTTCTGCAAACTTTAACGAAGCGTAATATTGGTCAACATTTGGATATCTGCATGTCGTTGCTGAAGAGGTTTCAAGGGAAACATTTCTTGTGAAAGGTTGTCACCGGGGATGAAAAATTGGTCTATTGCGGCAACCCCGTACGCAAGCGATCTTGGGTCGACCCAGGCTAGCTATCAACATCCACTGCAAAACAGGATATCCACGGGTAAAAGGTGCTGTTGTATGTGTATTGGGATATGCAGGGAGTGCTGTACTTCGAACTGTTGAAAATAAACAAAGCAATCACTGAACAAAGTTATAGCGATCAGTTGGTGAAACTGAACACCGCAATCGAGCAAAACCTTCCAAGGGCAGGTAACGGAGGCCGCCCAGTCATCCTGTTACACGATAATGCCAGACCACATGTCGGTGCCACCACAAAATCAACTCTTGAACATTTACACTGGGAAGTTTTATAGCACCCGGCTTACTTCTCGGACATTGCACCCTCAGACTTTCATCTGTTTTGCTCTATGCAACATACCCTAGCCCAACATTAGTTCACCACAGTTCCAGAGGTGGAAAACGTCGTCACTGTATTTTTCAGCTCAAAACCCTAGTCCTTGCATCACAGGGGCATTCATTTGTTGACTGAAAAATGGCAAAAGGTCATTGATGCTAATGGCCAATATTTCGTTGAATAAATGTTTACTGGTTTCCTGATCCTGATTAAACATCCTTTGGTTGCGCTTCAGGTAGGTCGATTGCGCTTTACTTGCAGTCTAACTTTCATTGAAATCAAACACAAAAACCCCTAAAAGTCAAGCAATAAAAAAACTCCTATCAGCTAGTGATTAACTAGTAACCAAATGGGAATAAGCATATGGTAACTCATCAAGAAATTGCGAAGACCTAATGCTCTAGCTGTGTTCGAAATGAATCAAGAGTCATTCTAATTTCTTTGGTCGTCCGAGATATGCTGGCTTAGAAAAAAGTCATATTTGAGATGAAATCGAAAATTATCGGCTTTCAGTAAACATTCACAGTCCAGTCAGTAAATAATAACCACCCCTGATATAAGATCAAAACGTAACCAGACGGCCTGCGTAGCAACATATGCAAATCATACAAGACATTTAAAAGGACACGAATTCGAGTACGGTATGCAGTTTCACGTGAAAATGGGAAAAAATCTTGACGAAACAGAGTTTGAAAAAGGATTATTGTTGGCTATCGACTGAAGGGATGTAGCGCTACAGAAACGGCCGATATTGTAGGCTGTTCACAGGTAGAGTTGTTAAAGTGTTCCAGAAATGGAAGGAAACCCGAAGGACCTGCAGCTATCGGGGTAATAATGGATGTCCATGGAACATTGACGACCGTGGGCAGCGACGGTTATCCCGACAAGTACGATCCAACAGACGGGCCAAAGGGGAACAAATGGTCAGAAAATTTTATTCAGGTACACCGAGGAGAGTATCGCATACGACAGTCCAACGAACTCTTCTCTCTCTGAGTCTCCTGAGCCGCCGTCCACTCAAGGTACCATAGGAGACATGGACCATCGAACAGTGGAAGAAAGTCGCCTTTTCAGGCGCATCGCGATTTATGCTTTATCATGTGGATGTTCGATGAAGAGTATGGCAAACCACTGCAGGCAGAAATCATCCAGAACCGATGCTTGAGAAGAAACAAGCAGGAGGTGGAAGTGTGGTCGTGTGGGGCATGTCTTTTTGGGTATCATTGGAAGTAATCATCCCTAGATCACACGATGAACGCTTCAGGCTGCTTATCCCTAGTCGCGCATCAGATGCTCTTATTCATAATGACTGACTATCCCGATGGCACGGGTTGCTTCCAGCTAGATAATGCCCCTTGCCATTTTGTTATGCGTGTGCGAGAATGGTTTGAGAAACATTCCAGTATGTGTAGCTTACTATCCTGGCCACCGTACTCGCCGGTCATCAATACCATTTAATAGATTTGGGTCTATCTTGACCAACAGGTTCGACGTGTGGATCCACCACCAATGACTCTTGATGATCTGGGAGAATATCTTGTGTCTGCGTGGTAGAGTATCCCTACAGAAACGTTCAAATGCCTGATTGAATCAATGCAACGCCATATATCTGCTGTATTGCAGATATACAGCGTGGTATTGATTCAATGTATTGGCAGCAAGAGGAGATCGTACCTCATATTAACAGGCGGTCATAATCCTATTGACTGCACTGTGTACAACATATAGTTTATTGGTCATAGCAATTGAGTACCAACAAAAGATCAAACTGCCGTAATCACATTCATGCTATAGTTGTAAAATATTAATATACACCTGTCACTGAATATTAAAAATGCCGCCCAGGTAGGCCGTGCGGTCAAAGGCGTGAGTTTCTGGCTCGTCGTTCAAACAGGTCTTGTATTGCAGTCCTGAATGAGGCATGGGTGGAGTGTTTGTCTTTCTGCACATGCTCTTCCTCTTCCCAGGAATCAGCGGCCCTAAATTAGGGACGGAAAACTGCTTATAGCCCTTACAGTTGCTTACGATGGTCGTTTAACTCCTAGAAAATCATATTAAAGTGCTGTTGCTGTTCTAACTAAAAACCCAGCAAATAGAGGAGTAACGCTAATAGAAAAGCCAAAGAGCTTTGAAAAGCCGATCCGTTCAAAGAAAGCAAACCTACAAACTTCACCTGCAGGAGTTACCTGGTATCGTTTGTTGCATTTAAGAACCGGATAATCGGCTGTATCCTTATCCGCTGTCATTATTTTTCGTCAATCATTTTCTCCGTCATATTTCATTTTCAAACCTTAAGGATAGCATATTTCTTTAATATTACGAAAGATAAACTTCTCGCTTTTGAAACAGGCTTTTTTCCCCAATTTATTATCTCAAACATTTTCTGAAGAACTATTTTTAATCTTGGGAAGCACACTTACGTTATTCTATCCAGATTTATAAGACTTTGTTCTCCCTTTAGTAATTTAATATGAGAATCACTAAGAGGGATCCCATCTACATGCTCATTAAAAATGCATAATTTTTCTGCAAAACTTTTGCATTCGTATTAATTTTTCTGAGTCTCTTCATAAGCTTTCTTACGTGGGAGAGAAAAGATTGGCGAGTTGATTGTGTAAACATACATGAGTATGGCAACACCGTTTTTAATTTTCACAACACCAACACAGAATTATTCAAGTTGATTAATTTTTTAACGCTCTTTCCTTCAAACAAATATTTACTTCGGGAAAGATTACCGGCAGTATATGCGTGAAATTAAATTCTTCTTCTAACGGAAAGCAACATAAAACTAAAGGAAGGAAAAAAAAACTTGTTTTCAAGGAACAAAGATGAATAGGAGAAAGATCGAAAACTGTTTTCTTTTGCAAGCCGTCACTTAGCTGGAGACGCCTAGCGATTGAGAGCAGAGAAATTAAGAGAAGTGGCTTGTAAGCGAGCAAAAGATGAAGCTTGGCAGTTGACCGATGCGAGCTATAAAACCGCGGACCACTCTGTGTCCATCTCCACGTTCCCCGTTCTCCGACAAATCACGTTACAAGTAGGGCTGTCCATCAAAACCTGCGAGCCACCCAACGCAAAGAACTTGCGCTCTATCGTCGTTTACCCAGGACCAAGGTCGTAAATTATCAGTGTCATATAAGCAAGGTTAAAGGCGAAATGATGTCATATATAGGAAAAAATCGTCGCTGTACAAACAGATGTAGTATCTGAACTCGCAGTTTCCGAATGATTTGGGAGCGACGGTGTTAAACAAGAAAACGAGACGTTTGCGGATTATATGCGTTGTACTGAAACGCCAGAAACAGCAAATATATCGTCGCAGAATTTTTTATTTTCCGAAACACTGAAGTCATCAATCATTTTTAATCAATCTGTGAGCTAGTTATCAGCAAATCCGACACCAATTAGTATTGCGGCGTTTCATGAAACAGAAATGGTTGAATTCGGTACAAAACCCAAATTTGCCAAATACAAATTTTCAAAAATTAATTTTCTGCTTCGCAGAGCCATTTTTGTTTGTATGGAGGTTTAACGACCTCCACGAGCAAATCAATAGTCGACCGTCCCTAATTTAGGGCTGTTTGTTCCACAGAAGAGAAGGACACACTGCCATAAAACAAGCTCATGACTCACGCATCTTCCGGACAGGAACCTCTCGGAATAATGGTGAGAATCTAGAGCTTAGATCACTGCGCGACCGATATGGTATTGATATAATTTCCTGACGAGATATCCGGGTTTGTGTACAAAAAATATATTTCCAGGTTTTAAATTTTGTTTCCTTCTAAAAATGATATTTCGCAGATGCTGCTAGACCTGCTTTTTTTTTTTTTTTTTTTTTTTTTTTTTTTGATTGGAGGTTTAACGACCACCGTGAGCAACTCAGTGGGCTATAAGCAGTCGCCCGTCCCTAATTTAGGGTCGCTGGTTCCAGGGAAGGGAGGGAGCCAGTGCCGTATGACAAACACAACATCCATGCCTGAGCGGGATTCGAACCCGGACCCCTTACGGACGAATGATCAGAGGTCAACGCCTTAGACCACTGCGCCACCGGGGCGGCAGACCTGCTTTAATCATCAGACGTTTACGATAGTCAGCAAAAAACGTTATCAATCCACTGATGGTTGAATGTTTTCTCAAACCTCTTCCACATCTTTCTGCCTTGAGAAATTGCCTTTCATGTCGCTCCGGCATGATCTAAAATCTCATTCAACCATCTTCCGCATGAGCTTCTTCTAGTTCTCTTCCAGGACCTTAGTATACAATAAAGTACACTGGTGTCCAAAACCTGAGGATGAACAGTATTTCAAACGATTACAACCGCAAAATCAGACTCAAATTATTGTGGGAATTTGCATGACTGTGAACGTTCGGAAGAAAGCCGACCACATGCAAAATTTCGAATCGTGCGGACAGAAGTCACATGGTATCATTTAAACGAAAAAAAAGGGGCGGGGTAGGCGATTTGTGCTTGAAAAAAAAATCTGGAAGAAGGCATGAAGGTAGGAACGTGTGATTTACGTTATATCTTAAAGTCATCATCTAGATGATTTCACTTGGGGAAGAATAAGACACAACAACAACAAAAGAAATTCTGGTGCACTGGAAGTTATACCTACTCTGGGTACATTCGGGGATTTGCTTCCAAAAATGTCATTGGTTTTGCCGTACCTGCTCTGGTTTTGGAGATACGGAACGCTTAGCTTAAATGTTGATGTGCAGAAATATAATAAAGTGTACACCTTTTTTTAGGGATTTACAGGGTGATAAAGGAATATCGTGTTTCCCTGGCGTGTGTAGGTATGCCAACTTTAGCGACGATCCCGTGAAGCAAATTGCCCGAAGAACAAAACTAGGCAAACAGCGAGTGAAATCGGATGAATATAACTGGAGTCTGAGTTGTGTTGCTCCGGGAATTAAGGTAACCGAAATTACAATAATATCAATATATACACGGTCGAGTCACATTATTGTGACCACCAGCTAATATCCAGAGTAACCGCCGTGTGCAGCCCGGGCAGCAGCTAGATGGGCTGCTGGGGACGGGCTGCTGGGAGTATGTATGACTGAAAGGATGGATTTATAACGAATTCGGTTCATAGTGCCTTCCACAGGTTTGAGTGGACCCAGAGAATTCCAAGAAAACATTCCCCAGATCATAACGCTGCCCCCACCAGCTTGTGTTCTTCCAGAAATGGTTGATGAGTGTTCGTTTTGTTCTCCGATGTTTCTCGCCTTATACGATAACGTCCATCCGTTCGATGAAGCAGATAACTTTACTCATCGGAGAAGGCAATCCTTTGCCAATCAGCGGAGGTCCAGTTCCAATACTGTCGTGCAAATGCAAACCTTTTCTGCCGACGCACCTTCGTTAGCATAGGTGCAGTGACCATCCGTCTGAATCGGAGCACCATACGTAGCAGGGTTCGCTGAACTTTCGTTTCATACACACTTCCGGTAGCCTTCTGGTTTATTCAGCCAGTGAGTTGCTCCACTGTAAGGTGTCGATAGGCCCTCAACCACCTTCGCAGCCCACGTTCACCTCTCATATCAATGGCACAATTCTGCCACGATATCAGTGCGTCCTTCCCTGTGTGGCACTGTGAGCCATTTCTAGTTGCTTACACACTTTCCTATCAGAGCCTCCGGATTCACTCTCCCTCATTTGAGCTTCTTGTACGCGGCGTATAGCCTTTGTGCTTAACATATCTGCTTCTAAACCTTCCTTATATTGAAATCCTCCAAGAAATAGTTGCACATCTGAAATAGATATGCACTGTAGTTGCAAATTATTGGGAACATCCAGGCGCAGTCAGACACATGCAATCCTGACGTACGTAACTATGAGGTTGATATGGCATTATAAACAGCTTGTTGCAAATTATTTCGGCGTGTACAAAGCGTGGATATCTTCAATACGCAAAACACTAGCGATTTAAGCCGCTTTGAAAGATAGGTATTATAGTGGGAGCTAGGCGTGCCAATGCAAGCGTTCAGGAAATTTCAAACGTTCTCGGCTGTGCAAGAACAACTGGATCAAGGATGTGCAATGAAAGGCGCACAAGAAACAAAGCAAAAAGTCAGTGGTGTTTCTCTGGGTGGAAACGACTGGTCAACGTTCGAGTGCAACAGCGTCTGGAGAGGATTGTACAATGTAACAGATGAGCTCCAATGCGTCAAGAGACCGTGTAGTACAGCAGCAGCATCGAGAAGAGGATTTCAACTTAGACAATCCACACCAAACTAGCTCATATGGGCTATGATAGCAATGACGTGAACTGCACAAATCGATAAATCCAGTTTCGTCGGGTTAAATATACAAACTGGTGAAGGGGGTGTAATGGTCTGTGGTCCCTTATTATAACTGGCATTGTGTTTCTTCATATCTCTGAAACAGCATTTGTATACCACGAGGTACCTTAACACCACCGAGGGCCAGCCACACCCGTGGCATTTCCTAATGGAGAGAGCTACATCCAAAAGGATAATACGCCTTGCCACAAGAATCGGATAGTCACACAGTGATTCCAGGAGCACGACAGTGACTTCAGATTTCTAAAGTGACACCGACAGTTCCTAGATCTTAACCCAATAGGATATCTGTGGGATAACATTTAGAAAGCCATTCGTAATAGTGATCCACACCTCCAGCAAACATTCGGCAATCTACCGACGCCATAGCACCAGCTCGGTTGAACATACCTATAGAGGGATATCAGCACCTCATTAAATCCAAGCCACATCAAATTAAGGATACTTTAAAGGACATTTTAAATACGTGTCCATAATAATTTGCTACTTCAGTGTATAACCGTGTGCTGAAAAGAAGCTACAAAATAAAGAAGTATTGCTGATCATTTTATATTCGGTTGGTAGCCCTATCAGAGAACATAGAGTTTTAGCAATATAAAGAGACGCAAATAAACATGTTTAATTTCAAGCATTAGGTAGTTAAATTCTGCAAAACGTAGATTATGTTAAGCGCTTGCTACATTTAGGGGCTACATCGCGGAGAAGCTGCATCTCTGCCAATGGTGGCCGAGTTTTTTTTTTTTTTTTTTTTTTTTTTTTTTTGATTGGAGGTTTAACGACCACCATGAGCAACTCAATGGGCTATAAGCAGTCGCCCGTCCCTAATTTAGAGTCACTGGTTCCAGGGAAGGGAGAGAGCCAGTGCCGTAAGACAAACACAACATCCATGCCTCACCGGGATTCGAACCCGGACCCCGTACGGACGAATGATCAGAGGCCAACGCCTTAGACCACTGCGCCACCGGGGCGGCTGGCCGAGTTTGAGGCGCCTGCTTATGAGCATTCGTCTGAGGTGGGCTTTCCTTCGGATGAGATAGATGGGGTGCTTATGGGGCTGGTCTTATCACCACCCTGAAACAAGTTTCTCTGAATTAAGGACCGGAGGATAATTATAACACTCAGAGTGGTCGGGAAAGCCTAAACAAACCAAAAGATTCTCCCTAGACAGCAATGTTAAATACACTGCAGTGCGGAGATTTTGTCATAAAACAATGGAATGCAATTAACTTTGAATATTTGACTGAAACATTATTTTAGGAGAATCAGCAGTATGAACTATTCAAGTTGAAAATCAATCACTGAGTGATATTTCTGTACTAGATTTCTGAACTGCTACGTGTGTTTGAATTGGTTAGATACGAGAAGGTTTACCAACAATAAGAGTGATATGCGCAGTATGGATGTATTTGTGAAAACTCAAATTGTTTCTACATCGTGCTGCGAGTTATATCAATATTCAAAGCACGGTGCAGTAAAATTTGGTTTTTATCTGTAGCAATAGAAAACGAGAAAGGAAAAGTTTGGTGCTACAATTTTTTTCTGAAAACGAGACGTGTGACTCGTATATTTTCTCAAACCAACCGAGAAATGTGAATACAATTCCAGAGAAACACACTTTTGTGATTGAGTTATCACAAAATCTGATTATTTGTTACGTGAACAATAGCGGTGGATAATTCACAGGTCCACGCAAGGGAAATTTTTTGGTACTGAAATATGCCGAAAGTTTGAATATAGGAGAAAATTTCCCTCACTGGTTAAATGTCAAAAAACGCACTTTGATTCTTCCTGAGCTGTTGCATAAATGTTTATATTACACAGATTTTCTCATTTGATGTCTTTGTCAAGGACGAAATTACGTTTTTAGTAGATATTTAACTGCCGAAAAAGGATTTGTTTTCATTCAAGAACATCATCTTTTAATTTTACAAATGAAGATAAAATTTATTCAATTCTTAGTTCATAGGCTTGAAAGATCTTCAAAACCTGATTTCCTGTTCTTTCGTACCAGGGAACGATGTATTTACAACATATAAAAATGCCGTCTTTTTGTAACAGAGATGTTGAGCTGTGATTAATGGCATATGAGAACGAATATGTAATCCCGTGTGCGTTGCTGTAATGCCTGTGGCAAGTCTTTGTTACATCGAATATCCATCAGTCAACCATTAGTTGTATTTTATTTTTTCGAAAAAGGAAGATCGTACAGCTGGACTGCCCAATCAACGAACATCTGGAGCTGTGCAACCATTTTTTAAAGATTTTTCTGATGAAGTATCGTATTTTTGCCTGGTCATATTGCTTTCGGCAGTTGTTAATTGTTTTCATCCTCATACGCACAACTGGAACACTTTATTTCTCTTGAAGTGAAAAATTAGACATGTTTCTGGTTTATGTTTATATTTTTGTGCATGTTTCCTTCTTGATTTAAAAAAAAGACCATATGTTCTTGTTCTAAAAATGCCTATTCAAAAGAAATCTTTAGTCTCCTATTCCTTGAACTGATGAACCTCATTATGCTGTAATACGAATTCTAACTGTGGCTCACATTTCGGTACAGTTATCTGCTTTTTCTTGGACATTAGAGTCTGAAAATATGCTATATCACTGAGGCATCTTTCACGGAATTTCTAAGGTTTTGTTAATATTTTCCAAACAGTAGTTGATTTTCGGAATGGAGAAGTATTTGAGGTCAAAACATTTTCTCTTGATTTAAATAAAAGAAAATAAAATCTTCTGGAAACACGTTCTTAACAGAAATTGAAAATTGGTTGTTAGGTGAAACTGAATGAATTCTAAATATATAATGTGCGACATTTGCTCATAAATATTCAGAAGTGATTTATGTCTAGTAAATGCTTCTTGTTGAAGATAGGTAATCCAAAACAGTACAGCAATAAGGTGTTTCAACTCTGCAGTGCATTGCGTCCGCCAGTAACTCGAAAACACCCCAAAAACTTTCGTTGCCTATCATAGTGATAAAGACAAGAAAATAAGTAAAACCAATGGTTGCCGATGTGAGAGGTTTTCCTGTTCTCCACGACAGGACTTAGAGCAGCTGACGATCTTACTTTCAGTTCCCCTGTTGCGATTCAAAATTTACACCGCATATATAAAAATAACTATAGTTTTGCTGCTTTTAATTAGATTTACTAGTCACTACAAACCATTTTTAATGGACTCACTTTATTGATTTCCTCAAATCTAACGTGACTGTCAGTAAATTTATATGCTTATGAATTAAAAAAAGTTCACATAAAAATTAGTTTCATATTTTCCTGTCTTAACAAATGGCATGAGCTATTTGAAAAATTTTCTTAGAAGAACTGAACAGTTCAGGTAATAAATCCATCACTGGCACACAGAGTTACAGTGATTTTTTTCAATGTTTTGGGAATGTGTTCTTTATTCTAATTATTTTTTTCTAGGCATCAATTGGAAGAGATTATTCATTTCATTTTTCGTTTTTGACCCCAAAAAATATCGTTTTATTGCTACCAAAGTCACATCCCAGATATCACACTTTAAATTAAAATGTCTTTAATTAACCTTATACAATTAACATGTTCTATTCCATAAATAGTATTTCGATATAAACGAAATTGAGAAAATATTTGTATACTTTATACAGATAGATATTCTTTACTAAAAGAGTGATGAGTGCCGCGGCATACATTTTAAGAAATCCTGCTCCATAGTATTCAGAATTTCTGGCTTCGGTTTGTGTTCAGCATAAAAATAAGGAAATTATGTGCAAATGATACAAACAACATCAATACAAAGAGAAAACGATTTCTATCTGAGAAAACATATTGTGTTCTAAGATGGACATTTTGAATGAAAGTAACATGGCTATGGGCCAAACGGCTAAAAAAAGTTCACAGCGGGGAAATGTCATTTCAAATGTGAAAGAAATAATTTTATATCATATTATCAAGCTAAAAAATGATCACCAATGGGAAAAAGGATGAAATGAAACTCATGCAATATTTCCATTTTCGAGGTACCTTCCCACAGCAATACATTCCTTTTTCAGAACTCAAAAAGAAATTAATTGCAACTCACTTAATAAAATCGTTTGAATAACACAGAGCACCAATACCAAATTGTGCTTGTTTTATTAGAACTGGATGTTTTGTGAAGCCAGTTGTGTCAGAGAGCCTGAATCATAATAGAATCCGAGTAGGTGACATTAGTGATCCAGGACCAGTACATGCGTCAAAAAGGAATGAAACAGAAATTGTACTGTTAGCAAGTACACTGTTTCTACCACCTGAAAGTAAACTGAAGAATCAATAGAAATTCTAGAATCGCCAAATGTTCTCTCATTTTAAAACATTTCCATAGCTACATTCAAGGGCGGATTCAACACTAGGCGAACCTAGGACGTGGTCTAGGGCCGCTGGCTTGTGTGGGTCGTGCGAATTCCTAAAAGTACTTCATGAAAAGGAATTAATTTCACTCTTTCCTCACTGGATGTAGCATTAAGAATTTTCCATAGCTAACTGACTTCTAATGCACCTTGTAAAAGGCTTTTAAGTGTTCTTAAAAGAGATAAGAGCTACCTTAGGAAATCATCCAGTCATTTGAGACTTTCCAGTTCGGTTTGTTTTTTTGCAAATGCTAGACACAAGTCCGTTCAATGTGTTTTTATAGACTTTGCTGCTATGAAAGTACGTTGAGTGGACTTGTAAGGAAACGCATCATTAATTTTTTTTAATATTGCTAATAGTTCAAAACGATTTTTAAAGCTTTAATATTTTAAGTTGATTTTGTACTTTATGATTAAATTTGTTGTAGTTCGTAGCTGATTCATTAGTAACTTTTTGTAAAATAAGAAACAAAATCGAATAATTTTCTTTCCTGGCAGTGATTTTGTAATGATAAAACACATTCATAGAAAATTTTGAAGAAGGGTACGTAAAAATTATTGAAACCTGCCTGAATAACTGTGAGTTACTTAATTTTGTTAAATATATTTTATTTTGGGGATGCCTCCAATCAAGACTGTCCAAAGGCCCTGAACATTTGAAATCACCCACTAACTTCATTAATAATATGTGTAGCATTCATCAATGGAAACATACTAGTATAAATGTTTGCTAGTAGCGAATAAATTTAAATAATTGCTGCTCGTTATGTAAGCAAGATGATCATTGTCGTGCTGTGTTTTGTTTTGTTTTGTTTTAAAAGTCGTAGCTACAGGAACGTAATGAAAACATGGGACGACGTCGAACAAAAATTACTTCCTGCATCAAACTGCTGGAGTTCGAAAGTGATATGTTTTCTAAGCCACATTTATATAGTTTTAAGCAAAATAACAGGATCATTGAGTAATAGAACCCTGAATATTTTTCGGAGAACAATACTTCAGCATTTTTAAGAAGACGGTATTGTTTTCTCAAACGTATCATTCTAGGGTCTGGTCCAGTTTATAACAATGTATTACGTTATTCAGGAAGTAAGTAAAGCCTTTCAACTTACCATAATTTTTGTGATAGCAGAGCAATGGTCAACATATTCGAGGTAATTATTAGTTCCCCTCATTATCAATAACACGTTCCCGAATCGTGGCCAGTTCATGAACACTGTTAAAAGTACCAGTCTCTGCGGAAAAAATCTTTGATTCGAGATCCAAATCCTGTTTGCTGTAGCAAGTACCTGAGTCCCGTCTTTTTCAAATGGCCAAAACAGTTGAAATCACAGTGGTTCATATTCGGTAAATACGTTGGTTTGTAAGTCTCATCCAGCCGTTCTGCTCGATGAACAGCCAAACAATCTGAGCCCACTGAGGCTTTACGTTGTTGTGTACGAGGAAAGGTCAATGCAGATGTTCTCGCAGGGCCCAAGCCGGGATGCGCTTCTCTAGAAATCATTTATACCACTCAGATGTCATGATACTGTTTTTATCATACGTCTTCCAATACACTCGGAACATCCATGCAAACGACCAATAAGATTTTAAGCCTATGGAACACTGCATGAGGAAAAGAAGCCGCGGAAACAGCATGTACGTGATTGATTCCTTGCCTGGGTGTGTAAAATTCCACAGAACTTTCATCTAAGCAGAAAATACTTGTGACCTATTGTTGTGACGACATCACAAGCTTGTTTCGTGAAATTTCGTAGCGGAATTACTTTCACCTCGTGGTTAGTGTATGCGGTACACACGTCGCTAGTTTGCTCATTAGGGATACATCTTCTGTCAACGAGGTGTAAATTGTTGAGTGAGGAATGTCCAGTTGTGGAAAAGTGATTGGCACTCGCCCTACAAGACTGCTGCAAGGCCTCTGGGATTTGTCGTTTAGCTTTTTATCTGAAAGTCGAAATCGGTCGACGGCATCTTGGAACGTGTTTGGATGATGTATTGCTTTTCTCACATCCATTCATCTAATTGTTTAGCACCGTTTGCTTAAAGGCATTTTGTGCTACTGCTGTCCGGAGAAGTGTTCGTGCCATACCCTCTAAACACTGCAATAAGGTTCCAAATTAAAACAATAAAACACGCCGTACTTCCACTGTCGCTGATCGTCTCAGTTGATCCATCGTTATTAAAGGTTTCACTTGTCGACCAATAGGCACAAACTGAACCCGATGTACATACCAGTGCTGAGACAGGCCGAGAAGTCGAGCCTGGGCACTAACTACGCTCGAGCTGCATAATACTTACCGGAGATCGGGCTCGGGCTTTGACTGAGGGAATAATTTGCTATGTTTTTTTTTTAAATGTGACTTGTATGATTTAGCACGCAAGACGTTTTTTACATTTTTTGTTGTTAAATATAATTCTTCGGCAACTGGGTCTAGATGGGAATTGGGAACTCGGTAGGGTTGTTCATTCTGGGCTTGAATAACAAATAACATAGGCTTTGAATCACTGAATTTCGGCGAAGGAAATGTTCCTTTAAAAACTATAGATAGTACACAGCAAACTGACGAAATTTTCATCCTACTTCAACTGCTGATTCTATTGCGCAACGTACAACATAGATTGTTGTGCCTCCCCATTTTCCTTGATGCCCACTCATCCCCCCGAAACATTTCAGGAAGGAATGAATGGTCAATAGATATTCATCCCTTCTCCACTCTGCAGTTGAGAAAGACATTGGTTAATTTCATGGGGAGTAAAAAGTGGAAGTCTGGAAGAGGAAATTTTTTTAATGCCTCAACAGGTTAAACATAATTTTCGGGATCGTTCGGGCCCGGGCTTTATCTATCTGTACACATTACAAAATAAAGACCCCGGTAGGCGTCTTTCAGCTTGTTCGGGCTAATCTCGAGAATAGCTGGACGGATTTTGATGCGGTTTTCACCATTACATAGAGCAGTTATCGAGGAAGGTTTAGGTGTATGAAACATTAATCTATGACAAAATGCAGCCGAGCAGTAATGTGTTTAGTGACATGTCAAAGAAAAAACCGCCGTTCTCATTCTTTCGTGGCTTCCACAGCCTAAACAACAATGCGGGGCGACCAGCTTACAAAACCTTTTTGCTCATTGTGAAAAAAGATTCAAGACGCATGCCCGGCGGCCGGTCTGACAGCACGTAAAGCCACAGACTAAATGCATAGTTACATCGGATGCTAAAAGAATTGGTTTATCGGCGCTCGCACAGATTAAATGCGTAGTTGTTTTCGTCCACACGTATGCATCTATTTGAGTAGCTTTCTAATTAAAATTTAAATATTGTATTAACATTATGCCGAGACGAAAATCGAATATAGGTCGTAGTACATCGGACGCTAAAAGTATTTGTTTATCCCGTCATAATGAAACTTTCCAGGAAACAATCCCGATTGGCAAATGACAAAGAATCGCTTTACAAAGAGAAAGACAGTCGTCTGTTGAACGTAATAATCATCTCTCTTTAGATTCGCCGTAAATTCTAAATTGCTAATGTGCGAAGCCGGGCCGTGTCTTGCAATATGAAATTCGGGCTAAGGGCTGACATACTTCGTGCTCGGATGGGCTCGGGCTTTTAAAATTGAGCCCGAACTCAGCTCTGATGGACATACTACGCAACTTCCAGCTATCACACAATTAGTAACAAACGTCACGCAAACTTATGTTCTTCACGTTATTAAGGACTTTAACTGTTCAGAGGAGCGTAATCACCCAATCTTACTAAAATATTATTTCACAAATTAAAACAGAATAATAAATGTTTTAAAGAGTTCTGCATGTTCAAAGTTCCTACTTCGTTGATATGTTCTCCCGGAAGACTTATATTGCTGCTATCCCTTCACTCAGGGATATTATGGCACGGCCTTAAATGCACCTGCACTAAGTTTTATCCACATACGAATATGTTGTCCAGCGCTGCTTGAGTGTTACATTTTTCTCAGAACAGTTTTAAACGTAATGCCGTCACAATAATAAGGTAGACTGTATTAGACTTTCAGTTATAAGGATTGCCCATTAAATAATAATAATATAAAAATATCAAACTCAAAATTGGCAATGCTGAGTATATTACAATGATGAGTCACTAAGTACGACACACCAAGATCCACAGGGTAATACTAGAGCTAGCCCCACCTCCATTCTAGTCCGCGGTCTTAAACTCTGTACGCGTTTCAGTCGGGGAAATAGCCCGGCATCCTCAGCAGACAAAAAACAACTGAAATGACCTCAAGGAATTTCATCTCAGTCGGTGTGCGTGTGCACATTAGGGTTACGTGTACATGTCTTCAAAATCAGTCTGGCGGCATCTATCGGATGCAATTTCATTCTCTAAGGTCAAGTGTTGCCGGATATTTTCTAGTTTTCTCCTTTTTCGCTTTTTAAACAATACTTTCAATTTTAATCAGGCTCTTCCAAGCGAAAGGCAAGGTAGTAGGGCTATTATTGTTACAGTTTAGATTGCACGTTATTTCCATCATAATTGTATTCCAAGTTGTTTGCTGATTTAATATTTCTGCATCTTCCTACACTGTTGCAGCTTGGTTTTTGAGGCAAAAGTCAATTAGAGATGTCTTGTTTTCTCCTTTAAGCCAGTTAGCCTTGTGTTCTCGTAATCTAAATTTAAAGCTTCTTTTTGTGCTACCTATATATCGAGAGATGATCTCATTTTCTTGATTCTTGATGGGTATGCTATACACTCCTGCCTCTGCAAAGGCAAATGTATATTCTTTGTCTGAGATATGAGAGTTCTAATATCCTGTAATTTTATCCCAAAGTTTATGCTGTTTTTTAAGCAGACGGTTTTTAAGATGCTACATATTTCTGGGATATATGATAAACTTCCGTAGTACGTAATTTGAGGTGTCAATTTAAGCGTTGTTATCTTTCGATTAGGTTTCCTTGCATGATTATACTATTAAAAGTTCTGGGTCTGCACCCAAATTGCTTAATTGTGTCCAGGATCAATTTCATTTCTTTCCGAAAGGCCTCTGTATCTGAAGAGTGGGTGTATGCTAGTCTTGTATATGCTAGTAATGCAGATCTTTTATAGTTATTTGGGTGTGCAGAGTGCCGGTATTATATTTGCCACGCATCCGGGTTTACGATAGACTTGGTACGAAATAGGTGAGTCATTATTATTTGTAAAAAGTATATGCACAAATGTTAGTTGTTTGTCATTCTCTACTTGCGCGGACACCTTAACTTCACCATACATACTATTATATTCAGCTATAAATTGCTGCAGTTTAGTAAGTCTTCTGTCTCATATCATAAAAATATCATCAGCATATCGACCGAATAGCAGAGGAGATGTTTTAATGTTATATTGTAATATATTTACTTCAATATTGCTCAAGACTACTTCGGATAAGAGGCTCAACAATTAAAGTCCTTAATAACGTGAACAGAAGTTTGCGTAACGTTTCTTACTAATTGTGTGAACTTTGTACCCACGTAAAATTTGCTTTTCATCGAACGATGAATTACAAGCAAATACATTTATGCTCCAGATATCGCCTGTGTTACCCCTTCAAACTTTCGAAATGTACGGTAATGAAAGTCTTCGCGTACTTCCCAAACTACCTAATAAATTGTAGAAAGATCGCTTTTTTAACGTTAATCCATTATTTTAAAATAAGTACTGTGCCTCTCTGTTCAAAAACCACCTTTCAGTTCTTGCTAAATGAAAATATACATATGTATTATTTTGATGCTAATGCGTGCAATTATACAAATGTAAAACTGAAAGTTCCGAAAAGGAAAAAAAAAAAAACAAACGTTACCTGTAATTTAAATTACCACACACCCTAGGGCGAAATATCATCACGGAGTATCATGTTGCCTCTTAGTTGAAAATAAACTCCTGTGGTGTGGGCTCCATGGTCTGGGCTCCGCAGTATGGACGAAAGAAGGTCTTCACAGACGTTAGTGTGGTTTTGAAGTTTCAAAAATGTAGCTGTGACAGTTGCTTATGACGAACGTTCATTGCGGTAACGCTCGTTTCATGAAGCTTTCTCATTATTCAATTGAACTCATTTAGGGGACTCTTTACTAAGAATGTACATTCTATGTTTAAAATTGGTTCTTGACTGGAACTTTACGTTAGGTTTAACTTTACTAAACTTCAAGCTTAACTTAACTTTATGACTTAAATCTTTTCGTTGAGCCCGGATTACTTATCAGTCGGTTGTAGCTAAAAGCTATCAGAGTTATCTCTATGTCAACACAACAGAGACGATAGATTAGTGAACTGACTGAAAAATCAAGTGGTATATGTAAGCCATCTAGAACGGAAGGGACTACAAGGCGGCTCACGTACATTCTTACGAGCCGGTCATAATACTTGTGCTAATATTCAGGGAGTACTTTTATTTACTAAATGTGTCAAAGCCATAAACTAATTAAATAATATTCTATTTCAAGGCATATCGTTCCATAACTGATATTGTGATAGTTGCATAACCCTTACGGTTGCTTAAAAACAAATTATTTGAAAAAACTAAACATAAACTAATAATCTTCATAAATTATCCATTGATTTGTGAGAGTTAATATAAGTCTCCTTCACGCACTTTCCTTGCTTGTCATGCAAGTATCATTCGCAGATCCCAGATCATTAAAGTGAGTTGGACTGGTACGTAATTAAAGCTGCTTCTGCAACCTGAGCAGTGAATTGAGATAAAGCGATTCTTTGATTTAACGGTTTTTTTTCTTTTTTTCATAACTTTTGCATTATCCTCAGATTCAGTTGTACCGAAAACGGGAATGAAGCTAAACATATTAAAACTTCTATGATCTTCAATGTAACTTTTATACCATGAATCCTATGGATACGGAATGAGAAATGTTTTTGAAATTCTGTGTTTCCGCTTTGAGTACCACCTTTTTTAATCCTCGTGATAGCACCTCGTATTTCAACTACCATAACGCCGTCAAAAACATTCGTCCTTCGGTATCAATAGCGCCGAGTGTTTCCTGAGGAAGTTACAGTGAAATGCATTGAAGTTTTAATATTTTTAGGTTCATTTTCAGAAGAAAGCTTTTAGGGAGATTGTAAATAAATTTTTGATTTCGTCACCTGCAGTTTTTAAAGATTGCGTTTGTACCAGTGTATTAGTCAGAGGATTGTCGTAAATTTTACTCCTAGTAATGCATGAAAGGGCTGGCCGACGATCCACTCCCGAAGTTTCAACAAGGAATCTGACTTTGGTTGTCACAGTGTCATTGCCTGTAAACCTCCAACAGTTGCTACAGTTCCACCTATTGGATTTGTTTATTATGTTCTGAATCAACTTCCTGGCTCAGAAAAGATCCTAAAGCGGCGTCTAGGTGCAGCAGACATTCTGAAAGAATTCTGTAAGCTCAAATTTATTGGTGCCTTTGGATTACTAACCGTAGAATTTGGATTATTCAATCTTGAAAGTACAACGGATGATATTAAATTTTGATTAACCCTAAAACATTTGCAAATAGTCCTAACGAGAATTGGATTTGTTTATTATATTCTGAATCAACTTCCTGGCTCAGAAAAGATCTGAGAACGGCGTTTAGGGACAGCTGACAATCTGAAAGAATTCTGTAAGTTCAAATTTATTAGTGCCTTCGGATTACTAACCGTAGAATTAGGAATATTCAATCTTTAAAGTATTAACCCTTACAACGGATGATATTTAATTTTGATTAACCCTAAAACATTTGCAAATAGTCCTAACGAGGACTGAATCTATTACAAATAATTCCGGGATCCTTTCTGGAAAGCGTGGCGCGCGGAGTTCGTAATGAGAACAAGAAGTATACTTTTATATGCAGAATGTTTTCAAAAGATGATAAAGACATTCCATTTCCCACCTTCATAAAATCAAACTTGCACTAAATAATTTAAATCTTCATTTCACAGTAACTGTCTTTTAGGTATGCTTTTATTACTTTAGCAGTCGATGTAAAATATGCGAGCTCATTTTCACCCGACGTAGCATTATGAGCATTTCTCTCACGCTTTACATTTACGGAAATGAGCATTATGGGCATTTCTCTCACGCTTTACATTTATGTGGAAGTGACCCTGTGGGCACCATGCCAGCTTTAGCTGACTTTTAGAATCTCCTCAACAACCTGTTATCAGTTCCGATAAGAATTGGCGCATCTTTGACTTTTAAGCAGTCTGCTCTATATTCCCGCGTGCTTCGTGCAAACATTTCTCTCATCAAGCGACCGCTGCGTTTGTCCTTTGTATTTTTATAGATAACGCAATGATACGAGTTCGTTTTTTCCCTAATTTGATTTGTAACTTTTGGTTTGTTAGCAGCGAATTTCGAACACGTCTGCGTTTGTTCAGTTTTGAGCAAACATATCGGAAAAAGCTAGTGTGAGAGGAATTCTCACAAGCGACCACTGGCGTTATGTAGCGTCCAACGAAGGGTTAACCCTTTGAACACCGATGTACTTGAGCCAAAATTTGGCCAACATTTTGTACGATCCTCAAACAGAAATTTCAGATAGTTGCTGGGTTTTACGAAAGCTACGGCAGAAAAATGTCTTTCCTTCTCTCATCTCAGCAATAGCTACCATAAACCTATCATTAGTGGTAAACGTTGCGTTTTAGTCCTTTAGTATTTGCTGCACGGCTCAATGCATGATGGGAACGGCAAGTGCTCCTGACACGTTCATCGTGTCACTGGGTAGAAATAAGAGACGCAAACATCTTCTCTCTCCTTTCTTCGCCTTTTCTTTGACTCCTTATCTAGTAATCAGTCTGAAAGTACCGGGTGCGCCATATAGAAGATGCCCAGTGGCCAGACGCTGTTAGGCGGGTTAACGTTGTTTGGCGGGTTTCCAGTTAAAACTGCTTTGTTCCACTTCTAACCGGTTTCTGAGTGTACAGCTGCAAAGGAGTTCTCCGGAGTGGTTAGTCACCGCCAGAGCAGTATAGGTACGCGGTCATAAGTGTAAGTGAAGAGAGAAAAAAGGCAACGGAAATGGTTTTAAGTACGGAACACCGGATTTTTATTGTGGAACAGTATTTCAGAAATAACTCATACAAGGTTTTAAATGAGTTCTTTACAGAAAAAATTCCACATTGTGCAGCACCGGCAAAATCAGTGGTACAGAAATTAGTGCGGAAATTTCGTGAAACCGACACGATGCGCAACAGGAAAAGGAACAAACCCAAGACAATTCGTACTAAAGACTATATCATGGATGTGTGCACAATGATGTTACAAATCCTTCGGAAGTCGATTCGCCGATTATCCTCTGCAACGGGAATATCTGCCACGTCATGCCGATGCATACTTAAGGTGGATTTGCAGTTTCAGCCGTACAAAGTTATGGCGCTCCAAGAACTTAAAACTCCTGATTATGCAAAACGGATGCAATATTGTAAGTGGTTTCAGGAGACCATTGTCAGCGATGAAATGGACCCAACACTTTATTACATGACAGATGAAGCATGGTTTCATTTCTACAGGTAAGTCAATGCGCAAAATAGCAGGATTTGGACCTACACGAATCCCAGACGGGTAATGGAGACTCCTGTGTACGACCAAAAGATAGGCGTTTGGCGTGCTGTGTCTGCGAAGAGGATAGTCGGCCCATTCTTTTTCACTGACATCATCAACTCGGAACGCTATGTTCAACAGCTGTTCAACCCATTTGTCGCCGCACTTAGAGAAGAAGAGCGAACATATGCTTTCTTTCAGCAGGATGGTGCAACGGCGCATACTGCACGGAACATTCTACGTGCTGTGCATGAAGTGTTTGGGGAGGACAGAACTGTATCGAAGGGGCAATGTCTACCCAGATCACCCGATTTCTCCACCTGTGACTTTTATCTGTGGGACGCATTGAAAGATCAAGGGTAAGCAACTAATCCGCACACCCTTGATGAATTAAAAGTGAACATTACGGATGCCATAGCCGAGATTACTGCCGATGATTTGTGGCGTGTTACGAACAACATGTTCCGTCATGTGCAGCTGTGTCTTGATGTCGGAGAAATGCACTTTCGGCAATTGTTGTAAACGCAAGTAAATTACTTCTGTTTCCTGTCATTTCAACTGTTCTTTACCATGAATAGTAGCATTGCCTGACTGTTGTCTTTCATTATACTCGGGCCTCTTTTATATGGCACACCCTGTATTACTACCAATCACACCCTCCCCCTTAACGACCACTTTGAATAAAAAACTTAAAGAGGAAAGTAAGGTGTTTTGATGCGCAGGTTGACTGGTTTCAGCTGAGTTCTTACCACTTAGAAAACGAATACATTAGTTCGAGCTGATTGCAGTCCATTTTGCTAACCCCCTAGCTAATTCGCTTCAGCCGAGTAAAGAGTTAAACTCATTAAATCCGGTAAAAAACGTCAGGAAACTGAAAGGGAGGCTCCCACAAAAAGAAATTTCTACCTAACGAAGAGAAACTTATGAGATATTTCATGTCTTCAACTTTTATTTCTCACTTCAAAATGGGACTAAAAATGTCGATCCGCAGAGAATTTTAAGGTTTTATATTAAGCGTTGGTTTAGCGATGGAATTACCCTTTTCGTATATTCACTACCTATATGCTAAGCAGTTTTTTTTTTTTGATATGGTTAAATTTACCATGCAAGCCACGAATCACTTAACACAGTGGATGCTGTTAAAGAGTTAATTCAGAGTAGCAACACGTATTGTATTTCGATGGGTATATCACGAAAGAAATGACGACTATCTCGAAGAACAAGAAAAAAGTAACCAAGAGAAGAAAAAAAAAGAGCTTTCATTTAGGACGGCACATCATGAAATTTACATCCCCAGACCAATAAAGCGAGATACATTCAAAACGCTTGACGGAGCCTTACATGGTGATATGGAGAAAATATCCAGCAGAGTCATAATTCATAGGCATGGAATAAAAAGATTATATCGTAATAAACAGGTTGATGGTGACCACAGTCCTCCTTTACTTGGCGCATTAACATAACTTCCGCGGAATTTTGCCAATCATAATATTTTACTTACTTCAACGTTCCGGAAAGAAAACAAGCAAGTCCGCTGTAAAAGATTCCCTCATCCGTGTTATCAGTGGACCCTGGTGTCTCTCCGGCATTAAGCATGCAGCACGTGTTCCAGCCCTATATCATTTCTCTAGGGCGCACTGAACATAAGGCAGCATTTCTAACATCCACGCGTAGCACTCGGCAGGGACTTCAGAATGCTATCGTCAAATGAAATCTCTGCGATATGAGGCAATGAGACTGTAAAAGGCGCTGTTTATTGGACGCTTGATTGATGTTCCCAGGACACATAGAGAGAGAGAGAGAGAGAGAGAGCGACTACTGCATCGATGAAACACGACTTTTGTTCTTAAAATGAGGTTTCGATATAATTGCATTGGGCATTGGATTTTGAGTTGCGCTCCGCACTATGGACTAGTGATCAGAAAAACGTTCTCGTCCTTGGCTATTACGTACATTTCTCCGGGGTTTCACAAATTTATGTGGTTATTTGTTCTCCATGAAACTGAAGTTTGCCGAATCGACGAATCTGGCAACTCATTCGGAATTCCTACTCATTTTGAATGCCTAAGTTCCAGAAACTTTTACAAAAGTGATACTTCTTTGTATTCATTGTTTCTATGCTTTTGCGTGAGGGCGCATGTACGAAGTATATAGAGGACGAATAAAAATCTCTATTACTAAACCTAAATCATTAATTCTTTTGAAGGGGTTTAGAAGAGTAAGTACTTACCTGGGACAATCAAAGTCCGATTGTCAGAACATCAGTATGACATTAAAAATGGTGCAACTTCCACAGCATTAGCCCGGCAAGTTTTTAATGGGACTTACGAACCAGTATGGGAAAGGGCTTCTATTCTTGCCGCCCCTTCATCTAAATCTCAGCTATTGTTCACTGAGAGCCTTTACATTCATAAAATGAACTCTGTTTGCTGTAATGACGTGTGACGTATATTCTAGATTAACTTTCCTTTTTTAGTTTCTTTCCCTATGTAAATCTTGAGTTTATTCTCAGTATTCTTCACGCTTAACGAAATATCTTCCTCTCAAATGAATGCGTTTGGCAACACAATTGAGTTTGAATGCAAGTGACGTATGCCTGTTATAATATAAGAGCAAGAGATAAAAGCGAGGACTCAACTGTTGTAGGGGAGCGATTATTGAGAGCGTTGTACCGTCGAGAGAGTTGTATGAGAACGTTGTATTATGAACTGATGATTATTGAAAAGAGTGTGGTGGTAATGTGTGGAGAGTGTAGTGCATTCCATCGTGAATAAAGGGCATTTTCCGTAAGTTGATTTCTGTTGTTTCGTCTGGCTGTTAAGGTTTATTTCATTTAGGAACTATTTTCTTGTGTATTGATATTTTAAGTTAGCGTAAAAGTAAGACTTTTACGCCACAGACGAAAAACCAATGTTCATACCGTTCCCGTGGAGATTGGCACTGGAGTTGTAGTTTTGAATGTCTAGTCGACATCACTAAATAGGTCTTCTCATACTGGAATGTTATTTTGGATTGAAAGATTTACCTGTATATGTTAATAATTACATTTTCACTTCAAATTGCAGTGGTGCATTACACTTAAGTTAATTATGGGTATTGTAATGCTAATATTATCATATGTTACAACTTTGCAGTGTATCTCAAATCACTACGACAACGCTCGATTTATTTATGTATATGCGCAGATCATGATTTGTTCCGTCACAGTGTACTTATAAAAACTGCGTATTTGGCGACCTTGCTCCATTTGTTTTTTAGTCTGAAGATGGACTCTGCAGGCGGGGTCCGAAAGATCTCACTTGTATTTTAATTTTAATTAAGTACTTTAATTTTTAATCTCGTATATCGTGCTTAGACGGTTTTTATTTTACCATTGGCCACCAAATACCCATACCTTAATGCTTTAGCGACCAGGATCCTGAAATTTTGTGTCCTTCATAATACCATAACGCCCGAAACTCTGTTGCTCTCTTCAGAATTTTTCCTATCCCCTTTAAAAGGTAACAAAATAAATATTAGTGCTCGGTCACCAAACCAAACTTCCTACTTGTAGTCTTGTTGTTCACTGAGGTCAGACATTTCCAGGGGGCGTATTAAGCGACCACCGCGTTCTTCTATAGAGAAGGCATATGATATCATGAGAAAAATATAATCTCCCCGGGAGGTATCAACGCATGCTTTACCTATTTGTTTAGTGACAACAATGGTGACTTAGAATGAATTCGGCTAATCCCGTACAGGCCGCAAAAAATTCAAAAAACAGGTGAGGGTAGGAAATCCTACACACCGTAGACGGTTGTGGTAGTTTGGATGTAAAGACGTTTTTTTTTATTATTATTGGAGGCTTAACGACCACCGTGAGCAACTCCATGTGCTATAAGCAGTTGCCCGTCCCTAATTTAGGGTCACTGGTTTCAGGGAAAGGAGAGAGCCAGTGCCATACGACAAACACAACATCCATGCCTCACCTGGATTTGAATCCGGATTCTTCACGGACGAATGGTCATAAGCCAGCGCTTAAACCACTCCGCCACAGGTGCGGCGTTTCGGGCGTTTCGGGCGTAACGGTTGTTAACATGTTAACCCAAGTGAACACCTTTGGGAGTTTAAGCGCTGGCTTATGACCATAGATTAAGGGAGCAATTGGTAACAATGATTCTCCTTCAGCGAACATTCAGTAATACAAATTTGGAAGATGTGAATCCGTTTATTGGTGTAAATACGACGTGGATGTTAAGTCATGTCATATTTACACTGTATGACTTATATTGACTTAACATCCATGTCATATTTACACCAGCAAACGGATTCACATTTTTTAAATATGTATTGTACAATGGTGTAATCGCGTATTTCATTTATTGAACATTTAGCAATTGGCCAAGCCAATCACATCTACTTGGACGAATATAGCGTACCTGTACAGCGATATCGTCACGTCCTTGAATCTGTGCCAGATCGAATCGAGGCCCTTTCGAAAGCCAAGGGTATCCCGACACTTAGTTAGGTAGTAATTTGCTACTTCAAAGCATCTTGTATTATCATGTGCGCAACTCCAAACTAAGTTACTGTTTTGATACTGCTGTTGGTGATGCTTCTGTGTTTGACAATATATTCATGCGAGTCAGAAGTTGTTCATATACAATTAATGATATTTTACATTTGTGTACACGATTTCTCATAAAAATGTAACAGAAGTATCACGTATTTTGCTTTGATATTTTACATATAATATTAAAGCTACACTGTGTGCACTATTTGTTTTGATATTGTATGTATTTTGTGGTTCATTATATGCTTTCTCATGTCATCATATAATTTAAGATATATATTTCACAGAAATATAGGAAATCCGCAAGCACATTATTTTCAGCGATACGTTTGTGGTACTGAATTGGTTTTAGTTTACTGTTCCCCGTCTACTGTTTTCTATGTAAACCAAAGGAACACAAAAAGGATCGCAAATTTTCAATCTTCAGTGTTTTGCGCGAAATGTTTTCTGACACTTTTAACTCTAAATGCCTTCGACATTTGTGCTTAGATTATTTACTTTGTGTTATTACACGCAAAGTATTCAAAATGCCGAATGTAAGGAGACAAGCAATATTACTAACATTAAATGTATCTGATAATACGAAAATAACTATTTAACTGAAGTTTCTTTTAAACAGCATTTCTTCTTTGGTATTCCATACGTATATGAAGATAAATGTGTGTGAAAAAGTAATACAGGAATAAAATATTTAAAAAGACCTGAGAGATTTCTGGTTCATTCGTGCTACTTAAATGAAAAGGCGACAAAACAGAACAGATTAAAAAAATTAACCCTTTAAGCGGCCGATGCATCTGAACCGAAAGTTGCCCAAATTTTGCTGCGCTCCTCAATCAGAAGTGTTCTCATAGTGACCGGGTATTAACAAAAGCTATGGCAAAACACTTCCTTTCCTTCTCTCATCTCAGAGGTATCGACTATAAATCTGTCACTGGTTGTAAGTGCTCCCTTACATAGTCTTACAGATGTAGTCGGATTCCCTTATAGTCCTTTATTCTCTGTTCCATTACTCAAGGAATGATTCGGAAGCAGTAGTCCCCCGGACACGGACATCTTGCCACTGGGTAGAAACGATTTACTCAGACACCCTTTCTATTCTTTCTTGGGCTCGTCGTCCTTTCCTTAGCATTCTTAAAGGGAAAATTAGTCAGACAGGAAGTAATATTGGCAATCATACCCCCAAATGACCATTTAGAATGACAAACGCAAAATATAAGCAACTGCTTCTCATGCGCAGGTTTACTCGTTCCTGTAGCATTCGGTCCACTTCTTAGACAGCGGATACATTCTTTCAAGCTGATTTCAACCACTTTTGTAAACCCCGAGTTAATTCGTTCCGGCCTGTTAAAGAGTTAAATATTTATGTGAAAAAAAATAATTAAAAAAAAAAACACTAAATCGAAAACACCGATTCTCGCAAAGGAAATTCACAGGAGATACGGAATGCGCATGTAAATTTGAAAAACTAAAAAAACTTATACTTATTTTATGATCCAAATGATATTTAGAAATGACGCATTCATTTATTCTGGCTACAAAAAAATGAACATATCTTCTGGCTACAAAAAAATGAACGACGTACACTTTTTGAACAGATCGCATTAATGGTAATAAAGGATAGCACAGAACATAAGCGAGAAGGGAAGTTTAAAATGTATGTTTCGGAAGACGCAAATTAGCCGAAATAAAATTTTCAAGTGCTTTATTTGAGGTTTTAAAACATTATTTTGATAACTTAAATCAAATGCAAAGATATTTTGCTTACCTGTAAAGCAGTACATTAAGAGTTCTAGGCGACGTCATAATGTGCATAACTAAACGAAAGTTTTGAATTTTACAATGTTAAAGCGTAAACGTCGGTTTAATACCAGTGCTGACAAATTTAGTTTCCGCGTTAAAAAGAAAGCGGAAAAAGCGAAATTTTATGTGCACAACTGTTGAGAGAACTTATGGTGTACTTTTTTGTTTTTCTTGTGGAAAAAATAGCCTAAATCGAATAATTTGTGCGATATAACTTTCATGATGATGTAAATTTGAATAACATTTGCTTCTTTAAATTTCAACAGAGCATGCGTTTTAGCTAAATATTATTCAGGTTCATGAATAATTTTCCTCTTCTGTAACATGAATTCGTGGAATTACTGTCCCTGAGGCTTTTAATTGGTAAGTTTGATCATGGTTCTTTTAAAGTTATTTTCAAATTATTTTTTCATTACTTAAATTAAAAAAAATATAAATATATTTTCGTTTATGTCGTTGTTTAAAATAGAAATCTGGGCCTAACCCGGTCCGAAAAGCGTAAGAGGGTCCAGCTGGTCCGGCCTTTGTATTTAGCCAGTTCAGTGAAAAGCTCTGGTATCGGACCGAGCTTATAATCGAAGATTTAGAATTTTGCTTCAAAATGAAAACGTTTCGACTCAGAAAAGGAACAAAGATTTACTTGTTTAATCATATAGCGAAATTCGCTGATTGGAAAGGAAGACATGGGAATTCATCCAGCACAGAATGCTTTGAACTGAATACATCTGAAATAGAAAAGTAGGGATGTAAGGTGATAGGCTGCTTTGTTTATTTAAAGGTTCATATCTAATTCCTGTTTCACTTCTTTGTCTTTTGTGACTGAAACTCGTGGCTTTTTTTTTCCTTTCCCGGAAAAGTTTACAAAAACAGACTTTTCAAATTCGCAAAACCAAATGACCGAATTTCTGGCGCGATTTGTTACTACAATGGGGGTGAAGAAGTTCAAAGTATTTGCTTAAATATTTGTGGATCGTGTCTACCTTGTCTATAATTACGGGTGGAAGAGGAACTACGTTTGTATTTCTAACAGAAGATAGGGAGTTAGGTCTATAACTCATCCGTGGAAAGAATTCCTAGGGGGGGGGGGGAATGGCAAGACTCATTGCGTTACATTCTGTTTACTACTGAGGTAGGTCACTCCGGTGGCGCAGTGGTCTAAGCGCTGGCTTCTGGCCATTCTGCAGGGATGGGTCTGGGCTCAAATCCGGGTTGAAATACGGATGGTGAGTTTGTTTTATGGCACTGTCTCTCTCTCCGCTTCTTGGAATCAATGACCCTAAATTAGGGATGGGCGGCAGCTTATAGATCATTGAGTTGCTCACGGTGATCACTAAACCCTCCAAACAAAGTAAAAAAAAAACAAAAAAACTACTGAGATGATTGAGCTCAGTAGAGCAGCTTTGTTTTTCTGAGGAAGTCTTCAGTTATTTTCAGTAAGTAACGGGGTTTTCAGTATGAAAGTACGAAACGGGTCAGACAGTAAACTGTAAAGTCTGATTCGTGCAATGACAGGCCGGGCCATAAATATTAAATTCTGATTCGTGCAACAAGTCGGGACTCCTAAATTTTGAATCTGGAATGGTTGAGCTTTCCAAAATAACCCCGTTCAGACGTCTCGTTTAAACAGCCTTCATGTCCTACAATTTTCCATTTCTTTTTGCAATGTCTGTCCATGTTAGAGCGAAATCTTCTCCCTTGAGCCTTCTTGCTAACATGGGTCACCTTAACAGTTGCTCTTCCCCCTTTCTCTTTTGGAAAGCTATTCTTTTGGATGACGTCCAGTATAAATCTCCGCATTTTCTTCTTGCAACGCTTTGCCGGGATCAAACCTAAGCGCTGTAAAATTACACCCACGGACAGTGAAATTTGCGCACCTAGAGGAAAACATGCTATAAACGCGAAACTTTACAAATAGCTAGAGTGCGTGCTGTTATGCAAATGATCCACGTTTGGTGCGAGTACGCATGAACGCACACCCTGTGATGGCGCTGCAAGCACGAACCGGCAGCTTTGTAAACCGACGTGTAGTCGATGCCCCAGGAAAGCGAAAAGCACCTGCCCACGCAGGCAAGAGTACGGAGTGATCAAAATGCCGAGTAGACGCCAGAGGCTGCCATTTACGCAACTTACGGACTTTGAGAGAGGTCTTATCATCGGGCTGAAAACAGCAGGGTGGTCAGCGCGGCGTATAACCCGCCACGTGGTCTATACAGGCAGATGTAGCGGATCCTGTGTGCCCACGAACCATTTCCTCACACCTCGTGGAAACGCACCTGCGATCCCAGAGCCCATTACGTGTACTGCCATCAACACCGGAACATCGTCGACTCCGTGGGCAGTGGTGCCAGGCCAGCACGACATGTGGTGTACAGCTATGAGTGCTGCTTCGTTTTGGGGCCAGATGATCATCATGTCCGGGTGTGGAGGTCCCCGAGTAAACGGTCTAATCCCAACCTCGCTATCAAGCGCCACACCTCCTCCACTGCAGGCATTATGGTCTGATGAGCCATTGCCTACGATAGCCGATCAGCTCTAGTAGTGGCACATGGATCATTGACGGGCCAGCGGTATGTGAATGAGATCCTACGGTCCCATGTGCTCTCATTCCTGGCTGGGAATCCAGGTGCGCTATACCAGCAGGATAATGCGCGCCCGCACACGGCTCGGTTGTCCAAGACTGCCCACGTCATACTTCCATGGCCTGTCCGCTCCCCGGACATGTTCTTTATCGAGCATATGTGGGACCATTTGATACGCCGGCTGCCGCCATGCTGCACTATGCGGGATTTGGGTAACAGCGTCCAACAAGTGCGGGCCAGTCTACCGCAGGACAACATCAAGCGTCTGTTTGCCTCCGTGCTGGACAGTATTGCAGCATGTATCGCTGCACGAGGCAATGCGACGAGCTAGTGAAGATGGCCGGACTGCGTGCCACAGATCCCTCTGTAATTGTCCTGCAGCTCAGTTTTTGTCATCATGTGTGTCATTCATCTGTATCATTAAGTCCATAAAATTACACTTCAATCCGATGCTTCCTTCTTGGTGCGCAAATTTCATTGTCCGTGAGTATACATTTCTCGTTCTGTGTCTCATTATGGCCAATTCTCAACACTGTGAAGTTTTGAGCATTGTTTGTCATGCTACAGACTGGAAAGTTTACTTTTTAAGCCTCGGTGGAACTTTTCTATCACACAATAAACAAGAATCGTCTTATTTTTGCAAAACCCATTTCACAACGTATACCTCTGGTTTAAAAACCTTACTTTTGAGTTTGAGTGTTCTTATGTAAATTCGGTTTCTCTTCATTAAATATTTTCTAACTTAACGTCACAAAGTTTCTCCCGTCGAGATAGTAAAAGTTGGTAGCCTGACAATGGGTCAAAAAACAATCAACGATGAACAAAAATTATGGAATATTCGATTATTGGATGAGATTATTGTTAAAGAAGATCGTACTAACAGTTTTGAGCAATATTATATGTCGGGAACGATAACGTAAAAGTTATGTTCTGAGTACGAGCACGTGCTGTTATTCGATATGTGAATTCTATTCTTCTTGTTGATTTGAAGAATGCATTTACTGAACGTTCTCTGATGTGCTGGATTGTTCAATAAGGAATAAACTCGGCTTTTGTAATTATTGTCTAATAACTTACCCTGACACTTATCTTGTAATTAATATTCATGATTAAAGTTTCAGTTAATAAATACGCATTGGAATAATTCGAGTAGCAGCATTTATTTCAAAAACAAAAAGATTATTCGTTTTACGTATTGTCTTGTCCAAGTCTCAACACTGCTCAGCATTGAGTATTACCAGTCGTACTACGGTGGTGAAACATTATTTTTCACGTTGTTTGAAGTCTTATAACTATACCAAACTAGCAGCTTTTTTTTTTTTTTTTTTTTTTGCAGTTATTCCAGTCCGCTTGCACTTTTTGTTACTTATTTCCTCTACATATTAATCTTCTTCCATCATTTATCGGAGGTATGTAAGACTTCCGAGGCTTCCATTATATCATCTTATATATCTACAATGACTATATCCTGTTCCCTTTCATCTTTGTTTCATATATTTTATTGCTATTCTGATTATGTTTAATTCTACCGCCAAAATTATGCAAAGGTATCGCCTAATGCTACGTATGTTTCAACTTAAAGCACTTCTGTACATTTTTTCGAAATCTTAAAGGTAAACTTTTTGTCGTTTTAGACAATTATTTGAATGATAAATAAACATTTGCTGTCTCACGTATGCCATTTTCCTTTCTTCTCAGAAGCTCTTAAATCTACCGTATTTTCAACGGTGCAATACTGTCAATAATATGTCTAAATTGTAAAGAAAGGGAATTTTAAAAACAATAAATTTACAAAAGCTTTAAGTTAGCTTATGAAAGAATTGAAAACTCGTGAAATAGAGTCAGTGCGCACTCTCTTTCTCTCTGCGAAGCACGAGCCAAAATTTTAATTATGGCTGAAATAATCCCTCATAACCAAAAAGTAATGTCACAGGTATATTTCAGATGGAATCCAAATTATTTTGTAAGAATATTTATCAAAACAGCACATAAGAGTTACCGAACAGTAATCTATTTCTTAAGAGCAACAAACTAACTGAAGAAATAATTGGGGTTGAATACGTACTAACTACCACAGAAAGTTTGAGAAGTCTGCTCTTTATTGAATTTAAAGAATGTACTGCTCATTTGCATATAAAAGAAAGTTTTATTTTCTTGAAATTTAGAAGTACTACTTTTAACATAAAAACCCTACGTACGAAGGAAAATGCAGTAAGATTCAGACGTGCACGCCCGAGTTAGCTCCCTAATTTAACCTATAAAATTTAAGCTTTACTTTGTTGCTGTGAAGACAACTGCATTGAATTTAATTCTGATGAGAACCTCTCATTTATTATTCAAATAATACGATTTTCTAAGTTTTTAGTGCAGTTTTTTCGTGTTAAAAAATCAAAGCGTAACCATGCGTTTTGATGGTGATTTGATACTGAACTGATGCCAAATTTGTGTGCTTAAATATTTGACCCAGCTAAAAACTTTTGTTCACAGATGTTTTCTTTTTTCCTTTTTCTTTTTTTCTTTCTATCTTTTTTCTGAGGTTTATTTTGGAAATGTTATTTTCCAAGCCATTAAGACAGCCTAATGAAGCCAGTAGTCATTGTGCTGTCGGAACTTGAGATCACACGTTCCTCTGCCAGACTCTTGAAAACATCTCATGAATTCAGCTACCAAGAAATCATGTATTTTTTCATTTGGTTTCGTCAACCGCCTAACAATTTTGAGCATGTCCAGTATTTTAATACTTTTTAATCTTTTACCATGATTGAAGACTCTGGTGGCTTAGGGTTTACTCTTTATGCATGAGTGCGTGTGATCACGAAATATACAAGGTGATCCGTTTGTGTTGGGATAATTTAAAAAAGCTTTGGTGTGGCTTGTAACAAATACAATAAGTCAATATTTGGCAGAAATTACCTTTATGGATAGGAGTTTGTCTAGGACTCTACATGACCCTGTTTGCGGACTCGGAAGAGTTCATACCGGGTATTCAATTCTTCCCGCGTCTTTTCTAACACCTGCGTACTGATTTGTGGGAACGCCGCATAAATCTTCACCTTCAATTCATCCAGGCTTTGAGGTCGTTGTGCACAGACGATGTCCTTCACAAACCCCTACACAAAGAAATCGAGGGTAGTGAGGTCCTGGGTGTTTGCAGGCCAAGGAATTAGGGCCACCGCGCCCAATCTAGTTGTCGCTGAATGTGTTGTTGAGGACGTTACGGACCTCCAGTGTCCAGTGGGGTGGGGCCCCGTCTCTTACTGTCAAATGGCATCGTTATCCAGTTGTGGTGCCGTTGTGTTGTGTTTTCTCTTTTAAATTGCCGCTGTGAACAGGACGATTTCATCAGTCATCAGAATAAAGGAAAATAAACGAAGTAGGAATTACACACATAGACACTATATTAATTTATAAAAATTGCCGCAATGCGAAAATAATGAGTTTAGACACTATATTCATTTATAAAAATTGCCGCAATGCGAAAATAATGAGTCCACAGCCATTATCCTCAAGACAAAAGATGCCAGCTTCTGGTGGGAAGCACAAACTGACAAAATCCACATGATGAAAATTGTCTGAAGCCTTTGATGACTAGCAATAACGTTGTATATCATACACAATGATCTGTGTCGGTGAGTAGAAAAGCAACACAGAGAACCCAATGTGTGGTGTCCGCGCGTCGTTGGAAAGGAAAGAAGAAATAAAAAACGTAATATGGGGAGTTCGTTTGCTTTGCCGCAGGTAACCCACGCACGTGTTGCAGTTAGCTTGGGAACTCGAGTAACATTGTAGCATTTCGTGCTTTTGTTTTATTTAATGTATTTAAAGCAAGTTTTGAATTTATTACATTTTTTACATTTATGACATACATTACGCATTTTCACGCGTACCTTACGCGTCACGTAGAAAATATTTTTTAAGCGTAACTTCCCAACCCTGGAGACGGTATAGCTTGGAAAATATTCGGACAATATAAAATAATAAGTAGAAACAAATTACTTTATAAACTGGCTCTGGGCCCTCAGTCCGGAGTAAGTTGTTCGCCCAACTAAATTACACGGATGGAATGTATCGCTGCAGTTTTGTAGTCTACACACATGCTTTACCTCTGTGGTACGTCACATCATCTCCCTCTTAATTTTTTTTTTTTTTTTTTTGAAGCAAAGCACGAAGTTTGCATTAATTCCAGACTATGTGGGGGAAAAACATCACACATTTTTTGAAGAACCCAACGGCCAGTAGATCCATTTTTACTTTCAGGCGCCAATGTGAAAACACATTTTTTTCCGTGACGGATATCGACCCTGCGGCCCCTTACTCCAGAGTAAGTTTGGCTCCCAACAAAGCTAATCGGACGGGATTTAATCCTGAAGATTTGTCGTCTTGACACGTAATTTATCTCTGTAGTACGTAACAAGGTATATTTGTTTCTGTACATAACGGAGAGCCTTCTGTCACACCACATTGAGAGAGACTATGCAGCACGGAACTCAACTGACTGTCTACAAAAGAGTCATGGTGATTGGATGCCATGTGAGTTAAAAATCAGTGCCTAGCATTGACACCTGTCTGGGACTAACTAAGTCCACTGTAGCTTATGTTCTTTATCAATTGAAAGCAGATGGTGTCACTGCGGGAAAGCCGCTCTCTGGCGGGGAAACCACTCTCCAACGGGGAAGCATAAACTAAGTGATAGTGCCAAACGAAGCTTACGGAATAATGTGAAAAAGGCACTTATATCCTCCGCCAAAAACCTGCTTAGGGACGTTGGACAAACCTCTGGAACAACTGTTTGCACCCGTATGCTCAGGTTACCGCTAGGTCAGCTGTGTGCTCACGTTAGCACATCAGCTGCGCACAAGTCTGTTCCACGAAATGTGAGACGACGACTTCAGTGGTGCCTTGCTAGCCATTCGTGGACAATAGATTCGATGTGGGTTGTGGAGAGTCATGAATCCCAATTTTTAGTCTTTCGTTTGAATGGGCTTATTTTAGTGCGGCCTTTACTCGGGCATTGCTGTCAGATGAACTGCGTTGTCTCTATTTTGGAGATGGATCTGTGATAATGTTGGATTGTTTCTGCCGGGGAAATATCTGTCCTTTGTTTGTGGTACCCTGCAGCCTGACTTCCACCAGGCCTGACGTGGTGGGAGGAGAGGCGGTGCTGTAGCACCGGGTCCCGGGCCCCTAAGATGGGGCGCGGAGTCGATTCTCGTCATGGACAAATCTGTGTGTGTTTCTGGAAATATACATTTATCTGTACGTTTGGCTGCTTCCGAATACTTTCGTCTGAATAATGTATGTGTTTGTATCTGTGTCGATATACTGTATATGCATGCAATTTTTTTCTAGAAATGAACCTTGCTTTTTTACGCTTTCCAACCTTAGGTTGAAGAAGCGTACATGCTCCAGCTTTGTCCGTCCGTCTGTCTGTCTGTCTGTCCATCCGCGCGATAACTCGAGTAAAAATGGTTCGATTTCGATGAAATTTTAGTTTGTGGTGCGAGACATCCTGGGGAGGAAATCTATTGAAAGTGGGTGAAATGGGGACAAAGGTCAGGACATAGGAGCGGGATTCATTCCATCGCCATTATGCGTCACAACTTACGTAAAAATGCTTCCATTGCAACAAAACTTTAGCATGCTGTTCTGGAGATATACTGAACTGGTTCTGCTGAATGTTATCGAAATGGGGTCAAAGGTCAGGGCACAGGAGCGAGATTTATTCCACAGCTGTTATCCTCATAACTTGACTAAAAATTATTCTATTTGCGACAAAGATATTGTTCCGGAATTATACTGAACCTGTTTAATATCATTGAATGGGGTTAAAGGTCAGGGCACAGGAACGAAATTTATTCCACAGCCATTATCCTCATAACTTAACTAAAAATGCTTCGATTGCGATAAAACTTTAGCGTGTTGTTACGGCGGTACACTGAAGTAATTCTGTTTAATATCATCAAAATAGGATTAAAGGTCAGGGCCCAGGAGCGAGATTTATTTCACAGATATTATTCTCATAACTTGAGTAATGATTCCTGGTATGTTGGAAAGCGTATCATAATCAATGCATTTCATGATTTTACTAACTTGTAGATATTTTCATTAACCATTTATACTTTTTTATGTAAATTCTGAGATTTATTTTATAAAAAAATTATAAAAAGTGCATATATGAACACGCTTTATATCAAACTTTTATAAAATAAATAGTTTATTTACACCCGGAAAACGCTTCTGAAGGAGTTAATCTTTTAACGAATCAAGCAAGTTCATTTTTGTATTTCAATATTGCTGTAACATTTATTTATAACAAAGCCACATATAACATTATATATTAGAAATTCGCGAAATTATAAGTTCTTGATTTCGTGCTTTATTATTTAAAACTGTACTTGTTAAAGATCTAACTTCGCACGGATTCTTACATAATGTCCAGACTTTTACGATTAAGTCCAATACTCTGCAAGAACGTATTTCGAGCAGAACTCTTAGTAAGTTGCGAAAAATGTAACGTACGAGTGAGGTGACCCAAGAATCAAAAAGGTTAAGTTGCTGTGATAAGCCAAAGTTGGTGTATTTCAGTAGGGAGAATAACTGGCTTCGGAGCGAGGAGACATTGGTTCGAATCCCACCACCAGAAAAAAGAGCATATGTTCATATTGGCGTCGAAAGTTAAAAATGAATTCCCTGGCCAAGAAGTTCTAAAAAAATGTGTGATACTTCTTCCACACATCGTCTAGAATTAATTAAAAAAGACCCTTTGTCTAGAATGAGCTCTTCTTAAACCCATTGTTTCCGGAGGACCCGAAAGCTGCGATTTCGTGCCCCCGCTTTTCTCAAGGGAGGCATATATGTGACGTACCACTCAGGGGACGCAAGAGTTAAACCACAAGTTAAAGCGATAAGCCAAAGTCATTGTTGCTCAGTCGGGCGATTAACTAGCTCCGGAGCGATGGGTTAGAATCCTACCACCTGCAAAAAAAGGCATATTTCACAGTAGGAAGTTACCGGACTTTTTACCAAGGATGAAGTTCTGCCGATGTGTGTTTTCTTCCAGCAGCACAATTATTTGATGCCGATGATATCCAAACAATTCTTTTTCAGTGAAGTTCCACACTCTAATTTTGATCATATCTTATCTCTCCTGTAAGGCTAGACTTTTATACAAGTCGTCAGTATTTCTATAGATAAAAGAATTCATAGGTAACAAGGGCGAAATAATCAGTTCCATCCCTTTTCAGTTGGAATGACTGAGATAATAATTTACTGAAAGTGTTTGCACGAATTAAATAAGGAACTAATACCTCCAGAGACCAGATGAAACACATAATGCTTCTTAACTTGTGACTACCAGTGTGTTTGAAACTGGATTTCTGGTGCAAGTCGATGGTATAAGATACTCGGAATTAATACAGTAGTGGAGCTCGCTCGGTACAAGGAGGATAACGCGAGATCTCGTTTTGATGTTCGTCATGTGACTCAAATGCACTTTGACGCTTACGCAACCGACTGGGAGCAGCGTGTTGTCCTATGTATCAGATCACCGACTACGGACGAATTTCGCGGAGGTGAATGGACCCTTTGAGACGTTGATATGGATTAACTCACTGAACCGTTTTGACACGATGATCAGGATACAGCTCAGAGTTAATTTTGAGCTAATAATACAATTTAACTAATTGTCACACATGTCAGGTGATTGAGAGTAATTACTGGAAATTTTCTCCCACTTGCGTGAAGCAACATTTGTTGCATGACTGGAAGGACCATTTTGATTTACATTAAAATCTTTATTACCGACCAATGTTCATTTCTATTCTTTAACGTTCTAGTCAATCCTTTCTACGCATTTCTTCTAGGAAACTCATGCATTGATAAGAGTGAATTTGCAACTTTTCCTGTAAAGACACTATTCTCTTTTGCATACGTCTACTGTGGAATACGGATCAATCGTCGAAGATATTACAGCGTCTGGCCAAAATCAATCTCACTACCAAGACGTATCGAACAAGATGAAACCTAGTTTAAATAAAAACATTAGGAGAAAGAAAAAAATGCGAAAGCCAGCCAATATTCCCAGATAACGCAGTTAATACTGAGGGTACATACACTGCTTGGACATTAATATTTCTGCACCTTCACGCCTACAAATCTTTATTTTTGGAAAATTTAAGATTGTAGGGGTATACACCTCTAGTCTTCGCAAATATCTTTAGCCTTTATATGATAGCCTCAAGTCTTCGCAAAATGCTCTCTATAAGTGGTTTCCTTGTAAATGTCCACCGATATGTTCTGTCCTTAGGCCTTTAACCCGCCATTGGGCGCGCTATGAACACTTCTCTCATGCTTCGCATATAAAGAGATCCATTTATTTGGAAGTGACACTGGAAGCATCATCCCCCACTCTAGCTGACTTTCAGAATCTACTCAGCAATCTGTTATCAGTTCCGATAAGGACTGGCGTGTCTTTGACTTTCAAACAGTCTGCGTATTGCTCCTGTGTGCTTTGTGTAAACATTTCTCTCATAAAGCGACCACTGGCGTTTGTGTTTCGTATCTTTATAGATAACTCGATGATACGAGTGGGTTTTTTACCAAATATGATTTGTAACTACATATATATTGAAGTGTTGTAAAATAATTCTGAAGTATTATTATTTAATAGATTTCTTAAAACAGCGGAAAACGGTAGTGTGCAGAAATCTCTCACGCACAACCACTGGCATCATTCAACGTGTAGCGACCAACGATGGGTTAAAGCTGTGATCGGTTCAGCTTTTTTTCTTGGGTGATCTCTTCTGTTATAGAGCCGACGATCCAATTCGTTGCAGAGATTCTCTGTAGGGTTCAGATCAGGAATCTGGGCTGGCTGGGTCCTCAAGCCAAGCCCATGTCCTCAAGCCAAGCCCATGTCCTCAAGCCAAGCCCATGTACTCAAGCCAAGCCCATGTACTCAAGCCACCTTGTAACAACGCGAATAGTAACATGTTGCATTGCTCTACTGATGGAAGTATGGTCCTCCACCAAAGTGCATCCGCAATGCAGGTAGTGTTTGATTGCCCAGAACGTGTAGGTAGAGCTCAGCATATATAATTTTGTCCAAAATGACTAAATAGTCCAAGGCGATTCACACGAAATGCTCTGTACCATGACACAAAACGTTTTTTTATCGGAACGATGCAGTCTGGAATGTGTCTTTTTCAAGGCAGTCTTCACACACAGAAATGACCATCAGCCTTGTAGATTGTGTACAGTGACTCTTCAGTGCAAAGCACATTTTGCCATTGGTCTACAGTCTAAGATCGTCGTTACTTGCACCATGTTAAATGGCTTCTGGCATTAATAGAAGTGATTATCGGCTTGTGGATAGCTGCGTAACAATGGTAACTATCATGCAGCGTGATGCGCACTATACCGGTGCTAATATCAGTCTGAGTGGTCAGGCATAGGGTTTGTATGACTTGAGGCAATGCTGATTTGCGTGCTGCGCGTATAGTCTTTTTCGGAGCTCTCCTGCCATGTTCTGTCACCATGGACGTTTACTAGGTCATTTCGTCGCAGAACCTGCTCCAGCCTTCTTTCATTTGCATTTTTTGCATATCGTATTACCAACCATCTACCCAGTGATTTTCATTGCCGCTGAAAAGACCCATACGGAGCGATTTCTTATGCGGCAATCTTTATCAAACCTCACTGAAAATCAGTTAAGTCTGACGGTCGAGGTATCTTACATTTACAGTCTTGCAGATGTCTCATCATAACCCTACGAGCACGTTTTTATTTGGATATGTGACATGTTGCTTGCGTAGAACCTAATTTAGCATAAGCAGAGAGGGGAGCGGTTTAAATTTAAGGCAGTATATCGACTGTACTAGTGAAAAGTACATATGATATGGAACTGAGACTAAAATGTAGTTGCGTCCTAGATTCGTGCCGATACAAGTCTTTTTTTATCGTTCTCTGAAAATTCATAATGCTTGAAATCATATAGTTTCTCTTATTGTATTTCTCTTATCAATATTAACGAACAGAAGGATGCACCACAAAATTACGATGTTAAATTAATCGGGGAACAGAACAAAATAGCGTACATATATTTTAGATATCAAAAGTAACACGTTCCTAAATCTGAAACTTAAAATTGGTAAAACTTTAGTCTTTATCCCATATGCAGCGTATCGACTTAATTTCATTTTAAAGAAATTAAAGATATTACGGCAATCCCTCTATCGCGCAGTTAGTAGCATAACTAGCGATGTGTGTCCATATAAGTAATTTTAACGCCTGCATATTCCGGTAAATTTTCATGTATTATATCTCAAACGAACTTGATGAATGCCAGATCCAGCGAAAAATGGTTTGCGATCGGTATGAAAATTGAAGAACAAGATGAATACTTAAGTCTTTAATTAATTTAATTATACTAGCTTCCAGAAAGTTATAGTAGAGATGCTGTATGAACCAACAGGAGGTTAATATGTTTTGCAGAGTTTCAAATACGTGTCTAGCACTGCGAAGATCTAAAATATTGTGACTGAGACTATTCTACAACAGAATGGCCGTTCGGTTCAGCATGACTGCATTTCACAAGATGCACGTGGTAACATTCTCTCTGTGCATGATATAGAAACATTCTGCTGTAGCATTCCATTCCAAAAGTGCGATATTCACTTTTACGATATTTTTGTAGGCAGATATCATCGCACTGTCAAAAAGTTTCATACCCTGGAGTTTTCACAATAGGACTGCGTTATCCGTAAAGGTGGTGAGTCGGCACAGCTACATATGACGTTGCCTTGTTGTGTTCTTTGGAGAATTCATTCTCTGATAAAATTATATTTACACTCCTACAATGTATATTTGTTTACATATCAAACATATCAAACTTCGGGAGAGAAAATCCCATATCCGAAATAGATACAGGAATCTTCATTAGTGCTTCCAATTTTGTGAAGCATTCTTTTTCTGATTTCATGGCAAAACCGTACAGCGTTTTAAATCTCTCACGTGGTTCACCTAGAGAATTTTATTGGACGTAATTCTGCCATCTTCGGAAGTTTGCTACCCACCAGTATAGAATGTCCGCGACATTATCAAATTCTGAATACCTGTTGTTCATTCAAAATCCGGGAACTCATTTTGAAGTGTATCTTAACATAAAAGTATTTATGCCTCGCTAATGTTTATTCCTCTCAGCGGAACCTGCTGCTTCATAATTATCATCACTTCATATCCTAGAGAGATCATTTCGAGAGACCAGCTTGATTCTTTTCCTACATGCTTGTGTAACTGTTAAGTTGAGAGGTTCATTCACTCGAAAAGATGGGATTAGAAATGAGAGGAGAGAGTGTGCTAAACCTTTTCCTTCAAAGCTTTTCCCGGAATCAAAAGTGTCCTTTTACCAGAGATCAATGGTTTGCTAGTCTAGAAGCTCTCTGTAGAGAAATGGAAGTAGCAGAACGTAATTGCATTTGCTTTCAACAATAAGTCCTCGGAAACCATTGTTTGAAGGGATTGCTTTTCTTTCACAATGAAGAGCGGATTCTGAGTCACCTTTTTCTTTGAAGGAAGTGATCTCCTTTTTCAAAAGTAAATCTTAGGCAACTTTTCTCAAAACGAAAGGCTCCTTTTGCAACGTACTACGTAATATGACGTCGATGACGTACTACGATGGTGACATATGAGTCAAATTGGCAAAGTTGCACCGATAAGAATTGCTGGCATACTTCAGTTGGGAGAAGAGCGGCTCCCGGAGTAAGCAGACGTGGCTTCGAAATTCACCATCGAGAGAAAGGTTTTACTGCTATACTCTTTCTCGCTCAGGCTGGAAACTTATGTCATCTTTCTTTGAAGGAAGTGCTTCTGTTCCTATGAAGTGAATAGAATGCAACTTTGGTATGAAGGATTTACTGCTGGAACGGGAACAGGAGAAAAAACTTTTCTTCTCTCGATTTTTCAACAGTGCTTCTTAGATAATCTTTCTTTGAAAGAAGTGCTTATTTTTCTCTTTCAGCAGTGAAACCTAGATCACATTTCTTTTAAGAAAGAGTTCGCATTTTTCTTTCTAAGATAGATCCTAAGAAACAATTCGTTGAGGGAAAATGCTAATCACATTTGTTTTAAAGAAGTGTTTATCTTTCAACAATGAATCATAGATCACCGTTCTTCAGAAGTTCTTCTCTTTCATCAATGGATCATCGTTCTTCGAAAGAAGTGCTTCTCTTTCTTTCTCAGTGGCAAAACCTACGTCACCTTTCCTTAAAGTAATTGCTCTGATTCCTGCTTTCAAATGTGAGACCTATGCAACCTTTCTTTGAAAGAATTGCTTTTCCTTTGACTTTCCATATACATTCTATTCCGTTGTAGCACTTGTTCCAAACTAAGTAAATGATTTTTCAGGAGCATGGATCATGCGATGCATACGAAATTTTAGCAATGTAAAACATATCGGCAAATGAAACTGACGGTAAAGATCAACAAATATACATTTTCTTATTTTACAGCTTGTACAAATATTTTGGTTTCATCAGATTTTGAAGAAGACAGGTAGACCAAATAAAAGAGGAATGCAGTAATGTAATAATATAAAAGCGTGCCAGTGGAACGTAAGTAAATGCCATCAATTAAATTTTAGTATTTACCTGAATTCCATACATAAATCATTTCCCTTGACAATATTTTTCGTACTTGGTGGAAAAAATAAACTAATCATCATCCACAAATCTGAGGGATGCTGGTGGCGTTGTGGTTAACGCACTACAAGCCCATTCTTTTTTGCTGCTATTTTGGCCAGTGAGATCATTCTGCAGCAAGGATAGAACCCGGTCAGTAGCTAACGAACAAGTGTTAGCATATCGAATGTCTTTGCAATCTATACTTCCCCGTACTGAAGATGTTACAGCAAGAAACAGGGCAAAAGTTGCTAATCCGCTAAACTATGCCATTTGAAATACATACTTTGGTATTTTAGCAAAGCTAAATTGTCTTTTGGAACTGAGATATGTTAGGATGTGTACCAGAAACGGACTTATTTCTGTATTGCAGAATAAAGAATTCCATAGAGTAAACAAGTGTTTCAACAAAAATGGGGATAATTTCATGAGTAACACATCTCAGCTCAATTTCACTCGACTGAGATTTTCATGTGTCGTAAACATATACAGTGTAACCCCTCTTATACTTTTTAAAGGGAGCAAATAATATTAACGTATTATTGAAACAAAATCGCATGAACGAAATTTGCCATTTTCTGTCCCTAGATGGCAGCACATTATTCTATACCTACGTTTGGCGTTGATTTTAATGTTATTATCCAGGGTGTCACACTCGCTGCTTTATCTAAGTTGTTATCAATAACATCATGAATAATTACAGTAATTGAATTATATTTCGTAAGAACATACCTTCATCCATGGAAAACAGAACCATATCATAAGAGATGTTGAAATTGTCCGCCCTTTGCATTGAGATAGGCTTCAACACGAAGACTCCATATTTAGGGAAGTTCGCACAAGTTGTTTCGGCGTAATCGCTACCACTACCTCGCAGATGTTGTTCTTCAATGCCTGTTTGCGCGCTCGTTGTGACCTTGGACGTCGCGCATGTCAGGTTCGTGCTTTCCTGGGGTTAGTTCAGTTATTTGTTTGTCGCGAGGCTGATCATTTGCGTTAATGATGTACTTCCCAATTAACCATAGTCGGGCATGTGTTTCGTTTTTCGTAATTATTGGTAGAGTAAGTCGACAAAGAAGTGTCAGTGTGAATTTCGTAGGAAATTTGAATGTCGGACAGCATCAAGTAAACCGTTTATTCTAAAACTGGTTAAGAAGCTGGAATTGACCAGCCATAAATTACATGGGAGTATGGCTGAAATTGGGTCATTCTTTGGAGATCACGTGATTTCTAAAGGAATGTGGCCACCTCGATCTCCTGACTTAACACCCCACCAGATTTCTTTCGATGGGCGTATCTCAAATCAGTGGTGTTCAAAATAAACCGACAATCCTTGTGGTATTGAAGAACAACAACAATTAAGAGGCAATGGCAGCAATTACGCCGGAGCAATTGGCGTGAACATTCCGAAATATGGAGTCTCGTATTCAAGCCTGCCTCGATGCACAGGGCGGACACTTTAATTATATTTTAGGATATGGTTCGGTTTTTCATGGATGAAGGTATGCTCTTACAAAATATCATTCAATTACTGTAATTATTCACGATATTATTAATAAAAACTTGGGTAAAGTAGCAAGTGGGACAACCTGTAATTAATTATTACATAATATGTAGTATTTTTTATTGTTCTAGCTTATTACTATTTTCAGTTATTCTTTTTTTCAGAGCTTCCTTTTTAACTTTATTGCTTTTTATTACACTGCGTAGACTTACAGCACTTGCAAAAACAATATGTAGTACAGATACTGTATGCACATAGTCTTAGTATAAATACTGTTATAAACGTTCCACAGATGGCGCGCAACCGGTGTTCAACGCCACTGACCAGCCAGGGGCATGAAGCAGCTGGTTAATTATTGTGCGTTCAGTCACAGAGGAGATAACGTGTTTCGTGAAGTACTTGTCATGGAGCGGGGCTATTATGAGAATTGTGGTGCTGTGATAACGCTGCACAAAAGTTGGAAAATCAGCTTCCGAAATTTTCAACATGAGGAAGAAGCTGAAAATCGACCGAATTGTTGCCTACCGGACCATGAAAAGGTTCCTTGAGAGCGGGACTGTCTCTGATCACCCCAGAAAGGGTCGGCTGGGTATCGTTAGGGCTGCTTCCCTGATGAAAGCAGTGGCAGCCCGTATTCGACGAAATCCTGTCAGAAAACAATCAGTGATGGCACTCCTTCACCCCACAACTGAAACAGCGGACCCCACCGCAGAACAAAAGCGATTGGTGCCCTGTATTCACAAGTGTAGTACTTACGTCATATCACAGGTATAATAAAATGTCTTTAAATTTCTTTTGTTATTTCATTGAATACTTTGTAGCAGTTTTTATAATAAGACTAAGTAGATAGTATAGGAAGCATTGCTTCTAATTCATTTATGGTTGGTATATTTTCCACAAGGAGATATGATGCAGTATATTATAAAAAACGCATACATTAAGGTGCTTTAAAAAATCATTAATTTTTTTCTTGGGCCGCGGGTGGCCTAGTGGTCAGCGTTCGTGACTGCCAAGGAGAAGACCTCGGGTTCGATCCTGGGCAGGTACGAACGTTCGAACCACTAAACACCCGCCGTGCGTCGGATGGGCACGTTAAGCCGTCGGACCCCGGGTACTGGCTCCCCGGTAATAAATAAGGGTGTCTTCCTCCTCTTTCTACCTCGCTTCCGTGTCACTTTCCTATCGGGCACCCTAGCCCAAATCTCCCAGCTTCCTATTTCTAAGGGTTGTTTAAGACCTGGGGTCAGACATTCCCTTCCTAAAATCCTCTAGATAAAAAAAGTGTTTTGTACTTTTAAGTTGAAACACTGCATTTTCAAGGCTATTGGGAGTTTAAATTGTTTTCTTCAGGTATTGTTGCTTTAAAAGTTTCCTAACGACGCCGAATAACTTCAGTGCATCGTTAAACTTGGGTGCCGATTCGCTGATCTCTGGAAATCATCTTCAATCTCGACACTGGAGATGCTCTCATTGCACATTTTGTTCTAAATAATTTCATCTGCAGTCGTAAGCGATGACGCTGTCAAATCCGCGTCACAACTAATGCAACATTGAAAGCTAAGCTCATCTTTGTCTTCAATTATAGCATTTCAGTCAGATCGCGAAACATCTTCTTAGGGGGTAGATTCGTCAGGAGAGCGAATGAAAACAAAAGTTTTAAAGACAGAGTGCGATATAACAACAAGAAACAAGAACAGGTGTCTACTGTTGGTGCCAAGTGGGTTGACCAATGGTAGCTCAAGAGAAGCGCGCGCATTTCGCAGTGTGACTAATAAAACAGGTAGATCACAGGAAACAGGGAGAGCGAAAGGCAAAGGGGAAAAAAGGAAGGGGATCAGAAAGTGGAAAGCGGAATTCGCCGCGAATGGGAAGAGTCGGAGAACAGTGTTGTAAATCGAATTCGCGTGGTTCGAATTACTAATTCACTACACCACAATTTAAAGAACAAATGAGAATAAAGCTAATTCGATCAACGTATAAATGATAAAATTTTAAATTAAGATAAATTCATAATATTTTGACCGGAGAAAATTTACTTATAAATGAGGAAAACGTACAAGTTGGAGAAACGCATAACTGTGTTCTACTGTATCTTCATTTTTCGGAGTATTAATTTTTCTAAGCATCATCGAACTAATTCATATTTTCTGAAATAAGAATGATTATTGTTTATATCGATATATAATACGTACAAAACACTTCATGAGAAGGTTGTACAAAAATATTTCGATGCTTTTACGTTAACATCATCTGTTGTGTATCTTCCATATACCTTCCACACCTTTAATATTGCATTTATTTGCACAACAGAAATAATGAAAAATGCGATACGAATGTTACCACTCAGAACGTACATTTTAAGAGAATCTTTTGTGATGCATAAGCATCCCAGTTCTCGTAACAGAATATTTTAAAGGCCGATTTAGCCGGTGTTTTTTAAATAATGCAATCTGCTTTCACCTTAATATTAATTTAAGGTTAAATAGTGTTAAATTTCAAGAAACTGTTGTGCTCAGAGATTTAAAACTAGCCTTAAAATAATTGTTTATACAAACCTATTTAGAAAATGGCAGTCATAAAATAGGTAATTATAGCAAATGAAGCTCATTTTTAAAAAAAGCTAATCATTACAGTTATTTTCTTCAGTAAATGCCTATCCATTGTGATATTTTAATTTCACACAAAATGTTTCCATTGATTTTGCTACAGTTTAGGTGAAAAATCTTCGCTTATCAATCGACTTAAATTAAACAAATAAATGAATTAATCAATTAGTAGATGAAAATCTCTTTTTCCTAAATCCACGCATTTCTGAAAAAAAAATAGAAATAAATCAAGTAAAGAAACACTGTTGGCGACACGTTGCCTCAATACTTAAGCTACTTTCATTTTCAAAAATTCATCAAGAACAAGTCTTGATTTGACTCTGCCTTTCTTTTTTGTTCCAGTTGCAAAGCGTAGACTATACTGAAAAAACTGTCATTTTAGTAAGACAGGAGCAGATAGGCAAAAAGTTAAAAGTAACCATTGAATAAAAGACAAAAGAAAAAAAAACAAATCAGTTAAAAATTTCTGTAAATTAAGAAAATGTCCTCCCAGGCATTTGTAGCGCATTAGCAAGCCCAAATGCGGGTATAGATCATTAATACAAAAACGTATCGTGTAGATCATCATTCAGAAGGGAAGACATGGGGAGAAGTTTTTTATTCTCTCTTATGTTCTGTTTAATTTCTCCTTACTTTTGAGTTCAGGAAGAAGAAAAATTACCGAGTTCTCATTATTCCCACTGTCTTACTACAAAAGTGCAAAATTTGTGAAGATGGAAAAAAAAAGTATAATATTATGAAGCAAAAAATTGGTATAGAGAGCAAAAAATTACATTGCTGACACAAATAAATGCGAAAAAAAAAGGAGGAGTTAAAATTAGCTGAGTCATTCTAGCTGATTTTCATTTACTAACTGTTTTTTGGCTCCAGACAGCGTAGAGAAGTTTCATTTAGGGGGAGCGGCAACAGCAGGCTTCGAAAAGTATAATTGCTAGTAATCAACTGCTTTTTTTTCTACCTTTCATTTCATGCTGAACCACAAAAGAAAAAAAATATTATATTTTTGCTTTTTATAAATGTTATTATTCTTTAAGTAATGTGGTTGGTAGAAACATCTAGTCATTAGTCGAGACTAGCTCCCTCCTCCTGGAGGACAAAAAAAGAAAGAAGGAAAGAGGGAAAAAATGCGAAGATAAAAATTAGCGAAGCTGGAGACAGGAATACCACTGAGAAAGGAATGAAGAAGTCGGGGGTCCGAGGAAGTAACTTTTTTCAGTGTCAACGTGTGTATTTTTTCTCTGAATGGAAACGCTTTACAGAGCGGGTAGGGAGGGACACACGTCAAGTATCAGGAATTGTGGAACACAAAAGAAACAACGTGACAATGAAAAATATATGAAACATGAAGAGATAAGTTCCAACTGTGGAGGAGCATAAATTGGAAGAAAGGGGAACTCTGCTTTGCAGAGTATTTAGCCAGGCTACACCGCTGGGTGAAATTCTCAAATGAGATGCACGACTCAGGAGCTCGGAATAAAAGAAAAAGTGAAGAGTAGGAGAGAGAGCGTGAAAAAAATAAGATTGTATGACATGCGTGCAAGAGAGAAAAAGGGACAAAAAAAAATTGTCTTTTTTTTCCGTTTGTTACGTTAGTGCAATTTTCCGCTTTGAGCGAAGCCTGCAAATTAGATTTGGGAGTTGAAAATTACTCAGTGTTAATTGTTTGTTTCTACCACTTGGGTGGAATGTCAAGTTGTGAGTTTTAAGGAAAATGAGAATTGCCGCATTCACTTGAGATAAGAGAAATTTTTCTTGCAATTGTTTGGAGAAACCTTATGTGCTTTTCAAGCCCAAGGGGAAGTGGGAATGATAGTGCCAGTTACCTACGGAAACTTCAAAAACATTAACCAAAAAAAAATATATATATCATTTCTCTATACGAAAACTAGTCTGCCTTCAGGTTTAAAAATATACTTTTTTTTCATTCGACAATAACCGTACCTCTATGAACTTAGTCAGAGATTTTTCCGCCGGTAATTAATCACACTTTACTGATTTGAAATGTATGGTAAAAGAAAGGAAGAGAAATAAAATTTTGTACGAGATAACTGAAAAAGAGAAGAGGTCCTTTTTGAAAACAGGATTCCAAAGCATAAAACATTATAGAACTTTAATGAAATAATCTGCAATAGCATAGAGATACGTTCAATATTAAAGTAGCAGTCGTAATGGACTTTTATTAAGATCAAATATTTTCGAAATTCTGTACCGCATTAGCAATGTTAAAAACATATGCTGGACAAAATAACGTGAACACCCTGATTGTACGGGTCAATGTTATTTGTATCGGCTACACTGTAAACAACAAGAGTTGTGGTTACCTTTTTTGTATCTTTTTGTGCGTATTCTCTGGGTTGTATGCTTGTGTAATACAAGTTGTGTTCAGCAGTCATTCGGGTGAGCTGTCGGTGATTTGGGTGAGCTATCGGTGATTTGAGTAAGCTGTCGGTGATTTGGGTGAGCTGTCAGACTTCCAAGGACGAAGAATCTTTGGAGCCTTTTTAGCATGAACGTCTGTGGCGATAATGGACAAGTTGTTTGGTGTTTCAAGAGCAACGGTTTCCACGGTTATGGCAGCGAACCTAAAGCATGGCAAGACTTCATAAGTGAAGACAACTAGTGGGCGAAAACCGAGATTGAATGAGAGGAACCGTCGAACACTAAGAAGGGTTTTCTCCAAACAACACAGAACTAATGCAGCAAAAATGACAGCAGGACTAAATATCCACCTGGAATACCCTGTTTCCACAAAAAGAATCCATAGATAATTGCACAAAGCCAACATCCATGAGAGAGCAGCATTTGTTTAACCTTTAATCACAGAAATCAACGTTACAATGAGAAAAAGGTAGTGTCATGATCATAAAACTTGTATGCTGATGACTGGAAACGTGTGATATTGTCTAACGAGTCTTCATTTACATTGTTTTCAACGGTACGTCGGGTTTATGTATGGAGAACCACCAAAGAAGCATGCAATTCGGAATGTATGGTTCCAACTGTTAAACACAGGTGGCGGATATTTGTTGATTTGGGCGACCATATCTTGGTATTCCGCTGGCCACATCATTACCCTACATGGTAGAGTTACTGCTAGCTGGTAATTTGGCATTATAAATGATCACGTGCATTAAACACTATATTGACAAAAGTCACCGGACACATAGAAAAGTAACACAACATAGCATTTATTGAGATACATTAGCATGGTGTCGGTCCACTTTTGGCCTTAATGCATGCACTGACCCTTCCAGACATGCTTTTGACAAGGCTTTGGAACAAAGGGATAGGTATACGATTCCATTCAGTACATAATGCTGCCGCTAACTGTTGCTTAGTAGTAGGCCTTGGTTCCAAACTTCTTATGCGGCGATTTAACTCATCCCATAGGTGCTCTATGTGATTAAGATCAGGGCTCTGTGCTGGCTAGTCCACACACGATAGGGAATTATCGTCAAACCACGCTGTAACTGTCGTTGCTTTATGGCTCGGTGCATTATTCTGCTGGTACCAACAAGCCTCGGTTCCATAGTAATGCCACAGAGCTGATAGGAGGTAATTGTCCAGAATATCGAGGTAGATGTGCTGGTTAACAGGTTTGTCCACCATAACCAATGGGTCCGGACCATACCACGAAAAATACCCCCACGCGAGTACACTGCCAGCTCCAAACTTGACCGTAGGAACAGTACACTGTGGTAAATAGCGTTTCCCCGGCTGCCGCCATACTCGCACACGGCCATCAAACTGATGGATCGTGTACCTGGATTCATGAGTCCATAGGACCCGTTTCCATTGAACTACAGTCCACGATAAATGTTCTTTGCAACATGCTAAACGACGAGTGGATATGAAAGGCTTATGAGCAGCCGAACGACCATGGAATGAAGTTATCTGCAAATGGTGCGTGTACATACCTAGGTTCCAGCATTTTTACTCACCTGTACACTTACGTCTCATACAGTACTCCGTCGATTAGCTGTAATGACTCTTCTGAGGCTTCGACGTCCTATATCATTGATTTTCTTTGGTCTGCGGGTAGGTTTTGTTGCTTCAGGCACGCCATGTGTCTTCCAGTTATTCAGTACATCCAAAACAGTTGATTTGGGTATATTCAAACACCTCTCGGTTTCTCTTATGGACAGCCTACTAATATAACACCCAACAATCTTTCCTTTCTCATAGTCAGTTCTTTTCCGCGGCGACATTTTCACCTACCTTCACAGTGCAAGATGGTCACGGTCAGCTGCAGGCTTGCTTTTATGCCATTTGGAACTGTACTTTGCATCTTAACAACGCAGATGACCAGTTTATTTGCTTTTGAAGGTGTGTCCGGTGACTTTCGTCAATATAGTGTATGTTCCAAATAATGTTTCTCAACAGTGATGCCATTTTTCAAGATGATTATGCGCCCATACACACAACCAGAATGGTTCAGTCTTGGTTAGAGAAGCACAATGATGAACATCAACATCTGTCCTGGCCAGATCCATCACTTGATTAGAATACCATCGAACAACTGTAGGCTGTATTGGAGAACAGAGTGAGAAATAGGTTCCCTCCTCCAGCATCTCTGAAAAAATTTGTTGGTATACTGATCGACGAATGGCACAGCTTTTCTTTCTATTCAAAACCAGAATGAATCTATTCCAAGAAGTTTGGAAGCTGTATAAAAGGAAAATGATGCTCTGACACTTTATTAATGAAGACATATCATCCATTTCTCAGGTGTTCACATTATATTGTCCAACTCTTGTATGTATTCATCTCAGTGTTATTAGTAAATATCCCGCAAACATTCAATAAACACTCTTTACCTAAAGGGGGGGGGAGCACCCAGAAGGAAGTATCCAATCCAGATGAAAATTGATTTCTGCAATATACATGAGCAGGAAATGAAATGTTTGCAATTCTAAAGACGTTAGGCCATTTATTTTAATAAACAGCTACACGAGTGGAACAAGACAGTACGTTGTAGAGCCACCTCTGGCTCGAATACAAGCGGTTACTTGGTGTGGCATGGACGCATACAGTTCACGGATACTGTCCTAAGATATGGCATGATGAACGGTGTCCAAATTGCGGGTCAGTTCGCCGACATTCCAGGATGAGCGTAGGTGGCGTCCCAATATATCCCACACATGTTCGATCGGTGAAAGGTCGAGCAACTGGGCTGGCCATAGGAGAGGGCCGATATTACAGATGCAGGCCTGGGAGAGCCGCGCCGTGTGCAGCCGGGCATTATTCTGTTAAAAATTGCTCGGCGATTCTGCGACAGGAACAGCAACACAACAGATCGTACAATGTCGTCGACGTACATTTGAGCAGTGAGGGTGGTACGGAGGACTACAAAGGGACGTCCGACTGTTGTAGGAAACGGCTCGCCAGACAGTTACTCCCGATGTACGAGCCATGTGCCGTTCCACGGTAAAAGAAGGATCCGTGCAGCTGACCGGCTCGCCTCTAGACACGAATGCGCTGATCATAGGCTGCAAGTGTTAAACGTGACTCATTACTGAAGACAACACGACGCCACTGGACAATATCCCACGTTGGTTGAGCCAGACATCAGTGCAATCAATGACGGCGATGCTCGCTGAACAGTGGTAGGGGCAGAAATGCCTCTACGAATGTTGTCCCCGTGCGGCAGCTCATTCGAAAACGGTCCGGGCGGCCACTTCCTGTAGACGAGGCACCGGATGGTTGAGAACGATGAATTCAGTTCTATTCGTGCGGCTCTCACATTTGCTCGATCCTCGCGTTCTGTCGATGTCATCGACAGTCCACTGCCTGCGTGCCGCTGGGCTGAGCCTTCCTCGACTTATTGGCACCAACATCGTCCGATTACCGCGTCACTCAAATCCAAATTCCTGGATATACGGCGACTTGACCGACCAGCCTCTCTCTGTCAAATTATACGCCCTCTCTCAAATGCTTTTTTTTTTTTTTTTTTTTTTTTTGATTGGAGGTTTAACGCCCACCGTGAGCAAATCACTGGGTTATAAGCAGTCGCCCGTCTCTAATTTAAGGTCACTTTTTCTGGTTCCAGGAAAGAGAGAGAGAGAGAGAGAGAGCCAGTGCCGTAAGACAAACACAACATCCAGGCCTCACCGGGATTCGAACCCGGACCCCTTTCGGACGAGTGATCAGAGTCCATGGCTTAGACCACTGCGCCACCGGGACGCCCTCTCAAACTTGCTAAACTACTTTTAGCTAGAAATGGATCCGATATCGAGGAATCCTCACAGTCCCTGGAGGTTAATGCAACAGCAATCTGCTGTCACAATTGTCCTTGCGTGCGATCTTTGCTCTTGAAATACCTTCCTCGGTGCGCGGTTCTCATGCGCTGTGGAGGGCCACTATTTAGTCATTGGCCGTTATTTATTAATCATTTGCATATTTCGACCTGATGTATTTGCAGAGGCATCCTCATCAGGATTGGATGACTTTCTCTGGGTTTTTTTTTTTTTTTTGACAAAGAATGTATTTGGTTGTTGCAAATGAAATGTTGGATTTCGCAGACTCGCGCAATTGGCAAATAATTTAGGAATAAAAACATCTCGCGATGTGACTTGTGATATATAAATTTAAGGCATCAAGTGTACAAAGGAATTATTTCTTCAGTGGCATTTGTTCCAAGGGGATTGTGCAAAAGTGAAGAGGGCGACGAATGAGAGCCAAATTCATGTCTTTTCCTTACATGAGTTTAAACATCGACACCGTGTATTAGAGGGAGCTTGCAGAATCAATGCCGTTTCCAGGGAAGAATACAGCGTTACTGAAGGCAGAACATACATAACGTCGGTTTGCTAAAGTCCACCGGTGATATGTCTTCCGAATATGAACCACGCGGAAAACCAGAAGAACCTACCGATGATGTCGAGCACATCGTCTACCTCCATCCCAGGCAGACGATGTGCTTTGTGATTTGCAGCTAGTTTGATCAATTCTTTCTTCTTACAAGCGGGGTCAAACTATCACTGCAAACAAATATGGTCAATAACCTGAGTTTTACATGGATAACGTTCTACCAAACAGCCGGCACTAATCAGTCCCCATGAGCTCGTACTTCTTCACTATATCGCGAGACTCCGAGCTGCACACCAGATGATACAGAAGCTGAATCATCGGAGGAACGAAAGCATTCCTCATCCTCCTCATTCACCTGATCTATCCACTTCGGATTATCACTTACTGAAGTATTCACGACGTCTTTCAAAAGGGTCAATCGTTCCCCAGAAAAACATCAGGTGGATCCGCATTCCATGATTATGTGGCATTCCGATGCTCGACACTTTATTACGAGGGTATATATAAGCGTGCACAGCATTGGCAAAAGCGTCTTGCTACTGGCGGTGATTATTTTGATTAAAAAAGCACCATATTTTGGGTCTTTAATTTTCCATAAGTATTCCAACATATCATTCAGGTACATCAGTCGCTTAAAGGGTTAACGAAGAACTGATTCGAAAAAAAAGGACTGAGACCAGTAAAGATTGAGCGGGGTTGCAAGACCTTACTGCCAATGGCAAAACGATTTCTTCGTCACCTGGTCACCCCTTTTCCTACATCGGCTTAATCAAAGGAATTCATGTCCATTATTAACATTTAGTTCTCGTATAGTCTCTTGACTAATTCTACCTTGAATAGTTCAAGTGGAATTATTAAGAAAAAAATTGGGAAAGAGAAAATGAGGAATAAAGATAAGTATTGTATTGATGCATAAGTTCATGCCGTTTTATTTCACGAGTGTTTCCCAGGTCAGTAGTGAAAATGCAGATGGTCAGTTGTATATCAAAATGCAGCCAGTAATATCATGTATCTAAATCATATTGCGGTGTGTGATTGAGGCTAATGGTTTTGTGGTTTTCAGGTCCGGAAGTATGGAGTGTCAAGTAGAGAGGAATGAACATTTCCGACATCTGCTCCTCTACGAGTTTAACAAGCCGCCGAGGTTACTTGCCAAATTTGTGCTGTGAATGAGGAGGATGCCATTGCACCGAGGACAGCTTGCAAATGGTTTGAGCTGTACCGAGGTGGCAATCTTGACCTCAAGGATTCTGCACGCTCAGGTCGTCCATCTTACTTTCATCAGCATCGTTTGAACCATCTTATCCACTTTGATATGAGCCACTGAGATGAACTGTGATCAGGCCACAGTGGTGGGACTCCTGGAGGTCTAGACATTGGGGTCTTGGGTGCCTCACATTCACACCGAGGACAACAAGAATCAGCGTGTTGCCATATGTGGTTCCTTGCTCGTCCGTTTTCGCGAATGTTCTCAGCAACACAAACATTTTCTGTCACGTATTGTTACTGGAGATTAAAAGTAGTACCTGTACGTGAATTTCAGCCATCGGAGGGAATGGTTAAGCCCAAACAGGGTACCCACACCACATCCAAAACATGACCTTCATCCTGCGAAGATCATGTTGTGTGTCTGGTGGGATATGGAAATCATTATTGCATTGGAAAACGCTGCCGGGGAATCGGACCATCAACGCTGCCCTCTATTGCGAGGAACTCCGCCTTGTGGAAGGAGCAATTCATCAGAAACGGCTACATAGGTGTCATGATGTCCTTCTCCAACATGATAATACACGCCCTTACAGTGCAAACATGACCAAAATGGCCATTTAGGACATGAAATGGAAGATCCTTCCACATCCGGCTTACTTCCCAGACGTCATCACTACAGATTATCACCTCTTCCGATCTCTGTCGAATGCATTCCGCGGAAGAACGTTCAACAATGTTATTGATCTCCAGAATTTCCTTGATCATTTCTTTGCAGCTAAACTTGCACGTTTTTTTAAAGAGTGTCATTGCAGACCTATCCAGACGTTGGGACACCATCTTAAACATTGGGGGAGAGAGGGAATAATTGTTGATTGACTCTGTTTTCCTTTATGATGTAATATATTCCTGTAGTGCGGTGAGAAAAATGGCATTAACTTATGTATCAAATCAATAGTTTCTATACCAAAAAACACGGTGTATGCAAAAGTATCGCTCGCATAGGTCAAATACAAGCAAGACCATTTATTCACCAAAATCACGGCATAGTTAGCTCTCAACTAGCCCGTATGACTGCAGCCACCGTTCTGGATATGCCCCACCCTTTGGAACAACGGTCGGAATTTTTGCAACCTGTAATTATTCGGTAAGAATGAAGGAATATTTTAAATTTTGATTTCCCAGATATGATCTGAAAATTTAAGAGAAATATTCGAAGTCAGTGACCGTAAATTTAATCTGTTACAAAAGACACGATAAATCAGTTTTTTTTACTGTATTCAGTAAAATGTCTAAATCCGGTACACCCAATGTACCTTTATAAAACAAAAACTATTTTTTGTCGCAATTAGTTTGCTTCTTTATTGTCATTGATGATCACCATGAAAAAGTGATGATAAACCAGAGGATGTTTTCTTTAAACATGTTCAAGGCGTTTACGTCTTAAGTATATCTTCGAAAAAACAGTCATTTAGAAAAGACGTTCCAAAAAGCATTCATCAGTCCATGGTAAGAAATTAATATGCGACTTTCCGTTTGAATTTTGGCTCTAGTCTAGTGTTTATCATGCGTGCAAATGGCAAATGACGGAAATTTATTAGAACGTTTAGTCTAAACTTCGAAATTCTTTGTTGGAGTTTCAAAACACTCATCATATTCTTTGTAATGCAGCAGCTCTAGACTGTTTCCATTTGGTCTCGTGCTTTAACAGTTGCAACGTCAGACGTTTCTTTGCTAAGCTTTCCGATTGGAACCACATTTTAACACCTTTTTGTGTAAAAACGATGCGTGATTGTTAAAGACGCAAAACATTTTTAGTTGCCTCCTTCTTCACTGCAGCACATGCATTGGGTAGGCAAAAGCATTCGGACTGCTACAGTCAAGCAAATAAATATGTAATTTCAGGCCCAGACGCGTATTTGCGATGTGTTTTCGGTATTTTTTGTAAAAGGGAGCGTTGGCACACAAGTCAGACCGCAGTAGAATCTACTATGCCGCGCCGACCTGAACTGATGAGCATTGATTGTGGTTGTATGCGACATGCGCAAGCAGCCAGTGAGTAGCATTACCACTCTTCTGGGATTCTCAAAATTATCTGTCGCTTATGTTCTTCTTCCACGGATAGCAGATGGTGCCAAAATAGCGAACCCGTGCTCTTAGATGCATCACAACCTGAATGATCATGCCAAACAAGCCTTATCACAGAATATGCATTTTCTCCATCACAAGCCAGAGACGTCTCAGAAGCTAAAATATCTATTTGCAACAGAAAAGTCCGTCCAGAACTGCATGCTCACGGTTACCATGCTGAGTGAGCTACAAAAAGCTTACACCATTCTGATCACTGGCAGACTGCGACAGCACTGATGCATTGCTCCCCATTCATGGGCAACAGAAGAGTAGAAAAGAGTCGTCCTGAGTGAAGAATAACTCAATTCATTCTTTCTTTTGAATCGAAGTACTTGGGTGTGGCCTTTGCCGGATAACGCTGTCAAACGGAATATATTGCCTCCAGTGTCAAATTTAGATAGGGACCTGTGATGGTTCGGGGCTGTTCCTTGTTGAAAAGAACTCGATCTTTTTATTGTAGTGCCTTTTCGCCTAACACGCGCCACGTAAGAAGCCATTTTTTACACAATTCCGCTCTACCTTCCCTGCGGCAATACTTAGACCTATTTCTCCAAGATCGGCAGTCTTGCTGTACTACAAGTTTTGTCCAGACCTAGTGTGAGAAGCCGGGCGGCCAAGTGTTGGATTGGCTGACACAAAGTCTTTATCTTAATTCAATGGAATATTCACTATATTGACAAAAGTCACCGGACACCCCTTCAAAAGCAAATGAACGGATCCGCTGCGCTGTAAAAATACGCGGTACAGTTCCAAACGGTTTAAAAACAAGCCTGCAGCTGACAGTGATCATAACACACTCTGAGGTTTAGTGAAGATGTCGCGGCAGGAGAAAACTGACTTTGAGAAAGGAAAGACTGTTGGGTGTTATATTAGTGGGTTGTCCACAAAAGAGAACGAGAGGCGTATAAACATTCCCAAGTCAACTAACTATTTTGGATGTACTGAATACGTGGAAGACACATGGCGTGCCTAAAGCAGCAAAACGTACCCGCAGACCAAAGAAAATCAGTGGTAGAAGACGTCGAAGCCTCAGAAGAGACGTTACAGATAATCGACGGAGTACTGCACAAGACCTCAGTGTACAGGTGAGCAAAACTTTTGGGACATTGGTATGTACATGTACTATTCGCAGAGAACTTCATTCCATGAATTACCGTGGTCGTGCGGCTGCTCATAAGCCTTTCATCTCCACTCGGAGTGCTACTCGTCGTTTGGCATGGTGTAAATAACATTTATTGTGGACCGTAGATCAATGAAAACGAGTCTTAATAACTGATGAATCCATATACACGATCTATCAGTCTGATGCCCGTCAGCCGGGGAATGCTATTTACCACAGTGTACTGTTCCTACGATCAAGTTTGGAGCTGGCAGTGTACTCGTGTGGGGGTGTTTTTCGTTGTATAATCCCGGCTCATTGGTTATCGTGGACAAACCTGTTAACCAGCACGTCTACCTCGATATTCTGGACAATTATATCCTATCAACTCTGTGGCAATACTATGGAACCGAGGTTTGTTGGTACCACAAGGGTAATTCACCGACCATAAAGCAAGGACTGTTACGGCGTGGTTTGACGATAATTCCGTATCGTGTGTGGACTGGCGAGCACAGAACCCTGATCTTGATTCCATACAGCACCTATGGGATGAATTAGAGCCCCGCATAATAAGTTTGGAACCAAGGCCTACTGCTAAGCAACACTTAACGGCAGCATTATATACTGAATGGAAACGCATACCTATCGCTGTCTTCCAAATCCTTGTCGAAAGCATGTCTCGAAGGGTCAGTGCATGCATTAAGGCAAAAGGTGGACCGAAACCGTACTAATGTAAGTCAGTCAATGCTATGTTGCGTTTCTTTTTTAGGAGTCCGGTGACTTTTGTCAGTATACTGTACATGGGACAAGCTGGAACGCCGAATCTGTTCTCGGTCGGTAACACCTTACTTTACGGAAGTCTTGGTAGAATTTTTGCGGAGAAATGGAGGAAAATTTCTTTACATGCCTACCGACGTTTCGTGGAAAGCATGTCTGGAAGGACAGCTGTAGTCATAATGGACAATTGTGAGCCGACTTTGCAGTAATTTTGGCAAATAAATGCTCTTTAGTGGGTTCGACCTACGCCTGCGAATACATTTGTCTGTTTCTTAGAATAGGAACTAATCTTCAATCCTCACATTCTATCCTCCCCCTTTTTTTTACTAATTACACTTGAACTAGTCAAGATAGAATAAGTCAATAAGGTCGTACGCTTGAGTTAATGGACTGCAAAGTGGGAATGGGTGACGTGATATACTTTGATGAAGCCGAGATAGGTAAGGAGGTGACCAGGTGAGGCACAAGCTGTGTTGCCATAGTAATAAGATCTTGCAACTCCGCTCTGTCTTTCTTGGTCTCAGTCTTTGATTTGGAATCAGTTTTTCTTTAACCCCTTAGGAGGTCGATTTACCTGAACCAATTGGCGCTCAAAATTCTCTGTGCTCTACAAGCAGAAATGATCACATAGCGGCCGGATTTTACCAAAGTACCGGCAAAATAATTCCTTTCGCACTCTCATCTCAGCTTTACCGACCATAAACCTGTTAAGGGTGGTAGGAACTCGCTTTTGTCCTTTATTCTTTTTCCCGTGACCCAACACAAGATAAGGAAGTCACTCTGACACAAGCATCGTGCCATTTGGCACAGTGGCATGATGCACATATCAGTGACTCAAATACCTTCTCTCGCATTTCTTAGGTGCCCACGTCAGTGACTCAATACCATCTCTCGCCTTTTTTACGTTCGTTACCTTTGTTATAACCCCATTAAGTGGTAATCAGTTAGGAAGGAACAGTGTCAATCATCACTTTAAATGATCACCTTCAATAACAATGTTAAGAGGAAAGCAACGCTTACTAATGCTCAGGTTCACTCGTACCAGCTACGTTTGGCGCACTTCTAAGTGAGGAAATATATTGGAGAGCAATTGAATTAGAGATACCTGTCTGGTAACGTGTAGCACCACCTTTCGCCCTGATGACAGCGGCGATTCGTCTCGGCATGGACTCGACAAGACACCGGAAGCGTTGAGCAGCCATACGGATCCACGACCCCTGAACAAGCTCCCACAGTGCACGAATATTTGATGGAGGGGGTCATCTCTCTCGATGGCATCACAGATGTGCTCGATGGGATTGAGGTCAGATGTCTTAGCTGGCCAAGAAAGCGAGGCCACGTCAGTGGAGTGTTCATCCAACCATTCGGATACAATTCGGGAGCTGCATTGTCTTGTTGCAGGATGAGGTCCCCAGTGGGATGTCGAAGTCACACCAACGGGAGCAAAAGGTCGTCCAGGATATCCCGGTAACGTCGACCTGTAAAGGACGATGTCACACGTACCAGGGGTCCCATTTCAGTTCACGTAAACTGCCACGCCCACCATCTTGAAGAGTACCCTGCTGGCAAGAAAGATCCATCGCTTCATGTGGTTTGCGCCGTACTCGTATCCTGGCATTCGCATGTACCAACGTGAATCTCGACTCATCAGTCTAGGCAACATTTTTCCACATGTCTAGCGTCCAGTGGCGACGTTGCCGCGCCCATACTAATCTTTGCACCCTGTGATGTGCGGTCAGCAGCGGTACCCTTGTGGGACGATGGCTTCTGTACCCCATAGCGAGGAGATGGTTCTGGATGGTGTGTCTGCTTACACGTTTTTGTGCACCGGCGTTAAATTGCCAAGGGATTTCTTCCACTGTGGCCCGTCTATCCGCTGTTACAAGGCGAGCTGGCCGACGATGACCCCGCTCATTCACACGCTGTTGTCTACGGCAGTTGTCCCTTGCAGGGATGGTTTTACCGGATTCGATGTACCCACGGTGCACCCGTGATACAGTGACTCGTGAAAATCCCAGTGCCTGCACGACTTCCGAGATGGAGTGACCCATTCGTCGGGCCCCGACACTTTGCCCACAATCAAATGTGCTTAGATCCTTCGTCTTACCCATACTGCGTCCGACTCTTACTGATTCCTGTCTCATAACTCCTTATATTGTCGGATCGCTGCATGCGTCATGTCGTTTGCGTTTACAGGGCCGCCCACAGCGCCACATTTGCATAACGCCAGCTGTCTCTAATTCAATTGCTCTTCACTGTATATTCTTTGGAGCTGATTGCTACTAATTTTGCTAAATTAAAGTTAATGCGCCCCAGATGGTTAAACGTTTAAGGAACTGATTCAAAATTAAAAAAAAAATTTTTCTCTTCCTCAGGTATAATATATTGTCAAGCTTTCAGAATTTAATTTTCCCACGTATAGTATCATGCCCTCAGTATCTTTCCTCTTGCGTCCAAGAGTTGCTGTATTACTTCATTGACCGGTTTCTCTTGTTAGTCTTGGTTCTCTTCATAAATTCAAGTTATTTTTCACATCTATCTCTCTGCTTTATTCATTTGTTAACACTACTATATCTTTGTTTGTAAACTGTGTGACCTACTTCATTGTCTTACTTCTTGATTTACATTTATTTTTCTATTTTTTGATGAGATTTTGAATATGCCTGTCCCATACTTTACCATTGAAAATATAGCACCATTTTCATCTGCTGCCCAGCTTGTTCATTTTTCCCGCCACTACAGCATTAATGCATCCGATATGTTTGCCATTTGTGTACTTGGGTGTTTAATGGTGACTTAAGACGTTAAAGGAACTCATCGATACAGCCCAGTTAGCTATGTCAGCCAACTTTGGTCAGCCAGTACTCAATGCCTTGTAAAGGTTATCGAGTAATTATTATTTTGTGGACACAACACGAAACTTCCAATACGAGTACCGTGTACTGTATTGCACACAGTACTTAATTTGGAATATTTCACCTTAACATTTTGAGGATACTAAACTTCTATGAAGCTGGTAATTTAAACTTTACATATCGTTAAGCGGGTTCCCTAAGATTCAGAGGTTAGATCCTCAAAACAAGGTTCATCTGCCAGTTTAATATACACTGCTGGACAATTGCTAAGGACGGATCATAAACGGCTATATAGCGCATAAAAAAGTAAGTGTGGTTGGATGCCAAGTGAAATAAAATAATGTCAGAATGCCAGGACATTACAAGAAAGACAATTTATTGCGCTCTGAAATCCAGAAGGCTTTGGAATGTGTTCAAGGGACAAACAGGCCATTTTGTGCAATACGTAAACGTGAAAAAAATGCAATTTCCGTCCGCAGGCGTTCCGGCGTAAGATGTCAATACGGGATATGGCCATCATGGAGGGCGATGCAAGATTCCACACGTCGTGTCATGCTTTGCACAGCATTATCAAGAAGCTGTTGGGGTAATTTATCCCATTCCTCTGTCAGTGCACGGATGAGGGTGTCCTTGTTTATTGGTGGGCATTGGCGACCAGCAAGACTCCTCCCCAAAGCATCCCCCACATTTTCAATGGGATTCAGATCTGGAGAACGTGCTGGCCATACGTGGTGTTGAATATCCACGCTCTCAAGACTCTCCTGGACAGCGACTGCTCGATGACATGTTGCGTTGTCGTCCATGAAAATGAATCTATCACTGACAGCACCACGGAACATGCGAACATGAGGTAGCAGAACATCATTAATGTATCGTTGGCCAGTCATAGTCCCAGTTGAAAGCACATAGAGGGACGTACGGCCATTGATCATGATGTCAGCCCATACCATGACACTACATGTCGGATATCGGTCCCTTTCCTGTATGTTTGCTGGACAATAAGCAGTACCACTATCACGCCAGATCAGTTGTCGTCGACAATCAGACGATGGACTCTATCTACTCTCATCTGAGAAGAGGACAGCAGACCAGTCGTTATCAGTCCCATTGCGATGTTGATGGCACCATTGCAAACGGGCGGTACGGTGACGTCTGGACAATGGGATGTACACAACAGGACGGCGGGCGTATAGTCCTCCTTCATGCAAACGTCTGGAGACAGTTTTTCGGGAGATCCGCTTGCCAGTAGCAGCCATAAACTGATTTGCTACCACACTAGCTGTGCATTGCCGGTGTCTTTTTGTTGATAGCACTATGTACCAATCTTCTGCAGGTGTCGTACTGCGAACACGACCTCCCCCGTGACGTTTGCTACACTCTCCAATTGTTTGAAATTATTTCCAAAGCCTTGAAACAACACTGTGGCTGACGTCGAACTCCCTGGCAACATCTGTTATTTTTCGCCCTTCTTTAATCTTGCCAATAATACGGCCACGCGTAAAATCATCTAGGTGATGTCGGGAAGACATACTGAAACTTGCAAGTTCGTCAATTGATTCTTTCCTTTTCAACTTTGCGTTTGAACAACAACGGTCAATACGCGTCAAATCCTTTATATCTCTTCTCAGCGCTATGACGTCACGAACAAGTTCGGCAATCCAAAATTTTCATACGCACAACACGTCTTAGTGTATCCCGCACTTATGCTAATTTCTACATTTTCCTGCCTTCCATTTTATGGTTGCTATCGTTGCTATTGTCATCCGTCCTTAGCAATTGTCCGGCAATGTATAAAACTGATGGTGCTTGAATTTACATAATTTTGATATATTAAACGTTTCCATTTACAGCAATCTCGGCTCGAAACTAGAGCTTCACTGACATCCATCTCACTCCGGAAATAAGACCTTTTGTACTTCCTACTCATAATCTTTTTCTAATGCTGACGTACCTGAATCTGGTCCCAACATGATTTTCTTTGCCTTACTATACTTTTGTTTTCATGCCTCTTGGGCTGAAATAAAGATTATTCTTTCAACATAGCCGGACCAAAGCAAAAGATTAATCTCCGCTTGACTAACATTATTTTGTTTCACATTACACATCTGCAAGACACCGTTCCTAACGTGACCATGATATATCTTGCTACAAATCTTCCGTAAGTTCCCAACTTTCCAGCATGCAAACGACTCTCATGTCACTGTACCTAAGTTTCATGCTGTAACTAAGTTTCATGTGGTACCTAAAAATAGAAACAACTGCACTTTCACAGATAGCCATTCGGGACCATTTCGAGATGCCATCAGTCCTTTGAAGTCCTCCTAAGGCAGTTATGACTTTCAAAGGTGAATTCACTTGCCTACTAATATCCCCATTTAATCCGTTTTTTTTGCCACACATTCTTCATAAATATACAAATTTATACACATATTATATCTCTGCACCACTTATATTCAGTACTTAGCTTCCTCCTTTTTTGGTACTCAATTTGAATTTCGCACAAATTTCGTACATCTGGGACAACATACCCTGCAAAACACTCTTGCTCTCCTCCAACAGAACTGTGTCTTGCACACGATATTTCCAGGGCATGAACTTTTAAACTTCTGTGCCTCTTTAAGTTGGCTGTACTTCCTTTCCATTACAGCCTTGAAACTGTCAAACAGCCATCCATTTTTTCAACTAATGGTATCATTCATATTGGTGGGTAAAACTGTCCGTACTTTCCTTCTTGCGCTTTTAACAAGAGTGAGAAAATTGAATCACACAAAATTGCACGTGCATCATAATTCTAGGCAACGCCATCTTCAATTATCAGTTAATCTTTTGAGCTTGTGTTTTTGAAAAAAAATCTCGCTTTTGCCCAATGAGCATTGAAATCATACCAAAGATCCATATTTTCTTTCATTTCGTTCTGTTTCGACTCCGTACGTGTTTACCGTGTTTTATGAGAAACGTTAAAGACGAAACTTAAGTTTTATTTAAAGATCGTTTGGCCGCGTATCGTCAATCGCAAGAGTGGCCTATTCCTCCTCGCGATATCCTCTTGAATGTTTTTTGATAGCATCCGAAATGCTGCTCCGATTTCCATTAAGGGCAGTCTCCTCCCTTCCCCTTCTGGCTGGAGGAGGAGGAGACCAGGATGCTGCTTCTGCCTGCCGAACTGAAGCAAGAGCCCAAATCGGATGAGCACGAGGAATCCATCATCCCTTTGCCAACCGGGGAAAAAGATCGAGACAGCTGGGGCAGTTCCGATGCTATTCCGTTCTCTTTCTCTTAATAGCCCATTTTGCTACATTAAGACAAATTACACTCCATACTAAGATTGCTCTTCCAGGCACGCAAGGGAAAGGTATTTAAGGTACCCATTACACACACGATGAGGTTGCTTACACGTACAATACAGAAAAAAGAAACACAATAATAATAAATGAAAGTGATGATCAAACGCACGGGCCATAAAAGATGATGAAATTCGCATTTATGAGATGAAAATGGATTTCGCCTCAGAATGCAGTCATTAAATATCTGCTAAGCATACGGTGTAACGCTCCGGCATAAATCCCTGGCGCGAATTTAGACCAAGAAGGTTGATTAAGTTTGTACGCTGCCAGCGTAAATATGCTCTTCGAAAAATTCTTTAGAAAAAGCAGGAGTTTCTTACACATCATCGCAGTAATTTAAATTTGGTGGAGATGTATATATGACAAGATATCATTGAACTGTGTAATTTAACAGTAATTGTAGAAATGTTTAAATTTCATCTCTGACACATTTTTTGAACTTAAGCGAATGAGGTAAAGCGAGTCGTATAAGTAGCACCGTACAAATAACTAGTGTTTCGATAGGTATTAATCGAAATTAGAATTTATGTAGCCGGTCCAGAAAGTAATACACATATTTTTCTTATGACTGGCTTGAGAAAGTGAAGGAGGACAGTGCTTGGGCGACATGTTAAAACTTGTTTAAACCTGAATCAGTTTCATTTTTAGGGTCACCCAAATAGGTCGTATGCTCTAAGCTCTGGCGGTGTGAGTGAGATTTTCAGCCTGGATGTCTGAATGGTCTGAGGAGCTATCTTCGAATCATTTGATCCAATAGAACGAGGATCAATGCTCCAATGAATGATACGTTTGTACAATGATTTTGTCCAATGAAAACGAAACCAAACTATTTCCCTTCCGTGGAATTAGTGGTCCCAAATTAAAGACGGCGATTACTTGTAATAATCTGAGTTGCTCATAGCGGTCGTTAAACACTGAAACCAAACTTTTTCTTTAAACCCTAAAGTACTACAGTGCTTCAGATAATAGAGGATTTGAGTACAAATCCTCTAGCACTATCACTCACTCTATTTGGTGTACTTGTTTTGGGTGGTTTCTCGCAGATTCCAAAAGGTTAGTTGGCTCTCATTGTTCGCAGAATCACTCCACTGATAAAATTTAACAAACTGCGATTGCTCAAAAGTAATACTTATTATACAGGTGTTGTCCAAAATAACGGAAACACCTAGCTAAAAACAGTGACTTTGGTATGTGCTGCTTTTTGAGTAAAACGAACTTGTAGCTACATTTTGTTTTGTAAAAACATGTGGCTTATAGTCTCAAGAGTCTATGTTCAAGGCACAACATCATCTGCGAGAGACAACTGTGGAAGGAAAACCAAACTCACTGCAAGAGACAGGAGGACATTAAAGAGGACTGAGACCGCAAGGAGGAAGACCACGGGGACGAAAGTGACTGCTGAGCTTAATGCACATCTCCAAAACCCAGTGTTGACACATACCGTGTGAAGGGAATTGCATAAGCACAATATTTACTGCAGAGCTGCGATTGGAAAACCCCTGGTGTAACAGGTGAATATAAAACGGAGACTACAGTGGTGCCAGGAACATAAAACGTGAACTGCGGATCAATGGAAACATGCCTTGTTTTACGATGAATCAAGTTACTCAGTATTCCCCACCACAGGACAAATTTACGTGTGGAGAACTCCAGCAGAAGCCTACAACCCAGACTGTCTCCTTCCTAAGCATGGGGGCGGTTCCGTAATAGTTTGGACCATGATCTGGTGGTTTGCAGTAGGTCCCATTATCACCTTACACGGGCGGATTACTAGCGGTGACTATGTCAGTATTTTGGCCGATCATGTGCATTCAATGACGCAGGCATTGTTTCTGTCAGGGGATTGCAATTTTCAAAATGATAATGTCCCGATTCACAGAAATCGAAATGTCCAATCATGGTTTGAAGAACATGAGGATGAAGTTGCACACTTTCCCTGGCCTGCACAGTCACAGAACGTAAACATCCTTGAGCCCCTGTGGTCTGTGTTGGAAAATACAGTGTTATCCCGTTATCCTCTACCAGCGTCTCTCAAGGTATTGGATCACTTTCTGCAGGAAGAATGGTACAACATACCACTTACCACCATCCAGGACTTGTATGTGTCCATTCCAAGGAGGATTCAAGCAATTTTAAATGCCATCGGTGCTCCCCCACCATATTAGGTGCGTAACACCTGCTGTTTCAAGGTACTTTCATTATTTTGGAAAACCCCTGTACAAAAACAAAGCAAAAACAGCTCTCAGCTCTGTGAGGTGTCAAACTGTCACTGATGGAAGACTGATGCCTAACGTGTAACAAGCAACATTAATTATATTATCGATACAAAGACCTACAGAATGGGATAACACAACAAATCCTGAAGCAAATCACATTTTGATAACATTTCACAATGATCGCGGTATCTTTTTTTGCAATAATGTACAAACAATTGAAAGCGTGCTTTACAGGATGTCTGGCTTGGGAACCAAAAATGGAAATCGAAAAAATGGTAATTTGAACAAATTAGTTGAAAAGCTGTTACACGTTGGTGAGTTGATCAGATAAATAATCCGAAACTAATATTTGGAGCTGAACCAACTACAATAGATGAAGCTCTCAAAGCCATCTCTGCTCCTTTTCGCTAAATATAGATTTCCATAGACAAAGCTCCATTTTATTCTCATTTCTAGAAACCACAATGAATTTTTAAGGAACATAACATTTTATAAAAGGAAACTCAACAGTTGACTTTTAATGAATCTCTTTTCACATCGGCATTAAGTGCAATGAAGCAGCAGAATATCTTGCTAAAGATGCCTGTAACTTGACGCTCCTCCAGTCAAACTAGCACACTTCTAAATTCCACTGCCAACCCGGTGGTTGAATTGTCTCAGGCGCTGGTATTTTACGCTTTCCAGCCGTAGGTTGAAGAAGCTAATATGTCCCAGCTTTGTCCGTCTGTCCGTCCGTCCGTCCGTCTGTTCGCCCGCACGATAACTTGCGTAAAAACGGTTCGATTTCGATGACATTTCAGTATGTCGTAAGGGACCACCTTGGGACGAACCCTATTGAAAATGGGTGAAATGGGGTCAAAGGCCAGGACATAGGAGTGGGATCCATTCCATCGCCCTTATGCGTTATAACTTTCGTAAAAATGCTTCGATTGTGACAAAACTTTATCATGTTGTTCCAGAAGTATTCTGTACCAGTTCTGTTGAATATCATCGAAATGGTGTCAAAGGTCAGGTGATAGGAGCGAAATTTGTTCTACAGCCATTATCTTCATAACTTGAGTACTGATTTCTAGTATGTTGGAAAGCGTATCATAATCAATGCATTGTATGATTTTACTAACTTGATTTACATTTTTTCGAGATGAGCCCGAGTCACAGGTTATGTATGTGCAGCTTGTTTCTCTGATTGCGCAGACTCTATTCGCTCACCAGAACTAGTGACACTAAATGGGGAACGGGCAACTCCTTATAGCTCGATGAGTTCTTCATGGTATCGTTAAAACTCCAAACAAACAGAAATTCCACTTGTGACGTTTACTGTAAAATTTAGCTTTCAATTTTCGTTCTTCTTATCTTATGTAAACTTTGGTTCATTCTCTTTAAGCAGTTTCCAACTTAACGCTACATTTGCTTTCCCGCTGAATGTTGGTTTAGCAACTGGCATTAGATCAAAAGTAGCTGACGTATATTAACAAGACTGATCAGAGTGATGTTTACGATAATATCGGTACTCTCGTTAGAAGTCGGCGAAAGCGAGAGATTGTGATAATTGGTTTGAAGAAAGATTGTTGAGAGAGATGAGATTACTTTGATCTTATATAATATTTGGTTATTTTTTTCACATTGAATATTGAGTTGTTGTATCACTGAAGTCAAATTGTTGTCGAGTTGTAAGATTGGAATATATTCGGTTTACGGGAACCTGCTGTATTCAGATATCGAAGTACTAGATGATTCTGTGATGTGGCGCTGACAAGGTAAAGTGACTAGAGTGGACCAAATGAATAAATCGGTTACTTTAACTAAAATGTTTTTACTAACCTAGCTGTTAGTGCTATTTAATGCCTAGTTAACTGTTTAACGTGTTTTATTTTAGAAATCCATATCACACAGGTTTTTTTTTCTGTTTTGATTGAAAGTTTTAACGAACACCCTAAGAAACTCAATGGGCTAGAAGCAGTCGCCCGTCCCTAATTTAGTGCCACTGGTTCCAGGGAAGGGAGAGAACCAGTGCCGTAAGACAAACACACTATCTATGCCTCACCGGGTTTCGAACGCACAGACATCTCGGACAAATGGTCATAAGCCAGCGCTTATACCATTGTGCCACCGGGGCGGCCTCACATGGATGGCAATAAGACTAATAGATCTTGTAAAAGACTTCGCAGCAGCTCACCCAGAAGAGAACAAATCATCATCAAGCTGAAAAGTTAGTACCTCAGAACCATAAAAATTTAGGCCCTTGCGAAGCTTTTCCGACGTGTACAAAATGCCAGTCGACAGATCGTTCACCACAACATATCCTCTTCTGTGTCCTTCTTTTTAAGAAAAACCTGCAAACGAAACTTGGCGCTGAATTCGAAATACTGAACAGGATTTTTCGTTTCACTGGAACACGTCCCTGACTGCATCAGCATTTTTAAGAAGACCCTTACAGGAATCTTTGTGCTGATATCGAAAAGATGTAGGATCTTTATCTTACAGATATTGTCTACAAACTTGAGTGTTTTCCACAATATAACCTAGACTGAATCAGCCTTTCCTAGAAGGACCTCTACAGGAATCTAGGTGAAATCGTCTAAAAGCTGGAAAAGTTTGAATTCATGAATATTGTTTGAGGTACATGAGAATTAATCGCAAAATTTCGTTGATTGCATCATATTTTCCAAGCTCCCTACAAATATATTGGTACCGCCATTGAAACGCTGGAGGAGCTAGATCTTATAAACTATTTTTTTGTAATTTAAAGGTTTAATGATCACCCTGAGAAACTCGATGGACTAAAAGCAGTTGCCCGTTCCTAATTTAGGGTCAGTGGTTAAAGGGAAGGGAGAGAGCCAATGCTGCAAGACAAAAACAACATCCATGCCTCACCGGGATTTGAACCCGGAACCATCACGGACGAATAGTCATTCGCTAGCGCATAGACCAAACTCCACTTCAACATCTCCAAGTGTCATGTCATTTCCTTTTCGCGGAAAATAAAACTAATTCTTTTTACTACAAAGCTGGCGACTATACTCTTACCCGGACAAACGAAGTCTAGGACTTGGGAGTCACGTTTGATTCGAACTTGGACTTTAAAAGTCATATCAAAAGAATTGTACGTACAACGTACAGAAAACTTGAATTTATCATGCGACATTCCAAGTATTACTCGAATACTCAGACACTTCGCATTTTTGCGACTACGGTCAGATCCCCACTGAAATATGCGGCGATCATTTGGAGTCCTAGCCAAGTAACTCTAGTAAATGAAATCGATAAAGTTCAGAAAAAGTTTCTTAGACACCTTTTTTATAAATCGACCGGTGTTTATACAGCGGACATCCCGACTGCTGACCTTCTGACATTCTTCAAGATGGCCTCTCTACAACCGAGAAGGAAGGCTCTCCAACTCCAGTTCCTGTACGGCATCATCAATGGAGAGATATATACCCAATTTGTAAACCAATTAAATTTCAGTGTCCCATATTTACCGAGGACAAAATGTGAACTATTTGCAGTTCCATTTTGCAGAACTGCAGCTGGAAAAAATTATCCGTAATGTAAAATGTATAGGCTTCACAACTCACTTGAAGAATGTCCGGATATTTTTAATGTAAGTAATAATATTTTTCATAAAGCATTTTTTGCAAGATTGTGAATATCACTTGGTAATTATCACTGTAAATATAAATATAGCAATTCCTGTAACTTGATTTACCGTCTGTAGGGATGTACTTACAATAAATAAATAAATAAATAATTAAATAGACCATTATGATACCTGCGTGGCGAATATAAGGGATTGGCGAAAACAATTACAGCCTTTGGTGCAGCCGCTAGAGGCCTAATGTTACCGTAAATGGAAGAAAGACATAACAGAAATCAACAACAACAGCAACAACAAAAGAACATATGCCTCAACTCACCGAAACTATAGCCATTCTGTCCACCGCAAAGAACATTGCACTCGTTTGTAAAAGGACGTTAAAATTTTGGTTTTCTTCTACGATAATTCTTAGCAAAGATTGTCTCCAGATCTCAATTATGTTTTCCATTCACAAAGAAATACAGCGCAAAAATTACACAGAAGAGCAGAGAGGATGTTGGGCAATACATATGATGAGGATTCAGTCAGATGGTCGGCTGGTTTATAGCGCGAGTTCCTGCCTACTCGTGAGAGCTGATTTGAGTTCCAAGTAAGATGCTGGTGTTTTTTCGTTTCGAAGGTACAAGTTTTCTGCCTTGCTTACGGGTAGTCTAAAATTATGGAATGGTAACTCTTTACACTTTTAGATTTTCGTGAAAGTCGTAAAATTCCCGAGATAAAAGTAAGAACTATTTAATACCGTTTGTGAATAGTCGAAAACCTAATGTAAGCATTGAACCTAGCAGAAATTATTTTACACAAGATTTATTAGATGCTGTTTGTGAGAAGTCGGAAACTTAATGTATGTATTAAACCTAAAAGAGAATTGTTTACCATTGCTGAACAGTAGACGCAATTGGCATTAGGAAGCATGTATTAACCTCAGTATTAATAAAAAACATATATACTGTGTAATTCTCGTAGTACATATAGAGCCTATTAACTTCACAAGACAAAAATCATTTAAGGGTAAGGCTTAATTCAAAATGTTAGTATACCAGCAAATCCAAAACTCAATATAACTGATGTTCCTTTTGAGCAACAAAAGTGCATTTTTTAAAGTGGGATTTGTCTCCTGGCAAAGATATGGTATAAAATCATTTAACTTTGAAGATTGCGTTTGACGATAAACAAGTTAACAAGTGAATGAAAAATGATGTTGTATACTCAAGAATGCAATCCAATAGCATTTTTCAGTGAGTCTATCACTGTTGGCTTATAGATACTGTGATAGCTGGTTCTATCAATTTATAATGCGCTCAAATGATTATAGAAGCAGGCAGTTGCTGTCATGACTTCGGAGAGGTCAGTGTTCAGTACACCAATCCCGTTTTAAATCAAAGCTGCTGATACTGATATCATACATTTCAAGTGTATTTAATGTGTTTTATACATATGACTTATGAATAAGTCACCTGGCTTTCCACAATGCTTGATTATAATAATGAGATTAAATATGGCTAAAAGTTTTCATAATTCGTAAGTCATAAATGAAGCCGCTTTCTACCAAGCGAAATCTACAGACGATGTTCATACATTTTTAGAACGCTTTTGAAGCAATATAATTAATGTTTAAAATAAAATGATCATTTTTCTTAAATGGCCTACCTGATAGCTTATTCTCTGGCCGTGATAGTACATCTAGATTTCTTAGATAACAGGGTATTTCTTAAAATTGGTAGAGGTGTTTTTATTCCACTGCCTTTCCACTGCTGTCCAATCGTAGTTTTGGGTCTGCATTCCGGAAGAGCTCTTTTCAGCAGTCCGAAGGCAAAATAGTCCATTGGTGACATACCAGGGGACTTTGAATGAATATGAGCAAATGGTATAGACTTCAAGAAACAGAGCGGTAGATTTAGATGTATGACAGTTAGCCTTATCCTGATGGAGTTCTACTCTTTCGCGGCTCTGTGGATAATGGTATCTCCTCTTTAAATGTAGAGGTAAAAACATTATTTTGGCAATATGTAGAAATCGATTTTAACATTCTTTCCAACTTTTCTTAATTTTAATTTCTCATCGTATGAGAAACCAACAATAATCACGAATTCCTTACTGAAGCTTTCTTCGGATTCTTGGAACCAAGTTTGTAAGTCCTTTTCTGCTTTTTTGCTATAGTAAATCAACGTTTTGTGTTACAGTCGTTTAGGTAGGTCCATGCTCAATCATTATTCATAATAAATTTCCATCTGTCTCTGGCTAAGTGATTTTCATAAAGAAGTCTGCATCGTGTTCTGTGCTCAGCCACGTGCCTAGTGAAACAAAGCCTTGAACTTGTTTTTTTTTTTTTAGTTTTATTTTCAGTTTTAAATCTTCGTTTACAGGTGATACGGGTATTTTTAATTACTTAGTGATTGCACTTTGGGTCGGTGGAATTTTTTAAGACCAGCGACTTTACTTTTGAAATAATCGTAAAAATACGTACCTGTCTTGTCTATTCGTTCGGTATTCTTTTTCTTGTTCAAAGCAATGATTGACAATTTTCCCTCTATTATTAAAGATATTGCTTATTTTACATTTAGAAATGCTAATTCCAGGATTTTTCTCAGTGTTTTTTAATTACAAAATACGAATATTTCTTCCTCTGAAGAGCAAAAACCTAACCTCCCATCCACAGCCTGCTTACGTGCGCCAGTTTCTTAGCAGACAATAATTAACTGCAGCAGAAGTTTATTTCGTGTTCATCTACGACGCTGTTGCCAGTTTCAATTCCTTGAACGCTTTTCATTTTCTGTAATTCCTTATCAAAAACTTTCTAAAAATGTGTAAACACGCTCTGTACAGGGGTAACAATTATTCAAGAGGGAATTATGTCTGTTGTAAGACAGACACCACGACATGCAGGCTATGCGACGCCAATGATGATCAAATGCAAACAACCGAAGCGGATTGTAAAAAATTCAACCCCATAAACGTAAACAGGAAAACAAAACTTACATAATATTTAAGGAATTTTATGAAATAGTAAATGATGTGATTAAAACAAATTGAAAAGCTGGATGTGCGACAGTTTCCTAACAACTGAAAACAAAAAAAAAAGAGGGGGGGAATCTTTAGAAAATATGCCATTACTTTTTCAGATTTTGAACTTAGTGTTTTTTTTTTAATTTAGTTAAATAGTCCTCCTTCTCGTATTGTGTTTTTTGTTTTTCATACATATCACCAGTTATGGATTTTGAAGAAGTCTATCTTGCATATGTTCATTAATATTAAATATAATATGAGATGTCAAAATTTTGAACAATTCTTTTCTGTGGTAATCAATTAAAGTTTGTGAAGAAACGTGTTGGTACGAACTATAGTTAAATATAAACGTCTGAAAGCGTACAACAACGCAGCCCTTAAAAGAGCAGCCTTTAGAACATGCCGAGTGAGAATGGTTAAGCGAAGATTAGATAACAAAACAGCCTGATGTCCAAGAGAACAGGAAAGATGACACCGAATTTTCGGGTGTAATATGCACGTCTTTTGAATCCGTTCTAACGCAAATTAAATTTATCAAAGCTATTCAAAGTCAAGGAACCGCTATGGAAAACAATAATATCTGACGGAAGAAAGAAGTTTTTCAATCAGGTTTTTAATCCCTCAGATATTGCTGTAAACGGAATCGTGAGCTTACGCTCTCTGGTTGCAGACTTGTACGTTAAGAAAAACATGAATTTATTATATGAGCAACATTTCGCACCGGAAACGCTCTCCAACACAGAAATCATTTTTCAAATCGGACTCTTAGAAACAGAGATATCGACAAAAATAAGATGTGACTTTACGTACCCTGGTGGAAAAACCATGCATTATTTTAGAAAGGAAGTATTCTCAAAAGGTTTTTCAATATAAGCGGTATCAGTCCAAGAAAAAAATTCAGTCGAGTTTTCAGGAGCCCAGATTTGGCCACAAATACATCAGAAGCAGAAATTAACCCTTATGCCCCCTGGTGGCCAAACCATTCTTTACCAAACAGAAATTATATGAAAAACATTTTCCATCAGGTGTTGTATGCGATACAGGAAGAATTTTTCAAATCGGAGTTTTAGAAGCAGAAATAATGCAGAAAACGCAATTTACCTTTGCGCCCCCTAGCGGAAAGTCTGTGATTTATTTGAAAATTTTGAATTTATACGAAAAACATTTCGCACCGGAAACACTATCCAACAAAGAATGAATTTCTGAAATCCGACTCCTAGAAGTAGAGATATTGACAAAAATAAGATATACATCAACGCCCCCTGGCATAGAAACCATGCACTATTTTAAGAAGAAAATAGTCCTAAAAGGTTTGTCGACATAAGCAGTATCGGTCTACGAAAGACTTTTTTTTTAATCGACATTTCAGAAGCTCATATTTTGCTGAAAATACTTCATAAGCGGAAATTAAGACTTATGCCCCCTGGTGGCCAAACCATTTTTTTACAAAAATAAAAAATTATGTGCAAAGGATTTCACATCAGGAAGATAAAATTAAAATTAGACTTACATGTTCACATCAGGAGTTGTATCCGGTGCAGAACGAATTTTTCTAATCGGAGATTTAGAAGCAGAGATAATGGGGTAAAAGCAATTTACCTTTACGCCCACTGGCGGAAAGTCTATGAATTACTTGAAAGTTTTGAAATTATATGAAAAACATATCACACTGGAAACACCATCCAACAAAGAAGGAAAATTTCAAATCGGACTCCTAGAAATAGAGATATTGACAAAAATAAGGTTTCTACGCTCCCTGGCGGAGAAACCATGGAATATTTTAAGAAGAAAATATTCCGAAAACGTTTATTGAAGGGAGTGGCAACAGTGCATGAAATAATTTTTTCAATCGAGATTTTAGAAGCTCTGATTTTATGGCAAAAACATCAGAAGCAAAATTTAACACTTACGCTCCCTGGTGGCCAAAGTATTCTTTACCAAAAATTAGAAATTATATACAAAAGAGTTTCCATCAGGAGCTGCATCCGCTGAAGGAAAAAAATCGAATCGGAGTTTTAGAAGAAGAGTTATCGGGGGAAATGTAATTTTATTTTACGCCCCTAGCGGAAAATCTATGCGTAATTGAAAAAGTAACTGCATCTAAAATACTCTTCAACATAAATGGAATTGAAAGATAAAGAATTTTTTTAATTGAATGTTTAGAAGCAAATATGTGGAATAAAACGTATTTCTGAACTCGACATGATCTGCATTTACGCCCTCTAGCGGCGAAATTGTACATCATAAAAAAACAAACAAAATAAAGGATCGTGATTCGAATATTTCAAGCTTCCCAATGCAAAAAGAATTTTTCAAATCGGACTAATAGTTCCAGAGATATCGCGTATACAGACGGACGGACAAACCGATAACATAAGTACGATCTTTTTTACGAAAAACGTACTAAAAAATCAGACTTAAAGGAGGCCGCGCTATGAAGCGAAGATTGAGAAATGTGTTCAACTTTGTGCTGCAAAAATCTTTAACGCCCCTTCAAAATATGTGCTTATGTACAAAAATCAAAACTCATAAAACATTAATTTTAGTAACTTCACAGAAATGCTGCGGATTTCTATAGATTACACCCGCGCGTCCGCGTTTCTTTCTCTAAAGCAAACAGCGCTATCAGTTCTTTCTCTGAATAATACTAAACTGCGAGTCATAATAAATTGCAATTTCACCCGGCTTGCTAATGCAGTTATTAAATCGCTATTGATAATATAGTATGAACCCTATTCACGAGAGAAATACATAGCGTGCATAAAATAAATCTAACGCCTGTCGGATTTCAGGACGGATAATGTACAGAGCGATAATGGTTTGCCATTGCGTAGAATACAAGAGCGCATCGACAATGGGTACGATTGTAATTTTGTAATAAGCACCTTTGTGGGACATGACATATTGATTACATATATTTAAGGAACAGTAAGGACAAGCGGCATATTTGTCTTCCGGAAAGCAAAGATGTTGGAAGTTAATTTTGAATATTCATTTACGATGCTGTATTTTAATATCTTCTCCCTTAAAGTTGTTTTCCCTTTGAAAGGACGCACGATTCCCAGATGTTTCCCATGGCTCAGCGGGAGATATTTTAATCCTTAATTTCACGAGATTAACGCAATTCGTTCTCGAAACGAAATTGACTCATAAAATGTTTGTTGGCGATGTCACTTGAGCAGTGTCTTGCGTGATTACTAATTTATACTCTTCACCCTCCTTCTGGTGATGATGAGACTGCGGGACGAACCGCCTCGGAAGTCGATAAGTGATTAGTCGCCACGGGGAAGATGACAGAGCGAGCGCCGATCGTCTCATTAGCACACAGCGTATATCCATTGCCTTTGTTTTGGGACAGCCGTCGTCTCAGGTGACATTCGCGTCGGCGGATTGAACACACGACTACAAACCGGATGCGACAAGCGGTTTTCCTTCGGCACATGATGCAAATGGTAGTGCATCTATGTGAATCAAGAGGGAGAAAGTGAGAGAGAGGAGCCCTTCGACCATTAGCATTACTACGTGTTTAGCATAATTTAGTGCACTAATCGAGTCCCTCTTCACTCTCTGGCAAATTTCTGTGGATCAAGGAAGTTTCATAATTAGCCAGCGCCAATTTGAATTTGAGTGAACGTGAAAAGTCATGTCTCACTCATTCTGGGAAAGGAGACCCATTCAAAATATTTAAACCACAAAACTGGACTTCAACAAAGTCCAACCAATTAGCAAAATTTTTGGTCTCTAATTTGCACACTTCCAATTTTATGCGTCGCTACATTTTCCTTCGATAGAACTTTGCGAGAAACAGTCATTGTGTTTCATATATTATTCTACGTAATCCTAGCAGCTGTTTAGCTGTTCAGGCTATTTATATTCTAGCATTTAGTGTCCCTTTGGGGATTAAACGGTACTTGTGACCATCGAAAGTTAAAAAAGTTGCCGTTCCCAAATTTAGGAGCTGTGTTTCGTACAGAACTAGCAACGTAGAACTACTAACTATACCTTATCAGGAAATCGGACCCCCCTATCCAGGACAATTAACGGGAAGCCCGCAATTCTGACCAATCGATCATTGGCGTCTCAAACATTTCTGGAAATGATCCTTTCTCCTGTAAGAAATAAGTGGTTGTTACAGCAAATGTTTTTCCCCGACGGACATCGAATACGTGTTCTCTCACTCCGGAGTAAGCCGCTCTCCTAACTGAGCTACGCGGACAGAATGTCCCGCTGCAGATTTGTCGTCTTGACACATGTTTTCACCTCTGTAGCACGTCTCAAGATAGAAAAGAACCACCAGACAAATAAAACAAACTATAGAGATAGTACCTTGCTACACTTTTTACATAACTTATGATATGCATCATCCGCATGCCAGGATCTTTGTGGGTGTGAAATAAAATGAGAGGCCGTCCCCGTGGTGCAGTGGTCTGAGCGCTAGCTCATGACCATTCGCCCGAGAAGGATCCAAGTTAGGATCCCGGTGAGGCATTTATGTTGTGTTTGCCTTATGGCACTGGTTATCTCCTTTCCCTGGAACCAGTGGCCCTAAATTAGGGACTAGCGACTGCTTATAGCCAGTCGAATTGCTCACAATGGTCATTAAACCTTCAACGGAAAAAAATAAAATGAGTGATTCGAGAACATACATTTATTTAGGTACAACGCATTGCATTTATTCGCGTCACTTTCGAGTACACTGACACACAGTTCGATATACTACTAAGTTGATTTGAATCACTTCAACAGAAAGTAAGGTTTACTACTTTCTGATATTGAGCTTTTCTTAGGTCGGAGTAAAACTAATGAAATAGATATGTGAAACATGAAATTAAATTCAGTAGATTCCGGTTAATTAGAACGCATCGGGCTAGAATACTTGGCCCTGTTAAGCCGCTTGCCAAGTCATGAGCTTTTTCTCGACGAGATAATTTAGTATGTTCAAGAATCGTCCCAAAAATAAACACAGTTGCCCCGATTAACCTATGACCCAATTAACCGGAATCTACTATATTTACAAAACTATGTCGGTGGCAATAGTAACTATTGGAACTGTTTAGTTTTTCAAAAAATATTTTTATTTATTTTTACATAATTATTTAGTATTCATATTTAGACGAACGAAAAAAATAACCTTGACAGCGAAGAAATGTGTTGTAGCTACGAAAGATCATCTGCGCATGCGCAAGGTTAAATCATACCTCAAGGAAGAAAGAAAGGCTGAATCACAAGTGTGTTGGTGAGGGGGACTGGCAAATTTTGTTCCAGGATATCTGCAGGTTACAGCCCCATCGAGTTATGCCTAATTTTAAAGCTCTCGCCAATAGCAAGTAAAGCGGATGGTTAAGAGGAAGAGAAATTTCCCTACGACGCATGCTTTACTCTTACCGGGAAAAATACACAGCAACAGAAATAATTTTCTGTAATGACTTTCATCACATTTAGCATGAGGCTCTCGAAATTGGCATAGATGGCAGAGAAATATTCTTACGTTTATGTAAAACGTGATGAAATAGTGTTCGACGACAGTTTATTAAAATACACTGTATTGACAAAGGTAACTGGCACCCCTTCGAAACCAAATGAACGGATCAGCTGCGTTGTTAAGATGGGTGATACAGTTGCAAACGGTATAAATACAAACCTGCAACTGACCGCGATCATATCGCACTCTGAGGTTGAGCGAAAATGTCACGGCGGGAGAGAACTGACTTTGATAAAGGAAAGATTGTTGGGTGTTATATTAGTGCGTTGTCCGAAAGAGAAGCCCAGAGGCGTTTAAACATACCCAAGTCAACTGTTTGGATGTACTAAATAACTGGAAGACACGTGGCATGCCTGAAGTAGCAAAACGAACCGGCGGACGAAAGAAAATCAGTGATAGAGGACGTCGAAACCTCAGGAGAGTCGTTACAGCTAATCGACTAAGTACTGCACAAGACCTCCGTGTACAGCTGAATAAAAATTCTGGAACCTCGGTATGTACACGTACCATTCGTAGAGAACTTCACTATAAAGGTTACCGTGGCTGTGCGGCTGCTCATAAGCCTTTAAATTCCACTCGGAATGCTACTCGTCGTTTAGCGTGGTGTAAAGAACATTTATCGTGGACCGTAGATCAATGGAAAAGGTCCTATGGACTGATGAATTCAGATACACGATCCATCAGTCTGATGGCCGTGGATATGGGGCAGCCGGGGGAACGCTATTTATCACAGTGTACTGTTCCTATGACCGCCAATAGCGGTATAACTATACCATCGGGATTAGAGGAAATGCTATCCCACACTCACCAACCCGCTTGGCCAGCGTGGTGAGTTATGGCCAAACCCCTCCAAAATGACTCCACAACTTAAATCTTGGCCCTCAGTCTCCGGCAGCTGGAATGTACCTGGCCAAGGCAGCGGCCAGTGCGACATGAAGGCAGAGGGTGCTAAGAATTCCCGGAGGACCGTACTAGGCTACCATCTGATGCTGACCTTGGCTACGTATAATGGACGCTCCCTATCTTCTGATTCAAGGCTTCTTAAATTGGAAGAAGAACTACAAAGGATCAAGTGGGACATCGTCGGGCTAAGTGAGGTAAGGAGAAAAGGAGAAGATCTCATTGAACTGAAAAGTGGACATCTCTTCTACTATCGTGAGACAGATACTGGCAGAACTAGTGGTGTTGGATTTATAATAAACAAGAAACTGAAGGATAAAGTTGTAGAAGTTGAAAGTTCCTCTGACAGAGCTGCACGACTCGTTATTCAACTCTCGAGAAGATACCAGGCTCAGATTATTCAAACTTATGCACCCACCACAAGTCATGCTGAAGAAGAAATTGAAGAATTTTATGAGAAAATTCGTGATCTAAATAATAAAGGTAAGCAGCACTTGAAGATAATTATGGGAGATTTCAATGCAAAAATAGGGCAACGACAACAGATTGAAACTTCAGTAGGTAAATTCGGTCACGGCAACAGAAACCAGCGTGGAAATACTCTCGTAGAGTTTGCAGAGGCAGAAGGGTTTTTCTTCTTGAACTCCTTTTTCAAGAAAAAGCCACACAGGAAATGGACATGGAGACATCCAAATGGGACAACAAGTGAAATTGATTTTATTATGTGTAACAAAAAATTCGTCATAGAAGACTGCAGTGTGCTAAACAAGTTCAACACAGGCAGTGACCATAGATTGGTGAGATGTAAGATGCACCTCAATACTAAACTCGAACGTAGCAAGCTCATAAGACAAACAAAATGTATTGACATAACCAACCTTAAAAAACACCATAATACCTTCAAATTGGAACTGAAGAACAGATTCTCGGCTTTAGAAGGCCTAACATCGGAAGAAGTGGATATTTTTGAAGTTAACAGAAAAGTAACGAAAGCTCTTATGGAAACAGCAACAAAATTAGCTGGGTCTAAGAACAAATTGCATGTGAACAAATTATCAGGAAAAACAAAAATGTTGATGCAAAAAATAAGAGTGATGAGGACAACTAAAGAAGATGTGATTTCCAAAGTGGAATATATAGAGCTATGCAAGACAGTACGAAAAAGTATCACTGAAGACGTAAGGAAATTCAACTGTGAACTAGTAAGGAATGCAATTGAAAACAACCAAAGCCTAAAGATAGCAAAGGGACATCTCAGTAAGTGGAAAAACAGATTATGGCACTGAGAAAAGAAGATGGTTCTGTAACAAGAAATAGAGGCGAAATTTTGACAAGAGTGAAAGATTTCTACTCCAAATTATATGAAAGGGATGATACATGTACTCCAGACATCATGAAAGGTACCAGTACCAGAGTTCTTCCAGTCCTTCCAGCAGAGGTTGCACATGCAATCAAGAACATGAAGCGGATAAAATCTCCAGGAGAAGATGGAATTACTGTAGACATCATACAAGAAGCAAGTGGAGAAATCGAAACAGTACTCGCCCAAATTTTCACTCGATGCCTTAATGAAGGGAAAATTCCTGAGGATTGGAACAACGCTACACTGATCTTGCTACATAAAAAAGGTGACATTGAGGATCTGAGGAACTACAGACCTATCAGCCTCCTATCAGTGGTTTATAAAATCTTCACTAAAGTTCTTTCACACCGCTTGAAGGTGACACTGGACATGGCTCAACCGAGAGAACAAGCTGGATTCAGGAGTGGCTACAGCACAATAGATCATATCTACGTACTGAGAGAACTAATTGAAAGAGCGAGGGAATATGAACTTCCATTGTGCATGGCTTTTATCGATTATGAAATAGCCTTTGATTCGGTGAAACCATCAGCAGTTGCAATGGCTCTGAAATCCTGCGGTATTGAAGATGCATACATTAATATTATTAATAACATCTATGAAAATGCAAGTGCAAAGATTCGGCTGTTTGAAAATACAACACACATAAAAATTGGAAAAGGAGTGAGACAAGGTGACACCATATCTCCGAAGCTCTTTAATGTCACATTGGAAAATGTCTTTCAATCACTGAACTGGGAAAACGAAGGGATAAAGATTAATGGAGATTATCTAACCCACCTTCGTTTTGCTGATGACATAGTCATTTTTGCAACTACCCCATCAGAGCTACAGAGTATGATCCAGGAACTTGCTGACAAGAGTAAAGAAGTGGGATTAAAAATGAACTTTCAGAAGACAAAAGTGATGTACAATGCTTTTACAAGAAATGAAGATTTATCGATTGATGGAGAAAAGCTGGAGATAACAGACACGTACGTTTATCTTGGACAGCAGATATCAAGTGAGGGTCACATTGGTGAAGAAATTAATCGGCGTACAAAACTTGCCTGGAGAGCTTTTGGAAGAAACAGCATAATTTTCAAGAGCAATATGCCATTATGTCTTAAAAGAAAAGTGTTTGATCAATGCATCCTTCCAGTGCTTACGTATGGTGCAGAGACGTGGACCTTAACTAAAAGAGACATACAAAGGCTGCAGACAACTCAAAGAAGCATGGAGAGGTGCATGCCTGGTGTAACCAGGAGAGATAAGAAGAGGAACACGTGGATCCGAAAAATGACAAGAGTGGAAGACATCAGGATCAGATTTAAATCCCTGAAATGGCAATGGGCTGGACATACTGCCAGAAGAACAGACCATCGATGGACAGCCGAAATTTTAGATTGGATTCCAAGGGACAGGAAAAGACCCAGAAGAAGATCACATGGAAGATGGGTGGATGAAATTCGAAAGTATGCGGGAGTGACATGGAGGAGACTGGCACAAGACAGACCGTTGTGGAGGAAACTTGGGGAGACCTTCGTCCAGCAGTGGATTGATAATGGTTGACAATGATGATGATGATGATGACTGTTCCTATAGTCAAGTTTGGAGCTGGCAGTGTACTCGTGTGGGGATCTTTTTCGTGGTATGGTCCCGGCCCATTGATTATCGTGGACCAGCACGTTTAGCATTGATATTTTTAAACAGAACGTCTACCTCGATATTCTGGACAATTATGTCTTACCAACTCTGTGGTAATACTATGGAACCGAGCCTTGTTGGTACCAGCAGGATAATGCACCGAGCCATAAAACTAGGATTATTGCGGCGTGGTTTGACGATAATTCCGTATAGTGTGTGGACTGGTCAGCACAGAGCCCTGATCTTAATGCCATAGAGCACCTATGGGATGAATTAGAACGCCGCATAAGAAGTTTGGAACCAAGGCCTACTACTAAGAAACAGTTAGCAGCAGCATTATGTATTGAATAGAAGCGCATACCAATAGCTGTATTCCAAAACCTTGTCGAAAGCATGTCTCGAAGGGTCAGTGCATGCATTAAGGCCAAAGGTGGGCCGAAACCGTACTAATGTATATCAATAAATGCTATGTTGTGTTTCTCTTCCATGTGTCCGGTGACTTTTGTCAATATAGTGTATATTAATGAGTAACAATAAAATTAAATGCTGTTGCGTCACTTCATGAAATATATTTCAATAATTAGATTTCAACAACAGTTTTGACTGCATCCCTTTCCCAGTTTCGTTACATCGAAATGTTTCACTTGGGAATTAATTACTTTACAACTGTCGGGAAAGATGTATAGCATCAAAAGCGTCCAGCACATTCTCCATTTTTTTCGAACTTCATGTATAATGATAACTGGGCACCACTTGCATAAAGCTTTACTTCATTAATAGGTATTTTTGTAATAAAAATGCACTCAGTAATGAGTTAAACAGGTGAGTCTCCCACCATGTGAATGGTTTATCTTCGTTAATACGAACGAGGTTGCCCTGGTGGCGGAGTGTTCTGAGGACCAGGCTACTTCCTTCCGTTGAAACAGTGAATTAGATGTGAAACGGGTGACAGTTCATAGACTGCAGAGCCGCTCATGACGGTTGTTAACCACTTTCAAGAAAAGGAAAAGAAAACGAAAACCACGAGTGAGACGAAGTTCGCACCATCATTCCATCCAAGACAATGCACAGCCAAACAACTAAAAAACCTCAGTTTCATCATAATGATTGAAAAGAGCGATGCAATTCCAACAAAACTGGATATAACTTCGAAAACTTCCAACAAAACTAAAAAAACTTCGAAAGTCTACCCTGAGGCACAGTGGTTTAAGCGCTGTGCCCTGGCCGGTCATTGGAGTGGTCCACTTCCAATAAAACTTTCAAGTTTTCTACAAAGATATTGATGACGTACGAATTACACTCGGGGGTAACAGCCTTGTAAGTGACGCAGGAAACCCCTTGTAAGTAGTGATTCATTTCTTTGAATTCATTTTGTAAAAAAAAATTAAATAATGGTATTAGGTACTTCTTTTACAAAGCAACACAATATTAATTGCTCTTTACGATTTTAGGTCATTCTAGAAGCTACCGATCTACGTAATTCTATAGCTCAGGTGAAAGCCATTGCCAGAATATAATCTCGCAGGTATCAGCACAGATAAAAATGTTACAATGACACTTACTCGCCGACCACACAAGTAAATGTCATCAAATAGACGTTATCCTTATCGCAATACCAACGTTCAACAAACTAGACGAAAGCCCTACAACTCCACTATCTCCTCGTTTTGTACATTTAATGAGCTGGTTTTCTGTTGTTCTGACTCACTGGCAATGTTGCCAAATTGTAAAAGCTTTTCGGGAAAGTTACGTGTCGTTCAGTAAGAAAATCTGTAACCAAGAAGTAACTAAATTTATACATGAAAACAGGAACTCAAAAGAAAGGTTTAGTAGAGTGATACACGTCTGAGAAAATTTGCAACGATTTTTAAACCCCAGTATAATGTAATAACACATGAATTTTGGGAGACTTCGCTAGTATAACACCCTTATTAGTGCAAAGCAAACACCAGATATCAGGCCTTCCTATTGGTGGAACGGTCGAACGGGATTACTTCGGATCGTTCGTCCGAGACGGACCCCGAATCGAGCCTCAGATGAGTCATGGGTAGAGGGCTCGGTTCAGGACCCATCTCGGATGTACGATCCGAAATAAAAGGCAGCAGATGAGGCATGGTGCTTGCACTACCGCGCTGGATCTTCCCACTTCCAAGTAAGAGATGGTTGGTGAGCTTGCAATACGGTTCCGGGGCTCTTTTCACTTCCAAGTGAGGGATGGGTGGTGAGCTTGCACTACGCCGCCGGGGTTCTTTCCACTCCTTAGTTAGGATGATGGTATGCCTGCACTACGGCGCTGGATATTTTCGTTCCAAAGCGAGGGACGGGTGACCATCCTGCATTACGGCCCTGGCTCTTTTCACCCCTTAGTTTGGGATAGGTGTGTACATGCACTACCACGCTGGATCTTTCCAATTCCTAGTTAGGGATGAGTGGTGTGCTTGCACTTCAGCCTGGCTCTTTGTACTCCCTAGTTAGGCATGGGTGACTACTTACAGCCCAACGAGTTGCACACGGTGATTGCTAAATCCATAAACACGAAATAACAGATGTTTCAGTTCTGCATATTGATTGATTGATTGATTCGTTAGGTAATTCAGTTATGATCAAGGAATCGCATGTGTGAACTACTGAATTTTTAAGAAAGGATATAATGATATTGGCTATTATTCACGAAAGCATAAGCAAAGTTGATAAATATTTCTTATAATCTTCTGACAGTCTCTAGCACTTCATCATCCATGAAATCATGGAACGCGTTTAAGAAACGACTACTAAAGCCGTGAAACAGAACATTGGAATCGTCGCAGTAGTTTAACAGAAATAGCTCATAGCTCAAGTTGTGTGTAATAAATGCTTTCCTGGAACTTTCATCCCAGAAGTAAATAAATAATGTTTTCCTGCTGTTTTCCGGAAATGCCTATTCTCCAGACCTTTGATAATATTTAGATTTTGAAGCAGCGTCTCACCAGAACACGTTTCATAGATGATGCTAAAGAATTCCAAGATATCACGAAGAGGTTGTTCGCAGTGCATGTCAGACTTCTAAGATTAAAGCACAGAACAACAGAAAAAAGATTCGTTTAATGTGTCAATGTTAGTGAGGACGAAGTCGAAAAATAAGGGTACATTGTTGCCACAATAGAACGCACAGTATATTAAGTATAACCCACTTATAGTTCCCCATTGTACTATATTGAGAACAGCTACATTGAAAAATAAATCATGTCTCTACATATTCATAAATTTTACAAATGTGCTAACTCCCTCCTGAATATATGAATTTGGGAGATACGGATCTAAAGTTGACATCATCATCTCCATTTGAAATTAAACAACGTCTGTGCCCTGTCTTATCTGAAAAATAATGCGGGGCACGCTTTTTGTTTCCATAAATTCCTTACTTCATACTCTTTTTCTGTAAAAAAAGTGCAAGCACAACATTTTTCTTATCAGGGGTTCTAGTCCACATTCTAACCAAAAGTAAACATGTCTTACATCTGAAAGCTTCCTATCTGTTTAATACAGGAGGAGTTTCCGGTAGAGATCAGATTCTTCAAAAGTGCTCTTCTAGATAAAAAATTGCGTTGAGGCAATCATTTAAACTGCTTTACATGCAGCAGCAGTCTTCGTTTCTGTTTGGCATTTTATAAGAAAAGCTTATTTTAGAGGTGGTTGCTACACTGTGGGAATTGTTAATTTATATCATATAATGTGGCGTATGTCTCTAATTTAACCCTCCCTTTGGGTTTCTACAGTATTACCATGTAAATGTTCTTACTTCACCGTTCGATTTTCTTTCTGAATGGCACGTTACTTTACCGAATTCCCTTATATGCTTTTGCAGCACTGAGTGTGGGTAGATGCGGAATAGAAACTGCGTTGAGTGTAAAAGGTGTGGTGGGCGTGAAGAGAGTAGTGGTAAACTTGTGAGAGCTTTTACTGATACTGATTATCATTGTTAACTTAATACTACGAGAGTTCACAGATAATGTGTGAGTGTTGTAGCTGACGATTGCTTTTTTTTTAAAAGCTTCTATAAGTGTGAACTTAAAAAAACATTAGGTGAAAACAAATCGTATTTTTTACATAATTTGCTTATTCACATGAACCTGGTGGTTCTTTATTTTGTTAAGTGATTGCGCTGTTTGTAACCTGTACAATAATTTAACTTTCCCTTTCGGTTCCTATTTTCTCATGTAAATTTCGGTTTATTCTCCTTAAGGGTTTCTAAACTTAACGCTACATTTTCTCTCTCGCTGAATGTTTCAGTGGCAGTCTGACTTGAGGTCAACAGTTGAATGACGTATGTTAACTAGCCAGATAAAAGTGCTGTTCACGTATTGTGGCTCTCGTTAGATGTCTGCTAGATTTTGAGATGTTAATGGCGCTTAGCCTACGTGTCAATGATTAATTCTCTCGCGTTGAATATTACGCTTCGCTGATATTGAAACCATAAATTGTTGTAGAGTTCATTAAAAAAAAAGTGAGCATTATTTTGTATATTGAGAGTGTTTCATTTTGCTGTGGAAACAGTAGATGATTACGTACGAAGCGAATTCTGCTTTGATGTGCTGACTTAGATACCTATGGAGACCAATAAAAGGTTGACATAATAAATCCAACATTTATTATTTTTATCTGGACGCTTCGCTATTTAGTGCCTAAGCTTCGTTGGCACTATAACTTGCTTTAAAACAAAATAATGCTAATGCTTATGTGTCGCCATTTTTTCAACCAACTGTATATAGATTACATAAGCCTGCGTTGGAAAAAAATGTTTGAAAAATGTTCACACATTTTCATATATTTATGGATGATGATCTCAGGAAAATTAGTAAAAGAATTCTGTCTCACACCATTTCCCCACAAAATGAAAAATTCATTTTGCTATCGATAAATTCGTTTGTTCTTACGCATAAAACAATTATTTTAGTTTTAACTCATTTCTTTATTGAATTTACTATCATTTGAGAAATCTACTGTAAAATGATTATGTATATACCAAAAAAAAGTCATTAGAGTTGGTAAAATCTCGTTCGCAATGTAACAGGTTAACTAATTCCAGTAAAAAAGTTATCAAAATGTAGCCTTAGTTGTCACAGAACTAAACTAAAACGATCACACATGGATGGCATTTGGCCATCTCATTTGGCGATCGGTGCTCCTTGCTCCTTGAACAGCAAGGAGCATACAAAATGCACATGCCTTTTGTACAAATGTGTCAACCAAGAAAATGGATCAAAAAACAATGGACACGCAGTGCTGTTTGAAATCCAGGAAGCAAAATTGTTATCCGATAAATTTTGGTTCATCCCCAAAAAACGTCCTTTGATTCATCCCAAAAACGCCTCCACATCATATCAAACTTTGACTTATGAAGCAGTTTGTAAAAGCTTTGCCAAGAGAAGGACAATGTTTTGAGTATATTATGAAAAATTTCCGTGATTGTCAGCTTCCAAATTGAAAAAGACATTTGTGTCGGACCAGACATTCGAAAACTCTTAAAAAAAATTATCTGGAAACAAAATGGGAACTTGAAATTAATTTAAGGAAGTCTGTGAGGAACTACAGAAATCCCAACTGTAAATAAACAGTAGAAAACGTGCTGGGAAAATTCAAAGCATTATGTTGTTCAATGAGATTGAAGGTGCATCTTCTTAACGCTCACGTGGACTACTTTCCTGAAAATTTGGGGTAGTGAGGAATAAGGAAAAAAATTCACATAAATGAGATGGAACGACGATACCAGGGAATATAGAACGTCAACATAATGGCAGTCTACTGTTGGATGCTGAGCATGTAGACTCAGAAGCTGTGTATAGAAAGAATAAAAAGTACCAAATTAAGTTTTGAAATCAAAAGAAAAAGACAACATATGGACTTGTAAATGCAAATAACATTTTAAAATAGCTGTTTGTAACTTTGTTTGCACATAAAAATATATTTTTATAAATTTTGTAATGAAATAAACTTTTTATCAGATGCATGTGAGCAGGACATTCCTATATATCTTCATTCCGTTTTAAGAAAAATCCTGACGTCTCAGAAAACAACAGTAGTCATTGTTTTAAATCAGCAAGACAAATATCTTAAGAATTAATGACTCGAATTTTGTAGGCCTGGGTTACTAATAAAACAGCATAATGAGCATTAAATTTATCATCTTTGCAAATCAGTATGCGCAATTAGCGAAAATATGGGGAGAAATTCATTTAAAGGTAAAATAGAAACGTAAGACGAAAGATACCCACACACGACAGTAAATAAATGCACGAAATGTCGGTGCAATGTAAAATTCATAGATTAATTTTATTTAGCGCAGACAAAACCGTCGTATCGACATGCATGTCAGAATCACAGCATCGAACAGGAACCACTTTTAGCGGACATAACGAGCTAGTGCTGCACATGTTTTGCGAACTGTCGTATAAAGGTGGAGAATTGAAGGTCTTCCTCATAATAACGACGCCAAATAGGCTGAAGTTTAGAATGATGTGACAGTCTGAACGCGAAAAGGTAAATAACGTCACACCTTAATCTGATTTTACTAAATTCAGTGAAACAGACATTGAGAGAGTAACACTGACAGACGACAGAAGAGAGGGAATGTGGAGAGAGAGAGAGAGGGAGATAGAGAGAGATCAAGGGAGTGAAGGAGAGTGAGGGATGTCGGACCCAACTGTAGTCTGAAGGGAGAATCAATGGGCTCTCTTTCTCTCCCTCTTCATGTGCTTAGTATTGAGACATGATAGATAGTTCCGACCAGGATTTGCATTGTCAGATTATGACAGATGTAAGCATTATGTAAACCGACTGACTCCCGCAGAAGCAGTACAGCCACATTGTGCTCGCCCCCCCCCAGTCTATAAATTTGCATTCCTATCTGAGTGTCAGAACCTTATGAATTGCACGTGGAGATGAGGACAATAGGTTCTGAAGTGAGCTCTACTGGCACCGGAGGAGCAAAAGGGGGTTGGCATGAAATCAAACCATGGATGCTACGCCACCTTGCACTGAAGCACAGAGCTTAGTTTATCCTTTCACCGGCGTCATTCCGAATCTCGCCTTTTTACTACAAAATAACAATAGACGAATTCTGAGAGGAGTAGAGTTTTCCTTTTTGGCGAAACTAAAATGCCTGTTAAATCGTTTAATACGGGGAAACAAACACAAATAAAATTAAACGTTAAGGAATGAATTTTTTAGACATCGTTTTAGAGATGCCCTTTTCTATTCGAAGTACCGTTCATTTCCGAATGGGATGTTTTTGCATCATCAAGTGGCCATCGAAATTACAACATCCCACCCGTGTTTAACTGGAATTCAAAAGAGAACACCCATCTTTATAGCATCCACTAAATGCTTATCTACCATCCGCCACTGGCAAACGAAGCTGCTGGAAACCTTATTCCACACGATATCAGATATCTTTGATATCTTTTTTTAATTTCTAAGTTTAACGACCACCACGAGTAATTCTAAGGGTTACAAGCAATCCCCGTACCTTATTTGGTATTCCTGTGTTCAGGAAAGGAAGAAACAGAGCTAGAGCCATCCGGCAGGAGCAAATCCATACTTCATCTGAGATTCGAACCCTGGCTCATCTCGCTACTCCAGTTGCATATTGTCTATTAGAAAACACATACTACGAAGGATAAGGTCGAATTTATTTTACACATACAACGAAAGGTTTGTACTAAACAAGGCCAAATTTCATCTTGTATTGTCATGGATTATTATTTACCCAATTAGATAGTAAAACATATGGTTATTCAACATTTGCAGCTACGTAGCGTTTTTAACGGGAAGTACAACAAATCTTTATTACAGAAATGCACAAATTAACATTTGCACGCATATACACTCATCGTCAAAGAAATTGTTGCACCCAGGAGGACATGCCGGATTACAAAGCTATTCGGGAAGAAGGTAAATGTTACGAGGATCAATTAATGATTAAACATTGAGACTGATGTAATGAACACCAAAGTGATCAGGTATCGTAGGAAGTTGCACCCCATACCATGAAACCAGGCCTTCTGGACGTGTAATGCTCGACAACAAACCGTTGATCTTGGCGCTGACCACGGTGACTCCACACACTGATTCGTTGGCCGCAACCTTCAAGACAAAAACTGGACTCGCCACTGAAGAACACCCGCTGCCATTCTGAGTGGCTCCGTGATAGTCTGGCACGACACCATTACGACGATACACTGTTGTTCAGGGCAGTTGTCGTAACGCTCTGCGAACGTGTAGTCCTACGTCGTGCAGCCGTCTGCCAATGGTGCTGGCACTAATCGGACAATGCATAAAGGGCACCACTGCTCGCTGAATATCCGCAATCGTAGCTGTTGAGTCACTCCACTCAAGTCGGACAATCCGTCGGACCTCTCTCTCTTTGTGGTTCGTCTAGGTCTCCCAAACCCTCCTTTCTGTCGCTTTTAGATGCCTTGTCCTATCCACTGCCGCCAACAGCGTGCTATGGTGATAGCCGCATAAACGGTATGGCGATAAGACAATCTCTCTTCCCGGAGCCCGACGATGCGGCCCCTCTCTAACTCCTCAAACTGCTCGAATTACTTCCGAACTTTTCTCCGAGGCATACATCACTTGAAAATGATGCAACCAACACAACAGCACGAGTCAGAATGGAAAGCACGCGCAGTGGGACGACCTTATATAAGACTGTCATGCACAGCGCTACGACCCCTTCTTGCTTGCGTCACATGCGCGGCCGAGCGTGATACTTGAATCATTTTCATGTCTCACGATGTCAAACCTACCCACCAAGTTTCATTACTGACGGTAGCTTCCTTTTACTCACCGACCAGCACATACACCAACGTTTCCTGTCGTCTTTGGCTCTTTTGCAACGTTATTCTGCTAAGGATCACACTTGTTTTGCTTCGAATTATCACGGTGATGAAACGAGGTTTGACCATTTCACTCCTGAAACCAAACGATCGTCCATGGAATGGAAGTATGTCCCCTCTCCAACCAGGAAGAAGTGCAAAGTCAAACCCTCTGCGGGAAAGTGTCATGGCGACTGTTTTCTTTGACTGTGAAGGTGTTTTCACAGAATTTCTGCCAAAAGGGATGACTATCAAGGATGACTCGTATTGCCAAACGCTACGAAATTTGCGAAAGGCAATTAAGGACAGACGGCGGGGTAAGTTCAGCGAGGGTGTCATTCTGCAGCACGACAGCGACACACCTCACACAGCAGGGAAAACAAAGGATTTGTTGCAGTCATTCAAGTGGGAGGTGTGGCAACATCCACCGTGCAGCCCAGACGTATCCCAGGGCGACTACCATTTGTTCAGTAAAATGAAACAGGACGTAAGTGGACAACGATTCCAAACCGATGAGGCTGTGAAAACTGCGGTCCTTAACTGTGAAAACTGCAGTCCTTAAGGGTGAAAACTGCGGTCCTTAACAGTGAAAACTGCGGCCCTTAACTGGTGGTACCAAACCTTATTACTCCGTGGCGTAAGAGTATGTCAGCAAATGTCATGAAGTTTCAGATCCTAAAAGTCTGGTGGAACATATTTTTTCAAACGATAACTGTCAATGTGATCAAAATTACCTAGATGATTTTTAGGATCTCTTTTGTCTCAAATTTCCCTCTAGATTTTCCAATATCCCAACATATTTTCGCATTTTATAGTTGCAACTATCAGTAAGTTGAGTTATGTACATATTGTTTGTTCATATGATACATGCAGGTTGATTCATAAAGAAGTATACAGTTTCAACGCATTATAAAACAAGAACAATTGAAGACACGGGCCACAACTGCGAACCGTTAGTTAGATGTACTCATAAAGTTTGTGTCCCGCTACTGAGGGAAGTGACGTAGGCGACAGCGCGCGTGTCACGTGACTAGTCAATCAAAATGGCAGCGTCTGCAGTGGAGAAGGCATTTTGTGTTCTTGAACTGAGCAAAAAGGAATCTGTAACTGTTGTGCAACGGCATTTTCGATCATGATTCGGAAAAGGACCACCAACCAGAAAATCTATCTACGATTGGCATAAAAAATTTGAAACTACGAGGTTTGTGCAAACTTAAAAGTTCGACCTCGCGTTTGGGCGGAAATGGATTGCCGGCTCGATGTGTGTCATGTGACTAAGGGTGCACACAGAGAACATCTGTGACTGTCTCTAAAAAACTTTAAACATTCCTTTACAAATCTGTTACAGGTAACATAAAATATCTTACATTGTTCTTGTTTAATAGTGCGTGAAACTCTATACTTCTTTATGAATCACCCTGTACATTTTTTTTTCTATTTCGATTGAACAGGTATCTCAATTAGGTGATTAATGAATGATATTTTTAAGAAATAGTCGGGGCTTGCGTATAATAGTTGAAAACACACATTAAAGTATCTTTTGAGCTTTTAGTTTGGCAATTGTTTTTCTGTTTTTTTTTTAAACAGCTTGCTTATTGCATTCATGGGTTCGGTTACTCACTGCTTGCCCAGATTAGATTTTTACCAGTGAAAAGATAACTCTCATATCTCACGCTGTCTGTTGCTATCTTCTCCATTTACTGAATTCTTCGAAGCTGCTGCTACATCTGATGTTCAGATTAACACTGATTGTTCTGTTGCTATTTCATCGACCCATTCTCCTGAGTGAATAGCTATCTGCTGAATCTCTAGTGTTGTTCTTTATCTACTCGGTCTTCCTTCTTTTTCTTTAGAAAACGTTTTTCCTTCTGCTAGGCCTCATACTCATTATCCTGGTTTTGCTGCGCAGTGCTTTGAAGAGGTAATTCAAGTTCAAAGTGGCCTTCACCCGTTTCTAGAAAATTATTAAAACAAGAATTATGACCCCGAATTTTCGGGTGTAATGAGCAGGTCTTTTGAATCCGTTCTAACGCAAATTAAATTTATCAAAGCTATTAAAAGTCAATGGAACCGGTATGGAAAACAATAGTATGACGGAACAATGAAGTTTTTCAATCGGGTTTTTAATCCAGCAGATATTGCTGTAAACGGGATCGTGAGCTTACGCCCTCTAGTTGCAGACTTGTGCGTTTAGAAAAATTTGAATTGCTATGAGAAACATTTCGCAACGTAAACGCTCTCCAACAAAGAAATATTTTTTTCAAATCGGACTATAATAATTTTTCAATATGGACAAATATAAGATAGGCATCTATTCCACCTGGCGGGAAAACCATGTATTATTTAAGGAAGAAAGTATTTTCAAAAGATTTTCCGATGTGAGGGGTATCGGTTCAAGAAAAAATAGTCGAGATTTCAGCAGCTCAGATTTTGCTGCAATTCCATCAGAAGAAGAAATGAACACTTATGCCCCCTGATGGCCAAACCATTCTTTACCAAATATTGGAAATTATAATAAAAACATTTTCCATCAGGAGCTGTATGCGATACAGAAAGAATTTTTCAAATCGGAGTTTTAGAAGCAGAAGTAACGCAGAAAAAGCAATTTACCTTTGCGCCCCATAGCGGAAAGTATACGATGCAATTTAAAAATTTTGAATTTATATGAAAAACACTTCGCATCGAAACGCTATCCAACAAAGAAGGAATTTTTCAAATCGAACGCCTAGAAGTAGATGTATTGACAAAAATAATATATGCATCTACGCCTCCTCGCGTAGAAACCATGCATTATTTTAAGAAGAAAATATTCCTGAAAGGTTTATCGATGTGAGTAGTATCGGTCCACAAATGAATTTTTTTTCAATCGAAATTTTAGCTCAGATTTTGCTGCAAATACAGCAGAAGCGGAAATTAAAACTTACGCCCCCTGGGGACCAAAATTAAAAATTATATGCAAAGGGTTTCCCATCAGGTATTGTAGCCGGTGTAGAAATAATTATACAAATCAGAGTTTTAGATGCAGAGATACGGTGGGAAACGGAATTTACCTTTACGCTCCCCAGTGGAAAGTCTATCAATTACTTGAAAATTTTTAAATTATATGAAAAACATGTGACACCAGAAACACTACCCAATAAAGAAATAATTTTTCAAATTGGACCATTAGAAGCAGAGATGTTGACAAAAATAAGATATACCTCTACGCCCCCTGCCGGAGAAACCATTCATTATTTGTTAAAGAAAATATTCCGAAAAGGTTTATCGACGTGAGTGGCATCGATTCACGAAGGAATTTTTTCAATCGGGATTTCAGAAGCTCAGATTTTATGGCAAAAATTGTCTACACAAATTGTTTTTCCTGTACATTCGCTATAATAGCTTGTATCTAATACCATAAAGAACACATACCGCCATCAACACGCGATAATAGATAAAACAAGCTAAATATTAAGCGTTCAAACTGTGGAAATCTTATTTCTGTAAGTTGTGTTGTTATTTTTATGAATTTTCTAAAAATAGGGCAAGACTTTTGGACTACCCTGTATTTATCTAATGTTCTTAGCTAATTCTGAACTTATTAAATATATATATATCATACTTCCAAAATATCTAATTAAATAAAAATAACGGCCAGATTTAAAGATTCATCACTTACGTGTAATATCAACTTAATCTTTATATTCCACTCAATACAATTTCGATACAATTCTCGTATGAGCATATATCTCAATCATACAGTAAAAATACGTATTCGTCAATACATATAAATATCTAATAAACTTTCATTTATTTTGCTATCTCAGTTCTCCACAATCTACTCGCCAGTTCCACCAATCTCTCTACTCTATGAACGTTAAACGTCGACTATTTATTTTTCTCTAACTCACTGTCAGCGTTGCCATAATGTACATGCTTTTCGAGGAGGCAATGTGCCGTTCAGTGAGAAACGTTTTAACCAAGAAGTAATGAAATTTTCACACAAGAATACAGCAACTCAAACATAAGTTTAAATACAGGTATGCGTCACAGATGATGAAATAATTTCTCCTACCCACTCGTTACGTTTATCGCACTTTTCTGTACCACGTAAAGGTTTAGTGACTCTTTTGTGAGCGAATCCTGTTCTCCATTTCAAAATGATTCACCAACTGGTTACTTCAATTTCTGTGCGACTTCTGAGCGCTAACAAGAGTTGAACGTGTTCGTCCCAAAAGATCTCTGGAATGTAATTTTGCAAATCTTTCTCCATTCGAACTTGTTTTCAGGGTTATATATAGCTTCAGACCCAACCACGTCGACATCCTGCCTTCTAGAGAATAATACAAAAATATCCAATTTTGTTGGCGCTCTTATTGTTCTGCTTTGAATGGCGGAGGAACATGTACTTCTTACGCAACTGACTCTCGAAAATTTACCACAATAGGAGTTATTTTGCCCTGCCAAAATTTACAAAATATCAAAGCTCATAAAATAACTTCCTCTCTGTCTGAAGTTATTCGAAGCAGTGCGTTTTAAGTAAAACTCCAGAGTTATACAAAACATAACTTTTAAAAATATTATTCAATCCTTTACGCTAGATTTAACTTGGCTCGTATTTAAGTGTTTTAAGGATGACCTCAAAAGAAAATCTATCCTATAATTGCAATGTTACTTCTTTCTATACACATTTTCTCAACAACTATTGCGTTCTGGTTGTAAACATTTTAAATACAAATAAACAAAGTCCTTAGCTTACATATACCGCATCTGTGATTCAGAAAAGTTTGATCAGATCATTTATTCTAAAATTAAATTTATTTCAGTAGGTGCCAAATTGGAATTCTTTCCGATTGAGATAAATCGAATTTTAAAAATACTTTTGACACAATTTTTTCGAAATCAAAGCTAGGACATAAATCAGATAAAGACTTCATTTATTTGAGCTCAAACTTTTAAAGAACAAAAACCAAAATTTTCCCAACAGGTCAGCCTTCACAACACAACCTTTATAAGGTTCTCATTGCGGAACCTGATATATTTCCTTTTGTAAGAAATAAAATCTCTCCCTGATTGCTATTATTGAAAAACCACTAGTTAAAATTATAAGGAAATAAGATATTTTACTGTACACTGGCGTGCAAAAATTAAGGAAGAGACGGTTTTTTGAATGTAACGTCATGCAGAAGTACTCCACATCGACTCAAATCATGCCATAAGATCCCCAAGATGTAAGAATATGGGACAAGTGAGCAAAGCCGTCCAAACAAGGAATCCAAAGGATACAAAGGCACTTTATTAAAAAGGTAGCTTCGAACACAACTGGACAGAAGACAGAAAGGTCCATGTGACAGGCGGCTGCCAAGAAAAATCCAGCTTTAGTAGGGGATATGATCACCCCTGACTGCGTTGCAGGATTTACAACGTCTGTCCAAGCTGAGGACCAGGTTGTCAAGGAGCTGTTGAGGCATCGCGGCCCATTCCTCTTGTAAGCCCAATCGCAGCTGCGGAATCGTTGCTCGCGGCTGGTGACGGGTTGCCAAGCGTCTCCGGAGAAAGTCCCACGCGTGTTCGATTGGATTTAGGTCAGGGAACCTTGCAGGCCAATCCATACGTTGCATATCTTCACTCACCAACAGCTCTGCTACAGCCACTTTACGATGAGGTGTAGCGTTTTCGTCCATGAAGAGGAACTCAGGACCCACAGCACCTTAAAACAGACGTACGTGAGACAGGAGAACCTCGGTACAATAGCGGACACCAGTGATTGAACCTCCTTGGAAGATGTGGAGGTCAGTACGGCTACAAAGCATGATACCACCCTAAACGAAAACTCCGCAACCTACAAACCGGTCCCTTTGGATGATATTGGAGGTGTGATTGCGTGTTCCCTGCTCTCTCCAGATGTGTATACGCCCAGAATCGCTCGTCAGACTAAATCGGCTCTCATCCGTAAAGAGAACTCGACCCCATTGCTGATGTGTCCAGTTCGTGTGTTCCTGGCACCACAGAAACCGCCGTCTCCGATGAGCAGGCGTTAATGGCACACACCGTACTGGTCGTCGTGCAAATATACCACCTTTGTGCAGTCTCCTGGCCACGGTAAAACGCGATAACGGATGTCCAGTTGACTGTGCCTTGCTGCCGTCTGTCTCTTCTCACCTGTAGGAAAATATACCGGTCGTCCGCAGCCGTTGTTGGTCGTGCACGACCACTGCTAAACTCTCGGACAGCTGTTCCTGTCGTTTGCTCTCCAAGCTCGTGAAACGATGCTGTAAGCGATCCCGAACTCTTTGGCCACACTAGTTACACTTCGACCTTCTTCCAACTTTCCAATGGCACGACCTCGGGTAAAGTCATCTAGATGTTATCTACTGGATTGCCTGTTGGCCATATCACACGGTGACAGCAACTGGACGTCGTTCAAACCGATGCAATAGCTTTCACCGAATTGCTGATCGTACACCGCCCGTGTGCTTTGTACCATTCCGACACTCCCCTCTCCCCTACGTCATGCTGCATATATGCGCATGCCCTACCGTACCGGACTCTAGCTAATCTCCTGAGTGATCTTTGAGTCCGTTCTGCCTGCTCGTTCCGCTGTTATGATAATTTCTCCTCTTCGTCCTTAATTTTTGCACACCAGTGTATATATGTGCGTGTGCGTGGACGGGGTTTTTGAGCATCAGTTTTCTACTGATGGCATTCTTAAATTTCTGTTGAGTACGGAGTCGTGATATTATAATTTTTTGCCCAGAAAAATGCTTTAAAAATTTGCATATACATAAAAGTTCATTGCGTTGTGAAAAAAATCACTACTTATAATACGAACTTGATTTTTATATCTAAAGTTTCTTCTAACACAGCAGGAAATTTTATTTTTAACTGCCAATTACTTGCGCGATATGTTAGACATTATTCTATACATTAAGTATCAGTATACCCAATATCAAGGACAGTACATTAGAATGATGTATAAATCACCGTTATGAAAGCATAAATTGCAGGTGAATGCCTTATTCGCACAACAGTAACATTTCCGTTGAATAACATAATACGGGTTCGATGTTGTGCTAATATCGATTTCAAGATTTAGGGTTACTACATGACATAAGTTGATACGTTGTTCCCTTATATTTGAACTCGTATCTTTGATTTTAGAAACTGAAAACTTAATTGCATTTGCAGAATAAACATTTAAAATTAGAGAAACAAAGACAAATGATTCAGCAGAAGCGTTACTTACTAATTTAATGTATCTTTATTTTCATCAGACAAGACACGTCAAGATGTTGAAGATAATTCTCAAATACTAAGACGATAAATCCAATAACTCGAAATATTAGCTCGCTATATAACCCAACCCAGTTAGTATAACAATCAGATATACACTGCGTTAGCTTTGCATTAGGAACGCCAGCATAATAACGAGTTGGCCCATCTTTCTTTGCAATCACGGCTCGCAGACGCCTAGGAACAGATTCTACAAGATGTCGAATATCCCGCATGCGTAAAGTGATATATATCGACTGCAGCAGCTCCGTTAGTTCATATTCATTCGGTGTAGTTAAGTCAACAATTATCACATACCGTTTTAGCAAATCCCAGAAATGTTCAATTGGTTACAGTCAAAATGTTCAATTGGTTACACTCAAAATGTTCAATTGGGTTACACTCAAAATGTTCAGTTGGGTTACAGTCAGTCAAAATTTTGGGGCCAAGACTATGCGGTGAATTTGTTGTCATGTTCCTCCAACCACTCAACAGTTACACGAGACCGATGACATGGGGCGTTTTCCCGTTGAAAGATGGCCTGTGGTCCGGACAAACGTCCTCCATATGTGCATGGAGATGGTCGGCTAGCAGGCAAGGCCTTGTGGCGTCCATCATTAAGTGTCTGTGGAATTATTACCAACGGACCTAGGGTTTTCCAAGAAATTTACCTCCACAGGCCTGTTGAACCCCAAATGTGCAAGGAGGGGATATGGATATATGATGTTTACGACATACGCGAACCCGGACATCAGCATGGTGCAGCAAGAAGTAGGACTCATCACTCCAAGCAGTGCCGGATTTAAGGCTTTTGAGGCTTTAGGCCAAATTTCCTATGCACCCGGCCACCCATATTTTAATTTGCTCCTATAAGATTTTCCAATAAACTTCTTTAGTTATGACGTAGCATGACGTTCTTATTTCTTTAGTTATGACGTAGCATGACGTTCTTATTTCTTTAGTTATGATGTAGCATGACGTTCTTATTTCTTTAGTTATGACGTTGCATGACGTTCTTATTTCTTTAGTTATCATTCAAGATAAAATAAAAAAATTACCTCTACTTTATTTTATTCAAGTAAATTAAAATAACGGTTCCTCCCTTTTCTAAGTTTTTCTATTCTATTCTCTCCGTTTTTCTGGATTCTACTCCTGCGGCCCTCTAGAGCCTCCGGCCCCTAGGCCGCAGCCTAGTGGTAAATCCTCCGCTGACTCCAGTCAACCTTCTTCCATCTGTCGAGGTGCCATTGCCGACGCTCCTTGGCCATGATGCGAGGCGTTTTTTAAGATCACTGGGCGTGATCATGGGTACACTTGTTGGTCTCCGGCTGTAGAACTCCAGACGGAGTAAGGCACGGCTCATCGTGCATGAATAAACAGGTCGAACTGAACTGATGGTGTACTGGTGGGTGACTTAGGTAACTTTGCACGACTTTGCTGAGACACCAGTCTTGACACCCGACGCTCCCCTCTAGGATTAAACGCGCGTGGCTGACCGACGTGTGACCTGCTAGATGTCTGTGCATGATTAATCCAGTACTGGTACACACTTGATACAACATAGGGTGTTTCATAAAGAATGTCCCTATTTGAAAAGTGGATATCTCGGCAACCACGTGTGATGATGTAAAAAATATTGAAGACAGGGAAAATGGGAAAAATCCAAAATGGGAGGTGGAACGCCATTTTATCCTTGTAGGAAGAAAAATGACTTCAGCTCGGCCATATTGTGCACCCAGGGTCCCACGGAGAGGAGAAGGGTGAAGGAAATTCTTTCCTTGGTGAATTCCATGATGAGGCAGGAGTTTACAGAACATTGGGATGTCTTACTGGCGCAGAAAGTTTGAAGCAGCAAGAGACAGCTGAGGAGGGAAGAGAGATTTACCACATGGCTTCTTGCTCCCACGATTGCTCGTTCGGGATTGGCTGTGCGCTATCCGGGCTTCAGCAAGTGTAAGCGGGAAAAAGTTGTAACGAACTTTTAGAGCACTCCTTTCTCTTTTTGCTCGAATAGGAAGAGGACGTTCGTTTTGTAGTCGTCGCTCGAGATGTACGTACGCTAGTCGGCTGCGGCTGACTAGAGAGGTAATTAGGTGCCTACCTGCGGGTTAAGGCCACTAGAGTAGTATATACGTTGCATTACCTGTGGGTAATTGATTATAACTGTGTAATACTACTAAATGCCAGACTGCGGTCTGCCAGGGAAATACTCCACCTGAGTGAGAAATCTAGCCACCTGTGAAGAGCATATAATCATGTATAAATAATTTTATGATGCTATGTGCATACTCATAATGCAAAGACTGGACTGTGAATGAACTATGATCGTGCTGGAATGTCGACTTGCTCAAGTTCAAGAACCGTTTTATCGTGTGACATGTATCTTCAACCTACTCGTCACCAAAGTTGTAAATAAACCTGTACATATTTTTCAGCTCTAAGTCTGTACTCTACAAGTCGTCTTTTCCTTCACCATGCCTCTGAGGAGAAAAACAACGTAAGTTTCACCGGGACTGAAATATCCTGGTCTGGTGGCAGCGAATTACCATAAGCTAATATATTAAAAATAAGTATAAGCATAACACCCCACGAGGGCGATTATGACACCACGAACCACCGATGAATGCGAGTCATATCATGTCTACGGGCGTGACCCTGAGTTTTTTATGACTACCGCTAGATGGCAGCACGAGCGTCCAAACAGCCGCTACGCTTAGTGAGTAAAAAATATGGCACCGAGGCAACAAATGGCGTTTTGTGTGCTCGAATTTACCAAGACCAAGTCCGTGATTACCGTGCAACGTGCGTTTAAACGGCGTTACGGCAGTGCTTCACCAGTGGACAAGAACATTCGTCATTGGGTTGGACAAGTTGAAGAAACAAGGTGTTTATGTAAGGGAAAGAGTCCTGGACGCCCAACCACCTCAGCGACGAATGTGCAACGAATTCACCAGGCATTTCAGCAAAGACCACGGAAGTCTACTCGTCGTGCGAGCCGCGAACTTGCAATCCCTCATGTGACAGTTTAGCATGTTTTACGACGACGTTTGCTGCTGAAACTATGTAGATTTCAACTGGTGCAAGCTCTTCGTGGAGGTGACAAAACACAACGAAAAACATTTTGTGCAACTCTGTTAGAGGACATGGAGGACGACACCGTCGTACAAAGGTTGATTGTTATCGATGAAACAACCTTTCATGTAAGCGGAAAAGTTGCGCGCCACAATGCTTGCATATGGATACTGGAGAATAACCATGAAACTCTCCAACATGAACGTGATTTGCCAAAACGGAATGTGTTTTGCGCGGTTTCTATTAGAAAGGTTTATGGCTATTTCTTTTTGCGGACAACACAGTTATGGGCAACTCCTATACTGCAATGCTGAAGTACTGGCTATTTCCACAGCTGCAGGACGACTCTGAAGATTACATTTTGCTGCAGGACGGCGCACCGCCACATTGGAACCTCCAAGTTCGTCGGTTTCAAAACGACATATTGCCTCAGCTTTAGATTGGACGCAGGGGACACCATTACTTGGCACTACACGCTTGGCCTCCGAAATCTGTGATTTGTTTTTATTGGGATACGTAAAAGACCGTGTTTATGTTCCCCCTTTACCCGCCGACTTGGATGAGCTCCGAACAAGAATAACGGCCGCGGTAAATTCTGTGAATCAAGACACTCTCCGACGCATTTGGGATGAATTCAGCTATCGGCTTGATGTTGTCCGTGCAGCAGGTGGAGGGCACATTGAGCATTTGTAATTGTGGTGAGTGAAACTTTAAAATTTCCTTCATACTTGACTCTTTGGTTTGTAACTATCCCACATTTGCCTTATTAAATATATCACTTTGAAATCGGGTCATTCTTTTATTTAGCATCCAACAAAATGCAGTTGTTTCCGAAGTACTGTCACCTGCCCTCCAGGTCCTATCAGGCATCTGTCAAACTAGCATAAGTTTACATGTTTCCCCATTACTGGCAGCCGTTTAGTGATTACATACGGAGGATAGGTGTGCACAATTTACAGAAACCGCACGTGACGCTGATATCACCCGGTACTTCGTAATTGCTTTGAATACGTAAAACGGAGGGGGAATGTTCTGAATGCAAAGCTAACCCAGGGTATATCTTTTCGTAAAATACTTTTCACCCTAACAATCCTTAATAACTTTTCATGTAACACATAGATTGTCATATTTCGCAGATAGCATATCGTACTCCACTCATAGTGTATCGTACAACTCTTATCCAGTTTTCATTTTATTACCTGTCCTTGAACTTTGACTTACTGTCAGTCAGGTTACCAACTTGAAAACTCATCAAAAAGAAAAATGTATCGTTAAGACAAGAAAACGTTGAACGCTGAAAAACAAATTTGCGTAAGAACACAGAAACTCGAAGAAATTTTAATGAGGTATATGTCACAGCTGGTATGAGTTTATCTGGGATTTGCGCAATTCTTCGTCCACTGGAGTAGAATGAATGTGTCGCAAGAGCTCACGGTTCAATCAGAAAGTATGTACGCTCAGAATGACAAAACTTTCACTGAGTTTCTTATCTTGAAGATCCCATACGAAATTTTAAAGATAGTATATTCCATCTCAATATCATCTGTTACTACTGAAAAACCAATGACGTTTCACTACAAATATCAGATCATCCCAGAAATAATGTCGTTTTGCGCAAGCCCAACAGTAGTGATCCCCCTGGTGCCCTGACTACGACGACGACTACTACGGTGAGTATAAGAGGGATCACGCGAGCAGACCTTCAAGTCACTTGAGACCGCAAACGGGAGTTCTAGGTGCAGTCGTTGTGTACGTAAACCTCATAGGAAATGGCAGTGTCATAAGACCACATTAGGCACACTATGTTGTTCCACCATCGACATTCAGCGACGGTAGCAACACGAAACATCAATGCCGTATATGGGCCGGGTACCCTGGAGGTCAGGAAATGTCAACGCTGGTTCCAGAAATTTCGAAGGGTAGACACCAGCCTTAAGGATAGGCATCAACCCTGACGTCCTGTTGAGCTGGATAACGACGTGCTGAAAGCTGTTGTTAAGGGAAATCCGCAGGCAACAGTCGAGGAATTGGCTACACTTGTTCACTCAACACATTCCACTGTTCACCGGCATCTGCAGGACCTTGGTTGTGTGTCGAAACTGGATAAGTGGGCACCCCATGATCTCACTCTACAACAGCCTGTTGACGTTTGCACTGCTTTGCTCCCTCTTGAAAAAAGGGAGCCGTTTTTGCACAGAATTGTCACGGGCGATGAAAAATGGATTGTTTATCACAACATTCAGCGTAAACGGAAGTGACTTCCCAATGGGAATGTGCCTGCAGCAGTGGCGAAACAAAGACGTTTCCCACAAAAGGTTTTGATATCTGTTTGGTGGGATATACAAGGCATAATCCATTACGAGCTGATGCCACCCAACAAAACCATTACAGGGAAAATTTGCAGTCAGCAGCTGTGGCGTCTATGCACTGCTTTGCAGGATAAACGTCCAGCACTCGTGAATCGTAAAGGCGTGCTGCTGCAGCAGCGCAACCGAAAACCACACACAGCGAAACTGACCAGTGCCACGTTGCAGGACTTCGAATGGGAAAAACGTCCGCATCCAACATATTCCCGTGACATCGCCCCATCCGACTCCCACCTCTTTCGCAGCCAGCAAAACCATTTTGCTGGGACCACACTCCGAAATTTGGAGCAGGTACGGCGAACCCTTTCTGCATTTTTTTCATCGAAACCCATGGAATTCTACAAGTCTGGGATTCAAAACCTTGTCGATCGATGGGAGAAGGTTGTAACTACCGGGGCACTTATTATATATTGATTAAAACATCTGTTCCAGGTACGTTTTTTATTTTTTTTACACGTTGATAAAACGACAGTATTTTTGGAATTACCTTATAGTACAGTATATACTGGTGCAATGTTACGTACGAAGCGTAAATTCTGATGTGAAAATTTAGAAGGCGCAACATATAACATGTTTTCCTATTTGCTCATAAATATTTAGTTGCGTTCGACAACTTACGTCCCTGGCATCTGAAATACTCTTGCTGGTAAATGTATTGACCAGTCCTATTTCTGTATAACTGAAACGAATACAACCTCTAACTTCTTCCATTATAAGAAAACAACATTTTGAATTAGAGTAAAGTGTCCCCTACCCCATATCGTTTTCTATTAATACATCATATAGTTTCTGATAAACACCAAATGAATTTGAAGCACTCAAAGATTACACCATATGCGGTGATGTATTTCCATAAAATACAAATGTAATGAAATAACCATACATTTTTAATTTCTTTAAATTCACTTATCCACAGAGCAATTAACCAACGTTCACTGATCTTTCGGGAGCATGAGTAAATTTATTTTATATTGGCCATTAACCCTCTTACTTTTGCATTCAAATCATCCTCAATTTAAAAACGGAAAGATTAAAGCAGATTAGACGGTTCAAGCAATGGAACAATTGCGCTGTTTACCTGAAACTGTTGCACGGACGGGAAGGAATGAGATGGCGCTTCGTTTTACAAATGAAACAAAATGTTCCTTTTTCGAAAATAGATCTAACGTAGTTATTTTATTCTCTGCGTCATTTAGATTTTCAAAATTTGATCAGAGACACTCAGTGCAGTGCATTTCGAGATGTCTCCAATTCCTTATAGCGGTTATTATAAAAAATAAATGCTCCTTTAAAAGCTCGTTAATCGTGAATTGTGAACGTCCCACGCAGCAGGAATATTAAAATGTAACCGGCATAAATGGAATGTACTGATGAACTGTTCGATCACAGCTTTTCTCGTCCTGGCGTTATCTTTTCCGGCCTTTAAGAAAAAGAATAAATGACCAGTACTTCGAGTTGCACCTCCTTTTCTGTTTGTCAGTCTGTTTGCTTTCGGGTTTCAGAATCCCCCGGAATCATTATGGCTAAAATGAGACATCTGTTTCTAATTTAGAACAGTTGGCTCCAAGAAAGTTACAAGAACACAGACGTAGGGCAAACACACAATCCATAATCCAGCATTGGAACTAAAGCCCAACTGCAGCGATCAGCAGGAAGCCTACTCATCTGACCCCTCATTCAGCTGAGAATGAAATGGAGAGAACGAAGGCCTTCTTTCCTTCTTATTTTTTTTTTCTTTTGTTTGTTTAAAGACCTGTCCAAATCTAGGTCAATCTTAATTCTACGGATAATATCATACTTAAAAGTTCTCAACAGTCGTCTCTTGTAAAGAAAGATAGCAAATTTGGATGATGATTTTCTTTTTCATGCTTTGGCTTCAGAATTTCATTTTTTAGATGACACAAGAGCCTCTTGTGTACACTATGCGCAAACATGGATACTCTTCACAAGAAAAGAAACCCCCGAAGCACCAGAGAATACCTTTCGATCCTGATGAAACTCCGCATGTAAGTGTCTGAGGGCCGAATATGCAAATGACTACAGAATAAAAATCAATGATAAAATTATGGCCCGCATCAGCGCATGGGAACCGCGCATCGAGGAGGGTATATCGAGAGCTAAGCTCACACGCAGAGATAATCGTGATAGTGGTATGCGATTGCATTAACCTCCACGGACTGTAAGGATGCCTCGACGTCGGATCTTTGCACAATACGAGCAGTTGAGCGAGTTTTAGAGAGCAGTTATAATTGGGCTGAGAGGGGTCAGTTGGTCAAATCGCCGTTTCATCAAACATTTTGATCAGAACGACGCGGCAATCGGACGATGTTGGCACCAATGGATCGAGGGGGAGCACAACCCAGCGGAAAGCGGGTCGTGAACGGCCGCGGGCAAAGACAGAACGTGAGCATGGAGCACTTCTTAGAGCTACACAAACAGAACCAACTTAATCGCTCTCAACGATCCATGGCTAGTTGCGTCGTCTACAGGTACGGAAGTGGCTATCCGAACCGTTGCCAGACGACTTGGGGAACCGAAAACTACATTTGAGGAAGACACTCCGTCGCCGGTACCGGTGTCAGTACTGTTGGGCCCGATCAACCTAGGATAATGTCCAGTAGTGTCGTGTTGTCTTCAGTGATGAGTCAAGGTTTGCACTTGGCGCCGATGACCAGCTCATACATGGGTGGAGACTAACCGACCAGTGCACGGATTCTGCCTTTATTGTTGAACGGCACACGGCTCACACAACGAGAGTGAGTGTCTGGGGAAGCATTTCCTCCAAAGATAGCCGGACAGCCTTGGTAGTCCTCGTCACAACTCTCACAGCTCAATGGTACGCCGACGACACTCTACGTCCTGTTATGTTGCCATTCTTGTCGCAGCATCAATGAATAATTTTTCAACAGGATAATGCCCGGTCACACGCGGCACGGCGCTCTCAGGACCGCCTCCGTAATTTCAACACCGTTCCATGGCCACTCTGATTGCTCGACCTGCCACCGATCGAACATGTTTGTGAGGTGATGGAATACCATGTCACCGATTGAACATGTTGAGACCTGATCGACGACTGGCGCACAATTTGGACACCATCTGGTATGCTATACCTGAGGGCAGTGTCCGAGAACTGAATGTGGCTATGCCACGCCGAGTAAGCGCTTGAACCCGAGCCAGAAGTGGCGGTATAACAAACTGACTTGTTCCACTCGTGTAGCTGTTCTATCGGAGTAAATGGGCCAACTGTTCCGGAATTTTCATCATTTCCTTTTCTATACATGTACATTGCAAATTCCAATTTCATCTTGATTGGAAAATTCCTTCTGGGTGGTTGTTGGTTTTTTTTTTTTTTTGCGTTTTTTTTTTTTTTTTTTTTTTGGGGGGGGGAAAGAGTGTGTTAGTATACTTTTCGTCTTAGGGAAATTTACTTTTATTTAAATGTATGCAAATGTTTGAACGCCTTGACTCTGCATTTATTATTAATCACGTGCAGTCAATTTATGAAATAACTGCTTGCTATTGTAAGAGGAGGAGAAGTAGTAATGTTTGAGTCAACATGGAACGGAGATGGACAAAGCTAATTTGCTCTTTTCGTGCAAGGGGATGCTACAGACGCATTGAAGGTATCGGTTTCTTATTTAAAAAGATGCTTGGTGAATTCTTTTCTGACATTCTATATAAAAAAAACTGCGAGACAGGCAGTACATAAAAGTTGCCATCCTTATTGTAACAATGATTACTCTCCTACATGGAAACACTTCTGTAAAAATTATTCGTATTATATGAAGATTTTGTTTTCACGTTTCGTTTCGAAATGCAACTGGAACATAAATTACTGTCGCTGCTAATATGGCACTATTTACTGCAGTAAGGAAAGTTATGCTGTTTTTGTTATTTTTAGCTGCACTTTAAACTTCAGATATTTCCTTGCTTTGCTTGCTTAACTCAGCTAAATATTCTTTAAGAACTTTAAAGTCATACATTTATTATGTAAGAGATAATAATCTTCCATAACACATCCAGTGTTTTCTTAATTCACTGACTGAAAGATCGAATCTCCTAATGCCACATGTAGAACATTTCAGCTCACAATACAACATTTCAAGTCTCTACACAGAATTCAATCAAATGAGAGTATGTAACATATAGCCCGAATGGTTCTATGTTCACGTTTAACGTTCTACTCATAGTCCCTACTACTCCACGTACATAGATCTCAACAACTCCATCAACTCTCAATAAGTACAGTCTCTTTAATCTCTCTTTGCTGCATTCAGTACTATGACATTTATCTTGTTGTGGCCCACTTTCAGTGTTTGCAAATTGTAAAAGCTCTTCGGGGAAGCAATGCATCCATCGTTCAGGGAGAAAATGTTTAACCAAGAAGTACCGTATTTTTCTTCGTGTAAAGGTATTTGAATCCGTGAAACCATTAAGAGTTATGATTTCTTTGAAATTCAGCAGTATTTAAGATGCATACATTAACATCACTAATAACATTTATGAAAATGCAAGTACAAATGTTCCACTATTTGAGGATATAGCACCAAAAAAATTGGAAAAGGAGTCAGACAAGGTGACACAATATTCCCCAAACTCTTCAATGCCATATTGCAGAACGTCTTTCAAACATGAACTGGGAAAACAAGAGGATAAAGATTAATGGAGATTAACTAACTCACCTTCGTTTTGCTGATGACATAGTAATTTCTGCAACTACGACTTCAGAGGTGCAGAGTGTGATCCATTAACTTGCTGATAAGAGTAAAAATGAACTTTCTCGGAGAAAGCAAAATTCATGTGCAATGCTTTCATTAGAAATGAAGATTTCGTGATTGATGAGGAAAATTTGGAGGTAACTGATACATACATTTACCTTGGGCAGCATATCAAGCGAGAATCATACTGATGAATAAATTAATTGGCATATAAAACTTGGCTGGAGAGCTTTTGGAAAAACAGTACAGTTTTCAAGAATAATATACCATTATGTCTTAAAAGAAAAGTGCTAAATCAATGCATTCTTCCAGTTCTTGTACAGGGGGATTCAGAACTCTCCGAACTCTGAATTCAAATATTTCTACCACAAATATAGTGATGTACAACTATTTTTACATAATGTTTTATTGACACTCATACTTTCAGTTAATGAAAACCACTTTACAATAGAAGCTGGATTTGCCCACCATTCTGTTGAAGACATGACGACACATGTTGGCGGACAATCTTTTCAGCTTGGCTGGTATGTCATTAACGGCTGTAATGATGTTGTTCCGCAGGTCCTGTATCGTCTTAGGGTTGTTGTGGTAAACTGTGTCTTTCAGACAGCCCCATAAATAATAGTCTGGAGGACTCAAGTCAGGTGAACGAGGCGGCCAAAATTTTTTCGAGATTAATAGATCGTGGAAGAACTCACGGAGCATCTCCATGGCGTCATTTGATGTGTGGCACGTTGCTCCATCTTGTTGAAACAAACAGTGACGTTCGTGTTCTTCCAGCATCGCTACAAATTGTTGGATGGTATCTGTATACACAGCCGAATATACAGTTGTGTAAAGAAAAAATGGCCCTTAAAATTCGCCACCTAGACATGGCGTACCACACTCCAACTTTCCGCTACTGAAGTCCAACCTCATGCAATGTGTGTGGATTCTCCGCAGCCCGTATGCGAGTGTTTTGGCTATTGTCATATACATTCAAGTGAAACCATGCCTCGTCACTGAAAAAAGTGTTAAGCTGGTTAGTCGCATTTTTGCGCGTGAAACTCTGAAACCATTGGCAGTAGGCAATGCGCTTTTCGGAGTCCGAAGTACGTAGCTCTTGCACTATTCGAATTCTGTACTGCCGTAGTTTTAGGCGTTTAGTAGCCCTCTGGCAGGCTAAATACGATAGCCCTAACTCTAGAGACAGCCGCCGAAGTGACTTCCGGGGAAAGCGCTGCAGGGAAACGTAATATTTTTCTAGAAACGTGGTCATCACTTCGGCCGGCCGGCCGGTTTTAGGCTTATTCTGAACACAGCTTGTCTGGCGAAACCGGTTCACAAGGTCATACACAGTTGTTTTCCCTGGCGAAAAAACATCAAGAAACTTCCTTTAAAAGAGCTGGATAAACGTTAGTAAGACTTTTTGGCTTATCCTGAACACTGCTTGTCTCGCAAAACTGGTTCACAAGGTCATACACAGTTGTTTTCCCTGGTATAGGAGCATCAGGAAACACCCTTTGAAAGGGCTGGATGCAACGTTGGTAAGAGTTTTAGGCTTATCCTGAACACTGCCTGTCTCGCGAAACTGGTTCACAAGGTCATACACAGTTGTTTTCCCTGGCGAAAAAACATCAAGAAACTTCCTTTAAAAGAGCTGGATAAACGTTAGTAAGACTTTTTGGCTTATCCTGAACACTGCTTGTCTCGCAAAACTGGTTCACAAGGTCATACACAGTTGTTTTCCCTGGTATAGGAGCATCAGGAAACACCCTTTGAAAGGGCTGGATGCAACGTTGGTAAGAGTTTTAGGCTTATCCTGAACACTGCCTGTCTCGCGAAACTGGTTCACAAGGTCATACACAGTTGTTTTCCCTGGCGAAAAAACATCAAGAAACTTCCTTTAAAAGAGCTGGATAAACGTTAGTAAGACTTTTGGCTTATCCTGAACACTGCTTGTCTCGCAAAACTGGTTCACAAGGTCATACACAGTTGTTTTCCCTGGTATAGGAGCATCAGGAAACACCCTTTGAAAGGGCTGGATGCAACGTTGGTAAGAGTTTTAGGCTTATCCTGAACACTGCCTGTCTCGCGAAACTGGTTCACAAGGTCATACACAGTTGTTTTCCCTGGCGAAAAAACATCAAGAAACTTCCTTTAAAAGAGCTGGATAAACGTTAGTAAGACTTTTTGGCTTATCCTGAACACTGCTTGTCTCGCAAAACTGGTTCACAAGGTCATACACAGTTGTTTTCCCTGGTATAGGAGCATCAGGAAACACCCTTTGAAAGGGCTGGATGCAACGTTGGTAAGAGTTTTAGGCTTATCCTGAACACTGCCTGTCTCGCGAAACTGGTTCACAAGGTCATACACAGTTGTTTTCCCTGGCGAAAAAACATCAAGAAACTTCCTTTAAAAGAGCTGGATAAACGTTAGTAAGACTTTTTGGCTTATCCTGAACACTGCTTGTCTCGCAAAACTGGTTCACAAGGTCATACACAGTTGTTTTCCCTGGTATAGGAGCATCAGGAAACACCCTTTGAAAGGGCTGGATGCAACGTTGGTAAGAGTTTTAGGCTTATCCTGAACACTGCCTGTCTCGCGAAACTGGTTCACAAGGTCATACACAGTTGTTTTCCCTGGTATAGGAGCATCAGGAAACTTTCTTTGAAAGAGCTGGATCAACGTTGGTAAGATTTTTCCGGGAGATAAACTTTTAACAAAGCGACTCTTTGCTATTGCGTGAAACTCACGGCTGACTGAACGTTACTTCTTGCCAGCGCCCGCGCAAGCGTAGAGACACGTGGTACTATACCGTGGCGCAGCTCGTTTCCCAAGGTCACACACAACAGCCACAAGCAGCAATACTCGGATATCTTTCATGGTTTTACAACAAATACGTTTTAAAAATACAGTTCAGGGACTTTTGAATCACCCGGTATAAGGAGCAGAGACATGGACCTCAATCAAAAACGACATATAAAGACCATATACATTTGAAAGAATCATGAAGAGATTCATGCCTTGTGTAACCAGGAAAGATAAGTAGAGGAACTTGTTGATCAGGAAAATGACAAGAATGGAAGACATAATAATAAGAGAAAATCCCAGAAATGCCAATCGGCTGGACATATTGCTAGAATAACAGACCACCGATGGACAAATGAAATTTTAGACTGGATAGCAAGGAACAGAAAAAAAACAGAAGACCACGTGCGTATGGGTATATGAAATTCGAAAGCATGTCGGAGTGACATGGAGGAGACTGGCTCAAGACAGACCGTTGCGGAAGAAACGACACCTTCATCCAGCATCGGTTTGATAATGATTGATAATGATGACAAATCAGCGGCGGCATGAAATCGTGACACGTAAAGTTCAGAAAATTAAATCGCGGTATGATACGCACTGGCGATGTTCATCACGAACCGCAATTTCCTACAGAGAAGTTGGGATTCACGAGATCAGATCAGATGTAAAGGATGTTTGGAAGGGAGTTTCTGACCTGAGGTCTTAAACAACCCTTAGAAGTAGGAAGCTAGGAGATTTGGGCTACATTTCCCGACAGAAAAGTCACACTGAAAAGAGGTAGAAGGGGAAGAAAGACGCCCTTATTTATAACAGGGGAACCAGTACCAGGGGTCCGATGGCTTAACGTTCACCTACGACGCACGGCGGATATTTATTAGTTCGAGCGTTCGTACTTGCCTGGGATCGAACCTGAGCCCTTTTTTTTTTGAAGCAGTCACGAACTTTTAACACCAGGTGATAAGCAGCCCGCGAGTCACGAGATGACTCAGTAGCCCAAAGAAATAGGGATAAATTAATCTTATTATGATAAAAATAAATAACTGTGAATTTCAGGTACTTTTGTGTTACTTTAAACTGAATAAAAAGCGAAAAGTTCGAGTTTGTTCAGCATTATTGAAGTCCCTTATTTAGACCTGTTAGTTCCGTATTCAGATTCGGGAGTGTGGAATGCTCCGTGTTCAGACCTGCGTCACCCATGAACGTGTACGACACTGATCTTCTCTCAGTATGTGATCGTCTGCAAGAGCAATAATGTATGCATAATGTAATGTGCAATAATATATGCATCGTAGTTTTCCTCGAAATGCTCGTAAGTAAGTAAACATGTTTCTAACTTTTTGCAGACCTCTACCTTCGTAATGTGTTACGTTTTCCTCTTTTTAATGTATTTTTGGCAATTTTTCAATTGAACGACCTTTCGTGATGATTGCGATGCGGATTTAAAAAAAAAAAAAAAAAAATTCAGGTGGCGTATTATCCATATGGGCGTAATGAAAATACAAATTTGTTTATGACGGAGATCGAACCAGCGCCCCCACACTCCGGAGTAAGTTGCTCTCGCAACTAAGCTACACGGACTTCCGGAATGAATCGATGTAGATTCGTCGTCTTGACACGTGCTTTACCTCTGTAGTACGTCACAGCGTGCAATCCGCAGAACCTAAATTTATAACTGTTTTAATAGATAATCCGCGGATAATACGACGAAAATTATGCTAATTAAATGTACATAAGAAAACAGAAACTCAGAAGGAAGGATGATTATAGGTATACGCCCCAAGGTTAGTCGAATTTCGATTTATGCAGTACACACAGCTCAGAAGGTCGGAATCATTTTTAGCAGGTCTTTTGTGAGAAAAGATCGTGCTTATGTTATCGGTTTGTCTGTCCGTCACCCTGTAGACGCCATATCTCTGCACCTATTAGTCTGATTTGAAAAAATATTTTTTAATTGGGAAGCCTGAAATGTGCAAATGATGATCCTTTACTTCTGTTTTTTTTTACGATGTACAATTTCGCCGCTAGAGGGCGTAAACGCAAATGCTATCGAATTCGAAATACATTTTATTCCATATATTTGCTTCTATACATACAATTGAAAAAAAAATATTGTATTTTTCGATTCCATTTATGTCGACGAGTATTTTAGGTATAGCCACTTTTTCAAGTTACTCATAGATTTTCCGCTAGGGGGCGTAAAAGTAAAGTGCGTTTTCCCCGGTATCTCTATTTCTAAAGCTCCGATTTGAAAACTTTTTTTTTCAAAGGATACAGGTCCTGATGAGAAATATTTTGCTTATAATTTCTAATTTTTTGGTAGAGAATGGTTTGGCCACTAGAGGGCGCAAGTGTTAATTTCTGCTTCTGATGTATTTGCAACAAAATCTGAGCTTCTAAAATCTCGATTGAAAATATTATTTCGTGAACCGATACCACTCACCTTCCATAATCTTTTTCGGAAAATTTTATTCTCAAAATATTGCATGGTTTCTCCGGCAGGGGGCGTAAATGTATATCTTATTTTTGTCAATTCTCTACTTCTAACGGTCCGATTTTAAAAATTCCTTCTTTATTGGATAGACTTTCCGGTGCGACATGTTTTTCACACAATTTCAAAATTTTGGAGTAATTCATAGACTTTCCGATAGGGAGTGTATAGGTAAATTGCGTTTCCCCCAATACCACGGCTTTTAAAACTCCGATTTGAAAAATTACTTCTGTATCGGATACAGCTCCTCATGAAAAATCCTTTGCATATAATTACTAATTTTTGGCAAAAATTAGTTTGGTCACCAGGGGGCATAAGTCCAAATTTCCGCTTCTGGTGAATTTGCAGCAAAATCTGAGCTACTGAAAACTCGACTTAACATTTTCTTATTTTCGTGGAGCAATACCACTCACATCGAGAAACCTTTTAAGAATACTTTTCTCCTAAAATAATGCATGGTCATCCCGCCAGGGGGTGTAGATGCATATCTTATATTTGCCGATATCTGTGCTACTAAGAGTCCAATTTCAAAAAAAATGCTTTGTTGGAGAACGTTTCTGCTGCGAAATCTTTCCCATATAATTTCAAATTTGTCTTCTTTCTTCGGTGAGATACTACCGTTTTCCATACCAGTTCCATTGACTCTAATTCGCGTCAGAACGGATTCAAAAGACGTGCTCATTACACCGGAAAATTCGGTGTCATCTTTTTTTTTTTTTTTTTTTCGACTTGGGGTTTATCGACCACCGTGAGAAATTTGATGGAATATAAGCCGTTGCCCGTCCCTGATTTAGGGCTACTGATTCCAAGGAATAGAGAGAGGTTTCGCCTTCCCATAAGACAAACGCAACATCCATACCTCACCGAGATTCGAACCTGGCCTCCATGTACGATGAATGGCCAGAATTCAGCGCTTAGATCACTGCTCAACCAGAACTGCATGCCATAATTTATTTCAAAGAGAAGATAAAATTTATGAACTGAAAATGAATAGCGCACTGAAGATTCTCAGCCGGGCCCATGAATCTAGAATCCTAGTCGCTATCTATATGACTTGTCGACACCCATTGCTGTTTTGTGTGACAAATTACAGCATCCTTTTCCTTCCATAATTTTAATGGTAAAATTTACTCTCTCCCTCTCTTTTTCTTTCGCTCTCTCTACTCATCTACTTTATTGTGAATTAAGGCTTAATATGTCTCATGTGCATAATGAACCATTCTTAATTTGCTCAAGTGACCATTGCATTTTCGATTCAAAACACGAGAAAGTATCTAGAATTAGTCAACAAAACTATTCGGAACTTCTCATGCACTTTTTTTAAAAGCCTACAATCACTTGGGATGCGAAGATTTGCGTTACATTTTTTTTTTCGCGTTTGTGTTCAAAGCTCTTTCTATAAAAGTGCCTCGCTTTCAAAACAAAGACCTTAATTTGCGAAAGCGTGCTGACTTTACGAACAATGTACCGCCGAGCTTTCTCTCTCTTTTGATCGCATTCTTCATTTTAGTCCCCCCCCTTTCAAAAAGCGGCCCACTCCGCATGAACGATGTGGTGGAGCTGAAAATTAACAATTCGTTCATGCGTGTGTGGACCACGCACGTTTTCTGGCATTCTCCGGCTCCTAAGCTCTGCAGCGCCTTCCCTTTCTTCTGCTTCAGCCTTCACCCCCCCCCCCCTTTCCTTCTAATTCTAATCTCTCACTGGAAACATCACTGCCCCCATTCCCTGATTTGGATGGGGGGGGGGATGTTAAAACTTGACAGAGTGCCAGAAGAGGCAAAATGCACAAGTTTCTTGCGAGTATGTATGTGTGTGTGTGCGTGCAAGCTGTGCTAGCCATTAAAGTTTTATTGGTCGACACACTCTGCATAACGATTAAAGCATAACTCGGGACGTGGTGTACTGAGCAGTTGGATGTGATAAATTATGGTATAAAGAAGCAGACGAAAAGAAGGGGTGAGGGATGTTATGAGATCAGAAAGGCTGGTGAGCCAACACGGGAAGACAGCTTGGACGCTACATGTCTTCCCACTTATTTGCACTTCTTTGCTGTATCCAGAGTCAACGAAATAGTGTCCTCCTCAGCTGCATCGATGGAGCGATCTTTCACGCGTTAGAGTGACTTAGCATTAAAAGAACTGAAGAATTATCTACTTCAATAGGCACTTTTAAGGAAACAGACATTTTTTTTTTTTTTTATGGAACGGGTAAATGGTGTTTTTTTTTTTAAACTTGACTAAATGGCCGCTATTCATTTCTTTTTTAACTTATGTTCGCTAACCGAAGTGCATTGCTTTCAGCTTCAACATAAGGAGAACACAAATTTCATGTAAGATGTAGGAAGCCGAATAAAAATGTCATTGTCAACACCGTGAAATAAAAGCGACAGGGAAGCTTATTGACAGTTTTTGTCGGCCAATGCAAAGAAATCTTGAATGTAACCTAATAGTTTTTTTCGACAATTTCACTTGCAGGATGATAAGGTATTAACATTTTATCGCCCATTGGGTAAAGTCATTGAGAAAATCGTTTTCAGCGATTTTATACAGCAAGCAAAACACAAAAATGTTCTTGTTTCTGTTTCATTTTATTTATTGTTTGAGGGTTTAACGACCACCGTGAGCAACTCAATAGATAATAAGCAGTCGTCCGTCTCTAGGGCCACTGGTTCCAGGGAAGGGAGAGAGCCAGAGCCATAAGACAAACACAACATCCATGCCTCAACCATCTCAGAGGAATGGTGAGAAACTAACACTTAGACAGCTGCGCCAAAGGAGCGCCAATTTTCTCTTGTCCTGACAAAGAAACGGTAATGAATTTCCTTTATCTTTCTTATGCATTTGGCGGATAAACGACACCGTGAGCAACTCAATGGATAATAAGCAGTCGTCCGTCTCTAGGGCCGCTGGTTCCAGGGAAGGGAGATGGCCAGTGCAGTAAGACAAATACCATATTCATGCCTTACAGTGATTCGAACGCGGATCCATCTCGGAAGAATAGGCACAAGCCAGCGCTTGTACCACTCGGCCACCGGGGTGTAATAATCAATCGAAATATTGCAGCCTACCCCTAAAACTAGTATTTCTGAGAAACATTTTTCCGAACTCTCAACTTTGTTTCAGTATGAACAAAATACACAAGTCACATTATTGTGACCACCTCCTACTTTTGACATCAACAGCGCGTAGCCAATAAAAGAAGGCACGTGTCGTGAGCTGGCTTGTAAGGTATATAAGGTGTGCTGTAGGCATTCTGAAAACATAACACTCGTTGCTCTCTAGGATAAAAGTTTGTGAACTGTTCGCGTGCTGCTGTGATTATAGTGTATCGTGATTGGAGAAACGGCCTCATTGAGAATAAGCTACGTGGAAACTGCGGAGCACCATGTGCGATTGATGTGAGAAGCGAACGTCGGTTGTGAAGGTGCTTGAGGACCAACCCACACGCTACAGTGGAGCAACTCACTAGCCGAATGTACCACGGGGCTACCGGAATTGTGTGTCTAAAACAACAGTTTAGCGAACACTGCGGAGTATGGTGCTCCGATGCAAACGGATGCTCACTGCACCTATACTAACAAAGGTGCATCGGAAGAAAATGCTTACACACTATCTACCAACAAGTAATTGGACAGCCCTGCAATCGACGAAATCTGCGGTCCTGATACACGTCACGGCCGCCGCCGCCGTTAAATATCGTGTGGGAAACAACAACGCAGCCAGTCGCATACAAGATGCCACGCAGTTCGAAGCTCTCTGATTTCAAGAGAAGTGCAATCGTCGGGTATCACAGAAATGACCGATCCATACGTGACATATCCAGCGAGTTGAAGTACCCAAAATCGACAGTGGCCTACGTTATTGGCAAGTGGAAGATGAGAGGTGACTGTTGGAATGTGCCCCGACTCGGCAGACCCACAAAACTGGGAGTTAGAGACAGACGGGTGCTGGCCAGAGAAATTTGGAAGAATCGCACCAAATCGATGGGCCACATCCGCGAGGAGTTTCAACAGGCATCCGGGAGTGTTATTTCGATGAATACCATCCGTAAGGAAGCCCATCTGCTCGGTTATCATGGATGTGCTGCCTTTGATCACCAAGTCCAATAGCGCTGCTCGGCTAACGTGGTGCAAAGAACGTCGACAGTGGACCGTTGAACAGTGGAAACAGGTTCTCTGGAGCGACGAATCAAGGTTCACCCTCTACCGTTCGGATGGCAGGGTCTGAGTTTGGCGTCTGCCTGGAGAACGCCTCCTGCCGGAAAGTATTGTGCCATCTGTGAAGTTCGGCGGCAATGGAATTATGCTATGGGGGTGTTTCTCTTGGTATGGCACGGGACCCTTGGTGGCAATTCTTGGTAGACTCAACGCCGAGACCTACTGCACCATTTTGGATGACCATGCGCTTCCTACGTTGTGGCAGTTTTACGGAGTGGACCCATGTTACTTTCAGGATGACAATGCCATCTGTCATGTTGCGAGGTCCACCATGGCTTGGTATGGTGACAATGGGGTTAATCGAATGGACTGGCCTGCGCATAGCCCGGACCTTAACCCTATCGAGCACCTCTGGAACGAGTTGGAGCGTCGATTTAAGGGGTGCCCCCACCGTCCGAAATCGGTGAAGGAACTGACCTGTCTTCTCCAAGCCGAGTGGAAGAAAATACCGCTAGCCGTCGTACAACGCCTGGTTGAGAGTATGCCCCGAAGGGCCGCAGCTGTAATCGCCGCTCGTGGAGGCTCCACCAACTATTGAAGGTGAATAAACTTAGTTTTCCTTTGCTATCACAGGTGTCCAATTACTTGTTGGTAGATAATGTATTTGCACGGCAGTATCGGAATTGGACCTTAGCTGATCGACAAAGGATTGCCTTCTCCGATGAGTCACATTTTCTGCTTCATTGGACGGATGGATGTTGGCGTATAAGGCGAGAAACATTGGAGAACAAACACTCTTCAACCATTGCTAGAAGAACATAATCTGGTGGGGGTGGCGTTATGGTCTGGAGAATGTTTTCGTGGCATTCCCTGGGTCCAACCATACTTGTGGATGACACTATGGGCCAAATTCGTTATGAATCCATGCTTGCAGACCACGCACACCCATACATGCGGATTGTCTTCCCTGGGGCGGATGAGACATTCCAGCACGGCAATGCGACGTGTCGCACAGCTAGAAATGTCCAAGAGTTGTTGAAAGAGCACGATGAAGACTGGCTATGGTTGTCAAAGGGTCAAAGGAGCAGCCAAAATTGATGGGATACGTAACTATCGGGAGTCATTTATTTCACGTGGTAGAATTATTAAACAAAATATACACACAGTCACAAAATGAGTACTATATTGGAGTCAAAAGACACTCTGTATTCTGCGAGAGACTTCAATAAAGATTGTATTTCAAGAATAGCCTTGCCCTGTGGCGGCAACAGCGTGCAGCCATAACTCATTTGCTTAAAACTGTTAGGTGGTCATAATAAAGTAGCCACTCAGTGTATAAATGCATTGAATTCACTGTACACGTTTACCTATTGCTGTTGTTTATGATCCATGTAAAAGAATTAAACATACTGCTTAAATTAAGTATTCCAAGTCGAGAAAACATTCGGAAGTGTCCTATCAAAGTATTGCAAATTTGGTTTTATTGCTGTAAAGTAATTATAAGGCTGAGAAAAGTAGGGATACTTGCGGTATGCAATTGCATTAAGAAAATCCTGGATATCTGTCGTTAACAATTAATTCGACGCCTCTGTTTCAACAAAAAAGTTTAAATATTATAATGTATTGGAAGTAAAGTTTCTCATTGGTGATAAGTAAAACAAAAGAAATAGGAACATGTATACAAAAACAACTATCTTAAGGCTTTGGTTGTTTTCAATTGCTTTCCTCACTAGCTCACAGTTGAATTTCCTTACGTCTTCAGTGATACTTTTTCGTGTTGTCTTGCATAGCTCTATATATTCCACTTTGGAAGTCACATCTACTTTAGTTGTCCTCATCTCTCTTCTTTTTTGCATCAACATTTTGGTTTTCCTGATAATTTGTTCACATGCAACTTGTTCTGGGTCTAAGAACAAGTTGCATGTGAACAAATTATCAGGAAAAACCAAAATGTTGATGCAAAAAAGAAGAGAGATGAGGACAACTAAAGTAGATGTGACTTCCAAAGTGGAATATATAGAGCTATGCAAGACAACACGAAAAAGTATCACTGAAGACGTAAGGAAATTCAACTGTGAGCTAGTGAGGAAAGCAATTGAAAACAACCAAAGCCTTAAGATAGCAAAGGGACATCTCAGTAAGGGAAGAAAACAGATTATGGCTCTGAGAAAAGAAGATGGTTCTATAACAAGAAATAGAGGCGAAATTTTGACAAGAGTGAATGATTTCTACTCCAAATTATATGAAAGGGATGATACATGTACTCCAGACATCATGAAAGGTACCAGAGTTCTTCCAGTCCTCCCAGCAGAAGTTGCTCATGCAATCAAGAACATGAAGCGAGGGAAAGCTCCAGGAAAAGATGGAATTACTATAGACATCATACAAGAAGCAAGTGGAGAAATTGAAACAGTACTCGCCCAAATTTTCACTCGATGCCTTAATGAAGGGAAGATTCCTGAGGATTGGAACAATGCTACAATGATCCTGCTACATAAAAAAGGTGACATTGAGGATCTCAGGAACTACAGACCTATCAGCCTCCTATCAGTGGTTTATAAAATCTTCACTAAAGTTCTTTCACACCGCTTGAAGGTAACACTGGACATGGCTCAACCGAGAGAACAAGCTGGATTCAGGAGTGGCTACAGCACAATAGATCATATCCACGTACTGAGAGAACTGATTGAAAGAGCGAGGGAATATGAACTTCCATTGTGCATGGCTTTTATCGATTATGAAAAAGCCTTTGATTCGGTGAAACCATCAGCAGTTACCACGGCTCTGAAATCCTGCGGTATTGAAGATGCATACATTAATATTATTAATAACATCTATGAAAATGCAAGTGCAAAGATTCGGCTGTTTGAAAATACAACACACATAAAAATTGGAAAGGGAGTGAGACAAGGTGACACCATATCTCCGAAGCTCTTTAATGCCACATTGGAAAATGTCTTTCAATCACTGAACTGGGAAAACAAAGGGATAAAGATTAATGGAGATTATCTAACCCACCTTCGTTTTGCTGATGACGTAGTCATTTTTGCAACTACCCCATCAGAGCTGCAGAGTATGATCCAGGAACTTGCTGACAAGAGTAAAGAAGTGGGATTAAAAATGAACTTTCAGAAGACAAAAGTGATGTTCAATGCTTTTACAAGAAATGAAGATTTATCGATTGATGGAGAAAAACTGGAGATAACAGATACGTATGTTTATCTTGGACAGCAGATATCAAGTGAGGGTCACATTGATGAAGAAATTAATCGGCGTACAAAACTTGCCTGGAGAGCTTTTGGAAGAAACAGCATAATTTTCAAGAGCAATATGCCATTATGTCTTAAAAGAAAAGTGTTTGATCAATGCATCCTTCCAGTGCTTACGTATGGTGCAGAGACGTGGACCTTAACTAAAAGAGACATACAAAAGCTGCAGACAACTCAAAGAAGCATGGAGAGGTGCATGCTTGGTATAACCAGGAGAGATAAGAAGAGGAACTCGTGGATCCGAAAAATGACGAGAGTGGAAGACATCATGATCAGAGTTAAATCCCTGAAATGGCAATGGGCTGGACATACTGCCAGAAGGACAGACCATAGATGGACAGCCGAAATTTTAGATTGGATTCCAAGGGACAGGAAAAGACCCAGAAAAAGACCACATGGGAGATGGGTGGATGAAATTCGTAAATATGCGGGAGTGACATGGAGGAGACTGGCACAAGACAGACCGTTGTGGAGGAAACTTGGGGAGACCTTCGTCCAGCAGTGGATTGATAATGGTTGACAATGATGATGATGATGATACAAAAACAAACTTTTAAATGAAAATTCTATGAAGTTATAGAATGAAATCTGCGAAAAATGAAGTTTATACCTGAAATCTGTGTTTGGTTATAATTCCTGAACATGCTCTCAATGCGTGCTGTGGAATCATGAAATTCAGAGGACACTTACAGTAGTACATGTCGAAGTCGCGTGTAACTATAAAAGCCCAGCAATGGTTCTCATGCTGACACGCCACAATGGAGTCTAGCAAAAAGGCAATACGTATGTTACTCACGTCTCTTGTGCACAGGACTATCTGAAAAGCAGCTTCAGAGTAAGAATTAAGAATCTGGAGCTGCTGTAAATCATGCAGCAACAAATTCAAAAACAAAGGCATCAGAGAACAACCAACAATCGCATTTCCAAAATTACTGCGAATTGGGAACTCAAATGGAACTAACTTACCATAGCAAAGAAACGGAACAAAGAGGATATTTACCAAATAAGGTTCCGCTGTTTAACAACGGGCTTATCGAGAACATCTTAAGTCACAAAACGAACTTGCAAAAAAGTTGAAGGCGGAAATGTTTTGTAGTATGCTAATTTTCAACACGTCAAGTCTGAGTTTTACAAATTAATGAGTTACATTGCAATGGTTTCAGTATTTATTGTTCTTTATGATCTGTGAAAAATCTGTATCAATCAAAAGCCACTGTTGTCAGAGAGAAATCAAGTCGTTAGCTTTCAGATATTTTTATTCTTGGTTGGAATCCTTGGGGAGGTTGTTATGTGCCTCCCTTTTCTCGACAATACAACTGGCTTTTTGACTTCCCTTATGAGTAAAAATACCATAAAGATTTGGTTTCATAGTTTAATTTCATAACATTTTAAATTATACTTTTTGTAAAAATGATAATGTATGAAATAAATTATCCTTGTAGAACTAAAAATAACTTAAAAATTACTGTATATATTTTTTAAACTTTCAGGTCCAATTCCCCTAGTAATTATTTTAGGTAGTAGATGATAGGTTTGTGAAGTTCACGATCAAGAGTTTAAGAACCAATCGTCCGACATGGGTCCGGGTTAGAATCCCGGTTAGGCATAGATATTGTGTTGACTTACGGGACTAACTCTCTTTCTCTTCTCTGGGGCCAGTGACCCTAAATGAGGGACGAAAGACTACTTCTAGCCCATCGAGTTGCTCACGGCGGTCGTTAAATCACTAAATCAAAAGACATTGCATGAAAACTAGGAAATAGAAGATCAGGTTTTATTTGGGAGAGGAGTGGGTTATTATCTCTGTGAGCAACTCATAGGGGCATAAGTAGTATTTTTTTCTTCTTCTTTGATTGGAGCTTTAACGACCACCGTGAGCAACTCAATAGGCTATAAGCAGTCGCCCGTCCCTAATTTAGGGCCACTGACTCCAGGGAAGGGAGAGACCCAGTGCCGTAAGAAAAAACACAACATCCATGCCTCACCGGGATTCGTACCCGGACCCATCTCGGATGAATGATCATAAGCTTCACTTCGACCACTGCGGCCCCGCCGCGGCGGCAGTAGTTTTCCGTCCTTATTTTAGGACCAATGCTTCCAGGGAAGTGACAAAGCATACCATATTGTACAAACACAATACACCTATGCCACATGCAGAACTAAAACCAAGCATCGCAGTGAAATTATTCACCTGGATCAAGAGCAATATTATCGCATTATCTTTAGTGGTATCGTATGAAAACTGCTACATCAGTGGTGCATGATTTTCAAAGATGTAGTTCCAAACTCAAAAGCACAATGGCATCCGAAATGTGACATTAACAGATTAGGAGAACCAGAGATTTCGTGGATTATATCGGACTTTTCACTTTTTATCGCTATTACGATTATCCATCCACAAAGAAAATCACTTCAAACCTAAGAACAATGTAAGCAATTCAAATGCCAAAGTAAATACTTACAGAAAAATGTATTGCGTTTAATTTTAGCCACTGTTCCTCTAACAAACTTGCATGAGAGCGGAAAATTTGTGGATTGCAGACGGTAAAAAGGAATCAAATAAGAGGAGCTTCTGTATTTAAAAAAAATGTAGCACATTCGAGACAGAAAGGAAAATTGATTGCCCGACGATTTTTCATTTCCTTTTAAAAGCTTGCTAATTACGGCTTGCGAACTTTAATGCGTCATTTCGGTGGCGGCTTTTACATTGCGTATGAGTACAACAATCGAATTTCAGCTGTCTTGGTCGTAAAGTTCCCAGGCAATAACTCTAACATTACCATTTCATTTCACGGGGATTAATGCACGCACTTAATCGAATAAGTAACATAAAACGCTGCACAGAGAAATAAAAAACAAGCTTGCAGTTTTATGAGATTTTTGAGAACTTAAGCTGTAATCGTGCTAAAGCTTCATCTCTGGAGTTTCCGATATAGTGGATCATTTTATGCCTGTTGAGCAACATGTTAAAAGCTTTGGCTAATATTTTATTCGGGTAAGTTTTATGTTAATGTCCCAGGTGGTCAGGGTGAGTAAGGAATTCTATTCAAAATCGGACTGACGATATCCTTTTTCGTTCGACCATAACGGTTGCCCAAACTTAAGCAACAGCTTCATATTATTTATATTGGAATTTAAAGAATCTTGGCGCTACTAAGACCTCAAGTTATTGTTCATTGGAAAATGAATAAAGAGTAAAAATCCTGCCCTGGTGGCGCAGTGGTCTAATCTCTTGCTTTTGACAATTCGTCCGCGACAGTTTCGGGTTCGAATCGCGGTACTGCATGGATGTTGGGTTTGTCTTACACACACACCGCTTTATCCCTTACCATGGAGCCATTGACCCTAAATTAGGAAAGGCCAACTGCTTATAGCGCACCGAGGTGCTAACGGTGGTAGCTGAACACCCAAATGAGTAAAGCGTTCACAAAGGTAATCAGAAGTAACTACAGTACATGTTTTTCATTAAATAATTCCTATTTTCCAACCGGAAAGGTAAACCTTTCTTCTCAGTTTGAAACACATTAGTATCGGCGTGGGCAGCTCTGTCGCGAATCGCCCCAAGTGGCGAACTGGCTATAAAAGTGTGCCCAAATTGAGTGTGGCAGCTCTCACAATATAATGAACTCTTCCTCTGACGGCGTGTGTTGGTTGTTACTTGATATTTGATATGATATCATTAAAAGCATACCACTTTCTGAAAGATTCGTTAACGCCACAATGGCATCCAATGCAACCTCCCACTCCGTTTCTCTACACTTCCGTTCATTTCTGCCTTCAGTTTGAGTCCAGACCCGACCTTCATCGTGTAGCGTCTGATACCACACATTGTTTAAGCATGCGTTTGCGTCTGATTCGTGTGAACGATTTACACATTTTTCTCTGCTTTACAGAAAAACTCTTTGTTTAATGTTTTCCAATGTCCCACCGAGAGATAGGTGACTGGGTGATTTGTGGGCGGAACTTAGTGGAGAAATTGGAGGCGAAACTAAGACGTGTGTTGAGCTGACATATTCAGATAACTTCTCAGACAAAATAATTGTCAAGTTCGTATTAAATTGTCTTACAAGTTCAATTTGAACAATTTTCATCATTTGCGTCTGAGGCAGTTGTAACTGGGTAGTTAAAGCGTACATGTTTTGGGATCCAAAAATTATGATCAAAGCGTCTTTATGCAAATCAAACCAACAGCATATAAACGACGGTGCGTGTGAAATTCATGAAACGCTATAAACAACGCTCGAGACTTAGCTCTCTTAATGAAATGTTATTCTTGTTCTTCAAATGGGAAAGGTAGCGGACTTAAGCAAGTTTGACAAAGGCAAAATTGAAATGGCCAGACCATTTTGTCAGAGCATATCCGAGAAGCCAAGGCTTGTCGGGTGCTCACTGTCAACCGTAGTTAGTACTTTCAAAAAGCGGTGCAAGGTGTGGGCCAACCTCGGCTAATCGATGCTAGAGGTAAGCGAATGCTATCTCGTATGGTACCAGCCAACAGAAGAGGAACTGTGCGGCATCACGCCAGTAATGTGAATGCGTTGACGACAGTTATGTGTCACAATACACACTCTGCTGAAAACAGGGCTGCGTATCAATAGGCCGCTCCGAATGCTCATGCTAATATCGGCTCACCGACGACAGTCGGAGTACAGTGGATACAAGACCATCAAACCTGAACCTTGAATGATTGGAAGAAGAACATCGTGTCCGATGAATCTAGTTTTCTGTTTGACCACACGGCCGAGAAACTGTTCGTCGTTTTTATGGGGAAGTGTTGGCATCAGGATGCACCGAGAGACGAAAACAAACCAATTAGAAATGTTATGTTGGGAAATTCAGGGTCCAATCAGACATGTTCTGGAAACTAAGACGTCTAACACCTTCCTGAACATCATTCCAGACAAGGTACGTCATTTCATGGCAACGGTATTCCGCTCTGGTACTTCGTATTGCATTCTTTCCGCAGGATATTGCGCCATGCCACACTGCACTGAGTGTTAGAGAATGGTTTGCGGAATCTGACTAAGGCTTTCAGGTACTGCCCTGACCTCCGAGTTCGGCCGACATCAATCTAATCGAGCATCTGTGGTTTCTATTGGAACAGAAAATCTGATCTGTGCCGGCTCTTCACGTTACTTACAAGAGTTAAGGGATCTGATGCTAACGTGTTGGTACTAGAATGCAGGATATCTATTACACTCACGGACGATGAAAGTTACGCACCAAGAAAGAAGCATCGGATTAAACTGAAATTTTATGGACGTAATGACACAGATGAATGATACACATGATGGCAAAAACATAGCTGCTACAGATGGATCTGTAGCACGCAGTCAGGTCATTTTCAATAGCGCGTCGCTCCGCCTCGTGCGGTGATACATACTGTAATACGGTCCGGTATGGAGACGAAGGGATGTAAGGTCAGGTGATGCGTAACATCACAGCCTCTCCTTGACAAATGTCAACCCCGCCTTCTCGTGGTACATCCTGTTCCCACTAAAGGGACTCTGACGACCGCCAATAGCGGTATAACTATACCATCGGGATTAGAGGAAATGCTATACCACACTCACCAACCCGCTTGGCCAGCGTGGTGAGTTATGGCCAAACCCTCCAAAATGACTCCACAACTTAAATCTTGGCCCTCAGTCTCCGGCAGCTGGAATGTACCTGGCCAAGGCAGCGGCCAGTGCGACATGAAGGCAGAGGGTGCTAAGAATCCCCGGAGGACCGGACTAGGCTGCCATCTGATGCTGCCCTTGGCTACGTATAACGGACGCTCCCTATCTTCTGATTCAAGGCTTCTTGAATTGGAAGATGAACTACAAAGGATCAAGTGGGACATCGTCGGGCTAAGTGAGGTAAGGAGAAAAGGAGAAGATCTCATTGAACTGAAAAGTGGACATCTCTTCTACTATCGTGGGACAGATACTGGCAGAACTAGTGGTGTTGGATTTATAATAAACAAGAAACTGAAGAATAAAGTTGTAGAACTTGAAAGTTCTTCTGACAGAGCTGCACGACTCGTTATCCAACTCTCGAGAAGATACCAGGCTCAGATTATTCAAACTACGCACCCACCACAAGTCATGCTGAAGAAGAAATTGAAGAATTTTATGAGGAAATTCGTGATCTAAATAATAAAAGTAAGCAGCACTTGAAGATAATTATGGAAGATTTCAATGCAAAAATAGGGCAACGGCAACAGAATGAAACTTCAGTAGGTAAATTCGGTCACGGCAACAGAAACCAGCGTGGAAATACTCTCGTAGAGTTTGCAGAGGCAGAAGGGTTTTTCATCTTGAACTCCTTTTTCAAGAAAAAGCCACACAGGAAATGGACATGGAGACATCCAAATGGGACGACAAGTGAAATTGATTTTATTATGTGTAACAAAAAATTCGTCATAGAAGACTGCAGTGTGCTAAACAAGTTCAACACAGGCAGTGACCATCGATTGGTGAGATGTAAGATGCACCTCAACACTAAACTAGAACGTAGCAAGCTGATAAGACAAACAAAATGTATTGACATAACCAACCTTAAAAAACACCATAATACCTTCAAATTGGAACTGAAGAACAGATTCTCTGCTTTAGAAAGCCTAACATCGGAAGAAGTGGATATTTCTGAAGTTAACAGAAAAGTAACCAAAGCTCTTATGGAAACAGCAACAAAATTAGCTGGGTCTAAGAACAAATTGCATGTGAACAAATTATCAGGAAAAACCAAAATGTTGATGCAAAAAAGAAGACTGATGAGGACAACTAAAGAAGATGTGACTTCCAAAGTGGAATATATAGAGCTATGCAAGACAGTACGAAAATGTATCACTGAAGACGTAAGGAAATTCAACTGTGAACTAGTAAGGAAAGCAATTGAAAACAACCAAAGCCTAAAGATAGCAAAGGGACATCTCAGTAAGGGGAAAAAACAGATTATGGCGCTGAGAAAAGAAGATGGTTCTGTAACAAGAAATAGAGGCGAAATTTTGACAAGAGTGAAAGATTTCTACTCCAAATTATATGAAAGGGATGATACATGTACTCCAGACATCATGAAAGGTACCAGTACCAGAGTTCTTCCAGTCCTTCCAGCAGAAGTTGCACATGCAATCAAGAACATGAAGCGGGGGAAAGCTCCAGGAGAAGATGGAATTACTGTAGACATCGTACAAGAAGCAAGTGGAGAAATTGAAACAGTACTCGCCCAAATTTTCACTCGATGCCTTAATGAAGGGAAAATTCCTGAGGATTGGAACAACGCTACAATGATCTTGTTACATAAAAAAGTGACATTGAGGATCTCAGGAACTACAGACCTATCAGCCTCCTATCAGTGGTTTATAAAATCTTCACTAAAGTTCTTTCACGCCGCTTGAAGGTGACACTGGACATGGCTCAACCGAGGGAACAAGCTGGATTCAGGAATGGCTACAGCACAATAGATCATATCCACGTACTGAGAGAACTAATTGAAAGAGCGAGGGAATATGAACTTCCATTGTGCATGGCTTTTATCGATTATGAAAAAGCCTTTGATTCGGTGAAACCATCAGCAGTTGCAATGGCTCTGAAATCCTGCGGTATTGAAGATGCATACATTAATATTATTAATAACATCTATGAAAATGCAAGTGCAAAGATTCGGCTGTTTGAAAATACAACACACATAAAAATTGGAAAAGGAGTGAGACAAGGTGACACCATATCTCCGAAGCTCTTTAATGCCACAATGGAAAATGTCTTTCAATCACTGAACTGGGAAAACAAAGGGATAAAGATTAATGGAGATTATCTAACCCACCTTCGTTTTGCTGATGACATAGTCATTTTTGCAACTACCCCATCAGAGCTACAGAGTATGATCCAGGAACTTGCTGACAAGAGTAAAGAAGTGGGATTAAAAATGAACTTTCAGAAGACAAAAGTGATGTACAATGCTTTTACAAGAAATGAAGATTTATCGATTGATGGAGAAAAGCTGGAGATAACAGACACGTACGTTTATCTTGGACAGCAGATATCAAGTGAGGGTCACATTGGTGAAGAAATTAATCGGCGTACAAAACTTGCCTGGAGAGCTTTTGGAAGAAACAGCATAATTTTCAAGAGCAATATGCCATTATGTCTTAAAAGAAAAGTGTTTGATCAATGCATCCTTCCAGTGCTTACGTATGGTGCAGAGACGTGGACCTTAGCTAAAAGAGACATACAAAGGCTGCAGACAACTCAAAGCTGCATGGAGAGGTGCATGCTTGGTGTAACCAGGAGAGATAAGAAGAGGAACACGTGGATCCGAAAAATGACAAGAGTGGAAGACATCATGATCAGAGTTAAATCCCTGAAATGGCAATGGGCTGGTCATACTGTCAGAAGAACAGACCATCGATGGACAGCCGAAATTTTAGATTGGATTCCAAGGGACAGGAAAAGACCCAGAAGAAGACCACATGGAAGATGGGTGGATGAAATTCGAAAGTATGCGGGAGTGACATGGAGGAGACTGGCACAAGACAGACCGTTGTGGAGGAAACTTGGGGAGACCTTCGTCCAGCAGTGGATTGATAATGGTTGACAATGATGATGATGATGATGATGATGGAGACGAACAGACGCCTGACGTTTTCCTGCGGCAGACTGGCCTACACGTATTGGACGGTGTGCTCCAAATCCCGGATAGTGCGGCAAAGCGGCAGCTGGCGTTTCAACTGGTCCCAAACATGCTCGATATGTCAGGGAGCGGGAAGGCCATGTGTGGACATGACGTAGGCAGTCCTGAGCAACCCGAGGCGTGGGCGGGCGGGAATTATCCTGCTGGTATAGCGCACATGGAATCCCGGCCAGTAATGGGATCACATTTGACTATAGGATCTCATTCACATACCGCTGGCTCGTCAATGATCCACGTACCACTACTAGAGCTGATTGGCTATCCTTGGAAATGGCTCCCCAGACCATAATGCCTGTAGTGTGGGAGGTGTGGTGTTCGATAGCGAGGTTGGGATGGTGCCGTGTGCCCGGGGACTTCCACACACGGACACGATGATCATCTGTCCCCAAAACGAGGCGGCACTCGTCGCTAAACACCACACGTCGCCAGTCTGTGGCGTTCCACGTTACTCTAGCCTGGTACTACTGCATACGGAGCCGGCAATGTTCCGGTGTTAATGGCAGCACAGGTAAGAAGCGCTGGGATTGCAGAATTGCTTCCGCGAGGCGTTCGGAAATGGTTCGTGGGCACAGTGGAGCCACTACATCTGCCTGTATAGTGGGCCGGGTCCCCGTGGGATCCGTTCGTGCCTGGCACACCATCCGTCAATACTCTCTACTGGTGGTCCTCCTGGTCCGTCCGGAGCCACTCCGTTATGGGGCGGTGCCGTTACGTGTACACTGCTCCCAACACAGTCGGACGGTTTCGTCAGAACGATCCACGTGGCGGGTTATGCGGCGCGCTGACCACCCAACGGTTTTCAGCCCAATGATTAGACCTGTTTCAAAATCCGTAAGTTGCATAAATCGACGTCTCTGGCGTCTACCCGGTATTTTTGTCACTCTGCACTCTTGCTTGCGGGGGCAGGTGCTTTTCGCTTCCATTAGGCATCGACTAAATGCCGGTTTTATAAGGCTGACGGTTCGTGCTTGGTGCGCTGCAAGCATGGCCATTAGCACTCGCACCAAACGTGGGTCATTTGCATACCAGTACGCACTCTAGCTATTTGCAAAGTTCAGCTGGTGTAGCATGCTTTCTTCTAGGTGCGCAAATATCATTGTCCGCGAGTTTATTATTATCCTGATTACAGTATGCTTTAATATTTTGCCGGATTTAGCAGGAGCTAATACACGTTTTCTTTACAGCTGTTCTCGTACAGGCATAACTTTTTGCGCTGGTGTGTTTAGTCTACCGTTCGGCAGATGGGATCTATGTAGCAGTTGCGTCTTTAAGATGTGGTCTGTGAGACAGATGAGGCATAATGTACTGTATTACCGGCAGGCACAAATTCTTCTGTCTGTGTTCAGCGAAAGTTCAGAAATTCAGAACAAAACATGGAAATGAACGACCTGGTGTGAGTTTAATTAATTTGGGGATAACAAAATTTTTGGAAACAGGAACAGTAAAACTTGGAAGGAATATTGATAGACTACAGTGTCAGATGAGACGGAGAGAAACCTTCAAACCGGCTTTACTCAGACTTCACGCCAACTACAAGTTTTATTGTGTAATACCATGTTTACCGAAGTCTAGGGAAAACATGGTATTACACAATCGTTTGCAGTTGCACTGCTAAAAATTGCAAATTCTTCAAGAACTGCAGCTTGATGACCGTCCAAAATGCGAAACATTTGCTAATACCCTTTGTGAATCTCACTTACGAAGGTATTGAATTCTTGCTTCATGTCCGCTTTCAGAAGGAGCTACGCTTCATTTAGTGCATTCAACTGACCGAATGTTCGTATTTGAGAACCAGAAAGTCAACATGTAATAAGTACGCATATTCGATACACCCGAAGAAAGAAGTCTGGTGTGGGATCAATTGTCAGCATGAGCTGATAATTGGTCCTTTCTTCTTCGCTGAGAAAACGGTTTCTTCAAGTGTGTAGCTGGATATGCTCATCCATTTCGCCATCGCCCCGTTTCAGAACAGACAGCCGACTGTCATCTTCCAGCAAGATGCGGCATCCCTTTACTGAAAGCATATTGTTCGTGAAACCCTCGACGAAATATTTCCAAATTGATGGGTTGACCAAACAGAGATGGACCAATCCCATGGTCTCCCATGGTCACCTGAACTTACCCCGCTGGATTTCTCTCTTGGTGGTTATGTTAAAGACGGGGTTTATGTAACAGTTGTTCACGACATCGGGATTTAGCGGGAGCGCATTACAAGTGCTATAACTACAGCTGCTCCACAAATGACAGAAAACTCTTCGTGTGAGTGTAAAGAAAGCGTATGTTTCAGATATTTACGTGCCACTAGGGGTGCACATGAAGGAGTTTATTAAGTTCGTTAAAGATGTATCAAAACTTTGTGGGTTCATCTACATCTATTACAAACTGTGTTTAATTACCAGTGTTAATTCAAAAGTTATAACATGCTTAACTCTTTAAGCGGCCGATGCAGTTGGACCAAATCATGTCAAATCTTGTGCGCTCCCAAAACAAAAGCGCTCTATTAGTGGCCAGGATTTTATAAAAACTACGGCAAAACAATTCATTTTCCCCTCGCATCTCTGCAGAACTGGCCATAAACTTGTCAATGGTGAGAAGAACTCGCTTCTAGAAATTTACTCTCTGCTTCATGACCCAAGGGCTGATTGGAAAGTCCCTCGGATACAAACATCATGACACTGAGTAGAAACAAGTGGCTCAAGCATATTCTCTTTCCTTTCTTAGGTTCGTCGACACAGTTGCAGTCATTTTAGCAGGAAATCAGTCATTGGGATTAGTGCCAATCATCCTCCTTATGACCACTTTGAATCAGGAAGTTAAAGGGAAAGCAACGGATTCTGATGCGCAGGTTCATTCGATCTAGTTTCGATCGGTCCACTGGTAGTGCCATCTCTCGTTTTGGCCATCAATGCCACATCACGCCATCAGCGTCAGTCATGTGACCACTGACCAAACAGACGCGAGAAAAGATATCCCACAGTGATACATTGTTCTGTCAGCCTGCTGTGATTCAGTTCCTTGTGGAGGAGGAAATTCCATCTGCCGCAGTTCATCGTAGGCTTCAGCGTGCGTACGGATATGCGTGTATGGGTGTGAACAGTGTGAGAAAGAGGATGCGACATTTAAAAGACGGTTTCTCTGATATTAACGATAAGCCTCGTAGCGATCGCCGTCGAACAGCCTCTAGGGAAAACAGCAAAAAAGGGGTTGATGCTTTATTTCGTGAAGACAGACGTCTGACGGTGAAGGAAATTGCGGCGAACTTGGGCATACGACAAAGTGCTGTTCAGGAAATGATTAACAGCTTGGAATACCGGAAAATTTAAGCCCTCTGGGTTCCTGTTTACTAACAGAAGGCCACAAAAGCCAGAGCAAAAACATCCCGTCACAACTGCTGGAGCGATATCAAAATGAAGGAACCGATTTTTTTGCACAGAACTTTCACAAGTGACGAAAGTTGGTCCCACCATTTCCAAATTGCACCAATACGCCAGAGCGCGGAATGGCATCGTCTCCATTCACCAAGCAGGGAGAATCCCAAAACAGTTCCGTCAGCTGGAAGAGGTTATGGGAACTTTCACTTTCTTTTGAGACGCAGGTGGGTGCATTCTGGTTGAATTGGACAAACATTTAATGCAGCTCGTTATGCCTCAATATTAGAAAGGCTCCGCCGCGCATTGCATGATAAACGGCCGGGGAAGCAAGTCATCCTCCAGCACTACAATGCTAGGCTCCACCGTGCTCGTCTGGCTTTGGGAAAAATCCAGAGATTCGGATGGAAACGTTTACCCCACCCTACTCTCAGTCCAGATCTGGAACTCTGCGGCTAAAATATTTTTGAATTCTTGAAGGATCAGATGCGGGGGAACACTACCAGAGCACGAAAGTAATACAGCAAACTGTTCGTTTGTTTCTTCACGCATATGGAACGGAGTTCTTCTGCAAGGATATCTTTAAAATGCCAGAACAATAGGGAAAATGTGTCCAAAGAAACGAAGATTTCATAGAAAATTAGGTTAAGGAATATAGATTAGGGTGTTATACTTATTTCTTCAATTATTACAACTCGCAATTTTTAAGACATTGTTGCTCATTAATTTCAGTATAGCCCTCGTATATGCACCCTGCATTTCTTTTTCTCACATCCCATCAATTCATTGCTACACTATCATACTTTAATTTCAAAAACGCGAGCATTCTCAATAGTTCCCAATTTCTGAGGAATTAGAAAGGATCTGCTCCTCAACTTCTTCGTACCATTGGGTTATATTCACCTCATGACATACAGTAAGATATATGGCTAAAAACTAGAAAATATATTCTTGAGTTGTATCCTCCATCCAGGGCGAACCGCAGTTATTCGAAATATAAATGAAAGAATTGCTTCATGAATGTCAAAACGTTTAGGGTTCAAAATATATCATGGTTCGTGCATCATACATCGCGTTTTTAAACTGTTGACCGGTGTTAACGTGACAAATACAAATTCAAGAATACATCCAAAACAGGACGGCACTCGATCTTGGTAAACGTTGTTCTGAAATGGGTGCGGATTTTGAAGATAGAGCTGGATTGTTAGCAGATGAATGATTCCGCGCCATCGCTTAGAAGGCTATCTACTGTGGAGAGCGATCGGTAGATTGGAAGCAGGGCAATCGCAAGCTGAGGTAGCAAGATGGTTGAATATATAAATGTCAGTGGTCTCCAATCTCTGGAGACAATTCCATAAAACCGAAACTATAAGAAGGCTTAGACAAGGACGCCCATGAGCCACAACAAGTCAAGACGAACGGTATTTGTATTTTACAGCTCGCCACCATAGGGAGTCCACATCAATCCAACTCTCATAGGAGCTCGCCTATGTGACTATAATCTTATTATTGAAGCAAACAGTTTTCAGAAGAGTCCATGAGAGAGGTCTGTATGCACAACTGCCAATGGTCTGCATTCCATTCGCGGCATTGCACAGTAGGGTACTTCTAAATGCTCTACAACATCATTCGTGGATCCCTAAACACTGGGCCAGTTTTCTACGAGTCGTAGTATAGTCTAAACACGGATTTTAGACTTGTGTACATTTGGAGAGAGGCAAGAAGCCAAACTTTTCCCTCCAGCATTATAAAAATTGACCACTGAAGTGGTGGAGGATTTCTGGTTTGGCTGGCATTATGCTGGATAGAAGCACGTCACTGCACATGTTTCCAGAAGGCACCCTGACTTCTGCACGCTACATGGATTATATTCTAGAGCCCTTTGTACGGGTTTTTAGGGAGCTTATGGCCACTTCGTTTTTGATGGATGACAACGCTCGTCCGCATACGGCACAGATAGTCGACGAATACCTGAAAAGTAAGGATATTCACAGGATGGAGCGTTTCGAGGGACCTCCAGACCTGAACTCGATAGAACATGCCTGGAATACCCTGAGAAGAACAGCTGCAAGCCGGCAGCCCCCTCCCAGAACCCAATCGGAACTTGGTGGAGGAGAGGCATTAATTTTGCCCAAACTCTCATTTTCAGTCTTGTTAGCAGCAAGAGTTGTGCAAGCTTTATCGTGTTCGAGGTAAGCACACTCCGTAGACCCCCTCTCGAAATCTCTGCCACTTGCTGCATCGGTTTTGGACTGTCACGCTCTCACGCACATGCAACCATATCATGCAGTGATGACACTCGTTTTCTGTTATGTATTGCTGCATTATCGATATATGTATGTCCGTACCAACTCCCTTTACACTCTGTCTTGTGTGTTTTGTATTATTAGTGATTTTGTGTTTATCACGTTAAATTTGGACACCAGTGTATTTTAATAGGCTTTTGTGAACGATTGAAATCATACGGATGCACAAAGGAGATTCTAGCGTGTGTATTTTTCATGCATATTTGATTTGCCTTTTAATTTAGCATATAAAATACTTAATAAAATGGGAACGCGAAGGACTTTCATTATGCTAACGTATTCTTGTTACACAACCAGATTCCGAAAACTATGTTTAACCATTTATAACTTTGTATAATTCTTGGTGAATTTTCATCCTTCAGTATTTGTGAACCGAGAAAGCCATTAATTCATTAAAGCGACAAGGGCGCAACTTTGCAGCTGTTAATAAATGGAAATGCTCATACTTTGTTCGTTGTTATCGCTCATAGCAAGCGCCGAAGAACCTCATGCGTATTTTGGTTTTTACTATTGTTGGACTTGCTACCTACAAATCACGAGCTTGTTACGTGGCAATTTATCAATGGCTATGCCTTCCTTTATGAACTTTGTGAATAAGGCTCAAGTATTGATTTATGAAATCACTTTAGGCATTAATAACGATTCAAATTAGATGAAAGCCCCCCCGCCTTTTTTCCATTCCCTGCGTAAAAGCTCTCAGTGCGCATAGAACATTTACGCCGTAATTAGCAATGCCTTTTGCCAGATGAAAAGAAGAAGAAAAAATCAGAAATTTCGATCCGTTTCGAATTCACGCATGTTTGAAAAATGCTTACACGGGAACAACGAACGGAGATTCGCAAACGTTCATCGAACAAGCAATCACGTGTTCTCATCATCATTAATCACGTGGGCCAAACCTTTGCACATTTCCGATGTATAAGTTTCGATTAAAACAGAAAAAAAAATATCAGCCTACATAACTAAAGGAGATAATGGGAAAAATTAACAATTCTTAGTTTAAATCATTTATTATTTAATCGCATTTTAGGAAAAGAAAAAATAAGTTTCATAAGTTTAATGTGAACTGATCAATGAAAACAGAGGCCGATTAGAAAATGTGTTCTCATAAATTCGTTTCGGTATCAGTTATTCATAATTCTGATTTGCAAAGTGATCAGCATAAGCCAAAACTTTTTCCATGATAAGATTTCTTTCATAACAGTAGCCCTGACAATCCGTGAAACAACAAAAATTCCGCTGGCAGTTTAGTATCATCACATAATTTTAAGCAAACCCAGCGGCATTACATTGTGTACAGCACTCATTATGCGTTAATATTCTGACAGGTGAAAGCATCGAATTTACGTTTATAAAATATTAGAAAGGCATTATTTAAATGTTCCTGTGTAACGCTAAATCAACAGTATAATATATTTTTACGTAATAACTTACTTATTTCCCTCGACAATAGCTCACAGAAGTAAGTTTCTTTGAAGAAAGTTTAAAGTGAATTAAATTATATAGGTAAATCATAAACTTATACTATATATATATATATATATATATAAATGGGATGTAAGGTCAGGTGATGCGTAACATCACAGCCTCTCCTTGACAAATGTGAACCCCGCCTTCTCGTGGTGCATCCTGTTCCCACTAAAGGGGCTCTGACGACCGCCAATAGCGGTATAACTATACCATCGGGATTAGAGGAAATGCTATCCCACACTCACCAACCCGCTTGGCCAGCGTGGTGAGTTATGGCCCAACCCCTCCAAAATGACTCCACAACTTAAATCGTGGCCCTCAGTCTCCGGCAGCTGGAATGTACCTGGCCAAGGCAGCGGCCAGTGCGACATGAAGGCAGAGGGTGCTAAGAATCCCCGGAGGACCGGACTAGGCTGCCATCTGATGCTGACCTTGGCTACATATAACGGACGCTCCCTATCTTCTGATTCAAAGCTTCTTGAATTGGAAGAGGAACTACAAAGGATCAAGTGGGACATCGTCGGGCTAAGTGAGGTAAGGCGAAAAGGAGAAGATCTCATTGAACTGAAAAGTGGACATCTCTTCTACTATCGTGGGACAGATACTGGCAGAACTAGTGGTGTTGGATTTATAATAAACAAGAAACTGAAGGATAAATTTGTAGAAGTTAAAAGTTCCTCTGACAGAGCTGCACGACTCGTTATCCAACTCTCGAAAAGATACCAGGCTCAGATTATTCAAATATATGCACCCACCACAAGTCATGCTGAAGAAGAAATTGAAGAATTTTATGAGGAAATTCGTGATCTAAATAATAAAGGTAAGCAGCACTTGAAGATAATTATGGGAGATTTCAATGCAAAAATAGGGCAACGGCAACAGAATGAAACTTCAGTAGGTAAATTCGGTCACGGCAACAGTAACCAGCGTGGAAATACTCTCGTTGAATTTGCAGAGGCAGAAGGGTTTTTCATCTTGAACTCCTTTTTCAAGAAAAAGCCACACAGGAAATGGACATGGAGACATCCAAATGGGACGACAAGTGAAATTGATTTTATTATGTGTAACAAAAAATTGGTCATAGAAGACTGCAGTGTGCTAAACAAGTTCAACACAGGCAGTGACCACAGATTGGTGAGATGTAAGATGCACCTCAACACTAAACTCGAACGTAGCAAGCTCATAAGACAAACAAAATGTATTGACATAACCAATCTTAAAAAACACCATAATACCTTCAAATTGGAACTGAAGAACAGGTTCTCTGCTTTAGAAGGCCTAACATCGGAAGAAGTGGATATTTCTGAAGTTAACAGAAAAGTAACCAAAGCTCTTATGGAAACAGCAACAAAATTAGCTGGGTCTAAGAACAAATTGCATGTGAACAAATTATCAGGAAAAACCAAAATGTTGATGCAAAAAAGAAGAGAGATGAGGACAACTAAAGAAGATGTGACTTCCAAAGTGGAATATATAGAGCTATGCAAGACAGTACGAAAAAGTATCACTGAAGACGTAAGGAAATTCAACTGTGAACTAGTAAGGAAAGCAATTGAAAACAACCAAAGCCTAAAGATAGCAAAGGGACATCTCAGTAAGGGAAAAAACAGATTATGGCACTGAGAAAAGAAGATGATTCTGTAACAAGAAATAGAGGCGAAATTTTGACAAGAGTGAATGATTTCTACTCCAAATTATATGAAAGGGATGATACATGTACTCCAGACATCATGAAAGGTACCAGTACCAGAGTTCTTCCAGTCCTTCCAGCAGATGTTGCACATGCAATCAAGAACATGAAGCGGGGAAAAGCTCCAGGAGAAGATGGAATTACTGTAGACATCATACAAGAAGCAAGTGGAGAAATCGAAACAGTACTCGCCCAAATTTTCACTCGATGCCTTAATGAAGTGAAAATTCCTGAGGATTGGAACAACGCTACAATGATCTTGCTACAAAGAAAAGGTGGCATTGAGGATCTCAGGAACTACAGACCTATCAGCCTCCTATTAGTGGTTTATAAAATCTTCACTAAAGTTCTTTCACACCGCTTGAAGGTGACACTGGACATGGCTCAACCGAGAGAACAAGCTGGATTCAGTAGTGGCTACAGCGCAATAGATCATATCCACGTACTGAGAGAACTAATTGAAAGAGCGAGGGAAAATGAACTTCCATTGTGCATGGCTTTTATCGATTATGAAAAAGCCTTTGATTCGGTGAAACCATCAGCACTTGCAATGGCTCTGAAATCCTGCGGTATTGAAGATGTATACATTAATATTATTAATAACATCTATGAAAATGCAAGTGCAAAGATTCATCTGCTTGAAAATACAACACACATAAAAATTGGAAAAGGAGTGAGACAAGGTGACACCATATCTCCGAAGCTCTTTAATGCTACATTGGAAAATGTCTTTCAATCACTGAACTGGGAAAACAAAGGGATAAATATTAATGGATATTATCTAACCCACCTTCGTTTTGCTGATGACATAGTCATTTTTGCAACTACCCCATCAGATCTACAGAGTATGATCCAGGAACTTGCTGACAAGAATACAGAAGTGGGATTAAAAATTAACTTTTAGAAGACAAAAGGGATGTACAATGCTTTTACAAGAAATGAAGATTTATCGATTGATGGAGAAAAGCTGGAGATAACAGACACGTACATTTATCTTGGACAGCAGATATCAAGTGAGGGTCACATTGATGAAGAATTTAATCGGCGTACAAAACTTGCCTGGAGAGCTTTTGGAAGAAACAGCATAATTTTCAAGAGCAATATGCCATTATGTCTTAAAAGAAAAGTGTTTGATCAATGCATCCTTCCAGTGCTTACGTATGGTGCAGAGACGTGGACCTTAGCTAAAAGAGATATTCAAAGGCTGCAGACAACTCAAAGTAGCATGGAGAGGTGCATGCTTGGTGTAACCAGGAGAGATAAGAAGAGGAACACGTGGATCCGAAAAATGACAAGAGTGAAAGACATCATGATCAGAGTTAAATCCCTGAAATGGCAATGGGCTGGACATACTGCCAGAAGGACAGACCATCGATGGACAGCCGAAATTTTAGATTGGATTCCAAGGGACAGGAAAAGACCCAGAAGAAGACCACATGGAAGATGGGTGGATGAAATTCGAAAGTATGCGGGAGTGACATGGAGGAGACTGGCACAAGACAGACCGTTGTGGAGGAAACTTGGGGAGACCTTCGTCCAGCAGTGGATTGATAATGGTTGACAATGATGAAGATGATGATATATATAAATAATCCCAAGTAACACCTTTCGAACATGTACATGACAATAAATGAACTTTAGACCACAGCAAAAGAAAAATGAGAACGATAAACGATACCTAAAAATCACACAGCAAAATAATAAAGATACTAATAAGGAAAAGAAAAACCCAAATAAAATATCTTATCAAATGGCTCCGAATCCCCAAACCACTCTTCAGGTAAAGATACCCGGGAGCCCGTAGACAGTCGGGTTCAGGTTTCATGAGATATCCAGATACCTAATTTTAAACAAATTGTGGTTGCAACCGATTTTGGACTTGCAAAATTTATTGGACATCTGTGTTTCCTACCCGAACCCTTAAAGTAGCACGGCAATATATGTATAACTAAACATACCACCACTGAAATATGTCAAATACACAATAATGTCTTACCTTGTTTTATTAATGGACAAAACATGCTGAAGTATAAAATATAAAGGACATACATAACTCTAAGATAAACATAACTCATACTCCCCTCGTATGTATCCAACGCTGTAAAGGTAAACATACTATGTGAGATAAGACTACATTTTGTGTCATTAGATATCAGGCCAATATTTTAGAAAAAAAAAACCTTCAAAAAGGTTTTTTGGAGAATTAGAAATATATTCCCACTTAGGGAAAAATATTGAGTAGTTGCCTCCTTCAGATATGACAAGACGCTGGGTAAGAGAATATTTAACTACAACTCTTTTTGTAGGAATGTGGGTGACATTGATAAAGAAGACTTGCCCTGTTATTGTAAAGATGCTAAATCTTCTCTTTTTAGGGATGAAAATCATGAACACATACTTACAGGAAATAGGGACATGGTCAATTGTTCAGATTTAAAGAGAATTATGAAGCATGGTGTGAAACATAGACCTGAAATATTTATTACCAAGAAAACTTTTCTGGAAACTTGCACTACTTTATTTACAAACTTTCAGACAAATATGGAATTCCAGTCCCGGAATGCCTCCAATGGATCTCAAGGGCATTGAAGAATTGGAAAACTATGAGGCACAAAATTGAAGAGTTACAGAATATGTTCATCATTACACCGATTGATAAATGTGGTGGCAAGTTTCCCTTCATATGTAAGAGATTGTATTATGAAATTCTCACCAAGGAAATGAATAATGAAAATGTTTATCAGACAGATGAAGGGATTGATGTCAAGATTGTTCAGAAAATAACACTAAGTTGTTGTTTTTTCAGATTATTGGGAATTAAAGAACATAAATTGGAATTTTCCATATATTTGTACATTGCCTAAATTCCATAAAACGTCAGTTGGATTCAGATTTATTACTTGTGGGACAAGGTCTTATAATAACAAAGCTGGAAAAGGTTTTTTTGGAATTACTGCAGAGTGTTTTTGATATGATCCAATCTTCAACATGGATTATTAATGATAACAGAAGAGTAATTGAATTCATGAAAAAGAATCCAGGATTCAGGGGTATACAATTAATACATTCGATTTCAAAAATTTGTTTACCTCTATTAGACTAAAAGATTTAAAAAGTACAATGGGCTGGTAATTTGAGAGATACGGACAATATATGGAGATCAGTAGTGCATATTGGAATTCATTATGTAATCTTTGTATATTCCATAATTACATCTATAATGGTAAAATACTACTGATACAAAACAGGGAATTCCAATGGACACATCATATTCTAGTGTACGGGCCAACTTGTACCTACATTTTTATGAAAATAATGTTACAGTTAATGGCGTTGTTAACTATAGATATATTGATGATCTTATAAGATTTTGTTCGGAAGGTTGTTACTTCGATATTCAGTCCTGTTTTCCTGAGGAACTAGTTTTCACAGAAACCGGTAAGGACACCAAAGTTGTTTTTCTGGATATGGAAATAATATTACGGTGAGAGAGATTTTCAACGAATGTTTATGACAAGAAAGCTTATTTTGCATTTTGTCGCAACTTTATTGAGTTTCTGGTCTTCCAGGATCCCTGGATCCATACATAGAAATATTATAATTTCACAATTTTTCGTATCACTAGGGTATGTAATAAAAAACAGTACTATTAAACAGTTAACATTTCTTTTTTTAACTCTAAAAGAGAATGGTTATCCCTATAAGTTATGTTTTTCACATTTTAGTAAGTTATTATATATTTCTAACCAAAATACTTCACACAAAATTAGAATTTGTAACATAATCACTTGAAACTTTTCGAATTAACCAATTTTGTCTTAAGGAGACAATAAAACCTTTTTTCCTCCTAGCCGCCCCAGAGAACTATGACAATATGCTTTACTTTCTTTCACATTTCAGGTCTTTCTTTTGGACGGTCTTTTGTGCCTCATTTTGACCTTTTGGCAGTTGGCGTGTCTATTGGGGATACAGAGATTTTACAAACATACCATTGCTGAGTGGATCTACTTGAGTTGGTTTCGAGAGTAAATGTAGACTTATCTCATTGGTATGTTAACCTTATCTCACATAGTATGTTTACCTTTACAGCGTTGGATACATACGAGGGTAGCATGAGTTATGTTTGTCTTAGAGTTATGTATGTATGTACTTTATATTCTATTCTTCAGTATGTTTTGTCCATTAATAAGACAGGGTAAGAAATTATTGTGTATTTGACATATTTCAGTGGTGTTATGTTTAATTATACACCTATTGCTGTGCTACTTTAACTGTTTGGGTAGGAAAGACAGATGGGCTACTTAACTGTTTGGGTAGGAAAGACAGATGGGCTACTTAACTGTTTGGGTAGGAAAGACAGTCCAAATTCGGTTGCAACCACAATTTGTTATAATTAGGTATCAGGCTATCTCATGAAACCTGAACCCGACTGTCTCCGGGCTCCCGGGTTTCTTTCCCTGAAGAGGGGTTCGGGTGTTCGGTGCCATTTGATACGATATTTTATTTGGGTTTTTTTTTCCTTTTTAGGATCTTCATAATTTTGCTGTGTGATTTTTAGGCACCGTTCTCATTTTTCTTTTGCTGTGGTCAGGAGTTCATTTATTGTCATGTATATGTTCGAGAGGTGTTTCTTGTGGTTATTTATACACTGAGTGGCCCTTTATTATGACCACCTGACAGTTTTAAGCAAATGAGCTACGGCTGCACGCTGTTGCCGCCAGAGGGCGAGGCTAGTATAAAAAGGGAAAGCTTAGTTCTTGCGACAGTAGTAGTAGTGAGTTTTGGGTGACGAGATGGGTAAAAAATGCCATTTGATGGACTTTAAACGTGGGATCATTGTAGGATCTCGGAGCCATAGAGCGAGTATCCCCGAAACCGCCGCATTCGTGAAATGTTCCAGAGCAGCTGTTGTTAAAGTGTTTAGAGACTGGACTGTCAGCCAAAAAACTGGGTCTCTACGTGCAACGTGTGGTCGTCATCGACTAGTGACTGCTCGGGCGGAACGGAGAGTGTCCAGACTGGTAACAGACAACAGAAGGGCAACAGTACAACAAATTACAGACCATCTTAATCAAGGATCTCCTCAAATGATCTCTGCACGCACTGTTCGCCGTACACTGCATCGGTTGGGATATGGCAGCCAAAGGCCTGTTCGAACACCTTTGCTGTCTACAGTTAACAAGAGAAAACGTCTTCAGTTCGCACAGGAGCACAAGGATTGGACAGTCGATAATTGGAAACAAATTATGTGGTCCGATGAATCACGTTTTCAGTTGCACCATGCCGATGGCCGAGTGCGATTTTTTCGGAAAGAGCACGAAAGCATGGACCATAAATGCATTGCTATAACCCTTCAAGCTGGTGGAGGAAACGTTATGGTTTGGGGAATAATTTCCTGGCATGCTTTGGGCCCTTTAATTCGTGTTGATCAACGTCTGACTGTCACATCATATCTAAACATCGTTGCGGACCAAGTGCATCCTGTCATGTGGATGGTTTATTCCAATGGCGATGGCTACTTTTTTCAGGAACATGCTGGTGATTTTACTTTGCTTAGGTGGCCACCACAATCTCCAGATCTCAACCCTATTGAGAATTTGTGGAATGAAGTTGAAAGAGCCATCAGACAGCTGGATCCACAACCCTGCAATCTCACATTCCTGGAAAGTGCTATTCATCAAGCATGGTCTCAGATTCCACAAACCACTTACCAACATCTCGTGGAGTCCATGCCACGAAGAATCGACGCAGTATTAAAAGCAAAAAGCGGCCCAACAAAGTACTGAGGGGTGGTCATAATAAATTAGCCACTCAGTGTATATGTATGTACTATTCACTCTTGACTTCCAGCTGCATTGCGCGGTAACAGAGTGGTATAGCATGTATCAAGGGAAAATTATTTATAATTCGATATACATATATATGTATATATATAACCAGGAAAATAAGAAGAGGAACGCGTGTATCAGGAAAATGACAAGAGTAGAACACATCATGATCAGAATAAAATTCCTGATATGGCAATCATCTGGACATATATTGTTAGAGGAACCGACTACCGATCGATAAACGAAATTTTAATATGGATTTCATAGGACAGGAAAAGACCAAGAAGATCACATGGGACATGGGTGAATGAAATTTGAAAGCATGCGGAAGTAGCATTGGTTGAGACTGGCTCAAGACAGACAGTGTGGTAGAAACTTGGGCAGATCTTCATCTAGCAATGGATTGATAAGACTAGTCGGTATTCAATTTCTCGCCATGTTTTGCGTAACATCTATTTGGAGACCGTAGCAATATAGCATCTTTTATTTTCCTCCGCAGAGTTCCAGTACAAGACACCGGTGTTGAATAGACTTTACCCTTCACAAAACCCCACAGGGAAAAGTCCATGGGCGTTATGTCGGCTGGTCCTTGCGGCTGTGATATTGGACCGTTCGTTCAAATACATCTATTGGGAAATGTGATATTGAGGAATTTTCGAACAATTATTCTCCATTGTGGTGGGGAACCATCCTGCTGGAAAATAGCCCATGATTGACATTCGCCCAACTGAGGTGCAATACAATGCTTTGTTATGTCCAGGTACATACACATTTACTGTCATTATGCTTCCACGAAAAAAAAAGAAAGGTCTAATGACTCTATTGTGCACGAGACTACACCAAACATTCACTTTCGGGCTGTCCTGCTGTCTTTCAAAGACAACATGGGGATTTACCGACCCCCATATATGCGCATTGCTTGACAAAATAAAATTAAAGCCACGTTTTTACAACTTTTGAAAAGAGCTTCGGAGTTCGAATTTTCCGTACCACATCAAACCGGCCTAATGCAGCACAGCAGTCGTTTCGACGAAGGTAGTGGCTCTTCTTTAATTGGACGGACTATATAAGCACGCATTAATTTCTGAATGTGAGTAACTAATATTCTTGAACACCTTGAGTAAAATATTGGAAATTGTAAACTGCCAAGGCTATCAAAAATGGCAAAAGATATTATAAAAAAGTTCTGTAAATGAACGAATTACAAAGTATGGTGCTAAAAGACTGGTGCCAACTAAAGTTTCAATTACAATTTTAATCACCTAAAAATTAGTTATTTTTGCTCCCTCTGTTGAACTGCACCCGGAGCAGCCGTTCTGCCAGCCCCGACACGGTTACGCCTCTGGAGTCCTTCAATTCAAAGCTACAGTTGTAGATATTTCTTTACAGATACAAATTAAAATTATAATGCTGAATATACTTAGAATAACAAAAATTCATATTTTCTATATGTAAACATTCATGGGGTGGTAATTAAGCTGTGGGTTTCTTTGGACAGTAGGGAATATTGTTTGCTTTAGTTTTAAGCAAAAATATTTATCGCGTTAGATTTTGTCAAACAGCATCCAAATTTTATTTTGAGCTTTTTTGTGAAATGGGTACAGCTATGTGGCCTAAACATCATTCTCTTAAAATCGCCGAGATACTCGCGCATAACAGGAAAATAAAATCTTCGGCAGCTAGGCACGAAGTCGCCGGTTTAATCCAGTTAAGAGTGAATGATGGCTGCTTCACCACAAGGAAAAAATCTCAAGGGTACATAAATATAACACGCGTAGGTTTTATTAAACGACGTTAACGAATCGGGTCTTGCCTTTTGGCGAGGGCTGAAGATGAAACATGAACTCATAGTCGTCAACTTGTCTTTCTGTTTTGTGTCGGGAGATAATCTGAGAATATCTTTCCTTACTTCCAGTTATTCAATAAGCCTTTCCTGATAAAACCAGGAAAAAAATAGTTAAATCCGATGCAAATTTTGTTGGAATACTATGGAGATTCACCGGACTATGCTTTTTCTGCTCTGAAAAAGTTTTAAAAAATGTGTTTTACATGTCAGTATGTTCAGAGTGCACCCCACCATACGTTGGACTATACGTCTTATATGATAACAAGAAATAGAGTCATGTTTGGTGTCCAGTGTTGAAATGACTGAGTTAAATATTAAAATTCTCGGTGTAATACGTCATTACTGAAGCACAAAGGACTAAAACCCACTGGAGCAGCAAGCGAAATATGTGATACTGGAGGTTGGAGAAACTGCTCTTAACTGGTTTGGTTGGGGGCTTAACGACCACCGTGAGCAACTCAATGGGCTATAAGCAGTCGCTCGTATCTAATTTAGGGTCACTGGTTCCAGAGAAGTGAGAGAGCCAGTGCCGGAAGACAAACGCAACATCAATGCCTCACCGGGATTGGAACCTGGACCCTTTCGAACGAATATTCAGAGGCTATCGCTTTGACCACTGCGCCACAGGGCGGCATCCTAACTGGGAAAACTCTCACAGGTAAAGAAACTGTCCATATCTTTATCTCGTGCGCTTCATTAAAACTTGAAGATAAAAAGTATGTTTTTTCATAATATGATGCACTTAAGGTAGACTCATAGCTGGAAAAGATGAATTTGTCGTTAATCGAAAGCAAGCAGTAATCAATCCTTTTAGTATCGGTAGATGGCGATATCTATTGTCGCGCTGATGAAGTTGATCCATGGAAAAGCAGCCACAGGGCCTCATCCGAACACGGTTGCTCACAAACAAGCAACTACACTGCTGGCCACCCAAAAATGCAACACCAAGAAGAAAACATCCGACTGGTCTGAAATTCGCAGCATGCGTCGCCCGCGAGAGAACATGCAAACGATTAGCATTGCAGGGCATATGCAAATCATCACCGCCCGGCACGCCACCGAGAAGCATTATAAGAAGGGTGCACAGAAAACAGAGTGAAAGTAGTGGAAGTATGTTGTGCTGTGGGACCTGTGCTTGGGAAGCTTCCCGATGCCTCGTCGCAGAATACGGCAGTCATTCCAGTACGTTTCGGAGTTCGACAGAGAACGAATAGCGGCTTATCGCGACAGCGGTTTATCGTACCGAGACATCGGCACACGTGTGGGACGACACCCAGCCACAGCGAGGCGAGTATGGATTCGGTGGGTGCAGGATTGACGGACGGACCGACGGAAGCGATTGCCGCAGCCGCGGTACACTACATAACGAGAGGTCAGCCATGTTGTGCGGCGGGCGGGCATTGACCGCTCGCACCGCCACATCTCGAATGTTAGCGCAGGAATTAGGGTTTGTTGCGCAACAACCTGTGTCAGCACGTACCGTTCGACGTCGTCTGCAGGAGCGGAGACTTGTCACACGGCGTTCATTGCTCCGATTACCATTGACGTTACACAACCGGCGAGTGCGGCGGCAGTGGGCCGTTGAACGCCACATCTGGACTACGGAATGGCACGACATTCTCTTCGCCGATGAATCCCGCTTCTACCTGCAACACCACGATGGTAGGATCCGCGTGTGGCGGCACCGCGGCGACAGACTGTATGACGCCTGCATTATGCATCGCCATACCAGTCTGTCGCCTGGCGTTATGGTTTAGGGCGCAATTGGATATGACACCCGCACCCCTCTTGAACGCATCGCCGGTACAGCCACTGCACCATCTCCGACGTTTTGTAGCCTGTGGTCCTCCCTTACCGGCAGGACCTGCCAGCAGCCAAGTTTCAACAGGGCAATGAGCGCCCGCACGTGGCACGTATCGTGCAACAATTCTTCACGGCCCACCAGGTGTCACTGCATCCGTGGCCCGCATGTTCTCCCGATATGTCGCCCATCAAACACGTTTGGTCGCTGATCGGCAACCGAGTGGCTTGGCAAGCACCACCCGCGGCTACGCCTGAGGAACTGTGGCAACGTGTGGAAGCAGCATGGACCAACATACTCCAAGTCCACATCCAAAGCCTCTTTCATTTGATGCCGCGGCGTGTAGTGGCCGTTATTGCCAGTCATGGGGGCCACGCTAACTATTGATGTCTGCGTGTTACGCAAGTCGCACGGGCCTGTAAACTCAGTCGTTTCATCTTTGCATCTGTTGTTATGTGTCCAGTACATCTGGCTTTGCTATCTCGTGTGCTTCTTGGTGTTGCGTTTTGGGTGGCCAGCAGTGTATAATTTGGCGTATGTAATTGATTAGTACAGCAAGAAAAAGCAACTCAGATGAGTCAACTACTGAGCGAGTCAGCCCTTGTGTCTCGGTCCTGAGAATCCTTTGCAGATCCGCGCAGTCGCCTTTTCATTAATTTAATTTATGCATTCTACGAAACGTAGATCCGCTTCAGCTATTCAATAAGCTTAAAGCAGTGGCTTGACCAAGGAAAGCTCACACATATTTTTCCGAAGAAGAGACGATTCACAATGAAGGGAAATTTGCGCGTTCTATAGAATATGGGGAATGCATTTCAAACTGGACCTCGATGGACAGACCATCGCATGCAAACTTTACTCATTGCAGATAGATAGGGAAGCGGGGAATGTGTATTCCTTAACACTTCCCAGTGTTGCTACACGGATGGCAGGTATTTTTTAAAACAATACAACACCCTCGATTAGGACAAAAGAGAAAACAACTTGTACAACCGTTGTTTGAGCTGCTTCCTCAATCAGCGTTCAGGGAGTTTCTAATAACGTACCCCATATCTTTTGCTCGTTGGACTATTTTCTTTTGGATACACAGTTTAAAACATTGGATTAAGTTGAAAAACGGATATCGACGGTTCTAGTAGAACCAGGATTGACTACAAATGGAACGAAGCATTTTAGATTGATGTTTTGCATTACGTTGTAGGTTCGTTTTGGTGATGCAATGGCCCTTTTACAGACATACAAAGCAGACCCATGACTTATCTGTTATTTCCGTAACCGAGTTACTCAATGAGTATTTTTCTAAATTCTTAGTGAGACGTTTTTTGATTTATGGACGAAGTCGATAAATATAATTATCAAATAATGTAACTCCCAATTATTTGAATGTGGATTTCATCATCAACGAATAGCCTATTACACACACATTCCATCTCAAAGATCGAAAGCATAACGGGTCACTTTCACTTTTTGAAGACCCGGTATACTAAAAATGATTAAATATAATTTCAAAGTATTCATTCGATTCTCTCCGTGAATGTTAGACTTGGGTCAAATAATCATCCGCCCCACATACATGTGATAGGTACTACATACCATATTATTAGCTGTTAGTTTTTTTTCATTTTAAAATGTTGAACTGCATAAAAAGTAGTTTGCCTTTCCTTTTAACAAAGAAATTTGTACAGATGAAGTAATTTCCTTTCAGGTCGATATTCAGCGTCTTTCGATATATCAGCAGTATTAAAAAATCGAATCAGCTCGGAAGAGAATATTTAGTGGAAGAAATTTCCAAAAGCAGTAGGAGTTACGACAAATCTTAAAAGCCATTTCACAGCAGTAGAAACGAATAAAACTCTGAGCAACACTGACCTGTTTGTAGAAGAAGGTGTTAACGAGAAACACTGAGAAATGGACTCAGAGAGCTGCCAAAGGTTTTGTGTACATCAAGAGAATGAATGCTGGACTTGCCATAAATGTGGAATCTGTACTTAATAACTGAAATCTGTAACGAAGAACACAATTGGAAGTGTTACAGTATCAAAGTTGCAAAAGGGGAATCACATCATGTACCTGTAGAGGGAATCCTAATTTGGTTAGGGAAATTGGTCGCTAGTGATTAGCTGGAGGATATATTTAAATTAAGAACATAAGGGAAAGCCGGTGAAATGTTTACCTGATACAAAAATGACTTTAATCTCTTGTTTCTCGTAAAAAATAAAACGGTAATTTCTTTTTGTTTGTTTGTTGAAGATGATGAGGCCTGTAGACTGAGCTTTGTGCCTCACAGCAACTAGTTGGCCGAGCTGTAATAGCGAAAATGTCTCGTGATCACGATGAAACACTAAGATGCACGAACAGCACGTGAAGCCGCGGCAGCATCACAAAAGTCCATCAGGAATGAGTTTAGCTCTGACAGTTTACGATAAGTGCAAAGAAAAGCCTCGGCGGCTGAATGGAATGCTGAATGGCCAACGACGTGAGCTTTCAGAATTAGAACCGGATTGGAGTCCAATATTAGGCATGCGTGATGTGTTTGCCTTACGACGATGCTACTGTCTCTTCCGTGGAAACAGAGGTCCTAAATTAGGGATGAATGACTCCTGATAGCCTTAGATAATTTCGAGGGTGTTAAACCATGACATTGAAAAATGTCCATATGTTCAACATGTAAACAATCTGTCGAAAGAAAATAGATGAGCAGTATTGTATGAACCTATGTATAACATTAGCTGTAAGGTGGGAAGAAAATAATTGGTGTGTAAAGAGAAGAACCGTATCAGTAGAATCTGTCCGTCAACTAATATTTGAAATACAATATACCTAGTAAAAATTGCATCAGAATATGCATTTTCAAGAGACAAACGTGAGGGAAAGGAAATTTAGTCCAATGATGCACGGAGAGACCTATATTATATTATTAGTGCCGCTGTTAATAAAAAAAAAACTTTTTCCAGTTTTAAGTTCCAAAATACGAATACTTTCAAAAATATCTATAGCCTTGTTCCGAACCATTGTTCCAACCCAGCAAAAACAGTCTTGCTGGGCCAGCAATGGCCCAGCCCTATGTTGCCGCTGCCTAACCGTCAATAAAATGTCAGGGCGGCCAACAGAAGGGCCAGCAGTTCAGGACAACAGTTGGCACCCCATCAGTTGTCATATGCCACAACAGGGCCATCAGTGGTCCACCACAGGCAGTAGCTGCCACAAGTGGCCCTTGAGTGGCCCTGCAAGCACGTGCCAGAAATGATGTGGTCCGCTAGTGTGTCGTTAGTGGAAGCCGGCAACCACGTGACGTAACTGGTGGCTTGCCGAATTTTGTCCGCCAATATCCCAGTAGTAGCCATAATAATAAAAAATAAATAAAAAAAGCAAAGATAACCGCAGTTTCCCAAAGCTACATTTTGTTTTTTCTTCCCTTACGAAGTTTGTGAACTAACGCACTGCGTTGAGGAAATTGTCTCAACAGATCGGAAGAACACCCGTTTGTATCTGAGTAGATTTGAACCTAGGCTGTTGGCGTGACAGCTGAGCTCTCTACCGACCGGACTAATTCGCCACGCTCGAGCATCTGCTTAAAGCTGTCTGTTTGGTATGCAATGTGTAATCGAATGCTTCCCTCTTGCATTTTACAATATTGCGAGGTATTTTTCATTTAAGTCAGTTTCATATAATTGATAAATTAATTTTTTCAGCGTAAAGATAGTTTTCTTTTTTTTACCTTAAGGGAACTTCACTCATTTTCAAGGCGTGTACATACTTAGAGTCGCTTTCCAAAGTCTTGTACTGTCCTTGCCGTCTTGAAAAGAGATTGTTGAATAAATATATATTTACCCGGGTTCATGTCACACTCGGTTACATGTTTAACGTTGTGTCTTTTTCTTTCCGTTGTCCGAAGCTGCATTTGTTTTAAAGAGTAAAAGATATTTTATATTACTTCTCGTTACTTTTGGAAGCGAATTCCTTCCAGTCTTGTGTATTCAACCCATGGATGAGTTTACCACACAGCGTTGCTTTTTTTTCTTTCAAATCATTAATAAATTTTGTACTCGTATAATTCTTTTTTTTTCAACAAACGTTGTTTTACTGGTTTTCCAGGATATTTGTTTCAAGCGGTTTCAAATTTTTCTTGTAATTCATGGGAATGGAGTGGGTGTATTTCATGGCTGTAATCTAGTATTTCACGGCTTAATCTGATATCTTCGTCTACCTAAAATTTCATTAGGAAATTAATTTGCCTCTCCACATATGGATTTTTTTCTTTACATCCACTAAAATAACACGATGGTGATAGCGTCGTCTATAACTAACTGGTACCATGAGAGACACAGCAAGTGTTGCTTCTGCGCGTGCGCAGTCGCGTTGCTTCCACCTGCTGTTGGGGGTTGCATTGGTTGCCAGCAACGGGCCACTAGTGGCACTTGCTTGGAGGCCCGCAATTCACGGCCATGCTGCAGGGCCGTCAATGGCTCGCCAACTGATAGCGCTGCCACCAACGGACCACTACCGGGCCGTGAGCGGCAGATTTCAGCCAGCAGTGACTCATCACTGCCAGCTGGTGGCCAGCAGTTTCCCAGCACTTGTGTTTTTGCTGGGAAATCACGATTGGGAAAGAACAGCCGCTTGCTTAGTAGAAATACATCGAATAAAACTAATGAAAACGATTTCAAATCTAATTATATCTTTACTGTTCATACTTATTGCAGCTAATGACATACGAAAGAAAATATCAGACACAGCCATTTTGTGCCAAAGCCGCACTGTGCAAAATGGAGGAGGATATGTTGCTGTTTTGGAACTACACCGCCCACTGCACTGGTGGTGCAGGTTGTCTAAGCGCTGATTCTGACCATTCGTCTGAGAAGAGTTCGGGATCAAATCCCCGGGGGGTGGGGGCATGAATGATGTGTTTTTCTTACAGCACTTGGCCCTAGTGCTCGAAATGTACCGGTACACGCCGGTATAGCATACTTGCACTTTTTGTCCCTATTATTTTATACCTGCGCGTTTTTTTACCCGGAATTTACATACCGGCACTAATGTTAGGTGTGGGAACCGTGAAGGGTAGGGGAATGGTGCACTGTAAGTTCAATCCTTCAAAGGATGGAAAGGAAGCTACCCATAGAGCATAATCACATCTTGCCCAAGCGTCTGATCATTTCACTAAAGATGTCTGTAAATTTATTACATCATTAATTTAATATACTCAATTTGAAGAGCTTCTTCATAAAAAAGCTCTTCAAATTGAATATATTAGTTTTTCACCAATGAGTATAAATCTTTTCCACTTCGTACTTTTTTTAAGGGTGATGAGATTGCTATATTTTTGAGACTGAAGATTCATTCTCATTGCAGAGATTCTAATTGCCCGACTTTCTACTGCATGGAAAACTCTACTGGAAGGGGGCTGCCTTCTTGGCTCGAGACCTTAAAGTTCTAGGTTAAATTTCAGCTGAATTACTAATGATTAGCCAAGGTTCGAAAGTCTCGTTAGTCCGTTCGTCCCGGGATAGAGACTCGTCGTTATAAACAAGTCTAACCCCAGTCCTCTGTGTAGCAGAAGTAGTGCCCGCTGGATCCACAAACCAAACAAGTGAAATCGATCGCCATCTTTTCGGACTTATGGTGGAATAGTATTCCACGGAATTGTCAATTACATTTTCAAACACAGGAGTTTTTCTTCCAAGGATATTTTTTACTTTTTACGTTTAGATTATTTAGATCTCACTTCAAAATTTCATTTCGAGCACTACTTGGCTCTACTTTTTACGTTTAGATTATTTAGATCTCAATTCAAAATTTTCATTACGAGCACTGCTTGGCTCTCTCCGTTCCGTGGAACCACTGGACGTAAATTAGAGAGAGATGACTGCATATATACGATTGAGTTGGTCACGGTGGTCCCTAAACCCACAAACAAACAACAGCAAAGAGCTACCCTGCTCAACGTGAAAATTACAGCGCCAAGATGGAGTTGACTTGGCAATATGCAAATTGCATAAAGCAATGAGCTCCCTATCACATGTTAAAGACCAGAGTTTCGCAGCGATTTGTCCTGTGGACGCCGGCTGAGCAGAATTTTAAAAACGTCGTCGCACGTGATCTCTCATTCTCATTGTAAACCAAATATTTAAAGTTGATGTGTTGTTCAAAAAGGTTCTGAATATGCACTGAGTGCGATGACGTGAACCTGCGTTCAATTGACTGAGAGCAACTGGTAGAGGGCCGCCAATATGCAAAAACCGGGTATCAACTTACGAACAGTTTGCGCGCGAGTGTTGCACAGTGTAAATATAACGCATCACTGCGTATCATGCTATGTCACAACGCACAGAATGACGATACCGGAGGAAATGGGCCAAGATACCGCACCATAGCTCCTGAAGATAGCCCGCTCAGTAACGAAACTGGTCGCCGCGACTCGTTCACCGCACGGACCGTACTCTAGCGAGACATATCAACGAGCTGCCGCTGGTACAGAGATGTCAAACCAAAGGAGGCGACAAGGTTTTCATGACGTTCTGCTAAGGGTGAGACGCTTAGTACTGCATCTCCCGTTTCTGTCGCATTACAGGGACCGCCGTTGGGAATGGTGCAGAGATAGAGGTCACTCGACTGTAGGAAAGAAGAGAGTGGTACTCACGGACGAGTTCAAGTTCTGATTCGGCGTATTAGATGGTCTTACATATTTATATAGCACCATACTTAATAACGACATTCAGAGAAGTTTAAAATAAGCAGCAACACATCTCTCCAGCGGGATATATTGTTGTGGAGAACAATCCAAAATTCCAGAATGACATGTCTTTTCGATATTCCTAACAGTTTAGCGGCGAAGCGTTTAGTCGATGCCATTGTTAATCTCCTTATACAACATTTCCTAGCTGCAACGTTTAATACAATCTTAAACGGGACCGAACTCTTCCGTATACTGCTTGTGTTACTAGATATAGTCCCCAGGATGTAGAAATTCCACCATGATCACCAGAATTATCGTCCATCCAGCATGTGTGGGACCTTATGGCCACCAGCTCCGTGGTTCCCTCCGGCAGCGGACCTTCAACAGCTGCGTGCCCATTTGTTCTTAGAATGCCATACTACAGTACACCATTGATGATTTTGAAGATTCTTTGATGGAATCACACTTCTGAAGATTCTAAAGCTCCAAATTCATCACAGTATGGCTTTACAGAACACGACGGTGGATGATTGTCTTGTGTCACTGTCGAACACTTGCCTTAAGACTTCGCATTCTATACAAGTGGACAAATTTACGCTAGACTCCTTTTTGAAATGCCATGCTAACATGATTTTGTACTCAAATTGCTATGACTGCTGATGAAGTTATTGCTTTCAAAACATTCTAAACCAAAATTTAAGATTATATTTCTATGAAATGGTGGTATCTGAATAACATTTATTGATTTGTTGTGTAGATCAATTAGTGGTAATTAGTAAACCACAATTTGCAGGTGTGAATGATTTTTTTACCTACACAGTTCACTTTAGGTGAATAGTCAAAATACATAAATAAATTTTTTCAGATTGATCTTGGGAACAATAGTTTAATAACAATCATCTCCGTGAAGTCAATAGTTTTTTTTATTTACATAAACTAAAATTTCCGGAGAAGTGAGTATTGAGGTTTTACAGTACCTTGGTGTCCGTGTTGGGAAAAAAACTGACCGGATCACGATCGTGGGACCTAACCAGAATTTTTTCCTTCCTGTCCTAGAACACAGCCGAGTAGAGAAATGCTTTGTACCCCCGTCTCTCAATGTACTATGCATGGGTGCTGGACTAGAAATATATCTCGGGGTTCGCAGACTTGTAGCAGGGTCCAACTCCGCACTGAACAGTCCTGAACAACAGTAGGAATCTTTAGCTCTTTCCATCATTTGACTTTCGAAACTACGTCAACTTCTTGTCTGTGTTGCGACTTCCGCACTAAGCAGTGTATTTCGTTTTATGAATTACTTTTGTATTTCTCTTCATTTGAAGAATATTTAATGGAACACTAGTAGTCTTTTTTTCAGAGCGTTACATCATTACGAATTAACAGGTTCCCAATTCAAAGAAACTTCCAAATATCCGAATTTTGAACATGGAGTGCATAAGAAAAATAAATCAGTCATAAAATGCATGTATTCCCCACCTCAATTGTTTGACTTTTGGAAGTGTCTGGACTACATTTAACTGTACTATCAGGTTCTCGATAAAGTATTCCTGACATGACAAGACACTCGTCCTCTAATATTATTATTTCTAAGCATTTGTGAGAAATTCATGCTTTATAATCTGCCAGACGAGACCACCAATAGAAATTTCCACCAAAGGTTTCTATCGCACCGTAACCAAAAAGATCTATAATTCACCAGAAAATCTGAAGAGTCTATTTTGCCTGTGTATTTCACTTTAGGAAGATCCAGTATTTTACAGGTAAAAATTGGATTTCTTAAGGACGAATGTGTGAGCTCAGCATTGAGAAATATCTTTTTGTATTGATAATTTACAATGGGATTCAAGGGACTTCGCAGTATCCTGTCCAATACCCCCAGATGTTTATCTTCTGTCGGGTCTGGTACGATTCGTCCAACGACGATTGGTCCAATGCCGATTCCTCCAACGGGACGATTCGTCCAATGGACAATTGGTCCAAAGGTACGATTCGTCCAATGGTACGATTGGTCCAATGGTACGATTGGTCCAATGCCGATTCGTCCAATGGACGATTGGTCCAATTCCGTCCTATATGTCCAAAGTGCAACTCATGTTATAAAAATCTCAACTTTTCTGATTTTATCTCCGATGTTATACGAAAGTGCCGGTAGTACAAAGAATGTAAAATAATGTTACAGCGTAATATTGTGGCTACAGATTTTTTTTTTTACTGTCCTTGCTGCCGTATGAAGTTACTGATGTACCAGCCGTTCAATTAACTTCAATGTTTCTCTTTTGCATGAAATAATATAAAATACTAGTTTTCTGTTTCTGTTTGTAGCATGCAGTGGGGTTCTGCCAACTGGCCAATGGAAACGTTCTGGTCGGGTTCGGACTGAGGCCTTTTCACAATTGTTATTCTAGCGATGTCATATCCATAACGTTTACATATAAAATCAAATTAATAATATTGCGCTTTTACTTAAGCACGAAATATTAATTCATAGGCTATAAAGCCTAGGCTTTTTAGCACTTTGTATTCTACCAATATCATATTCATAACGTTTATATATTAAATCAAGTTATAATAATATTACGCTTTTACTTAAGCACGAAATATTAATTCCTAAGGCATAGGCCTAGGCTTTTTTAACAGTTTTTATTCTACCGATGTCAGATTAGCAATGTTTACATATTAAATCAAGTTAATAATATTGCGCTTTTACTTAAGCACAAAATATTAATTCATAGGCCCTAGGCCTTTTTAACAGTTTATATTCTACCGATGTCAGATTAATAATATTTACATATCAAATCAAGTTAATAATATTGTGATTTTACTTAAACATGAAATATTAATTCATAGGCCCTAGGCCCAGACCTTTTTAAAAAATTTATTCTACCGATGTCATATTCATAATGTTTGCCCATCAAAGTAAGTTAATATTGCGTTTTTACTTAAGCACTAAATATTAATTCACAGGCCATAGACTTATGCCTTTTTGACAGTTTTTATCCTACCGATGTCAGATTCATAACGTTTACCTATCAAGAAAACTTACTAATGTTATGCTAGTATTTTTAACTTTACTTACACCTTAGAATATGACATCAGTAGAATAAAAAGTGTTAAAAGGCCTAGGCTTAGGTGCGTGTAAAGAGCTAAGAAATGATACGATGAGTGCCTTTTATTAGATTTCATAACATATTTACAAATACCAAATATCTAGGTTGTAACTTAAAAGTTTCTAAAAAGGCCCGCGGCCTAGGTGCCTTGTAAAGACCTGAGAAATTATACGATGAGTGCCTTTTATTAGGTTTTACAAAATGTTTACAAATACCAAATATTTATGTTGTAACCTAAAATCTTCTGAAAAGGCCTGCGGCCTAGGTGCCTTGTAAAGACATGAGAAATGATACGATGAGTGCCTTTTAAAAGGTTTTATAAAAGGTTTACAAATACCAAATATCTAAGTTTTAACTTAAAATATTCTAAAAAGACCTGCGCCTAGGTGCCTTGCAAACAGCTGAGAAATGCTCCATTGAGTGCCTTTTACCAGGTTTATGTAAAATGTTTACAATTACCAAATATACGGAAATGATCTTTCAAAAGGATATAATGAGCAGAATAATTTAAATCCTTATTCCTTTCTGGAAAATAAAACAGTTTACCGTTGGTAAGATGATACCATTGGACGAATCGGCGTTGGACCAATCGTACCATTGGACGAATCGGCATTGGACCAATCGTACCATTGGACGAATCGGACATTGGACCAATCGGCACTGGACCAATTGTCCCTTTGGACGAATCGGCATTGGACGAATCGTCCGGGACCGCTTCTGTCAGTAACTCTAGGAGGATCTGCAACGAATCCTGTTTAAGGAGAGTTATCAATCAAAATCAGTATCGCTGTGAGGAGTCTTCTTTTAACAGAAAGAGAGTTTCAAGTCAATTTATATTGTATGGGTGATCATTGTTCCATTGAAGTACGTAACCAAATATACTATATACCAATTCCAATATTCATAAATACCTCAAACTATCATTTTCAACATGTAAAGGAAGAAATGCAATTCAAAATAATGCCGCACTAAAATTTTATGAATAGGTTACTGGCCATCAGTGTGGAAAAGTTTGAAACTGAGATATATAAGGAATGTTTTTATCCGAAATACCTTTACCTTTGAGCATCAGAATTACGACAGATTTGAAATTGTCTGTCGAGTGTCGTATTCACTTTTTAAGACTTTTCAGAGACATTCTGGTTAATATGAAGATATGTGGGACACAATAAAAATGCTACACTCGTGGTCGCGTGGTTAGAAGCGCGGGCGTCTGGATAATAGTCCGAGTTGGACTCAGACTCGAGTCACGAAAAAAAGTATGGGCATTGCGCTTCAACAAACAGTTCTGGTCTCGTCTTCGGAAACAATAATCCCAAATGGACACAGACGACTACTTATAGTCTGAGCAACGGTAATGGCTTTAATCAGTGATAACAAAAAAAGAAAGTATATGCTTGTGTATGTGACAGCCATAACTCCTACGAAAATTGCAATATACACCTCTAAATTTGGCAGATTACTTTTCAGTAACCGGTTTCAAGTCGACATTCTAAAGGAGTGATATAATTTTCAAAAGCAAAAACTTTTACTACGTAATTCTATTCTATGCGAATCAGAGAGACAGCTGTGAACACGTATGTGAACATGAAAGTTCACGCCTGCTCTGTCATTCGCGCTTGAAAATGTGCCTGTCACGTGTGTATCTCGAGAAATTTCCTTATTTGGGAATTGTAATTCTATCGGTGGTGGGAGTTTGTTTTCTGACAAAACGAAGTACGGCCTTCCAATTATGCATGTACTTAATAACTATGCGTCACGAGTTAGGTAATTTTTTCACCTATGTTTCATAAATGATTATCCACGATGAGTTTGGCAAAGTGGTTTTTCTTGCATTTCTTTAAAAGTCGAAATTATTGGCAGTGCAGCTAGAGCTATGGAAACAGAACAGGAGAAAATGCAAAGAAGAGATATATTTTAAGAAGTTATTTAAAAGGCGGTTAAAGTAGCTTATAAAAAGATACTATCAACATTTAACTGGGGTTTTTTCCGTATTTATCTATTTAAAAGGTATTATTATTGCGCTGCTACCAAGAGGTGGCACCCTCAACACATCACTGCAGTAAAAATCAGAATAAGTAGATTGCATGCTAAACATTATATCCAGAAAGTTCAGGGTAGAGTTCGGCTAGTAAAGCAAATCGTAATAACTGAATGCTTTGGGCGTAATACTAATCTCTTAGCCGTTGCTTGTCAAGTTTGGGGGAGGAGGTAAATTTTGCTTTAAGATCTAATTCTTATTACAAAAAGGCAGATGTTTTGTTGTTTACAAGAAACATTTAATAATTCTCATACGCGCATTTTATTTCTCACTCGTGGATCAAAATGTTACCTGATGAACATTTTTTTTTTTTGGATCTCTAAGTAGTTTTAGTGTCCTAGGTAATCATTATTATACAGGTCTCGCAGATATATTTTGATGATTCTGCGCATACCAGCTCAGATATTAGAGCACAGTAAACTCATGTGAGGTACATAAATGATAGACTAAATAATGCGTCACTTTTTCTCTCTCTAATGGCCCTATCTTTATATTCTTAAACTATTCATGGCTACTGGTCTGAAGTTGGTAAACAGGCACTCCTACATTAGAAAATGTTCCCATCTGCGACGAGTAAAAACATTCAGCATGTCACATTGATCTTAAAATCGCATGAGAATGAAGACATAATGGTAAGAGTGGTGGGAAGGACAGTCATATTTTTACAAAATTGAAAAGATTACACAGAATGAAAGTAACGAACAACGGTAATCCCTGGTAGATGTTTTGAAAGTGAATGTTCTGTAAAGATCTGGTGCTGAATGCCCCAGCTCTGATATTTCTTTGACGTCATAGTACTGTAGACTTTTGTCTTTTCTAGTCATCCTAGATGGTAGGGAAGTCCCATAATTGAAATACTGGAAGGTACCACAGAGTCCGTTAAAAGTAGAATAGTTTTTCGACAATTGTACTTTATTATAACAGGCACTTTACTTAAAGTAACAGGGTATTTTCTTTATAAAGTAAATAATGTGGCCTTTGACTGCTAAAAAGGAACAACGGTTGTTCTAATGATTTGATGAGAATTTGCACCGCTAAATCTTTTCCTTAATAGGAAATTCAAATAAAGAAAATAATAATAAAATATTTAAAATGTATTTTATCAAGTATTCAAAAACTCACTTAAGAATTTAATAATTTCAGTCTTTTTCCTTAAATAGCTTATCATTCATAATATTAAATAATTCTATAAACTATATAATAATATCCCAAACATAACTCATGTTTTCCATAATAATATCCAATAGGTTTTCACTTTCTGTTTTGATCCCCTAGTTCTAGGTGTGGTCAATTCTTAATAATACCAGTTATACTTACATGTCTCATAAGGTATCTTAATAGATAGTTCATACACGTGTGATTAAAATACAGAAAGCTGATATTTCGTTTTACTCATTTGGTGACACGAGAATCTAATCCAGGTAGCACAAAAGATCTGAAATTTCATTGGCGCATCCTTTGGCAAATTTGTTTCATCAGATTTCAACACAAAAGTTATAAGAAAAAGTTAGGTCACTCCGGTGGATGAGAAGTCATATGTACGAGCTTGTGGCCAATCATTAGGATGTTAGGCTGGGGGAAGCTGGCTATCACAGCTCATGGGCATCATTAAAACCCCAAAGAAAATTTAACTTTTTTTTAGAGTATGATGCTCTGAAGGTAGATCATAGCTGGAAACGGTTAATTTGACATTAATCTGAACTGAAACCATAATTTCAAATTTCATGCCTCAAAAGGTTTTCTCAAAAATTATAATTCGTGGATTTAGATGAAGCCTTGGTCGTTCTCACTTGATAATTTTGGCTTTAGAATTGTTTGAAGAATCAGAACATGTTTATCACGAATTTACCTCCATTTTTTCCTTCTCGGATGCTCCAAAAAATTATCTTTCATTTGACGAATACATTCCGTGTTTTCTTTCGGTTCTTTGTTCCGATAATTTGATACAGCAGCGACGTTCCTTTATATGTTCATTTCTCTTCTTCTGGAATCGACGCATTTGAGCATTAAGAGGAGAATATTGTCTCTTCGCGAACTCTTAACTTTTACGGATATGTAAAAATGGTTTCTCAATCACCCATTGTTCCCTGTTAAACATGCAACAATTGCTCCCATAAGTCGATAGAAAATGTATATCAACGGCTACAACAATATTTATTCAAAATATTCTGCACCGCACTTGGGTGTATCAGAAATATGTCCAATTTTCTTTTCGTACGTGTGTTCCCCTATCACTTATTTCCCTGAAAGAGTACTTATTACCTGAGTGCAAACTGTAACGAGGATGAAGACAACTCCCTTTGGGAGAACGTGGCATCATCTCGTTAGCGAAAACGCCTCGGTAAATCACGAGATAACGAGTTGTACTTTCGATACCATGAAATCTTCCATATCCATTTACCCCACTGTGCATTTTCGAAGAGGTGGTACCTCAGCTTCATGCAAAGAATTCTTTCTGTTCATGGAGTCTCAGAATACATGCCTCTTCCAAGCACACCCACTCACAAAGCCTCCTTTCTCTCTCTCTCTCTTTCTCTCTCTTTCTGTCTCCCTTTTCATCTCTGCATGCTCCTCCTAAACTTTTAGATGATCTCCGTCGCAGTCGGAAGGTAATGTCCGTGGCTTTTTATGATAGCCGCAATCTCATTCTTTGGGTTATCTTAGGGAGCAATTGGTCTGTAAATAGACTCGGACTCAGTCAGCAAGAGAGTGAAGGAACTTTTCTCATTTCCATAATAGCTCTCTTGCCAATTGCTCGTGTAATTAAATTTTTCGTGTAGTGAGCTAAGCAGAAGAGAGAAATGCAGTTACAAGCCCGCAATATTAACTAGCAAATTATTTATCTTAACTTTCGAAGGAAATCCCGGTTTTCGTAAATTATCTTTGAACCGTTTCGTCTTTATAAGCGAAGGTATTTGCCCAACGTTTCTGCGAAAGTTGTCAAACTCCGTCACTTCCGATAGCAGAGAAAATTACTTTCGATCATGGATTATGGGCTGCGACACATAGCAGTGCTGAAATCTTTTGAGTTATTTACCTATTAGCAAATCAAGCATATAAAAATATCTTTAATTTTAAGGAGGGTATTTGTTAACGTTGCAAATGACTGGGATGCTGAGAATAGAACAGTTTATTTCGAAGTGAGTGGGATTCTCAAAATGAAGCATCTTTAAGTGAGATTGACTAGAAGATTCTGAGAATTGGATGTATAAATGTGTTTTCACTAGGTCCCGATCAACTGTTTGAAGTGCTTCGACAACCGACATTTTCTTTCGTGAATTACTTATGTCAGTAAGACACGAAAAGTGCTGTGCCGTTTTAAAATCATGAGGACCTGAATTCGATGCCCTGTGTGCTAAGGATCTCGCGTGACCTAAACTAGTTAGTTAATCGTTTAGCAACAATTGCTTTGTGCCTGTAGCTGATTATGACTTCAAGTGGAAGTTACTATTCTTCTCACGGCTGCAATTGCTTATGTCATGGACAGAGCTGTTAATCATTTGATACGCGTAATCATGGCTTATAAACAGGAAAACAAACCCTTCAATAGCTAAGACAAAGGCCACGTTTGTTTTTATTCATTTTCGGAGAGTTACCCAGTGACAATATTACATACTAATAACTTTAAAACTAATCATTTTTTCATTCCTCTACATTTATTGTTAACTAATTGGCCCGATTTACTTTTTATGCAGCTTCCTTCGTCCATATGTCAGTCTTGCATAGCAAAAAAATCTGATAAGCAAAGTGAATAAATTACGTATACTAAATTACATATTAGGCCCATTCATCCGAAGACTGAGACCATGAAACAGAGTATAAATTACATTGGCTCACACTACTGGAATTCATTACCGACAGAACTGACTTCTTTAAATAACTTTAACCTTTTTAAAAAAAAATTAAAGAACTACATATTGACTTGCGACTCCTCAAATTGATGATTGCAGTGGAGGGGAACTGTGATTATTACTATGATTAGTATACCTCAATGTAAATTGATTTTCAATGGTTTCACTGTAATGTTTATCATCTTTTCATATATCATTACTTTTTTTTTTTTTTTTTTTTTTGAGACACTGCTTTGTATGTAACTTTAACTCCTGACCTAAGTGTATAATTTGTGTGGGGAGCGTGGGACCCAGTCAGGCCTTACTGGCCTTTTCCCCTGCTTCCTTGCTGTGCTTTTTTCATTTGATATTTTTGTAACACTGGCTTTCTGCTCAGCAAAATAAATGAATTGAATTGAAAATTATGACAGAAAGCTATTTACTGCTCTACATTTTCTGATTCTACTGTAAAGCAAAAGACCCGATTTTATGCGTGTGTGTGCCACACGCAACAAACCATAAATTATGGTCTTCATAGAAGAAAGCGTGTATGAGCAACATTTATTCCATAACACAATCCTTTGTATCTATATATTAATTCTATAAGGTTTTTACTGTAGGTCCTATTTTGAGGGAACGGCTGAACATAAAGAATTTAGTCGAGTTTTCTTACCATATAGATGTGCCAGTGGAAGAGAACAGTGAGATTGGGGCAACAGTTCGGGCGTTGTGGGGCGGCAAAGTTCCCATGTAAAGTCTACGGGAGAAGCGTACGTCCTTTATATCTACATCAGGCTCTCGATTTAGTGTCAGACTTGGTGTTCTATGATCAGTCCTAAAGTAAGTAAATACTTTATTGCATACTTACCCTTAACAGAATGTCTCTCCCGCAGAAAAAGCAAGAAATATGACACCGAATTTTCGCGTGTAATAAGCACGTCTTTTGAATCCGTTCTGACGCAAATTAAATGTAACAAAGCTATTCAAACTACTGGAATTCAGTATAGAAAACAATAGTATCTGACGGAAGAAAGAAGTTTTTCAATCGGGTTTTTAATCCCTCAGATATGGCTGTAAACAGAATCGTGAGCTTACGAACTCTTAGAAACAGAGATATCAACATAAATAAGATGCGACTTTACATTCCCTGGTGGGGAAACCATGCTGCATTAGTTTAGGAGAAAAGTATTCTCAAAAGGTTTATCCACATGAACGGTATCGGTCCAAAAAAAAAAAAAAAAAAAAAAATGTAGTCGAGTTTTCAAGAGCCCAGATTTTGCTACAAATACATCAGAAGCAGAAATTAACACTTATAACCCGTGGTGGCCAAACCATTCTTTACCAAACATTATAAATTATGTGAAAAATATTTTCCATCAGATCTTGTATACGATACAGGAAGTATTTTTCAAATCGGAGTTTTAGGAGCAGAAATAACGCAGAAAACGCAATTAAAATTTGTACCCCCTAGCGGAAAGTCTATGATTTACTTGAACATTTTGAATTCACAGGAAAATCATTTCGCATTAGAAACACTATCGAACAAAGAAGGAATTTTTCAAATCGGACTCTTAGAAGTAGAGATATTGACAAAAATAAGATATACATCTACGCCCCTTGGCGTAGAACCCATACATTATTTCAAGAAGAAAATGTTCCTAAAAGGTTTGTCGACATGAGTAGTATCGGTCAACACACGACTTTTTTTGCAATCGAGATATTAGAAGCTCATATTTTGCTGCAAATGTATCAGAAGCATAAATTAAGACTTACGCCACCTATCGGCCAAACCATTTCTTACAAAAATTAGAAATTATGTGCAAAGGATTTTCCATCAGGAATTGTATTCTGTGCAGAAAGAATTTTTCAAATCGGAGACTTAGAAGCAGAAATATAGGGGGAAACGCAATTTACCTTGACGCCCCTAGCGGAAAGTATATGAATTACTTGAAAATTTGGAATTATATGAAAAACATGTCAAACGGAACACACTATCCAACAAAGAAGGAATTTTTCAAATCGGACTCCTAGAAGTAGAGATTATCACTAAAATAAGATATACATCTACGCCTCCTAGCGGAGAAACTGTGGAATATTTTAGGAATAAAATATTCCGAAAAGGTTTAACAATGTGAGTGGCATCAGTCCACGAAATAATTTTTTCAATCAATAATTTAGAAGCTCAAATTTTTATGGCAAATACATCAGAAGCAAACATTAACACTTACGCCCCCTGGTGGCCAAATTATTCTTTACCAAAAATTAGAAATTATATGCAAAAGATTTTCCAGCAGGAGGTGTATCCGCTGAAGAAAAAAAATTTCAAATCGGAGTTTTAGAAGAAGAATTATCGGGGAAAATGTAATTTACTTTTACGCCCCTAGCGGAAAATCTCTGCGTAATAAAGAAGAATAAGAAAGTGAGTTAAACCAAGTAGTTTACAATATGTTTAGAGGTGATACAAAATAATTAGTAATACAAAACACACATATTAATAATGCGGCCACTGAATAACTCTCCTCAAAATGATACAGAAACACTGTGGCTTTCTGTCCACTGTTAAAGTTCTGTTCTCCTATTTACAAGCCATAATTACACTATCAAATGATCAACAATTATGTGTGTGACTTGAACAAATTTCTCGTTAAGAATCACGGTAACTTCAGCTGTTAGAATGTCATAATCAGCTATAGGCATAAAGCAATCTCTGCTAAACGATTAATTAACCAGTTTAGGTTTTGTGAGTTGCATCATTTAAAGTGGTTAATCAATCGTCTAGATTAAATGCATATTTTTTATTGATTGAATGCATCTGTATGATTGATATAAGTCCACAGGTTAGCGACTTCAGAATTGCATAATTTTAAAACTACACACATTTTTTGGTGCTTTACTAATATCAGTAATTTACCAGAGAAAATGTCGTTTGCAGAAGCATTTCCAATACTTAAGAAATCGTAACAAAATCGAAATATATAATATGTACGTGTCAATTTCTCCCTTTTGCTAAGAAAACCCTCATTCATTTTTCGACAAAATAATGCTAAGATACAGTAGAACGCAAATACCTATCAAAAGTGTCAAAACGAGCTATGGGATACGAAACATATTTACTGAACATATTTTTGTGCGATTACAGTAATTTTTTGAAGAACGAAAAACAGTGGAAGGTGACGGATCAACCAGCCTTACACCATCATCATGAAATGTCAAATTGCGGAAAATGTGATTCAGGCACTAAAAAAGTACTGTTTAGAAGTTAGCAGTAAAAATTCTTGAAGAGGGAACATTTCTACATAGATTTAGAGAAAAACATGAGTGTGAATCACATTTGTTACAATATGGGGCCGAAAGGTCATGACAATGCGACTTCTCGTGCAAATTTAAAACGCAGTAATATCTAACTAAAGTGAAACAATCAATTCTGATACGTATCCGTCACGTCATTTGCACTCATTTCATGTGTTACTTTCTCCAGAAACTTAAAAACACATCTCATTGTAATCTGAAAGCAGTGTACTCAAAAATAAAGAAAAAGGATTTTAATTTTGTATCTCGGAAATAATAACGTACAATACGATTTGTTTTTAGTTAGCTGTCTACCTTCCTTGAAAAAACCATCCGGTTGATGTGCGAAAGCTTGGAAACTTTTATTTCTATTCTACGCCAAGAAATTTCGGATCACTAGTATAGTTATACTATTTAAGTACAGTTGGTGCATTGTTCCTTGTTATTAGTTACAATACTATTGATTAAAGTCAATCTGTATGGTTTTGGTGCTGGAGTGCACCAAACTTATTTGCGAGCTATGAAATTTTTCCTTGCTTACATGTATAGAAGCAATTCTTCGAATATGTTTCACAGTAGCCAGCGATTTTATTTTTATACATATTTAGAGATTTCTGGAATTATGGGATAAAAACCATACATATATACACCCTATGCAAAAAAAAAAAAAAAGAAAAAATGAAGGCCGAAGTACCTAGAAAGAATCATCTAAGCATATTAGAAATTGGTATGTCCAATGCATATGTATAGGAAAGGAAATGACTGCAATTACAAAGCAGTTGGACCATGTATTCGGTCATTGGCTCCGATACATGCGGTTACCTGGCGTGGCATGGACGCATACAGGTCACAAATGCTGTCCTCAGGTACAACACGCCAGATGGTGTCCAAATAGCGCTACAGTTTGCTGTCATTCCGAGATTCGCGAAGGTACGATCCCATCATATCCCAAACATGTCCGATCGGTGAGATGTCGGGCCATGGAAGGATGTCGACATTAAGGAGGCAGGCCTAGGAGGGCAGTGCCGTGTGCGACCGGGCAATACCCTGTTAGAAAATCTCACGGTGATGCTGGGACAAGAATGGCAACATAACAGGTCGTAGAATGTCGTCGACGAACCGTTGAGCTGTGAGAGTGGTAGGAAGGACTACCAAGGGTATTCAGCTATCGTAGGAAATGGCTCCCCGGACAGTCAGTACCGGTGTTCGAGACGTGTGCGTTCCACGGTAAAGGCGGAATCCGTATGCTGCACTAGCCGGCTCTTTTTCAGACACGTATGCGCTGGCCGGCTCTTTTTCAGACACGTATGCGATGGTCATCAGCGCCGTGTTGCATTATTGAAGACAGCACGACGCCACTGGACACTGTCTCACGTTGATTGGGCACACCACACACTCCATCCTGCGCCGACAATGCTTGCTGGCCATTGGTAGGCTGCGGAGTTGCCTCCTCGAATATAGTCCCCGTGCCGCACGTCGTCTGAAATCGGTCCGGATGTCCACTTCCGTACGTGTAGACGACGCAAAGTTTCCACGAATAGTTGAGAGCAACAAATTCGGTTCTGTCGGTGCAGCTACCACGACCCCTCGATCTTTGCGTTTTATTGTTGCCCTCGTGCCGCTGGGTTGTGATTTCATCGACGCAATGGCGCCAGTACCGTCTTACTGCCGCATCGCTCCGACCCAAATGCCTGGCCATACGGCGATTTGACCAACCGGCCTCTCTCAGCCCAAATATACGTCCTCTCTCAAAATCGCCGAACTGCTCGTAGTGTGCATGGATCCGATGTCGAGGCATCCTCATATTCCGTGGATATTAATGCAACAGTAATCCACTGTCACAATTGGCTCTGGGTGCAAGCTTTGCTCTTGATATACCTGTTGCCGCAAAAATTCTTCTAATTTCGGACACATTGCTTCCGGTAAAGAAATACCCAAATTCGGGATTGAATTACCTAATTAATTGTGCTAATTAGGTAAGTTAACATGCTTCATTATTTATTTCTTAACTGGAGCAGTTGTTAATTAGGTGAAAGAAATATTATCCCGACCCAAGCCGCATAAGGATTCGCTGATTTCTTTTACTTTTTTTTCTTTGCTTTCCCTTCGCGTGGGAAGGAGATCGAAATGCAAACGGTGCCAAATTCCGCAAACGAAGCGAAAGATATTTATTTTTTTATTTCCCGGCATTTGCGAAGCAACAGAACTGCGGATTACATAATGCAAACCTAGCTAACAATGGGTCAGTGGTGACTATACGATGGAAGTCTAAGGAAGAATCTTTAATCTGGTTAGAAGGTAAGGCTAGGTAATAAACGTCCCCCAGGCTCTGTGTTGGAGAATATATTTCAGTCTGGCATAATGCCTCCGAGCATGCTTAAAGATTTAAAAAGGGTTTTCTCGGATGGTCCGATAATTAATAGAACTCCAAAACGGGGTGACAGTTAGAGCCAAATAAATGTTTTAAAGGGCTTAGCTCAGCAGATGGTCAGCAGGCCAGGAGAACATCTGCTCGAAGTAACCACTGGTCCGCAGCCACCGGACGGCAGGCCACTTGCGAACGGGATGGGGCCAATGAAGGTGCGAGGGAAGTCTGTATGATGTACGGACACGCCTAGCAACAGGGCTGTAAGCGAAAGTGAAACTAAAATAAAATGGTAAACTTTGAGAAATCGAGGTTGCAGTGTTATAGTGGTTGCAGTGTTGTGGTTGCAGTTGAGTTGTTGTTGTCATCTGTAGGAGGATCGACGTTCGACGTCGGCGGTTGGCAAGAAATGCCTAGCTATACGTGAGTAAAAGAAGTCGGACTCAAATGAGTCAGGGTGTTAGGTATCCCAGGAAAATAGAGGAAGCATCTGTCGAGAGCTCCCAGGCTCCGTTTTATCAACGGAAGATACCAGCCAAATACCACGGCGGCAAGAAGACACGCTCCTTCCGCTGCCCGCGGATCGGTGTAGCATAGCAGAAGTTTTTTTTAGAGTAAGACATCATCCAAATATTTCAATCCCTTGCATGCTGAGTATTCATTGAAAATTTAGAAATTAAATTTATTGCTCACCTCGTACTAGTTGGATTGATAGGGACGTTTCTATTTCTATAATTCTCAGTCTAAAGCATAACTTCTTTTTGTGGAGATGTCTTAATATAACTGAATCTGGTCCCACCATTATATTGTAAATAAATTAAGAAATATGCAAAAAATAAATTTTATATTTGTTTCTTTAAACAACGTGTTTTTCTTCTTGCTCCTCTGCAAATGAGTACAAGTGTCGGTGTTTCTGGTTTAATTTAAAGTAAAAGTATTCTTTCTTCGATGATACCCCGATTTCAAGCATGATACTGGAATGTTAGCTTTCAAATTTAATTTCTTCGCTGCATATGAGCTCTTGCGAAAACTTCGTACGAGCTCGTATGAAACACAACGCTTTCAAGTCCCAACGATGAGACTGGGTCGCCTATACTAGGAAGCCCAATGTCATTGTTGCCATTTAGTCGATCGAAAATTATTATTAAAATTTATGCCCTCAAGTGCCCAAACGGGGCTTGCCGTTGTAATATACCTTTCTCAATGCCCGGTTCCCATGCGCTGTGTCAGGCCATTATTTACTCATTGCTTGTTATTTTTTCATCATTTGCATGTTCGGCCCTGCGGTAATTCCATGCTAAGTGCCATCAGGATCGAATGACTTTCTGTATGTGCTTCTTTCTTTTTTCCTTTAAGAGTATATCTTATTATGACTTTCTTCTGACTTAAGGTGTATTCATCCATGTTCATGAGTGTATCTTATTAATGACTTTCTCTGGGTGCTTCGTTCTTTTTTTAAGAGTGTATGTTATTATCTTGTAACCAAACAGTATATTTGCTGCAGTGCAATGTTTTAGTGCATTTGGTTGCACATATCAGTTAATTGTCTATGTGACACCAAACTTTCGATGTAAATACTCTTAATTAACACACCGAACGCTTAATTAAGCACATAATAGATCTAATGACTAAGTAAAATAACACGCCTTGTACTTACAGGTCTTAACTATTTATTAGGTCCAACTCCGGAATATATGTTAGCACAACAGCAATTGCCGAAACCACATCAAACTTTGCTTCAGTAGCTGAATTATTGGGTATTCGAAACATCAGATAATAGGCAAGTTACTTGATAACACTTTAAGGCTTCAATATCAAAGAAGCATAGCATTGAAGCGTGAAATAATTAATCAAATTATATTAGATGAAAAGCTAATCGCATAACATCAACGCAGTCTAAACTTTCGTAACATCTCTCTCCAAAACAGTTACGCCGCCCCTGTGGAGCAGTGGTCTAAGCGCTGGCTTATGATCATTCTTCCGAGAAGGATCCGGGTTCGAATCCCGGTGAGGCATGGATGTTGTGTTTGCCTTACGGAGCTGGCTTTCTCCCATCCCTGGAACCAGTGACCCTAAATTAGGGGCAGGCGGCTGCTTATAGCCCAGTGAGTTGCGCATGGTGCTCGTTGAACCCCCAATAAAAAAAAAAAGAAAAAAAAATAGTTACAACAGTTCACACTCTGGTCGACTTCTAACAAAAGCCCTGACTAATACAATCGTAAACATAACTTTGATCATTCACGTTAACATGCATCATTCACGCTTTCAAAGAGCGTCTGGTTGGCAAATAAAAATTAAGCGAGAGAAAAATAATGTAACATTAAGTTCAGAAACTGTTTAGAAAATGAACCAAATTTCAGAAGAAAAACATTTAGTGTACAAGAGCCAAAAAAGAAAGTTAAATTGGAATATGCGTCATATCAGGCACTGACTATTCCTAATTTTTCAGCAGTTTGTTACGTAACTATTATCCTTTAAGGGACGCAAATAAGTTCCTGAATTGTGCGCTAGAATTATATTGTTGAGATTTAAGTACAAAAATCCATGTTTTAGAATGTAAGCAACGGCAACTTATCCATAATTTTCGATCCCTCTCGATGTGTTGATTTTCTCTTTAGATGGTACAGCAATATATTTGTATTTCGCGCCGTGTTTCTAGTTCACGTCGGACTTAATCGTCTCTTTCAAAGAGATACTCGTGTTGAAAATTGTCCACATGTAGTACTTCCGAAAGCACTTGATGATTAATTGCCAAATTCGTAGGAAGGCTTTAACGTCAAGTGGTTGTTGTCTAATCAGGAAGCACCGCCCAGCTGCTTCAGCTTCAAGAAACCGAAACTACATTCGGGAACCATTAGCTTGGTTATGTGTTTTCAGAACGTTGACATCATTCCGTTACGCAGTTTTTTTAAAATCATTGCCCTGTGAATTATGAAGAAATAGTGTTTAAGCGAATACACTCACCCTTAAATAAATAGTTTCCTTAGTGTTCGCTCAACCATTATTATTATTTTATTATTTTTGCAACTATTGCGTGTTGTTTCTTCTTTTCCCACATAATCTGATTAACAACGGAAATTTGAAAAATCAGGCAAATCCCCCTCACTGCAGAGTTCGTATTTTCCACTTCATTTAGAAATATGTTAATTCTTTGGTCCCGAGGCTCATTTAAAAATAACATTGCCATTAGATGTTATATGTGTTTGTAGTAGGCACGGTATGTCTGGTTCCAAATTTTTGTATTTGGCCGATATCGTCAGTTCTAGTTTTTATATTAGGCACGAGATGCCCTGTTCCAATTTTTGTGTCAGGCACGGTATGTCCGGTGCCAAATTTCTGTCTTACGCACGATACCTCTAGTTCTAGTTTTTGTATTATGCACGGTATTCCCAGTTCTAGTATTTGTAAAAGGCAGTATGTTACATCCCGAGTTCCTGTTCTTTTATTTGACGCGATGTCTTCAGTTCCAATTTATCTATTAGATAGTATATCTCCAGTTTTTGTTTTTATATTCTGCATGATATCTTCCGTTCTTGTTTTTGTATTAGGCAGTATATCTGCAGTTCTTGTTTTGGTATTAAGCACAAAATCTCCAGTTCCAGTTTCAGTATTAGCAGCACGTCTACAGTTCTTGTTTTTGTATTATTCACGATATCCCTTGTACCTGTTTTTGTATTGAACAGTATATTTCCAGTTCCTGTTTTTGCATTTGGCCCGATTATTTTTGTTTCTGTTTAGTATTAGCAACGTTATCTCTAGTTTTAATTTCTTTATTAGGCAGTATTTTTTCATTTCCAGTTGTTGTATTAAGCAGTATATCTCGAGTTTCTGTTTCAGTATTAGGCACGATATTTACAGTTCTAGCTTTTGCATTAGGCACGGTATTTCTAGTTCCAGTTTTAGGATTGAAATATTGCTTTCATAACAGGAGAACAGCTTCAACCATATTTTGCGATTTTTCAGACCAGGTTTTATGCACGTGTGTTTGAATTTACATAAATATGTCAGTTACTACTGCAAATGTTACTGAAGAAAATCTTTTGAGTGTCGGTTTCTATCGAAAAAATAATTTTAATATCTAGTGTTTCTCGAAAATTATTTTCTGTGACAAAACATTAGTAAATAGGGAAAGGAACTGTGAAGAGTTTAAACTGTGTAATGCTGAAGTTAATATATATTTTTTCGACTAAACAGCTAAGATTAAAGGGTGTCCTTGACCTTTCTCAGAAAACAAAAATATTACATACTTTAATATTCCGGCATGCACTTTCGGCATAAAAGATCGCAAAAATTTGTAAAAAGGTTTCATGCATTATAATAGTGAATTCAGTGTCATCATTTCTTCCATTGTGTATAAATAAATATGAGCGGATTATGTACAGCTCTCTGAAGATGTAATTCTCTAATTAAAACGTTCTTTTACTGATTTCTCAGTTACTGCTTTGAAGACAGAGCCCACATTTGAAGTTCCACTTGATTCGTTTGAGGAAAATTTGTTTCAAATAACACTGATGATGACCACATTTGTCTTGTACATTTTCTCTGATACCAAAAAAAAAAAAAAAAAAAAAAAGAAGGAAGGGCTAAATTAGTTTAACTTGCAAGATTCGATCTGGGGATGAAAATCACCCCGGTGGCCGAGGGGTCAGATGTTTAAGTTTCTAGTTAGTCGTCTGAATTGGGAAAGGCATGTTTTGTCGCATGTTTTTCTACGCTGGATCTCATCCGCACAGTGGCCCCAAATTAAAAATGGACCCCAAATTAAAAATGCTTACCGAAGAGCTTCTCGTCGTGGTCGTTAAGTACCGAAAATGAAGCATTCATTAAATGTGTGTGTGTGTGTATGTGAGAGATTAAAAAATACCCGAGAGATCAAAATAAGATCCCTGAAATGGCAAAGACTGTATTAGACGTGATACGGCAATGAAATACTGTATTACATTTGTTACTGTTATGGGTAGCCTAACTGTTGCTATCATTCTACTTTCTTATTTGTATTATATTTGTATTATTCACCATATAAATCTGATGTCATCAAACAGAAGTCATCGCTCTTTCCACGTTTATAAGTGAGTCACGGACATATTTTCATCGGCCGTCACCGGAAATTGAACCCAGGTCATCCAGTTACGCGCCGGACATGCTACCACTGCACCACAGCGGCCTCGAATTCTCCAGACTCACATACGACTAACTGCCAAACCACATGGAAGGTTGCTTCTTGGAGCCCCGCACAATGTTGGGGCTTCCAGATGCAACCTGCCATGTGCCATGAGACATGAGGATTTTTCCAACCTACCATGAAAAGTTTTCCGTGACTCACTTCTAAACGTGGAAAGAGCGATGGCTTCTGTTTGATATTCCCACGTCAATTGTCTGTATTAAATGTAATGTGATACTGTGGTAGTGATCTCTATTAATTGATAACGGTAACGATAATACTAAGGGACAGAAAAAGACCCAGAAGTAGATTGCGTGCGAAATGGGTGGATGAGATTCGAAAGCATGCCTGACTGACATCGAGAGACTGGTTCAAGACACACAGTTGTAGGAAAAGTTTTGTTAGACTTTTACCCAAAAGTGGACAGATAGTTGTGAACAGTTATGATAACATATGACGACACGATGATAATATAAAAATAAAGATGAAGATGATATGGTATATATGCACACTATTCTCTTTTATGCTATTTGAAACTATTTTCACGTCCAGCAGGTGATATACAAACACAATCAGCCCTCGGAAGCTTGTCTTTGCTGCCATATTGTGTTCAGAAGGGATAAAAGAGTTGGTGTCATATTTTATTATACTCATTTTCCAGTTTAAATAATTGATGTAGTATTCGATTGAGCAATGCGTAGTGCCAAAGTTTGGAGGCAATGAAGATTTTATATACCGATATATCCATATATTTTATTTTACGTAAGGAGGCTTTCATGAACAATTTTTGAATACCATTGCATTTCTGGAGGACGGACATGTTTGTTTACTGCTAATGAAGTAAATGAGACGGCAAATGATTCACGGAAATCAGAACCGCGGGAATCTGGAATTTTTCGAAATTACACAATATTACTGAAGACAACAGCAATCTGCCTCTTATAGCTTTCGTATGAGATTCACTTCAATTTCAAATTTGTCTTGAAAACTTCATTCAATCCATGTTCTTGTTAAAAATTTCGCTTATTGGAACCATTCTATGAATTCTAAATTTATTGCAACTTGAGTTTCTACCTCTAGAACTTGAAAACTTATTGTTTCGCAGAAAGGATTATAGACACCAGGAATTGTATTACATCTTATGTAGAATAAAATATAATGAAAATTATTAATGATACGGAAGTCCACACCAGATTTTATAGCCAGTCAAGTATAACAGATACAATTATAAGTCCTGGTATGATAAATGCAGTCCTTAAAACTGACATGCGCAAAGATGACAAAAAATTTGCCGTAGGTGTCTAACCTGCACTTAGAAGATGCCCAGCTAACAGAAAGTAAGAATATGAAAACATTACGAAAATGTATCTTCAGTACTGAATATTATTTCAAACACGTGGAGATAATGCAAATAGACGATGTCATCGCCCTGTCCACGTTATTTTATAAACACGCATAGCAACTGAAAAACACCGCTGGGAATCCCAGATATCTCAAAAAGTAGCCGAGTGCGTTCGCTTTACGTTACGGTGCCAACAACTCATATCGCTATGTGTGGTTTATCAGTCAGCATCTGATTACACATATACTTATTGATGGGCTCAGAAACTGATGTGTCGCCATCTGGTGGCTTTCAACAGAGCAAGTTATTTAATTACAGCTGATAACTCGAAAGGGCGATATAAATGGTGAATATATTTCAAATACGTGGATATAATGTAAATATACGATGTCATCGCTCTGTTCACGCTATTTTATAAACAATGCATAGCAACTGAAAAATTGTTCTACCGACACCGCTGGGATTTAAGATCCCAGCGGTATCGCTAAAACGATTACGTGGACAGAGTGATGGCATCGTCTATTTCGTATAAAATAACGACAGAGACATTATTATTTTCGTCTATTTGGTATAAAAATATGACATCGTCTATTTGGTATAAAATAGTGACACCGTCTATTTGGTATAAAATAATGACACCGTCTATTGGGTATAAATGGACAGAGCGATGATATCGCTGGTGTTGGTATAAAATAACGTGGACAGAGCAATCACATCGTCTATTTGTAAGGTATTCCCAGACAAAGTGCAAGAAAGTGAAACGTACATAAAATGTGCAAAGATATAAACAATGGCTTAAAAGAAGAACGTATTTTGGAATTTCTACATATATATGAAAAAATAAAGGCTTATAACGAAGAGCTCGGGATAGATTGAAATCCTCATTAAATCCCTTTTTGTGTAAAAATGCCCACCATACAAAAATATGCATACGTGAAAATATTCCTATACGTTTATATTTATATATCTCTAACAATTGGATATACTTGAAAGACTTAATCAATTAATTACATTAGTACTATAGTTAATTAAATCTTTTAAGTATATTTAACTTTATGGCCAGGTGAGATTGAGCTCAGTTTTAACTAAACAACACATATAAAGCAAATGAAGAACCGATCCTCCCAATTCAACGGTCACTTGGATTGCAAAAAGGGGAATAGGCACAAATCCAGAAAGTGCTATCCCATGTTTCTTTTCCAGCAATATCCCCATTCCCTTACTCTCCTATAATTCTCTGCAATTGTCCCTGAGAAATCCACTTTAATATGCGTGAGCCCCCACCCATTCTCTTTTTACATAGCAGTAGGTGGCCTGTTTTCAACTTTGCTGGCGCGATACTGTCAAGCCTTGGAGTGGTTAGTAGAGAGAGAGTTTCTTGCACAATTCGTTTGTTGAGAATTTGATATAATTTTTTCCCATTGCTTTCTTATTCCCTCAAAATGCTTCCACTAGCACAAAAGGATTCCCCTAGGCCGTTGAAATTTCTTTCCATATGCTACCAATTTTTTCCTCCATTCGAGGAGAGTAGGCAAATTTTCTCTGCCTCATTAAAAATGAAATTTCATTAAATTTTGTTACTTTGCTTCTTAAAAGTGTGATCATCTTATCTTTCTTCACTCCGTCTTTAAATCCAGTGCTTTCATAAAAAAATGTTCATTAAAAACAATTACGTTAAGCTTGAAATCACATTACACCAAACAAATGTTTCTCTTTTGCTCGTTAAATCCAAAATCTCGCTAAACACGGGCTCTCTATAAGCGGGTACTACTGTATTTGCGACGTTGACCACGTTCGTGATTTTGTCAAGCAAAATTTTGTTACGACTAAGCCAAATGATTTCCTCTAGACCCTACTATTTTTTAAATAAAGTGTGAAACCTTATAGTGAAACAAAAATAAAATACTAACTTCCCCGCAACACCTGGTGTTCTATTTGCACTTATTGTACGCAAAATGTATCGTAACATAAGATCAGTACGTTGAATTTCCGAATCTTTTTTTTAATTTCCTTGCATTCTTTATATGCCCACTGAATATGTGTTTAATGATTTTCAAGCATTAGCAAAAGAAAATCCCAATTTTACTAGTTTGTGACACATGTAAATGCGATTACTAATATTAATTTATCTTCGCGATGAAAATGCTAAAATGCGCTATTCCAAATTGTTGAAACAAAAGCCAAAAAATTAATAGTGCCTATTTGCCAAAACTACCGAACACATAACATTACGTACAGATGCGGAAATTTGAGTCCCGGTTTTTTGTTACGTGTGTAACTTATTTTTCCCCATTTCACATTTATTCAGGATGAGGTGCTTTGCGGGTAAACTGAGATTCGTTTTAAGCTTTTCTCATTAGAAACTGGTCCAAAAGAATAAAGTAAAAATGCAAGGACCCCTCTTGCTAGGCGAGAATAGAGTACTCATATAAATTATTACATCATAAGGCTAAAGCCCGAAAAATGTTCAAAATCAAAACAGCAATTTCTTGAGCCATATTACCCTTTTAACAGAGATACGCCCCTATAAAATTTACATCTAAATTATATTGTGTGCTTAGATGAGCAAGATAACCGTTATCTGTGATCGTGTCTCCAGTAGAAACTGAAAAATAGCAAAATATGTCATCCTGAAATTTAACGATTGCGACTACCTTCCATCGTGTTCTCAACATGATGTTGTGACGCAATGGGCGAAATAATGCATAAGTAGTTTGGCAAAAATACGCCATTTATGAAAGCGGAAGCGTACACAAAGAATCTAAATGCTAGAAAAATTATTTGCTACACTACATCTCAAAGTGTCATTTATAAATGAAACTAAGTTGTCTGATGCTTTCACAGCAATTACCTTAATGCTAATAGCTTCGGAATAACCCTAATGGAGAAGAACTGCGAATGAAGATTAAATTGCCCCCACTCCTGCTTGACTTTGCATTTATGTGTGTGTTTGAGCATGTGTGTGTGTGTGTGTGTGTGTGCGCGCGCGTACTGCTTTTGTGTGCGTGCATGTGTTCGTGCGTGTATTTCTCCAGACTAAAAGGGCCGTAAGTTGGGGTGCGCGTTCTAGTGGTGTTCAGAGCTATTTGTTTCGATATGGGCGTTTCCCTCCGAAGAGGTCCTATGTGACCTGAATCACAACGGCTATTAGATATTCATGGATGGCCTCTTCGTTTCTCTCTTGGCAGTGATGCTGTAAATACTTTAATTGCTCTTTTCGAATTCTGATCCTACGAGAAGATGATATAAACTACATTCTTGAGCGCGAAAAGTTTTGAGGAGTTCATTAAGGAACGGAAATTATTTAGTAGCAGAAACATGCGATGCAGGATCCCTATAACATTTAAAAAAGATCCCGATACCGACAGGATAGCAAGAAGCGACCGTTTAACAGTCTTCATTGGAGAAGTTATCTTTTAAAAAATGGATATCATTTAATGGCTTTAAATGCTTGAATATTTAATTCACTAAAATAAGTTATGACAATACCTTTTAACAATGACTGTTTTCCCAGAAAAAGCAAAACGTACTTTTTAAGCTGTATAACAATTTAATAATAACGAGGTGGGGTAGAAATGCTTTGAGGTATAAATGATTTCAATCCTTTGTCTGTCCTAGTCCTCGTCAAGGTGGAATAAAAATGCTTTCAATCCATTTTCTGTACAAGTTTTCACCAAGATCGAATAAAAATGCGTTCAATTCTTTTTTCTGCAGAAGTCTTCACCAAGGTAAATAGGAAAAACTATGCCAATCCGTTTTCTGTACAAATCTTCGTCAAGGTGGAATAGAAATCCTTTCAATCCTTTTTTCGGTCCAAGTTTTCACCAAGGTTGAATAGAAATAATTTTTCAAAATAGTATAACTATACTGATAATCCGAAATTTTTTGGCGTAGAATAGCAATAAAACTTTCCAAGCTTCCGCGCATCAACCAGATGGCGTTTTCAATGAACGTAGACAGCTAACGCCATCTGGTTGATGCGCGGAAGCTTGGAAAGTTTTATTGCTATTCTACGCCAAAAAATTTCGGATTATCAGTATAGTTATACTATTTTGAGTACAATTGATGTACAGTTCCTACTTATAGAAATACTTTCAATTCTAATCATTTTTCTGTTCACGTTTTTACCAAGGTGGAAGAGAAAAACATTCAATATTTCTTTTTTTGTCCAAGTTTTTACTAAGGATGGTATTTTAGTCTATGACCGAAGACGTTTCTTGACTGGTACCGTTTGAATGAACATTCACAATTCTAAATGTGTGTTTACTTTGTTTAAAAACAGCAGAAGTTTTTAATGTTCCGAAAAAGCATTGAATGTCAGGGGAAAGTCCGTAAGATATTAACCATCAGTGATGAATATCTTGGCTGCGTGACAGTCACATATTTCCTGAGTTGGATGTTGCATGAGTTTTGGGTAAATGCTTCGGGTTCTGTAATGGAAAATTTCAATGCAAGTACTGAACAGCTTATTTTAAACGCCTATAAAAAGGTATCTAGAAGTAAGCTGATAGCATGTGCAAAATATATGCATATATTCTTTAGATGATGCGCATGAAAGACACCGTAACCAGCAAGTCACAACACTCACATCAGATTTGCATGTCTGCCGGTGGAAAAACCTTTAAGTGAGACAAGCGGTTCACTAATGGCGCCTATAAAAGTAGACAGGTATACTAATGAAATCAATTTCAGAATAGCAAGCACTAATATCACTCAGCTGTACTAGCAAAATACAAAACAGTTGTACACAGCTGCTCCTGACAACCTCCAAACAGATGAACACATCTGCAACGTAGTGGGTGAAGAATATGACGCACTACTGAGCTGACGCATAAGTCAAATAGATAATGCAGTAGATATAAGCCTGCCGGTGTAGTTAGAACATGAGACGCTGCGGATTAGGAAGATACGAGATCGAATCCTACCGTGGGAAAAAGGTTATATGTTATACGGAGCACGATGTTATAAAACTGGCCTTTATGTTTATAAAATTTGCGTGATAAGTTTTCCAAAAAACGAACGCAAATAATTAAAAAAATAATTCTTCAACAACGAGATGGTCTTTCAAGCATGACTGTTGGCTGACCCAAAAACTGCGATTTCGTGCTCCCGCCTTTTTTAATAGGGCATGATGTAAGGTATTATGTCACACGACGTAGGCGACATACTACTGCGGCGATGCACGAGTCAAATCGGCAATGCAGCGACGATAAGGCTGCCGGCGTAGTTCAGTTGGGAAAACTGGCGGCCCAGAGTAGGAAAATGTGTGACCGACGCCACCATTGGCAATAGCTTATACAATGTTCGTTTTGGGTGTTTTTTGCGGATAAAAATACCCAAAACGTAGATGCCCTCAACTGCTTCTGACAAACCCCAAAATAAACACGCTCATAATTGCTTCTGACAACACCCAAACAGTTGTACAAAACTCTTACTGAAAGTACACAAAACAAATGCACACAGTTGCTACTTTAAGCTAGTAAAACAGAATCACACAACTGCTTCTAACACTCAAAGAGATATTCAAAGCTATTTATGAAAACAAATGCACTCTTGCTTTTAACACTCAAAGAGATGTACAGAGCTGGTTATGAAAACAAATGCACACACTTGCTTTTGACACTCAAAGAGATGTACAGAGCTGGTTACGAAAACAAATGTACATAACTGCTACTGTCATCTCCCAAACCGAATGCGCATAGCTACTACTGTTAGCGCCCAAATGAAATGAACGTAGGTGCTACTGAAAACGCTGAAAGCAAATGCGCAGAGTCGCTACTACCAAAAACAGATGCATACAGCTGCTACTGACAACATAGGTGAGCTGCCAATGAAACCTATAAAAGGCATAAAGATATACGATTTAAGTTCTTTATGAGAATGACTGCAGAGGACTTGCAAGTGTATGCTTGTTAATTAATCGAAATATTTTCTGAGTAGCATCAGGCAGTGTCACGATAAACTTATATTGACTAAACAAAATTCGAGAACACCTTTGAGTTGTGCATACCTCCTGATTTATTATTGTCGTCTTCTTGCGGGGATATTTTGTAATTATGTTTTTCCCCTTTGTTATTTTCTGTTCAAATTCGCCCATAAATATCTCACTGACGATGCATTCTCTTATAGGAGAGTTCCAAACAAGATTACAGAAGATTTCGTTAGGGAAGACCATGTGCTAATTTTTACCAAGAACACCTTTCGGATTTCCTTGCTTAATTTGTTTATCGATCAAAGAGTAAAACATAAGACACTATTAATGCATTTACTATATTTTACTATCGCAGAGATACAAACTGATTCATCTGGCATGCTCAATTTCACACTCTACTCTGAAATGCAAGCCCAGCGGGAAATCATATGCGGGGCTGCAGGAATAGTCAATTCATATGCTGATTAAATGAGATCAATGCATTTTTAGAAAAAAAAATGTATTTCGGATTAAAACAAATCTAAAACTTCTTTCAGGTAATAATTCGAGGGTACCAATGTAGGTTTGCGAAACATCTTGTAAAACAATATTGACATAGAAAAAACTGGTTTTGACAAAACCCAGGTAGCCTAACCTTGCAATGTTACCTAGGTACAACACTGAGCTACGCTCTTCTATTCCTCGAAGACAGTGGCTCAGTGTTAGGCCTACGTTAAATTGCAAGGCTGTGCATCAGAAAAAAATGCAGAAAAAACACTTATTTTTTATTGTTTGCAATAAAAATTGAACTCAGCTAAGTTATTACAATGACAGTAAGAAAAAGCCTGGAAATAAGAATTTAAAGTGACATCAGCACATGGTTGTGTAAAAACCAGCAGCATATGGTTATTTGCCAGCTTTCATCGGAACCATTAGAACGGTATTCGACTACACATGGTAAAAAATACCCAGTGAGATTTGGAAAACCGAAACGATTATCATACGATTAGTACATCGATAAGGCCAAAGAATAGATATAAAGCCTATGCTAGAAATCTTAAAGCTCAGTGCAAATATAGTGACACCGTTTCGAGGGAGATTCTTTTACTCGAATCAAGAAGCTAATGTAAGCTTCACGAGAAGTTTGGCAGTCATCCATCCTAATTCACTTGTCGCCTCGTGTGCTCCAATATTCACAAGTAACATTTCACATCTCTGATTAAAATCGAATGGTCACCCATGCAGTCATGCGAACATAACCCTTTCAGTAGCGCATGCGCGCATAACCCTGTGCCCCGGTTACTACATACTAATCAGTAGGTATCAAGATGGTGGCATTTCAACAAAAATTGCCTCGGGTTGTTCTCTTTCTCTCTTTTTACTCGGAACAACTGTTGGTGGTTAACCACCATTTAAGCTGATCTGTCACATTAAACTATGTGATGATAAATGTAGTAAGGCAATCAGTTTGCAAAACCTCAGAAGCATATAAGTTTGTAGAAAGTCCAGAGGATTCTCAAGAAACAGCTGAGAATGTTGGTGAAGCGTTTTAAACACGTGTTTCGAAAAAGAAACCAGTTCATGTTTGCACTACCATGTTTTTCCGTCACCCTGCTTTCGGATTTCGTCATACTCGAAAAAGCACCGCATTGAGGTAACGATGAAATAAAAATCTGTATTGGTCTGGATCTACCAGTAAAGCCCGAACGCCGAGACGATATCAGCTAAATAAAAAGCCCCCAGCTCTGGCAGGTCCGGGCCTATACTGGTAAGTTTAGCATGATGTTCGTGAATTGGAGAAAAACATTTCGAATTACAAAACGAAGACTGACTAGTTAAATAATCAGAAGGCAAAGATCACTGAGTGAAACGAAAGACATGGACGTACACCCGCCACCAGACACTTTGATTAATTACAACTGGAATCGGCAAGCAGCTACGTAGGCTAAGATGGGAGTTTGAAATCAGGCGGTATATTTCTTCAGAGTTTGAAATCAACTTCCGTTTTCATTTCTTTCATTTTAGCGTCTAAAACACGCGACTTGCTTTCTTTTCCGTGAAAGGCCTACATGAGCTGATTTTTCACCTTCACGAAACCAGATAACTGCGCTTCTGGCGCGAATCGTTGCTCCAACGGAGATGAGAAAATTCCAGCCAGCATTTGTTTACATATTTGAGGATCGAGGCCATCTTGCTTATATACTCAAGTGTGAATAAGGAGATGCGTTTACATTTGTAACAGAAGTAAGTAGTCACTTCTAGTTGTAGTAGTCACTTCTGTAGGAAGAATTCCTAAGTGAAATGGAAAGTCTATCTGCGCTACACTCCGTTTACTACTAAGGTAGTTAAATTCAGATCAGCTTTGTCTCTCCAGAAAAAGCCTTGCGTTATTTGTAATAAGTAGCGTAGAACGCGGAATGAAAATCTGAAATGGGCGGTGTAGTACAATTGGAAAGTCCCAGCAGGGCCGGGCCCCATAAATGTCGGGCACAGGCGAGCACCACCGCTTTGAACAAAACTCATCTGGCATGACGGGGCCATGGCGTCATGCAGTCGACGCCACACCCATAGCTTTCCGTCAGCTCCATACAGGTGAAAACAAGTTTCGTCTGACCACGTGACTCAGCGCAACTCTGCAGAGGTCCAGTTTTGATATTCTCGACATCAGGTGAGGCGTAATGTCCGATGGCGAACAGTCAAGAGTGGCACACGAGTAGGGTGTCGGCTTACGTATCCCGTAGCCAATGGCATGCATCGTGCGCAATAGCACTTGCTCGCTGACCCTGCTTAGGTCTCCAACACTTTACCTGGATGTGATATGCGCCTCCGTTTCCGAGGGGTCGGTGTGTACGAGCCTGGAGTGTCTACCGAGACCCTGGTCATCAATGGTGTGTGGACGCTGGTACGGCCGTCGAAGATATACTCGCGGTACCCCTTGATACGATTACCATCGGTAACCAGATAGTTCTTATTGCTTGGACGATAGAATCAACCATCTGTTTTGCGCCGAGAAGGGGTCCACCATCAAAGTCGCTCATATCACTATGTTTACCCATGTCCATCCATTGAGGGGCGCTGTTGGGAAGCCCTGCTGTCTGATTATTTATTGCCTGTGTTTGGTTTGTGTCTGTTCCACTGTGCGCGGTGGGTGCTCATGTAAACTGCCCATCATTCCTATATCTAAAGATGAAGCACATTTTAAAGCATATTACGTCCCTTATGAGAAACCCCACGTTTTTCATTTGGTGTTTTAGTATTCTCCTTTTTTTCCGGCCTCTCAGATGGGCAAGTAGTCTGAGAGACCAGATTTGAGTCCCGATAGAGCTTGAGTGGTGTGTTTGTCTGATTGCGCTGGCACCATCCCCTCCGTGTAACCAATTTCACCAAATCAGTGATCCCTTATAACTTTAAAGGCTGCTCAAGATGATCGTTAAGACCCGAAATATAAAAAAAAATATATAGCAGATTTAAATGTAGCTCTTAAAATACCGTGATGAATCAGTGCCAATTATTTCTTGTTGAACGCGGATACACTGATTGGATTATTGCAGGTGAAAATGCTCCAGCATACGGAAATTTGAAAAGGTTTTGAAGTTTACAGTTTCAAAGCTCCTTTTCACACCTGTTATCACATGGATTTGATAATTCATAAAATATAACATATGAACGGATTTAAAAAGAAGAACTAACGCCGCGCAAGTCCACACTTAATTTTCACATAGAAACAAAGTGCAGTTACAATAGAAAGAATTTCCCTATATATATATAAAAATGAAAGTTTGTGTGTTTGTTCCGCATACGTTGCTAAACGGTTTGATGGATTTGAACCAAAATTGGCATACATACTCTTCATCACCCAGATTAAAATTCAGGCGGGACAATTTTTTGAAATTCCATCCCTAAGGGGGACACATGTATTTTTACGGGGCCATCTATAGACTGGGTGGAAATCGGCTGCTGCGGTATTATTCCACGTGTCAGAGCAACGGTCGTCAGGTGACGCCTCACACCTCGCAAGCTTCCGTGGTTCAGGCATACGGGGAAGAGTCTGATTTTTGGCACGCATCGTGGAACAATTCTTCACGGCCCACCAGATGTCATTGCTGCCGTGGCATTCCTGTTCTTCCGATATGTCGCCCATCGAACACGTCTGGTCGCTGATCGGCAACCGAGTGGCCCGGCAAGCACCACCCGCGGCTACTCCTGATGAACTATGGCAACGTGTGGAAGCAGCCTGGACCAACATACCCCAAGCCCACATCCAAAGCCTCTTTCATTTGATGCCGCGGCGTGTAGCGACCGTTATTGCGAGCCATGGGGACCACACAAACTATTAATGTCTGCGTCTTCCGCAAGTCGCACGGGCCTGTAAGCTCAATCGTTTCATCTTTGTATCTATTGTTATGTGTCCAGTAAATCTGGCTTTGCTATCTCGTGTCCTTCTTGGTATTGCATTTTGGGTGGCCAGCAGTGTAGATAAAAGAAATAGCCTATGTCCACCGGAAAGAAGTAAGCTTTCAAACGGTGAAATAATTATCTGAATGGGTTTAGTTTTCAAAAATAGCAAAAAAATCCCGTGTATTATCGTGCACTACTTTCTTTCACGTTGTGTGTGATCAGGTTGCATGAAAACAAAGAGGAACGATACATAGGCAATTGGAAACTATTTAAAAGCGATGTTATTCGGTAGTACAGCCAAAATAAAAAAAAAAAAATATAAAAAATAATAAAAAAAATAATAAGAAGAAAACAATAAAAAAAAATAAGAAGAAAATAATGAAAAATAATAAAATAATAATAAAAAATAATAAATGAACGACATAGCCTATGTACTCCGGAAAGCTTCTCAACGGAGAAAAAATTATCCGAATCAGTTTAGTTTTCAAGATTAGTAAAAAAAAATCCGTATATTATCGTGAAATACTTTCTTTCACGTTTGGTGTGATCAGGCTGTACATCTACACTCTGGAAAGCTGAATGTGGAGTGCAGGAAGTGCATTATGGTGCATGTTTGCTATTTCGAGTTTTTATGGCTCAGATCGACCATTATAAATTGTGATTTTTATAATAAAATTTTTATCAAGTGTGGTGAAATGCCTCCCAAAAAACACAAACCCGTCGGACAAGTTCAGCTGAAAGCAAAGAAAGTAAAATCACTTCGAGAGAGTGAGACAACTGAACAACGTGATCGAAGACTTATGGATCAGCGGGAAAGAGCCAGTGTATCTAGGGCAACAGAGACTTTGGAACAGCGTGAGGCCCGAATTGAGCGTTGTTCATCATAGTAGGTTTTTTGTTTATAGAAGGATTTACATTGTTACTAGAAAACAAACTTAATGTCTATCCCGAGCAACGCCGGCTATCTCCGCTAGTCCATACTCTGTAACTTAATTTTTTTCTTGAATGTTTTTTTTATTATTGGAGGTTTAATGACCACGGTGAGCAACTCAATAGGTTATAAGCAGTCGCCCGTACCTAATTTAGGGTCACTGGTTGCAGGGAAGGGAGATAGCCAGTGCTGCAAGGCAAAGACAACATTCATGCCTTACCGGGATTCGAACCCGAACCCCTTTCGGACGAATAATCAGATGCCATCGCTTAGACAACTGCGCCACCAGGGAGGCCGCTGAAATGCTGCACTCGTGGGAGACATAAGTAATGATATAGCGATATTTTATTTTAAGCGAGTTAGAATGTAAGATAAAATCACTGTAACGAAATTTGCCCTTTAGATTTTACTTTTTTCTTCTTGTTTTGCAAAAACTAAGTTTAAAAGAGTATATTTCGTATAGCCAATAACTGTAATGCTGATCAGCATTAAAACTACGCAGTTAAGAAAGGAGGATTTCCTTTCTTATTGGCATACCGTAGCATAAACTCTTTGCCCTGAAATGTGATACGTGCGGATTCCCATTGTCAACAGTACATGAATTTCGATTTGCTTTTCTCTCGGCAATGGACTCTGCTATATAAAAGTGCCTTTCAATCGAATTCAGTGTTTAAAGCGTTTTGAATTCAGTAGTGTAAGTTTTTATTTTATTACTCACTCATAATGCTATTCCAATTTTATGTTGATACAAGGACATGTTTGGTAAAATGTCTCTTCAAATATAGAAAAGGAAATGACGGCTTATAATTGAAGTCCTTTATTTCCTAATGGGCGCCTCTAATTTAAAGAATCTAAAGAATTTTCCATCGCGGCATTCTCATTGTGTTCACTGAAGTTTCCAAACGAGTCCTAAAACTTTCTGACCAAAAATACGGGAGAGTCTTTTGTATGCAACTTTTCATCCTTATATACATATACTTTTAAACAAACCAGGTATTTGTTCTTGAGCAAACAAAGACAAAACTACAGATGACAGTATTTTCTCTAGCTGGCATAATACAACTGCAGCAGTTCACCATAGAAATGGTGTTCATGAAACGTAAATTTGAAATCTGAAGGAGCTACGAGAGAAAATTTTATGTCACGTTTCTCCTAAGAATTGTACATTATTTAATTTAATTTCCTATGTTTCGCGGCCAGAACAATGCGGCGCATTTACAAATCGTTCGTTTTCAGCCTATTTCGTAACTGCTGTTATGGCCTATGAGCACTTAGTCGGATGAAAATCCTTCAACAACCGACCATTTAAATCAAGCCGAGGGAGATGTGGCATCTGGCATCTTCTTGCACCAGCCTGGGAGGCTGGGGAGCGAAAGAAGAAAAAGAAGCAAAAAGAGGAAGAAGGAAAGAGTTAGCCCCATTGACGATTAATGGTGGGTTTCCGATACGCAGCATTGCCTAAGTTGCCGGTAATATTTAAAATCGCGAGGCTCCCTGATGCAATTACGCCGGTCTACGCCGTGCTCTCGCTCAAGTGCTCCAGATACGCAGTTTGTGGCAGGAAATAAATTGACAATCCCACAACACGACCCCCTAATTAAGCCCTCAGGGTTCCCTCATGAATACAAATTGTTTCCATGCATGTGCTGTTGGAGGGAGCGAGAGAAAGGGAGAGAGAGATAGGGAGAGAGAGAGGGAGGGGGGGGCGAGAAAGAGAAAGAGAGAGAGAGAGAGAGATCATCCACTGTTCACGGCGGTCCTTAAGATATGTGCCCAATAACAACCACTGTGTGCGTATTTTGTTTGCATATCCATTAGCTGTTTTCCTTTTTCGTGTAATGGACTTGATATAGCTGAAAGGAATAAAAATGTTTCCTTTATATTATGAAGCAAATATTTTCCAGTTCGAGACATTGAAGAGTAAGCAGGGGTGAAACAACACATGGCAGGCATAAAAGGAGTACAAAATGTAGAAACACGCGTTTATGATCAACCATACTACAGGTCTGTTTTTCCATGGTATAACAACAGAACCCAAATAATTTTAAGCCTTTAAACAACACATGGCGTTCGGAAAACCTTGGACTTCGTGTTTGGCATCTCAGGAGTTAAATTCGAGATCCAATCGGAATTACTGCTTTTTGTCCTCCGCAGATGAAAATGCATATGAGCCGAGTGGTAGAAATAGGAGCTGTTAAGTAATGAGCAAATTACTTAGCGGATTCAACGTGGTGTAACTGGGAAGATCGGGCAAGAGTAGATTTTTTCTGTTTAAATGGGAAATATTTAAATAGATAAAGCATTTATTTTTGTAAAATCATAGTAATAAATCCACAGGTTTTTGTAAAAGGTATCATTAGAACTAAAATTTGCTGTAAATTTTGAAATAAAATGTTCTGTTTTAGCTTCGGCAGAAAAAAAAACTAGACAAAACCAGAAAAAAACAATGGGTCCCGTTTCGAAACACGGTGAGGCATGGATGTTGTGTTTGTCTTACGGCACTGGCTCTATCCCATCCCTGGATCCAGTGGCTCTAAATTAGGGACGGGCGACTGTTTATAGCCCACTGAGTTGCTTATGATGGTCGCTAAACCTTCAATAAAAAACAAACAAAAAATCAGTGAAAGATGATAACGGAAGTGAAAGGAAATTTTGACTGATCATGAAAGCAATGGGTGACCTTCGTTATGCTTTTTTATTTAGAATTGACTGGCATCGTTAGTAATTGGGAGCAGGGAAAGGAATGTCACCCCGTACGGTATACGTTGAAGAGTGTGTGTGTGTGTATGTGTGTGTGTGTGTGAGAGAGAGAGAAAGGGAGAGATAATGTGGGTGAGAGAGCAAAGAACGTACGTCGACTGGGCCATAAACAAAGCAAAGCCTAGAAACAGATTTCCAAGCTGGAAATATTTTCTACTAAATTAACCTATCTGAATAGAGTGGATCAAACTTTAGTTTTAAAGATTTTATCCAGATGTGTGATTCGGAAAGCATCAATTTGGTTTCCTCGAAAAACGGGTAACTGAACTCCATGAAAATAGTGCTGATTTTTCAGTTCTCGTCCGCAGTTTGTGATTTAAAAGTTTAAAACAATTTTTAATTAAACATTTAAAAACAAAACTTGCAATGCCGGGAAGGGACAGTCTTGCAAACTATAAAAAACTAGACAAAACCAGTGTGTTTGTGTGCGTGCGGTCTGCTCCTAAAGTCTATCTCTTTTTTTAGACCAGAGCAACCCCCCCCCCCCCCCCCAAGATTAGTTTCTAGATCGGCTACTGCTTGGCATTCTTTCAAAGTGCAGAGTTTTCAGATGCAGAAAATCTAAACTATTCTAACACTACTAAAACTAAAAAAAGTATTTGGAGCCATTTAAACTACTGTACCTAAACAGAAATTCGATTCGATTGGGACATGGCTCAACGGACTTTGGCTCCTGTAAAAAACCAAAGACACCTTTCCAGTATTCACCAAACAGTCTAGCTTTTTGAATGCTCAGAACTATAGTTTCCTTCATTGCTCATTATAAGAACTTTAAAATAAAACATAATCTGGATGCATCAATCTGGACGACAAAATTTAATTCCCCATTTCTTATGTTTGTCAAATCTCAAGTTTTGGTACATCTGCTTGCATAAATATATTAGATAAAAAATGAAAGGAAAATCTTTTGCTTATATCGGAGAATTCTGATTGCCGCTGTTTTAACTACATCTATTTTTCTTTCACTTGGACATATAAAACACCGGCTTTACTCAATGGTTTCTATTAGATTTATTCACTGTCTGAGACATTGTATAGTGAAACGCAAGAACGGTTTTATGAAAAACTAAATTCAGGACTTTAAATTATTAATTAAAAATAAGAAATAATTTTATTTCAGGACTTAAAATGATTTCTTAAATTGTGCCCTATTTACTGGTCATTTCTTCTTCTGCTACCTGAAAGAAATCGTCTTTGAAAGAAACCGACTGAAATGCCTCCTTCTTTAGAGTATTTGCATGTACAAAAACAATAGAAAAACAGCCGAGTAGTTAAGATTAACTTTAAAAGCAACTTCTCCTAAGAGCAGACAACAGCTGGTTTTCAACAGAGCGACTGCAATACGGAAACCAATGACGTGTGCTCCTGAAAATAGCCTAAAGCTGCTAGGAGATCCATTATTCCAACAAATGTTAATAAACCTGATGGTAACAGATGCGTATGTATTTCACTGTGCTTGTATCAGAAACTAGGGCTGTAAACACAAACATTATTATCTTTTGAAATTGAATTCTTTGGTATTTGTTGAAACTAGTCGAAAAGCGAATGAACGCAAAGTTTCAAAGATTTCAGACGTTATGAAGATGAATGGTTAATTATTTTACGAAGTCCAATACAACCGAGAAGACTGAAAATTCTTTATATTTCTGAAGGAGAGACTAAAAGGATCGGTCATAAAAAGCGATAAGTAGCCGTACGTTTCTAATTTATTTAGGGCCACTGTTTTGAGAAAAGGTACAGAACCAACGCCATTGGACAAAACAACATCCATGCTCCAGAGTTTTAATATGCCTTCTGTTCTGATAACTCAGAATCAGGAAATTGTGTTTATTGGCCTAATTTGGTTAAAATTATAAAACATTTCTACCTTCAAAAGGGATTTATTGTCTATTACTCCTTTCCGGTTAGCACCTGAATATACATTATTTTGGCAAAGTTATTGGACGCTGTTGGAACAAATGCTTTTATCTTAAAATCATAGCACATAGAAGGGCCACCTCTGTCAATAACAACGACAGCAATTCACAGAGAGAGAGGGGGATGTAGCGTTAACATTAGAAATTTTGATGCTATGTACCTTCCCTAACAATAGTAAATTCCAAATACAAAATTTCGATATAACAAAAATTTAGTAACGGAAGTAGTCAAAACCATTGTTGAAATCTGATTTTTGAATGCACGATAGTTAATTTCGTTGTTACTCAAAAATATATTTTACTGAACTATCGCTGAACATTCTTTCATCACGTTTTACACACGCTAGGTGTATTCAGCCAAGAGGATGTTGCGGTGTCTCCAAATAACCGAATGTTCGCTTGGAGAAGAATCACAAAGCTTCTTTTGCAGCTTTGTAAATATTTGTCTATTAAAGCATAACAGGAAATTGCTCTCGAAAATTGTACAGTTTCTTCCATATGTATTCCAAGAAATTTTTGGACGGCTTTTAATTTTCACTCTATGTGTGTACCTCGAAATCTGTTGTTCAAGGTTGATGCAGACATAGGTTGTTTCTAAATTCTTTCCGTTAACCTTTAAATCTTCTGTTCTAGTAAAAGCATTTTAGGTCGATTTGGTTTTCTGTAAATTCATCTCAAATTCCTTTTCTTTATTATTGTAAGCAAAATCCTGGACCATATCCTTCAGCTTTGTGGGGATACTTGCAAATATTATTATATCGTCTGGGACGTACCTGCCAGCAGGACGCACACGACATAAAAGCAGAATGAACGTCTGCGTAGCTCAGTTGGTAGAGCGACTTGTTCCGGAATAAGCGGACTCATGTTCGAATCCCGGCGTAGACCAAAAATGACGGTGGAATTTACTTCGTTATACGTCAGCAAACCAACAATTAGTTGAATTATCTCCATTAATCATCATCACCTTGTCTTCTAAGTTGAATGATTGAAAGACATTCTGCAATGAGACATTAAGTAGCTTCAAAGATATTTCTCCTTAATGTATAAATATGTCGTGGTAAGTCCATAATATTCTTGGATTTTAACAGCATGAGTCAAAAGTATCTGGTGATATAGTGTCGTTACACAAGACTACCATTGAAAGATAAAGTCTGCATGTACACTGAAGTAGCAAATTATTATTATGAGAAACACCTACGTAATAACGCGTTTTGGTGCCCTTAGTCTCAAAAAGAGCCTCGATTCAATATGACATGGATTCATTTCATTTCATTTATTGAAATATTCTGCCACACAACTGGTAATCCAATACATAACAGTAATTATGCAATATAGTCAACCACAATAAAACTATGTGACATATTAAGTAATTAGTTAAAACTATTCAATATACATAAGTACCATTTTAAATATTTCGTAAACTGTTCAACAAACGAAACATGTAGTGTTAGTATTGTAAACACATTTAAATGGCACCTATACGCATTCTAAGTTGAATTGCCAAATGATTAATGTGAGTATCTCAACGTAGGGACTCATGCAATAAAACTTCCAGAAATTTAATTGAAGGTTTAAAAATATCAGGAATCATAAAAAAAGTAAATTCGGAGTCCATAACTGTGTACCACGACGAGAAAAAAGAACTGCAGTAGTTTTATCCGGGTTTATAGTTAAAAAATTACAACAGAACCAAAAAAAAAAAAATTCATGAAGATCTCGATTAACAGTGGGTGTCATTTCAAGCAATGAGCCTCCAGAAAAAAAACTGCTATCATCTGTGAACAATACACAATGAGATCGCGAAGTTACGTTAAAGATATCGTTAATATAAATAAGGAAAAGAACGGGTCCCAGAACCGAGCCCTGGGGAACTCCAGAGCATATTTTACGTACAGACAAGTGGATTCCGCGTACCTGCACTTAGTGTGTCCTTTGTGACAGCTAGTTTAAAAAAATTCAATGAGGTGCAGATTTCGAACTAAGTGTATTCAGCCAAGCGGATATTGCTGTGTCTCTAAATAGCCGAATGCTCGCTGGAGAAGAATCTCTGTTGCAAATGGCTCTCACAATTTCACTCCATTGGTGTTGAAATGGTTAAGATATGTGGTGGTCATTTTAGCATTTTGAAATCGCTATCGTGCTCCTGAAACTACGGTGTGGCAATTCAAGCCTTGCTGTATAGCGTATTGTTCTGCTGGAAGCAGTCATCTCCATCAGGAAACACCATGCACACGTACGAGGTTGCCTGGTCCACATTGTTATTAAGATACCTCGTGACATCGAAATGCTGTTCCATAGGCATTAAGAAACCCAATGCTCTCCATGAAAACAGACTCCAGACAATTACACCATGTGCACCAGTTTGCCCAGTTAACACCAGCTAGCTAGCGTCCGTCGATTCGCGATGTTGATGCATATCCTGGTCAGCTCATTGGCGTATATTAAATGAAAACGTAAATTATCTGACCACGTGACCTTTTTCCAGGTTTGGTGCTCCCGTGCCTGCTGCAGACGGAACTGTCAGTATTCAGCATAGACGAGAGGTACGCGAAGGGGACTGTTTCTGTTATTGCTCATTTGAGCGAACGTGCGGTGGGCTGTGTACGCTTAAATCCTCCTCTCGGTACCGGTATTGTACCGTCGGTAGCTTGTCGCAGTGATAGCCTTTGTTGCTTTTGAACATAGACCAATGGTTTCCTTCCACAGGAAGATATCTGACTGCTTGTTTTGTTGTTTATGCCAGAGTCACTGTACACCATCGACACAATTGGGATTGAATAGCCGCGAAGGTTTGCTGTTTCTGAGATGCTTGCAACGTTTCCCATATTGAAGGTATCAACGCTTTTTACAAGTCTAAATCCTCTGCTTTCAACTGTTTATAAAGCGATCTGTTCATTCTCACTTACGCAACGTAATTGCTGATGGAACATGTATGATTGCTATTATATGTTCCTAATAAAATGCTACTTGAGTGTATTTATCGCTAATTTGCCTTTCGAGTTATCAATTTTGCGATTTTGCGGGAAATCATATGATTGAATCGCTGCTCTTGCTTTTGCTATTTCCCGAAATCAGATAATCCTTTCAGAGTACCGCTAAGCCCATAGAAGAAGCAAAAGGTTGGTTTTAGTTTCGAGTTGCACGTGATCAAATTTCCACCCATAACGTTCTTTAATATTAATAAGTGCAATGATTTAATCACGCCATTAAGCGTGTGTAGCGAAAAAGGCCCAAATTTGACGGTGATGGGATTCGAACTCACATCAACTTTCTCCGGAGTCGGATATTCTACCGTTCGAACTACACAGACGAAGGATTATTGCTGCAACTCATCGTTTTGGCACGGGCGTTCCCTCTGAGACAGGTGCGTTACGCGCGTTACCTTACGAGAATAGAACTGTTACATCTTTATTTTGAAAAGGCACTGGATTTTCCATTAATCAGCGCGCAATATATCGAGTGACTTAATCTCTGCATTATTTCTATCATACTGATACTGAGCACATTGTGCTCACCTCATTTATGCGCGCGACTATGTATTTACTGTTCTAACTGGTGCACTCATCTGGTCATGCTGTGACTAAACATTAATCAGTGCATTTACCAAAATAGAATGAAGTTACTGTATTAATCATGGAATGTTGCAGGGTCTTCCTTATTCACGGCATTATTCAGGGAATACTGTAGCTACTGCTTCTGGGGTAAGTTGTGGCGAATTAATTAATCAGCGCGTTAGTCACAGAATACTACAACTATTGCATTGAACGTGACATGTTCCTACATCCTTCTTAAGAAGATAAATAGGATGCTGCTGTATTAATTGTTGCAAGAATTCAGGTAGGCTGCATTTTTCAGCGCATTAATCAAGGCATGCTGCAATTACTCATGGAATATTATTGCTACTTCTTGAATCAGACCATGTTGCCTACTGCTTTAATCATGGAAACACTGAGTCGACTAATTCACTCACGGCCAGAACGGCACAAATCCTTACCGTTGAACGGTTTCCTTAGTTCTTAGTTAGAACAGTTTCTTTTAAGATGGTGTGGTTCAACTAGATTTTTCCTCGGGTCAAAAGTATTTGGAATACAAGTACGTTGCCCGGAATTTTTTCTAGTCAATTTTAAATAAACTTATTTAACACTGCAGTTCCAAATGTGTCGTTAGATGTAAAAACGACTACCAGAATGTAAGAAAGGAAAATACAAACGCGTGTCAAAATGTACAGATTGTATAAGCTCTCGTTTGTATTAATTTCAGTGAGAGCACTGAACGCTATGTTTATTTTTTGAGTGGGGGAATGTCAATTGCTAATTATGTTGTCACTAAACGGAAATTTGAATGCAGTGAATTTTATCTGCTTGTAGGCTTTGATTATGAAGATTGGATCGTGAAGCACAATAATGAAGATTGGATCGTGAAGCACAATAATGAAGATTGGGGTGTTATACAAAAAGTCTCCACACCTCCTGAAAGTAAAGACTGCTTTTTGGATGAAAGGAAGAAGACTCTTTGAAGTACCTACAGCTCCATCTGCAGTACAGAGGGTCTTTCTGATCAATTTCCGCTCCAAGAGGTTTCACAAGAAGTTGATTGCAAGCTGTCGAAATCTGAAAACCTAATTTAAAATTCCTTCTCGAGCTCCTCAATGTTTTTTGCGAACTGTATGAGGTCAGCTTTTTTCTATTTCCTTCTTTATTTTTGTGTTGGCTTTGCAGTGTTTGGGGACATTTTTCAATAGATCGTGTTTATCACGGACCAGAAAATCTGTAGCGGCAGGACACTAGTTAGATAACTTTGTCGTAAGGAAACACAGTCCCGCTCTTCTCTTATTTAATAATATATCGGTGTGATGCTAGCACTGGTAGTTCTGTAGTATTGTGTAATGTGCAATAGCATACCTGGTAAGAACCCAATCTCGTATGGTACAGTATCCTTTGCATGTGGGAATTGTGCCTTATTTTAAATAAGCATCAGCATCTACAGACAAAGGTTTAAAGAATATATGTTCTTTAAGAACATTGTGTTAGGTAATATGTTAAACTTCTTAGAGAGAAGTAACGAAAGCGTTGAGAGGAAACTTTACGTATCTTTGCGCGTCTTTTTCTATTGTACACTACAAAAGAATATATTTCTAAATACATATTTTCCTTCTCTTGAAAAATCAGATCTATCTCTCATAGTCTTAAGCGAGTTAGATGACGTTGTCCGTAAATATAAGAGTTGTTTCTCGCCTTGAACAACTCAACTTAACATTGGTTCTCTTTTTAATTATCGCACTCGCATTACTGAAAAGGGCCTTTCATGAACATGATGCATGTCAACACCTTAAATATTCTTTGAAAAATTTAGAAAAAGTGTTCTCCACCTAAACGAAGAATATACCTGTCTCACGGAATAAAGCACACAGCCGCACAGCTTTGTCTAATACGTGCTATGATATCCCAGTTGTAATCTCTAGCTCTCATTTTTCTAAAAATGTTACATCTTAAAACTCATTTTAAGCGAAAACCGGGTAAAAATACCTCACTAAAAGAGTTACTATCGCATGCATCTATTAAACGCATTGCTAATGTTTGATGAAGCGAATAAGAACAACCCGAAAGATGGGAATGGGGGAAAAATTGCCTTTTAACTAAGACATGTACGAAGATATTTTTAAAGACCTAGGAACAAGTAAACGTACGTTTGACTGATTGAAAAAGAGGACAAGCAAAAGCAAAGAAAAGAGCTGCCAAGGCTTTTCCAGTGGGAAAATTCTCACATGACATGCACTCATGTGTGCAGCTGTATGCACGACTTCCTACTAAAGAGCACATTTCTTTCCTATGAATTTTAATAAACTACGTGCATTTATTCCTCCAATTCGTTTCTTTCTTTTCCTCCTTTTCTCCGCTCTCTCTCTTTCCCTTTCTCTCTCTCTCTCTTTCTGCGTTAATACATTTTTCAAAGTCATTTCTTTTTATGTCGGGGAGTGCTCTTTATTTACTTTTTGAACATTTTCCATCCGGTTTCTTTTCTTGGAGAATGTTTGTTGGGTCAAATAAAAGAGCATAACTTCAAAGCTCAATCTACATAAAAACAAACCGGAGAACGTTGATTCTCCGTACCTTTTTAAAAACTAGCAAATGCATGCATTTGCAAAAATGTGAGACTGCACAAGTTATAATCACTGTCTGTGAAAAAGAAGTCAGCTGAATAAATTAAGGACGACAGCGAACTCCAGTGTGCAACGAACCCATTTGAAATCACCTTAATAAAGATTAAATCTGCTTTGTCCAAACAATTTACATTATGCAGCATAAATTGAATGATTCAAAAGCAAAATGCGTAGCAGAATAACTTTAAAGTATCAATAAAGCATTTAAAAAAATACGAGAGTATGAACAGAATTAAAATCTACGCAGGGTATTCAATAACTACTCGTACCTCATCACAGAAAATGCAATCACAAAGTTCGTTTATGAATAGCTCAATAAATATACTCTTTAAATGGGATTCCTGAAAATAGTTTACATGTTTCCTGAATTTTTTTTACTAGTATATTCTGATGTTTTCTTCCAAGACGCACATATCAGAACAAAGAAATAGCAACTGGACTGCAGGTTTGCTTTTATCCTAATTCTATTCGTTCTTTTCACAAAAAAGTGGTAAAACATATTTTCATTTTCTCAGAATTGTATGTTCTGCGGAAGTAGAGCCCTGTCTATATTATTAGGAAGATAAAGTAAGCAAACTTATATGTGGTACTTTTTCAATCATTTTTCTGGAAAACTGTGTGAATGTCATTGTAATTTATACACTTAATCTGATAAATCTGGTTGAGTATTATCATCTGTTAAAATTTCCTTATCACAAATGTTTCTCATAAATACTCCGTAATAATGCATTAGCATCATCAATTAGGATGTGTAACTATTCACCAATGCGTGGTCTCACTGATACTTTGTGAAAGAAACTTGGGGAGACCTTCGTCCAGCAGTGGATTGATAATGATTGACCATGATGATGATGACTCATTAAGCTGTACGCTCTGCAATTTTTAGAAATTAGGTATGGATTCATATTTTACGAAAGCCTTGCCAAATCGTTTAGCACATTTACATTAATCTTAATACAGTACTTTCGTCGTTCAAGGTTGACCAGCAATATTTTGTGCAAAATAAAGGAATAGAAATACAGTAATCAAACTATGAACGTTCTCAAGGTACCATCGTAGGACTCTGTATTGCAGTCAAAAGGAATAATTCTTCTCCTGTAGGAGATGCACTTGTAATTGTTCATCTAGAGTGAATTTCGTCCCTCCTAAATGATCGTTAAGTGAGCCGAATAGACGGAAATCGCTTGGAGCCGAATCGGGAATGCATAGTATTTTCTAGCGTATTGATGTCCCAACTATTGTTACATGAACCGTGTGTGACCTAGCATTCCATGTATAGGAAGTCCTGTTTCGAAATGTTTCTGGCCTGCTCCTTCTGATGGCGGGTCAAAGCTTCTCTCCTACGGGAGAAGCGTAATATACACTGGCGTGCAAAAATTAAGGACGAGACGGCTTTTCGAATGTAACGTCGTGCAGAAGTGCTCCACATCGACTCAAATCATACCATAAGATCCCCAAGATGTAAGAATATGGGACAAGTGAGAACAACTGTCCAAACAAGGAATCCAAAGGATACAAAGGCACTTTACTGAAAAGGTAGTTTCGAGCACAACTGGACAGAAGACGAAAACGTCTATGTGACAGGCGGATGCCAAGAAGAATCCAGTCTTTAGTAAGGAATATGATCACCTCTGACTACGTTGCAGGATTTACAACGTCTGTCCAGGCTGGGGACGAGGTTGCCAAGGAGCTGTTGAGGCATTGCGGCCCATTCCTCTTTTAGCGCCAATCGCAGCTACGGAATCGTTGCTGGCGGCTGGTGACGTGCTGCCAAGCGTCTCCCGAGAAGGTCCCACACATGTTCGATTTGATTTAGGTCCGTGGACCTTGCGGGACAATCCATGCGTTGAATATCTTCCCTCTCCAACATCTATGCGACAGCCACTGTACGATGAGGTGTAGCGTTGTCGTCCATGTAGAGGAACTCAGGACCCACAGCTTCTCCAAACAGACGCACGTGAGGCAGGAGAACCTCGGTACAATAGCGGACACCAGCGACTGAACCTCCTTGGAAGATGTGGAGGTCCGTAGGGCTACGAAGCATGATACCGCCCCAAACGATAACTCCGCCACCTCCAAACCAGTCCCTTTCGATGATGTTGGAGGTGTGATTGCGTGTTCCCTGCTCTCTCCAGATGTGTATACGTCCAGAATCGCTCGTCAGACTAAATCGGCTCTCATCCGTAAAGAGAACTCGACCCCATTGCTGATGTGTCCAGTTCTTGTGTTCCAGGCAACACAAAAACCGCCATCTCCGATGAGCAGGCGTTAATGGCATACACTGTACTCGTCGTCGTGCAAATATACCACCTTCATGCAGCCTCCTGGCCACGGTAAAACGCGATAACGGACGTCCAGTTGTCTGCTGCATGTGCCTTGCGATTTCGCCCGCTGTCTGCCGTCTGTCACTTCTGTCCTGTGGGACAATATACCGGTCGTCCGCCGCCGTGGTTGCTCGTGGACAACCACTGCTAAATTCTCGGACAGCTGTTCCTGTCGTTTGAAATGCTCTCCAAGCTCGTGAAACGACGCTGTGAGAGATTTTGAACTCCTCGGCTACACTAGTCACACTTCGACCTTCGTCCAATTTCCCAATGACACGACTTCGGGTGAAGTCATCCAGATGTGGTCTACTGGATTGACTGTTGGCCATATCACACGGTGGCAGCAACTCGACGTCGTTCAAACCGATGTACACCGTGCAATAGCTTTCACCGAATTGCTGAGTGTACACCACCCTTCCGACCCCCCCTACGTCATGCTGCGTATATGCGCATGCCCTACCGTACCGGACTCTAGTCTATCTCTTGAGTGGTCTTTCGGTCCGTTTTGCCTGCTCGTTCCGCTGTTATGCTAATTTCTCCTCTTCGTCCTAAATATTTGCACACCAGTGTATATACACAACGTTAGGCCGAGTTGCTATTAAATATGACCACCGCGTGAGCTCTATGTTTACCAAACTTTTACGGGACTTGCTTATTACTTTTATACTCATTGTGCACTAAACAATTATGGAGAAGCCAGATATAAGTCCTGTTTTCATATAGAAACCACGTAGACAAATTAGAAAATTATTAATGTGGCAGTTAAGTTAGCGACAGGTTTTAGAAAATTACTGGAACGCACTGACTATTTGTTTGTTTGAGAGTTTGACGACCATTCTGCAAAACTCCATTGCCTATAAGCATGATTCAGTACCTGCTATAACTTAGGGCAACTGCAAAGTGAGCTCAGACCCATTTTAGACGAATGGTCAGAAGTCCACGTCACCGGAGCTGTGCTCTGGAACACTTTGAATGTATTAGCTTTACGGATATATATCTCATCTTTGCATGACGTTTGCGATGTGTCAAACCATCTGATAGCCGAGTGACCACAATGTCTGTAGAAAACCACGTGGTCTGTGGTAAACAGACTTCTTGCTTTAAAACGAACGTACTATGCTTTACCCATATAACTTTTCTGCTGTCCTGTACGAATTGCAAAGCTGGAGATGACCTTTTCATATGAACCATAGTTCGTGTTCATTTTTATAGACGTTAAGACTGCTGTTTACAAGACACAGAAAAAACAGCTAGTCATTATGTCAAGAATCGTGTAAAAAGTCAGTTTAGTAAACATTATCAAACTTAACTAGCCAACATTAGTTTAAATTGAATACAAACGCGAAAAACACTGACTTCTTACGTGCTTTCCTTCCTACTACAGTTGCTAATCCAGCGGGAAGGAACTAGACCAATGCCCCCCTAAAACATACTTTTTACTTTTAAATGAGCAAGGTCGTAAACGATTACTGTATTTATTTTTGCAAAATTACAGTAATAGAAGCACAAATCGTAACATTTTTTAAAACAATTAAAATTTGATGTGAATTCGAAGATTAGATTTTCTGTTCTAGCTTTAGAGAGAGAGAGAGAGAGAGAGAAACAGAAAGGAAAAAAAGACTAGAATTTTAGAAAAAAGGAAGCTGAAAGCGGAATGGAAAAGATATTTTTGACTGATCACGCAAAGCAACGGTGTGCTCCCTTTAATGCAATATTTCCACAAGTTTCCTAGAGAAAATCGCCAGTAAGACAATAAATGGCGGAGGAATGATCTGATGCAGTGAAGTAAGTTGAAGTTGGTTTGAAAAAGAAGAGGAAATCATGCATTGTGACAGAATATACGAATATTTTAAAGAGGAATATCCGGTCATATTGCTTAGGAATGATTCGATAACACAGGCTGGAAATTTTTCTATAAAGTAAAACGTCCGAATAGAAGGACTCAAATTTATTTAGGAAGGTTCTATTCAGACTTGATATTTAAAAAGCATGGAGCTCGTTTCATTGCAAAGTAGGCAATTGAGCGCCAGAAAAGTAGCGCTGATTCTCCTGCTGCTTTTTCCCAATCCGTCAAATTTAGCAGAATTGTTTTGATGCAGAAAATGACAAGGAACGACAAGAAAGGGCAGCTCGGCCAGTTTGTTTGTTTGTGTGTGTGTGTGTGTGTGTGTGTGTGTGTGTGTAAGCGCGCGCGCGCGTGACCCTTCTACGAAGGCTCTCTATCAGTCTTTTCTCTTTCTTTTTTAGTTTTTACCCCAGAGCAACCTTCCCCTCCCCTATAATAAGGTTCTGGATTCTCTGCTGTCCTACTGTTTTTCCTCACTTGCACTTAATCTACAAGCTGGTATCGAAAGAGAGTTTTTTGCCGTGAAGTTCGCAAAAGGATTTGGAAAAACTTAAAGAACAAACGTAGAAATAAAATCCCTCTTTTAATATTTGGTATATGAGTGAATTAAACGTGATTCATTTGCGTTCCGAACAGTTTCTATTTGGCTAACAGAGCTGGATGTGGATTTCAAAACATACCACTCAGCATGTTAGTAGTATAAGACGTAGTATTATACTACTAACATTGCCTCCGCCGAAGTGTCTTTCACATGACTTCCTGCGTAGCAACCAGACAAAAACGGCGAACGATTTTTTGTGCAATTAGCTTCATTTTACTGCATAACAAAACTCCGTACATCTATTTGTTCGTATTTAATTGTGTTTCAAATGGATGATGCTTTTTCTCTACTGTGTCGAATGGTATCAGACAACGATCACTTAGAGAGTTTTTAACTCATGAAAATGTACTCCCAAAGGAATTCACGCTAGATTAGTGGCAGTTTATGGTTCTGAGATTTTCGACATAAGCACTGTTCGTCGTTGGATAAGAAAATCAAAAGACAGTGGAGGAATATTGGCCGTAAAAGATCGGCCGCGGAATGGAAGGCCCGTAAGCGTAATTGGAGATTTGAACAGGGACAAAGTCAATGAACGCATGAGAAAATTTCGAAGAATAACTCAGAGAACGATATCGTATAAGCTCAGCAGGTAGTGTCAATGCCATTGTTAAATGGTTTAGGATACAGCAACGTATGTGTTCGTTGGGAACCGCGTCACCTAACAATTGAAATGGAGAAATTGGGACTTGAAACCTGTCAAAGGTAGCTAATATAAAAGTGTTCTTCTCCAAAGCACTGTGTCTGGCGATGGGAGTTGGGTTTTGACCCAGAAGTGAAAAAATCAATCGCTGGAATACCGAAACCCATGTTCTCGAGTGAAATAATTGAAAACAAAAACTTCTGCCAGTAAGTGAATGCTCACTGTGTTCTGGGACTACAGAGATAATATTCATCAGAAGTACTAAGTCAAAGTGCGACTATCAACTCTGAGAGCTACGTGCATACCTTAAAAAAGTTAGAGCAAAGAATACACCACGCAAGTGGGTTAAAAAACAATGATTCTGCAGCAGAATAACGCCAAAGCACATGCCAGTGATTTCACTTCAGATAAAATCGTGTTTGAAGTTCTTGAACACCCTACCTATACACCCAGATTTGGCGTGTCTGATTTCTGGTTGTTTTTTGCTCTCAAGAGACATCTGAAAAGAATTCAGTCCATATGAGACGAAGCTGTTCAAGCCACTACGAGGAAGTGGTTCCGAGTACAACATGAGAATTTTTACAGAGATCGATTCAAAAGATTTGTTAAAAGTTCGCGCTTCTGCATCGAAAGTGAGAGGAACTATCTAGAAAAATAAAATATGTGAATTAAAGTAGAAATTCCGAGAGAGCTTTGTTCTTGTTTTGTTTCAATATGATACTTTGCCACTGGGCTTGTATATACATATGGAGGCATTACTTTCTGAACACCCTCTGCATAAAGTTTATTCTGTAAATGTTCACTGATGATGATATGAACCCAAAAATCAGGTGCTACTTAATTTAAATATAAATGTATTCGATTCTGAATGTTTCTACTGACTTTGAATTAACACCATAGGAAAATAAACCATCCGGGAAACGGCTCAACAAAAAGACAAAAATAATGAATAATAAAAATGTATTTCCTCAATTCGTTTTCATTTCATTTAATTTTTTTCCGATTATCCATTCGTAAAAGTATACTTGCTAAGGATTGTTTTAATTTAAATATTTTAATGCCACTTGAAGAGGAAATAATAAATGCGCTTAGTACGAGACATAATTTCCCTATTTCCTCCAAATAGTTTAAAGACAAATATAAAAATAACAGGCTTAGGAAGCGCGAGAAAAGAAAAACGAAGTTATTCCAAAGAATTCTGAATCAAATCAATTATACATTCCAACGTTAAATACGTTCCTTTCAGACATCCAGAAAATGAATTGGCATTTTGTGACGCAGAGTGTTAGCGTTTCCTTTGTATAGGTTTATATGCACGAAAATTGGAGGAAGTATCAGTTTTCCGTCCTTCCGTAGGAGGTACCTTTGTTCGTTGCAAAGTAAACGACGAGAAACAATACAAATAACATTGCCCGATTGGAATCCTATTAATAATCAGCACACTCAATCTCTTAGAATAAACAAGCCAATATTTGCCCTTTTTTTTTTCACTCATTATCAACCGTGCACAGGGCGTAACAAAGGAGCTCATAAATGTCATCTCCCCGCCATTCGTTTTTGTTCCCATCCTTTTTCATCCGTCTAAACAGTTTCAGAGAGTAACAACAAATATTTCCCGTTCGAACAAGAGCAAGCCAGGTATATTACTGAAGCGTTACTTTCTGGAAAACAATGTGAACTGATTCAAATGTAGACATGATAACAGGAGTGCAGAATTTAATCCTGTTTATATACGTATGTAAATACCCACTCTATAGATTGAGTTGGAAAATCCCCCGTATTGACTCTGTTAAACAGTCTCTTTAATTAAACAAATGGAGTCCCAGGAGGGATAGGGAGCTCACCGAACAAAAGAGCTTCTTGGTCTTAGTCGCTGAGTGCCGTTTTCCAATCCTATTATTATCTCACGCTTTGCGAAGCGAGCTTAAAAGACGGAAGAGAAAGATAGAGAGAAAATGATGGAGAGAGAGAGATACAAGAGAGAAGAGGTTGGTGTATTTGCGCCATAATACTCGAAACAAACACGAGCTATGGAAGAAACAGGTGTCATCTTACAGGCTTATTAGATTATTTCGTTCTTCTCGCGAATTCTCAATGTTTTTAACGCTGTTCGGATGAAGAGAAGTGTGAAGAATAAACCATTTTAATTGTGAGCTTAAGATTTTCGTTGTTTTGAAAAATAAACTTTGTATTTCGTAAACAGCTCATACTTCGTTAGATACGATTTCTCCGTGAAGTAATGAGATGTTTGATTTGCATTCATGATGCAAAACTTCCTTTTTTTTTTCACCGAAAGCAATTTTTTGACACTTATAAATAGCTATATCTCATATGTCTTTACTAAAATTCAGTGCTCCAATTGTTACGTTACGTTGGAGGATTTTTTATATCCTTTTTTGCCAGTTGAAATAATGAAAGTAGTAGAAACAGAAAAATGTATGTTACAGTCTTACTCTGGGGAAACAAATATGTTCCACGAAAAAAGTACCTTGGAAGATTTTTCTGAAAATGATATAATTTCATGTATGAAGTTTCACGAAAATTATGATGAAATTTCTGAAAATCTTAAATTTTCAAATTCACAAGAGGAAACTATTTTGCAAAGAAACGCATTTAAAATTTACGATCGCCGTATAGAATATAATCAGAAGATAGTTCGTCTTAAAATGGTATGAATCGATGGAGTTCTTTATTGCTAATTGGAATGCAATTCAAGTAACTCAAGTACACTCAGTAGACAAAACATTAGAGATAGGGGTGATGGGCCGCAGACATAGGCATCTCCCGCGCAGAATGGAACATATCCAAAACGAACACAGGCGACAAATAGGCATTCCAATATTGTATCTCAATCGACGAATACGGGTAAACGTGCTGATTTTAGTCGTGGATGCATTGTCGAAACAAGACAGATGTAACATGCTAACGCCCATGTGATAAGAAATCTAGGGTTCCCGAGGGAAACCTTATCAAGGATGCACAGCGAGTATACCATCGACGGACGTACCAGAATTGACAAGGAACACACCCGGGGTCGAACATACAAAATCACACTAAATTTTCGTTATAAGTCATTTATGTAACTCTGAATTCAATGGTGATATTCGTTTTTCTGTAAAACTCCGCAGTTGACCAGTAGAGGTCTCTGAGTATAGGTGACACGTCGAAGCGTAAAGAGCGGATCCGCACGAAAATAATTATCACGCACATAGGACTGTTGACGCCCGGAACTTCATAACGAAGGGTCAGAGTGTGCAAGTGTCAAAAGATTAATTCATGTGAGGGCTGTCTATAAAATGATCAAAGTAATAACCATTGCCGCAAAATGCACAACACTTAATAAATGCAACATCGGTACACCCGCAGAATGCACATGCACGAAGAACATTAGTGTTGAAAGCCACGTCGATGATACTTTTGAAATTCTGCATAGGTTCACCACAATGGTGGCCAGCTTCCTGCCATGCGTAATGAAGCATCGGCCTATAGATCTCCGCAGACAGTTGATTGTAGATCGCAGAATGCAACTTCAGAAGGAATATTCTGTCATGTAATTTTAACTGAGGCATGTTGGATCGCAGTTTTATGTAGTCTGTAATTCTCTTTGCGTAAATTTTATATTGTCTGAAAAAATGAACATCGAGCGGTTGAACATATTTGGCAGTTTTTGGTGGAATGATTTTTAAATGAACTTGTTTTCCCCTGGAGGCCTCCTGAGATATTCGTTCATCCTTGTGTCCAGATCAGAAATCACAAAGTACGAGTGACTTGTCAGACAGATGTGTATTCAGAACTGACGCGAAAAAGCTCGAACCATTTTGTCGTCTCACTACGTACACAGACAAACAAGGCATGTGATACAAGCACCACCTGCACACTTTCGACTGGCGTAGCAGCCGGTGAGCGACGGGTGGCTCAAACGCAGCCCTCTAGTGAGCAACTGCGGAATTTTACAGAAAAACGAATATCACCATTGAATTAGGAGGTACTTAAATGACTTGCAACGGAAGTTTGGTGCGGTTTTGTTTGTTCCAACACGGGAGTGTTTCTGGTGAGATAACAAATGGTGGCCGACCACAAGCCATAGATGACCGGGGTAGACGTAGACACTCCAGGCTCTTACAGACCGATCGCTTGGCAACGGGGGCGCAAATCACATCCAGATTAAATGTCGGAGGCCCAAGCAGCATCAGACAGCGAACGGTACGAAGTACGCTGCATAGTCATCTCTACGGAAGCCGACGCCCTGCTTGTGTGCCACTATTGTTGCACGTCATCGGACATTACGCTTCACCTGGTTCCGAACATATCATAACTGGACCTTTACAGAATGGCAAAGCGTCGTGTGGTCAGATGAATCCCGTTTCCAATTGTTCCGAGCTGATGGGAGGGTGCGGGTGTGGCGTCGACAGCATCAATCCATGTCTTGCAAGATAGGCTCTGTTCAAAGCGGTGGTGGCTCTGTGATCATTTGGGGAGACTTCTCATTGGATACATTAGGTCCCTTAGTGTGTATGGATCGATCCTTAACGTGGTACGACCAGGTGAAGGCTGATTACTTTCACGCCTTCGTGGCCTTCGCGCATCCTGCTACCGATGATCTGTTTCAGGAGGACAATGCGAGGACCCACCGGGCTGCAACCACCCAGGCTTGGTTCAAAGAACACTCATCTGAGCTTGAAACATTCCAGTAGGCCCCAAGGTCCCCAGATTGTTGATCGTGGAAGCTGGTACACCGTAGAGCAGAATATCAGATCCATCAACGGCAGTTTGACAACAGCTGAGTACACAAGCTTTTCCCTAGTCACATTTTGGAGTGAAGGCCACCAGCAGAATGCTCTGTGAAAACCACTTGGCCGGCAAATGGTTGAAGTATATAGTCATCTTAGACGAAATCTAGATTTGCCTAACAGATTGTAATAAACCCTGTAAAATTTACACCGGAGAGCTGAACCAGATCAGATCATATGTAGAGGATTTTAGGAAGGGAGTGTCTGATCCAAGGTCTCAAACAACCCTTAGAAGTACAAAGATAGGAAATTTGGGCTAGAGTACCCGATAGAAAAGTGACACAGAAGCGAGGCAGAAAGGGGGAAGAAGATGCCCTTATTTATTACAGAGGGGCCAGTACCCGGGGCCCGATGGCTTAACTTACCCATCCGACGCACGGCGGATATGTAGTGGTTCGGGCGTTCGTACCTGCATGGGATCGAACCGGAGGTCTTCTCCATGGCAGTCCCGAACATTGACCACTAGGCTACCCGCGGCCCGCCAAAACATAATGACCACCTGCCTAATATGATGTTGGTCATCCACGTGCAACCAAAATAGCTCTTACCGGCGAGCCATGGACGCTACAATATTTCTAAAGGTGTCTTGTGATATGTGGTACTAACACGTTACCAGCAAATCCTTTAATTCTCGTAAGTTACGTGGTTGAGTCACTGCAGATCGGATTTGCTGTTCCAACACAAACCACACGTGCTCGATTCGATTGATGTCTGGGGAATTTGGAGGACCAGGTAATACCTGAAAGTCTTCCTCATGTTCCGCGAAGCATTCTCGAAGAAATGGGGTAGTGCGGTATGACGCAATTTCTCAGCTGAAAGAGGGAACTAATAGAGGGAAATATCAGTGACATGGAAGGATGCACCTGGTCTGCAGTGATGTTTAGGTAGGTGGCAGACATCATAGCTTTCTGCATATGAGTGCATACATCCAGGGTTTAGCCGCAAAATATATGTGCAGGAATGATTTGGCCACTGTAATATGTGATGAAAATATCAGCGAAAAGTTGGAAATTCCATCGCAATGAAACAGGACTCTAGCGAGCCTGCTGATAGGTTTGAGAATATACACTGTCCCCTGAAGGTTAAGCACAAAGTAAAATTTCTGAGATAGCTTGTTGACCAGTAGATACTTATGCGCGTTCCGCCAGGAGCGTAGTTGAATATCTTAATTTTCTTGATATATCTGTTTGTAATAGTGGGATATGAAAAAAATCTTTCTTTGTCGGAGAGAGTTTCTGATGCGAAACGTTTTGCATATGATGTGAAATTTTTCTAAAAGCACAAATCTGCCATTAAAGGGCATCAGTTCATTTTGGGTTTACAGCATATTTACAGCAATATCTGCGCATGCAAACATGATCGCATATCAATTGTCCCTCGAGGTTTCTGGGACCACAGTAATCACAGTTTTGAGAATGACTGTCTTGAATGTTTCGTGAAAAGGAACTGCACACTATAAAGCTAAACAGCCTACATTCCACTGTCTTTCAGCTATCAGAGAGCCAATCTGACTTGGTGCCGCCGACATGTCACGTGGACTTCACGACAGGTGGGTAATGTGTTCTTTTCTGATGAGTCACCATTGACCTCACACCAGATTCTGGACGCAGTTACATTTGGAAAGAAATCAAGATGAGAAATAATCTGACCAATATTATGGAAAGGGATTCTTATAGTTGCCGTGGCGTGTTGGTGTGGGGCGGTAAAGCCATCAAGGGCCGAACTCGTCTTCATGTAAACTATCGTGACTGCGTAAATGGCGAGATACACGGAAAAGGAGTTCTTGAGTTTTACATGCGGCTTTTTAAAGGTGCTTTTGGCCCTGATTTTCTGTTTATGGACAGCAACTCACGTTTCAAGATCGCAGTAAGTACGAGAATAGCCTAAGATGTACTGTTTAAAAATATTTAGCAAGGCCTATGTCTATTAGCAGATCATTAAGCTAATTTTGAGAACGAACTTGAAGTTCTAGTTAAGAGGTATTGACACTAATTTTGCCTCATTATTGGGATCCAATGGGAGTGGCTAACCATACCGATTTAACAAATTGTCTAATTAAATCGCGTCCGCTCTTTGAGTTTCCGGGCAAGGAAAAGATAAGTTTCAAAGTGAAACAAAGGCCACCAAGATAGATTGGTGTTCGTTGTGTGTAGAATGCGCACGCGACAAAACAGCCGTGATTCAGTCTCGGTTGGGACAGATTGTAGTCTAAATACGGGATTTCAAGACGACGTTTGCAGGACAGAATCAGCAAGGGCCAAACATTCTCGTAAATTAGTGACACACAGGCGCAAAAGAAGGGAATCCCGTGTAGTCCAGTGTGCGAGAGAGGGGACAGAAAAGTGAGGGTCTGCTGTAGATATGCAGAAGAGAGAATCGGTTGTTTCCTGGGACTGCCGACGAAAGGAAATCCACCTTCAGACAGCGGCGGATAATTCAGTTAGAATCATCAGCAAAGGAAAGTTTCGGATGGTCAAGCTTGACCTGACCTTGTAAGTGTTGAGTTGACGAGTACCATCTATTCGCCAGCACCCATGACTCGCATGAGTGTCGAGTGACAAAGAGGTTGCCATTTTTATCCGAGGCGTTTTAAACAGTCGTAAAGTTTGGTTGAAGAGGAAGCAGGAGCCATCTCAATTTTAACGCGCTCCCTGCCATGGAAAATTAGTGATGACAAATGATCACTTCAAAGCATCCACCAGTCTCTTCGGGGGTCTACAATGCGTCTCCCTGCAGTGGCTGCAGCCTGAGCAGCGAAATTGTTATGTATGTATGAGACGTCGTTCTCCAAGACCGTTTGCCCAGCGATGACGAATTTACCGACCCATGGAGGGTCGATGGGAATCTCAAAAAGGGAAAAGTACGTTTGGGTTGAAGTGTGACATAAGACAGCGCATTAGGAGGACCTAACTGTAACAGGTAAAATTTGCAGATTTCTAAATGAATGTTACCCAATGAGGGCAGTGATGAAAATAGACTTACCAGTTACAAGACGTTTGAGTTACTGTCGCGAAATAGTTAGCTGGACAGTACAACCTGTTCACATTTATATGTGTAAGACGTTGTGACTAAATTAAAAGTGTTTATGTGTCGGCAGTCCTGTAGTTGATTTGTGAACGCTCTACTGATAGAAAATTTAAGTAATTTCATGCCCTCATTATAGCTATCTTTGCGAGACTTTGATTTATCTGAAGAAACCGCTTGGCTCTTTACAATTTGGTGGTTATCGTTGGGATTGGCACTAAGTGTGGTTCGTTAAAGTATCATACCTGAACGATGTGTAAACACTTATACTTCTCTCTTGTTCATAACTTACAGAATCATCTTCAGGTTTTCCAGGTGTTATTGGTACCCGTGTACCTGTTCAAAGACAGCAGGTTGTATAGGAGATGGAATGACCGAATGCAAAATATATTTTTCACTTTTAGTGTTGTATTCTTGTGCATTGCAAGACAGGACCGTATATCTTTTCAGGTTGGGAATTTATGCCGGGTACGTATACTGCAGAAAATTCGAGGGTGGGCAAATTACTGACTTAGGGTGGACGATGACCCCTTCCCCCTAGCTCCGAGCCTGTTACAAGAGCAAAAGTTGCAGATCCTCCCTGTTGTTTTTTGGCTCTCTCCAGATCATTGGCACGTCAGAAAGAATGGATTCGTTCTTACCTTTTTTTACTCCTTCAGTTGTTCAACACAAAGTTGTTCAGTTGGCACAGACTTTATGTGTATCTAATGACTGTTCCTTGCCCCCACGTTTCATTCCAAAGTATGCATCGTAAGTTTTTTTTTACAATGTTTCTGATGTTCCACAATGCTAATTTTTCTTACAGATAACACATCGTCAGGTAGCCATTCTTGCCACGAAAACTACGATTTACTACATTAAACCCAAACACAAATACAACGGGCGACTGCTCAGAGCAGATACGCAACTCCAAATGACAGATTTCGGCCTTCTAGGTCGATGAAGATGATCTCAAGCGAAAGCTCAGGCCGTGTTTTCATACGTTTCGGGGACCTGTTCCACATCTCCACCTTCGGAATTTCTTCCTCCTCTTCTCAAATGCTACCAAATCAATGTTCTGACCTTTTACCGAAAAAGCCTTTTAACGCGAACTTCATATTGTATGTGATCAGACAAATAACTAACTTGTAAATCCCTTATTTTTTTTACTTAACCCGATAATCTAAACATTTCTCTTTGTGGGAAAAATATACGTGATAGGCAAATTTCAGCATCGTTTTCGAAAAAAAGAATTACACAATTAATAAGAACGAGGCAGCAAATGATAAATAACAACAATACCATGGATCTGTGTTATACTGGATGTTTTTTATGTCATAATTTTATGTTTCTTTATTTTATGTTTCATGCCCGACTCGAATGAAAGCCAACCATGAGGAAGTCATAAAGAACCATTAAGCATTTTGTTTCTGAATCACATTTAAACACATATTTTACTCATTTTTACACCATTTACTTAATCTAAAGATTTATCTAAAAATGCAGAATTTATTTGAGCTACTATTTTGCAGAATAAATAGGTAAGGAGCACTATAAACGAGTTCCTGGGTTAAAACCCAAAGAACATCGAGTTAAAATATTTCTCACAGGTATACTATTTAAACTAAATTTTATGTGGATCCAAGATACAAAATCTCACAATAAGTATTTATAAATTATAACAACAGTCTTTCACATGTTTCATACATATCTGTCAAAACATCTTTGCGGGGAAAAAACACCCGGAGCAGATTTTATACAGTTTATTTAGGATTACACCCTAAGGGAGCACTATGAAGTGATATTTCAAAATGAGAGAAAACAGTACTATGAAGTGATATTTCAAAATGAGGGAAAACAGCACTATGAAGTGATATTTCAAAATGAGAGAAAACAGTACTATGGAGTCATATTTCAAAATGAGAGAAAACCGTACTATGAAATGATATTTCAAAATGAGATAAAACAGTACTATGAAGTGATTTTTCAAAATAAGAGAAAACCGTACTATGAAGTGATATTTCAAAGTGAGAAAAAACAGTTTTATGAAGTGATATTTCGAAATGAGAGAAAACAGTACTATGAAGTGATATTTCAAAATGAGAAAAAACAGTTTTATGAAGTGATATTTCGAAATGAGAGAAAACAGTACTATGAAGTGATATTTCAAAATGAGAGGAAACAGTACTATGAAATGATATTTCAAAATGAGAGAAAACAGTACTATGAAGTGATATTTCAAAATGAGAGAAAACAGTTTTATGAAGTGATATTTCAAAATGTGAGAAAACAAACAAATAACAATGAAAGAAAGTGAAAGTACGAAAACAATATAGCCGCAGGAAGAGAAACAGTTTCCAACACATGAAAAATGAAAATTTGAATGTAGATCCAGCTATGAATTTGTGACTTATTCAATATTATTTTATTCCAATATTTTATTAAGAATATCATTACCTTTTCTATAAACTATTGGTTTTAATGCTATCCATTTTTAAAAACCTTTATTTGCCTTGTTTCATTTTTTATTATGCGATAAAACCTAGAAATGTTAACTGTCAGGTTCCCTTTGAGATATGTTATCTCAGTGTATGAGTAAATATTCTAAGTTTTTACCGAAATTATTTATGACGATCTTATCAGAGTTACTTCCAGCGTATTTGAATGAAGGCTTTTATTTATATTAACTAAGTGAAGCAAATATTTGAGGAATTTTCAGATGTAAATAACGTCGTCCGTTTAAAAAAAATGAAGTGAATGCACACTCTACAAAGTATCATTCAAGTGCATGAATACAGATCTTCCAGAAGAGCGATCTATGTCTTAGCACTGTCGGACACATACACATGAATACACATGCACTTAGATTTCCTTCGCTATCATTACAGACGGTTATTACAGTGTTGCCAACTAGCACTCACACTGTTTATGAAGCGTGACTGCTTTCTGCGATACACTTGAATCAACAACATTATATTAACCTCGAGCTTATAAACAAAACAGAAATGAAAGTTTTCAGAGGAAGTAACGAAAAGCGGCGCCACGTGAGAAAAGTACAAACTGGGAGGTACTTTACGTGTACCGCATAGCAACTTTCAGAAGACAACACATTTTTTTCTTGAAAGTTTGGTACTAGATTAGAGAAGCCTTTCAGGCCTGTAATTTTACACTTGTCACGTTGTTTTGTCTGTCAGCAGGAGTCACGAAGCCTAATTAACTTACGCCCTAGGTGAACGGAAAGAATATTTGTTTGGAGAAGGGTAATAAATAGTACGTGCTGTTAATGGGGTCACATTCATCATATTAAGTTTACATTTCAAAGCAAGAAGTGCAGCCAATCTTACTTAATTTTTGTAAATTCTGTTCTAACCCTAAACCTAGTATATCAAGAATTAGGAAATTTTTATTCAGCTGAATCAATATTTCTATCCCTCATAATCTTTCAGAAATAGAATATGGTGAATTCCAGAAAGCTATGATTTCACTTACTTCCCTAATGCATCTCTAAAATATTTCGTCCTTTCCTTTTCTGTCTTGAATATGATAGGGTGAATGCGCATTTCCTCTGTTTTTCGACTACATGTAAAAAAGGAGGGATGTTTTTCAGGAGTTAATACAGGAAAAGCTTTCAAAATATGAGGAGCTGTTTACAGAAAGTATCAGGATCCGCGTCAGGAATGTGTTACGAAATCACGCACAGTTTCTTGCATTGTGAAACTAAACTTTGAATAGCTATTTTCATGAATGGAAAGAAAAAGAGCGTATTTAGTGATTTTTTTATATTTGTTTTTGATTTACCAAAATCATTTAAACGCTGTTACGTACAGACAAAAAGCCATGTATGGTGAACGCAATCAATATACTCTATCCTCCCGAAAACATTTTGCGTATGAGATCGAAAAAAACAAATCTTACTGATGTGAAGTTGGTGAAAAAAATCGTGAGTAACCTGTACCATTTATAGATTATTTATACTACGTATCTTTTGCATGCCAAAAACTTTCTTTGGGTAAAATGAAATGAGTGATTCGAGAGTATTTATTTACAAACAATACATTTTATTTATACTGGTCAGTCACGACCACACCGAGCCAATGTCCGGTACATATTAAGTGGAATTAAATCATAACAACAATCAATACGGTTTTCTAATTCCTGATATTGAGCGGTATTTAAATACACTGACGGGAAAAATATCCCAACACCACGAAAAAATAGTTGTAGAGGAATGAAATGGTTGCAATACATTTGTATAGGTAACATATTTAATCGATTAAGGTTTCAAGATCACAGCTTATTGTAAGCGCGAGAAGAGCCATTTTAAATGTGAAATGCTGGTACATTAGTAACCGGTGTAACGACCAGAATGTTGAATGCAAGCACGCAAACGTTCATGCATTGTGTCGTACAGGTGCTGGATGTCAATTTGTGAGATGGAGTTCCATGCCTGTTGCACTTGGTCGGTCAATACAGGGACGGTTAATGCTGGTTGGGGGTGACGCTGGAGATTTCGTCCAATGATGTCCCATACGTGCTCGATTGGTGAAAGATCTGGTGATCTAGCAGGCCACGGCAACATGTAGACACTCTGTAGTGCATGTTGGGTTACAACAGCGGTATGCGGGCGAGCGTTATCCTGTTGGAAAACACCCACTGGAATGCTGTTCATGAATGGCAGCACAACAGGTTGAATCACCAGACCGACGTACAACTGTGCCGTCAGGGTGCGTGGGATAACCACGAGAGTGCTCCTGCTGTCATAGGAAATTGCTCCCCAGATCATAACTCCAGCTGTAGGTCCAGTATGTCTCGGCCGCAGACAGGTTGGTTTCAGGCGCTCACCTGGCCTCCTTCTAACCAACACACGGCCATCACTGGCACCCAGGCAGAACTGGCTTTTATCCGAAAACACAACAGATCTCCACTCCGTCCTCCATTGAGCTCTAGCTTGACAACACTGACGTCGCAAACTGCAGTGGTTTGGAGTAAGTGGAATGCACGCTACAGGGCGTCTGGCTCGAAGCTGTCCTTCAAGTAACCGATTTGTAACAGTTCGTTGTGTCACTGTAGTGGCAACTGCAGCTCGAATTGCTGCCGCAGACGCGGTATGATGCGCCACTGCCATACGCCGTACACGGCGGTCTTCCCTCTCAGTAGTGCCACGTGGCCGGCCGGAACCCGGTCTTCTTGAGGCAGTAGCTTTCCTTGACCACCGCTGCCAACAATCATGTACAGTAGCTACATTCCTGCTAAGTCGTTCTGCAATATTGTGGAAAGAAAATCCACTTTCTCGTAGCCCTATTACACGACTTCGTTCAAACTCCGTGAGCTGTTGATAATGGCTTCTTTGTCTTCTTAAAGGCATTCTTGACTAACATCAACACACTACGTCGAATCTCAACGATAACTAACGCTCACGGAGTTTGAACAAGGTCGTGTAATAGGGCTACAACGTTACAGCGCGTATTTAGAGCAAACCTGCTTTGCATGTTCCGAGGGGCGCTACTAGCGCCACCCGTATGCGCCGAGCGCGAAATTTGCATAGACGTCATCTTACAGATGTACTCTCACCGCCTACCAACTGTCGTTTATCTAACACAACCCCTTCTTGGTGTTGGGATTTTTTTCCCGTCAGTGTAGGTGGATTAATGAATGTTATATGAGTCATAAAAGTAAATATTTACTAAACTATGGCGGCGCAATTAAAAGTATTTCGACTGTTTACTTTTTCATAAACAATATTTATTATTATTATTATTATTATCATAATTCTTGTTGTTGTTATTATTATATATTCAGATTTAGACGCGAACGTAAGAAACGATCCTGGCACCAACCGATGAAATGTGACGTAGCTAAGAAAATCCATGTGCACATGCGCAAGATAAAATCTAACCAAAAGGCAGAACGAACAGCTGAATTGCAAGTGTGTTAGTGTAGAGGATTGGTAACTTTCGTCTAGGATATCTATAGTATGTTATACATAATTTTAAAGCTCTCCTCAATTGCAGGTTACCAGGAGTCGAGAGGAAGCCGAATATCGCTACGATGCACCATTTTTATAGCATCAAAATTTCATTTTTGTAATGGCTTTTATCACATTTAGCATCACGCCCTCGTAATTTGGGCTTATAGAAATGAGACATTGTTGCGTTTATATAAAATGTGAGGAAATAATGTGCGGCGAGGCTGTATCCAGATTCTAGATATCCAGTTGTTGATTTTTGTTCATCGCTTGAAGACCGAGCGCAAAATAAATATTCCGGTATCTTAGTATTATTACTGTAAGTTCCGGACGTTTAGAAGCAGTGATATTTGAAAAACATGAATTTAATTTTAGTCTTTATAGCCAAAAAGCTGAGTATTACTTGAAAATAAATTGTACCCAAAATAGCCTTCGATGTAAATATTGTTGTATCGAACGGAGGACATAATTTGTTTTCAATCAGATATGGAGGAACAATTATATGAATAAAATACATTTTGAATTCGATAACATCTGCATCTACGTCCTCTAGCGACGAAGTTATGTATCGGAAGAAAACCTGAATGCAGGATATGGTGTCCACCGACGAACTGACGTACGGACGGACAAAGCGATAACGTAAGCACGTATTTTTTTTTTTTAAGGATGTGCTGAAAAGAACTCATGGATTAGGAAAATGACCAGAGGTGATGATATCGTGATCACAGTAAATGCCCGCAACTGACAATGCGCTGTACATATTGCTAGAAATAAACACCTTTGGAGAACTGGAATACTAGATTGGATACCAAAGAACAGAAAATGACCCAACAGAGGACAATCTAATAAGTGAGGAATGTGATTAGAGAGCATGTACGAATCACCGGAAGAGATTTGGTGAGAACGGAGAGCAGCATATGTATAAACCATTACATGTATGCAGCAGAGATATATTCATCATCATCATTGACAATCATTATCAATGCTCTGCTGTACAAAGATCTCCTCAAAGTTCTTCCACAATCGTCTATCTTGAGTCAGTATCTTCAGTGTCATTCTAGAATGCTTTCAAATTTCATCCACCCATGTTCCAAGTGGTCTTCTTCTGGGTCTTTTTCTCTTCCTTGGCATCCAGTCAAGTATTTCAATTGCCCATCAGTGGTTCATTTTTCTAGAAATATGTGCAGCCCAATTGCATCCAGTCAAGCATTTCAATTGCCCATCAATGGTTCATTTTTCTAGAAATATGTGCAGCCCAATTGCATCCAGTCAATCATTTCAATTGCCCATCAGTGGTTCATTTTTCTAGAAATATGTGCAGCCCAATTGCATCCAGTCAAGCATTTCAATTGCCCATCAGTGGTTAATTTTTCTAGAAATATGTGTAGCCCAATTGCAGCCAGTCAATCATTTCAATTGCCCATCAGTGGTTCATTTTTATAGACATATGTGCAGCCCAATTGCATCCAGTCAAGCATTTCAATTGCCCATCAGTGGTTCATTTTTCTAGAAATATGTGCAGCCCAATTGCATCCAGTCAAGTATTACAATTGCCCATCAGTGGTTCATTTTTATAGACATATGTGCATCCCAATTGCATCCAGTCAAAGCATTTCAATTGCCCATCAGTGGTTCATTTTTCTAGAAATATGTGCAGCCCAATTGCATCCTGTCAAGCATTTCAATTGTCCATCAGTGGTTCATTTTTCTAGAAATATGTGCAGCCCAATTGCATCCAGTCAAGTATTTCAATTGCCCATCAGTGGTTCATTTTTCTAGAAATATGTGCAGCCCAATTGCCACTTCAAGGACTTTCTCTGATCACGATGTCGTTCACACTTGTCATTTTCCTGATCCATGTGTTATTCTTCTTATCTTTCCTAGTTACACCAAGCATGCATCTCTCCATGCCGCTTTGAGTTGTCTGCAGCCTCGGTATGTCTTCTACATACCGTACTTTTCTTTCAGACGGTAAAAGCAGGTACGCGTACCAGCTAGTGTAGGCAGCATGCAGGTGAACAAGTGAGATATCAAATTGCAACCGGTACGCCAAAGTTGTTTTAACATGATTCCTTTGACCACCGTGTTAGAAGAGGTCGTTAGCGTACCGGCTGTATATATAGAGATGCAAAAATAATCATACATGCATACATTTATGGTTTTATGGCATATGGATATAGTTTTGTGTAATGTATATACGAGGGGAAGTCAGAAAAGTAATATTCCTCATTGAAGAACTTTAAAAGAACTGCATGTATTGAAAATGTTTTTACTGACGTGTAACTTGACATGTTCTGTTTCAGATGGCTGCAGTTAGAAGCTCCAAAGACATTACGTTCCTAAACTACAGAGATTCAAAATTGCCACTCTACTGGTTGAATTGACAAAGGAAGAAGTCAGAGGAGTACTTAGCTTCTTGTGGGCCAAAGAAACGCCACCTATTGAAATTCACTGTGAACCTCAAGCTGTGCACGACCCGAACGTGATGAAAGTGCAGCTGTTGCGGATGTGGTGTCGTGATTTCAGTGGTAATAGGGTGAGTGAGAGTCCATGATGAACCAAGGACCGGACGTTCTTCCACATCAGTAGATCATGTCGATGCAATTGAGGAGTTCTTACATGAAGATCACCGTGTGACACAAATTCCATCTTTCGCATGACACCTTATGAGACAATGTTCATGACCGTTTGGGATATCGAAAGTGTGCAGTAGGTGGGTTCTCAAAAAACAGGCAGAGGGACACAAGAATAACCGCATGGGTGTTTTTCACGTCTATCTGCTTTGCTTGAATGAACATTGTGACGATTTCTTGTGGCACACCATCAACGGAGATGGGACATGGATATTCCGCTACACTCCTGATTCAAAGGCCCTATCTGTAGGATGTGGAAGCGTCCAGGATACCCCGTTGCCAAAACATTCGAGACATCCATCAGCAGTGGGGAGAGCATGGCGACCGTGTTTTGGGGCATGCAGGGTGTGGTTCTGGTGGATTTCATACCTTCCACCACAAGAATTAATCGTGCTTATTATCAAGATACCCTGAGTCCGACAAAAAAGTCCTGAAATGCCATCCCAATGCGTGCTTTCGTTGCTTGACAGCACTCTCCCGCGTACGACTCATCACACAGTGAACCTGTTGGAAAGATGGAAATTTTGCAACATCCGGCCTACAGCCCTAATCTGGCTCTGTCGGATTTTCCGCTCTTCCTAGGGTTGAAGCAGAACCTTCGTGGAAAACGATTCCCGTCTGATGACGCTGCGAAGCGTGCAGTGATACAAGGCCTGTATGGACAACCGACAAACTTTTATAGAAAAGGTTTCGATGCATGGATCTCGACAAGTGTCTCAAACACACAAGGTAACTACGTTGAGAAGTAATGTTCGGAAGGCCATATCTCAGAGATGTAAATACTTTTCTTCGTACTAATAAATACAAAATATATATTGTTGAGAAGTTACTTTCTGACTACCCCTCGTATTTAGTGCTGCGGAACAACAAGCGCGAAATCAACCTATATGCAAATTTTATCAATCAGGGGCAATCAGTATATGCACACTGACGGAAATTGAAACAAGAACACCCAGAAGGAATGCCGGTATAAACGTCATATTATAATATGTTAAATGTTAAGGGCAGCAGAAACTGTGATCCAAGTTGGAATGTTATTGGGTGAAATAATGACTTCGCTGCAGGCGGCAACATGAAAATGCAACCAGCGCGTATTTAAGGACTAACACGTGCAGAACGAAGTGATTCGGCTGGTGTCGTGTTTCTTAGTGCTCGTTGAAGAAGCTACCATGCCTGGAAGACGCAGGCGCGCAACATTTGCTCAGTTATCGGAGTTCGAGCGAAGTGGTATAGTAGGTCTGCGGGAAAGAGGTTGGTCTTTCCGTCAAATTGCGGACCGGGTGGGACCAGAGGTATCGACCGTGGTAAGAAGGTGGCGTCGGTGGTCAGAGGTGCATTCGCACACTCGCAGATTATTCTGGGCAACACAGAGTTATGGACGCACGAGAGGATCAGCGTATCAGGAGGGCGGCGTTGGCAGAGCGGATGGTTACGCCTTCACAAGTTCAATGCTCTGTTAAACCAAGGGTGTCTACCAGAACAATACGGAAACGTTTGTTGGAAGCAGGACTACGGGCACTCTTTCCACTGGCACGGTTACCACTGACACCTGGCCACCGTCGAGCAAGTCTGCGGTGGTGTCAAGAACGAGTTCTTTGGGCGGAACAATGGCGGTCAGTGGTCTTCAGTGATGAAAGCCGATTCTGCTTGGAAACCTCTGAAAGTCGTCACACGCGGCCAAGGTGAGCGGATTCTGCCATCATGCATCCGCCAACGACACACAAGTCCCCACGCCGGGTATCATGGTGTGTTGTGCGATTAGCTATCACTCTCGTACGAGTCTGGTGTTTGTACGGGATACACTGAATAGCAATACGTACTTTAGCGACATCGTGTAGTGGGTCGTCCTGCCATTTTTGATTGCGATCCCCGATACGGTATTCCAGCAGGATAACGCCTGCCCACACTCTTCCCGGGCAACTCAACATGCTTTTCAGGCTGTGCATCAACTCTTTTGGCCAGCACGCTTTCTGGCTTTGTCTCTAATCGAGCATGTCGGGGACTGGATCGGACCAAGGTTCTTCCGCGGACACCGGCAAGCAGCGACCATCTCAGAATTACGCATCCAAGTTGAAAGCGCATGGAATGCTTTCCCTAGTGTGATATCCAGCATGTGTACGACGGATTGCATGCAATATGAAAGCTTGTATTGCTCCTGGAGGAGGTACAACTACACCTTATTAAAATGTGCCTTCTGTACATTGTAATACGCACTAAAATGTAAAATAAACATTGAATCGCTTCACACGTGTGATCACTTTCCTTTTTTAACATGTTGTTGCTACGACATAAATCTCATAGATGCAGCTGCAATATTTAATGGTGTTTTGTTTTCACTTTCCGGCAGTGCATTTTCCAACCCGCCTAAAACACAGAAAAAGAAGTACATACTTCGAAATTACTTCATACGAGGTGTGTTCAAAAAGCATCCATACTAGTTGCGTAAGTTTGGAGTCGCACGACATAGCTGGAAGTGGTTTAGGGCAGATAGGCCTTGAAATCTACTGCGCAAGTGTCTTCAGTCACGTCTCTCATGCCCGAACGGTTTTTCTTTATCACAGCACTACTTTGTTCTTACGTGCGATATGTTCGTCGAATTTATCATTTAGGAAAAAAATGATCAACGAGTTATTTCGCATCAGATTTTGTCTAAGCATTGACGAAACTCGCAAGGGCACATACTTAAAGTTACAAAAAGTCTATGGGGAGGATTGTATAAGTCTTTCAGACACACACACACACAAGTGTTAGAAACGTTTTATGGATGGTCGTGGAAGTGCTGAGATTTATGAACGAACTGAGTGGCGTGCAACCAGTAAAAGTGAAAACAATGTCTTACTTGTGCTCACATCTGACCGGAAAAATCGCCGAAACACTATTCGTCAGTTATCTGAAGACTTAGTTTCGGTTCAGTTTAAGTCAATTCGTATGAACGATTTAGTTATGAGACGCAGCTCAGGTCAATCTGTGCTATAATTTCTTTGAGTTGAGCGAAAACAGGCTCTTGTTTCAGTTTTGGGGCGTTTGATGGACGCAGTTCGTCGCAAACGGCCGCTTTGCATGAGAGTAGCGAGTGGCAATTCCACCATGACAACGCAGTTTGCCCATGCAGCGCAGCGTGTGCAGCAGTTTCTCACCAAGCACCGCGCATTTTACAGGCCCGACAGCTAGAGTACTGTTTGGCAGATCTCGCTCCCTGCGCTTCTTTCTTTTCCCAAAAGTCAAATATCACTTGAAAGGAAAAATATTTAAGGACACTGAGGAGATACAACAGAATACCGTGAAGCAGGTGTTTGCTATTTCAGAAAAAATGCTTCGGGCAGTAGAAACAGCGCTTATCTTAGTGTGTGGCTTCGGAATGGGACTACGTAGAAGACGATTAAGTTTCAAATCGGTAAGCCTGATACTTTTGTTTTAATAAATCCAGTCTGGATAAGTTTTGATCACAACTTGTATTTTTTTGTTGAGGAGAGTTTGGAAGATGACGTTTCCAAACTATGTATCACTTTGAGGCGAGTTTGAAGATGTTATATAAGCACGGTTTCCACCATAAATTAGATGAGTATCAGAATCAATCGGGACGCTCCGGTGCCGCAGTAGACTAAGCGCCTGCTTTTGGCTGCTCTTACGTTTGTGGCACTCCCGCCACGTTGCACCGCCCATACCCGTTCCGCGGAACTAGTGAAAATTGCGAATTCCAAACTACTTATATCCTTTGTGAGGAGGCTGTGGGGAGAGCGACTTCCAAACCACTGAGAGCCGCCGCTGTAGGGACAGCGACTTCCAAACTCTTCGAGCCGCTCTGGGGATAGCGATTTCCAAACCCCTCAGAGCTACTGAGGGGGATAGCGATTTCCAAACCCCTCAGAGCCACTGAAGGGAAAACGACTTCCAAACCCCTCAGAGTTACTGAGGGTAAAACGACTTCCAAACCCCTTAGAGCCTCTCTGGTGACAGCAACCTCCAAAACCCATAGAGCCGCCGTGTTGACAGTGACTTGCTGTGGGGAAAGTGACTTTAAGGGGTTTGAAAGTTGTTTTATCCACATAGAGCTGCTGTGGGGAGAGCAATTTTCGAACCGCTCAAAGCCGATGTGGGGAGGGCGACATCCACACCAATTAGGGCCGCTCTGAGAACAACGATTTCCAAACCCCTCACAGCAACCTTTCAAAAATCCTTACAGCCGCTGTGGGAACAGCGATTTCCAAATCACTTAGATACGCTCTGGAGACTGTAAATTCCAAACCACATAGAGTCTTTGTGGTGTCAGCGACTTCCAAATCACTTAGAGCCGCTCTGAGGAGAGCTACGTCCAAACCCTTGGGAGCCTCCGTGGGGACAGCGACTTCCTGGAACCAGTAACGGCGATCGGCTGCGTATTTCCCACAGAGCTGTAATGGCGGTCATTAAACCACGTTTTAGATTGAAAAAAGTCACTGGAATGTGAGGGACCCATTTTATGGAAGGGAACAGCAAAGTTCACTTCGCGTTTAAAGTATATTCTCAGTTCACAACTAAATTCAAGTAGGCAACCATTATTCGTAGTATTTCCAACCGAGGAAGGTTTAAACGCATATGTCTTGGCCTCAGAGGCTATAAGACGGGTACTATGAGAAGAAGTGAGAGTCTACAGGCCTTCATAGGAGAGTGGGTGAACTGGTAGAAATGTTTAAGACTACCAGAGAGGGAAGAGCGAACTGGCACCGTAACAAAATGCCAGCAGATATCCCAGAAGCGTGTGCACTTAGAGAGGGAAGGAACTTATGACCTTATTTTTAATGCAGGGTCCAATACCTTTGGGCCGCCTGCTTAATGTGCCCACCGAAGCACGGCGAGTCATTAATGGTTGGGACGGTTAGACTGAGATCGAATCATGGGCAAACGTGCCCGTTACCTACTGCGGTTATCACTGGGATATCGCTGCCCATTCGCAGTCTTTATTGAGCAGCTATCATAATTTGGCTGTGGAAAGATCGAAATTCATTTTTCTGATTGTATAAATAAACAAAATATTCCAAATGCTTTTGTCTCCTAAAGTGGTGGATTTATGGAGACCTCGTATTGAACGTCCGATGTTTTCTTCCACCGGTGTTCTTCTACAGCGCGTATATGTAATTGCTTTCCTTGATCTTGCCAAACGTGAAGTAAACCCTAATGAGAATGAGGAGAACGACGTGACTTCGTTACTTTCGAAACGGGTTTTCCACCGTAGGTGCACTGCTCCAATCTCTCTCTTCAACAGATGTATTTGAAAAGAATAAATATAGCTCTGTATCCTTACGCTTTAAAGACACAATAGCGAAACTCCGTGAAGTAGAGAAATATAACAGCTAATAATCGCTAACAAACAAGTAATCGTTAAGAAAAACTGTTGTTCACCGTGAATATTAGTAGTTTGTATTTAAGAATCGTTTGCAGAGTAGAAACTATGTACGGAACTTCGCCATTTCTTGATTATGAAACAGTTTGTAATTGTGATTTGAGGAAACATTTTGATATGTACTCATAAATGGATTATTAAGGCAATGCACGCGATTCCGTTTGCTACAAAACTCTTGTAAAAAAGCCGGGTGCCGATTTTTTTTAAAGTTGATGCTTTGCTATTGAAACAGAAATGGTAAAGTGATCTCTATTTCCTCTCGGGCGATTTCTAGCCGCCAAATGAAATCGATGTGTTCTCCGAACGAAAGAAATCGGGATAGAAAAAAGGAGAAAGAAAAGAAAATGAGAAAGCGCACTTAAATCGTTTTGGCGAATTCGAACCTGACAACCTACTGACAGCCTAAAGTTGAAATCGGAACTAAGGTGACGTCACGCCATTAAAAGTGAAGTACAGTGAATATGTTTTAAAGTCGTGAGAAACAAAGTAGTAGGATAGAGTTGTCACAAGCTGGAGATTCGATGGAGAATCGGAAGTGGATGCCCGGTGGAATAAAATACTTATATATATAAAAGCGTTTGTATCAGATACTAAAACACTCTTCACCCGAAGTATAGGAAGAAAATAGAAGATATATAGTTATTTGAAAACTATGAATACCCTTGCAATTCGATTTAAATAACATCACATGGGAGAATCTAATAGTTAAGGTCATACATTGGGGTTAAAAAACGAACAGCCTTGAAGTCAGCGGTTGACAAAGTGCAAAAGATAGAAATACAGTCTTAAAGAGTATGAGGGGGTATAATTAGAAGTGCACACAATATACCCAATTACAGTATACTATGTATATTGACAAAACTCACCGGACACCCCTTCAAAGGCAAATGAACGGATCCGCTGCGTTGTTAAGATGCGCGGTACAGCTGCAAACGATATAAAAACAAGTTTGCGCCGAATGCGATCATATCGCACTGTGAGGATGAGTGAAAATGTCGCAGCGGGAGAGAACTGACTTTGTGAAAGGAAATATTGTTGGGTGTTATATAGGTGGGTTGTACATAAGAGAAGCCAAGAGGTGTTTAAATATACCCAAGTCAACTGTTTTGGAAATACTGAATAAGTGGAAGACACATAGCGTGCCTGCAGGAGCAAAACGTACCGGCACACAAAATAAAATTAGTGTTAGACGACATCGAAGCCTCAGGGGAGTCGTTACAGCTAATCGACGGAGTACTGCACAAGACCTCAGTGTACAGGCTAGTAAAAATGCTGGAACCTCGGTATGTACACGTACCATTCGCAGAGCACTTCATTCCATGGGTTACTGTGGTCGTCGGCAGCTCATAAGCCTTTCATCTCCACTCGGAATGCTACTCGTCGCTTAGTATGTTGTAAAGAACATTTACCGTGAACCGTAGATCAATCGAAACAGGTCCTACGGATTGATGAATCCAGATACACGATCCGTCAGTCTGATGGCCGTGTGTGGATATGGCAGCAGCAGGGGGAACGCTTTTTACCACAGTGTACTACTGTTCCTGCGGTCAAGTTTGGAGCTGGCAATGTACTCGTGTGTGTGTGTGGGGGGTGTACGTGGTATGGTCAAGGCCCATTAGTTATCATGGACAAACCTGTTAAACAGCACGTCTACCTCGATATTCTGGACAATTATGCCCTACCAAATCTATGGCAATACTATGGAAACGAGCCTTGTTGGTACCAGCAAGATAATGCACTGAGCCATAAAGCAAGGGTTGTTACGGCGTGGTTTGACGATAATACCGTATCGTGTGTGTATTGGCCAGCACAGAGCCCTGATCGTAATCCCATAGAGTATCTACGAGATGAATTAGAGCGCCGCATAAGAAGCTTGGAACCAAGGTATATTACTAAGAAATAGGTAGCGGCAGCATTATGTACTGAATGGAAGCGCATACCTATCGCTGTGTTCCAAAACTCTGATGAAAGCATGTTTCGAAGGGTCAGTGCATGAATTAAGGGCAAAGGTGGTCCGCCGCCGTACTAATGTATGTCAATAAATGATATGTTGTGTTTCTCTTCTAGATGTCCGGTGAGTTTTGTCAATATAGTGTATATTGGGTTAGGGCAGATGCAATTTCCATTTTCAACGAGTGGACGTGTTCGACCCCTCCAGAGAAATGGTGTTGACAAATAACGTCTAATGGTATGCGCCACAAGTTTGCTATATATCTGGTGTGAATGTTGCAGTATGTCTCAATTCGTAACAAGGTTTAACATTTAGTGCAGGAGCTTCGGTCAGAGTAGATCATAGAGGCATGGCGGTTGCAAGCAATTTTACTTTATGCGTTCAAACACCGGCACTCAGCGGGTATGACTAACCGAAACATTAATGCAGCGTTTGTACAGCTGTTGTACACGAACGTACTATACTCCGATGATTCGCAAACTTCCAAGCAGAAGATACATCTGCTTTAAATGCACTTCGTGTCCTGTCACCAGTAGCTGTAACTGACGAAAAGCAGAAGGACATCATAAAAGCTGACCCTCGGCAAAAAGGTCCGTGAGATCGAGGAAAAGGGCAAAAGGTTCATCATTGTTCCTGGGAAAGCTAAAAAATCTGGATGTCTAGGTAGTGCTGAAGTAAGCCCTGATGCCTACGTACCACACGAACTAACAGCAGCCAATAAGATATGTCGTCTGGAGTTGTGCATTTTCCACCTTGTCAGGCACAAACAAGAGGGATTCCTGGATAGAATAGTAACCTATAAAGAAAAGTGGATCTCGACAACAGTCGAAAGTCTTCAGCACAGGGGTGAGATACAACGGGCCCATCTAAAGACTGTCCAAAGCAATTCTACACCCGCGGAAAACGAAACGTTGGTTTTCGTGTGGTAGTCTGCTGCAGGCTTAATCTATCATTCATTTCTCCGATCAGGTGAGACCATCAATTCAGACAGCAAATGAGCTAAAATTAAGGAGATTTACGAAAAGCTACATACCATGCAGCCAGTTTTTGTCAACAGGCATGGAGTCGTTGTGTTGCACCCACATGTCTCCCAAAGGACTGTTCAGCAAATACAGCGGGTGAGTCGAAAGTTTGCCGATATTTATATAAATGCATGTCCCGCGGCGGGTATGTCATTAAACTAATTCAAATCGCGCACGGCAGTCAGTCAAAATGGATATAAAGTGTCAGTCGCTGCTGTGAACAGCGTTGCATGTCATAGTTCTGTCTGTGGTTGAGACGCCAAAAAAAATGAACAGCCACAACCGCCTAATTAGGGAACTTTGCTTTACGAGTTTGAACTCTGCCATAACGCTGCTAAAGCAACACGAAACATTTGTCATGCGAAAGAGGACGTTTCCGTGGACCACAGCACCGCAACCAGATGGTTCAATAAATTTCGCTCAGGTGACAGAAACCTCGACGATCAGCTCAGGTCAGGTAGGTACGAACCGTGGATTCGGAGGCCCTGCACCATGCCGTAGAGGCAAATCCGACCACCACCACTCGGAGATTATCAGGCGAGCTGGGCATATCACACACCACTGTGGTTCGTCAACTCCAGGACCTCGGCAAGGTCTACAAGAGCTATCGCATTGTCCCCTACGAACTAACGCCAGATGAAGCAAACCGCCAAGTGGAAGTGTGTACGAAACTCCTAAAAAACCCAAATGATGTACGTTTCATTAAGATAATTATTACGGGCAATGAGAAGTGGATCTATATCCGTAATCCTAACACACAACGCCATTGGATGAGCCCGGGCCAGTTTCCTGAACTGGTTGCCAAACATGAGAACTTCGAGAAGAAGATGGTGCTCTGCGTCCGGTGGAATTTTGAGGGAATAATTCATTACGAATTTGTTCCAGACCGTCAGACCATCAACGCCAACCTCTACTCTGAAAAGCTGGAGCGGCTTTGCGCCATTTCGGATAAGAAACGGCGCAAATCCGCTCCAGCTGGTGAACAGAAAGCGCGATCTTCTACACCAGTACAATGCTCGGCCTCATACCGCGCGAACGATCCGGGCAAAACTCCAGGAACTTGAGGGCATCTAACTGATGCCACATCCATCCCCCGTCGGATTATTACCTGTTCCGATCCGTGGCCCACTTCTCTCGCGGGTGGCGCTTCAACAACCAAGAGAAGGTGGCAGTTGAGGTGAAGGAGTTCTTCGCCTCGAAGGACAAGAACTGGTACTGCCGCAGAATCGAAGAACTGACACACAAATTGCTATCGACGGTGCAACACGACGGCCTATACTTTGAATGCCAGTTTGCTTTCGTTGTAAAGGTACGTATGAAGACATAAAGTGATCCAAATATTGCAAACCTTTCGACTGATCTTCTGTACAGCCGTTGGACTTCAAAACTCCAACGCTCCCTACTTATTCCGTAGACGCTGATCTCTCGCATTGTTACTTCTTCCGGGTCCTGGACCCTTTACAGGAGATAAAATGTCAAACTCAGACTGTTGACGTTTTATCGCCATGGGGTCCACAGCCTCGTAAGCCATTGGCAGAAGTGCGTCGAAACAGATGCGGAACTAATTTGACTAAGCGAATAAGTGATTCTTATTTTTATGAGTTTTATTTTTTAGTTTTATTTTTTTTTATTGGAGGTTTAACGACCACCGTGAGCAACTCAATGGGTTATGAGCAGCACCCGTCCCTAATTTAGGGTCACTTGTTCCAGGGAAGGGAGAGAGCCAGTGCCGTAAGACAAACACAACATCCATGTCTCACCGGGATTCAAACTTGGACCCCTTTCGGGCGAATGATCAGAGGCCATCGCTTAGACCAATGCGCCACCGGAGGCGGCTATGAGGGTTTGCAGGCGACAATCTTATTATGGATGTTTCATCTGCAGCAACCAAACATTAAATTGTTTGCGACAATTATTCTGAAAGTTGACATATTCTATATTGTTTGCATTTATTTGTTTTCCAGATCTGGTGTCAAATCAGTTGGAGCTTATATGCTACAAATAATCTCCTGAATTTGAACTCAAACAACTTAGAAAAATGAACTACAACGCGAATTTATCGGAAAAGTACCTCCGGTTTCCTGCTTATGGATTTCTTGTTTACACGAATTCACAGACCAGGAATTAATTGCACATCGTAACGTGAGAATTACAGAACTCGGGAACTGGCTTCTGACAATTCGTCCAAGATGGATCCGTTTTCGAATCCCGGTGAATAGTGCATGCTGTGTTTGTCTTACGGCATTGTCTCTCTCCCTTCCCTGAAACCAGTGGTACAAAATTAGGGGCAGGCGATTGCTTGTAGTCAATCGAGTTGCTCACGGTGGTCGTAAAAAAAACAAGAAAAAAAAACAACCACAACACTCGGAATGAAATACTAACTGATAGCAGACATATAATACGTATTATTATTAGTTTGAAAAATTTGCTCCCTAAATGTAAGTACCGTATTTTTTGGTTTTCAGCAAATCTGTTTTTAATAATAAGATTTAGAGAACTAAGACCACTGTTGGATAAACAGTTTTAATTAATTTATGCAGTTTATTCTGAAATAACTTTATATGAAGCATAGATCTGGAAGATATCATGACCAACAGAAAAATATATATTTTTTGGAAACATCCATCGATATATATCGAAGACTTCTCGCAAACGTACACAATCAGTGCTGTAAAATGTTCGATGATAGGAAGCTAATGCGTCTTGGCCCATAAAAAATTCAGATCTATAAATAAATTTATCGAGAATTTCACCCATTCATCGGTAACAGATTTCTTTTTGGGGAAGAGTGTCAACCTCCTTTTCCTCAAAAGTGCATGAGATATCGGAGCGATGTATTTACCGTGCCGACACAAGGGCGACCGTTGAAAGATGTATCCAGAATGGAGGAGAGGCTGATCTCCTCCTCCTCCTCCTTGTCCTCCTGCTCACGGCCTTCGGAAGGGGAAATGGAGAAGTTATGTATTTATAGAGTGGCTCCATGATTTACTGAGGAACGCAGACTTTCATGAATATGTCAAAAACTGCTTTTCGTGTAGAGGGGTAGTTCAGAATCTGCACAGAATTAATTCACTCGTGGCTCTATTGAAGCTTCACATCATCCCTTGCCGTGGAATGGATAGAAGAATACTCGCGTTAATTTAAAAAAGTTTTCCACACGGGCAGCAAGCTAAAAAACAATTTTCATATTATTATTACTGCTGCATATCCATAACCGAACTACATTTTAAATGTATGAAGAAGGCGAGAGGTGTGAGTAAAAAAAGACATACTTGACATTTTTAGGAAATTAATTAAATTTAAAAGTGTTGAAATGCTCCACTTCCTAATTATTTTAATTCACCCGTTAACCGGCTGAAACGAATTTACTTGGGGTTAGAAAAACAGGCCGAAATCAGCCAAAACGAATATATTTGTCTTTAAGAAGGGCGCCGAGAGCGTCTGGAACGAGTGAGCCCGCGAGCAAGAAACCGTTGCTTTCCCATTGAAAGTGGTTATTTAAAGGGATGATTGGCGCTACGCTTTTCTGGCTTATTTCCTGCTAAATGGGGTATGGCAACGAAACTGAAAAAGATGTTTTAATCACGTGTTTCTATCCAGAAGCGCGATGTTCTTGTCAGAGGGACTAGCCCTTTGCCGTCAAGCCTTGTGTCATGGAGAAGTGGATAATGGGCTAAAAAGGAGTGCTTATCCCACCAATAACAGGTTTATTTTGGGTACAGCTGAGATGAGAGGTGGGGGAATTGTGTTGCAGCAGCTTTCGTAAAACCTGGCCACTGTATGAAAATTCGTGTTTGGGGAAGGACACAAAACCATGGTCTCCATTTGGTTCAGCTACATCAGCTGTTTTAGGCGTTAAGGATTAAATGACGCATCACTTAACCCGTCGCTTTTTTTTTTTTTTTTTTTTTTTGGTTGGAGGTTTAACGATCACCGTGAGCAACTCAACGGGCTAAAAGCAGTCGCCCGTACCTAATTTAGGGTCACTGGTTCCAGGGAAGGGGAGAGAGCCAGTGCCGTAAGACAAACACAACATCCATGCCTCACCGGGATTCGAACCCGGACCCCTTACAGACGAATGATCAGAGGCCATCGCTTAGACCACTGCGCCACCGGGGCGGCTAACCCGTCGCTGGTCGCTACACGTTGAACAATACCAGTGGTGGTGTATGAGAATTTTTCTCACACTACCTTTTCCATATTTTAAGTAGTATACTCAATAGTAACACTTCAGAATTATTTCTTTGCAAAGCGCACAGTTAATATACATAGTAACGAGTCAAATTAGGCAAATCACGCGCTGGTATCATCGCGTTATCTTCAAAAATGCGAAACACAAACGCTAGTGGTCACTTGACGAGAAAAGCCCTTACGTGAGGGAAATACCAGAGGCAGCCTGATGAGAGAAATGTTCACACGAAGCACACGGGAGCAGAGCAGACAGTTGGAAGGTCAAAGACGGGCCAATCCTTATCGAAACTAAAAATAGTTTGATGATTGTTGAGAAGATTTTTAAAGTTAGCTAGAGCTGGGGTGGCGCCCCCAAGGTCACTTCAAAATAACTGGCCTTTCTTATTTCCGAAGCGTGAGGGAAATGCTTACAGCGCGACCGACAATGGGTTAAACAACAAGCGATTAGGAACACCACTGCAACCAAACACGTTGCATTCTCAATTGTATTCGCAAATATGACGTCGCAACACTTTATAAATAGCTCACTGCATAGGATTCAGACGTGCACAAAGCTTAGGTAACGACAAAATACGAAACATTCGTGGTTTAAGCCAGTTTGAAATACTGGATTGTTTGATTGTAGGGGGTTTAACGCCAATCGTGAGCAAATCAATGGGCTATTGGCCCTCGCCCATCCCTAATTTAGGGCCACTGGTTCCAGGTAAGGGAGAGAGACAGTGCCGTGTAAGACAAACACAACAACCATGCCTCGTCGGGACCCAAACCTGGCAATATCTCGGACGAACGGTTACAATCCAGCACTTAGACCACTGCGCTACCTGGACGGAGGTTTGAAAGAGGCATGATAGTGGTAATAGGCGGGCAGGTGCAAACTTCTCGGAAACAACAAACCTTCTTGTCTATGAAAGAATAACTGTATCGAGTGTGTATGTCACCGGCAATGTGTGAAAAACAGGCATTGTACATACAGAATACCTAGGAAATCTATAGAATGGGTGACTTTTTAAGAAAAGCATGAAATATTTATGTTATTTTAATATTGTATATACTTTTCCTAGGCATTTTATATAAATCCTAGTCATTATTTAAAACGACAAGGACTATTTAGGCAAAGTACGAAAAAAAGAATCATGAAAAAGGCCTTTATTGAAAAGACGTATATCAAAAACAAGGAAGAAATACAAAGTAAAGTATACGACTTTCTTACTGAAAGAACAAGAGAAAAAGACTAGCACAGATCTACTTGCTGCAACAAGGAAGGCTAGAATGGCATTTTGAATTGCATTTAACTGTCTTTTTCACACAAGAACACTCTATATTTTGGCACTTGATCTTGCACATACACCTAAGGAATCCTTGACCACTGCCTGTGGACTGAGCGATACAAGCTGATCTAAGAGGAATTCGTGGTCTGGAACGTCTTCAACTCTGAGTAAGTCTTTTGGACATAAAGTGAATTGTGACCTGGCATAGAGTTGGTTCAAAGTTCCTCGAGTAGTTCCAAGTCGGCAAAAACACACTAATGATAATTGCCAAAAACTTGCGCGAGTCCCCTCGGCCCTTATCGACGTCAGGAATAGGAACTGTGGCAGTGGCCAACAAAGATGCAAGAGGAATTGTTTTTTCAGAGTCCATTTGCATTTTTTATTTTGGGTTGTATTTCTAGATTCAATTTAGATTAAATTTTGCGAGCATTGAAAGTCACGTGCCTCGCCACGTGAAAAAAAAAATCACTGGCAAGAGTATTTTATAATTTGCCGATTTGCCTTTTGGCATTGCATAGAATACCTAGGAAATGAGTGAAATGTTAAGCGTTTCATACTTTGACGTCCCATTTTCGGCACTCTGTACAATGCCTAGTTTCAGACATTGCCGGTAACATGTACAAAAAACGATGCACAAATAAGCTGTCAGCTGTTTTCATGTAGGCCGAAACGACACGACAATATTCAAGGTTAACTTGCAACAAGAGATGATTGCAAGGAGCAACAGACGAACTCCATTGCATCAAGTATACGTGTAGTTAAACAGCAGTGTAGTGAGCAGAATTTCAGCACAAGCACACACACACACACGCCGGTCGTACATTACCGCGAATGAGCTATAACATCAACAATCCCGGTCGTGTTGCATTCGTCTCTGCTAACAATCTACACAATCGTCTGCAGTGGGCACGGGAGAACCAAAACTGGATCCTTGAACACTGAAAAATGGTCTCTTAGTCCAATGAATTACGTCTGTACTGGACAAATTCCAATGGACACGTCAGAATGTGACGGCAAGAGCACTAATCGGTGGATCCCCGGTGTATAGCGTTAACTGGAAAAGCCGGTGGAAACGGTGCAATAATCAGCGGCTTCTTTTCATGGCTGGCATTTGAGTTCTATAATAACTTTGGAACAGCATTTCGATGCTACCAGGAATCTTAGCATCCTTGCGAACCATGCCCACCCGTACATGTGCATGGTGACTCCTGATGGAGAGAGTGACTTTCAGAAGAACAATGTGTCTTGCCATAAGTCTCGAGTAGTCACGCAGTGTTTCCAAGAGGCCGTGAGGGATTTCAAAATGCTAAAATGGACCCCACAGTCCCCAGAACCTAACCCGGTTGAACACCGATGGAATAAGATTAAAAGATCCACTCGTAACAGAGAACCTCCTACAGATAATATCGGCAATTGAAGGACTCCATCGCCGCCGCTTGTTTGAACATACCTGTAAAACGATATCATGATTTTGTTAAATCCATGCCACATAGCATCGAGGATGTTTTGTGGGCAAGCACGGTTTTATGTAGGTATTCTTAATACGTTGGTACTTCAGTACATACGCTCCTAGAGGACCGATCTAATTTTCACCCATAAAATAGCAGTCGTCTCAGAGAATATTTTGCATAATGCCCAGCTACTGGCATAAGAGGGCATTTCCTTTCGGAAGTACTCGTACGCCACCTTTCTCTTCCAGTACTCGTGCAATTCGTCATGGTAAGGAGTCCGTAGTCAAAGTTTCTACTGTTACGGTGTGTACATAGAGAAAAGTTTTCTTAGATTATTTGTGTTTTTATGAAATAATTGCCTTCCGGGTCTAAAATTCTTTATTTGCTCTCGAATTCCAATAACGTTTCTTTGCACTTATCTCAAATAATTTAAACTATTTTATGATAAATTTTGAACTCTGAGTTAATTGATGATGTTTAAAGGACAGTTGTAGATGTCCTGTAGACTAAGGTTGGTGCCTACCAGTAGTTGACGGAATTGGTGTTGAATTTTCTACAGGTAGTGTAGGTTGTATTGCCATTAGTGAACACTGATGGCTTTAGATGATCAGTCCTAAGTCGCGAAAGTATGGTATAATCAGAGCGGGAGACGTAGGAGTTACATAGCTCGTCTAATCCCCATTTTTGTTGCCACTAATTATGTTTTTGCAGATATCTTCAAGTTCAGTGAAAACTCTATAAATGAACACCTCCGAACAGAACAGCTATTGTAAGATTAAAATTAAAGATAACTCCCGAACAAGGAAACGTCTTAACAGCGGTTAACGAACACCCCAATCAGTCCCGAAGGAGATCTAACGGAGATCTTCTCCCTTAGTATGTTACTTAATTTTTTTAAAGGACTTTGTCACGGGCAGGTCGGATTGGTTTTACGATAGGTATAGTGGGGTTCTTAAGTGAAGAGAAAGGAGTCATAATTTAGTTTTACATGAAGAGAGCTCCAGCTCAAGTGTAGGTTTCAGTCTCCCCCCCGGGGGAGTGGAATGTTGTCCATGAGTGGTGGTATCTCTTAGTTGTGTTCCTGTGGGTCTCTTTCTAAGAGGCCAGCTATCAGTGTAGTTACTTGACTGTGTAAGATTTTTCTTTTGTTCTTTCTTATGGCGTATCCTAACCATAACCCCTAGCTTGCTATTCCTAAGGTTTGTTTAAAACCAGACGTAGGACATTACTTAAAAAATCAGCTGCACCATGATTTATTTATTTAATTATTAAATTGAATTTAATTCGGCCTTTATCATTTGGAGAAAGCACTCAGGTTTCTTTATGCGTAAACTTCATATACTTATTAAGCTTTTGTACAACCGCAACATACTGTAGTGGCAATGTTAACTTATGCCCAACCTGCGAATAGCGGCCACGTCTCATCAACTGCCAGTTTTTCCCGGTCCTAGCAGTGACAGTTATTCGAAGGTTTTACTACAGTTAAATTCTTGATGGAAAAAGATATCACGGCAATGTGAACAGCATTTACATTCCAAATCTAAAGTACGGATCACTGAAAAGTTCTCACTTCAAAAAGCAATTAACTTACATGTGCCAAACCCCATTGCATGATGTAGTAATAAGTAGGTTATATTTACATAACAAGAAAGATGCGATACATATATATGTGAACCAACAAACACATCTTTCAAGCCACAATGAAATTTTGAGGGCAGTTTCCAATTCAAAACGTGTAGTTAATATACAGGGTGATTCTGCCGCTAGGAAACCTAAACACACCTCAATAACTTCCTCCCCGCTAGACGGTTTCCTATGAAAATGTACATGCGTGAAGCTTTCGTCTATCGAAGCAGAACCATCACACCGCGCAAGAAAGTGGACTTTACCCGTGACCTTGAGAAGCTCGACCGCCTACCAGGTGTTTGACTCAGTGTTGACTGATTACGTAGTCTGCTGCAAACATGTACTCAGTTGAGCAGCGCATGTTTATTGTTCGTGAATACTGGAGAATGAGTTCATTTTAACAATGTCAAAGGGCATTTTGGGAATACGTATGGTAAAGGAAATGAACCATCATAATCGTGCATTCGCAAATTGGTGAACAAATTAAAGGCAACATAAAGTCTTCTAAGTACACACGCAGGAGGCGGGAAAATGTCTGATCGCATGGTGCAGGATGTACAGGAGAGATTATTGGCATCTCGAACAAAATATTTAACACGACTTTCGCAAGAAACTAGTATTCCTTATACCTCGTATCAAAGAGCTGCTAAAAAGCAAAACTTCACCCATATCGTGGGTCCGTGGTCCAAGGGTTGGTTCCAAAGGATTTGGACAAACGTGTATATATATATTTATGGTTTCAACGTTTCGTTGGGGAACATCGTGGGATTTTGGACATTATATGGTTTACGGATGAAGCCTGGTTTCATCTGATTGGCTACATGAACTCGCAAAACACGGGCGTATGGGTAGAAGACAACCCACATAACATCCATATGGAGCCTTTACATTTGGAGAAAATCGAGGTGTGGTGTGCCTTGTCCCATAGACGAGTTATCGGTCCCATATTCTTCATTAAACTGTTACCATGGATATATACTTGAACATATTCAGTGATTTTGTTAATCACTTACCAGATGACGAATTAACGGGAAGTTACTTTCAAAAAGGCGGCGCAATGTGCCCCACATGTAATGCAAGTATGAGGGGAGTTGAAAGTCATTTCGTTGACGGAGTGCTCTCGTAATATCTGTGGCCGCCAAGATCACCAGACCGGACGTCACCTGATTGCTTCTTGTGGGGTTTACTGTAGGGCCGAATATACCGCAATAAGCCTCAAACATTTGATGCCCTCAAAGACGCGATACGGCGGGAGGTTGCGGGTGGTATATCGTATATTCGGATTTAATCTACAGCAACTGCACCGTCATGCGGTTCCACATAAGAATTCAGAATCCCATCTCGATAATTTGGAGTAGTAACAGGTGCTTTAAAAAATACATATTACGCGATACGGCCATCGAAAAAAAAATCCCAGCTCACACAGCCATACACCATAACCACAAAAAAGCAATTCATTTCATGAACGTACGTAAAATATCGCGGGTTTCATCCTCCCTTTAGACTTTTTTCTGTCTCATTCGAGAAAAAAAAAGGTCTAATTCAAGAACAATTATGCCACTGTTCCAAGGTGCAATCGACAGGATCGCGACACCAGTTTAAGCGCGAATGTTTGTGCTTGGAACGTAACAGCAGACATACAGCAATACAATGGGAATAGAAATCACATTGATGAAGATCTTTGGTCATAAGAGAAACGGAGACCTGGCTTTCTGGAGCTGCGATTGGGTCCAAAAGCAGTGCACGCTGTTGCTCTCCGATTCCATCTGCTGAATAATTCGACCCCACCAAAAACACAAGTGTTGGGAAACTGCTGGCCACCTGCTGACAGTGATGGATCACTGCTGGGTGAAATCTGCCGCTCAAGGCCCGGGAGTGGTCCGTTGAAGGCAGAGCCATCGGTTGGCGAGCCATTGGTGGCCTTGCAGCATCGCCGTGAATCGTGGGCCTCCAAGCAAGTGCCACTAGTTGCCCGTAGCTGGCAACCGATGCAACCCCAACACCAGGGGAAAGCAACCGTACCGCGCATGCTACGTCACTCGTGGTACCAATTACGCTGTTAGTTGACGACGACGCTATCGCCATCGTGTTATTTTAGTGGATGTTAAGAAAAACAAAGCCTATGTAGAGAGGCGAATTAATGAAATGCCACGTCGACGAAGATATCAGATTAAGCCAAGAAATACTAGATTACAGCCATAAAATACACCCATTCCATTCCCACGAATAACAAGAAATAATTATGTGTAATGTTTCGATTTAGCAATCACTAAACTGCTTGAAACAAAAGTCCTGGGAAAACATTAAAAAAGCGTTATGTTAAAAAAATAGAAGAATTAATTATACGCGTACAAAATTCATCAATTATTTGAAAAAAAAAGCAACGCTATGTGGTTGTAATGTACTGATCCATGGGTTGAATACACAAAACTGGAGGAATTCGCTTCTAAAAATAACGTGAAGTAAAATAAAATATCTTTCCTCTTTAAAACGAATGTAGCTTCTGACAACGGAAAGGAAATATACATCGTTAAAATTGTAACAGAATGTGACATGAACAGGTAATTATATTAATTCAACAATCGCCCTTCAAGACGACAAGAACAGTACAAAACTTTGGAAAGCTGTAAGTTAGTACACTCCTTGAAAATGAGTGAAGTTCCCTTAAAGTAAAAAAATATCGTTACGTTGTAAAAATAAATTTATGAATTATATGAAACTGACATTTATGAAAAATACCTCGCAATATTGTAAAATTAAACAGATAACCATTCGATTACACATTCTGCAGAAAAGAGACTGAGCTTCAAGCACACGCTCGTGCGTGGTGTATAAGCTTCGTCGGTAGAGAGTTCTCCTCCCTCGCCGACAGCCTTGGTTCGTTTTCACCCAGATCCAAACGGGTATTTTCCTGTCTTTTGAGAAAATTTTCACAGCGCAGTGATGTAATTCAGAAGTTTCGTAAGCGGGGAAAAAAGTTGTAGCTTTGGGAAACTGCGGTTTTCCTTGATTTTTATTGTTTTTATGGCTACTACTGGGAAATTGGCGGACAAGATTCCGCAGGTCATCAGTTACGTCACGTGATTGCCGGCTGCCACTGCCGGGAAACTAGCAGACCACATTAGGATAGCCATCATTTATGGCACGTGCTTACAGTGCTGCTGAAGGGCCACTTGTGGCAGCTACTGCCTGTGATAGATAACTAATGTCCCTGTTGTGGTATATGACAACTGATGGGGGTGCCAACTGTTGGCCTGAACTGCTGGCCCTTCTGTTAGCCGCCCGGACATTTTATTGACGGTTGGGCAGTGGCAATATAGTGCTGGGCCAGCAAGACTGTTTTTGCTGGGATGTATTGGTATACGTAGTGGAAAGGCCTGAACTGGTCTCCGAAGGATTCATCCAGCTATCTGGAATTGATTCCAAGACCTTAATACGTACCTTACTGTTTGTGAAAATTCCAACACCCTGAGGGACTGCTGGTATTAGTTTCAAACTTATGTTTGTACAATAAGTTGATATATGCAAATGATGAAAAAATCAGTGAAATTGCGCATGCGGTTTCGGAGCAGCGTTCTCTGAACTTTCCGGTCTTGAGTATAAAGATCCGGCTCAAACGAGATGTTGCAATCAGTGAGTAGCCAACATTGAGTCAAAAGGATGTTCTTGGGTCTCATTATGCTCCGTCGCTATGAACATCTAACGGGCTTTGAGCGATTAACAACTGTTGGGATGAGAAATGAATTTTTGTACCGCGACATTGACACTCTCACGGGACGTAACGCCAGTACGTGACGTCACTGGACAGATCAGGCCCGGATGCACAGAAATCCATGAAACGGACCTCAAAATCGCACGACTGCACGGGATGACAGACACCACTATTGCATCACAGTGACCGATAGCACAGCGACATCCACGGTGTTAGCGCAGCAGTGGAGCACTATCACAGTTCAGGCTTTGTCCTCCAGCACAGTTCGACGTCGTCTGCTTAACAGAGGACTGGTCGCTAGCAGCTCATTGCTGCGCATTCCTTTGACTCTCAACTACAGATGCTTCAGACTGCAATGAGGTCTGGAAGATTTAGGCACTCATTTACAACAGGTCGTGCTTTCTGACCAGTCACGCTTCAGCTTGATGAACTGGTCGCAGACAGGTTCGAAAACATCGTGGTGAACGGCACCTTGCAGCGTCAAACCATCCCAAGGTGTCATTGTGTTCATCCCAAGGTGTCATTGTGTGGCGTCATTGTGTTCAGTTCACGATATTGCCTGATACGAATTGAGGGAACCCTCAACAGCCAGAGATACATAGGAATGTTTTAGAGACAGAGGTGATACCATTCCTTCAGAGTTGCCCTGGCGACATATTCCATCAGGACAATGCTTGGACACATGTGTCTCGGAAAGTCCAAGACTCTTCCATGCACGGCAGATACCGCTTCTTCCCAGACTTACACTTTCGGTGGATATGTACCCGATCGAATATGTCTGAGATATGGTAGCTAAGCGACTGGCCCGTCAAGCGTCTCTGTCAGTGACCACAAATAAACTATGGTCTCGCATAGAAGCAGCTTGGCAGGCTATTCCTCGGGTTGATACCAATAACCTCTTTCATTCAATGCCACGCCCTGTCGAGGCTGTTAATGTTGCCCGAGGTGACTTCACACGATACTGAGCTTTCAAGGAAAAGATTCTTGTGTAGATCTACAAACGTAATCAGTTTTATCCTGTAACATGAAGAATAATCTGTGATAAAAAAATCATTTGAAGGGCGCCATTCTTTCTAGGTGTTACACTATTCACAAAGAGTAGTGTGTTACAAAACAGGTTATCGGTCGACTGTTAAACTCGTTTCATACTGGTTCGAAAGCCTTAAAATCACAAAACATGCCTTTAAGTTTTACTTGTTCGGAATCCGTTTCAAAGCCTTAAGATCAAAGAATAGGTCGCATGCCGAGGTTTTCACTTGTTTGGAATTGAGTCCAAATCACAAAGATTACATAATACGGCTCCTGACTCCTGTTCCAGTTACCTGGAAGTGCTTCTACAGACTTAAGATCACAGAACCTGTGTCTAGAAGACTGTTTCACAGCCTTGGAATTGGTTTCAAAGCCTTAGGATCACACCACATGTGTCCGGACAACTGTTGCACTTACTTAGGCTTGTTTCCAAAGCATCAAGATCACAGAACATGTCTCAAAAAAGCTGCTGTACTTGTCTGGAATTGCTTCCAATCCGGGAAACGGTTGCATTTGTTTGGAATTGATACCAAAGACTTACATTCAAGCAACAGATCCCCGGACGACACTTCCACTTATTTGTAATGTTTTCCAGGGCCTTAAAGTCGCAGAATTATTGCCACCAACAAATTCAGCAGTCGCCGTGATTGATTGCCCGGCCTTCAAATTTCCAGCAGTTCTGCCTTGTCCTGAATATTCTCTACGTTTTATTTGTGACAAGTAAAAGGAAATGGTTATTACAGAATTACGGTGGATCAATTCACGTTATACTGATAACCTACGATGGACAACAATCCTTTAATTGGGCGTTCTGTGACACTGCTCCCAGCACGATTCACCATCCCACACATGTTTAATATTTGCATATTAAATATACTATCACAGTGAAAATTTTGCATACGTCTTTACTGCTTTATTTGTTACTCGCAGTAAAATTTGCATAAAACTGCGAAATCTATTTCCCAACTTCGTGTTTTGTGTCCAGCTATCGACGGTCAGTGCTTATCATTGAAATATCCAAATAATTCTACAATGCTAAAGTCAAAGAATCACAATTTTTCTGTAGTTATGGACAGACATTTTAACATTGGAAAAACTACCTACAGTATCCGTAAAATTTGCTTGGAAGTTCATGGCAGCGGTTTTTGGTTGATCAAAGTGAACTGCTTCGCTTTAGCAATGAGCAGAGGTTATTCATTTACACCGTGCGAACACAAACTGGAAATATTTAAACTTATGTGTCAAGTAAAATGCAGTCAAATAAATTAATGCGAAATAAGAGCAAACGCACAATATTAAAAAAAAATTAAAAACCAAGAAGACTTTACCAGTACATTACAGTCAGTGTCGTTCACAGGTAAATTATCTGAGCAGAATGGAAACTGGGAACCTACCTGGAAAGAAAAGAAATAAGATTACTTGATATGTCATTAACAAGTGGTGAATCAAAAACATAAATTGATCATTTCACCAAGGGCTTTCTTGATTTTAAATTAATAACACAGAATGAAAGTAATACTAGTACATATACCACGTCCTGCATTTTTGTAGCTCCACACGTAGCTTCAGCAACTGTTTCACGTCCATTTAATTAAGTATTACTACTGTGTGTGTTCATTTGCCATTGCATTCATAGCTACATCGAAACTTCAGAATTTCCTATCCGGTTATATTTTTACTGAAACTGGTGACGTTAGTTCTCTAAAGCAGTTAATACATATTACCATGTATTATAATACTTCTGGAAGAGACTGCGGAGTTTTACAGGGAAATAATTTTTTCAGGGAAATGGCGATACTTCAGATGTTGCGTAATTTAAATATACCTAACCTTAGATTTGGTAATGTACGGAAGAAATGTTAAGTTCAGAGGATTAACTGCACTAATAAGAAACGTTATGTCTACAAATGTCAGTGTTAATAAGAAACAGTATCTAAACTTTCCACCAGAAATTATTTAAATTTATTCCTGTAGAAATTCTAGAAGTCATCGAGGTCAAAGGCTTTCCAGCACTTTATAAATCTCTTTCAACAAAATTTTAATTTGCTCCTAACTCGACGCGCTTCGTGCCTTTTTTATTTTTATTTTTGTTTTTTGGAGGGGGGGTTAACGACCTCCGTGAGCAACTCGATGGGCTAAAAGCAATCCCGCTTCCTAATTAACCGCCACTTGTTCCAGGGAAGGGTGAGAACCAGTGCTATAAGACAAACACAACATCCATGACTCACCGGGATTCGAACATAGCCCCATATCGCACGAAGTATCAGAAGCCAACGCTTAGATCACTGCACTACCGGGACGGCGTCATGACTTTTCTTGAGATTGTACAAGTAATTCGTGTATATATTATAGGATGCACAAAGACGCTATGGGAAAATAATTGTCTTAACAATATTACAAAAGATAAATCATAAACAACCTGCGGAAGGAGTTTTTTTTTTTTTTGGTTGGAGGTTTAACGACCACCGTGAGCAACTCAATGGGCTATAAGCAGTCGCCCGTCCCTAATTTAGGGTCACTGGTTCCAGGGAAGGGAGAGAGCCAGTGCCGTAAGACAAACACAATATCCATGCCTGACCGGGATTCGAACCCGGACCACTTACGGACGAATGATCAGAGGTCAGCGCCTTAGACCACTGTGCCACCGGGGCGGCGGAAGGAGTTTTGTGAGCTAATTTCAGACAGCCGTTGAAATTTCGTAAAGTAGTACTGATATATCCTGCGCGAAAGCATAGAAAGCCGAGATTTCAAGAAATGGTGTAGATTTTTTGCAAGAGCACGTATTCACATAAATAGAGATCAATAACGGCACGACCACTAATAAAAGTTTTATTCAAGGTAAAATAGGCAATTACACATATTTTCACTGATTGACGAGAATACAGATATACGATCGCGATATGCTGTTGATCAACTGGGGATAAAAATTGGTCGCTTAAATGGAAAGCAAGCTAATGTTTTTAATAAAGTTTTAATGATAATTCATATGAAACCTTTCCTTTATAAAAACGTTTTGCACATATGATAGTAGCATGAAAATTAAGAAACATTTTGTGAACAAAATTATGAGATGAATATGATAACAAGACAGAATATAAAAATGAGTCAAGAGAAACAGCTCCAGTCTTCAAATGTTTTTCATCCTCTAACTTATAGTAAATTTATTGGCTTCAAATATTAATGTGCTGTGCGAATTTTCTGGTTTACTTCAGCAATAAAACTTCATATTTCGTGTCATGTTTTGTAAAAGAATCTTCACTAAATTTCCGGAATAATAATTATATTCGATTAGTTAAAAGATTTATAACCATCCAATATTGAGCCACAAATTTTGAGATTTAAATTTATTGCTCTAACCGAGTATAAGGAATGTCTATACCAATCTGCGAATTTCCGATGTTCAGCATTTAGAAAGGCATAAAGTATTCTCGCAAAATTTATGACCATCTCGAAAATGACATAGATTAAGATAAATTTCCCTTCCCTGTGCTGAAACCTGCGTCATGTGGCATAGGTGCAAAATGTAGCGTTATTAGTTTCAATCAGATTCGCTAAGTGATTTTAAAATTTTCATTTCCAAGTTCTCCATTTTCTCAACATATAATGCAGATAACTTAATACATCCAAGTATACAGTAGCTTTCTTATAAAAAACATGCTTCAGAGAGGATACCTAGTCAAAATCAGTGATTATTTTTTTATTTAAATATATTTGTTCAGTCGAAACAAAATAAGTCATGTCAATTCGAGATGCAATTTAACGGAAGAACAAGTAATTTATAGGCAAATAACGGCCGGAGAAACACATTTTTGTTTAATAATATTACGACGCACAACAGTCACGAATGTTAGATATAAGTTAAATGTCACCGAAATTCAAAATGTATTAACTAACTTCAGAAAACTCATTAAACCTTTCGCTAATATGACAGGTAACCTGCATGTAAATTCCTTTTGTTTTGACACACAATAAATGAAATTGCAATAGTTGAGAGCCATACTTTACCTTTTACATTAAATAAACTCTGTATTAAAAAAAACTTTTCTGAAAGTGCTATGACAAAAGTTTAAAATTCAACACTTGACACTCGGGTTTTAGAGCAAAGATGTTTTTCTTTGGCAATTTGAATTTTTGCTATTAAAAAAGATCTAAAACTGTTCACAGAACGATGAGTTTTACTCATTTATATTGTTTGGGATGAATCTGATATTATGGAAGTGCTGAAAGATATTTTAATATATATAATCGGAGATGTTTATACTTTGTAAATTAAAGGAGCATTATTTTATTCACGTTATTTTATCATCAGAAGATCAAGAAAAACTCTATACATTTTGTAAAATATTCTTCTAAAAATATTTGTTGAATGGTGTCAAAAATTCCTTGAAATGCGCCTAATAGTAAATTTCTTAAAACAAATCCGAAATTTTAATGCAGCAACTCTCAGATTTAAATAAAAAGGAACTTAAATAGGATTTGCATATGACAAAAATGCAAAGATACCCAGTTAAGTTAATAAATTCACTGCAACTGGCTAACTTGGCTGTTTCCCGATTTTATAATTTCTGACTTCCGTGTTCCTTCCTGTCGTTATGTACCCAAATTTACGGTACTCTCCAGATATATATAAACAATATTCAGCTAGTACCATGGCTAGCTGATGCTATTACTTCTATATATCATCATCATCATCATGTCAACCATTATCAATCCAATGTTCGACGAAGGTCTCTCCAAGCTTCTTCCACAACGGTCTGTCTTGTGCCAGTCTCCTCCATATTACTCCCGCATACTTTCGAATTTCATCCACCCATATCCCGTGTGGTCTTCCTCTGGGTCTTTTACTGTCCCTTGGAATCCAATCTAAAATTTCGGCTGTCCATCGATGGTCTGTCCTTCTGGCAGCATGTCCAGCCCATTGCCATTTCAGGGAATTAACTCTGATCATGATGTCTTCCACTCTTGTCATTTTTCGGATTTACCAGTTCCTCTTCTTATCTCTCCTGGTTACACCAAGCATGCACCTCTCCATGCTGCTTTGAGTTGTCTGCAGCCTTTGTATGTCTCTTTTAGTTAAGGTCCACGTCTCTGCTCCATACGTAAGCACTGCAAGGATGCATTGATCAAACACTTTTCTTTTAAGACATAATGCCATATTGCTCTTGAAAATTATGCTGTTTCTTCCAAAAGCTCAGCAGGCAAGTTTTATACACCGATTAATTTCTTCATCAATGTGACCCTCACTTGATATCTGCTGTCCAAGATAAAAGTACGTGTCTGTTATCTCCAGCTTTTCTCCATCAATCGATAAATCTTCATTTCTTGTAAAAGCATTGAACATCACTTTTGTCTTCTGAAAGTTCATTTTTAATCCTAATTCTTTACTCTTGTCAGCAAGTTCCTGGATCATACTCTGCAGTTCTGATGGGGTAATTGCCAAAATGACTACGTCATCAGCAAAACGAAGGTGAGTTAGATAATCTCCATTAATCTTTATCGCTTTGTTTTCCCAGTTCAGTGATTGAAAGACATTTTCCAATGTGGCATTAAATAGCTTGGGAGATATGGTGTCATCTTGTCTCCCTCCCTTTCCAATTTTTATTGGTGCTGTATTCTCAAATAGCTCAATCTTTGCACCTGCATTTTCATAGATGTTATTAATGATATTAATGTATGAATCTTCAATACCGCAGGATTTCAAAGCCATTGTAACTGCTGATGGTTTCACCGAATCAAAGACCTTTTCATAATCGATAAAAGCCATGCATAACGAAAGTTCATATTCCCTCGCTCTTTCAATTAGTTCTCTCAGTATGTGGATATGATCTATTGTGCTGTAGCCACTCCTGAATCCAGCCTGTTTTCTCGGTTGAGCCGAGTCCAGTGTCACCTTCAAGTGGTGTGAAAGAACGTTAGTGAAGATTTCATAGACCACTGATAAGAGGCTGATAGGTCTGTCGTTCCTGAGATCCTCAATGTCTCCTTTTGTATGTACCAGAATCATTGTAGCATTGTCCGAATCCTCAAGAATCTTCCCTTCAATAAGGCATTGAGTGAAAACTTAGGCGAGTACTGTTTCAATTTCTTCACTTACTTCTTGCATGATATCTATATCTTGCGGCATAAAAATCAATCAACCAACCAACCAACCATGATATCTACGGTAATTCCATCTTCTCCTGCAGCTTTTCAGCTCTTCTTTCTAAATTGCAATCTAACAATTTTCCTAAAAATTTCTTAAGGCATCATTTTAACCATTTAATTTTGAACTTTAATTCGGTGTCCAAAAGTTTCAAATTACACATTGACGTGCTTTATTAACCTAGGACCTAACAATTTTTAATATATAGGTAACATAAAGTGCTATTTGGTGGGTCCCTAATAGCTGAAGATCTTATTTACATACACAGTTTTGCATCTTGTCAATTCACACATTTTTTGGCTTAACCTCTGTTCAGTCTTGTTTGACTCTTTGTCATGGCGATTTTTGTTCTGCCGGTAAGTTTTTAATTCTTCTTTTTTAGTTTTATAAATTTGATTTTTGTAATTTTTGTGCTTATTAGAATTTGGTTTTGTGGCCTAGGGAGCATGACCAACCGACAATTTTGGCTTGCCTTGTCGTTTTGTTGGTACTAGAAAGGCCACTCCCACAGGTTGATGCTCTCCTGATGACGGCAACCTGTTCCAGTTTTTTACTTGTTTTGAAATTTTGTAATTTTGTTCTGTAATATTTTCGTGTTGAGAGTAGACTTCCAACGAGGTGCATTTATAGTATGCCATATCAGCAACTTGTCCGTACGTGCGATTACAGAGCAAGACTAACACCCACGGTCAACTGTTCAAAACGTTTTTAGTAAAAGGAAGCGTGAGGTATTTACGACTGCCAAGAAATATTCAGGAAGGCCAAGTAAATTGACGGAAAGGGACAAAAGAACTCTGAAACATGTCGTATGTGGATACCGCCATTCTCTGCATAAATCATCACCAAAGAATTTCAAGTTCCAACATTAAAACAGTTCGTAAGGGACTGCACAAATAAGATTTCCATGGCGGAGCTGCTGTATCCAAATCGTTAATAACTTGTAAGAATGCGAGTAAGCGATTTGCTTGCTGCAAAACACATCGACCATGGTAAGCGATTTGCTTGCTGCAAAACACATCGTCCATGGTAAGTTATTTGCTTGCTGCGAAACACCAGTGGAAACGAGTGTCATGAAGGGACGAATCACGCTAGACCGTTTTTTTAAATCCGATGATCGGTGCTGGTTGAATCGTATGCCAGGTGAACGGTATCTGCGGGAATGTGTCATCCCAACTGTTAAATTTGGTAGTGGTATGGTCTGGGGATGTCTTTCGTGGTATTGGATCGGACCGTTGATGATTGAGGATGGAAACCTGAAAACCACGAAGTACCGGGACATTCTAGACAACGTCGCACTGCCTGCAGTTAACCAGATTTACGAAGACGGGCCTTTCTGTTTTCAGAAAGACAACGTGCCGTGCCATAAAGCACGTTCCGTTTCGATATGGTTTGGGAATACGGATGTACAGAATTTGGAGTTACCAGCTCATAGCCCCGACCTTAATCCTATAGAAGCCTTTTGGGATCAACTGGAACATCGCATTCGGGCTAGTACGATAGGTCCACATTCAGTGTCTGAACTGACTACTGCTTTGCGGGAGGAATGGAACAATATACTTGTTACTATTTAAGTACACAATGTCATTGTGGCCAAAAAGGTTGGCCAATTCCTTATTGATTTTCTATAAATAATGTAGTTTTGTTTACAATTATGTATACATAAATATACTCAATACCGCAGGATTTCAAAGCCATTGTAACTGCTGATGGTTTCACGGAATCGAAGGCTTTTTCAAAATTGATAAATGCCATGAATAATGAGAGTTCATATTCCCTTCTTCCATCAATTAGTTCCTCAGTACATGGATATGATCTGAGAGAACTTATTCAAAGAACAAGAGAATATGAACTCCCAGTATTCATGATGGAAGATCTCTGCTAGAGTAAAATTATGATCTGGAAAATCAACACTAAATGGGCAATTATACGATGTGCAAATGAAGAAATCAATGAAGCGCTGTCAATGAAGTGCAAAGGAAAGCAAAATTTAAGCGCATTTATTATTTATAATTTAAACCAAGAATATCAGACTATTTAATCGCGTGATATAGGCATGTGCAAAATGAATGAGCCTCTTCCATAATGAGATATCACATCAGAATAGCTTTCAAGGGACGAAGTTTTATGAAGTTTAATATGTGGTTTTATTTCCAGCATTTTGGCACCCATTAATTGATTTCTATTATGCGTTTTTATTATTGGACCATATAACAAAAATGATGAGGCAATACATTTTAGGAGTAAGTTTCAATATGCAATTTTCTTATTAGAGAGGAATTCAAAAAAATCGTGTCGTTTCGGAAATGCAAGCTGCCATCTTCCTCAGCTACTTCGAATATTAACTCCCTTTAATTAAATTATTCCTGCAAAAATCTGGAGATATTCGTTTAAGTTGAAAGACTTGTTTATTTCTTTGAATTATTTTGTCTATAACCTATTTAGCATACATAACAGAGCATCCAGAACTGCAGATGTCTAGCTAATACTTGAAAAGAAGTCAGGCTCAAAAGTTTACAAAAGAAAAATATTGACCCACGACCAATTCGGCAAATATGTAGGCAGAACGAAATTAAACGTGTGGCTATCAGAATGGCAACTACTTCCTTTCTAATTTATATTTGATCTCCATATAACAGATGATACCATACGAGGCCTTTTATTCTTCTAGTTTTTCCGGTGATGAATGAAAGCTCCTTTTAGTTTTTTTCCAGTAACCTGCGTATTATAATCGACAAAAGATATAATCACAAATGAAAAACTTTAAGATAAGCGTATTACGTAAGTACATAATCATGGTATCTTACACTGGCGTACAAGAATTAAGGACGATACGGTTTTTCGAATGTAACGTCGTGTAAAAGTGCTCCACATCGACTCAAATCATACCATAAGATCCCCAAGATGTAAGAATATGGGACAAGTGAGCAAAACCGTCCAAACAAGGAATCCAAAGGATACAAAGGCACTTTATTGAAAATGTAGCTTCGAGCACAACTGGACAGAAGACAGAAACGTCCATGTGACAGGCGGCTGCCAAGAAAAATACAGTCTTTAGTAGGGGATATCATCACCCCGGACGGCGTTACAGGATTTACAACGTCTGTCCATGCTGAGAACGAGGTTGTCAAGGAGCTGTTGAGGCATCGCGGCCCATTCCTCTTGTAGCGCAAATCGCAGCTGCGGAATCGTTGCTGGCGGCTGGTGACGTGCTGTCAAGCGTCTCCCGAGAAGGTCCCACACGTGTTCGATTGTAGTTAGGTCCGGGGACCTTGCGGGCTAATCCATGCGTTGAATATCTTCACTCTCCAACAGCTCTGCGACAGCCACTGTACGATGAGGTGTAGCGTTGTCGTCCATGAAGAGGAACTCAGGACCCACATCACCTCTAAACAGACGCACGTCAGGCAGGAGAACCTAGGTACAATAGCGGACGCCAGTGACTGAACATCCCTGGAAGATGCGGAGGTCAGTACGGCTACCAAGCATGATACTGCCCCAAACGAGAACTCCGCCACCTCCAAACCGGTCCCTTACGATGATGTTGGAAATGTGATTGCGTGTTCCCTGCTCTCTCCAGATGCGTATACGTCCAGAATTACTCGTCAGACTAAATCGGCTCTAATCCGTAAAAGTGAACTTGACCGCATTGCTGATGTGTCCAGTTCTTTTGTTCCTGGCACCACAGAAACCGCCGTCTCCAATGAGTAGGCCGTACTGGTCGTCGTGCAAACAGACCACCTTTGTGCAACCTCCTGGCCACGGTAAAACGTGAAAACGGACGTCCAGTTGTCTGATGCATGTGCCTTGCGAGTTCTCCTGCTGTCCGCCGTCTGTCTCTTCTCGCCTGTAGGACAATATACCGGTCGCCCGCCGCCGTGGCTCCTCATGGACGACCACTACTAAACTCTCGAACAGCTGTTCCTGTCGTTTTGATATGCTCTCCAAGCTGGTGAAACGTTGCTGTGAGCAATCCCGAACTCCTCGGCCAAACTAGTCCCACTTCGACCTTCTTCCAAATTCCCAATGAGGCGACCTCGGTAAAGTCATCCAGATGTCGTCTACTGGATTGCCTGTTGGCCATTATGTCGTCTTTTGGATTGCTTTTCTTTCCTTCTTTTGGTTCTTTAATTTTAATTTGCTCAGCATTTTTCATTTACGTTTCACACAGCTTTGCTGACCCAGCCAAATAATATCCAACATTATTTTGATACGTATTATAAAAGGTGCAATACTTTAGTACATATATTTTGCTCTCCATTTTTGAACATTTTAGTTCTTGTATGAAACTGCTGTCTTCATTTATTATGGATACCGATTTCAGTTGCTATTTAAGAATTATATAATTGTTTCGGATTAAAAAAATAATTTTTTTGTCCATAATAATCATAGAGTATTTTTATTGTGCCCACGTCATAGTAATTCATTATTTGAAACTGTTTTCAAGGTTTTTAGATCTAGTCATACACTGGTGTGCAAAAATTAAGGACGAAGAATAGAAATTAGCAGGCAGAACAGACCGAAAGACCACTCAGGAGATAGACTAGGGTCAGGTATGGTAGGGCATGCGCATATACGCAGCATGAAGTAGGGGGGAGTGTCGGAAGGGAATGAAGCACACGTGCGGTGCACGCTCAGCAATTCCGTGAAAGTTATTGCATGGTGTACATCGGTTTGAACGACGTCGAGTTGCTGCCACCGTGTGATATGGTCAACAGGCAATCCAGTAGACGACATCTAGAGGACTTTACCCGAGGTCGCGTCATTGGGAAGTTGGAAGAAGGCCGAAGTGTGCCTAGTGTGGCCGAGGAGTTCGGGATCGCTCACAGCATCACTTCACGAGCTTGGAGTGCATTTACAACGACAGGAACAGCTGTCCGAGAGTTTAGCAGTGGTCGTCCACGAGAAACCACGGCAGCGGACGACCGGTATATTGTCCTAGAGGCGAGAAGAGACAGACGGCAGACAGCGGGAGAAATTGCAAGGCACATGCAACAGACAATTGGACGTCCGTTATCGCGTTTTGGCGTCGCTATGAGGCTGCAGATAAGTGGTCTATTTGCACGACGACCAGTGCGGTGTGTGCCATAAACACCTGCTCGTCGGAGACGGCGGTTTCTGTGGTGCCAGGAACACAAGAACTGGACACCTCAGCAATGGGGTCGAGTTCACTTTACGGATGAGATCCGATTTAGTCTGACGAGTAATTCTGGACGTATGCACATCTGGAGAGAGCAGGGAACACGCAATCACATTTCCAACATCATCGTAAGGGACCGGTTTGGAGGTGGCTGAGTTCTCGTTTGGGGCGGTATCATGCTTGGTAGCCGTACTGACCTCCACATCATCCAAGGAGGTTCAGTCACTGGGGTCCGCTATTGTACCGAGGTTCTCCTGCCTCACGTGCGTCTGTTTAGAGGTGCTGTGGGTCCTGAATTCCTCTTCATGGGCGACAACGCTACACCTCATTGTACAGTGGTTGTCGCAGAGCTGTTGGAGAGTGAATATATTCAACGCATGGATTGGCCCACAAGGTCCCCGGACCTAAATCCAATCGAAGACGTGTGGGACCTTCTCGGGAGACGCCTGACAGCACGTCACCAGCCGCCAGCAACGTTTCCGCAGCTGCGATTTGCTCTACAAGAGGAATAGGCCGCGATGCCTCAACATCTCCTTGACAAGCTCGTCCTAAGCATGAACAGACGTTGTAAATATTGCAACGCAGTCAGGTGTGATCATATCCCCTACTAAAGACTGGATTTTTCTTGGCAGCCGCCTGTCACATAGACGTTTCTGTCTTCTGTACAGTTGTGTTCGAAGCTATCTTTTCAATAAAGTGCCTTTGTATACTTGGGATTCCTTGTTTGGACGGTTTTGCTCACTTGTCCCATATTCTTACATCTTGGGGATCTTATGGTATGATTTGAGTCGATGTTTAGCACTTCTGCACGACGTTATATTCGAAAAACCGTTTCGTCCTTAATTTTTGCAAGCCAGTGTATTTTTTAAATATGACTTTTTGTCACCGTTCAACATCACCGCAATCACATTCATTTTTCGTCCCCAACCACCTTCATCTTTAGTTATGTAAAATTTTAGTCTATAAATTGGAAAAAAATGGAGTCTGTTATTTACTAGTTGCTGAGATGCTGAATTTAAAATATTCAAAAATATGTTCTTTGGTGAGGAAACTGGTTTTCATTCTTATTTAAGGTATTCCAGTTACTAACTTCTCAAGTATGTTTTATCAACTGAAGAATAAGTTAATATTCGCCAAAAAGATAACTTGAACAGTGGAGTTTTCAGATGAAGTTGTATGGCAAATAACCTGTTAAAATTTGGTTATTAAACTTAGGGTATAATTGATTTATTGTCTCATTAAATAAAGTGGTAAACCACGGCGATGAATTTAGGTTGCGTTTAAAAGAAACAATAATTATTTTTAGAGGTTTCTTTTTCATTAAAGTGAGGAATCTTTTTACCGAGATATCATTCAAACTTAAATATTCATCATCCGTACTTGCAGTTATGAAGTTGAACCTAATATATTAATAGGGACATTTCTTACTGTCTTGCATCACTGAATCAGATCTTCTGAATTTTCTGAGTGAGATCAAATAGTTTAAGTTTATTAATGAAACAGGAAGTTCATTTTTAGGTTCCATTCAATGAAATGTCCATATTCTTGGAGGACTAAAAGCAGAGTTAAAAGAGTGAAGCTATTCAAAGCATAAGGATAGTTCTTTATCAGTCTCAAGATCAGATTGTTTTCATAACATTATTCAGTTATTGTGAAACTTTGAATCAAAATATTCACACGTTTTTTTCCTTAAAATTTGAAGAACATTCATTTTAAAGAATCATATCAAAATGTAGATGGGCAACTCCATGTTTTTTTCGAAAAATTAACCTTATTTTTTCAGTGACATTTCAAACACTTTCATTAAGTTGGAAGAAATTATTTAAAACTGCGCTGCAAGTTTAAGTCTTAGAATTCCAGTGGCTTATAAGTCATCAGCGCTGAAAGAAGTAAGATTCAGTCTTTTACGAAGATGATATCAAATGATCATATAGTGAGTTATTAGTCAACATGAGATCGATGCCATAAAGAAGATCTCGGTGATGAATGAAAAGCCAAAATTTCAGAAAATTCGCTTACTTGCGTGATACAAACGCAAACAAAGTTCACAGCAGCATCACGGCGGGCCTGAAAGTGTCAAAGGTTTCGGAGCGAAGTATCACGCTTTGCCTGTTTTCGCTCATAAAACAAAACTGGGACTGCAGCAGCAGATTAGATCGGCAAGCATCTAACGCTCTCTCTCTCTCTCTCTCTCTCTCTCTCTCTCTCTCTCTGTGTCTCTCTCGTGCACGAGACTTGGAGCATAGCATGAAAATTGAATGAGCGATCTTTCATCTAAACAAACATAGTGACAGTTTAATTTTCTCGATGATTACTGTCGCAATTTGTCATGTAATCTGACTTGCAAACTGAGAGCGGAGTTTACCCCAACTTGGGAAGTTCGTTAATTTTGTTGCATGGTAATTGGCATGAATTACCAATCGGTTTTCCCACAGCACCGAGATAAACAGAAGCTCTGGCGTCACCAGTCTGACAATGTAATGCAATCAGGCCCTCCAGAAAAATATGTACGGCGTCATTTTAATCGACATCATTGGATTAGTCCGTCGGAATCCCGACAGAAATTGTGCGCAAAAGGCAAGATGCGCTCTCCGACAGAACGCTGATGAGAAACCTCTATCCCCTTATTTCATTTTTTACTCGCTGTCGGCATCTCCTGCACAGTAACAATGGCACTTAAAAGCATATTTATCTTCCTATATCGTTCATTAAGGAAAATGACTAGAGCACGCAGATAAACATCGGATCGGGAAATTCACTCCTTCGCATTTTCAGCTTCTTTTCTTTCTCTTACGCATTCACGAACAAAGTTGCAGGAATCTTGGCTTCAATCCATAGAAAACGCGCAGAGGTTTTTCTTACTGTTTCGCGTGACCCAGAAAACCATGGCAATATAGTTGGGTTGAGCTGCATCAGAGTAACAATGCCCGGGAGATGTGAATTAGTTTATCATGGGTGGGAAATTATCAGGCAGCTTCGTGGCTAATGGGACGGACATTTTTAAGAGGTAACATTTTTCTGTTATATCCCCACTAATGATCTAGTGCTCTTAACATTTAAAGATCTGAGAAAGGCTTGGAATTATGGTCATTGACCAATTTAGCCTCATCACAATGTGAACATCATTGCCACTTCTGTAGGTAATAGATAACAAAGTAACAGATTTTTTTTTGCGGACAGGATCACATTGGTGTTAATGTTAATCTTAACTCTTCGCTTTTGCTATTATGAAGGAAAGTAAGAAAATGTCGCTTAGGATAAGGAGCAAGGTAGTTTTTGAGAATTATGATTCTTGCCAATGTTAAAGATGAAAAAAGATAAAAATAATCTCTGTGCCTAGAAGATAAACAACAGTTTCCATTTATCGCGTTTAAATAACGTGAAGATCACAAAATATTGTCTCCCATGTGATTAGAAAAAATAAACTTTCAGACATACATTTATTACATTTCACAACAGTTTTCCCATCTTATTTGCAAAACTCTATTGTTATTTAAATGATGCAGAAAAACCCAACTTTGTAAGAAAAACATTCACGTCCTTTTAAATAAATTTCTCTAATTGTTTTTCTCCTATAAAAAGAAGAAACTATGTGGAAATGAAATAATGTTTTCCAGTTCTGTAAGTTATTTTCTCAATTTCTAATATGCATCAGGAATTTCAAAGTAGGGAAAAATGACAAATAGACATATTGTACGATCCACTTTATTGTATGAGTAGAGACTCTGTTAGACGATACCTATGAATAATTACAAACCAAAATATCGATGCAGAAGTTGATAAATGTACTAGAGCATAAATTTCAAAATATGAAGGAGGAATTAATCCGTACAGTTGGTAATTTCAAGTTAAATTTAGAAATTGTGAATGCAAATTTGCAATGCCTAACGTTAGAATTCCCTGACATTTCTCCCAAGCGATTTGTCGAATCTAATCAAGCTGCTACTCCTACCTTTGTGCTGATTATGCAAACGAAACCGAGATCGCATATATTTCGTTCATCTTGTTTTTTCTATCAAAAATATTATCCGAAACAAAGAAATGCAAAAAAAAAAAAATAACTAAATTTTTTTGCATCCAAGTTTTTATCCTACTTTTGTTGATTGAGTGGCAAGAGTATCCAGTTTTCTCAAGAGTTGTCACTCTTGTGCTTTCTCTGATTGTTTTTTCTTTTGTTGTGGAACTGTGGACAATAGGTAGTTTTATAAAATTCCATTATCTGTGTCTGCTGCCATTTCAGCCATTATCTCGGCGAATGATTTGAACATTTCAAAGAGGCTACATTTTTATATTATATCCCCACTGATAATCTAACGTTTAGAGATTTAAAAAAGCTTCGGAATTGTGGTCACTGATCGATTTTGCCACATCATTACGTGAACAACATAACCACTTCTGTAAATAATAAATAACAATTAACAAAATGTTTTGCGGCCTAAGTTATTTTGGTGCTAATGTTAATCATAAAATTCAGAGAACTGTTCACAATTTTCACAACTTTATTTGTCTTTAAAAAGAAATATCTTTTTCTTTTGAATACATTGTTGAATTAACCACTACCAAAATGATTTCGGTTCACTTTTCTGATTTACTGACACAAGATCGTAATTTCTCTCAAGCATGCAGCTGTCCTCTCCCAGATCTCTGACTTGAGAGAGTACAGCTTTAGGTGTTGTTCGACTGGGAGCATTGGCTTCGAACAAATGCTATGCAAGCCTGTTGATTGGTTTATGAGATGCCCTAAGGGAAAACTTTAATGCAACTGTTGAAACGTATTTACTTCTCCAGGCTGAAGGATTGTCAGAAAACTTGGTTCTCAGCTAGGCGTCTGAGCTAGGCCTTGCTGGTGACCATGATGAGGCTTGTGTAGTGTTTTATCTTATAGCACCGGCTCTATCGCCTCCCTGGAACCAGTGGCCTTAAAGTTGGACCAGGACATTGCTTATTGTTCAAAACGTTGCTAATGAGATTGTTAATTTCCGACATGCCGCCTCAGGTGGCGACGTGGTCTAAGCACCGGCTTTTGATCATTCGACCGTGATGCGTTAGGGCTCGAATCCCAGTAAGGCATGGACGTTGTGTTTGTCTAACGGCACTGGTTCTCTTCCTTCCCTGGAACCAGTGACTCTAATTTTGGGACTGGCGACTGCTTACAGCCCATTGTGTTGCTCACGGTGGTCTTTAAACTTCCTCAAAAAAATGTTGACACAAAATAAAAGACAAATGAGTATAACTATGCAATGCATTTATTATGATACGCTTTTCAACATACCAGAAGTCATAGGAAAATGCTTTGGTTCTGGGGAGACTAAACTATGGTATAACGTTTGAAGTTCACATAAATCAAAATTAAATCTCTTTGTTCCCGTGTTACCTGTTGCTGTTATCAAGAGCTACCTCACATAAGCCGTTTTATATTTAAAAATCCCATCTAAATCATCGGGAAAGTTTCACGGAAGTTATCGTCCAAAAATAATGGCGAAAGAATCTCACTTATGCGCACTGCCCTCAATTGCTGACAAAAAACATTTCTCGTGGAACTACTTCCAAATTCGTTACGAAACAACGTATTTATTGTATTTCGTCGCAATAGAACCATTTTACTCCAGTTATTACTCAAGTTATGAGGATAATGACTGTGGAATAAATCTCACTCCTGTGCCCTGACCTTTGACCCCATTTTTAAGATATTAAACAGAATTGGTTCAGCATACCTCCAGAACAACATACTAAAGTTTTGTCGCAGTCTAAGTATTTTTACGTAAGTTAAGACGCATAAGGGCGATGGAATGAATCCCGCTCCTATGTCCTGACCTTTGACTCCATTTCTCCCATTTTAAATAAGATTCGTTCCCAGGTTGTCCCCTACCACACACTAAAATTTCATCGAAATCGAACCGCATGTACTCGGGTTATCGTGCGAACAGGGAGAGAGACGGACAAAGCTGGAGCATATACGCTTCTTCAACCTATGGTTGAAAAGCGTAAATGAAGTTGCTGGTAGGAAATATAACGAACGTTGAGACACATGAGCATATTTTTACAATCGTGACCATAACAAAGCACTTGTATTTGAATATCAGTGCTAGAAAGCATTGATGCTTGCAGGTGAACACTGTGGAATATGCTGGTGAGTCAGAATCATATGTAACATTTGATCAGTCATTTAAAGACACAGAAAAGTGTTTATTGAGCAAGTGTTTGTCTACTTTTCTGACAATGGAACTTTGAGTGATAAATATTTTTACTATAAGATAAATATTTTTACCATCTGTTGTCCGAGATGGACATAACGTGTTTCTGCAAAGATCCAAGAGTTACGCATAATACAGATGTAACATGACCGCAGTACACCTATAACGAAGTAAATTTCTCCGTCATTTCTGCCCACGCCAGGATTCGAACCCGGATCCCCTCATTCCGGAATAAGTCACTCTACCAATTGAGCTACGCGGACGTTTTATTCTGATTTTTATCTGCCTTTATGTCGTGTGCGTCCTTCGGGCAGGTACGTCACATCTTCTGGTACGTTACATCATCTCCCCTTATTATTTTTTTTTATTCGAAGTGCTGGAGAAAGGATTCTCTTATTTTTCCTATCTCGCGGTGTGGAAATAACATCACACCAATGCGAGATTTTGAACGGTCGGGTCATCCAGATAGTTCGGGCGCCATTATAACGAAGTAAATTTCTCCGTCATTTCTGTCCACGCCAGGATTCGAACCCGGATCCCCTCATTCCGGAATAAGTTGCTCTACTCAATTGAGCTACGCGGACGTTTTATTCTGATTCCTATCTGCCTTTATGTCGTGTGCGTCCTTCTGGCAGGTACGTCACATCTCCTGGTACGTTACACACCGTGATTTTCTCTATTAAATATGAAACAACGGCAAAAACACATCTCTCTTAAATTACTTCTTCTGTATCTATTATATAAGGTACGCCTGGTGAACTTGCAGGTACTGCAATGAGATAGCGAAACATCTAGAAGGATTCTAAAAATTATTTTGGGAACATTCTTCTTTGCACTGTATGCCACTAACTATGATAAATATCGAGAAATTTTAGCTCTTTAAATAATGCATAGATTTTCCGCTACGGCATGTGAATATAGAAAACAATTCTTGCTGTATCTGCTTCTAGAAGTCGCATTTGAAAAATTGTTCTTTCCATCGCGTAGTTTTTGCCATACGTAATATTTTACTTATATACTTCATTTTATAATCAATCATAGTTTCGCCGGCAGGGGGCGCATTTTACATTTGCAAGGGTGTCTTCGATTTTACGAATATAATTGCAAAATTATTTCTTGGTAGTATACCCAAAATTGTGTTGAGATTATTTTGAGCTCATCTGCTGCTTCTGCGAATAACTCACAGCTTTCTCTCCAGAGGACGTAAAGTGATATCACGTTTTGCACCATATTTCTACATCTAACTGCTAGGTTTGAATAATTCCTTTTGCCTCGGATATCTTCGTCAATGACGAATGTTTTGTATACAACTGTAATTTTTTGTGTCGCACCTTTCTGTCAAGTGACGGTGTATCTAATTACATTTGCGGGTGCATTGCCTGTTCTAGAAATCGGGTTTAGACAAAATTTATAGCTCGTTCGATTCACTGTGAAAAGATTGCTGCGTATATCGAGTGCTTTAATTATGAATAAATTTGTTCAACAAAGCGGCGCAAATGCTTTCCATTTCTTGCTTTTTGTAAAAATACATTTTGAAAAATTTGTCTCCGTGTTAAAACTGCTCAAAAGACGTGATCATTACATACAAGAATTCAGTGTCATCCTTCTTGTTCGCCGATATCGCCAGAATATCGTTGATGTATTAATGTGTTCTGCCTTTTGTTAGAAATATTTTTCATTGCGGCTAGGTTAAGTAAAATGCGAGAAGGCTTCTGAATATTAAAGAAGTCGCCGCAAAAAAAATTAAACACAAAAATACAAAAAACGGAATTCGCAGAAGAGCAGTCGCCGTCTCCTGATAAATCGCTCATCGAAAGATTAATATTATTCACAGCGAGAACAATTTGATCGAAAATTAGCATACATGCTCTATTCTTAAGCCACAGTATTTTAACCAATGATTAATAACCCACTACTGTCTTAACTAAATTAATACATAAAAAGCTGGCTTCTGTCGAACCATTTATCTTAATAACATAAATTCCTTTCTTATTTCAAGAGCTGTATCGCTGGGAAAATTTGGCGTTGCTTGAACTTAAACATGTATTACTTTGTTATTCTTTTATACGTTCCATCGTCGAAACGATTTATTATCTCATGAAATCCTACTAAGTCACGTTATATATTAATGAATATTAAGGAAAGACAAAGAACATTCCTTTTACCCTTAAGCACACACTTTACTGGTACATCTTTGAAATAGGCAAGTTCTATAAACGACACGAACTCATATAAAATATTATTAGTTTGCTAAAGATTTGTTCAACTTCAGCAAAATAACTGACATTTTGTTTGAGTTCTCTTTTCTTTTCTTGATGTTTAATGACCATTCTGAGTAACTCTAAGGGCTATAAAGCAGTTATCTTTTCAGAATTTAGGACTACTGATTCCAGGGAAGAGAGAAAGCCAGTACCGTAAAACAAGCCCACCAACCATACCACCTTAAGGACTCGAGACCCGGCCCACATGGACGAGTTCATGCTTTTTAAGCAGCATGGTTATTTTGGAAGAAAGCTGTCCCGGTGGCGCAATGATCGAAACACTATCACCTGAACTTTCGTCCAAGCAGGACCGGGTTTGAGTCTTAGATGAGTAGTAAGCCTGTCTTACGGCCTTGGCTCTCTGACTTAATTGGAGCCAGTGACTACAAATTTGGGAGGAGTGACTGCTTACAGATCAAGTTGCTCAATGTGGTCGTTAAGACCCGAAGAAAAATAACTGTAAAACGTACCAATATTTTGCTGCTCGTGATATTTTTGTATCCAGGTAAATTCCGTGAACAGAACTTCGCCTGTATTTCACCTCGAACAATTAATTAGCGTGTTAAGAAAAGATACTATTGGACGATTACTTATCTTTGTTGCTTTCTGGATAGGTATTCAACGGAATGACATTAGAGTGACCTACCTAATACCGCGATGATCCTCCGCTAGCGCGAATAAGAACCTGTACACGCCGAGACATCGACTCCACGAGATGACGGAGGGATATCAGAAGAAATGCCAGCCATATGTCTTGCAGCATTGTCAACAACTTTGCCCGAAGGGTTGGTCCAGGATCCATGGATCTAATGTTCCGCTCTACGGCAGCCCACAGAGATTCCACAGGTTTAAATCCGGGGCCCTTGTGGGCCACTGGATAGTTCCAAACTCGGATGAGTGTTCCTTTAGCCATGCTTGGGTGGTTGCGGCCCAGTGAGGCTGCGCAATGTCCTGTGCAACAGACAGTCGGCCCCAGGACACACGAAGGCCATGAAGGCGTCTAGGTGATCAGCCAGCGCATGCTGGCAACGCACAGCGGTTGAGGTCTTTTCCAGACACACGAAAGGACCAAATGCGTCTCGTAAGAAGGCTTTCCAAACCATCACAAAGGCACGTCTGCCTTAAACAGAGCTGACCTGGCAAGAACGGCCCATGGCGTCATGCTGAGTAGGCCACACCCACACCGTCATATCGGTACAGCTGAAAATGGGATTAATCAGACCCCACGACTCGGCACCACTGCAGAAATCGAGTTTTTATGTTTCCGGCACTAAGTGAGATGTAATGTCCGATGACAAGCAGTCAACAGTGGCATACGGGAAAGGCGTCTGCTCCCGTTTCCCAGGGTATGCAGAGTGGGCGTACCCTTCACTTACTGGCTCTGAGTCAGTACCCTTCGCTTACTGACTCTGCTTGAGCGTCCGACATTTAATCTGGATGACATCTGCGCAGCCGTTTCCAAGCGGTCTGTCTTTACAAGCCTGGATATTCTACGTTGACCCCGGCCATAAATCGTGTATGGTCGTCCACCGCTTGCTCTCTGGGCGGTGGTACAAGCGTAGTGGTACGAGTTGCTCCCTGGGCGGCGGTACAAGAGTAGTGGTACGAGTTGCCCTCTGGGCGGTGGCACACGAGTAGTGGTACGAGTTGCTCTCTGGGTGGTGGTACAAGAGTAGTGGTACGAGTGGCTTTCTGGTCTGTGGTACAAGAGTAGTGTTACGAATTGCTCTCTGGGCGGTGGTACAAGGGTAGTGGTACGTGTTGTTCTATGGGCTGTGGTAAAAGAGTAGTGGTGCGAGTTGTTCTCTGGGCGCTGGTCAACGGCATACCCGCGGTACACCCTTGATGCGGTTGCTTTCGGGAATCCAAGGTTCTTGCCACTTGGGCGATAGAATGACCCATCTGTCTTGCACCTACAATGCGTCCACGATCAAAGTCCCTCAGATCCCCACACTTCCCATAAGCGTCAATTGCGATACCCTGTTGGGGAGCCCTGTTTTCCGCCCATTTATAGCCACTGTTGCCCGCCTATTTATCGTTTGAGTTCGATTTAGGTCTGTTCCACTCTTCGAGGAGAATGCCCATGTCAACTGCCCATTACCTCTATCTCAAATGCTTTGTTTTCTGAGTGTACCTAGCAGATATGCCTTTTACCATATAATTCAACATGAAATGAAAAAAAACGATAAAGGGAAGCATGAAGATTAATGTCATTTCCCTGTTTAAAAATTTGCAACTGTTCAGAAAGTATTCTGTATTAAATCTCTAAAGGTAGTGACTTTATGGAAAGATGTGCTAAGGTGTTGACCTCCAAGGAAATGGCTTGGCATAGCTATAAGAATAAAACTTAATAATGCTTTTACATTTGAAAGACTATAACTGCTTAAAAGTATTATGTCTACCCTTGAATTAAATCGCAGAAGGTTTTAAATTTTTGTGAAGATATCAGAAAGTATCTGCCTGCAAAATTTTGACATAGCAGGAAGGAATGACTTGGCAAATCAGTAAAAGAAAAAATTAATTAACTTGCGTCAGAATAAGATTTTCGTAATCATACTTATTACATGATTGGCGAAAAGCTGCAGCAGTTGAGAAGAGCTGTTACAAATTACAACATGCACCAAAAGTTGCTACTGCCCAGCTACGGAAAGTAATTTAAGAGGAAAATTTTAGCATCGGATTTTTAGTGTGCGCATATTTTTATGCATTGCACATCATCTAAGAGTTCCAACTTTGATTTTAGTGTATTATCACAAATAGAAATCAATGCTATAAAATTGGAAGAACTTTTGTTTCATAAGAAAGGGAATTTCTTCGAAGAAAAGTGATATCTAGGGTTAAAGAGAAAACTTGGCCATTTTATAGCACAGTTAACTAATGACGGAATATACCAGTGCCAAGGAAATTTGGACGAAATACTTAGACCAGATAATAACAGAATATTGTATAAGATGATTATGTGACAGGAAGGTGAAAATAAGTTTTCAATCATTTCTACTGTTTAACAGGAAGGTTTGGGTATTGTGGTAGTCATTTTTCACCACATTTTACTTTTTCGAATGGCTATATGTCCTTGAAACAACATTACCAAAAACTAGCTTACGTCCATTGGTAAGATAACATCAACTTAAGGCTGAAGAAAAATACAGAGCATTATTGTGAGCAAAGCTGTGTAGTGCAACAAATGCATATAAATATGGTGGTTGATGTAGAAAAACGAAGAGTGTCGGTAACAGAACCATTCTTTAAGGTGCCACTGCATTACTGAAAAAAATATTCCACAACACTGCTTTTAACAGATATATTTCCTACAAGAAGAAGGGATGTTAGGAAGTTAAAGATCCAATCACACAATTTAGCATGTGAACCATATGATCGTAATTTTTTAAAATATAATCTAGAAAAAGTCGTATAAACCGCGTCTTGATAATATAGTGCGCCACAACTTGAATTTTAGCAAGCTTTCAGCAGCGTATTAAAAAACATGCTGAATTCACTATTGTAGATCACGTGAGAACACATTCCGTTTGGGTGTCTGACTTCTCCTATGAGCGTCACCGGCTCAAAAGGAGCCTCTCATCCTTTATTTAAGTCCAGCGTTTACAGGATAAGGACTGAACTAGCGTCATACTACAATTACTACTGATCCGGAACGAAACCCTAGGCACAATACTTTTTATTAACCAGAAGTCTCTACTTTTGGCCGTCGGCCTCTGGGTGGGCCACAAAATGGTCTGGCAATAATTGAAAAATCCGATAAAGCTAGGAAAAAACGATCTAAAAAGCATGCTCATCTAAAATACAGAGTTTTCAGAAAAAAGTGCAATAACCTCAGTGCTTTTTGCGTCTGGAGAAGAGAGGGCCAGAACTCTTGAGCATAAGTTACTGTAAAAGGGGAAGGGTTGACCTAATAAAAAGCAAATACATTTCTTGACCGTAATTTTTAAGTCTTATTACTGTTGAATTGCATCAAATGCACAAACATAATTTACATGATCATATTACACTCGTTGTCAAAAAAATAGTTGCCCCCAGAAAGAAGTAACCGACAGATATAAAACTTAGTGGGTAGGTGTGACATCGTGAGACACGCAAATCATTCAAGTATCACGCTCGGCCGCGCATGTGACACAAGAAAGATGGGGTCGTAGCGCTGTGCCTGACCGGTTATATAAAGTCGTCCAGTTGCGCGTGCTTGCCATTCTGACTCGTGCTGTTGTGTTGGTTGCTTCCTTTGCAAGTGTAGTATGCCTATGAAAAATGTTCGGAAGCAATTCGCGCAGTTGGAGGCGTTTCAGAGGGGAAACATAGTCGGGGTCCGGGAAGCGGAATGGTCTTATTGCCGTATTGCGTGCCATACGGGTCGTGTGGATATCACCATAGCACGATATTGGCAGCAGTGGGTAGAACAAGGCACGCATAAGCGACAGGAAGGGTCTGGGTGACCTAGACGACCCACGGAGAGAGAGAGGACCGACGGGTAGTCCAACATACGCGGAATGACCCAACAGCCAAGATTACCGGTGCCCTCCATGCATCGTTTGATTAGTACCAGGCCCATTGGCTGACAGCTGAACGACGTAGGACTACACACACGCAGACCGTTACGACGACTGCCCTTAACACCATTGAATCGGCGCCAAATACTACAATGGTTTGTGCCAGACTGTCACTCAGAATGGCAGCGGTTGATCTTCAGTGACGAGTCGCGCTTTTGTCTTGGAGGAGACGACCACCGAATCCGTGTGTGGAGGCACCGTGTTTAGCACCAAGATGAATGGTTTTCTGTCGAGCGTCACACGCCAAGAAGGCATGGTGCCATGGTGTGGGGTGCAATTGCCTACGATACCAGAACACCTTTTGTGTTCGTTACAGGCAATTTGACGACAGCCCAACGTTCCGTCAGTGAGGTCTTACAACCAGTGGTCCTACCTTTTCTGAATGCTCATTCCGGTGCGATTTTCCAACAGGACAACACTCGTCCGCATACTGCTGCTGTCTTGAGAGCTTGCTTTCAAGGCATTGACACTCTGCCATGGCCAGCAGCATCGCCGAACCTATCGCCGATTGAAAATGTGTGGGATGCTATTGGATGCGCTATTCACACTCCACCCCTACCACACAACCTGCAGGAACTGCATGAGAAGACTCAAGCTACATGGGATTGCTTATCGCAGGAGACCATTAGGAACCTGTACAACTCAATGCCGAGACGTATCGCATGCTGTGTGAGCACACATGGCGACCCAACGCCATACAGGGAGACACTACTTAGTGGCGTGTAGCTCAATAAATATTGCCCATAGCAGTTTCAATGTTTAATCATTTATTGCTCCTGGTAACCTTTACCTTCTTCCCGAATAGCATTGCAATCCGACACGTCTTTCTCGGGTGCGATTATGTTTTTGACGATCAGTGAATATTCAATTGTTATATTAAGAAATCAACCAACATTTTCCGTAATAAAGCTGAAATTAAAATCTCTGTCAGTGTTACCCACAAATGAAATTGAAATTTGTGTCAGGGATTACATTACTCTGAGGAAAAGGAGGAAAACGCATTTTGATCCTGAAATACAGTGCAAAGTTTGTTTAACGCTTGAAATATTTTTATCGTTCTCGTCCATTCCTTGCGTTTCGTATCCATTGCCGAATGGTGTTTTAGAACAAACCGCAATTGGGCATATTTTGCAGGATGATGTAGAAAATAATGTAGAACAAGGATTGGCTGAACATCGTTGCCGATAAAATCCATCCTGCAAGTTGCCTTTTTATACAGCAGGTGATGGATTTTTCATGGACAACACTACTGCCCATCGCACAAAATGCGTTAAGCAGTGGTTTAGTGAGCATGACAGCGACTTCCACAATTTTCCCTGTCCGCCACAAAATCCTGATCTGCATCCCATTGAAAGTGTGTGGAACATGTTATAAAAACATAACACGGAGCAAAGCCTTCTTCCGTCAAATCTGATTCAGTTCCAGGACTGTCTGGTGAACGTCTGGTATGCTGTAGAAGTAGATGTACTCAAACAACTTCTGGAATCTGTGCCAGAGCGCGTTATTTGGCTAAAGAAAGTCGAAACCAATATTGAATGAAGTTTCTAATTCAGTGGCCGGTAAGTGTATATCATACGTTTTTCATGCAATACCGGATAACTGTACCGTGTGACCGAACAAAAAAAGATGTTATGCCACGGACAATGTCTGAATTAAAGGGCATTGTGTTTATGGTGACCCCATATAAGTGTATTATATAATATATTTGCTAATTAAATAAAGATGCTCGATTTAATTCTAACTTTTGTTTCATTTTATTTCGGGGTTTAACGGCCATCGTGATCAACTCAATAGGATATAAGCTGTAGCCCGACGCCGATTTAGGATCAACGTTTCCAGGGAACGAACAAAACTAGTGCCATTAGACTTCCTCCACATTTCATCCGGGAATCGAACTCAGACCCATCTGGCATGAATGATCAGATGCCAGCCCCTCACACCACTCGGTCACCGGAGTGGCAATCCAAACTTCATTAAAACATTTGCTGTATATTTCCATAAGCATTCGTTGGATATTTGAATAAGAATTTGTTGTATATATGCATAAGCATTTCTTGAAAATTTCAATGAAACGTTTGTGAACACGAAACGAAGGTATAACGAAGTAAATTTCTCCGTAATTTTTGTCCACGCCGGGTCCCGAACCCGGGTCCCCGCTTTCCGGAATAAGTCACTCTACCAATTGAGCTACGCGGACGTTCGTTCTGACTGCTATCTGCCTTTATGTCGTGTGCGTCCTGCTGAGCAGGCACGTCACAAAGGCGTAAAACAAAAACACTTTCGAACCTGATGAAGATCTGTAGCGAAATACTACGAATTTATTCGATTTCTTTTCTTTTCCTATAATATCTAAATAAAATCTCTGGACTTGAGATTGTAAAGGCAATTGAGTACATTTGAAATGCAGCTACTATGTATACAAGAGATGCTGCATTAGCAATTCTACCTTTGGATCTATACCAATATATTCTTAACGACAGATTTTCTGTTTATGCATGCAGAGAATACGTAACTTTCTACGGCAGAAGAAGCCTTATGCTTGCAACTGAAAATGCCTAAGCTCTCGGCTGCGAGAACAGGAAGAAAAACATAGTTATTTTCCACTCTGTGGGCATTTGACGCCGCAACTAACATGGTGATTAAATGCTAAATGTCACTGTGAGGAATCTTAGGTGCCTGAAATTATAAATGGAGAGCAAGGCCGATTTCAAGGAGCGATCATTTAGTTTAATTAAGACCCCTAAATTCTCATCTGGGATTACCAAGATTAATTCTCGAAATATTGTATATATTATGCGGGACAATAGCGGCTAATGTCATTCTGAAACCTCACGTAAATTTGTCAAAAATAACTATTTTAGAATAGTTTGGTTATAGAATAGAATTCATTTATACAGCGTATTTATCGAAAATAAATATTTTTATACAGAAAATACTTCTGCACAAATCCTTGTAAGACTTTTTTGGACTGGTTAATTTTCATCTTCGACTGGACGTCTGCTGTGAACTTGAACACATTTAATGAAAATGGTGTTTCCGAAAGTTATTGCAGCCATTGCTATTGGTGGAGGAAAATGCATTTTTAAAACCGGAGTGCCGTAAGTAATTAATTTGGATCATTCACACAGTGCATCTAGAAAAGAAAATACCCTTAATTATTCAATGATTTCGAGCTATGGAGGCACCCACTGGGCAAACAGCGCATAATTTAAGTAGAGGTGTATAAGAACGAAATTTATCTTTAGAGACAGGAAATATGGTTTTTCTCCTGATATTATAAACGGAAGGAGTTACGTCAAAAGAATCAAAATTTTAAATAATGCTGCATGGATCATAGTTTTAATGAAATAATAATGTTTAAACTTCACATTCGAAAAAAGAAATTTGTAAATGTTTACATACAGCTCAAAAATTTAGTTATATATCTTTAAAATATGTACTTACCACAAGCATATAGACTATTTTTTCCTGAGGAAAGCTTTCATATCATAATAAGATATCCTTATTTCTCTTAGAAAAAAAAATGCAGAGGTCTTATGCAAACATCGTAAGAGAGGGAGAGAGCTGAAATAGTTAACTCGTAGGAATCTGTGAGTTACTTAAAATAGCGGGAGCACTGCGTTTAAGAAATACCTTCCTGACTCAGTTAATCAGCAGGATATATTAAACATTCTTCCTTGAAGAACATTTCACCGAGAAATTTAAAGCACCTGTTACTTCACATCAGAAGGATAGGCAAAGAGCAAAGAAATTCGGGAATTAAGACCACAGAGAGGGCTGAGCATTAATTTCAGTGCTTACACTATATAAAATTCGAAAGTAACGTAGAAAAAGGAAACTGTTGTGTAAATAAATACAAAATCATAATCTTATCCAAACAAATCAGTTTTGCTGTAAAACTAAATCAAATACAGATCTTCCTCAAAGGAGTTTTTGCATTTTTCATTCTTATTTCAGAAAAAAAAAGAAAGGAAAGGAAAAGGAACAAAAAATATTTTTGAAGAACTTCAGATGTGCACTCTCGCTTTCTGTTTCAGCAGCTGAGCAAGAAAGGCCCCATGAAAATTACGTGCTTCAAACTACTAATATAGTAAATGCATTTGAGAATAAAATTTCCCAATGATGATCCTCGTTAGAAGTACAGCACCCTACGAAAATAAATGAAAGAATCTGAAGCTTTGCCACAAAGGATTAGGAAGTTACAAAAGATGTTTCACTGAACATTTTGAAGAAGGTAAATAAAAGTGCCTGCGTAAAATGATGTCGCTTATTTAAAATTTGCATTTTTTTCTATGTGAAATTTCTAAGAAATTTTTATTATTTCAAAGTGTTGGAAACGTATTGTTCCAATGGTTCATCAGTTTTCAAGTGATAAAAATGTATTGTCCAAGTGATTTTGAAGAGCGAAACCATCTGTCATTTGTCGCAAAATAATGTACCTAACTTTCATGAATGATACCGAACAAAGATAGAATGGTATTATGTTTTCATTTGTCATTGCTTTTACTTGTTTCAAAAGATACTTAACTGTGGCTAAAAGATACCTTTACTTTTTTAAGAAAAATCATTAATCATTACCATAAATGCTTCCAAGTAATCATACACAGTCGCTTAGTGTGTTTATATTACATTTACAGAAATACGAGTCTTTTGCAGACACACTAATACTGACGACTCAAAGTTTTTCTATATTATTACATGAAGCTGATCTAATTTGATTTCGGTAGATTTGAAGATTTATTATTACATGGATCTGATCTCATCGGATTTCTGTAGATTTGAAATTTTTGATGTGATTTGTTGCAAACATTCGAATATCGTTCATAAAAATAATCAATTCGATCTCATGAGATTTAATCTCAGCTCCACCGTATCCAAACTGAGTGACATCAAGTTGACCTTCTCAGAAATTTTTCAAACTCTTATGCTTTCCATGAAAAGGCAATGTTTCTCAATCCTACATCTTTGGAATTCTTTCTCTTCTACGTCTACAGAATGTTTTCCCTCCTATGTTATGGATATTTTCCTTTCGTAAGTATTTATTATTTTTTACTTTAAATTGCTGGCTGTCTAAATACAGGGTGTTTCATATAGAATATCCCGATTTGAAAAGTGGATATCTCGGCAACGAAGAACCACCGATGAATGCAACTCGTATCATGTCTACAGGCGTGGCCCAGAGTTTGTTATGACTACCGCTAGATGGCAGCACTAGAGTCCAAACAGCCGCTACGGTTAGTGAGGGAGAAGATGGCGTCGAGGTAACAGAAGGCGTTTTGTGAGCTCGAATTTAGCAAGACCAAGTCCGTGATTACCGTGCAGCGTGCGTTTAAACGGCGTTACGGCAGTGCTCCACCAGTGGGCAAAAACATTCGTCTTTGGTATCGACAATTTGAAGAAACAGGGTGTTTATGTAAGGGAAAGAGTCCTGGACGACCAACCACCTCAGCGACGAATGTGCAAAGAATTCACGAGACGTTTCAGCGAAACCCACGGAAGTCTACTCGTCGTGCGAGCCGCGAACTTGCCATCCCTCATGTTACTGTTTGGCGTGTTTTACGACGACATTTGCTGCTGAAGCCGTACAGATTGCAACTGGTGCAAGCTCTTCGTGGAGGTGACAAAACACAACGAAAAGAGTTTTGTGAAACTCTGTTAGAGGACATGGAGGACGGCACCGTCGTACAAAGGTTAATTTTTAGCGATGAAGCAACCTTTCATGTAAGCGGGAAAGTTTCGCGCCACAATGTTCGCATATGGGGACTGGAGAATCCGCATGGAACTCTCGAACATGAACGTGACTCACCAAAACTGAATGTTTTTTGAGCGGTTTCTGTTAGGAAGGTTTATGGCCCTTTCTTTTTGCGGACAACGCGGTTACGGGCAACTCCTATCTTGCAATGCTGAAGGACTGGCTACTTCCACAGCTGCAGGACGACTCTGAAGATTACATTTTGCAGCAGGACGGCGCACCGCCACATTGGAACCGCTAAGTTCGTCGGTTTCTAAAGGACATATTGCTTCAACGTTGGGTTGGACGCAGGGAACCACTTGACTTGGCACTAAACGCTTGGCCTCCGAGATCTCCAGATATCACACCATGCGACTTTTTTTTATGGGGATACGTAAAAGACGTGTTTATGTTTCCCCTTTACCCGCTGACTTGGATGAGCTCCAAACGAGAATCACGGCTGCGGTAAATTCTGTGGCTGAAGACACTCTCCGACGCATTTGGGATGAATTCAGCTATCGGCTTCATGTTGTCCGTGCAGCAGGTGGAGAGAACATTGAACATTTGTAATTGTGGTGAGTGAAACTTTAGACCTTCCTTCATATTTGGCTCTTTGTTTTGTAACTATCCCACATTTGCCTTATTAAATATACTACTTTGAAATCGGGTCATTATTTTTGAAACACCCTGTACATTTGCTTGAGTGGATTTTTAGCCCATTTTGCTAACTCTGAGTTAATTCGTTAAAGCTGGTTAAAGGCTTAATGATAAGAAATAAAATTTATATGACAATACGAGAAGTCAAAAGGAAAGTTAAACACAAGTATGCGTCACAAAAGCGCGACTGAATTACATTTGGGTGACTTGTATTTGACTTATATTTGGAATGACTTATATTTGAAATGGCTTGTATTTGGAAAAGTTTTATATTTGGAATGACTTATATTTGAAATGGCTTGTATTTGGAAAAGTTTTATATTTGGAATGACTTATATTTGAAATGGCTTGTATTTGGAAAAGTTTTATATTTGGAATGACTTATATTTGAAATGGCTTGTATTTGGAAAAGTTTTATATTTGGAATGACTTATATTTGAAAAAGACTTATATTTGGAATGTTCAGCAACATTCCAAGATCATACGGTGATAGTGCATTGTCTGCATTTTTTCGAACTGTGCTATTCGGTAATATATTTGCATATATAGTAAAATTAAGTACTATGGATATGTGGGAGAATAAAATGAGACGTATTTCTTAACTGTTAAAGATGACGTTTTCAATCTTACTGCATTATTCGGAGATATTATGACAGTAAAGATTAGCATTTACACCCATTTACATGTTATGTTTTCACCAACGACAATAAAACGATAAAAAGGTAAACTGTGCACCACAAATAGGTGGATTATATCTAAGAAATAACTTTGATTTCCAGAGGAATGCATCAATGTTCTTAAGACACCTGACGGGAAAATTTTGCATAAAGGAAAATCTAGAAAGTATTAATCAATGTTTTTTGTTCTTAATATAACAGAAGTAAGTTTTTTCAGTCCGAATTTCGTGGGTGGAAATACTAGACGGAATGTATTTGTACAAGGGCGTTACGTAGCAGGAAAAATATTACGACAGAGGAACGCCAATTTGAGGAAACATTTTGATCAGGTGTATTTAATCCAAATCATTAGACATTTGCTGAATATAAAAGCAATGAGAAAGTACTGTAAACGAAACATGATAAACAAACACGAAATATCATTATTTTTTAAACAAAACATGTCGCAATAAATTGTCATCCATGCCTTTAAAAAAAATCAAAAACTGCAGTTAATTCGACTGCTAAACGTTTCTAATTCGTTTTCTACAGCAGTGGTTACCAATGTTTTTTTTTCCGCGAATCTCTTTCAAGCAAAAACATATTGCAAACCCCGAAAGTAATATTGAGTAAAAAAGAGTTTCAGATTAAAATTTACAATTCATAATTATATTTATAAAAAGAATACTACCTATTTTATTTTTATATTCAACATTTACAAAACGTATAACAATATTCTAACAGTACAACTGATGCAAGTGTGTATTCCTCCAAGCAATTTTATTTGGTAACAATAGGCAGGAACCGAAGCTAAATACTGCCGTTAATGACGTAAATGACTCGGGAAGATATGGCCACTTAAACTGTCGACGAAAATGAATATCAAATTACGATATAAAATAAGTGCTGTTTTTTTACTGGTTTGTGAGAAGCACTGTATTAATTGATAAATGTACTTAAACAGTTCAATTGCATGTATTGCTTAATTGTTAAAAATGTTATATACAAACTAACCGTAGTATGACATTATTCCCTTCAGACCTATCTTCTTTCCTACAGTTACACTGGGTACATTCTCACAGAAACCCTAAGGAGGTCACTGTCAACCGGTTCATTTGAAAATCCGCCAGATGTAAGAAGCGAAACGTAAACGGTGAATACATGCAAATTGGGAAACAGCCTTAATTCTGCAATGAGATGCCATGTAAGATTTGTTTCTGCAGAACATTTGTGATAGTCCACAATACTTTGGAATAACTATAGAAGAGAGGACTTATATTGCTTCAAAAATGCACATGTTTGTTGTCACAGGTGAAATGCGTACTTGTAAAATAATTGGACATTTCTTTACTGTTTAAGACGCTATTACAAAGTATTTAGCTCGAACCTCTGGCGTTTGCGAGCCATTGAATGGAAACTACTGTTCTAAAGTATTTTTTGCCGCATGTGTGTTAACGTTATATGGAAGGACACAAGGCTAACAGGACAAATCTAAATTATGTGAAAATATTATATAAATTCAAAACAATCGGACACCAAACACAGTATATGTTCCAAGTTTTAGAACAGGACTTCTGGTGCCTGTAGATTGAGAGGCAGAGAAATAAGATTAGGTTGTCTTTTTGAAGAAAACATTAGAGTAAAACACAGAAGAAGAAAATAACAGCGTAAAGCTGTTTATTTCAGCTTGTAATCCCACTGAGACAGAATTCAAATATTTAATACAACTAATACATCGGAAGAAACAAATCAAGGAATTTTTAATAATTCGAAGCACTCCATAGTTTTGCAGAACCTTTTTTCGTCGTGTATAAATCCTCGCTGCATTCAATTCACGAAAATGTCAATGGACTGGAGATTTCTGAAAGTTAAGCAGCTGAATAGCAGAACATCGATAAAAAGAAAATACAACTTCAGTGGAAGAAGGAGAATTGAAATAAATGAATGGAAAATTGCCATTAGCATTCTTCCCGTAAGGATCTCTGACTGCATTTGACCTCACGTTTAAACAAACCCCCAAGGGTGGAATTGTATGGAAAAGGGGTTTTCAAAGGATGTCTCAAAAGGTAAAAAGGGCGTACATGATGCAAAGACTGTTTGAATGGAAAACGAGCACCGAAAAAATGCGGTAAAACAAAAAGGAAACATCAGCTAAGGAACTGAAACACAAACAGCGTTTAGAGATGCACCATTTTATTATTCTGTTCTTTAGAATTATTGAAGTATAAAACTTGGCATTTTTAGTTCTTCTTAAGTGGAGCAAGACACAATTCGCATGGGGCGACCACTGCGTCTTCGCCATGCAAAAGAAATCTGTGTAACATATTGATGAGAGCGGAGACTCCAAGACCTGGTAGTCAAACAATGGATTACAGCATAAACAATAGTTACGAGTCTCAATACAATGCAAGACAGCGTGATCGTTATGGTAGCTGAAGAGTTGGGAGAACGGGCGGTTGCAGATGAGGCTCTTTCGGTAAATCGACTTAGGAAAGATCAAGGAAGGGGGAATGCTTAGCAGTGGGTGGGCCACAGCACTCACTCTGGAGCAGCAAACGTAAGGGAAGCCAGCGCAAAGTACCTTTGTTTGTGCGTGTTTGCGCTCCAAATGTTATTGGGCACGGAAGAAACTCGATTAGCCAAACGTCAACCAATTCGAATAATCAAATACCGCCGGGATGCAAATCATTTGACCGCTGGTTGAGGGTCACTTAGGGAGGTCCAAGGCAATTCCGCTGCCACCAGTGACCGTGCAAACGACGCTTCCCAGAAGAAAACGTCAAATTAATGGTAGTTTCTCATTAACCTCTAAGTTGCGGAGCATAAACTTCATATGGAACTTCCAAATGACGAATACAAAACTCAATTTTTCCAGTTTCATTTTTCTCTTTCACGGCAAATTAGAATCCAGTGCAAATGAAGACTCAATGTGAATTCCCTTGTGTGGCAACACGTTGAAAAATTTCTGAATTACTTAAAAAAAAAAAAAATGAAATCCGCGGATTGATTTGACACCAAACACGGAAAAAGTGTTTTCCAAAAGATCCGAATACGCTCTCTGAATTAATACAGACAACATATTTTGTTAAAAATATCTCATTGGTTTTATACTGAAATACAAACTGTAAAAGGATGTGCCCATTTTTACTCACTAGTTATATTCTTAACAACGTTTAATGTTATACCCTATATATATTAGTATGTCTTCCGTACTCCCTCTTTTTGTAATGCCCTTTCATAATCTTTAAATTTATTCTCCTTGAATGATCATTTTATGTCTTAAACGTAAAGTTAACTCAACCATCCTTTAAGGAAGATGTACGTTAAAGTACACTATTTTCAGTGCGGAACGTTTTTGTAGCACATTTTCATATTCAGTTAGGAAATGATGAAAAAATGTTTACTACTCTGCGCGCGTGCCCGATTTAAAGCATACAAACAGTGGAACATCTCTTGTTAAATATATCAGAATATTGAGATCTCAATACTATGTTATCAGAGCGCCCATTCATTTTAGTCATGACTACATCCTGTTTCACATTAATGCCATTGTCAGCTAGCTAAAATAGCGAGATGTACAACAAATTCTATTCCATATCCACTCAGAGATATTCTTAGCTGAAAAAATGATTAACATGTTTGTTTACCGGTTACTCCAAAAGCAGTTCTTCTTCTGTTGGATCAGCCTCGGTGACAGAGTGATCACAGGTGTTGGTTTCTGGTCCGAGCTATGTGAGTATGCGCACACAGGAGGAAGTGGTGTGATCCTGTGTTAGACAGTGAGTACAAAATTGAATGGTGAAAACCTTGAAACTGTAAGTGCGTAAGCTGATTTCAACAGTAGCCTCTGTCGGGCAATCCTCCAAGGCTTTCTCAGTGGGAAAGACGACCAATAACTGACGGCGAGGTCCTGTTGCATGTCCAAATCGAGTTCCGCGTGGAGCGTAAAAAAGGCGACGGACCTTGCCAGCAATTTTACAAACATGACTGACAAGGTGAGGAAGCGCAGTATCAGGCACTTCCTGTGGAACAGGATAAAACGTGATGTTCACCGGACGCTTGGAAAGAGACGAAGGGATGAGATGATTTGCTCCAATCAAAAGTCCGTGTGCAAGAAAAATGTCAGCATCCTTTTTGCGCTGTAACTGCACTGAGATGCCCTGTGGAGTACGAGAAATTCCGGCCATAGACGCGAACGACACATGACTTGAGAGAGCCTCTATGTAGCGTGGCAAAGAAGTTTTTTGTTTTTTTTGTTTTGGTTGGAGGTTTAACGACCACCGTGAGCAACTCAATGGGCTATAAGCAGTCGCCCGTCCCTAATTTAGGGTCACTGGTTCTAGGGAAGGGAGAGAGCCAGTGCCGTAAGACAAACACAACATCCATGCCTGACCGGGATTCGAACCCAGACCCCTTACGGACGAACGATCAGAGGCCAGCGCCTTAGACCACTGCGCCACCGGGGCGGCGGCAAAGAAGTAATCGGTAAGGCATGAAAGAGTACATCTCTATCCAGAAGATTATGGAACTCACGACTAATCTGCGAATTTTCACCAATCGTGACCTACACCTTGTGGTTGGATACCTGCAGAATCGGTGTCATTTGCAACAGACCATCAGGCTGAGAAGAAGCTGACGTAGAAGCAGAGCCTCGCTGCACTGTAGAGGAAAATTACATCCTCGGAAGAGAAGTCTGCGCGGAGCCGGCTGTCACAGAAGGCAGTGAGGGAAGATGAGCATAGGCACAAGGCTAGGCAGTAGTCGCAGCAGTACCCAGGGAGTGCACCGAGACAGAGGCACAAGGCACAGCAATATTCGCAGGAGTATGCCGGGATGGAACCGAGGCAGAAGTAGAAGGTGCGGCCAAGTCCAGGGAAGGCTCCGGAGTACTACGAAGTTAAGAAGGCACCTAATCAGACACATCTGAGGACGAGAGTAAGTAAACTTTCATGGACGTGAGAAGTGCGACGTGACGTTCATCCGCCACGCCCAGAGATGATAAGGATAGAGCGGAAGCCGCCATGTTGGCAGCTTCCAAACGTAAACAAACGAGCTAACGATATGAAATCGAGGAATATGAACAAGTACAATGACAATATCGTCATAAGAGTAGCTCAAAACGTACACATTACCTTTAAACAGGCGGGGCACGCCACAGGTGAGTGCGGGACGAGGTATATCACACTAGAATGCGTAAAATGTAGCAGCCAGTAAAACAACGTCTGTCAAGAACGATCAATGGGCTGGACATGTTGCTAGAACAACTGACAACCGATGGACAACTGGAATTTTAGACTGGATTCCAAACGACAGAGAAAGACACAGAAGAAGACCCCATGTGAGATGGATGGATGAAATTCGAAAGCATGCCGGAGTGACATGCAGGAGACAGGCTCAAGAAGACAATTGTGGAAGAAACATAGGGAGTAATTCATCCAGCTGTGCATTGATGTTGACAATGAAGATGACGATGATATATCTTCTAAAACCATGTTATATATATATATATATATATATATATATATATATATATATATACATACATACACTGAAGAGCAATTGAATTAGAGACAGCTGGCGTTATGCAAATGTGGCGCTGTGGGCGGCCCTGTAAGCGGAAACGACATGAGATATGCAGCGATCCGACAATATAAGGAGTGATGCGACGGGAATCAGTAACAGTCGGACGCAGTATGGGTACGACGAAGGATCTAAGCGTATTTGATCGTGGGCTAATTGTCGGGGCCCGACGAATAGGTCACTCCATCTCGGAAGTCGTGCAGTCGCTGGGTTTTTCACGAGCCACGGTTTCACAGGTGCACCGTGAGTACACCGAATCCGGTAAAACCATCCATGCAAGGGCCAACTGCCGTGGACAACAGCGTGTGGATGAGCGGGGTCATCGTCAGCTAGCTCGCAGTTGTAACAGCGGGTAGACGGGCCACAGTGCAAGAAATCACTCGGCAATTTAACGCTGGTGCACAAAAACATGTAAGCAGCCACACCATCCAGAACCATCTCCTCACTATGGGGTACAGAAGCCATCGTCCCACGAGGGTACCGCTGCTGACCGCACATAACAGGGTGCGAAGATTAGCATGGGCGCGGTAACATTGCTACTTGACCTTAGACATGTGAAAAAATGTTGTCTGGGCTGATGAGTCGAGATTCACGTTGGTATATGCGGATGGCAGGATACAAGTAAGGCCGAAACGACATGAAGCGACGAATCCTTCTTGCCAGCAGGGTACTCTTCAAGCTGGTGGTGGGGACATTCTTGTCTGGGGACAGCTTACGTGGACTGAAATGGGAACCCCTGGTACGTGTGACATCGTCCCTCACAGGTCAACGTTATCGAGATATCCTGGACGACCATTTGCTCCCATTTGTGCATCTTCAACATCCCACTGGGGACCTCATCCTGCGACAAGACAATGCGCCGTGCCATCGCTCCCGAATTGTATCCGAATGGTTGGATGAACACTCCACCGACGTGACCTCGCTTCCTTGGCCAGCTAGGTAACCTGACCTCCACCCCATCGAGCACATCTGGGATGCCATCGAGAGAGATGTGCGAGGCCCTGACCCACCTCCATCAAATCTTCGTGAGCTGTGGAAGCTTGTTCATGGGTCGTGGATCCGCATAGGTTCCCAACGTTTTCGGTGTCTTGTAGAGTCCATGCCGAGACGAATCGCCGCCGTCATCAGGGCGAAAGGTGGTGCTACACGTTGCTAGACAGGTATCTCTGATTCAATTGCTCTTCAGTGTATATAAAATGTTAAGCGCTTAGATTTTTTAAGAGAAGGGAATGAAAAAGTCACTTCCGGTTCTGGGAATCTACACTCAAATTTCGACACTAGAGATTTTTAAGTACTCGATAATTAGTGGTAAAAATGTCATCGAACCGAGAAATGGGAAATGCACGGTACAAAATTGAAAAAAAAGAAAAAAAGGAAAAACTCTTATGTATTTTCCGTTGCAATTCCATAAGCAAATGAGGTGCTTTGTTACCATAACAACAAAAACCAGTTTTTACACCTCATCCAAAGCTGTCTGAAATGACATCAGAACTGCGTTACGTCCTACGATCAGTCCTTTTTAAAAAATTTCTTAGAAACAGAAAAAATTATGTTGCGAATGTTACTTCTAATTTGCTGCTAATAAATGACCACTGAAGAAATAAATACACGGATGCACACAGTGGAGTTACATTATTGTGGTCACCTCCTACTTTTGGCGTCAGCAGCGCGTAGCCATTTGAAAGAAGTCACATGTCGTGAACTGGCTTGGAGGGTAAAGAAGGTCTTTTTTTTTTTTTTTTTTTTTTTGATTGGAGGTTTAACGACCACCGTGAGCAACTCAATGGGCTATAAGCAGTCGCCCGTCCCTAATTTAGGGTCACTGGTTCCAGGGAAGGGAGAGAGCCAGTGCCGTAAAACAAACACAACATCCATGGCTGACCGGGATTCGAACCCGGACCCCTTACGGACGAATGATCAGAGGCCAGCGCCTTAGACCACTGCGCCACCGGGCTATAGAAGGTCTGCTGTATTTATTCTGAAAACATATCACTCGCTGCTGTCTCGGATAAAAGGAGCGATTTATCAGATTTGCAAGAAGGGATGATTCTCAGCTTCCTGGGCCAAGGGTGGCAGTATTTCTGAAACATCGCAGTTTGTGAACTGTTTGCGTGCTGCTGTGGTTAAAGTGCATCGTGATTAGAGAAATGGCACCATTGCGAATAAGCGACGTGAAAACTGCGGAGCACCACGTGTCATTGATGGGAGAGGTGAATGTCGGCTTCGAAGGTGCATGAAGGCCGATAGACATGCTACAGTGGAGCAGCTCACTGACCGAATGAACCACGGGGCTACCGGAAATGTGCATAAAACGACAGTTCAGTGAACCCTACTGCGTATGGGACTCCGATGCAGACGGATGGTCACTGCACCTACGGTAACGAAGGTGCATCTGCTGAAAATGCTGACATTTTCACGGCAGTATCGGAATTGTACCTCCGCTGATTGGCAAAGGATTACCTTCTCCGATGACTCACGGTTTCTGCTTCATCGAACGGATGGACCTTGGCGTATAAGGCGAGAAACATTGGAGAACAAACACTTTTCACCTATTGCTGGAATAACACAAGCTGGTTGGGGCAGCGTTATGGACTGGGGAATGTTTTCACGGCATTCCCTGGGTCCACTCATACCTATGGAAAGCACTGTGGACCGAATTATTTATGAATCCATCCTTTTAGACCACGTACACCCATACACGCTGATTGCCTTACCTGGGGCAGATGGGATCTTCCAGCACGACAATGCAACGTGTCACACAGCTAGAAATGTCCGAGAATTGTTGGAAGAGCACGATGAAGACTTCAAAGTATTTCCTTGGGACCCTATTTCCCCAGGCTTAAACCCAACTCAGCATCTGTGGAACCACCTGGATCTTGTTTTTGACTCTATGGATCCTCCACCACGCACCCTCGACCAGCTGTCAGATGCGCTGCAGTCAGCATGGCTCCACATACCTGTAAACAACTTCCAGCAACTTATCGATTCACCCCCCCAGCCCATCTAGCTGCTGTTCGCCCTGCAGACGGCGGTTACACTGAATAGTAGCTGGTGTTCACAATAATGTGACTCGACCATGTATAAATGACAAATCGAGGTACATCCTTTTACTTTTTGCTGTTGCACTTGAAATGTACAGGTATATAAACATAATTAAGTTATATGTGTGTTTTTAACACCATTTTGGAACTACAACTCACTCACTTACTGCCTAACTGAAAATTTAAATTATTTGACACTGCAAATCCTTGTTTTTTTTTTATTTAGCTGTGTATTAATTCATATTCTATACTTTGACTGAGTAGGATATGATTAATTAAATTTAATTAACAATTATATTAATAACATAAATCGAATTATCTTAGCTGATTCCGGTGACAGAACGGTCTGAGTCATTGGCTTGAGATCATTCGTCGGAGATAGGCCTAGGTTCGAATCTCAAATGAGGTACATGTGGTGCGTGCCTTCGACTGCAATGATCTCCTCTATTAATTGGTACCAGTGGCCACATATTAAGGGGGGGGGGAGGTTTCTTATAAGCATCCGAGTTGCTCATAGTGGATGTTAAACTCCGAAACTAGTAAAAAATATATTAGCTAACTCGCGTCATGCAGCTGTTGTGTCACACGCTGATTCGATTTCTTCCTGAGGTCAGCTTCCAGTCACTGAAAACTTATCTGAAAACACAGGAAGCTACGTTTGACGTGATAAATATTGATCTCTTAGTTATCGTAATAGTTATGACCCGCGTTACGAAACATAACAGCGCACATGGATCAAAAATATTGGTTTGGACCACCTACAACGAATATTGGTCTGGACTTCCTTTAGCAAACATTGGTCTGGACTTCCTTTAGCGAATATTGGTCTCGACTTCCTTTAGCAAATATTGGTCTGGACCTCCCAACCGACACTAAAGAAAGTTCTTAGAAAGGGTCTTACTCTTTCCCTAGGAGAATCCAAACTGTTGTAACGAATCGCAATGAAAGTCACATCACCACATCAACACTCTGCCTTTTGATAACGCAGAATGGATTCTCTTGTTAATAATGATAAAAATAATTCAGAAATAAAATGTTCTTCCATCACATAAATTCTTACTATAGACAAGTCAGGAATTATGTGATGGAAGGGCTGTTTTTTGATGGAAAAACAGCCCTTCCATCACATGATTTGTGTTTTTTTTTCTTTTAAATGGTTCTTTGTTTTAGTTTTAATGACCACTGTGAGCAACTCTGATAGCTATAAGTAGTCGCCCATCCCTAATTTGAGGTCAGTGGTATCAGGGAGGGACAAAGTCAGCATAATCGAACAAACTGACAACTCACGCCTCATCTGGAATTCATATTGGTCAGGAATCGGCCGAAATGCTACCGAGACAGCCAAAGCTGGATAGTGTGCGTAAAGTGCGAGTTAATGATAAATTGTAAAGTACTTCGAGTAGATAATTTCCTGTGGCATGAACAGGAAGTATAACGAAGAACCGTTTTATTTCATCGGTGCGAAAATGTTTAAAGGAGCTTTTTCGCATCGTGCATGTAACTGAAATATTTGTTCAAAGTAACATTAAGAAACGCTAAAATGTGCATTCAAGCTGCCAGTCCTTTTGATCAAACATTTTATAAGGTAGAAATTGTAAAACAAAACCTTTTTTATAAGTGTCGCAGTCAATGAGATTCCCTCCTAACCAAGTGTCGGTATATCAAGACTCCCTAACACATTCAGTTGATGTATTAATTTTCGCGAGTGAAGGAACGTTTTCTCTATTTACGAAATGCAGCGTAATCATTCAGTCTATCATCTACTTATGAGAAGTGATGCATGTATGTTTTGAGTAATTACGAAAATGCCATTCCGCTAAGGGTAGCATCTATCGCACTCTAGTCACATTTGAAACTACAGAGGTCACCACGGTCATTATGAATGCAAGTTTGTTTATTTTTTCTATGGAGGCATGAGTCAATAACTTTATTGCTGACCTTCGAGGTTTCCATACTGCAGCAGTGCTGCGTTTCAGGTCTCAAGTCTTCATACTCTTGGGAAGTATGACGACCTTAGAAACAGTGTTTTCGTTAACTCTCAAGTTTCTTGAAAATTTTTCTTGAAGTTTAATGTGTGTCTCGTGTGAGCTCTTCATGAGTAAAAACGCATATCATGGGAGGTAATTATTAATTATATCTTCCCTCGTTTTGGGCACTAACTCAACTACTCGTTTGCAAGTACTCCAAAGGGTATTGTGATAATCACTTTCAAGAAATTTTTGCAATTTATAAACTAAAACGGCATCAGTTTTGAAAAGTAGAATGACTTTTTTAGGGAAGTTTCTATTGAACACAGTAATTCATTTTTTCCATTGTGTTTAAAACTGGCAACAATTTACTTAGCAACAATGCGTATATTTGCAAGAGAGCTTTTGGGTCTTGTTGAGAAAATACGAAACGCAGGAATTGATTTTACTTTTTTCCTTGAAGCTGACAAGGAAATATTGTCTCAATATACGGATAAATATCAATTTCTTTTGAGCAGCTTCATATATTTTTTTCCCTCTTCCTCCTACGTAAGCGCAATATATCCAACATGCTGCTGTAATAGCCATCAGCATCACTTAGGCGGTAAATGGCCAGCAAGAAACAAAATATATCCTATGCCAGATAAATTTCCAAATTGTACTTGTTCATAACTTTGCAACATCCAATAACCGTACGCTTCGGGAACTTTCACTATTACGGCGTGGAAAGCCAAAAGGTTGCCATAAATATTTCATCGCGGGTTTTGTTCGAAAGGGCCCGTAAATGTTTGGCATCACAAATGGAGCCACGTATGGATCATTTTTGTTTTAATGAGTACTTTGTTATTGTGTCGGAAGCGGCCCGCAGCTGCGGTGCCGAATGAATGCCGATGAAGGGACTTTGTGCCGCAAAGAATTTCCCCATCATTACGTTCTTCAATTCGCATTCTTCGCGAAACGGCTATGCAGATAACCTACTGACTCTGAATTCTCCCGAATTACAAGCGATCATGACGCCATTGACGACCGTTCCGCTCGAGAACCCAATTATGATTTCGCGCCTGCGAGTCATCAAATTAATGCCTAATAGCCTCTATGAATGAACAGCCGCCAGCCTGATGAAGCCACCTCCACTCCTGATATGAAGCTCACACACGCGCGCGCGCACACACACACTCATACACACACACACAACCTGCCACTGTGTCTGAGGGTGCGATAGGAGACACATTATGCGATTTCTGTTTGCATTCCAAATCGATATCTCCAGGTCATTTGACAACTCGGTGACTATGAAGCTATCTTAAATCAGTTAATTCTATCCAGGCGTATGTGCTGTCACACTCTCCCTGGCTTATTTCTTTTTACTTCAGAGACTTCAGACATTTATGGGTGCTTTCTGCGAGAGATGCGGATCAACTCCAAAGAAATAGTGGTGGTGGGTAAGTTTTAAAAAGTTAACTGCATTTTAACGACAAGCAGCGATGGAAATATAGTCGTACTAGCGTCAACTTGTTAATGTTGCTCAGGATGAAACGAGAGGAATTGAAAATCGGAAATAAAGGTCGCCTTTTCTGAATTGCCAATGTCATAGGTTTTTCGTGCCACTTGGAAGCCAGAAAGACTTGAATGATAAGAACTGTGTCCAGATTGTTTTTCTTATGAGAACTACTATGTTTTTTCAAAATCTCAAGTTGAGTATTTGACAGAGTAGAACAAAAATTCTGATCTCCTCTGACAGACATTGCGAGCTCAGTTCTGTGAAAATGACAGACACCTCTTCTTTCACTTATTGTTTGTTAAAGAATACTTTTTTGACCAACAATAAAGTGCGCGAAGTCAGGACTGCAAACTAACAAACATGTCTTCCTTTTCACATGATACCCTTGATTTCCAGCAATGAATACATACAGTTGCCACAGGTAATATACAATAATGACTCTTTCAGTTTTTTGTGTCGGTGATCGGGTTACGTTACCTATAACTATTAGGAGCGAGTATAATTTATTCTTCTTTAGTTCAGGACAGGCACGTGAGCGCAGTAAAAGCTTTACTGCTTTAAGTAATACCGGATGAATTACGTTCATCGTAACTTCGTGAAAGGAGAGAAGTCTGTTTGGACAAAACACACTGTGAAAGAAGAGGTGTCTGTTTCAACAAATAGAAAAGGTTTCACTTTTGACAGAACATTCTGTAAAAGAAAAGGGGTCTGTGTTGAGAGAACATCTGTGAAAGAAGAGATTTTATTTTTGACAGAGGTTCTGTGAAAGAAAAGCTTGCCAGTTTTAACAAAATGAACGGTGAAAGAAGAGGTGTTTGTTTTGACAGAACCTTTGCAGATAAATTATTGTCTCAATGTATAATCTAAGTGGCTCAAATCATTCTAAACATTCCATACTACCACAAGGATACACTCAAATTTTGATTTCATTCCGAAAAATAATAATATCTAAAAGTAATCATCAGTACTGTAGATATTGCTGATTTTTAATTCCGAAATAAACCATCAAAAATTTGTTTGTTCACTGACGTCATCAATGTATAAACCACGCCATCTATTATCATATCCTTACACTACCCATTGATTTTTAATGCAAATATGGTTGTTTTAGCAAATATTAAGTATGTTATGCTATAATTTAAAGTTATTTTTATCGATGTGTAAATTTTCATCCTTGGGAATACACTGATTTCGGAGAAAACATCTACAGAATTTTTGCCATCTGATACATAGGGATTTGTTTTATGTGAAACCACCTTAATCTGAAAGCTCCCATTGAATTGGAGGCTTGTTTAATGAAGCACATACTTTCTGGAATGCCATCTCAACAGCTGCCAAGAAAGCTGTTCACAACCGTAACGCTGACAAAAACAGAATCTTAAAATTAGGCATGACAACTTATTTAAGTTCCACAGATCATTCCGGTAGGAAGTGATTCTATCGAAAGGGAGCGTCAAACGGCCTACCTGTAGTCCGGAAAATCAATAGACATCTTTTACAAAACTTTAAAAAAAAAAAATTGAAATGCCAACATGTTGCGACCGAGACCAACAAATGTTACTTATTGTCCAGGTTCTTTCCGGGTTTAACAACCATGAGCAACTCAATAGGCTATAAGTAACCGTCCGTCTGTTATTTACGGCCACCGGTTCCAGGGAATGCAGACCGTCTGTGCCGTAAGACAAGTAAAATATCCATGCCTCACCGGGACTCGAACAAGGAACAACCACGGAGGAATTGATAGAAACCAGCGCTAAGACCAGTGCGCCACCGCGACGACAAAGTTAACATTCAGTCCAATTCCTTTATTTCTGTTTACAATACATGATTGGAGATGGAGTATCTTCACTAACATACGATGATCCAAAGAGAACCTAAAATAACAGAAGGAGGGAGCCAAAGAGAACCGAACAGTAAGCCACAGAGAACCCACAATAACAGAGGGAGTGATTTGGAGGCGAATATAAGCATAATTTCTACTTCTGCTAACATCTGTATAATAATTTGAGAACTACGAATTTTCTAAGATGCGTCTTGGAAAAATCGCAGTTCTCAATAAACATCATGAGATTTATTAATGTACTCACATGTTTTGTACATTAGGATATTATAAGAGCAGTAATTTGTTCATGACGAAGGAGATTAAGGACGATATAGAGACTTTATACCTATTTATAAACCACGGAAAGAAACTTATGTAAATTTTACTAATTCTTCGGTAATAACGCTCTGTCATCCACTACAAGGTTATTGCCCATAGACACATTTCATTATTGACCTGATGTAATTCCCTAAGCAATAATCCAACATGTGTGCATTACAAAGGTCAGCCCCCATAACAGAAGCACTGATTCATTATGTCACAAAGTTAAATTACTCTTTTGTAGTCTGTATTTTTTCATCTCGCTCGGCGAATGAGTGTGGTTGGAAAAACTTACTTTTCTTCTTTTGTGTGTCGCATAAGGTCAAATAGAAATGATATAGTACAAACTATGCCATCAAACTTATACAGAAATTATTTCAGTTTGCTTGAATACTCCACTTTTATCACACAGTTATAATTTTCATGGCTTTGAACATTTCTGGAAACGCCGGATATTTCTCAGGACTTATTTTGGCTGTAGTATTTTCCTCCAGTTAAATGTTTTACCAAATTTTCAGTGCCCTGATAATGCGCAAGTAAGATTAAATGCTATGAACCTATCATTTTTTTAGGATTTTAAATTAGAGCTCTATAAAGTGTCTGGCTTGCATTATGTCTTGTTATACGTATTTCATATGCTTCTTTTGCTTTTTTACATTTCACGCCTAATGTTTTAGTGGACATTTTTTCACGGCGTTAATTAATCATTTGATTCGAATTTGTCTCGGTAGAATGGCTGTTACAAAATTAAGGACCGCCCGAATTTTCCACACGAACACGGCTTGTACTGGGACTGAAAATAAAAATAAATATCTAACAGCATTATTCTAAAGCTGGTTTGTTAGAGCAATGTTTTTCGAGTTTCACTCAAAATCTATTTCCTGCTTTTACACTGCAAGCGCATGAATAATTCATTAAGTCGTGTGACGAAAAAACAACCTGAACTTCTGCTTGAGAGAAAAAATTCATAAAAACACAGTTAAAAAAGTCGTTTTGGAAGACAGATAGCAGATTGTGCATATGTTAAGTTAGACTATTTTTGGTTGCGTCTAATATTCAGAAAAAGGCTGCTTTCTTTTATTTATGGGCGATGCAAGTTCACATTATGCCTGCAAGAGAATATTAACTTAAAACCTCAGAAACGTAGAACGAGATGACAAAGAGAACGACATGGGATTTATGTAACAAATAACTTCTGTAAACGTATAAAGACTACATATAAATATTTTTATTTTAGGTTTTAGAGTCTTGGAAACATGAAATGAAAAAAAGAACAAGAGGCTGTTTGCCAGTTAGATGTAAAGAGAATGAGACAAAAATTATAAACAAGGTAATTACTTGAAAACAACAGCACTTATTTTTATTTTTAAACTTTTCCCCAAGAAAAACTGAACACAGATAAATGATAGTTTCCTCAAGCGAATTTAAGAAGCGAAAATAAATGTTTTATTTCATGGTTTTGAATGAAATGAAAATAAGTTTACGAAAGAAGGCGAAAACATCTAAACCCATCGGAGATACAAATGTATATATATAATTTTGTTTGACTGACTTATTTTTTTGTTATCATACCATTTTTTATCTCAAGACAAATACCACCAATTTATGGTATGCAAGGAACAATTCAAATTTTTTTTAACATTTTCTAAAATCTGGTATTCTGAAGGAATTTTAAAGTGTACATAATAGGTAGAAGTACAAAATCTAGATTTTCTAGGAGGCATTTTTAACGTAACCCTTTTACGTTATGCGACATTTGTTGTTATGCTAAGTTCCAAATGTTCGACTGAGGAAATGCTGAATTAAATGTAAATATGATGCACAAGTTGTACGGGATAGTTCACTTTAAATTGAGTCTTTTAGGGCTAGACGAAACATATACAGAAAGCAGAATCACTTACGTAAACTTTCTTTTATTGGTCCAGCCACTTGAGAAATCCAGCAACTTTAGATGAAATCACATAACGTTGTCTGTTTACGAAATCGCAAATCTGCGAGGTGCACACACACAAAATTCCACAATGCAGTTATCCAGATGGTAATAAAAATATAACTTCACATACGTTATTCGCTGTCGTACAATCAATAAGCTCAGCAAAGATCTAAAATCTCCACTCACAAACAAATGTGTCGCAAAATACGTATCTTTTCTCGTTCTTATCAACATGCATACGTCACTTACGTACTGACCTCTGGGGTGTTACCAAACCTCCATTCATGTGAAAGAGAAGATATCATGTTATGTTTGGAAAGTGCAAAAGAGAACAAACTCAAATTTCCGTAGGAAATGGAAATAAAAATCGCAGTTAAAATAGAATATACGTCACACATTGCATTACATACCAGTGTCCGGCGTAAAAGGTATTTCTTCAGATTGACCTATAGTAACAGATATGTAGTCACTACTGCAAACACCTGTGCAATGAAAAGGAATTTTTATCCCAAAAAAGAAACAATATAAGTTAGGAAAACATTCATGCCACTGCGCCAACTTGAGAAAAAGCTGGACACCGTACAAAACAGTTAAGAAATGTACGGGTATTTCAACAACTCTTACATAAATATAGGTTCCAGCATCTGTTTCCTTTCGGCTACCTCTTTTCTTGTACTGTAAACATAGATATAACAAAGAGTAAGCAAGGTCGTTCTTTTTTTGTTGTGTTTTTTGTGGTGAAGGTTTAACGACCACCGTGAGCAACTCAGTGGGCTATAAGCAGTCGCCCGTCCCTAATTTAGGGCCAATGGTTCCAAGGAAGGGAAAGAGCCGGCGCCGTAAGACAAACACAACATCCGTACCTCAACAGGATTCGAACCCGTACCCTTCAGGGACGAATCTTCATAAGCCAGCGCTTAGACCATTGCACCAAGGGGGCGACAGCAAGGTCGTTTTTTGCGTTATTTTGTGCGTAGGGGTGGTAGAAGGAGTCCTTACAAATAAAAGTTTAAAAAAAAAAAAAAATCTAAAATACATTGAAAATTTTCTAACTCATTTTAATCGAATACTTTGTTTTGTAAGGGGTTTTCACGACAACCAGGAGGAACTCAATGAGCTATAAGCATTTTTGCGTCCCTAATTTGAGCCAGAGAGTCACTGTCGTATTATAAACATACCATTCGTTTCATACCCGTGACTCGATCCCGGATTCAGCTCGGGTTAATGTTTATAAGTAAGGGTATTATACCACTCGACCATCAAAAAGCAGAACGAATACCTCAACCCCGTTTTATTCTAATTAAATTTATAGCGTGAACGCTACTTGCATCTGGCGACAATCGAACCCACATCCTCCTTCTCCGGAAATCAATGCTTTCCCAATAAATCTACACCGACGGAGTTTGTCGCTGCATTTTTATCGTCTTGACTGCGTCACTTCTGAGGTAGGCACGTCACATATATCCTCCCTTCTATGAGAAAGTGCTGGGACGGAATCGTACGTTTCCGGATCAGCCGGCAAACCACGCCTGAAGGAGGTCACTACAGAAGCATTAATTCTCATTATTTCCAGATGATGTGTGGAACGAACATGACACATTTTTCGAAGAACCCAACGGCCAAGGGATTCATTTTACGTTCAAGCGCCAATATAGTGTAAAATCCATTTGCCAGTGGCGAAAATCAAACGAGCATTCTTCTGCTCCGGAGCCGAATGCTTTCCCAATTAAACTACGCAGACAAGTAAATGCCGCTGCCACTTTGCGGTCTTGACATGTACAACAGCACTGAGGTAGGTATGCCACATATGTATGAGTGCAAATCTTTAGATACGTTTGTAGAACAATGTATGCGACAAATCATAAATGTATAAATGACAACAGCTTAACGTTATATATATTGATATACGAGTATTCTCTGCCCATCTGATAACGTAATGTTCTCCGTACAAACTGCACACCATCAGCATCGGGTGTTCCACGTCCTATCGGAATTGGAACCCAGTCAGCGCTGGCGCGCGTGTTTTACTGGAACAGAGGGCCAAAATTATTTGTAGCTCAAAACGGGACATACTTTTGACGCATCTTGGTATATCATACTGAATAACTATTCTCCTGTTATGGACAATTTGTTGATGCTTTGTAGTAGTATTTACAAATTGCACAACTTAGTTATCATGCATGATTTTGTAAAATTTAGATAAGAACTGGATACCTGAACTTCTGTCTTTCTTAGGGTTTCATTTCTCACAACGCCAAGGAAAATTTAAGTTTTGCTTTCAGCACAGCACGTCCACTTTAAAATTATGCTTTTGCTATGGAACGCTGTATTTCCCAGCAGTTAAGGTGTTTCACGGATTATATCGCCGTGCAACTTTTCGTTGTACGCAGCATTAAACGTTTTGCCACTTTTTTTCTAAAATGTCTTTTAGTTTTCGGTCTCTTTTTATGATCTATATTTTTAGAACTACAAAGATCGTTTTGACAAGAAAACATTCTAGGTATGCAAAATACAAAGTTACCTTTATGTGTGATCTGGGAAATGTTTTGTGATGGACTTAACGCAGTTTGAATGCACATGTCATCATAAAACTTAAGTTAGATGGAAGAAGAAAGTTACTCAGAAAACGAAAGCATTTAAAATATATCGCTGTTTAATACCAGAATTTAGTCTTGATAGCTGTAATTGGCTTATGTTTTAAGTTGTCCAAAGACTGATACACAGACATCGTATAATCACCTGTTCAATAAGTACCAGGTGTCTTACAGTAACACAATATATACGAAGTAGCTGGTGCACCAAATAGGGTAAAGGAGAAGAAATATTCTATGCCACAATAACAAAATCCATGCAATATGCTATCCACAATATCCGATCTCGCTACGGAACTTCAAAATTCGACAGACGATTGAAATTTAAAAGTTAATCAAACCTCACATATTCTGAGGAATCGCTCCTATTACCGGTAATTTCTCTTCACGTGGATACCGAAAAAGTGAGAACGGAGATTCTTTCGTTAATATACGTACATAATTGCAGAAAGGTTTCTTAAAATTCAAAATTTTCCATTAATATATCTCTAACACTGTAATTTGCCGTCAATATAAGAAAGAAACTGCGGAAAGGTTACTAATAATTCAGAATTTTCCCGTAGTACAAAAATTCAGTGAAATTCGGGTTTCTTTCCGTCATTTCCCGGAAAAGGTTGTACCAGAAATATGCTTCGTTAATTCACGAAAGAAATGACGGAACGTTGCCCGTGAATTGTATGTCTTCGTCGAGTTGCATCTGCTATTTCTAAAGAAACAAATTTGCGTGCCTTGCTTGAAAACCGATTAGTAACTAGCAAGTTTTTAATGCAATCTTTCTTTACTTTGAAGTTCCTTAGAATTTGTATAAATTAAGCTTCCCTATGCGCCTTTAAAATTCCCAATAATTCCTTGTTACCTGGGTTAAAGCGTTTTTCTGAAGTTTCGAAAAAATATATTTATCGAGGGTTTTTTTCCAGTTTTTTTGTTTAGGGCTTTATCTGCTAATGTGAGTACCTGGAGCTATAATCAGTCACTCGTCCCTAATTTGGGGACACTGGCTCAAGGGAAAGAAGGGACATCTATCACGTAGAACAGATACCACACCTATGCCTCGTCCGTGACTCGAACCAGATTACCGTTTGGACGATTAATCACAGCCCCGGGTCCCTGTTAACTCACATAATTTCTTGAAAATCGAGCTGGCAGGAAACAACCCCTCACTGGAATTAATTGTGTTATTATTGCCTTCTCACGAGGAAATTAAAATTACACAATTGACAGTCGAAAGTTCTTTTCAATATTTACGTAATAAATAATGAGATCTAAAAAAAAACCCATAAGTAATAAATATAAATAAAGTCACAGTGAATTTTTTAGCTACCGTGTCAAACGCAAAGTTTTTTCACTTTTATCCTTCACTGCAAATTTCTCAGGACAGAAATCTTTACGTACTTTTTCACGTTATGACTGAGATGTTGTCTAAAGCGAAAAAATTATGCTTTTCTCAGGAGCGTTTCTAACAACAGCATTATTCAGATTTTCGATCTGGAAATTTTAAGAATAATTTTAACACGAACATGAAATAACGACGATTGCGACGTAAAAAGGATCATTCTGAATCAATATTTAATTCAATTTATAGAGAAAAAAAGAAAATTCAGACAATTTCAATTTTGCTTAATGGCAATACATACATGAAATGCATAACGAGAAACTTTTGTGTTTTTTCACGCAATATGTATTATATAGGTAACCTTTTGCACACATTTCTGATATCATTCGGCGGTTTGCGTGAATCAGCAAATTCAAAACGCACTGAAGATATTCAGCAGAAGTGTTCTTTTTATTTGTTTTATGGTTGCTGAAATTCCGAAAGTGGAGTGCATATTGGAAATTATGCCTGGATAGCGGCTACCTGTACTTTAATAACCATTTCCATTCTTTAGAATTACGTGGCTTGCTTTTCTTTACCATAGTATTAATTGAGTGCTTAGACTCTTGTTCTTTACCTACCACTTTTTTCAAACATTGGGAACTTTTTATTTGCGGGTTTTCTTCACTTAAAGATTCTTGGTACTCGTCCCCTTTGGACTTTTCGTCTAATTTCGTTTCTACTAACTTTACTTTCTTCAGCCAACTTTTTCTGAAAACTAATTCAGTTTACTCAATCTACACCACCACTTGACTTAACAGCGTAGGCTGCGTGTGGTACAACTTGTGCCATTAATGAAAATGTCTAACACGCAAGAAACTTGCGGACCAGCAGAACATTTAAGGGGTGTTCTTGAAGTTTAGGAGCTACGCTTACTTCCAGTTCTGTGCATTCTCTTTTAGATTCCGTTAATTTGATTGTGAAAACAAAATAACTGGAAACTATGGGATTTAAAAGCTAATGATAATGATTTATGCACAGTTCTAATAAGTGGCATTTTAAAATTACTGTGTTTTGGAAGTAAAAATTACTGTGTTTTTGGTTCGCAAAGTTCTTTTACTAGTTTAAAAAATTATTACAAACACATTTGATGAAATAATTTGATTATATCAGTGCAATATTCTAAGTGATTATCAAACTTTTTATTGCCATTACATTTGTGTAATTTCATGAAACCCGTTGAAGAAACAGTTTTTTTACATAAAATTAATGACTACTCCTCAAAAAGAGGTGCAATGCGTAGCCTAGAGTACTGGAACAAATTCATTTACACAGACTCAGTGAAATTATAGGACTAAGTATGGAAAAGATATAAGGCTACGTCCACCGATTCGCAAGTTGCACAAGAAATTTATGGAAACAAGGTCAGTGTTGGACAGAAAGAAAACTGGTAGACTCAGAACATCCGATGAAAACATCGATCTTGTGCGTGAATCATTTGCTCGCGCCCCGACAAAGTCCATCCATACTGCCGCTAGACAGTTATAACTACCACGATCAACTATGTACAAAATCCCACACGTGATTTTGCGACTATACGCATACAATTTGAAAAAATTGCGGGCACTTGAACACAATGATAAAACAAAAAGGAAAGAGTTTGCAGTCCACATGCTGGAACGAATTTCTGAAGATGCAGACTTCCTCACCAGTGTTCGTTTTACAGATGAGGCAACCGTTCATGTCTCAGAGAAGCTGAACAAGCACATTTTGAGGATTTGGTGATCAGAAAACTCTCATGTGACTTGGGAGGTTGAGCGGAAGAGTCCAAATGTGAATGTGTGGTGTGAGATCATGTGCGATCGAACCTTCGGGCCATCTTTCTTCTTAGAAAAAATCAACTTCTGCAGATGTTTACCACTATTTTTTGACCGAATACCTGGTACCACGTCTGGAACACCTTCAACCAACCATAATCTTCCAGCAAAATGGTGAACCTTCTCACTATGGACTGTATATTTGTGAGTTTCTAAACTACACATTTTCAGACCGGTAGATTGGAAAATATGCCCCAATTCTTGACTACCTCGTTCCCCAGATATCACTTCCATATACTTCTTCTAATGGGGTAATGTTAAGGACATCGTGTAACAATCTTAGGTACGGGACATCAAGGACCTGAAACAAATAATCGATGACGCCATTGCCACCGTTCGTGAAACTGTGTTACAGCGAACATGGCGAGAAATCGATTATTGTCTCGATGTTATTCCTGCAACAAACGTTGCCAATGTAGAAGTGCTTTAAGTAAAGCATAAAAAAACTTTCAGTTTTACTCGTACTCCTCATTATGTAAGCAACTGCATAGTTTTATCTACCCCCTGTATTTGTAATAAATGTTTAAATTTATGAACATACTTTGTGGGCACTCTGTATTATCTCCTTTTAACCTATATAAACTGCTGTTCTTAGATATTGAACAACAGTGTATATAGGTTAAAAGGAGATAATACCAGGAAAGAGACAAACAATCAATATGATATTTATGGGAGTTATTAGTTATGGTACAAGCTACAAACGATTACAATTACATACCGGTTTGTGATGAGGAAGGCCAAAAACTTAGTGATAAGTAAATCCGCCATGGGCGGTGATTCCGAACCGAATGAAACAGAGTTTGGATGGTCTTCTGATATTGCATTCCATTCTGCTTCTACACGCATCCACAATTCGTTGGTTGCAACGGGCGGCGAGGCCATGCCAGCCAGTCATTGCGCGATGACACCCCAGACGTAACAAATCGCCAAGCAAGCAGGCCAGGGTAGACGAACGACTTGATGCGCACACAGCACGTCTCGGCCAGTACAAATAACATGAGGTCGGGCATTGTCATGTTGCAAGACGTCTCCATGAATCGTCTGAAGGAAGGTTAGAAGTTGAGCTTCCAACACTTCTGTGATGTAGCGTTGGCTGTTTACTGTGTCAATGTGTCTGTAATGCGTAGAAAGCGAGTGCGTGAGTGAGACGCGATAGCACCCCAGAACATCACGTTCGGCGTGGGACCGGTATGGCGCTGCAGAGTGCAGCCTTCCAGATGTCGTTCACAACGGTATCTGCGAACAAGTATTTGTCCGCCGTGATGCATTAGATTGAATCTGGACTCGTCCGAAAACTCAATATGTTCCCATTCAACACTCCAGTTTCGACGTTCGCGGCACCATTACAATCGTTGGCGCCTATGGTTCAGAATCAAGGGAAGCCGCAGCAATGGACAGCGAGCAACAAGGCCTCTTTGCAGCAATCCGTGTTCGCTGACATCGGACGATGTATGACCATCCTCCAATGTTGCACATCACTCCCATATACGTCGCATGTTCCAGTATTTGCGCTGGGTCCTGCGAATTCGAGCTCCAGATTCTGCGCGACGATGCGTAGAATCTTCTGCTATCTATTGACGCAATGTATGCATAACGGTAGTTGACTAACGCCTAACTCGTGCAACAATATCACGGTATGATAAACCACCTTCTCTGAGTCCAACGATTCTACCTCTTTCAAACACCATCAAGTGTTTGTATGGTTGTCTCGTCCTCCTACGCGGCATGTTTACATGTTAATTGCGTACGGTCGAGTTAAGCGATATCAAGTTTAACAAGAAAGATGACACCAAATTTTCAGGTGTAATAAGCACGTCTTTTGAATCCGTTCTGACGCAAATTAAATTTATCAAAGCTATTCAAAGTCAATGGAACTGGTATGGAAAACAATAATATTTGGCGGAAGAAAGACGCTTTTTAATCGAGTTTTTAGTCCCGCAGATATTGTTATAAACGGAATTGTGAGCTTACATACACCCACTGGTTGCAGACTTGTGCGTTAAGAAAAATATGAATTTCTATGAAGAACATTTTGCACCGGAAACGCTCTCCAACGCAGAAAGTATATTTCAAATCGGACTCTTAGAAACAGAGATATCGAAAAAAAAGCTGTGACTTTATGCCCCCGGTGGGAAAACCACACATTATTTTAGGAAAAAACTATTCTCAAAAGGTTTTTCGTTATGAGCGGTATCGGTTCAAGAAAAAATAAATTTTTAGTCGAGTTTTCAGGAGCCCAGATTTTGCTGCAAATACATCGGAACCAGAAATTAACACTTATGCCTCCTGGTGGCCAAACCATTCTTTACCAAACATAAGAAATTACATGAAAAATATTTTCCATCAGGTGTTGTATCTGGTGCAGAAAGAATTTTTCAAATCAGAGTTTTAGAAGCAGAAATAACGCAGAAACTCAATTTATCTTTGCGCCCCCTAGCGGAAAGTATATGATTTATTAGAAAATTTTGAATTTTTATGAAAAACATTTCGCATTTCTTCTTTGTTGAAACACTATGCAACAAAGAAGAAACTTTTCAAATCGGACTCCTAGAAGTAGAGATATTGACAAAAATAAGATATACATTTATGCCCCTGGCGTAGAAACCATGCATTATTTTATGAAGAAAATGGTCCTAAAAGATCTGTCGACATAAGTAGTATCGGTCAACAAACGACTTGTTTTTCAGTCGAGATTTTGGAAGCTCATATTTTGCTGCAAATACTTCAGAATCGGAAATTAATGCTTACGCCTCCTGGTGGCCAAACCATTTTTTACCAAAACTTGGGAATTATGTGCAGAATATTTCCTATCAGGATCTGTATTCGGTGCAGAAAAAATTTTTCAATTCGGAGATTTAGAAGCAGAGATATAGGTGAAAACGCAATTTACCTTTACGCCCGCTAGCGACAAGTCTGTGAATTACTTGAAAATTTTGAAATTATATGAAAAACATGCCACACTGAAAACACTATCCAACAAAGAAGAAATTTTCCAAATCGGACTCCTAGAACTAGAAGTAGAGATATTGACAAAAATAAGATATACATCTACGCCCCCTGGCGGAGAAACCATGGAATATTTTAAGAAGAAATATTCGGAAAGGTTTATCGACGTGAGTGGCATCGGTCCAGGATAGAATTTTGTCAATCGAGATTTTAGAAGCTCAGATTTTATGGCAAATACATCAGAAGCAAAAATTAACACTTACGCTCCCTGGTGGTCAAAGTATTCTTTACCAAATATTAGAAATTACATACAAAATATTCTCCATCATGAGCTGTATCCGCTAAAGAAAACATTTTTCAAATCTCAGTTTTAGAAGAAGTAATTTAATTTTACGCACCCTAGCGGGAAATCTATGCGTAATTGGAAAAAGGAACTATACGTAAAATACTCTTCGACATAAATGGAATCGAAAGATAAAATATTTTTTTCAATCGGATGTTTAGAAGCAAATATGTGGAATAAAACGTATTTTTGAATTCGACATAGTAAAGAAAATGAAATCAAGGCTCATCATTCGGATATTTCAAGCTTCCCATTGCATAAAGAATTTTTCAAATCGGACTAATAGTTGGAGAGATATCGTGTCTACAGACGGACAACCCCATAACATAAGCACGATATTTTTTTTCACAAAAGACGTGCTAAAAACCTGCTCTCTGTACGCCTTCTTTTATACCACCTGGTGTGACATCTCCGCTGGCGTTGCGCGCTCCTCACATTTGCATGTGCGCTGCAATTGTAATCATTTGCATCTCCTATGGTACACTATCCACCCTGCAAATTTCGTGCAAATCCGAACATTTCTTCATGGGGATGCAATTTCTATTAGCAACAGTGCATTTTCAGACATTTTTTTTTTTTTTTTGACAAATGGCTGCTCAAAATTTAACCATACTGTATTCACTTTCCCTGAACAGAAATGTTCACGAATGCTGCTTCCATGAATTCAATTTGATTTCTGCATCCGTCTTGAAACATTTTCATCTCGTTTTATTACTTTAACCTTTTAAGACCCTCTTTTAAATCACAATGTTAAAAAATAATACGATTTTCAAGAAAACTGAACAGTTAAGTTGCCAGACTTTTTGCGAAAAGCATTCAGAGATTACCCACAAATATTTGAGTAATTTTTCCGTTTTACAGACGAAAACAATGTTTATTAAATGGAGTGTGTGGTCTGAGTACTTGTCGAGCTGTTAAAGAACGTCAATTCGACATAACCTTTAACTTCAATAAATGATTCAATTTAAAATTACACGAGAACAAATGTTTACAAAATGTTTGAAGTTGGACAAATGCTTCCTTTACTGAATACACTGGGTAACAAATGTTGAGTTTTTGTGGGTATCTGAGATTAAACCAAGTTACCTATAATTCGTTTGGGTCGCTGAACATGAAAATCGCCTTTAAAACACCAGATAAAATCTAGTTTTTGGAATAATTATAAAACAAGTTTTTCATATTTGCATATATACATACCCTATGATAATCATCACAGAGAAAATAATTAATAGCTGCGCCGCTTTGCCTATCGCTTACAATGAATATCTGGAACATCTCCCACAAGACTCCAACAATAGTCTACTAGCATTACTTCATTTCATTTCTCTTAGTGTTCGAGGGTAGTAATGTCCTGGTGAAAATGTTCCCCGTGTTTGTTTCTGACAGCACCACAGTTGGCCAGTAACCAATCCAGATGAGAGTGTAAAAAGTGTGTAAGTCAATGACATGATGTACCCTAGTCTCTCGTAATGCTGAAATAGGTTTTCAGCAAGATCCTGGTAATTATCAGCCTTATTATTTCCTAGAACGTTTATGGCCACTTTCTGGAATACATTCCAAGTAAACTTTTCATTACCTGTGTGAGGATATCATCAAAACTCTTGTCCGGAAGAGCTGACGTATCTGTGGAACGACAAATACATTTTCCTTTATTTTGGCTTCACTAAGTCTTGAACATTTATCAGGAAGGTATAAAATTCCTGCTCCATTTCTATCCATGACCTTTACAAAAATGTTTCATTAGTCCAAATTTGATATGGAGAGGAGGGAACAAGATTTTGTTGGATTCTACAAGTGGTCCGTTAAGTACATTATTTTCCCCCTTACAAGTGGTTGTCTCAGGAGCCAAACCTTTTCCCCTGTAGTGGGAAGTGCTAGCACAACTGTCCTAAAGACATAAGAAACAGGCTGTCTTTTTGTAGCCCTGCTGTAGTCCCACAAGATGGAAATTACCCTCAGGTCACTACATCTCTTCAACTTATACTTTTCATAGTTGATGGTATGCAACAGTTGTTTCATGTTCTTGTACGTTCCTTTCATATTGACTGCATACCGGAGCGTAACATATTTTAAAGTTTTACAATTACGGAGCTTTTAAGTTCCACTTGAACGAATCAGTAAACTTTCTCCAATCGTCGTCTATGTATTAGAGGCATGCAAAGGTTTCGGCCGCCACCACTAAGAGGTCGCTATAGGGTCTAGCCGGCCGGCGACCCGTGCAGTCAGTTCACAACATTATGAGTAAGGAACACTGGGAGGTTTACCTTACCTGGATTACTTCCCGGACATTGCACTCTCACCCTTACATCTGTTTCGCTCTATGCAACATGCCCTATCCCAGCAGCGGTTTACCACAGTTCCAGAGGTGGAAAATTTCGTCACTGCATTCTTCAGCTGAAAACTCTAGCCATTCTATCACAGTGGCATTCACTTGTTGCCTGAAAAATGGCAAAAGGTCATTGATGCTAACTGCTAATATTTCGTTGAATACATTTGTACTGGTTTCCTCTCTTCTTTCTCCTTAAAACGACGGAAACTTTTATTTACCCTTACTATTATTTTGATCTCCGATGCAAAAAGTTGGCAGTTTTTGAAAGAAAGAGGACCTACTTTTTAACGCATACTCATATTTGCTTAAAAATGTAAAGGTTTCTAGCGAATGTGATATAAATTTGAACAAGAAGAATAAATGGTGTACAGTATTGCGTAAAAACTGCTGTTAATAAAATATGTAACTAGAGTATACTTAGGATGAATATAAGGCATATATAAATCGATAATAAAAGTAAGATAGAACCGATAGTCATATGGGAGGCAAGGGAACCATTGTCCACAAGATAAGTAGATAAACTGCTTCCCCACGTCGTTTACAGCAACATATATTCATGTTCCACTTCCAGCAATCAGAGCACTACTAATTAAATCATCATATCCCAAAGCATTATCATGTGAGATAGGAGGATATATTTCACTAGCGTAGTGAGGTATTAGAGTATAACATTATGCTAACAGAATCTTCAAGATGGCTCACAACATTATGAGTAAGGAACTGTTTGCTGGGATAACATTTCGAAGTTCGCCTACCGTTGCTTACTGAGGCGCTGCAAAGTACTAAGTTTGCTGGAAAATAGTGAAGAGCCAATATACTGCTTTGTCACTCTACAAGGAAATCTGAAGAAAAATTTGGACGCCTTCAAAAGTTGATATCCTGTGCACATTAATTTGATTCGTGTGCTTTAAAAGATTTAAAGAACAAAAATGTAGATTTATTTTCTGAAAGAAAAAGAAAGAATGTCTACTTTTTTGGAAACTTCTTTTTCACTCTGTGACACGGAATTTGTTCCAGTCAGTTATTACCTGAAGACGATGACTAAAATTCGTTATTCCCATCAGTTAGGAAAAGGTTTCTTGGAAAAACTGAATAATTCTGAATACCTTGGTATTCCGATCTTTCAGTTATTTTTCTTGAGCAGTGTCATTTGAATTCATGATTCAAAGGAATTATTGCTAACACTTTCTACACTTCATGCTCTGTTTTTACATTTGCGCATATTTTTTAGCAGTAACAAGGTATAGCACTTAAATGTTCCAGAAATGAACACAACCGTGTTTTACTAATTTTGAGCCTCAATACATAATTATGACTTTACAAATCTGCGATTTGTTCTTGTTTTGAAAATATAGGAGGCTGCGTGCTTATACAAGGTATACTGATTTGATTTTTTCGCGTGTTATACGATGCGCAGAGATGACTCAATATAAGGAAGGTTTTGCATCATTATAGGCAATGCAATGCATACCAGCTATTGCATCATACGGAAGTTACGCTTCCTCAGTTATCACCAGTTCATGATTCTATGCAAGTACTGTATTTGGGGAATTTGTGTCAGAAATACAGACCATTTTTTACGTTTGAAAGAAAGCTACTTTCGTGTCACAAAAACGTGAAATAACACCTGTCATAAAAAAGACCTACCACCTTTATTTCGGGTGTAACACTGTAGATAAACAGGAGAGCTGGGCTCCTCGTGTAACGTGTAAGAGCTATTTCACACATCTTCGCATCTAACTAAGTTTCAAGAAGCGGTCGATGTCGTCTGCTATGCCTATGGGTAGGGTGGAAACCGTCCGATCTAGTTGGAAACTGTTATTTTTGTACACCTCCGCTGAAAAGTGGTATTACTCAAAAGGAAAAGCAGACAGTAAACAACCAAACATAATATCTTCCACTCTCTGCCACATGGAAAAAACAGGTTCGTCCCGGAGCTGCGAGTAGATTACGATGTATACTCTGAGGTGGAAAAGGAAGGGATGGGAAAGAACAGGAACACAGGAAATAGCATCTGTAAGTTTCGACTTCACACACACAATTACAGATTCATCACATGATATCACGCAGAACGGGACGAACCATCTTGTAAGAGCTAGAAAACGAGAGCAAGTCGCAGCTACTGCAGCAGTGGAATTTTCTTGATACAAATGAGAAAGAGTAAGTCCGCACTGCAGCCGCCTAAAACATCTAATATTGTTCTTTATCATGGTAGCTAACCTGGTTGCTTGCGAAGATGTTGTTGGTTTGTTCATACCTCTTAGAATGACGCATACTGCAGAATAATCGAGGTTATTTATGTATTCCTCAAAATTAAGTATGAAAACCGTTTCTCTACAAAATGGAGAGGTGTTGCCCATAATCTACTGGCAGCTTCGGGACGAGCATTTTTTTCCCATGTTCCAGTAGACTATGTTATTAATATGAAGGAAATTAACTATAGAGGAAATAATTACTTCAGTAGAAAGTTGAAAAACGCCACTTGCATTCGTCAATATTTTGTATTGAAGTAATTCTTCAGCTGCAGTAAAATTAACAATGTACTAAAACAAAATTGGCAGTGCAACAGTCATTGATGTGGTTTTTGGACTGCAGCTCGGACACATAAAGTTCTGTTGTTTCTTTTGGGACCGCAATAGCAGAGACAAGACCTCATATTACATGAAGAGGATTTTGTCTTGGCAATCACTGGACTCAAGGAAGAAGAAGAATATACAGCATCATTATCTAGCAAGTCCACGAACCTTTTGTTGCCATATATGAGAATCAAGGTCAGTTTTTCCAGACCATTTACTGCTTACTGGAAAATATATCATGCATTATTATCCGCCGTTCTTGTGAATAGTATCGTATAAATGTTACATGAATTTTACTGCAATAACTGCTCCACTTTGAGGATCAACTGATGCAAAAGTTTCATAGGATAAATTTTCGTCTTTGTTTTTCCAAATGTTAGGAGGCAGTAGAAAGTGTTTACATGTCTGCCATCTTCACGTACGGATTCTGCATTTGCCGCATAGTTAATGACTCATACGACATACAAAGTTATTATTTCTCAGTATTTCGTAGCGGTAAATGTAGTTAAGTAAGAGGAAATACCAAATTATACTAGAGTTATACAATCAGATGAATTATAGAAGTCTGACGTATGTACCACAGATGTGAAGCACATATCAAAATTGCAAAGCTGTCCGTCAGTTTAGCTGAATCGGGAAAGCATTCGGTTTCGGAGTAGAAGGATGCGCGTTCGATATTAGTCACCGGCAAATTTGTGATTCGGTGTATTGGCACCTGAACGTAAAAATGAATATACAGGCCGTTGGGTTCATCAAAAAATGTGTGATTCACGCATCATCTGGAATTAATGAGAATTCTTACTTCACTTCGAAAAATGTGTGATGCTTTTTACACACATCGTCTGTAATTTGCTAGAATTCCTTCTTCACTTCCAAAGATGTGTGACGCTTCTTCCATACATCATCTGTAATTAGTTAGAATTCCTTCTACTACGGAGAGTTACTTCAAGCATAGAGTGCAGTGGACCCGAAACCTGCGATTTCTTGCCCAAACGTTCCCAAAGGGGGATACACCAGAGACGTACTACACAGGTGAAGCACATGTAAAGACGGCAACGCTGCAGCTGAAAATTCCGTCGGTGTAGCTGAATTGGGAAAGTATTTTTCTTCGGAGCAGAAGTATGCGGTTTCTACCACAGCACCAGCAAATTTGTGTTTTCGCAGAAGATCCAACAATAGGTCAAGTAACATGTTTCTTGTTTAGTGGTTTAACGACAACCATGAGAAACTCTGAAGAGTATGAAGCAATCGCCCGCATCTAATTTGGAGCCCCTGTTTCCAGGGGAGCGGCAGAGGCAACGCAATTAGAAAAGCACAACATTCCTACTTCACCTCTGGATCGATGGAGCCTGAGCTCTTTTGGGATGAATGGTCTGAAGCCGGTATCTCATACCACTTGGCTACCGGGGTGGCAACTCCTTTCCTCTAAGAGACAATAGAGACAGATATATCTTGGTAAAAGCAAGGACCTTTCATATGCAAGACGTAACGTATGAACTTTTAAGCTAAATCAAAGAATATTCTCAGCTAATTCGTTCTAACGCAGTGGCAACAGGAATCTTAGCAGCGGTTGAAGTTTCGAGAGTCTCCTAATTTTGGAAAACACATTTTCAATCGTAGCACAAAATATTTATGTAATGTCAGTAAGAGAACAGGCTCAAGACAGACAATTGTGGAAGAAACTTGGGGAGACCATCATCCAGCAGTGGATTTAAATTGGTTGACAATGATGATGATGATATATATATATCATCATCATCATCATCATTGTCAACTATTATCAATCCACTGCTGGACGAAGGTCTCCCCAAGTTTCCTCCACAACGGTCTGTCTTGTGCCAGTCTCCTTCATGTCACCCCTGCATACTTTCGAATTTCATCCACCCATCTCCCATGTGGTCTTCTTCTGGGTCTTTTCCTGTCCCTTGGAATCCAATCTAAAATTTCGGCTGTCCATCGATGATCTGTCCTTCTGGCAGTATGTCCAGCCCACTGCCATTTCAGGGATTTAACTCTGATCATGATGTCTTCCACTCTTGTCATTTTTCGGATCCACGAGTTCCTCTTCTTATCTCTCCTGGTTACACCAAGCATTAGGCATCTCTCCATGCTTCTTTGAGTTGTCTGCAGCCTTTGTATGTCTCTTTTAGTTAAGGTCCACGTCTCTGCACCATACGTAAGCACTGGAAGGATGCATTGATTAAACACTTTTCTTTTAAGACATAATGGCATATTGCTCTTGAAAATTATGCTGTTTCTTCCAAAAGCTCTCCAGGCAGTTTTGTACGCCGATTAATTTCTTCATCAATGTGACCCTCACTTGATATCTGCTGTCGAAGATAAACGTACGTGTCTGTTATCTCCAGCTTTTCTCCATCAATCGATAAATCTTCATTTCTTGTAAAAGCATTGAACATCACTTTTGTCTTCTGAAAGTTCATTTTTAATCCCACTTCTTTACTCTTGTCAGCAAGTTCCTGGATCATACTCTGCAGCTCTGATGGGGTAGTTGCAAAAATGACTACGTCATCAGCAAAACGAAGGTGGGTTAGATAATCTCCATTAATCTTTATCCCCTTGTTTTCCCAGCTCAGCGACTGAAAAACACCCTCCAATGTGGCATTAAAGAGCTTCTGAGATATGGTGTCACCTTGTCTCACTCCCTTTCCAATTTTTATTGTGTTGTATTTTCAAACAGCCTAATCTTTGCACTTGCATTTTCATAGATATTATTAATAATATTAATGTATGCATCTTCAATACCGCAGGTTTTCAGAGCCATTGTAACTGCTGATGGTTTCACCGAATCAAAGCCTTTTTTCATAATCGATAAAAGCCATGCACAATGGAAGTTCATATTCCCTCGCTCTTTCAATTAGTTCTCTCAGCACGTGGATATGATCTATTGTGCTGTAGCCACTCCTGAATCCAGCTTGTTCTCTCGGTTGAGCCATGTCCAGTGTTACCTTCAAATGGTGTGAAAGAACTTTAGTGAAGATTTTATAAACTACTGATAGGAGGCTGATAGGTTTGTAGTTTCCGAGATCCTCAATGTCACCTTTCTTATGTAGCAGGATCATTGTAGCGGTGTTCCAATCCTCAGGAATTTTTCCTTCATTAAGGCATCGAGTGAAAATTTGGGCGAGTACTGTTTCGATTTCTCCACTTGCTTCTTGTATGATGTCTACAGTAATTCCATCTTCTCCTGGAGCTTTTCCTCGCTTCATGTTCTTGATTGCATGTGCAACTTCTGCTGGAAGGACTAGAGGAACTCTGGTACTGGTATCTTTCATGATGTCTGGAGTGCATATATCATCCCTTTCATATAATTTGGAGTAGAAATCTTTCACTCTTGTCAAAATTTCGCCTCTATTTCTTGTTACAGAACCATCTTCTTTTCTCAGTGCCATAATCTGTTTTCTTCCCTTACTGAGATGTCCCTTTGCTATCTTTAGGCTTTGGTTGTTTTCAATTGCTTTCCTCACTAGTTCACAGTTGAATTTTCTTACGTCTTCAGTGATACTTTTTCGTACTGTCTTGCATAGCTCTATATATTCCACTTTGGAAGTCACATCTTTAGTTGCCCTCATCTCTCTTCTTTTTTGCATCAACATTTTCGTTTTTCCTGATAATTTATTTACATGCAACTTGTTCTTAGACCCAGCTAATTTTGTTGCTGTTTCCATAAGAGCTTTGGTTACTTTTCTGTTAACTTCAGAGATGTTCACTTCTTCCGATGTTAGGCCTTCTAAAGCAGAGAACCTGTTCTTCAGTTCCAACTTGAAGGTATTATTGTGTTTTTTAAGGTTGGTTATGTCAATAGATTTTGTTTGTCTTATGAGCTTGCCACGTTCAAGTTTAGTGTTGAGGTGCATCTTACATCTCACCAATCTATGGTCACTACCTGTGTTGAACTTGTTTAGCACACTGCGGTCTTCTATGACGAATTTTTTGTTACACATAATAAAATCAATTTCACTTGTCGTCCCATTTGGATGTCTCCATGTCCATTTCCTGTGTGGCTTTATCTTGAAGAAGGAGTTCAAGATGAAAAACCCTTCTGCCTCTGCAAACTCAACGAGAGTATTTCCACGCTGGTTTCTGTTGCCGTGACCGAATTTACCTACTGAAGTTTCATTCTGTTGCCGTTGCCCTATTTTTGCATTGAAATCTCCCATAATTATTTTCAAGTGCTGCTTACCTTTATTATTTACATGACAAATTTCCTCATAAAATTCTTCAATTTCTTCTTCAGGATGACTTGTGGTGGGTGCATAAGTTTGAATAATCTGAGCCTGGTATCTTCTCGATAGTTTGATAACGAGTCGTGCAGCTCTGTCAGAGGAACTTTCAACTTCTACCACTTTATCCTTCAGTTTCTTGTTTATTATAAATCCAACACCACTAGTTCTGCCAGTATCTGTCCCACGATAGTAGAAGAGATGTCCACTTTTCTGTTCGATGAGATCTTCTCCTTTTCTCCTTACCTCACTTAGCCCCACGATGTCCCACTTGATCCTTTGTAGTTCCACTTCCAATTCAAGAAGCCTTGAATTAGAATATAGGGAGCGTCCATTGTACGTTGCCAAGGTCAGCATCAGATGGCAGCCTAGTCCGGTCCTCCGGGGATTCTTAGCACCCTCTGCCTTCATGTCGCACTGGCCGCTGCCTTGGCCAGGTACATTCCAGCTGCCGGAGACTGAGGGCCAAGATTTAAGTTGTGGAGTCATTTTGGAGGGGTTTGGCCATAACTCACCACGCTGGCCAAGCGGGTTGGTGAGTGTGGGATAGAATTTCCTCTGATCCCGATGGTATAGTTATACCGCTATTGACGGTCGTCAGAGCCCCTTTAGTGGGAACAGGATGCACCACGAGAAGGCTGGGTTGACAATTGTCAAGGAGAGGCTTGACAAATGTCAACCCCGCCTTCTCATATATATCATCATCATCATCATTGTCAACCATTATCAATCCACTGCTGGACGAAGGTCTCCCCAAGTTTCCTCCACAACGGTCTGTCTTGTGCCAGTCTCCTCCATGTCACTCCCGCATATTTACGAATTTCATCCACCCATCTCCCATGTGGTCTTTTTCTGGGTCTTTTCCTGTCCCTTGATTCCAATCTAAAATTTCGGCTGTCCATCTATGGTCTGTCCTTCTGGCAGTATGTCCAGCCCATTGCCATTTCAGGGATTTAACTCTGATCATGATGTCTTCCACTCGTCATTTTTCGGATCCACGAGTTCCTCTTCTTATCTCTCCTGGTTATACCAAGCATGCACCTCTCCATGCTTCTTTGAGTTGTCTGCAGCCTTTGTATGTCTCTTTTAGTTAAGGTCCACGTCTCTGCACCATACGTAAGCACTGGAAGGATGCATTGATCAAACACTTTTCTTTTAAGACATAATGGCATATTGTTCTTGAAAATTATGCTGTTTTCTTCCAAAAGCCCTCCAGGCAAGTTTTGTACGCCGATTAATTTCTTCATCAATGTGACCCTCACTTGATATCTGCTGTCCAAGATAAACATACGTATCTGTTATCTCCATTTGTTCTCCATCAATCGATAAATCTTCATTTCTTGTAAAAGCATTGAACATCACTTTTGTCTTCTGAAAGTTCATTTTTAATCCCACTTCTTTACTCTTGTCAGCAAGTTCCTGGATCATACTCTGCAGCTCTGATGGGGTAGTTGCAAAAATGACTACGTCATCAGCAAAATCAGCATATATATATATATATATATATATATCATCATCATCATTGTCAATCATATTATCAATCCACTGCTGGACTAAGGTCTCTCCAAGCCTTTTCCACAACGGTTTGTCTTGTGCCAGTCCCTTCCATGTTACTCCTGCATACTTTCGAATTTCATACACCCTTTTCCCGTGTGGTCTTCTTCTGGGTCTTTTCTTGTCCCTTGGAATCCAATCTAATATTTCGGCTGTCCATCGATGGCCTGTCCTTCTGGCAGTATGTCCAGCCCATTGCCATTTCAGGGATTTAACTCTGATCATGATGTCTTCCACTCTTGTCCTGTTTTTGGATCCACGAGTTCCTCTCCTTATCTCTCCTGGTTACACCACGCATGCAGCTCTCCATGCTCCTTTGAGTTATCTGCAGCCTTTGAATGTCTGTTTTAGTTAAGGTCCACGTCTCTGCACCATACATAAGCACTGGAAGGATGCATTGATCAAACACTTTTCTTTTAAGACATAATGGCATATTGCTCTTGAAAATTATGCTGTTTCTTCCAAAAACTCTCCAGGCAAGGTTTATACGCCTATTAATTTCTTCATCAATGTGACCCTCACTTAATATCTGCTGTCCAAGATAAACGTACGCATCTGTTATCTCCAGCTTTTCTCCATCAATCGATAAATCTTCATTTCTTGTAAAATCATTGTACATCACCTTTGTCTTCTGAAAGTTCATTTTTAATCCCACTTCTTTACTCTTGTCAGCAAGTTCCTGGATCATAATCTGCAGCTCTGATGGAGTTTTAGCCAAAATGACTACGTCATCAGCAAAACAAAGGTGAGTTAGATAATCTCCATTAATCTTTATCCCTTTGTTTTCCCAGTTCAGTGATTGAAAGACATTTTCCAATGTGGCATTAAATAGCTTGGGAGATATGGTGTCACCTTGTCGCACTCCCTTTCCAATTTTTATGTGTGCTGTATTTTCAAATCGCCGAATCTTTGCACTTGCATTTTGATAGATGTTTTTGATAGATGTTATTAATATTATTAATGTATGCATCTTCAATACCGCAGAATTTCAAAGCCATTGTAACTTTCACCGAATCAAAGGCTTTTTCATAATCGATAAAAGCCACGCACAATGGAAGATCCTATTCCCACGCTATTTCAATTAGTTCTCTCAGTACGTGGATATGATCTATAGTGCTGTAGCCACTCCTGAATCCAACTTGTTCTCTCGGTTGAGACATGTCCAGTGTTACCTGCAAGCGGTGTAAAATAAATTTAGTGAAGATTTTATAAAACACTGATAGGTCTGTAGTTCCTGATATCCTCAATGTCACATTTTGTATGTAACAGGATCATTGTAGCGTTGTTCCAATCCTCAGGAATCTTCCCTTTATTAAGGCAACGAGAGAAAACTTGGGGGAGTACTGTTTCAATTTCTCAACTTGCTTCTTGTATGATGTCTACAGTAATTCCGTCTTCTCCTCGAGCTTTTTCCCGCTTCATGTTCTTGATTGCATGTGCAACTTTTTCTCGGAGGACTGGAAGCACTCTGGTAGTGGTACCTTTCATGATGTCTGGAGTACATGTATAGTCCTTTTCATATAATCTGGAGTAGAAATCTTTCACTCATGTCAAAATTTCGCCTCTATTTCTTGTTTAAGAACCATCTTCTTTTCTCAGTGCTATAATCTGTTCTCTTCCCTTACTGAGATGTCGCTTTGCTATCTTTAGGCTTTGGTTGTTTTCAATTGCATTCCATACTTGTTCACAGTTGAATTTCTTTACGTCTTCAGTGATACTTTTTCGTACTGGCTTGCATAGCTCTATATATTCCACTTTGGAAGTCACATCTTCTTTTGTTGTCCTCATCTCTCTTCTTTTTTGCAACAACATCAGCGGCCAGTGCGACATGAAGGCGGAGAGTGGTAAGAATCAGCGGAGGACCGGACTAGGCTGCCATCTGATGCTCACTTTTGCTACTTACAATGGTTGCTCCCTATCTTCTGATTCAAGGCTTCTTGAATTGGAAGAGGAACTACAAAGGATCAAGTGGGACATCGTCGGGCTAAGTGAGGTAAGGAGAAAAGGAGAAGATATCATTGAACTGAAAAGTGGACATCTCTTCTACTATCATGGAACAGATACTGGAATAACTAGTGGTGTTGGAATTATAATAAACAAGAAACTGAAGTATAAAGTTGTAGAAGTTGAAAGTTCCTTTGACAGAGCTGCACGACTCGTTATCAAACTCTCGAGAAGATACCAGGCTCAGATTATTCAAACTTATGCACCTACCACAAGTCATCTGGAAGAAGAAATTAAAGACTTTTTTGAGGAAATTCGTCATCTAAGTAAGAAAGGTAAGCAGCCCTTGAAGATAATTATGGGAGATTTCAATGCAAAAGTAGGGCAACGACAACAGAATGAAACTTCAGTAGGTAAATTCGGTCACGGCAACAGAAACCAGCGCGGAAATACTCTCGTTGAGTTTGCAGAGGAAGAAGGGTTTTTCATCATGAACTCCTTTTTCAAGAAAAAGCCACACAGGAAATGGACATGGAGACATCCAAATAGGACAACAAGTGAAATTGATTTTATTATGTGTAACAAAACATCCGTCATCGAAGACTGTAGTGTGCTAAACAAGTTCAACACAGGTAGTGACCATAGATTGGTGAGATGTAAGATGCACCACAACACTAAACTCGAACGTGACAAGCTCATAAGACAAACAAAATATATTGACATAACCAACCTCAAGAGACACCATAATACCTTCAAGTTGGAACTGACGAACAGATTCTCTGCTTTAGAAGGCCTAACATTGAAAGAAGTGGATATTTCTGAAGTTAACAGAAAAGTAACCATAGCTCTTATGGAAACAGCAACAAAATTAGCTGGGTCTAAGAACAAGTTGCATGTGAACAAATTACCAAGAATCACCAAAATGTTTATATATATATATGTGTGTGTAGAGACTTGGACCTTAACTAAAAGAGACATACAAAGGCTGCAGACAAGTCAAAGTAGCATGGAGAGGTGCATGCTTGGTGTAACCAGGAGAGATAAGAAGAGGAACTCGTGGATCCGAAAAATGACAAGAGTGGAAGACATCATGATCAGAGTTAAATCCCTGAAATGGCAATGGGCTGGACATACTGCCAGAAGGACAGACCATCGATGGACAGCCGAAATTTTAGATTGGATTCCAAGGGACAGGAAAAGTCCCAGAAGAAGACCACATGGGAGATGGGTGGATGAAATTAGAAAGTATGCGGGAGTGACATGGAGGAGACTGGCACAAGACAGACCGTTGTGGAGTAAACTTGGGGAGACCTTCGTCCAGCAGTGGATTGATAATGGTTGACAATGATGATGATGATGATGATATATATACATCCTGTTAGTCTTATCAGAACACCCATTTCCTGAAGCTATCGTACTGAGCAGCGTTTGCTCTTTATTGTGGATGACCATTGATTAACCGTAACGTACATGAGATAAGAGATGCATATCACAATGTTTATCTTTGCATCCTTATTCATTTTTGACACCCACTGGACACTACGCATCTGTCTTAAAAATATATACGTCTTTTTGGCCAGATTATATATGCGCAAACCATCGATCATTACTCATATTCTAAATTGCACAAAAATTACGTATGTGCTATGAAAAATAGTGCATTGCAAATGTTCTGAAGTAGAAATGTTTTCGAGTTTTAGAGCGCTTTTATGTTTCGTGTACCTAGCGAGTTTTATGTCTCATTTTTAGAAAGCTATGCATGTATGCAAATATATTCAATGCAAAACACAAATGCGATCCGAAAATTGAATTAAAAGGAGCTATTATGTAATATTTACCGTTTTGTACTTTATTCATTCATATTTTTGTCATGGTTGTTTTCGTGAGTACAAAAAGAAATTCTTGTGAAATGAGCTCTTTAATCCTCTAATGTACTGAAGAATGACACAGATTAAGAAACATCAAATCCTTTTGAAAGCAGACTTTTCGTAAAACATTTCTGTTAAGTCAATTCAGAAAGAAGAATAACTGTGCCTTTGTTATCGGCATCCACAGTTTCATATTAGGTAACAATTGGAAACATTATTGGGCGCCAAGGGACTCTGAACTTTTATGCCCAGATCTCTAATACAATGTTACACCCGTCAACACCGCAAACACCTTTTATTGAACCACCCATTACAATTAAATGTTCCGGAATATAGCGCGGGGAAGACTACTAATTTGCATAACAATGTCAGCTGTTCTCCTCTTCACTCCTCCTCCTCCTAATCTCTCTTTCTCTATTTCTCGCTCTCGCTACATCACAAACATGTATGTCTTGAATGCGTGCTCTCCAAGTCTCTTCCATCTACCACTCCTCCAATGCATCTCTCCTTCTGTTTCTGTCTCCAAGAAGATGTAGAATGAGGAGAAAAGGGGAGCAACCAGGTGTAGACGGGGGAAGCCGACAGAAAGGGAGAGAGAGAAAGATGATAAAATAAAAAAGGGACACTACCTTTACCGCTGTTCAGTTTATTGTTCCCGGGATAAACTGCAGTCTGCATGAATACCAATAAATATGCAAATGGATCAGTGGGTGGAAACCTTAGTGCGAATCTGTTTAAATTGTTTGGAATTTGGATGTGTGCTCCTGTAAAGAATAATAATAATTCAAATGAAATATTGAAATGCTCTGAATGCGATTCTGTTTTACTTTTGTTCATAGGAATCATTTATTCCTGAATTCCCTTCGGTCCCATCCGAATAAATAGGTTGAAATGGATTTATTACGCCTTCCATTTTAAAATATCCTCCATCTTTAGAATTACTGGCATGCATACTTGGATATGTTTACTTTTAGAAATACGTTTGTTGCTGCCGAAATGTTACACTGCAATAAAAGGACTATTCTCTTTGACAGAAAATGGTGCAATGTTATTACTTAGCAATCAGATAAATTGTTGTTCTCACCTGAACTGTAAGCAACAAATTGTAATTCATGATATGCCTGTAGTTTATTTGCTATTAGGTACGGTAAAGTGGAGATACGTATGCTGCTACTTTTCCTGTTTATGGACTAAATGTACGAAACAACGTGATAAAAAAAGAATGTTTTCTTTTCTTATTGGTGTTTAACGATCACTAGAATAACTTAATCGGCTATAAGCAGTAGCCCATTCCTAATTTAGGACCACTGGTTCCTTGGAAGAGAGAGAGAGAGCCAGTGCCTTAAGTCAGGCACAGCATCCTAGGCACACACGAGATACTAACTCGGACACATCTTGGACGAACGGTTAGAAGCCGGCGCAACATACCTCTCCTGTCATGGCGCCCCGTTTATCTTTTTCTTTACCGCGTAATGTAGAAAGGATTAGTTTTGCACTCTCAACAGTTTATCAATTTGTTTGTGATTCGCTTTTATGCTGTAGGCATGTGAGCTATTTTGTTTAGTTATGTTTATTTTAACGTAAGTTTAGGTGATGCGTAACATCATGTAAGGTCAGGTGATGCGTAACATCACAGCCTCTCCTTGACAAATGTCAACGCCGCCTTATCGTGGTGCATCCTGTTCCCACTAGAGGGGCTCTGACGACCGCCAATAGCGGTATAACTATACCATCGGGATTAGAGGAAATGCTATCCCACACTCACCAACCCGCTTGGCCAGCGTGCTAAGTTATGGCCAAACCCCTCCAAAATGACTCCACAACTTAAATCTTGGCCCTCAGCCTCCGGCAGCTGGAATGTACCTGGCCATGGCAGCGGCCAGTGGGACATGAAGGCAGAGGGTGTTAAGAATACCCGGAGAAACGGTCTCGGCTGCCATCTGATGCTGACCTTGGCTACGTAATGGAAACTCCCTATCTTCTGATTCAAGGCTTCTTGAATTGGAAAAGGAACTACAAAGGATCAAGTGGGACATCGTCGGGCTAAGTGAGGTAAGGAGAAAAGGAGAAGATCTCATTGAACTGAAAAGTGGACATCTCTTCTACTATCGTGGGACAGATACTGGCAGAACTAGTGGTGTTGGATTTATAATAAACAAGAAACTGAAGGATTAAGTTGTAAAAGTTGAAAGTTACTCTGACAGAGCTGCACGACTCGTTATCCAACTCTCGAGAAGATACCAGGCTCAGATTATTCAAACTTAGGCACCCACCACAAGTCATCCTGAAGAAGAAATTGAAGAATTTTATTAGGAAATTCGTCATCTAAATAATAAAGGTAAGCAGAACTTGAAGATAATTATGGGAGATTTCAATGCAAAAGTAGGGCAACGACATTAGAATGAAACTTCAGTAGGTAAATTCGGTCACGGCAACAGAAACCAGCGTGGAAATACTCTCGTTGAGTTTGCAGAGGAAGAAGGGTTTTTCATCTTGAACTCCTTTTTCAAGAAAAAGCCACACAGGAAATGGACATGGAGACATCCAAATACGACAACAAGTGAAATTGATTTTATTATGTGTAACAAAACATCCGTCATAGAAGACTGTAGTGTGCTAAACAAGTTCAACACAGGTAGTGACCATAGATTGGTGAGATGTAAGATGCACCGCAACACTAAACTCGAACGTGACAAGCTCATAAGACAAACAAAATATATTGACATAACTAACCTTAAGAGACACCATAATACCTTCAAGTTGGAACTGACGAACAGATTCTCTGCTTTAGAAGGCCTAACATTGAAAGAAGTGGATATTTCTGAAGTTAACAGAAAAGTAACCATAGCTCTTATGGAAACAGCAACAAAATTAGCTGGGTCTAAGAACAAGTTGCATGTAAACAAATTATCAGGAAAAACCAAAATGCTGATGAAAAAAGAAGAGAGATGAGGACAACAAAAGAAGATGTGACTTCTAAAGTGTAATATATAGAGCTATGCAAGACAGTACGAAAACGTATCACTGAAGACGTAAGGAAATTCAACTGTGAACTAGTGAGGAAAGCAATTGAAAACAACTAAAGCCTAAAGATAGCAAAGGTGCATCTCAGTAAAGGAAGAAAACAGATTATGGCACTGAGACAAGAAGATGGTTCTGTAACAAGAAATAGAGGCGAAATTTTGACAAGAATGAAAGATTTCTACTCCACATTATATGAACGGGATGATGAATGTACTCCAGACATTATGAAAGGTACCAGTACCAGAATTCTTCCAGTCCTCCCAGCAGAAGTTGCACATGCATTCAAGAACATGAAGCAGGGAAAAGCTCCAGGAGAAGATAGAATTACTGTAGACATCATACAAGAAGCAAGTGGAGAAATCGAAACAGTACTCGCCCAAATTTTCACTCGATGCCTTAATGAAGGGAAGATTCTTGAGGATTGGAACAACGCTACAATAATCCTGCTACATAAAAAAGGCGACGTTGAGGATCTCAGGAACTACAGACCTATCAGCCTCCTATCAGTGGTTTATAAAATCTTCACTAAAGTTCTTTCACGCCGCTTGAAGGTAACACTGGACATGGCTCAACCGAGAGAACAAGCTGGATTGATTAGTGGCTACAGCACTATAGATCATATCAACGTACTAAGAGAACTAATTGAAAGAGCGAGGGAATATGAACTTCCATTGTGCATGGCTTTTATTGATTATGAAAAAGCTTTTGATTCGGTGAAACCATCAGCAGTTACAATGGCTCTGAAATCCTGCGGTGTTGAAGATGCATACATTAATATTATTAATAACATCTATGAAAATGCAAGTGCAAACATTCGGCTGTTTGAAAATACGACACACATAAAACTTGGAAAGGGAGTGAGAGAAGGTGACACCATATCTTCGAAGTTCTTTAATGCCACATTGGAAAATGTCTTTCAATCACTGAACTGGGAAAACAAAGGGATAAAGTTTAATGGAGATTATCTAACCCACCTTCGTTTTGCTGATGACGTAGTCATTTTGGCAATCACCCCATCAGAACTGCAGAGTATGATCCAGGAACTTGCTGACAAGAGTAAAGAAGTAGGATTAAAAATGAACTTTCAGAAGACAAAAGTAATGTTCAATGCTTTTACAAGAAATGAAGATTTATCGATTGATGGAGAAAAGCTGGAGATAACAGACACGTACTTTTATCTTGGACAGCAGATATCAAGTGAGGGTCACATTGATGAAGAAATTAATCGGCGTATAAAACTTGCCTGGAGAGTTTTTGGAAGAAACAGCATAATTTTCAAGAGCAATATGCCATTATGTCTTAAAAGAAAAGTGTTTGACCAATGCATCCTTCCAGTGCTTACGTATGGTGCAGAGACGTGGACCTTAACTAAAAGTGACATACAAAGGCTGCAGACAACTCAAAGCAGCATGGAGAGGTGCATGCTTGGTGTAACCAGGAGAGATAAGAAGAGGAACTCGTGGATCCGAAAAATGACAAGAGTGGAAGACATCATGATCAGAGTTAAATCCCTGAAATGGCAATGGGCTGGACATACTGCCAGAAGGACAGACCATCGATGGACAGTCGAAATTTTAGATTGGATTCCAAAGGACAGGAAAAGACCCAGAAGAAGACCACATGGGAGATGGGCGGATGAAATTCGAAAGTATGCGGGAGTGACATGTAGGAGACTGGCACAAGACAGACCGTTGTGGAGGAAACTTGGGGAGACCTTCGTCCAGCAGTGGATTGATAATGGTTGACAATGATGAATGATGGTTTTAACGTACGCATTAAGTAGATGGAAATTCAGTTTGTTTCAGCTGTGATATACGTACTGACAAATAGCGGTTAATGAGCATTTTAAATTTGACATCAGAATTCCTTTCCATTCATCGTGGGATGAAACGGAAAAGTACATTTTACTAAACTTTCATTCATCGTTCAGACAATTTCGCATGAACGATGTTGGACATAAACGAAGATTACTGAAATATCAGTGAAAGTTCTGGCATCTGGAGTCCTTTCACTTGCTATTTTTGAAAAGGACACACGTGAGTAAACGATAATTCCTCCCTTTTTTTCACGTGCCTACTAAGCGAGGTAACAACTTGTTGATGTCTTTGGGAGACAAATTAGGCAATCCCCTTGGATTCAAGCCAAAACGTAATTATTTTTACTTAACTCATATTATACAACATATTATATCAAAGAAGCCAAGAGCAGTACGCTGTCGCTTGGGAAATAACAAGAAGAGTCCTTTGGAATGTGGGCCGTTCCCACTGTTTGGTTCTATCCAAAATGTAAATGTATAATAGGTCCTAAATTCTTAAATATTGCATCACCGATTTATTAAATAAATACTGAAGCGTAAAAAGCATCGTCCGGGTTTGAATCCTGGGTGTGGCATGGATGATGTGTCTGTCTTAGACTACTGGCTCTCTGCTTTTCCTGGAACTAGTGGCCCTAAATTAAAAACGAAATACCGCGCCAAAGATGGCGGACGTTAAGCCTTTCCTCTCCAGAGAAGAACATTTTTGAAATGAATCCATCCCGTTAGGGGTTTAGGCTAGATTTTACATGAAACACAGACGCAAAAAGGTTTCTCCCACGTATTCACATGCATTGAATTTATGGATACACTGATTCGTTATCATCTCACAAATCTATTCCACATTAAAAATAATGTGCGATTTAAATTAAAATTATTACAAGTAGCTGGTTCTGCCCAATTGCTTACCAAATAATATTGGCACTCAGACGCAATGTGTGGAAGATCTTAACATAAATCGGGAAAAAAGTAAGGCAATTGAAAAAGTTTAGAGAAAAAAGGAGTAGCAGAGCAGCGAAAAAAGAGATAGGGCTCAAACATGTCTGAACGTGCATTTGAGCTAATCTTTAACCTTGTGTAAGGCCGAAAGCTGGCAGTTGAAAAACATCTTGCGCAAAACATGTCACCTGGATTGTTTGATGACAAGCTCGAAGGACTATTACTCGTTACAAACACAGCAAAGTTAGTTCAACATGAAAATTTGGAAAGTTCATTGATTGGCATTTAAGAAGAATCCTGGATTGCCTTCAAATATGTGATAAAAAGTTATTAAGAGACTACGAAGAAATCGTGAACCCAGTTTTGGAGAAGTTTAAGACGTTCAGATGTTATGTGATCCTTTAAGTACGTTTCCGGGGTGCTTATTTGGACTATCAGAAAAATTGGAGAACTTTGAGTTAAGTGCAAAGCGACAGGCTTCACCAGGGTACAAAAGATATTGACCGAAAGTATTAAGACAAGTGAAGGGACAACATGATGGCAACTACTTCTGAATGCTACACGGGGAAACGCCATAAGAAACACAAAAAGAGAAGTGCAGAAAGTGTAGTTTTGAAAAGACAAAGGTTTTACAATAAGATGTCTGGAAATTAGTAGATGGAAGATCGGAAGACAAATGTAAGTTGTAAATGTAATGGGTGTGTTTTCAATAACTGCAATCATTTTTCCAAATTTTTGCTATTTGATTACCTACAATTATACGCGTACTCTCCTCAAAAGGCTACATCATTTCGGGAAAAACATTACAAGATAGAGCAAAATTGAAACCGCATTTGCAATCAGCATCGTACATATTGTAACGTACCAGGAGATGTGACGTACCTGCCAGAAGGACGCACACGACATAAAGGCAGATAGCAATTAGAATAAGCGTCTGCGTAGCTCAGTTGGTAGAGCGACTTGTTCCGGAATAAGCGTACTCGGGTTCGAATCCCGGCGTAGACCAAAAATGACGGAGAAATTTACTTCGTTATAATGGCGCCCGAACTATCCGGATGACCCGACCGTTCAAACTCTCGCATTGGTGTGATGTTATTTCCACACCGCGAGATAGGAAAAATAAGAGAATCCTTTCTCCAGCACTTCGACAAAAAAAAAAAAATAATAAGGGGAAGATGATGTAACGTACCAGGAGATGTGACGTACCTGCCCGAAGGACGCACACGACATAAAGGCAGATAGGAATCAGAATAAAATGTCCTCGTAGCTCAATTGGTAGAGCAACTTATTCCGGAATGAGTGGACCGGGTTCGAATCCTGGCGCGGATAAAAATGACGGAGAAATTCACTTCGTTATAATATGTACAATATCTGCGTAATAACTCGAACTTTTAATATGTGATATTGTACAACTATGTTATCTCTTACCTGTAATAACCTCCTCAAACAAATTTAGAGGCAACACCATCAGGAAGGTCAAAGAAGAATTTGATTTTTAGGATCATATACACCTAGTGAGTGTCTTTATCATACACACGAAGTACTTTTGAACATCGTTAAATAATGGACGATTATGCTATAAAACTTCAATAGCTGTGAAAACACAATTTTGTCCGTGACAGAGATCGAAATCACGCCCTCTCACTCCGGAATAAGTTGCTCTTCCAACTAAGCTACTGTACAGAATGTATCGCTGCAGAATTCTTGTCCTGACACCTGCTTTACCTCTGTAGTACGTCACATAGCATCGAAACAGAATTATAAATACATTTAGTTATTTCTGGTTTTCGATTATGTATATTTCTCATCAAGAACCAGGTAATTTAAATAACTGTAAATTAACAAAGGACGTTGCAACTAAAAACGAGATACTTTGAGCCGTTTTGGTTCTGAATTATTACAGTTTCAGATTGTCCTATGCTGGAGTTGATTCTGAAATATAATATTAATTATATGGGTCATCCAAATGAAACATAGAGTCTAGTTGACGGGTGGCGCTGCAGTAATCACACATAAAAGAGAAATGCAGCCAGCGAAGCATTTAGTTGGTGCGACGCGTTGCATGTGAATAATACGTATCAAAGGAGTATGAACTACTTACCTCGTGAAAACCTCCAAGTGGCAGAGCAAGCAGTGATCCAATATTTGACAAATGTGGGAAGAAGATCGGCAGAAATGTTACAGCGCATGCAGGTGGTTTATGGAAATGCGTGCCTCGCACGCAGTACGATCTACAAATCGTGCAAATAATTTTAGGGTGGACGTGGCAGCATTATGGATCCAAGACCTGGCAAAGCACACGTCGCCATCGTACCGTACGCAATGGCAGCAGTGGACGAACTGGTGAAAGTTAACCGCAGAATAACGGTTAGTAAGGTAGCAGTTGTGCAGTTTCAATGCACATCAGCTTGTGCTCCATTAGCACCATCTTCCAGCAAGAATGGAGTATTCGAAAATATGTGCGCAGTGGGTTCCAGAGCACCTGACAGAGATTCAAATATCACTGCGAATGGGTCTATCGTTGTAACACCTTATGCGCTTCCAGAAAGAGTGACCCAAATTCCTGTCCAATTTTGTTCCAGGAGATGAGACATTGTGCCATTCTTTTGATTCAGGAGCAAACACATAAGTAAGAATGGAGGCAAGATAGGTTTGCCAAGAAGCCTGCTTCTTTCTACGAGGCGGGCATCCAAAAGTTTATCGACTCATAGGACACCTGCCTAAATGTTAGGGGTGCCTATTTCTAGCACTATCAGCACCCATGTTTTATGTATATAGTTTCCTGTGTATGTACATATTCTTATGCTATAATAAAGTACACTTAACTCCAACAGCTATTCCACGTTTTATTTGGACAACTCTTATACAGAGAACCCGGGACTAAAACTACCAATAACAAATCGTTGTAAGTTAGTGTAAAACATAGATAAAGAAATGCTATTTCTGGTAGCAGAAAGAGGAACTTACCAAGTTTCGTTGGCAGCACACAGCGAGGCTCATTGGTGATATACGGAGCTGCTGTTAACCTGCGCAGCTGGTACGTACGTTGTGAGGCAGTCATTATTAAAATGGCGTTCACAATGCAGCAGAAAGAGCAGTGGTGTTACTGGCTTACAGAATTTAAGTTTCCAAAGACCATGCAGAGGAAATTCCAGCAAATGTATAAAATGGAACTACCTGAAAGACACACAGTAACATCGTGAAACAAAATGTTGCTGGAAACCGGCTCACTTGAAAAGCAGAAGGCACGTGGAAGCATGTGTCTGAAGGACAAATAAAATTCATTCGTGAAGCGTTCCACCGTAGCCCAACTAAGCCTGTTCGTCGTGCCAGTCGTGAACTAGGAGTCCCAAGGTCGGCAATCCACGACGTTCTTCATAAGTGGTTACGTCTCCGTGCATATAAAATTGAGTTACTGGCAAAGTTGAACCAAACGACATGGCCTTCAGATGCAAGTTTGCTTCCAACATGCTGTCGAAGATTGATAACGACAATGGCTTTCTTCAGAAGGTGATTTTGAGCGACGAGTACACACTTCACTTCTCAGGGACGGTCAACAGAAACAACTGCAGCATGAGGGGAACCTCAGAATCCTCACGCAGTGAAAGAGCTGCAACGGGCGGGCATCCGAAAGTTAAAGTGAACCTTTGGTGAGCCCTAAAGTGAACCTTTGGTGCAGCCTGTATGTGCATGAAATTATCGGCCTGTTCTTTTTCATTGGTAGCACTATCACTGCATGTGTTTACTTGGTTGTGCTGGAAGTTTATACTACATTGCATATACTAGACGGCTTCTTTTTTCAACAAGGAGAAGCCCCACTCCAACCTCACCTATCCTTATTACGCAACGCATATCAGCCCTCATTTGGACGAATGTTTTCTTGCACCATGGATCGGACGTAGCTACCTGTGCTGTGGCCTCCCAGATCCCCTAAACTGACCGTTCTTGATTTGCTTTACGGGATATATCAAAGACATTATCTACCAAACTCTAGTAAACGATTTAGTGGATTTCCATCAGAGGATCATAGCTGTCTTTGAAAGTGTCATTTCGCAAGAGCTGGAAAACACATGGCGGGAGGTCGAATACGGTCTGAATATCGGTCGCGTCACAAAGGGTGCTCCCGTGGAGATTTATTGATGCTAAACGAAACTTGGTATGTTCCTCTTCCTGCTACCGCAAACAGCATTTTTGCATCTATGTTTTGTACTGATTTATAACGATTTCTTATAGGTATATTTCGTCCCCGACACCCTGTGGAATTGTTTCTAACTGTGAAGGACACATAAACAAACCTCGTACGAAGTATTATTTTCTTTACATTTGAGGAACTCTTGCTTACTTTATCACATCAAGCGGTTCATATAATAAATTTATCGTTGCAAAAATCATTAGTGATGCAGTTTTACCCTTAACTCAAATAGGGTTGTCAACTTTAACATTCTGCTCTGTGACGTATACTATAATTTATCCTTTCTTTTTAGTTTATGAATTATTACGTAAATTGGGTTTATTCTCGTTAAACCATTTTCCCTCTGAAGCGCACATTTTTATTTTTCATCTTAGTGAATTTAACTATGGCAACACCAGAAAGGAGGCCAAAGTGCAAATACAGAATGGGTCTCGAGAGACAAGAGTCGGGTGTTCAGTGTTTGGATGCATTCTTGTCTCGACGAGCATTCCTGTTTACGAAAGCAGACGGCTTTCTTGATTTCGAGTGAGTTACATTTGTTGAATACTATGAAAGCCAAATCTATTTGTGCAAGGAAAAATGATACTAACTCCTAACAGTTTATTATAGAAGTGTTTTGTTTTGTGCATAGTTAAGTTTTCAGATACTACGACTGATACTGATCCGTGATAACAATCTTGTAAGTTAAGGTCACAATTCATTTTAACAGTGAAGCTAACGTGTAGTTGAAATGAAGGTTTAGATACAGTTAAAGACACAATTTCCAAATAAATCAACTAAAACATTATGGCTCTCATCAAAAATGTAATATAACAACACATTTTCTTTATGTCCTTTTTATAGTTCTGAGATTATGTATTTCTTTTAAAGTACGTTTGGTTTCATTACAGGATCTTCTGTCGTGTCCTGTTTTACATTCAATATCATAAAAATCCGCGCTCCAAGAAAATACCGTGCGATTAATGCGAAACTCCGTGAATAGCTATGGAGAGGGCAGACATGCAAATGATTCAAGTTTCTTGCGATTCCGCAAGCCCGCGCGTCCACGAACGGCGCTGAAATCGCAATCCTTGGAATTAATAAGGCGTCGCGCAGGGAACTTTGCATTCGTGTCAAAGTGCACGGTAAGAGTCAGGTGAGATCCCTCTGAGCGATAGACATGCAGAGGAGGCGCCGTAGGTGTGCGTACGGACAACTGACGGAGTTTAAACGAGGCTGTATCGTGGGATGACACAAGCAGGGTAGCCGGCGCGCCGAATCGGCTGCTATTTGGGACAGTCGGACAGTACGGTGCGACCGTGTTGGGAGCAATGAACATGGGAAGGCACCCAGACACGGCGGACTGGCTCTGGACTTCCCAGACACACTACCAGCAGAGAGAATCGTGAGAGCGGCACTCACAGATGCAACGACGTCCTTGTTCAATATCCCGAGCCATGTGGCGCGTGTACAAGGGACTCCTGTGTCCGCCAGAATCATTTCTAGACGCCTGGCAGAGGCGAATATACACTATCGACGGCCCTTGCGGGTTCTATCATTAAAACCCAACCATCGTCGGCGTCGATTGCAGTGGTGTTAACAGCGAGCAACGTGGAATGCAATAGACTGGTGACGTACAGTGTTCATCGACGAATCCCGCTTCTGTATGACAACGGACGAACACCCTGTAAGAGTGTGAAGGACCGCAGGTCAGCGCTACAATCCCAACCTCACCGTCCAGTGGCACACGTCCCGAAATGCAGGCGTGATGGTCTGGGGAGCCATCGCATATGACAGCCGGACTTCTCTCATAGTGATCAGAGGGACGTTGACAGCCCAGCGCTAAGTACAGGAGATCCAGAGTCCCCATGTGCTGCCTATTATGGCGGGGCGGCCGGAACCATTTCCCAACAAGATAATGCCCGTTCGCACACGGCTCTGGTTTTCCAGGACTGTCTACGTCATGCATCGACGCTTCCGCGGCCTGCCAGATCGCCTGATCTCTCGTCCATCGAGCACGTGTGGGACCAGAAGGGACGCCAGCTTTCTCCATGTCCCAGTGTTCGTGATTTATAGCGTCAGTTGCAAGAAGTGTGGGCCCATACCACAAGATAACATACAGCGTCTCTTTGACTCCATGTCGAACCATATCTCCGCATGTACCCGAGCGCGATGCATTCCGACGCGGTTCTAACGCTGACCGGAATATGCGCTGTATGTCTGCGGAAAATCGTCCTGCTGCTGTAATATTGTAATCACTCCTGTCCTTGATATGCACCATCTAACTACTAAAATCTCATTTCAATCCAACGCCTCTTTCTTGGAGCGCGGATTTTTATGACAATGAGTGTATACAATTTGTTAGTTTGAGGACGTAAGTTAAACTTTTTCTTCAAATTGCGGCATTTTTTCCTCCTCGTCCAACATTTTTCGGAAATTTCTGCTGTGCTTTCCCTTGCAAATCATCCGATAATTTTGTTTTATAGAATCTCTATGTAATTCAAAAGTGGTATGAGATCTTCGAAGTATAGTCCCTACGATATGACCAAACCAACTCTATTTCCACAGATTTACGATTCCCCTTTTGCAAAGTGCAATGATTATTATGATTTCGTGTAGAATAATGCAGAAAACTGTCATACAAAAAGTCTGGCTAAAGATTATTGTATTTGTCATTTTTGTATTTGTATATTATTTTTAAATACGTACTTTTTATATGTCTCTCAATATATCTTAGAAGTATATGGCTTGCATTTATATTTATATGTCCTTCTACTGTCTTGCAATTCCGAGATTAAACAAATATATTTTCTAATGTTGATGTAGTAATTATAGACACTAGGGGTGCCGAGTGATATAATATCAGTCATAAGTTTATAAGTCTAAAAATGTTGCTACCTTTAATGGATTTTGAATTTTGTTATCACAGACAGATTCATCAACTAAAGAATGTCTTATTGGGCAAAAGAAACATTTCGAAGTCATAAAAACTGCATGTAAATAAGATATTCTGTGAAACCTAGATGGTTTTGAATGTGAAGATCAGCATAAAAATTCCAATTTTTTCCAGTGGATGTTTCTGATCGTCGAATGAAGAACTACGATAATACTCAGATTTTCTTCACATAATAAAAATTAAGTTACCTTTTTTTCACACAACAACTGAAAACGTATTGCAAATACTGTGAATTTTTGCATCGCTGTTTTTGGGTTTGTAATGTACTACAGGGGTGGATACATGTGTCAATATCACAAATCTGCAGCGAGTACATTCTGTCCGCGTAGCTCAGTTGGTAGAGCGACTTACTCCGGAGTGAGGGAACACAGATTCCATGCCTGTAGCGGAAAAATTTGTGTTTTCACAGGTTGTAATGTTAGTACTGTTAAATCCGCAGTTGTAAGGTGTCACAATTTTACTAATGCGATCGTAACAGCGATTTACGAAGAAGTCAAAAGTGTTTAAATGTTGAAAATGTATTGAAACAATGGTTTTTGAACTCATAATTTATTGCACACGTAACAGTAATGTAAAAAATGCTTCTGATTTTGATGAATTATTTGCCTACGATAGTAATTCAAAAATTTCCAGAAATTAGATGAGACTGCCGTACGACTTTTTGGTGGTATACGTTGACTTTAATTTGTTCAACATTTTCGATATTTTTTTTGTATATTTCACAGTCGTGAGCGAAAATTCTCAATTTTTTTGTTCGTATGAACTTTGAGTGACTTTTATCTCCCGCAGAATTTGAAATTGTAACATAAATGCTTTAATATCTGCAATATCATAAATAATTAAAGTGTATTTGTAAACTACAGCGGCATTGCAAAAATTCCTTTGAAATAACACGTCTACTATTCATGGTGATGATCCTGAAATCATACAAGTCTTTATTACGACAGCAGTTAATATTTTCAGACGCTCTTGTGCAATTTAGACTGGTGTTTTCGCAACATGCTAGAAACCATAGTACATATTTAAGACTTAGCAGCTATCATACTTCAACAAAAAACTCTTCATGAGAATTTAGTAGCCATGTGAAATTAAATGGACTGTGTCATCGCTCTGTCCACGTTATTTTATAAACAACGCATAGCGACATAAAACTTGTGTTCCGACACCGCTGGGATCGAACCCCCGCATGGCGCTGAGAATTGTTGACGCCGTAGCGTAAATGCGAACGCACTCGACTAGTTATTGAGAGATCTGGGGTTCGATTCCAGCGGTGTCGGAACACAAATTTTCAGTCGCTATGCATTGTTTATAAAATAACGTGGACAGAGCGACGACATTGTCCATTTAGATTATCTCCACGTATTTGATACATACTAATCATGTGAAATTTGTTTAACGGAACTAACTTATCATGTCGAATGGGTAATTAATAGGCAGTATATCGAATGACAACTCAGTGGATTTCTTTTTCCCACTGTGTTAGTTACGCACCGTTACTGGAACAGTTAATCTTGAATTTGAAAAAAAGAAATATGTACATTACAAGAAAACACAGTTTTTAAGAAAAAAAAGTACAGTAGAGTAGCAGTACTCATATTAAGAAAATATTTGCTCAAAATTGTCTAATTAAAAATGCGTTTTAAAATAATTATTTACTCTACTTTCTACGTTTGAGAACACACATTACTTCCATGGTTTTGAGTTGGAATCAATTAACTTCTACATTAGGTAAATTTCATAAATGAGTTACTTCATCTTTTCTTATTTTTTAAAATACTAAAATGGAAAAGCATCAGAGATTGACTCTTTTATAGTTCAATATAGAAATAAAATATATTTCCGGAAAACCATTTTCATTGCAAAATATTTTCAGGAACCTAACAAAGCTAAACTTCTAGATTGTTCCTATTCCTTTGTTTTACCACAGATCGTTTTAACATACTCATTGACGACGCAAATACGTTTCTGTTCTACAAAAATTTCTATAGATTTGTAGCAGATATAAATCCACGCAGGTGGCCCCTGCGATTAAAGAGCCAGTGGAGATTTTGTCTTACAGGTCAAGAAGAAATCTCCCTTTTTTTCTAAATATAGTCGAGAACCAGATGCGACACTTTTAAAATAGAACGATTGTTTTAGCAGTCAACCTGAATCTAATAAATCATTAAATATGCTAGAAAACTTCAAAACATGAAGGTATAGTTTCATTTTAAATCTTTCGCCAGTGTACGACAAGTCGTTTTCTATACTGATATGTAAGCACAGCAATTAAATTTGTCTTTCTGCAAAAATATCTAAAATTCCATCCCTCTGCGTGCATATTTTTCAAGGTATTTTAATAATAAAATACCAGATGTTTTGTATTTCCGCAGTTATGCTTTTTCAAAGTGTCAGTGATCAAAGATCTAGATAAAAGAAAACAGAAAACTTTTCTGATGGAAAGAGGTAGAAAAATGTGGAAAATATATTTCAGTAAGAAATATTGTTTGCAATTTCCTTACAGTAAACAAATTCGCATAAAAAAAAAAAAAATGTTTCTGCGAATAACATTGAATAACATCAAAATATTTTTTTTCACGTGAATATGTTGCCACCAGAAGTAGCACTTCAAAAATTAAACCTTTGTATTACAAGGTACAGAAGAAGCAAACAAGGAAAAGGCACGACAGAAAACTTCAAAATATGGAATAGTAAGTTTAATTTTTTAAACGGTAGCCTCAATATTCAGGTGTTTTCCATAAGGAAAATAATTTTCATTGCGTATCTGATTAAAGGTATTTTCCGAAACATTTTTTGATTCATAGATGCGCAGAATATAAAACTACTTGGGAAAACATTTTGGGGCGAATTTCTGTTCAGACGATTTATTGTTGCTGCATATAATCTAAGAATTTCTCATGTATTTTCTTCCTCGAGGCTTTGAGTCAATAATGCATATAATACAGTTAATTAATTGCATTGTTTTTTAATAAGGATCTGAAAATGTTCATGCCGCTTCGCCATGTGGAATATCAGTTCCCTGATCGTTTCTGTATTAACGGAGGGCAAATATTGCCTTCCGATTTCTAGTAAAGTTTCGTCGTTTGATGCCATCTGAAGCAGTTGTGGTAGATTTGTAGCTCGGATATGAATTTTCCAGAGTCATTGGCAGCTGATGGCGCATAAAGATGGAAGAATTAATGCATTCCTACAGCTAAGACACTTGCTCTGTTCGGCAACGAAAATTCTACATCATGAAAGAATGCACGAAATGAGACAAAATTTTTCATATGTGTAGACAAGTAGGTGTAAAAGAAGTAATTTAATTTCGGAAGGATTACATGAAAACGATGGAAAAAAGAGATTGTATTATGTGGCCTGAGTGAGTAGTAGGTCGTACGACGGCCGTTATAGGAGAGTCATAACAAAGGTTCTGCACACGTTAACTAAAACGGAAGCGGATGATGCAATCGGGAGAGCCATGTCAAGGTCAGACTCTCAGCAAACCAGTGGTGTCAGAAAGATGTTGCTGTCATTTTCTGTGCGGACGTGGGAGGGTTTGGAAGCAGAATCTTGCAGCTCCTCAGGTCGAGTCACTGCGTTAGACCAGCGCTCGTACATGAAAATAGAAACTCTTCGGGGCAAAACTCCGACACAGATCTACACTGCCTTGCAAGAAGTTTGTGGGGAAGGAACTCTTGGTCCAAGCACAATTTTTTTCTGATGAAAAAAGTTGAGACTGAAAATTCGTCAAAATCGCCCCAACTTGTTGCAAGCGGGAGCGATCTTGCTCCACGACAACGCATCGTGTCATGGTGCAACGACGGTAGGGGACCTTTGTCGAAATATGACTCGGAAACATTGTATCACCTACCATACAGCCCTGATCTCAGTCCTCCCGACTTTGATATTTTCCCAAAGTTAAAAACACGGCTCCGTTGCATTCGCTACGAATCGCTGGACGAATTGTCATTGGACGTGATCCGAGTAATACGACAGCTGAACAAAGATGGCGTACTACAGGGCATTCAATACCTACCTCACCACTGGCAAGCTGTTATTAGCTGCCGAGGAGAGTACATTGAACGGCAATAAGGTAAGTTTTCTTTCTTACTTCACGCTTTCCTCAAAACTGGATAGTGCCCAGAACTTTTTGTTATGACACCTGTAAACAATAAATTCGCAAAAACAGCAGGACGCCTAATGGAAAATTGCCTTGATGGTGACATGATATATCGTTTATGATGCGTCGTGACCTCTGCTCACATTTCTTCGACACTGATAGAGGAACGTCAAGAAAGGTTCAGTCGTTTGTTAATGACGTTTCACATGGTATTTAATACAAAGAACATTAGAATACTAGAGCAGAATGACTTACTTCATTGGAGCGGACAATTGCTCCAGCAATACCTTATCGACGCTTCCGTAAAACTAAAGTAAACCTGTTTAATTCAGTGCTAATGCATCGAAAATATTTACGGGTTGAACTGTATCTAGAACATTACATATAATAATGTCTTCTGGGAAAAAGTAAACTGATAATATGCCATTCCAAGAAAGTCCGCGACACATACAGGAAATTTATCCAGAAACAATTTTATAACCAGGAAGTTTGGCCATAATACCTTAACGTTACAATCCGCATTTGTCGAATTTTTCAAGTACGACTTTTAGAAAAAGAGAAAACTTTTTTTTACATGTTCGCTTTTAAAGGGAAAACTGTGCATCATCTGAAGAGGATAACTTTTTTAAAATCTTTATCGTACAAAATACACGGTCGAGTCACATTATTGTGACCACCAGCTGATATCCAGAGTAACCGCCGTGTGCAACACGACCAGCAGCTAGACGGGCTGGATGTGACGCAATAAGGTGCTGAAACGTGTGCGCAGTTATGTGGAACCATGCTGACTGACAGCTGCTGGAGGGTGCGTGATTGAATATCCATAGAGCTAACAACACGATCGTTTTGGCCCCACAGATGCTCAATTGGGTTTAAGTCTGGGGAATCAGGGGGCAAGGGAAGTGCTTTGAGGTCTTCAGCGTGCTCTTCCAACCACTCTCTGACATTTCTAGCTGTGTCACACGTCTCATTGTCGTGCTGGAAGATCCCGTCTGCCCCAGGAAAGACAATCAGCATGAATGGGTGTGCGTGGTCTGCAAGGATGGATTCATAACGAATTCGGTCCATAGTGTCATCCACAGATATGAGTGGAAACGCCACTAAAACATTCCCCAGACCATAACGGCAGCTTGTATTCTTCCAGCAATGATTAAAGAGTGTTTGTTCTCCGATGTTTCTCACCTTACACGCCAACGTCCATCCGTTCGATGACGCAGAAAACGTGACTCATCGGAGAAGGCAATCTTTTACCAATCAGCAGAGGTCCCATGCCGACACTTCCGTGCAAATGTAAGCCTGTTCTGCTGATGCGCCTTCGTTAAGATAGGTGCAGTGAAAATACGTCTGCATCGGAGTCCCATATGCAGCAGGGTTCGCTGAACTGTCGTTTTAGACACACTTCCGGTAGCTCCTTGGTTAATTCGGACAGTGAGTTCCTCCACTGTAGCGTGTCGATCCGCCCTCACACACATTCGAAGCCGACGTTCACCTGTCACATCAATGGCACGTGGTGCTCCGCAGTTTTCACGTCGCTTATTCGCAATGCTGCCATTTCTCCAATCACAACACACTTTAACCACAGCAGATGCGAACAGTTCACAAACTGCGCTGTTTCAGAAATGCTGCTACGTTTGGCTCGAAAATCGATAATCATTCCTTCTTGCAAATTTGATAAATCGCACCTTTTATCCATGACAGCAACGAGTTATATGTTTTCAGAATGCCTACAGCACGCCTTACATACCCCCCATGCCAGCTAACGACACGTGTCTTCTTTCTTTGGCTACGAGCTGTTTGCGTCAAAAGTAGGAGATTGTCACAATAATGTGACTCAACCGTGTATAATATAGTAGAAAATATCACACTCAAAGAAGACTCCTTCGTGAGCGGTAAATGACGGAAAAATCATTTTTCAACTGAGTTTTTATGAGCACATATGCATGGAAACATTAATATGTACTTACGCTCGCTAGTGGGAAAATTAAGCGTTACGAAATATCAGCAGTTACGCTGATGCAAACATAATTTTTCAAGTTGCATATTTTGAAGCACCATTATGGGAGGAAACGCACTATACATTTTCACCCCTAGGAGAAAAATTGTAAGCCTACATGATTGCAAAATAAAACGGCAAACAAGGTGCTCTTCGTTGTGAACAATGTCCAATGAAAAAATATGTTTTTTAATCGGATGTGTGGCAGAAATGATATCAGATAAAATCCATTTGAATTTAATAGCATTTTCAATCACTCTGAGTAGCGAGGAAGTTATGCATATTGAAAAGGCCAAAAACTACGACCATCGTTCTCACAGATCAGGCTTTCCAATGCAAAAATAATTTTTAAAATTGAAGTGATAAGTGCAATGATATGGTGTACACAGGCTGACGAACGAACATAGTAAAAACTAGGGAATGGAGTTTCAGGTAAATAAATACACTGGCGGAAAGTGAAAAAAGAACACCAAGAAGGAATTGGCGGACGATCATGAAATTTACATATGTTATTTACATATATATCAAGTCTAAGTAGGTGTGATTATAATTTCGGGACCAACCGGTGAGCGCTTACGCCACAGCACGGCATAATATGCAAATTATCGTCGGTGGTATTTAAGGAGTACGGCGAAGTGAATGTAATCAGTCGTCGGCGTACGGACACGTGCAAAGACCCTGAAGAAGCTGCAATGCCTGGACATGGAAGACGTGTACAATTTCAGCAGTTATCGGACTTTGAGCGAGGTCATCTAGTTGGACTCAGAGGCCGGGTGGTCTTATCGTCGTATTGCGGAGCGAATTGGACGGGAAGTATCGGTGGTGGTACGATGGTGGCGTAGATGGTCCGAGGAACATTTCCACTCGAGAAGACGTGGAACCGGGAGTCACAGACGGACTGATAAGTGGACCGATTGACGCATAAGAAGAGCGGCGTTGTCAAGCAGAACATCCACTGCGACGCAAATCCGAGCTGCCGTTGCACCTGAGGTGACTGGGCGAACAATCCGCAACCGTCTACTGGATGCAGGATTACGTGCACGTGTGCCTCTGGCATGTGTACTTCTGACTCCAGCCCACCGTCAGGAACGGCTGCAGTAGTGTCGCCAACGTCTGCACTGGAGAACGCAAGGGCGATCTGTCGTGTTCAGCGATGAAAACAGATTCTGCTTGGGAGCCTCCGATGGCCGCATGCGTGTTCGCATACGCACAGGGGAGCGTCTCCACCCTTCTTGCATCCGCCAGCGACACACAGGGCCTACACCTGGTCTCCTGGTGTGGGGAGCGATCAGCTATCACTCCCGTACACAACTAGTGTTTGTACCTGGTACGTTAAACAGCACCTCCTACATCAACAACATCTTTCAGTTTGTTGTTGTGCCATTTGTAAGGTTGGTCCATCGTGGTGTTTTCCAGCAAGATAACGCACGCCCACACACGGCACGTGCAACACAACATGCACTTCAGGGTGTGAGACAACTTCCATGGCCTGCACGTTCACCGGATTTGTCCCCCATTAAGCACGTGTGGGACTTTATGGGTCAACAACTTATCCGGTCTCCACGGCCAGCCACGACCATCCCCGATTTACGCGTCCAGGTTGAGGATGCTTGGAACTCAATACCCCAAACTTACATCCAACATCTGTACGACTGACTCCATGCCAGAATTGCACAGTTTGACGCAGTTCATGGCGGTTCAACCTCGTACTAACCATGTTACATGGAAATGTTATTTTTCAGTTTACTAGCAAATACAGCTGTATTTTGTCATAATGTTTTGATCCCGTTATCCTCTGTATTCCGTTATTAGGCTGTATAAATTTCGTTGGTATCAGACGTCTCCTTCTTGGTGTTCTTTTTTCACTTTCCGCCAGTGTATTTTCCCAAAAAATACACATATTTTTAAAAATTTTGTATGTAAACACGTATATTTCAAAATTCCGTAATAAATACATAACTTTGTATGCTCCCTCATTATTTTTTATTATAAATAAACCCAAAGTAAAAATTCAGAGAGAAAAGAAAGAAAGAAAGAAAGAAATAAAGAAAGAAGAGGAACAGTGTTATAACGAGCAGGTAGGATTTACGCTCTTCTTTCCCTCCACGAGGACTTGTTTCATCGGTGTCAGTGCTTTGCGCATGACCTCTTCTCTTCTCTTCAAGGTCGGAGAAGCGAAACTAGAAGTACTTCCATACCCACGATGGCTTAGCTAACATATGGATAGGTCCCGAAGTCCAACACAGAGAGCATATATACGCCGCTCAAATTACTGTCGTTGTTGTCGATGCGGTTGTGTTGATTTGCTGCAGTCAGCATGTTCTTCTTTCTGCTATATTATTCTGCTCCTTTGTTACGTGCTAAAATGCTGTTGTAAAGTACACTTAATAAAATATGTCTAGGAGCTTTATAACTGTGCAGAATAAATTTCTGTGTTGAACTTTAATGAATGTTCTGCCTCTTCGGTGCGAGTTTGTGAGTGAAGAAGGATCCTTCGAATCCAAAGCCCAAGAAAAGTAACAAAAACGTAGTAGCATCCTACAAAATTCTGCGGTGGATGTGACGTCATAATGCTTCATCGTACCCAATCAAATAAGTCAACCAAACGCAAAACAAAAATATTCTGCTGAGTCTGCAGTTTTACTTTGAATCTCTTATGCTTATTAGCAACGTCTGTGAGTTGCATGGTTTTCGAATGACGATTTCCTGCGTTCGCAACTTTTGATTTCATCTGATCATATTGTTTCTCCAGTTTTAGCATTCAGTTGTTTCATTCAGTTGTAACGTGGCCAATTGCTTAGGAAAATATGAAATAAAACATAATGCCGAAAGTCAAATCGAGTGTAAGTTCTCGTCTGCAGCAGTACGTCGCGGATTTTAAAAAGACGTTTACCGCTGATGGAAAAATATTATACTGTCAATCATATGGGAAAACTATGAAAGAAGATGGGTATTCCCAAGTAACCAGCAATGAGCACATCGTCGCTTCTTCGCGTGTGACACCGAGAAAAACTCTTTTAGAAGAATTAATTCTATACTAGCATTCCAGACCTTTAAAGTGTTTCCTGTATTATTCAGATTTATGTTACCCATATGATTTAGTTGATATCCCTCTACATGGAGTTAACACTCCGGAGTTTAGAAAGTTTCTTATCAAACATACTAACAATTATCCTCCAGATGAATCGACCCTAAAGGAAAATTGTCTTCCAAATTAGTTTGAAGAAACATTAGGATATATTTGGTCCATGTTTGAAAATGAAACAATAAGGGATCTATAGGAACCTCACTAGGCATAGATTTGCGATGGAAAATCTAAAGATGATGTTTTTTCGTCCACTGTAACTCTAAAGAATTTTTTCCATTAAATGTATAACTGTGATTAGTAAATAATAGCAAGGAATTGTGCACCGATTGTGTTGTAAAATTTATAATTCCCAATCTTTTATGTACTATTTGGCTTAACAGATCACGCCAGATTCACATCGTTTTGCATAGACTGTGTGTGACGTAAGAGTGTCACTTCCATATTCTCCTTCGCAGAGAGAGGTTGTTGTGATTGTGTGGAAAAAATCTCGTATGTCTCGATATGTCATTTTTGTGTAATAATAAGGTGTTGTGTTTTTAAAATGTGATTCTAGTAGGTGATTCAAAGTGGAATAGTGCTTTGGATACATCGAGATGAAACAGGAAACCAGAAGTAATATAATTTAATCATCCGACGTCAAGCCATCAACTAAACCAACCTACCTCCTACCACTCACAGATTGCACTTAAAATAGTATAACCATACTAGTTATCCGGATTTCTTAGCGTAAATTATAAAATATATTTCTATTTTTAGCAAATATTTTTCTATGTTTAGAAAATACTTTTGAAATTATTAGCACATAAAAAATACATATTTTTCTGTATTTAGCACCTAAAAATACGTTCCCAAGTGATAACATAAGCAAACATTTTTCTTCTTTAAAAGACATTATAAATAATTGCTGTTTTGAGACGTATATTTTCAGCTTAAATGGTTGTAGCTATCCTTCTACTAGCGAAACTACGGGAAATCCACTTTGCATTACTGAATGGAGAATGTAAAAATATAAGTGAACATGAACACGCGACTCAGACATCTTCTCTCTGCATTTTTGTGTTATAGCCCGATTAGCAGGTATAAGTCAAAAAGGATTAGTGTCAATCATCACCCTACATCACAACTTTTATTATCAAAGATAACAATAGGAAGGCAAAGCTTTCTGATAAGCAGAATTACTTGCCTAGTCTCGCGTTACCCACTTCGTAAACAGCAAAAGTAATTGTTCGAGATGATATTTCCCTCCCTATTGCACCGTACCAACCTGTTAAAAAATCAAAATGGATCTCTACTTAAAAAAAGGGCTTTTTCAGCTTTCTGAAGTTTCAAATAATTCCTCTGGTTAATAATCAATGCATCTGATACACCCTCTCGTTAATCCATTTAACTTTGAACATCTTGCATACAGTGCTTCAACTCTATGCCTATAAACCCTTTCAGTATAACACTTACGTGCATATAGAGAGATACACATAACGCTTGTGTCTCTAATTGCTTACCGGTGTCCCTTGTTTACCAAATTCAACATGAAACGTTAAAATCCATTTCTAAGAGAAAATGTTCAGTTTATGTTCACTATTCTGAGGAATGTGTTAAGGAAAAAGGACGCAGATATAATATAACAAATGCTGCGTCAGTTGTTAAACGTAAAATATTTCAATGTTATCGCATTCATAAAAGCAGAGTCGCATTTCAAGTCAAGTTGCGGGAAAACATTTTACAAAAAAAAAAAAAAAAACTCACATTTTCGTCATTTTATGCTTTTGACAAGGGTTATATTAGAAACCGCAACATAAGATCAAATTTTAAAGGGTAACAAGAAGTACAGTCGAAAAGGATGTTCAAAAAGATCAAAGAAGGAGAGGACCATCAAAGAGGAATTGAACTTTCCGAAAGCCGCTATTGAAATTATGAAACTCCGTTTCGACAGAGAAAAAACTTTTAAGGGAAAAATGTTTTTTTTTCATTGGGATTCCCATCGTCCACGTTAGAGCTGCCTGAGAATGACTGTCAAAGCCACAGGTATTGCTAGTGCTGTTTGTCGGCAAAACACCAGAGAAAAGGAAAGGAGAGTAAAAACAAGAAAAAGAAGAGGAACCTGGAGTACCAGAGTTACAGAGCGATGGGGGAGAGTTGCAGTAATTACCGCCAGTCCCTAAGGATAAAGGGGTTTTCACCGAAGTCACGTGACGGTATATGTAAGGGAGGCTACAAGGGGCGGGCTAGCAGTTCTTGCAGCATAACAATTACCGTAAGTGGATGGGTGGCCATTAGGCTAGACTTGGTGAACGGCAAATAGGCGAAGGTGTTGTTTGTAGGTGGAAACGTCGGTCTTTCCATTCTACCGGGCTTCAATGGGTTTTGATTCTTTTATCCCACATAAAGTATGTGAAAGGTTGGGCGAGGAGATCTGGGAGGTCACCCGGTTCAGCGATGAACATGTTCGTGAGCGCAGCTCATTCAATATGCAGTGGACCGCTACGCCTGTAAATATTTATGGAGTACATTTGGGAGGTTAATTAATGTAATTGAGTTTATGTTTTTCCGTTCCCGCGCAGCATCAGGTTTATTCATGGAACACTTTCTCTAAAAGCAAACTGAATCTGAATCATTTTCACTTACCAAGTGTTGCCCTCTTTCATCTTGCTGTTTTATTAACTGAGATAGTCTTTTACGCTGTGTTTCGGAAATCTGTTCGCCCTTCTAGAAAAGCAAATCATTAAGAAATTAAATGTATATGATCACATTCCCTGTTTCGGAATGTAAACAACCAGAGTCTTAACGTTTCATCCTTTTAATATAATCACAAATGGAATTTTCAAGCATGCGATTTTCGTTTCTCAAGGATAAAACGGAATGCGAACGTGATACAATTTTATTCCAGCACCTTTTAACACAACCGTGAATGGAATTTTCAGGTTTGCGATTTTTGCTTCTTACGGGAAAATGATATGACGGAGGTAATACGAATTGATTCCAACAGAAAATATATCGTTTCACTAAATCACAAATGGAATTTTCAAGAGTGCTATTTTTGATGCTCACGGATAAAAAAGATATGACGGACGTTATACGAATTGATTCCAACGCTATATATCCTTTTAACGCAAATACAAAGGAAATTTTCAAGCGTGCGATGTTTGCTTCTCAAGGATAAAACAATATGATGGATGTAGAAGGAACTGATTCCAACACGATTAACAAGAAAGCAATTGGAAAACATTCGCTGCATAAAGCCCTAGTTTGCAGTACATTCATATTCCTCTAAATCTTAATATGATATTCATTATACCAGAGAGAAATATTGACTAAATGAACAACAAAACCACAATCTGCTGACGAACGTTATTGTGCGCTATATGAATATATCGTGTAATTCTTCATTTTAATTTTTTCTCCGGATGTCTTGTTTACAAAACTTACTGTTACACCACAAGAAAACATTAAAAAAAGAACTTCCCACGAAATTAGAGTAACGACATACTTGGTAAAACGTATCTACAATACCGTAACTTAATCATTTCTTCTCTCCTCATTAGGAGAATGCGAAGTTGCAAGATATAAGAGTTTCCTGTATCAGAGAAGTTTTTGCGTTGCACTAAAGTTAACGTCCCGGTGACACAGTCATCTAAGCGCTGTTTTCCCTGACCAGTGTCTGAGATGTGTACGGGGTCAAACGCCGCTATGACATAGATGTTGTATTTGTTTTGCGGTACTGTCTCTGCCCCTTCTCTGGAACAGCGGCTCTAAAGTTGAGACGGGGACTGTTTATTTTTCATCGGGTTGCTTACGGTGATCGTTAAACCCCCAACTATAAAAGGAACGCACTTAACAAAAACGTTTTTAAACTAAGAAACGTTTTAAATGAGTACCTGTGCAATAAGATGATTCAATATTTTATTTCAACGCTGCAAATGAATTAGAGATCAGATGATCAAACATTGTACATCTGCGATTAGCATTCTATGAAATCTTTAAGTCTCTCAAAAACGCCGTTCGTTTTCGAAGTGACAGCTGTATCGTATATTATATTTTAATTTCGTTTTAAGTTTCCTTTTCTAGGTAAATTTGAGTTCGTTCTGTTAAACATTTTCAAACCATAACGTTATGTCTTTTCCCCCAAACGAGAATGAAGTTGGTAACACACTGAGGTCGGAACATGAGTGACGTATGTGTGGCCGGATAAGAAGGATAGATAAAATGGCAATGCAGCGGCCGACGCACGCAAGAGTACAGAGTGATAAGATTACAGGGTAGACGCCAGAGACGTCGATTTACGCAACGTGCGGACTTTAAAAGAGGGCTTATCATCAGGCTGAAAACCGCAGGGTGGTCGACGTGCCGTATATCCCGCCACGTGGATGATTCTGACTATACCGTCCGACTGTGTTGGGAGCAGTGGACACGTAACGTTACTACCACACGGCGGAGCGGCTGCGGATGTACCAGAAGGACCACCGTTAGAGAAGATCGACGGATCGTGCGCCAGATACCAACGGATCCCACTGGGATCCGGTCCATTATACAGGCAGATGTAGCGGCTCCTGTGTGAACACGAACCATTTCCTGATGCCTCGCGGAAGCGAATCTGCGATTCCAGAGCCCCTTATGTGTGCTGTCATTAACACCGAAACATCTCCTGCTCCGTGTGCAGTGATTCCAGGTCAGAGCGACGTGGAACGCCACATACTAGCCACGTGTGGTGTTTAGCGATGCATGCCGCTTTGTTTTGGGGACAGATGATCATCGTGTACGGGTGGGAAGTCACTGGGTCAACGGCACCATACCAACCTAGCTATCGAACGCCACAACTTCCCCACTGCAGACATTATGGTCTGGAGAGCCATAGCATACGATATCCAATCAGCTCTAGTAGTGGTACGTGGTTCATCGACGTGCCAGCGGTATGTGGATGAGATCCTACAGCACCATGTGCTCCCACTCCTGGCCGGGATTTCTGGTGCACTATACCAGCAAGATAATGCCCGCACGCACACGGCTTTGGTTGCCCAGGACTGCCTACACCATGTCCAGACACTTCCGTTGCCTTTCCGCTCTTCTGATATGTCCCATATCGAGCATGCGTGGGACCAGTTGAAATCCCAACTGTATCCGTGCAGCACTACCCGGGACTTGGAGCACACCGTCCAATACGTGTGGGCCAGTCTGCCGCAGGGCAACATGAGGCGTCTGTTCGCCTCCGTGCCGGACCGTATTGCAGGATGTATAGCTGCCCAAGGCGGTGAGACGCGATATTGAAGACGACCGGACTGCGTGCCACAGGTCCTTCTGTAATTGTCCTGCAGCTCTGTTTTTGCCATCATGTGTATCATTCATCTCCATCATTACTTTCATAAAATTTCAATTCATTCCGATGCTTCCTTCCTTTTGCGCAAATTTCATTGCCCGTGAGTGTATATGTAAAGCATTTTGGATAGTGCATCCTTGAAAACGTGGACTACCTTCAACATTGATGGTGTCAATATATTTCCGTGGTTGTGGGTGAAAGCATTGTGTAACCACCTCTTTCATACGTTCATCGGATGCGAATCTTCTATCTTCTTCGTTGCAGTGATATTTCAGAGAATACGAAAACGTGAGAGTCATAAGGTAAATTATTTGGACTGTGTGGATGATGGTTAAGCCTAAATATTAAAGTGTCGATAAATATTAACCTAAATAAATATTCCCCTAAATAAATATTAACCTACCTAAATATTTCAAGTGTGTCTGATTCAATGCGCAGTATAGAATCTAGCATTACCATACACAAGAAAAATTCCATCAGACAGAATGGAGTGAAAAGATAGGGAGCTAAAATAAACTAACTGTGAGGAAAGAAATGTGGGGCCGCGACAGTGACCGAGTGTTAAAAGCCACTGGCTTCTGACCATTCTTCCGAGATAGGCCCTGGGCCGTGGTCCCGGATGAAGAATGCGTGGAGTATTTGTCTTACTACACTGGCTTTCTTCCTTCTTTGAAACGAGTAGCATCAATTAAGTGCAGTCAATGCCTTTGGCCGTTTGAGTTGCTCGCGGTGTTCGTTAAATCCCGAAAAAAAGAAAAATAGGAAGGGATGAAGCAAATAGTATATGCCTTTCGAAGAGGCCCCGTGAAGTTATGCATCCTACAATATTTCTTCAATAGCATATACATTATAAAACGCAAATGAAAAATTCTTACGTATTCACTTTAAATCTTTTGAGCCCAATAATATTTTGCTCATTACATTCGCATAAGAATCTTATGCTTTAGTGGTATACCATCGAATATTTTTGCATGAACTTATTTTTCACAGTTACAGCACAAGGCTTCATCCAATCAAGGGACCTAACGAAAAAAAAAGATTAATGAATATTCAATTGAAACAAACATTTAATCTAAAATTTTGGTGCTCTGTGAAATAAACTTTTGTTTTCCACTTTTGACAGAACTGTTTTCATCTGGCTATATTCTAATTCAATCAGACTTTAAGTTACAGTTCGGAAATGTTTTGCAATGAAACTAATAAAAATAATCAAAGAAATAATTGTGAAATTATATATTTCTTTGATTTTCATTAGGTTCACACATAAAAAATCAAAGAAATAATTTCATATCTCAAATAACAAAAACTGTTATATTACAATCAAAGAAAAAAATGCATATCAAAAATATAAAAAATATATGAAAATCAAAGAAATAATATCATATCCAATATAGAAAATATTATAAAACAAAAAGAAATAACTACATATCTAAAGTAAAAATATATATAAAAAATAAAAGAATTAATTACATATCTAAAACAAACAAAAATATGAAATCAAAGAAATAATTTCCTATCTAAAGCTGTAAATATATTATATAAATATTAAAGAAATAAGTTAATGTCTAAATAAAATGCAAAAAATAAAGGCATAACTTCATATCTAAAATGTAAGAAAATAAGGAAATAATTTCATATTTAAAATTTAAAAAAGTTAAAAAATATTATCATATCTGAAATGAAAAATACATACAAATGAAAAAGTAATTTCATATGTATTTACAGCTCTTACGTCGCCCATGGCGTCGTTAAACTATAAAAATATATTTTTTTTTATTATTGATGAAACTTAAAACATAAACTACTTTTTACATTTGTTTTTATTTTGCCTTTAGCGCAGGACATAATTTAAAGGACATTTATTTAGAATGTCTTTCTGCGGGAAGATTTCGGCAATCGTAGGCCTTTTGTCATTGATCAAAATATTAGGGGAAAATTGCGAAACTAAGTATCTCCGTCTCTTGCCTTGTATCGACACAGCAGTTTTATCTACAATTCATACATGTTAAACTACGCGTGGTAAATGCGTTTAATGAAACTCAAGTAAGGCCGAGACAGCCTATAATGTACTGGTTAGTTAATTAATTTCTAATGGCGAGCTTTGTTGACGTACATTAGAACGAAACCACACCCATCAGCAGTAAATAATGGAACTTAGATATTGGACTAATGTTCGGAAGGAAAGTTTGTTTTTGTGTATGTACAAATACAGCCATAAAAGCATTTGATAACATTTCGAAGAATGAAGAACTTTATAAATTTTATGACCACTTTTTCTGAATCAAGAAATCTTTTAGGAAATTTCAGAGTAATGAAGCAATTAGCACTATTATGCGAAATGAAAATATTAGTTGAATTCACCGCAATCTGTGTTTTAAACACGGGCTGTGACTAATATTCAATTTATGTTATTAATTCTATGTTATTAGAAACGTAATTAATTCAATAATTTTCAATCATGTTATCAATAATATTCAATACTACTAATTCAATAACATTCAATAATATTATTAGTTCAATAACATTCAATAACATTATTAGTTCAATAACATTCAATAATAGTATTAGTTCAATGAAATAGAATAATATTATCAATTCAAAAATAATATAAAATATCATTAATTGAATAATATTCAACAGTACTATTAATGCAGGCATATTCCAGCCAACGGTGCGCAATTATCTAAGTGTTTGTCTTTGACAATTCGTCCGAGAAAGCCCGGGTTGGAATCCCGGATGAGCAATGTTTTTCTCCCGGCCCTAGTTCTCTACCCTCCTTGGAGCCAGTGGCGCAAATTATGGATGTGAGACTGTTTATAGTCCTAAGCGTTTTCAAGGTCAAACTATCAAACAACGAAAATATCAGCAATGTTATTATTTGAATAACATTCAATAACGCTGTTAATTCAATAGCAACCAAGACTGCAATTAATTCAGTAATGTTATAAATCCAATAATATTCAATGTCGATATGAATTCAATAACATTCAATAATGTTATGATAATATTCAGTAATGATATTAGATGTTTTAAAATCAACAAAAATGGCGGATTTAAAATACAATTTATTTCAACAGTTGTTTAAAAACTAAATTCCTAGTGAATGTGCGTTGGTATGATATCCAATTATCCAATAAGTAATAACATTCGATAATGTTATTAATTCAATAATATTCAATTATGATATTATTTCAGTAATATTCAATAATGTTATGAAAATACTCAATAACGACATTAAATGTGTTTTAATCCCGTCAAGGATAACAGTTTGAAGCGCAAATTAATTCACAAATGCTTAAAACTACTTTTTACTTTTTGGTGAATGCGAGTTGCTCACGTTGTGGAAGCAATTTTCGCTACTGCGATGACAGTGTTGGTTAACAGTTTCGCAGTTCCTTCCTCGAGTTACATTCGTACGTTAATCAAAACGTAAACTCAATTTGAAAATTACGTGGCAGCCGCAGAGTATAGATGCTGACGCAATACAACACGTTCGCAATGGCTTATGGGCAGTTCGAATACGCACAACGCAGCACTCTGCCGTTATTCTGTAATAGTTGAAGCGAAGGTCAGATAAACATGGACGTTCCGCTGCGGGATTGCACCATTCTTGAATAACGTGCCTTACTAAGATTTCTTAGGGCAGGGGAGTGAAATTTGCTGAAAATCACCGAAGGATGTTGGCTCAGTGCGAAAGTGAAAACAGTCAAAAACTTAACAAAAAGTTTATGAACGGTTAAAAAGGTTTAACGTGGGATGAATAATTTTAACTGACGCGCGAAACTCGACCTTTTTGGCCACCAAGATTGCGCGCCCAAGCCCATATAGACAGGGCGAATGGTATGATCCGAGAAAACCAACGAATTACGCTGTCCACTATTGCTGCACATTTGGATATCTACTATGTAATTCAGCATGACACAGTGCTTGAAGTTCCGTAAAGTTTGCGCAAGATATATACAGAAACAACATGCTGAGCTCCGGAAGCAACAGCTTGTAGAGGTTGTGACCCAATTGCTGAAACGATATGAAGGAACGAGTGTCTTGGAGCGGACTGTTACTGGCGATGAAACATGGATTTGTCACTGTATACCGGAAAGCAAGAGACAAAGCATGCATTGGAAACACCCGTCTTCTTTACCAAAGTAAAAATTCAAGCGACAGCCCTCCGCCAAGAAAATCGTGCTGACCTTCTTTTGGAACATGAAGTGTCCTATTCTGGCGCATTTTCAGAAACACAGAAAAAGAATGAGCAGTGCAACGTACGGTGCTATACTTAAAGAGAAATTGAAACCTGTAATTCGTAGAAAAAGAAGAGAAATGCTGTCAAAAGCAGGCTTGCTGCACCATGACAATGCATGTCCCCATGTAGCCACCGCAAAGGTGGAGGCATTGCAACAACTGCGGTTTTAACTACTTAAACATCCCCCTTAGAGCCCTGATATCGACGACATCCCCCTTAGAGCCCTGATATCTTCGGTCCACTTAAAGAGGCTCCACCCAGTCGCAGGTGAACAGCTACATCTGCCAAGGAATGAACATGAGTAGTATAAGACCGCGCTTGATAACCCTTTTCGGTGGCAACACTTCCAGTCACGTGACGGGTGGGCGGTTCCATCCGGTCTCCTCTCGGCGCGAGGGAGAAAATACGATGGCAGCGCCCTCTGGTGGTGGTTCGCGAAAATGTACAGCACCATCTGTCGGTATTTTTTGAAATTAATTTCAATATGGTGATTTTTTTTATCGTCGATGTTGACGAAGCCACTTTTAATTCTGGGAAATTTCTCAGCCATTTTGATTTTGTAACTGTTTTTAGGGTGGTGGTGGGAAATTTTATTTTAAGTGGACTGGGGAAATTTTTTTGAAACCACGGATTTATGTTCGGAAAAAAGCGAAGACAGGGTTTGGAACTACATGGGTTCGAACTTGGGCCGTTTATGATTGCAGTCTGAAGCTCTACCGATGTGACTACCGAGACATTGTTGGGGTTGGTCAAAGAGATTGATACATATGATTCTGTAATGGAGGAAGACTGCCTGAGGGATTTCCTGTTGGCCCTCTTTAGATTTAATGCAGGGAGGAGAGCGTATGAGCTTATTAAATAATTTTTCATGCCGTATTGTTCTTTTTATTCACGAATTTTCAAATGTAAGGCGTTCTTTAAACTCCCCCCCCCCGACGTGATTCATACGCGTTTAATCTGGTTCATACATTTTCTTATGAAATGAAGGACTTTTTTTTTTTTTTACGTTTAGAATTATTTTTCTTTAGGGATTTCTTGTAATTAAATATAATCAGTCAGACGACCTGTGAAATCTTTTTCATAACTTTTTCTACGTAACATGTTGTTTTTAGTAATTGAAATTTTTTTACCGTATTTTTGTTCATGTTTTTATCTTGCAAAATGAAGAACTTTATTTATTTTTTTCTTCATGGGTTTATTATATTTTATTCTTTCTAAAACAGGACATATTAAATATTTTCGTTATTTATTCTGAGCAACGTGTTTTCAAAAATTCAGATTTTTTTGTATTGCAACAATTTTTCGTAGGGTTATTAATTTTAATTTTCTGTAGAGGGACGAAATTTAGTTTTTCGTGCGTAATTGTTCTAAACGTTACGTTATGCTTTGAGAACTTAAAATTTTTTGATCTGTTACGATCGTGTTTAAGCTCGATCATGCTTGTGACCACGTGTCTGTCATTTTTATAAAACGAGAGCTCATTGAGAAACAACGTACCCCACCCCTTCCCCTACGGCTGCCGGGTTGGGGGGGGGAGTCGTAAGCGTGTGGTGAAACGGTTGACGAAGATAGTATATTGACCGGTACCAACGATGAGCGTGTGACCACGTGTTTGCTTTTTTTTTTTTTTTTACGACATGTTGGCTTTTGTGTGCCTCATATTCCGACTTGTTGGCTTTGTGTGATTTATATTCCGAGATGTTGGCTTTGTGTGACAAAAGTATTACCAAGGTAGTAGGGGTAATGAACGTGGTCGGAGCACGTGATACATGTATTTCTGCGTTGACGTCATTCTCCTTAAGGCTGCATACAAGTGTCAACTGGTGTTGTGCGTGTTCGTGCTTGTACCGACTCTCGTCTCATGCTTTGGTTCCATCCGTTGCTAACGGCCACAGGATAGTGCCCGAGGGTTTCTTTCATTTGATCTATTTCTTTCATTTGATTGGCTGTTTTGTTTTCGAACATGAGTACTACAGGGTATCACTTCATTTCAGTATTTGTCTTCGATCGATGCAGAGCTTTCTAGCCTTCCTAGAATTCCTGTTTTGTTCAATATTTTGTTATCATGGCAGCTGTAAAATCTATTGGAAGTTCTTCGATGATGCTGTATATGGATAATTTGCCAGAAAATTGTTTCCATCTAGGAGATAATATCTTCGTTTACGTATCTTCATGTGCTCATCAAGTCGGCGTGCACATCAGAGAATTTCAATGCTATGGCAAGCAATGCTATCCAAGCAAATCTGGTATTTGTATGTCTTTAGATCAATGGCGTGAAATGATGGATGAGAAGGACACTATATCACGTCATCTAGCCTATGGAATATCGGCTCCTAATTTTTCATTCTCGCGGCTTCTGAAGGTAAAAGTTATGCCACAAACTCATGAAATCAGTATCAGTAAAGAAATTTATAGTTGGAAGGCTGTGAAAATGTACAAATCGAATATTCTTCTCTCTGAAAATCTGTGGAAAGAATTACTTCATATTTCTTTCAGTGTATGGCATCAGGTGGTAATAGAATTTTACCGAAATATACCTTTTCATACTATATTCAAGGAAGAGATACAATCGAATGGACAAACCCTGACTAGCAATTTCACATCACCAGAGCAAAGTGAAATGCTAATTAACGAACTGAAAATGGTTCTTACAAATGCAGTAGTTGAGTATTTGAAAGAAACATCTAGATCAAAGTCTTTAGATTTATCTGAAGTGTATTGTGATGACGAACATTTCTGCACAGCCTTTTTAGGAATAGAATGTAGTAAAATTGCGGAAAAATATCTCGAATCCCTAAAAAGAAGAAACTTGCTATCGTTTGTAACGGATGCTTTTTTACAAGCAATAGATCTACAAATTATTTTGAGTATGATCAAGGCAGAAATTCGTGAAAGTGACTTGGAATAAGAAATCGTACGTAAAGCAAACATCTACACAAAGAGAAAGAAAAACCAAAGGCCCTTTTAAGGGCCACACAATTTTTATCAAAAAGGATTATCATAATCGTACATTTTTCAATATTTGTGTGTGTATGTGGGCTATTATGTAGCAGTTTCATGTTTTATTTTGAACTTCTAGCATAATTTTTAAAAGTTATATGTATTAAGAGAAACAGTGTCTTTTTGATATGAATCACCATAATTTGATACATTTTGATAGGCAACATATCAAATGTATCAACTCAGTGATTTTTGTTTGTTTGTTTGATAATTGAAAATATTTCTCTGTTTGAATTTGTGCAAATATGATCTTTTTCTTTTGATTCCGTTTCCACATTACCCTAGAGGTGCTAATGCTCCCGACCTGGCAACACACTTTCGTCAAGGCTATTCATGTTTGCACCCGATAAACATCTTGTCAGCCACGTGGTGCTAAACAACCACATGACGCGGGTGGGGTTCCAGTTCTTTGTTTATCCTCTTAACTCGTAGAATAGGTAGGTACATGCACAAGAGTATTGTGACTATTGGTTAATCCCCTAAAGCTCTTTGTGGAACAGTATGTGCTCAAGCTAACACAAAGAGGAACAACGGGTACGTATTAGTGTAGGTAGGTTTCGGAACTATTACATAATCTCTAAAAAATTGTTTGATCGTCGATCCTACCCCTTGGGAGAAAGTACGTGTTCACAGGCAGACAAAGAGAAACGCTAAGGGGGTACGGTAGCTGCTTGTAGTAGGGTAACAAAGTTATTTGTTAATCCTCAAAACATGTTCTGTGCAAGTAAGCACGTGTTTAAGGGCAAAGAAATGCAAAAACGTGTCGTTATTTATCGCTGACATATGCTGTCACCCTCATTTACTGTTCAGACGGAATTCTGCTACACTCGAGTTTTTCTTCGTGCGTTTTCTTTCCAAGTCAATTTTAGTGTTTCTTCACTGTTCCTTAAGTTTGCAAAATGAAAATGATCAATTTACTATCTTGGATGTATTAGAGCTGCAAATTAAGCATCAGGTTCTGCTAAGAGTTAGAAAGTATTTTTGAAGAAACAGAAGATGGTCTTCCTGAAACACAGCCACAAAATCATTCAATGGTTGATATTTCTAAGAACTGTGTTTCGTCGGATATTTTACTAGTCGTTCAGTCTAGAAATTCTGGGGGACAGTGAAATTGTAGTGGTGGAAACAGTGTTACCTTCAGGACAAATACTTCAAGAGGATCCTCCGAAGCACCATTATTCCCTTGGTGGAGGGAGGTTTGTAATTGTGATTGATTTTTAGGTTTGTAACTGTGAGTGATTTTATTTTTATATTTTCTGAAATGAATAAAAATTCATTTCAGAAAATATTATTCCTGCGGTGTTACATACAAGCCATCAAAAACATTAGTAACAATGACACCAGCAACGTTCTACAAACTCAAAATTTCAAACATGATGCCAGGAGAAAGAGATAGCAATAGGATTTAATAAAGAACTGTTTATGCCTTACACCTTCACCCCTCGCACTGGACTACAAGTGAAGTGGCAAAAAATGTATGTTGAAACAAATGAAAGTTCTGTTTTTGCTCCGGGAGGAGTCATCTTCACCAAAGAACAATTTGAAAACTTGCAAAATGCCTGTGATGTCGTGGCAGATTCCGTCGCAGAGTTATTGTTTGGCGGAGCCTTTCAAACTTCGGTTAAAAAACACGAGACTCCCCCAGAATAAATGCACCAAGTCAAAAGATGATACATTATTAGTAATTTTTTCAAAAAGGCTGCCACCAGAGCAGTAGAGGAATGTATGGGAAAAGTGTTTACTATGAATGTAGATTACCTCTGGAACTCCAACAACCAAACCGAGCAGCGCATGACTGTATTAAGTCATCAAGCGAAGACAAGTGGGTATTTTACAAAGATGACGCAATTCCCTACTTAGAACCAAGATTTCTCGCCGAGTCGTTTGTTGCAGAAACTAACGAAATGAAACTTTACATTCCAGATATATTTCTGAATTCTCTTTAAAGAAAAGCGGTACTGAATGAGGTTAGCGCTATCTACGTAAACAGGTGATAAAACAAACAAAAAACAGTTTTTTAGGGATTCGACTTACGCGGGAAACCACTTAAAAATAAAACGCATTAGGATTCCTACCTCTTGGGTGATGTGGAAATGGAATAAAAAAGAAAGAAAGAAAAGAACACATTTACACAATTCACACAAGAATAAAAAAAATCGTCTGTTTAAAATGTTGCTTTAATTAAAATCTTGAAATGGTATTTTTGCGCCCACTAACTTCCATGTTGTGAGAGCAAGCTAATAGAAGTCTTTCAGAAAGCATTTATGAAGGTATTTGAATCGTTGATTTTTCTAATAGTCAATATTTTAAACGTTCGTTTTTCCAGGAGCCAATATTTGAATGCTTCATTTTCCTAAAAGTCAATGTTTGAATCGTTCGTTTTTCATAAAGTTTGTTTTTGAATCGTATAAATTTTAACGTCAAAAAATGGTTTTGTTGTTCTCACTAAGAGGGCGATTTTTTAAATTTTCGTTTTCTTATAATAGCAAAAATCCCATAGAATAACATGGGAATTGCTATCCAACTAAAAGTCAATATTTGAATCGTTCATTTTTCATAAAATTCGTTTCTGAATCGCATAAATTTTAATAAGACAAAAAAATGGTTTTGTTGTTTTCACTAAGAGAATATTTTTTTAATTCCATTTCCTTATAATCGCAAAAATACCATTGAATAACATGGGAAAACTACCATGCATAAAAAAGCTGTTTTGAAACGAGGAAAATTCTCTAAAAGATCGATTCCGTAAAAGTTGAAAATAGACCAGGTGGAAAATGGAATGTTCTAAAAATGTCTTAAGGAACGAAATGAACTATGAAAAAAATATGTAGGAAAAAATTATTAGCTTAATGACTAGTTTTTTTAAAAAAATAGGAGAAAAAATTCAACTCAAAGAATGACACTTTATTTTCTTTCCATCTGATTTTAATAGAGAATCCATCGATATGACACAGGATTCAAATTTTTACACATTTTCTTAGTTTCTGTCTTTTTCCGTTTAGAAGTTGCAACAGAATTTCCTTTTTGCACAGGATCTTTTAACATTTGTTTATTTTTAATATACTTTGTTGCCAAATTAATATCCCTTAATGCCTTTACAAATTCAGGAGGTAGTTGCAGCTTAGAACCTTTGCTTCGAAACATGGAGTCTACGAGATCGACAATATTCGAATTTTCCACAATGCGCTCTCGGACTTGGAGTTCTGCTTTGGGGCTCCATCCAATTATGTCAGAGTTTGTTTTATAGATATCCAACACATTTCTTGCATAGCGTTTCAATTTAGTAGGAACGGCTTGTATCACAAGATCTTCCACATAGTGTTTTTCTTTCTCTCCTTTGAAAAGCTCTTCTTTCGCTGGTTCTTCAGTTCTCAACGGGGTTTCATGAGATGTTACCGGAGGATTGAAGCTGGATACATGAATGCGTTTATTCAAGACTTGGTTATATAATTTCACTTTTGCTTCGTCAGACTCTTTGCTTTGCAGAATTTTTTTCATTTCTTTGTCCAAGTCCGTTAGCGTTTCATCTGTTGGCATATGGCGAGAAATCCGTTCTTCGGGAATCAGAACTATTTTCTTGGTGAATTCCATTATTTCGTAAGCAAAGGCATAAGTACACCTTGCGAGCTCTTTCTCTAAAAAAGATGCCTCTGTATAAAAGAGGAAACTCCTTATTCAAAAAGGGAGATTTTAGGCGTGTTGATTCCTGCTGCTCTCGGTCGTTAGCACGCTGAGAGCAGCAGGGTCAACACGCACAAAATCTCCTTTTGAATAAGGAGTTTCCTCTTTTTATACAGAATCTTTTAGAGAAAAGAGCTTCTTATATGCCTTTGCTTACGATAATGGAATTCACCAAGAAAATAGTTCTGATTCCCGAAGAACGGATTTCTCGCCATATGCCAACAGATGAAACGCTAACGGACTTGGACAAAGAAATGAAAAAATTCTGCAAAGCAAGAGTCTGACGAAAACAAAAGTGAAATTATATAACCAAGTCTTGAATAAACACGCATTCATGTATCCAGCTTCAATCCTCCGGTAACATCTCATGAAACCCCGTTGAGAACTGAAGAACCAGCGAAAGAAGAGCTTTTCAAAGGAAGAAGAAAAACACTATGTGGAAGATCTTGTGATACAAGCCCGTTCCTACTAAATTGAAACGCGTATGCAAGAAATGTGTTGGATATCTATAAAACAAACTCTGACATAGTGGATGGAGCCCCAAAGCAAACTCCAAGTCATTGTGGAAAATTCGAATATTGTCGATCTCGTAGACTCCATGTTTCGAAGCAAGGTTCTAAGCTGCAACTACCTCCTGAATTTGTAAAGGCATTAAGGGATATTAATTTGGCAACAAAGTATATTAAAAATAAACAAATGTTAAAAGATCCTGTGCAAAAAAGGAAATTCTGTTGCAACTTCTAAACGGAAAAGACAGAAACTAAGAAAATGTGTAAAAATTTGAATCCTGTGTCATATCGATGGATTCTCTATTAAAATCAGATGGAAGAAAATAAAGTGTCATTCTTTGAGTTGAATTTTTTCTCCTATTTTTTTAAAAAAACTAGTCATTAAACTAATAATTTTTCCTACATATTTTTTTCATAGTTCATTTCGTTCCTTAAGACATTTTTTAGAACATTCCATTTTCCACCTGGTCTATTTTCAACTTTTACAATCGATCTTTTAGAGAATTTTCCTCGTTTCAAAACAGCTTTTTTATGCATGTAGTTTCCATGTTATTCAATGGTATTTTTGCGATTATAAGAAATGGAATTAAAAAAAATATTCTCTTAGTGAAAACAACAAAACCATTTTTTTGTCTTATTAAAATTTATGCGATTCAGAAACGAATTTTATGAAAATGAACGATTCAAATATTGACTTTTAGTTGGATAGCAATTCCCATGTTATTCTATGGGATTTTTGCTATTATAAGAAAACGAAAATTTAAAAAATCGCCCTCTTATGAGAACAACAAAACCATTTTTGACGTTAAAATTTATACGATTCAAAAAACAAACTTTATGAAAAACGAACGATTCAAACATTGACTTTAGGAAAATGAAGCATTCAAATATTGGCTCCTGGAAAAACGAACGTTTAAAATATTGACTATTAGAAAAATCAACGATTCAAATACCTTCATAAATACTTTCTGAAAGACTTCTATTAGCTTGCTCTCACAACATGGAAGTTAGTGGGCGCAAAAATACCATTTCAAGATTTTAATTAAAGCAACATTTTAAACAGACGATTTTTTTATTCTTGTGTGAATTGTGTAAATGTGTTCTTTTCTTTCTTTCTTTTTATTCCATTTCCACATCACCCAGAGGTAGGAATCCTAATGCGTTTTATTTTTAAGTGGTTTCCGTAAGTCGAATCCTAAAAAACTGTTTTTTGTTTGTTTTATCACCTGTTTACGTAGATAGCGCTAACCTCATTCAGTACCGCTTTTCTTTAAAGAAAATTCAGAAATATATCTGGAATGTAAAGTTTCATTTCGTTAGTTTCTGCAACAAACGACTCGGCGAGAAATCTTGGTTCTAAGTAGGGAATTGCGTCATCTTGTAAAATACCCACTTGTCTTCGCTTGATGACAATACAGTCATGCGCTGCTCGGTTTGGTTGTTGGAGTTCCAGAGGTAATCTACATTCATAGTAAACACTTTTCCCATACATTCCTCTACTGCTCTGGTGGCAGCCTTTTTGAAAATTACTAATAATGTATCATCTTTTGACTGGTGCATTTATTCTGGGGAGTCTCGTGTTTTTTAACCGAAGTTTGAAACTCCGCCAAACAATAACTCTGCGACGGAATCTGCCACGACATCACAGAGCATTTTGCAAGTTTTCAAATTGTTCTTTTGGTAAGATGACTTCTCCCGGAGCAAAACAGAACTTCATTTGTTTCAACATACATTTTTGCCACTTCACTTGTAGTCCTTTGCGAAGTGAAGGTTGTAAGGCATAAACATTTCTTTATTAAATCCTATTATCTCTTCTCCTGGCATCATGTTTGAAATTTTGAGTTTGTAGAACGTTGCTGGTGTCATTGTTACTAATGTTTTGATGGCTTGTATGTAACACCGCAGGAATAATATTTTCTGAAATGAATTTTTATTCATTTCAGAAAATATAAAAATAAAATCACTCACAGTTACAAACCTAAAATCAATCACAATTACAAACCTCCCTCCACCAAGGGAATAATGGTGCTTCGGAGGGATCCTCTTGAAGTATTTGTCCTGAAGGTAACACTGTTTCCACCACTACAATTTCACTGTCCCCCAGAATTTCTAGACTGAACGACTAGTAAAATATCCGACGAAACACAGTTCTTAGAAATATCAACCATTGAATGATTTTGTGGCTGTGTTTCAGGAGACCATCTTCTGTTTCTTCAAAAATACTTTCTAACTCTTAGCAGAACCTGATGCTTAATTTGCAGCTCTAATACATCAAGATAATTAAATTGATCATTTTCATTTTGCAAACTAAGGAACAGTGAAGAAACACTAAAATTGACTTGGAAGAAAACGCACGAAGAAAAACTCGAGTGTAGCAGAACTCCGTCTGAACAATAAATGAGGGTGACAGCATATGTCAGCGATAAATAACGACACGTTTTTGCATTTCTTTGCCCTTAAACACGTGCTTACTTGCACAGAACATGTTTTGAGGATTAACAAATAACTTTGTTACCCTACTACAAGCGCTACCGTACCCCTTAGCGTTTCTCTTTGTCTGCCTGTAGTACATACTTTCTCCCAAGGGTAGGATCGACGATCAAACAATTTTAGAGATTATGTAATAGTTCCGAAACCTACCTACACTATGCATACCCGTTGTTCCTTCTTGTGTTAAACTGAGCACATACTGTTCCACAAAGAGCTTTAAGGATTAACCAATAGTCACAATAATTACTATGTACCTACCTATTCTACGAGTTAAGAGGATAAACAAAGAACTGGAACCCCACCCGCAAATCGTGTGCTTTAGCACCACGGCTGACAAGATGTTTATCGGGTGCAAACATGAATAGCCTTGACGAAATGTAGGTCGGGGAGCATTAGCACCTCTAGGGTAATGAAACAGAATCAAGAAAAGATCATATTTGCACAAATTCAAACAGAGAAATATTTTCAATTATCAAACAAACAAAACAAAAATCACTGAGTTGATACATTTGATATGTTGCCTATCAAATGTATCAAATTATGGTGATTCATATCAAGACACTGTTTCTCTTAATACATATAACTTTTAAAAATTATGCTAAATTCAAAATAAAACATGAAACTGCTACATAATAGCCCACATACACACACAAATATTGAAAAATGTACGATTATGATAATCCTTTTGATAAAATTGTGCGTCTTTAAAAGGGCCTTTAATTTTTCTTTTTCTCTTTGTGTAGATGTTTGCTTTACGTACGATCTTATTCCAAGTCACTTTCACGAATTTCTGCCTTGATCATACTCAAAATAATTTGTAGATCTATTGCTTGTAAAGCATCCGTTACAAACGATAGCAAGTTTCTTCTTTTAGGGATTCGAATATTTTTCCGCAATTTTACTACATTCTATTCTAAAAAGGCTGTGCAGAAATATTCGTCATCACAATACACTTCAGATAAATCTAAAGACTTCGATCTAGATGTTTCTTTCAAATACTCAACTACTGCATTTGTAAGAACCATTTTCAGTTCGTTAATTAGCATTTCACTTTGCTCTGGTGATGTGAAATTGCTAGTCAGGGTTTGTCCATTCGATTGTATCTTCCTTGAATATAGTATGAAAAGGTATATTTCAGGTAAAATTCTATTACCACCTGATGCCATACACTGAAAATATGAAGTAATTCTTTCCACAGATTTTCAGAGAGAAGAATATTCGATTTGTACATTTTCACAGCCTTCCAACTATAAATTTCTTTACTGATACTGATTTCATGAGTTTGTGGCATAACCTTCAGAAAATACGCCGCGAGAAAAATTAGGAGCCGATATTCCATAGGGCTAGATGACGTGATATAATTGTCCTTCTCATCCATCATTTCACGCCATTGATCTAAAGACATACAAATACCAGATTTGCTTGGATAGCATTGCTACCATAGCATTGAAATTCTCTGATAATGCCGACTTGATGAGCACATGAAGATACGTAAACGAAGATATTATCTCCAGATGGAAACAATTTTCTGGCAAATTATCCATATACAGCATCATCGAAGAACTTCCAATAGATTTTACAGCTGCCATGATAACAAAATATTGAACAAAACAGGAATTCCAGGAAGGCTAGAAAGCTCTGCATCGATCGAGACAAATACTGAAATGAAGTGATACCCTGTAGTACTCATGTTCGAAAACAAAACAGCCAATCAAATGAAAGAAATAGATCAAATGAAAAACCCTCGGGCACTATCGTGGCCGTTAGCAACGGATGGAACCAAAGCATGAGACGAGAGTCGGTACAAGCAAATACGCACAACACCAGTTGACACTTGTATGCAGCCTTAAAGGAAGAATGACGTCAACGCAGAAAATACATGTATCACGTGCTCCGACCACGTTCATTACCCCTACTACCTTTTGTCACACAAAGCTATCTCGGAATATAAATCACACAAAGCCAACAAGTCGGAATATGAGACACAAAAGCCAACATGTCGTAAAAAAAAAAAAAGCAAACACGTGGTCACACGCTCATCGTTGGTACCGGTCAATATACTATCTTCGTCAACCGTTTCACCACACGCTACGGCCCCCCAACCCGGCAGCCGTAGGGGAGGAAGTACGTTGTTTCTCAATGAGCTCTCGTTTTATAAAATGACAGACACATGGTCACAAGCATGATCGAAGCTTAAACACGTGTAACAGATCAAAAAATTTTAAGTTCTCAAAGCATAACGTAACGTTTAGAACAATTACGCACGAAAAACTAAATTTCGTCTCAAGAAGAAAATTAAAATTAATAACCCTACGAAAAATTGTTGCAATACAAAAAAAATCTGAATTTTGAAAACACGTTGCTCAGAATAAATAACGAAAATATTTAATATGTCCTGTTTTTAGAAAGAATAAAATATAATAAACCCATGAAAAAAAAATAAATAAAGTTCTTCATTTTGCAAGATAAAAACATGAACAAAAATACGGTAAAAAATTTCAATTACTAAAAACAACATGTTACGTAGAAAAAGTTATGAAAAAAAGATTTCACAGGTCGTCTGACTGATTATATTTAATTACAAGAAATCCCTAAAGAAAAAAATAATTCTAAACGTAAAAAAAAAAAGTCCTTCATTTCATAAGAAAATGTATGAACTAGATTAAACGCGTATGAATCACGTCGGGGGGGGAGTTTAAAGAACGCCTTGCGAAAATTCGTGAATAAAAAGAACAATACGGCATGAAAAATTATTTAATAAGCTCATACGCTCCTGCATTAAATCTAAAGAGGGCCAACAGGAAATCCCTCAGGCAGTCTTCCTCCATTACGCGAATCATATGTATCAATCTCTTGACCAACTAACAATGTCTCGGTAGTCACATCGGTAGAGCTTCAGACGTCATAAACGGCCCAAGTTCGAACCCATGTAGTTCCAAACCCTGTCTTCGCTTTTTTCCAGAACATAAATCCGTGGTTTCAAAAAATTTCCCCAGTCCACTTAAAATAAAATTTCCCACCACCACCCTAAAATCAGTTACAAAATCAAAATGGCTGAAATTTCCCAGAATTGGCTTCGTCAACATCGACAAAAAAATCACCATATTGAAATTAATTTCAAAAAAATACCGACAGATGGTGCTGTACATTTTCGCGAACCACCACCAGAGGGCGCTGCCATCATTTTCTCCCTCGCGCCGAGAAGCGGATGGAACCGCCCACGTCACGTGAAGTGTTGCCACCGAAAAGGGTTATCAAGCGCGGTCTTATACTACTAACATGCTAGTGGAATGATACAAAAAGTGCATCGACCTGCAGGGAGGAAAATGTGGCCAAGTGAGATAATCGGTATGTTCATTTGCTCACAGTTGCACGGATTAAAGAGTATGTTGCCTTTACTTCTTGATTCTCCCTCGTAGTTCCACATAAAGCTAATCACGTCCGGATACGGGTTCCGGTAGGTAAACGCTAACTCTTTCGAGAAAATGAGCTCGCGCGTTTTTAAAAGTCATAAAGAAAGCCAATTGAATCGATAATAAGCATCCAATAGTGGTGGCATGCATGTGTTACATTGACCCACACCGTTCTCCAAGAGCAACTAAAAAAGAAATAATTGGAAATACGTCATGGAACTATATATAAACCCATGCTTTTATTCCTCAAATGTTGCTTGTGAGCTACAGATTAGAATTAATGTTCCTGACGCGTCGTTTTCCTGTTCATAAGGAATTGTAGAAAGACTTTGTTCGTCTGACGTCACGTAGTTCCGACGTCATGTCAGAATGCTCTGGATGAGTGATGCCACACAGCAATTTCACGCAGGTGTTTGAAAAACCGGTTTCGTAGTCATGGTAACAAAGCACAATATTTATATAAGGAAATACAACGGAAACGATAAAAGAAAACTGTTACCGCCATATTTTCAAGAACTGTTTTTCGACCACTGTGCATGCAAGGCAGCGATCTACGTATATTTAAAGGGATTCAACGCTGATCGTGTCGTAAATTTAACATAAAGTTACACTCTTGTGTTTTATAAATGCTCATTGAATGATATTTTACGCTTTTTACCACACTTCTAATTGTTCACACTTTCTTTCGTGATTTTGTTCCATAATCCTTGACGCTAGTCTCCTTTACGCCGCGATATTTAATGAGCTTTATTCAAAGATATTTAATGTTCTTTGTATTCAGACCTTCAACGCCTGTTAAAGCATTTTGCGTAAACAAATAAAAATAGTGTACATGTTTTTATTTAGCCGATAAGTTTGTTTTGCTTTTAAGTGATGTAAAATCCTGCAATTCTCTGATGGCCAAGTACTTGCAAAGAACCTGTAAATTAATCAGGATCTATAAAAAGATGACTCCGTGTTTGCCCAGTTTCGTCATTAATTGATAAATTTGATGTAGCATATTTTTAACATCTCATATCAGATAAAAAAGTGAAAATTTCAAGGGACGCTTAATGTCTGTTGAAGCATTGCGTTCAAATTAATAAAAATGGTGTATACATTTTCGTTTTTCCGATGACTTTGTTTTGAATTTCGAAAATTCTCTGATGACATGGATTTTATAAAAAAAACCTTACAAGAATTCAGATCAATAAAATATATTTTCATGTTTGTTTAGTTTCTTCATAAAATGAGAAAATTAATAATAATGTCATGTAGCTTGTTTTCTGACAGCTTATATTACTTACAGATGTGCAAATTTTGCCCGTGATATTAAACAAAATAGGTAAACAATGCATCAAAGCTCATTAATTTTTGCTTCATCGAAACGCGTGGTAACAACTGCCTATTAAAATCTTTCAGCATGTCTGGGGAAGGATATTCATTAAATTTTAAATATGATAGTGAAATTGAAGGAAGAATTCCTGGCTTTAATTTAACCTTTGCGTAAGCACCAGAACGTTAGCACCTGCGCTTAAAAGGTAGCAATCTATTTTTCCACTTCGGGTCTCCTTAATACTAATAAATTTCATGCCAAAGTAAAACAGAGTTTGTCGAATTTTCCAAGGTTTGGCGTAAATCTGTCTTTCGATCCGACACAAGAAACGCGGACCGAGTTGATAAAGACATCTTTCAATTTGATGACACCCTTTTTAAGTAAAAATTTATAAACATTATTTTAATATTAGACATTTTCCAAAAAGGGGATATATTTTTTTATGTTGCTATTTTTTATTAGAGGTTTAATTGACCACCGTGAGCAGCTCGGGCTATAAGCATTGCTCGTCCCTACTTTAGAGTCACTGGTTCCAGGGAAGAGGAAGAGCTAGCGCCGGAAGAAAAACACAACATCTATGCGTCACTGAGATTCGAACCCGGACAAATCTTGGACGATCAGAAGCCATCGCTTATACCACTGAGCCACCGGGGCAGCAGAATATACACTATCTACCAACAAGTAATTGGACACCTGTGATAGCAAAAGGAAAACGAAGTTTATTCACCTTCAATAGTTGGTGGAGCCTCCACGAGCGGCGATTACAGCTGCGACCCTCCGGGGCATACTCTCAACCAGGCGTTGTACGACGACTAGCGGTATTTTCTTTCACTCGGCTTGGAGAAAACAGGACAGTTCCTTCACCGATTTCGGACGGTGTGGGCACCCCTTAAGTCCACACTCCAACTCGTCCCAGAAGTGCTCGATAGGGTTAAGGTCCGTGCTCTACGCAGGCCAGTCCATTCGAGGTCCACCATGGTTTGGTATGGTTGTCACCATACCATGCCATGGTGGACCTCGCAACATGACAGGTGGCATTTTCATCCTGAAAGTAACATGGGTCCACCCCGTAAAACTGCTACCACGTAGGAAGCGCATGGTCATCCAAAATGGTACAGTAGGTCTCGGCGTTGAGTCTACCAGGAATTGCGACCAAGGGTCGCGTGACATACCAGGAGAAACACCCCCATAACATAATTCCATCGCCGCCGAACTTCACAGTTGGCACAATACATTCCAGCAGGAGGCGTTCTCGAGGCAGAGGCCAAACCTAGACCCTGCCATCCAAACGGTAGAGGGTGAACCTTTATTCTTGGCTCCAGAGAACCTGTTTAAACTGTCGACGTTCTTTGCACCACGTTAGCCGAGCAGTGCTATTAGACTTGGTGATCAAAGGCCTGTGGGCGGCAGCACGCCCATGATAACCAAGCAGATGGGCTTCCATAAGGATGGTATTCTTCGAAATAACAGTCCCGGATGCCTGTTGAAATTCCTCGCGGATGTGGCCCATCAATTTGGTGAGGTTCTTCCGAATTTCTCTGGCCAGCACCCTTCGGTCTCCTACTCCCAGTTTTGCGGGTCTGCCGGGTCGGGGCACATTCCGACAGTCACCTCTCATCTTCCACTTGCCAATTACGTAGGCCACTGTCGATTTTGGGTAATTCAACTTGCTGGATGTGTCACGTATGGATCGGCCATTTCTGTGATACCCGATGATTACACCTTTCTCAAAATCAGAGAGCTCCGAACTGCGTGGAATCTTGCATGTGTCTGGTTGCGTTGTTGTTTATCACATGGGATTTAACGGCGGCGGCCGTGACGTGCATCAGGACCGCAGATATAGTCGATTGCCAGGGTGTCCAATTACCTGTGGTAGATAGTGCATTTGTGTGCATAGAATTGCTTTTCTTAGTGGAACATCATTGCACAATGTAACGTTTTCTTTCCAAAACATGGTAAATATGTGTATACATATGCACTCATGGTCACCGAATTATGACTAATCCTATCAAGAGTGGATGCGCCCATTTGACCACGTGATTTCCGACAGGGCGCGATTAGTCGACCGACATAGCATATATAAGGTGTGAGTGGATCAGTAGGTAGAAAAAGTCGGAACGGGATGGGTAAACGGGAGAATTTATTGGACTTTAGGAAAGGACGGATTGTGCGAACTCGGAGATAGGGTGCCTCCATTTCTCTAATGGCTAAACTGGTGCGCGGTTCGTTAGCCGCCTTAGTTAAAGAATCAGGACTGGCGTGAAAATGGTCAAACAAAAACCCGGAGACAAAAGTGCACAGGACTGGTAAAAGTTGATGTGAGAGGTGAGTGCCGAGTCCAGCGAATCGTACAGGCCAACACACACCTCACTGTTCAACAGTTGACCTCTCAATACAACAGAGGTCAACCCGGAACAGTATCTGTCATGACCATGCACCGCACGCTCGCACATATGGGCTATAATATTAGACGACCCAGACAAAATCTTCTCCTAAGCATGATTCACTAGCTCAGAAGACTTGCCTAATGCAAAAATCATTGAGGTTGGACATCAGGTGACTGGAAGAAAGTCTGACAAGTGGCTTTTTTTATTCCACTCCATAAATGGTCCATCCACGTGTTTGGCGCATGCGACATACGGCATTCCTTCCGTGCTGCATGGTCTCCACAGTGCAAGCCGGTGAAAGCGTTTGTATGGTGTGGGGTTTGTTTTCTTGGCAGGAACTTGGACTCCTGGAACAAAGTATGACTGGTGCCCACTATCGTGAGTCGCTTGAGGACTCTGCACACCCAGCAATGTTACACTTTTCCCCGAATTGCGACGGTCTCTTTCAAGATGACAATGCGCCGAACCACAGTTCCAATGTTGTGTAGTAATGCTTTGAGAAACACAGTTTAGACTACCAGCATACTGTATGAATTGGCCTCCGAACTCCCCCAATATCAATCTCATAGAGCACTTGTGGGATATTATGAAATGGTCTACCGGTCGTTTGGATACATCAATGACCCCACACCTGCATGGAAGGTCGCATTACACACAACGTGGTTGGTCATACCTCCCAAGTGCTTTCTGCATCTTATTGAATCGATGATACGTCGGATAACTCCTATAATGAGGGCGAAAGGCGGACCTACGAAATATTATAGATGTCAACACCTATAGACAACTGAAATTGTTAACTCGATACCAGATTATAGGAAAAGACCCATAAAAATATCATGTAGGAGTTGGGTGTCGTTTATAGCGTAGTGTGAATCAGTTTATTTAGTGCCGTGATACACTATAAAGAAAACGATAAGCGTATTACTGTATTACGCCATTAAATAAACAAATTTGTACTACGCTATAAGCATTTTGAACTTGCATATTTTAGTGTACACTTAACAAATATTTACAGTAGTATTGTATGACATTCCCTTGATAAAACCAGCAATGATGATCTATATTTAAACCATAACAATTTTTAGCCAGATGGAAAACGTTTTCTCTTCATTCAAAGTGCCTTTGTCAAGGATTTGGTACGAAACCTTAAGAAAGTACTATTGATTTTCGTTTTTTTGGGGATGTTCTTAATTTGCAGTCTTTTAGGGGCTATGACTTTTCTCCTTTTTTGTGTTTTTAAGAAAAAAAGGATTGTTTAATTAGGTTTCCAAGACATGTATAAATATATATGTTACTATATATGTATCAATATATACACCGGCAGTAGTTACTTTATCTCTTGTAAATTAACCGATAACGCAGTTGTCCTGATAGAGGACAAGAGGAAAGCACATTTACTTAAATGAAATGACGAACAAGTATCCTGCACATAAAATATCTTAACGGAATCTTTTATGAGTAAGCAGTCAACCTTAGGTATTTTATTTGTAAGTCAAGGAGACTAAGAGTTTCGAGTTTAAATTAGTCTTTTTTTCTCTACTGCACAGTTCCGGCAGAGGAGGTCGACTTTACAATCTAGTTTGTTTTGTTTTTGTAATTGTATATCTTACTTTACTATTTTACTAAGGATCTTTTATTCTCACATTATCATTTCTTTTTTTGTTTTTTAAGGCTTCTTCTTCAATTTTATGGAAATTGCTGTTTAGAGTATGCTTATTTGTCCATGCCGTTGTACATTGTGTTCTCGAAAAGGATTGCATAAACTAGTCACATTACTAAAAGTTTAACTTCAATCACCCTGTTTAAAATTATAGTATAAAGCTAAGGCAAAAAAAATAAATTTATTTCCCAGAGTGTTATATTTATTTTGTTAATTTTCAAAACAAAATTTTTCTATGAACTTTAGGTTATGTTTTTGTACAAAATGGCATACCAAAAATATCGAAGAAACTTTAATGCTGTAAAACAACTTTTCTTCTACAAATACAGCTCATTTTGAAAACTGGAGTCCTGGTTTAATAAATTAAACACTTAATCAAACTTTCAATAGGGTTTTTTCTAAGAATTTATTTAATTTAATTTGGAAATTTTCAGAGAAAACTGTTCTCCTTCGTCGAGCAGTCACTTTTTGTCACTCTTTTCTACTCACCGTTACTACCGCAGTATCTTTTAACAATGTGGGATACGATTTTTTTCACCAAATCTTGCCAGATGTTAGGAAGTGACAAACTTCGGCAGTCATTGATGATGGAATTTTGATTCTTCCCAACTTCTATTCTTGCAATTTTTTTTTTTTAGAAAGCCGGTTTGAAAACTGATGACTTTAAGGAAATTCCAGTCCACGTTGTGATCAGTTTCTCTAATGTGCCTATCTAAACCTGTTTTGTTGGAGCAAATTTTATATCTGCTTTATGTTCTGCTATTCGAGTTTCTAGTCTGCGGACTGACTCTCCGATATAACATAGTCCACAACAACATTTAACATCACAGATTACTCCTTGCATTTTTAACACATCGTCTGCTCTTTAAATTACCTTAGAGAAAAAAATAATTTTGTTCCCTAAACGTGGAGTACTTATTGCTAATTATCTTTAATGATTACAATAATTTGAATATAAAGTAAAAAAACAACATAGTAATATGAACTTTTTCTAGGGGATATTTTTCTTTTGCTATTGAGTGTTCTTGTTAACTGAATTTTTAGAAGTTTCTTCTTTTAATTTCGTTTTTAGGATAATTACTTTCAAAAAGGATGTTTTCGAGCTCTCCTCTCTGTGTTCTTTCCCTCTCCGCTGTGTTTACTATTTTACTTATTGTTTTTTAAAAACTGATTCATATTTTTCTTAATAAAAATGAATCGTAGCAATTGGAATCAAATAATTTATTTGTATTCAAAATTTGTTGTACAATTTTGTAAGGAATTTTCCATCTTCATAATGGACTGTAATACCTAAGAAGTTAATTTCTCTTTCTTTCATTTGAAGTTCTAATGTGAATTTGAGGAAATCATCTAATTCATTGAAACAGTCAAGCTTTTTTCTAGAAAATATTTTCCTTTCTCTGCGTTTTAGAAACCTAATCTGAAAGTACTTAGGTGAGGTCCAACGTCTAAGTAATGCCATTTTCGATTTTTGTCAAAGACAATCCAATTAATTGCTCTTGAGACATTATCGATATCAAATACGTTTGGATAAGCTTTACTCCACCTGACGATATTCCGTCGACTGTTTATCGATTTAGTGTTTCTATTTAATTTTTTTGTTTTCAAAGATAATACAAATAAAAAATTGTTGATGATAAATATCCATACATGATTAAAATCATCTGTCCCCTAGAAATGGCGGGTCTACGCATTTTGTGAGTGGAAACGGTTTTGCACAACCTCAACCTTTTTTAGTACTTTAGTAGATGTGTCTTAGTAATGACAGTGTTAAATTCTTAGAGGTACATCCGGGTAATATTATCATTATTTAATTGCTGCTTGACGCTCCAGACTCTATCAAGCAATTAAGGTGTGAGTTTGGGAAGGTTGTCGATAATCTGAAGGCAATGACATATATAGAAGCGCATTTATGAGTCCACACTTAGACCGGCGCCAACTGAGCCAGATTACCGGGCAGCAGAATCTTCGTATTGCTCGAAGAAACGTCCGTTGCAGTCATATATATATATATCGATCGCAGAAAACGAATGATCTCTCAGATTCTCCTCCTCGAACGTTACTTTGGGCTGTCATCGAAAAGCATGATTTAGGTAAAGAACACCTGCTAACTCTCACTGACACTATTTTTATTAATTGCTTCAGACTATGTGTGTGCGTGTGTTCATGAAGAAAAATGCAAATTAAAGTGACAAAATATCCCTCTCTCACCCACTTTCAGGTATCGAACTTTTACTGAAACAAAAATTAATTACATCACAAAATATGAAAGTTAGTATTTGTAGCCTTATATCTCGATTAGGAATGATATCGGCAAATTTATATCACGGAGAAATTTTAAGACAGGCTGTATGCTTGAGGAGTTCGAATTTTTCTGACATCTCTCAATTTGCCTACTGTAATTCGAAGGTGACATGCACACATTTACCAAAGTAAAACAACTCGCTGATTCCCAAAATTGTTTTGTTCAGTGTTCGGGATCTTCAGATAAAGAATTAACAAATGCTGAGACAGCTATCATAATCAAATTTTCAATTTTTTAGTGGAAACAGTTTGGATATGTTTTTCCCTTAAGTTTGAAACCCACATAAAATAAGTGAATCGGGGAGGATCTTTACAAGGAAAGGTAAGGTCGCAGAACTGTTAGCTTGATCAAATTGTTTTAAGATAGTACCTTTTTTAGATTTTGGAATGATTTTTTGAAACTAAAATGGAAACATTTTGTTGCATTTTGAAATATCAAATATTATATTCATTGTTAGTCTTCTAGTTTTCACGATGCCGACAAGAAAAAAGTCGTTCAATGCAAAAACAAGCAAAAGAGTAGTTGATTGCAGATACTAGTATACCGCCCAGTGGTCTAAGCACTGGATGCTGACCATTCGTCCGAGATTGGTCCGGGTTCTGACCCCGATGAGGCATGGATGCTGTGTTTGTCTTACAGTATTGGCTTTCTTTCTTTCCTGAAATTAGTGACCCTAACTTAGGGACGGGTGACTGCGTACAGCTCATCGAGTTGCTCACGACGGTCATTAAATTCCCAATAAAAAAAATGCTGATATCATATCAGAGGATTTCTTTTGTTGAAAATGATGCATCGAAAATATATCGGAAAATGTATCACACGTATTTAGGTTATAAAAAAATATGATGTGCTACCTTTTTCTTTGTAGCAATGCGTATATAAACTTTTCTGGATGTTACAAGAATCTTCCTTTCTATGGAAAACATATTCAACTAAAAAGCGAAGAATGTGCCTGAAACATTTTTCGTAAATCGAAACCAAATATAAATTTGTAAAAATCTAACACCGAACATTTCTCTTAAATGTTACGAAAGAAATAATTAAAAGTTACATACACGTAATCATCGGAAATATAAAGTTATGAACTCAATATAATCTGTCAGATTGTAACGTACCAGGAGATGTGACGTACCTGCCAGAAGGACGCACACAACATAAAGGCAGATAGGAATCAGAATAAAATGTCCGCGTAGCTCAATTGGTAGAGCAACTTATTCCGGAATGAGTGGACCCGGGTTCGAATCCTGGCGCGGATAAAAAATGACGGAGAAATTTACTTCGTTATAATGGCGCCCGAACTATCCGGATGACCCGACCGTTCAAAACCTCGCAATGGTGTGATGTTATTTCCACACCGCGAGATAGGAAGAATAAGAGAATCCCTTTCTCCAGCACTTCAAAAAAAAAAAAAAAAAAAAAATAAAGGGGAGATGATGTAACGTACCAGGAGATGTGACGTACCTGCCAGAAGGACGCACACGACATAAAGGCAGATAGGAATAAGAATAATCGTCTGCGTAGCTCAGTTGGTAGAGCGACTTGTTCCGGAATGAGGGAACCCGGGTTCGAATCCTGGCGCTGATAAAAATGACGGAGAAATTTACTTCGTTATAAGATATTATTGAGTTCATGATTTTATATTTTGTTAAAAAAGTTTTTGTTTAGTTACAACGTAACCAAGTATTTCCCGTTTTAGTGATTTCTAATCTCACCTTTGCAGGAAAAAACTTTATCAGCGACACTGGTCATCACTCTTCTGTTTATCACAAGCATACATCATTGTATATGCTAATGATCTGTCAAGGCAATTCAGAAACTGACACGATGGTTTTAGAAGTTGAAAATAGGCTCTCTTACATTTACCAAAGGAACTACTACTTTTTTTTTTTTTTTTTTTTTAGAATGTCTGCTTTCACAAACGTTTCGAGAAATTTCTGAAATCCAAATGCCTTCCAAAAATGCGAAGTATATGTTTTGGAAGATTCCCAGCAAATTTCTGAAAATTATATGTGTTCGAAGAAAGGATATATTTGTTTTTCCGTAGTGCGAGGAAATATCTGAAAATCGCATGCGTCTAGACAATACAATACACGCGTTTTGAGGAATTCCTACGGAATTTCAAAAAATTATTGCTTTTCAAGGTTATTGTGTGTGTGTGTGTGTGTGTGTGTGTGCGTGTGCGTGCGTTTTGGATCATTCCCGTTGAATTCCTCACGCCGACCCTATGGCCTAATCGTCTAAGAGCTGGCTTCTGACCACTTTTCCAAAGAAATTCCGGGTTCGCTTCCTGATGAGGCCTAGATGTTGTGTTTCGGCACTGGCTCCCTACCTTCCATTTAGAAAATTTTCCCAAATTACTAAATTAGGGAGAAACAATTGTTTATTGCCAGTCAAGTGGCTTATGATAGTCGTTAAACCCACAAACAAAAAGCAAACGGTTTATAGAAGTTTATGTGTATTACGAACATAAAGTGAGAGCTTTGGGGCATTCTAAGGAAGTCACTGAAAATTACATGGTTTCCAAGAACACGACATAACATTTTCACGGAATGTTTTTCAAAAATTCCTCTGGTGATGTATTGTCAGCGATATGAGTTTTGTAATCTCACAAGGAACAAGGAATCTCTCTCTCTCATCTTTTTAAACACAAATTTCGAAAATAACGGCTTTCTACAGCTATTTTAGGCATTCGCTCAGATGACTTTCTCCATTTCACAGATGCGACGTATATTCTAAATTAACTTTCATTTTTAGTGTCTTTCCCTATGTAAATTTTGTGTTTGTTCTCAGTTATACTTCCCAATTTAACGTGACATCTTCTCTCTCACGAGAATACTGACGCATGAATATATGAGATAGGGACGATAGATAAAAGGACGATATAACAGTTGCTGTGGTGGATATTGATTTGCTAAGTAAAATGTGAAGTGCGATCTTGTGCTATTGATATTATGGCAGAATAAATCAGTTACCATAAGTGGACTTCTGTCTTATGTTTCGTCTGGCCGTAAAGATTTAAATTAGGAATTAATGCATCGTATTCTTATCTAGTGATTTAGACCTAATGTAAGAACGACAATATTTCAGCACGAAAAGAAATTACGTTATACAGAATAGTACAACACGAAATGTAACAAAACATTATGTTTATGTAACAAACCATCAGTGAATTCAAAAAATTCCACGTACGTTTATCCAATTACCCTAAGAACTTATAAATGGTTGCACTCGTCATATGGTCTAACTGCTGAAATGCTTTTTTTCGGGGGGTGCTAAATGGTGTGTTCAGAGAAAAGTAGGGTGGACTGAAGCGCACCCTATCCCACCCATAGTCCAAACCAAAGGCGTGTTTAGATATTTATTTCCACATTAAACAGTTTCACAACACAGTGAAAAGACATACGTGGAGCATGCGGCGTACTTGAGCAAAAGCAGAATATAATCAACCCATGTTATACTTTTTTCCTTTAAATATGTGTCGAAGGTGCTCTAAGATTCTTGGCATAGTACGTAAACTAATGGTGAGGAAAACATAAAATGGCATTGATAATGTTTTATGTTTCTTTGGGGATAGGCAGATTTTTTCATCTTCAGAAAAAATGAAAAAAAAATGTTCAATGAGACAGGAAGAGGGGAGAAAAATAATAACAGACGAGAATAAAAATGAACCGACTCAGCGCTCAAAAGCCCTATAAAATGCCAAGCACGGAAATTCTTCTTAACGATAAACGTCAATAACTGGGAAGCATAACTTTGAATTTCGTTGTTGATGCACGAACGAACGATACACTTTCAGGTAGAGCGAGTGTGCTGGTCAGTGCGCTGGAGACGGAGTAAAATGCCTGGAGACTACGAAGAGCGTCCTTCCTCCCAGGCATCGGGGAGTTTGATACGGGAGCTAGAGTAAGACGGACGAAGCGCTCCTCAGCCTCGACGATAATGAGCTTCGAGCCGCAAGATGCGAATAAATACCATCGCACCAGAGGAGGACCATAAATAAGAAAGAAATATGGTGTTTTTTTTTCCCTTCCTGTTTCAAAGTCTACGAGTAGCAGAACGCGGGAACGGTAGTAAGACCTTCTGTCTTTATTATTTGCGAAAAAGCGGGAGAGCAAGAAAGGATAGATAGAGAGAGAGGGAGAGACAGATGGAAGGATGGTGTCTATCCTAAGGGCAAGCGCTGTCCCTCATGTATAAACCATGTGATCGGCGTACGAGCCCTTCAAAGAAACGACAAACACATGGCAAGTTGCACCTCGGGGTATTTCAGGTTTCTCCGTATCATTCATTTTTTCTCCTTGCGTGGATCCTGTTACGCCTGTTTCTCCTTTTCTCCCTAGGTCGAAGCACCCTCCATATTATCTTTTAACAGCTTTTTCATCTTCGAGCGAAACTCATAGTGTGCTCTTTTTTTAACAATCTTGTTTTTATTTCTGCAGGAATTCCTAATTTTCCTCTTTTTTTTCTAATTTCAAAGATACCATGTGATTTCTTCCCAAAAACAGTTCTATCTTTTTTTTTTTTTTACGAAACCGTTTTTCTCTTTTTTGGTAATCCTAACTTCTTGTTTACTTTGTCAATATTCGATCCTTCGGTAAATCATTTGTTATTAAAAGGTTTTAAAATATTCAAGAAAAGTAACATCTTTTTTTTTTTTTTTTTGTAAATTAAGCAAATGTTTCTGGAATATAGTTTTATCACTTTTGTGCGTTGCTCAGTACGTTTTTAGGAAAATGAGATAGCCCTTTCTTTTCTAGTGTAATTAAAGTTCATGGAATAATTTTGCAGAAAAGCAATTTCCCGATAACTTTGCGAAATATCCTTTGAATATGATGCTGCACAGCCTCAATTATTTAAGAACTTCCCACTGTAGCGCTGTTCAGCTTAAAAAGGATCACTTACTGCGATATGAAAATGAGCTTGTTTTCCGGGGATAGATAGTTCTAATTTCGTTTTCTGCTTTTGTAAATAACATGCTATTTTTAGAATTATATTTTTTCCTCTATAAATTTTTACTTGTCGCATTTGTGAGCTTTCTTCCGCAATTGCTATTAAAATCCGTCATGAGGCTTATATGGATAAGGGTGAGTTTTTCTTGTATTACTTGTTGATGGGAAGTTTTGTTCGAATTGTGGCGTGCTAATTCTATCACCAAATATTGACCGCGAATTCCACAGCAATTTTTGATTTTTGAAGAGCAATCATCCTTGATTTTTCTCAGGCGTGAAAACTCAAATTTGCATCGAATACACATCCTCCTGCTCCGGAACCCAATGCTTTCCCAATTAAGCTATACTATGACAAGGGGCGTATCATTGCTATTAGACGTCTTGACACGAACGTCACCTCTGTAGCATATCACACAGGAAAAATAAATAACTAAAATTGTATGTGTTTATTTAGCTCAAAGATTGAGCAATTTACTGAAAAATGGTTTGGCGAAAATTTCCAATGCCGTATTTTCCAGCCAGAACTTTGATGATCGAAATCGTCGCTGTTTTCATTAGCAAATCTTCAAGGACCTATTACGGGCGTTCAAATTTGACCTGGACTTTTGTTTCTCAAACATTAGTTTGAAAAATTGTTAGTATTATTATTGTGCGTTGGCCAAAAACTGGTATCTCACACTACCAGAACGCCACTTGTTTCGTTAATTTTCGTTGCCATGACAACTCCCGCATTGCAGAAAGAGAAATGGCGAGTGAAGGTGTTTCGGCTTCGGTACAGCAGAGAATAGTTATCAAATTTCTTTGCAATGAAGGTTCGAGTGACAGAGAAATTCGCCAGACATTTCAAACAAAGTTTGGTGATTCGTGTCTGTACCGTTCATCCGTCTTCCAATGGTGTAAAGCGTTCATGGAAGGCAGACAAAGCGTCGGCAACGAACCACACAAGTCACGACCGGCAACTGCTGTTGACGACGTCATGACTGCGCGCGTAAATCAGCTCATACGGAACAATAGGAGGATTACTGTAAGTGATCTGAGCTCTGCACTGAACATCAGCGCCGGCAGCGTGCACGCCATCATCCACGATTAGCTGTACTTCAGCGAAGTGTGTGTGCCAGGTGGGTACCGAAGTAGCTGTCCGACGAGCAGAAAGCCAGCGGGTTGCAAATTGCGAAAATGTTGTTCCGAAGACATTAGAGAGAAGGAGACAACTTTCCTCGACGTATGGTGACAGTGGACGAGACATGAATTCATCACCATACGCCGGAAAGCAAACGAACAAGCGTAGAATGGACACACAGTGATTCTTTCCCACCCAAAACATTCAAGATCAGCCACGAAGGTAATGGCTACGGTGTTTTGGGACATTAACGGTATTATTTTTACGGATTTTCTGAAATATTGTCAAACTTCAATGCCACCTATTACAGCGATCTTCTCAAGAACTCCCTTAAGGCAGCACTGAGAAAGAAGAGACCAGGACTCCTCAACAGTGGAGCATGATTTCCTCACGACAACGCCAGGCCCCACACCGCTAAAGAGACTTTGGAAGCATTAGAGGAATTGGGATGTAACGTTGTACCCCACACTCCGTACAGCCCGGATATGTCACTATGTGACTACCGCCTGTTCGGCCCATTAAAGGAATTTTTGGAAGTGCAGAAGTTCAGATCAAATGAAGAGGTGAAAAGTGTCGTCCTGAGATGGTTTAAACAGCAGAGTAAAGAATTCTATGCAACTGGGATCGGGAAGCTTCTAGAACACTGGAAAAAATGTATGGACCACGACGGAGATTGTTTCGAAAAGTAAGTCATGTAACATCAGCTGTATGGTAAATATATATCTGATTAAAAAACAAAATTCCAGGCCAAATTCGAATCCCCTCGTATCATGTCTGGTTTGTGCAGAAAAGACAACATCACTCAAATAAATGTTCGTTCAGCGCTCCCATCAGCCAACTGAAATATGATGGGAATAACGTGAAATGCTATATTCTGTAAGGTACTGCAGAGATGATGCACATGTCAAGACGACACATTTGCATCGATAAATTTCATCGGTGTAGCTTAATTGGGAAAGTATTCGACTCCGGAGCGGAAGGATGAGGTTTTTATCTGCGTCACTGCAAATTAGTTTTTTCACATTGGCACCCGATTGTAGAAATCGATTTACTAGCCCTTGGGTTTTTCGAATAATGTGAGATGTTCTTTTCACATGGCGTCTGGAATTAATGAGAATTCCTTCTTCGTTTGGAAAAATGTGTGCTGCTTCTTCCACACATCGTCTGGAATTAGAATTACTTCTACAGAGAGTTACTTGAAGCATGGTTTGCGGTTGATCCTAAACCTGTGATTTCGCGTTCACACCTTTTCAAAGGGAAGAAGGTGGAATATAGGACGTAATACAGATTTAAAGCACATGTCAAGACGATAAAGCTGCAGCGATGAATTCCGTCGGTGCAGATTAATTCGGAAAGCATTCAGCTCCGGAGATAAAGGATGCGGTTTAGACCTCCTTCACCGGCAAATTTGTGTTTTCACAACTATAAACACTTTTTTCTATTAGTAGTCAAGAAGTTTGTAACACGAAAGTACTTCTCTCACTGGCCTGCCTCTGAACACTTATTCCAATCTTTTCACTTAACTATGTTTCTTTTATTGAAAAATACACTTCAAAGACACAAACAAGGATTTGTCTTTTGAAAAACATGCTTTTCATTTGAGCGACATTAGAAGCCCAAAATGGTAAGATCGCTCAATGAACGTAGGTTTGTCACAGTGATCTTGTTTGAAACAAAAAGGTGCCTCAACGATGGACGAATTAACAAGGAACAAACCAGAAAAAAGACCCTGTTGATTGTCAAAAGCAATAGGGAATCCAATTTGTTGTGCTTATTATTCAGCAGTTTGTATTACAATTTTTATTACAAATCGCATTTACCAATTTTTATGGAAATTGCTTAATTTGAGCAATTTTAAATAAATGAAGAATTTTACATGGTAGTCACATTACAAGAATAATAAAGTTTTATTTATCTAATACACTGTGTTTCAACACTGATCTAAATGACAAGGATGAATAATGCGCATTACTTACATTAAACACAAGTAAGCAATTCAGTCACGTGAATTCAGAGCGTCTAATAGGACAGTTTTCCTAATATTACGAGGTGGATGAAGGATATTTCTTTTGAGTTACCCCTTTATTATCAGATAATGATCTGATACCAATGATGGAGCAATGGTCTTAACGCTGGCTTATGACCATTAGTCCGTGACGGCGCCGGGTTCGAATCCCGGTGAGGCAGGGATGTTGTGTTTGCCTTTCGGCACTCACTGGCTCTCTCTCTTCCCTGGAACCAGTAGCCCTAAATTTGGGACGGGCGACGGCTTATGGCCCATTGAGCTGCTCACGGTGGACGTTAAACCTTCAATTAATAACAACAACAGAAAATGATCTCAGTGAATCATTTTTACTGCAGTCCGTATGCTGTGGTGAGTTCGCTAGTACACTACCCGACGCAGAAAATATCATACTATGAATTGTTGCACAAAATGAGACGAAACTTACCAAGCAAATAAACACGTAGGTGGGAAAGAAGTGATTTTATTTCTGAGGGATTGCAAGAAAGTGATGGGCGAGCAGATATTATAATTTGGCCTAAGTCAGTAGATCGTATGACCGCCACCCTGGGCTGTGCATCGGAGTTGGAAATGGGTCAGGGGTCACAGGGTCGACAGTTCCTTGAGGGTGAAAAGGGTCAGGTCAAGGTGTTCCTGACCCGATTTCGACACGGTTTTACTTCCGTTTTATTTTTGAATAGAAATAAATATTTCAAACAACCCTTCACATATATTTGAAATAATACTTTAAAGCTGCAGAGTATGATCCAAGACCTTGCTGAGAAAGGTAAAAAAATGGAGATTAAATATTAACTTTCAGAAGACAAAACTGATGTACAATGCTTTTACAAGGAATGAATATTTATTAATTGATGGGGAAATCCCGGGAGTAATCAATTCCTACATTTACCTTGGGCAGCAGATATCATGCGAGGGCCACATTGATGAGTAAATGAAATGGCATATAAAACTTTGTTGGAGAAATTTTGAAAGAGACAGTACAATTTTTAAGAGCAATATGCCAATATGTCTTAAAAGAAAAATGTTTAATGAATGCATCCTTCCAGTGCTTACGAACGCAGCAGGGACGCGGACCTTAACTAAAAAAGACATACAAAAACTGCAGACAACTGAAAAAAGTATGGATAGATGCTTGCTTAGTGTTACCAAGAAAAAAATCCTTGAAATGGCAATGGGATAGACATATTCCTAGGAGAACGGACAACTGATGAACAACCAAAATTTTAGACTGGTGTCCAAGGGACAGGAAAATACCCAGATGAAAACCACGTGGGAGATAGGTGGATGGAGGAGAGTGTACCAAGACAGTCCATTGAGGAAGAAACGTGTTAAGACCTTCATCTAGCAGTGGATTGATAATGATTGACAATGATGATAATGATGATATATTCGAATTTATATCTGAAAGCAGATTTGTCCGGGTCAGGTCCGGGTAGGTTTCGGGTCCAAATTTTTGTTTCCTTTTCCAAGTATGCTGTGCATTGGGCAATACAACATAGTATCGAGGGCAAAAGTCCGCGGGATGATGTCCTGAGGAATCACTGACCATGCGACGTTTACGTGGGCTTGCAATTCATCCACATTGCGAGGGAGTCGTTCATTGACGTTTGGTCATCTTCTGCAAATGACGTCCAACACGTTCTATATTGGGTAGAAATCTAAGGATCTAGCTAACTAGGGCAGCATATGGACACCTTGTAGGAACTATCTGCTGATGCTGTCATTGTGCAGACGGGCGTTATCTAGTTGTAACTAGCCATTAGGGACACCACGGAGATACATAAACAAAACGAGCTGCAGCGGTTTATCTATGTACCTCATGCAGTTAGGAGCCGTACGACGCTCACGGATGGAAGCCAAATCAGTCCGGTGACTACGTCGTCTCCAATCTCTAAATCGGCGATGGTCGGCGCTGAGACAGAAACGAGACTCGTCGCTGAATGCCACATGGCTCCATTCGTTTCGTCACACATGTCTGTTACTGCACGGTTTCAACCTTGCGTGATTATGTGATGTGGTAAGTGGCAGTCTTCGCAATGGCTGGCCAGAGCGCAAAGCTGCCTCAGTTAATCTCCGTTAATCACAGATTGGATGAAGTAGGTTTGTGGTTCACAATAGGGATAAATCCGAGTCTTTACACCTCATCGAATGTTGTGAGCTGTGGATTGTGGGTCTGCTGTTATTTGCCGTTGAATGTGATCGACGATTTTTTTTGAGCGAAGCCTTTCGGATACCTCAGCAAAACCAAACTGACATTTTGGAATTTTGGTGATGGTCAGAACCACTCCCTGTCAATGACTGGGAAACCTCTTTGAAACTGTGAAGTGCATCTCCTTGCATTTGCTTCGACCATAGTCATTGTTCAAAAGCAATCTGTAAAGTACATGTATTTTTGCAGCTAATTCACTAAGCGTTTAAAACTGGATGCAGATTCTTTTATGTTTTGAATAGCGCCTTTGAATCTGCAGAGTTATTTCAACACTTCCTACGGAAAGTAACTGAAGCACGGTAAAACGGTGGGCGAAACTTCATCTCACTCACAAAAAAACGCAGCAGCTTTATCTTGAGGAAAAACATTAAACTACCTGTAAAATTATTAGAAGAACACTCGAAATTTTCACTCATGCGTAATATTTACTCACATATTTTAAGTCTTTTTCTCTTTATGTCTCTTCATGAGTTTCTCATTTCTGTAATACTCTTAAATGTCCTACAGAAAAGATATTCAACCACGCAGAAGTAATAATGTATCATTTGTTAACCTATTATAATAAACAATTTATTTCTATCTGGAAAACTGAAAAGAAAAATTGGGCCAAGAGATTTTTTTATTAAACTAAACTACCTGCAGATATAACTTTAGAAATTACATTTTCGTTTCACTTATTTCGGGATTTAACGACAACCATGTGCAACTCAAAGGGCTTTCAGCTATCAACCACCCATTATTTACGACCACTGGTTCCAGGGAAGGGAGAAAGACAGTGCCATTGGACAAACACACCATCCATACCTCATCCGGGACTCCAACATCGGCTCATCTCGGACGAATGGCCCACGTCCAGAACCTCAGACCACTCGAAAAAATACCTTTAAATATCTATTTTGTAGAGTAGTTTCTACATTTTACCTAAGAGGCTTTACGGCTGAATTACTTTTCAAAAATAATTTTTTACTAAATTATTTTTTCTAAACCTTTGTAAGCATCGGAATATAACTAAAATATAAAAATAATATCACCATTCATTTATGAAATTCTAAATCTAGATCCACATCAAAAATCGGCTTTTAAATTTCAGATTGTCAAACTATGAAGAAAATGGGAAAAAATTGGAATTTAAACATGAGATTTTTGCAGGCAAGACATCATAACTGAAATTGAAAATTCGAGCAATGATGTACCATGTTACGTATAACGATTTTATCTACTAATGCACTAAAGAATAATTGTTACACATTGGAAGGCATGATTTAGAATTTTGGTAAAACATAACTAATAAATAAGAAGAAAGGCCGAGACCATCTCATCCTAGTATAATGAAAAAGATATTTCTAAAATAACGAGAAAGTAATTAGTATATTGTTTTCCTTTTCCAAGTAAATGTGTTGAATTATCGGCTATCATCTGCAAAGTTGTTTTGCTGTTTCAGCGAAAATATTCTTCAGCAATAAAAAGTATCACCAGTAGTTTCAATGTTTAGATGCAAATTAAAACACCTGTTTGGGTTTGAGCATGAGAAGTTCGATTAATTTGGTTGAACGTGTGAACTCTTTCTTCTTCGTTCGAGAGGGTTTATCAACATGGGTTGTACGAACTGCAGAGTCGAATATCGCGATAATGTGAAGGAAATATACTGTTTTTCGTTTCCTATACTTTGAGAGAGAGTCAAGTACGTAAACTATGCTGACTGCTGTGAATTATGTCCAACCGTGTGAGTGTTACATTGATAAGAAGGAAGGTACTTTGCTGTTGATGCAATAGAAGTCCAAATTGACTCTGAACAGAAGATCGCTGTTAGGGCATGAGGCAGTGCAAGATAACGTAACGGTCCAATTGCGTCTCCTCGTTATGGACGTGGACAAATGCGAGGCGACCCTCCAGGCCGAGACTTGAAAACCGTACAGGGGAATGTTTGTGGCCACGACGCCGTAATAACAGCATGCAATATAGAGCCCTTCTCCGTGCAAATGCTCCCAATACAAAGTGTGGATGCAACCTTATCAGCATACCACAGGCTCCTGATTTCACAGTGGATGAATTTTGAGGGACTCGGATGAACCGAGGGCTGTTACGTAGAACGCCCCTTCGCTCACACACAGTGAGCCATTTTCTGAAAATGGGGTAGGGAAATAGTAACCCAGTTTTGCAATTTACGGCTCTTTTGTCTACTCATTGCAGCGACAGAAAACATCTTTTATGGTGGAGAAATGCTTCTCCAGAAAGAAACAAAACTGTCTTTCAACAGCCGCGTCGACTTTAGATCATACTTTCTAATTGACGGGTTCGGAAAAAATATTGTAAGCTTATTATTCGCCTGTATGCTTCGAATTGCACTACGTCTGAAGAATTTCTGTTTCGAAGTAATTATGGGCAGGTTTAATTTGAAATAATTAAGTAAAATTAAAAAAACAAATAAGGGTGATGGAAGTAAAAATTAGTACCAAAGCTAATGAAAATGATATTCAGAAGATACTTTTCAACTACTAAACTTGCAGATGAGAGAACCAAGATTGGAAAGTTACATTTGAAGCTAAACCGAACAAATGAAGCAAATAGAGATTAATGAAACGGCATAACGGATATCGAAACAGAATTTACGAAAGGCTAATAATTCAGCTCCAAAGTCGTGTAGCAGAACACTAAGTTTCTGCGATACAGAATTTCACTTTGTTCACTGATGCAGAACAAATTCATTAATTCCTTGATCACCAATTCGGAAATACACGTTGTTGTTTTTTTCTTTTTTCTTACAGTTGCGGCATGTTGCATCAGAAAGAAAAGACCTAAAGGTTAACTCAAATATCGAAAGAAAACATGTCAAAAGGTGGAGATTAAAATATTGATATCTTCAATGTAATTAATCAAATACTACGTGTCAGAATGAGTAAAATATTACTCAACTGAATAATCACCCTGGAAATATGAGTAAATTTTTAAAATTTTGTTTGGTTGAAATGCTTTGGCAAAAGTAAAGAAGTGGGATTAAAACTGAACTGCTGGAAAATAAAACTGATGTACAACTGCTTTTTAAGGATAAAATATCTAGAAGTTTACGGGTCAAATCTAGGATTAGCCTTGGGCAATAGATATAAAACGAGAGCTACATCGAAGAAGATATTAGTAGGCATATGAAACTTGCATGGAGAGCATTTGAAAGAAATTAAAGTTTTGTAGAGCAATTATTCGTAATGTCTTAAAAGAAAATTCTTTAATCAGGGCATTAAGGATGAGATACATTCATATAAAAAATAAAAAATATATATAGAGAGAGGCTGCTGACAATTGACAGTCATAAAGAGATGCATTCTCGTTAAAATATATAACAGATCGGAAATGGTGCCCATGGATCAGGAAACTCACAAGAGTTGATTACATCATAATTAAATTATTATTGTTTGTTTGGAGAGCTTAACGACCACCGTGAGCTACTCAATGGGATATATGCAGTCACCCGTCACGGGCCACTGGCTCCAGGGGAGGGATAGAGCCAGTACCGTAAGACAAACACAATATCCATGCTCCACCGGGATTCGAATTATGACCCATCTCGGACAAATGGTCAGGAGGTCCCATCTCGGACAAACGCTTAGGAAGAATTATGACCCATCTCGGACAAATGGTCCCATCTCGGACAAACGCTTAGGAAGAACCCATCGCCATCGGGGAGACCATGATCCACTTAAAGACACTTAAGTAACAATTGGCTGGACATATTGCTAGAAAACTTGACCACACCATTTGGCAACTAAAATATTATTTATTATTTTTTTAATTGAAAATATTAGAATTTATACCAAAGGGTAAAAAGACCCAGAACAGCAAGGCATGGTCTAGACTGGCGGGTGAAATTTGAAAGAATGTACAAGTCACTTGGGAGAGAAAGATCCAACCTTTTATGTGCTAAAACAATGTTCAAAAAGAAACAAAATTTGACAGTTCAGCATTTAATCGGCCAGTAAATCCGAGATCGAAAAAGTTATCCTAGTATTTAGCTGAGAAATACTCTCAACGCTGCTACTGTAGATTGGCGTCTGCAGCGATAAAGTGCATCTAGGTTTCCTCTAAATTTATCTAAAAATCGTAATGTGCCTTTTACGTAAGTAACAGAATAAGAAGTATCTCACCTTTCAAACGTACTAAACTAAAAGTGATAAAACGTGTGAAGAACTGTTGATTATTGTCAACGGCAGGAAAAAGATGTTAAACCAATAGGAAGCAACAAATGCTATTGGGAAACCTAAGACGTCGATTTCGATTTTGCACATGAACTATAACGTTCTTTTTTCAAAATGATTTTCTCATCGCTTTGATCCGCGAACTTTGAACTTGTGACTGAAAGCGATCTCGTCGCATACCCTCTTCTTCAGTTATTCTACAAGCAATCTAAGCATCCGTATCTTCAGCTAAATCTAGTCCTGCTCATTCTGCGATAATGTGCCCAAATTTTGATATTGCCTTTGCAAACCTGTTATTGTTTTTTCTTCCACGTTTTAACAGCCCCGCGAACAAATCTGGCTATAGAGAATAGCACTTCCGTAGTTGTGGGTCACTGGTTCCAGGGAAGAGAGAGAGAGAGATCTATAGTCATAGAACAAGCACACCTTCTGTGCCTAATCTAGACGAATAGACAGAGACCAGCGCCGAATGTTGCTCGGCCCACCGAGACTTCTACTACTGACATAATATTCTTTTTCTTGTTCAGAATTTTGCTAAATGCGAATGATGTCGAATTTTGTCCACAGGGTGGGAAAAGGATGCAAGAAGTAAGAATGCGATTTCAACATGTTACGTATTAGATGCATATTGCTCAATAATTTCCTACAACGCCAAATACTGATATAATAACGAAAATCACACCTTTCTGTCCTTTGTTACTTTGCTGTTACGTACTTTGTGCTTGGTCTTCTCGGTGATTTATCCTGTATGCATTTCAACCTGTCGGCAATTTGGTTGCTTGCGTTTTATGTTTTACCCTGTTGTTGTTGCGTGTTTCAGTGTTTCGTCTTATCTGTGTTGCGTGAAATAACGTTTCATCATGCCTCTGTTGTGTGCGACAATGTTTCATCCGGCTGGTGCCATATGAGCCAGTGGTTTGCAATGTCAGTGTCATGTACGACAGTGTTTTGTCATCATGTTCGGTGCTATGTATGCCAGTGTTTTTCCCTATTGGTGTTTTGTGTGATATGTTTCTTCTTTTCGGTGCAATGTACGACATTTTTTTGTCCTAATGGTACGATAATGCTGTCTGTGTTAAGTACCCCAGTGCTTCTTCCTATCGGTGTGCTTGGACCTATCAGTGTACTGTTCAATACGCCTGTGCTTTGTCTTAGTAGAGTAACGTATGCTAATGTTTTGTCCTGAAGGTGTTTGAAATACCAGTATTGTGACCGAGACTGTTTATAAGGTGCAATCAGAAAGCTTTTGAAATATTCATTAAAAATGAATGACTTGCAATTTGCGGTATGTTTGTCAACCGATAGATAATGGAGTTTCGTTTGTCAACTAACTGCGGTATTACCAGCTGCTTTACGTTGCATCTGTTTCCTCCCAGACATTGTTGAATATGGATGTTATACCGTAACGTCGCTACCTGAGCTCTATTCCCTACATGCCAAAAGTTTCCTATCAACTCAAAAACGCACTCAAGAGGATGAGCTTCGGTGTCGGCATAAGGTCTCCAGCATCTTTATATACAATGCTTAAAAGAAATATTGACAAGCCCTCTCTTATCAATGAGGCAGATGTTTTTGCATTCCCACTATAATATCCGGACGGATCCAGGCGATAGTTCATCGGAATGACCAAACGTTCGTTTGGAATTAGAATCAACGAACATAAAATGATACAACAAACGGTAAAATAACCACTGCCTTATCAAGAGAGGTCAAGTTCAAGTCCGCTGATCCTATGTTGAATTATATCAAGAAATCAGCTTCGTATTCCACAACAAAATCTACTGCCATTCGCAAAACCTTGAAAATCTTGACCAGCAGCGAGACTTGCAATGATATCTTCTCTGTCGATTTGCCACGCATTTGGAATCAATTCTTCAAATAATGCAGTGTTTTCTGCCACAGTACCGAGTGCCGAACCAACGTGACCACGTTTCTTCGAATGCCAGATCACATTTGCGCCAATTCATTTATTGTCTAGTCAAGTCATCAAGTTCAAATTGTTGAAGTGTTCTATTATCCAGTTTGCAGTTAGCTGTCTACCTTCCTTGAAAAAGCCGTCTGGTTCATGTGCGAAAGCTTGGAAACCTTTATTTATATTTTTTTCGCCAAGAAATTTGGATCACAAGTACTATTTTAAATATGGATGTGTTCGAAGCGAATTTCGATTTTCTTCTGTCAAGTTTCATTTTAGCTTGGAAAACCAGTTTCAAAAACAGGCAGCAAGTTCAAAATTCTCATCGCTAAAGGTATTTGATGAAATTTCAACCACACATATGCCTTCCAGAATTTAAAAGTACCAAAACGTATGCCAGTGATAAACATCATTCTGGAAGTTCATTTATTGAGTTTCACTGCACCCAAAATAGGCTTTAATACGGAGAGCTAAAAGTGTTCGAAACGGCTTTCTCATGAAAGTCTATGATGGTTTTTTGACACTGTGAAAATTTAGCGTCAATACTGGCGGGGATGGAGTTGGAAGCCATGTCACCTCGCTCCGGAGCCACTTATTCTTCCGACTGAACTGCAGCGACCTTGGCATGCTGCTGCAACTTGCCGTTTTGGCTCTTGCCTCACCTTTGTGGTACGGCACCCATCCTCTCCCCTTGATATAGACAAGGCTGCCCCGATGGAGCGGTGGTCTAAGAGATGGCTTCTGATCATTCGTCTGAGATGGGTCTGGATTTCAATCCCGGTGAGGCACGGATGTTGTGTTTGTCTTACGGCTCTGGCTCTCTCTCCCTTCCGTGGAGACAGTTGCCATAAATTAGGGAGGGTGACTGCTTATAGACCACCGAGGTGCACACAGTGGTCGCTAAACCTCTAATCAGAAATAAAAGAAAAAGGCAGGAAGCACAAAATCTCAAGTTTCGGGTCGGCCGCAAACCATATTTGAAGGAGAACTCATTGTAGAAGAAGGAATTTTCATGTTAATTCTAGACGATGTGTGGAAGAAGCATCATACATTATTCGTAAACCTCACAGCGGCCAGGAGATTCATATCATTGCTTGGGCGCAAATGTTGAAATTAAGCCCCATTTCTGTCGGCAAGGGTACTAGAAGCCACACCTCGTCGCTCCGGAGCCACTTATTCTCCCGATTGAACTACACCGACCTTGGTTTATATCTGCAACTTGTCGTTTTGACATTAGCGCGACCTCAGTGGTACGTCACAACAGTACAGTAATTTATATATTGACGTTTAATAAAATGTTTGTGTGACATTTTGAAGATTCAATCGAACGAGATAAAAAAAATGTAGGATTATGTTTTCCTTTCCACGAAAGAAACGTTTCCTGCTTGCTTCCATTGCTGACAATATAACAAAATGCAATATGGTATTTTGAAGAGGACAAAGTGGCTTTAAAGGGAAGTTGACACTTGTGCTTTTTGCGCATCTCTAAATCTTTGTCGCACCCTGGACATGTTTGTCATAAATACATTATAGAACTTTATATATTTTACTAGGGAAAAAATCCTAGTTTATTTCCATTGAAGTTCAAAACTATGTATCTATACAAATTTTGAAGATGACAATCCGATTTTTGGCGTAAATGTGACAAGGATGGTAAGTCAGATAATATCTGAAAACTTGAAAATTTTCATGGTCCTGGAGCGGGACTCGAACCCGCGTATCCCAGAAAACGCCTAGGTATGCTAACCACTACACCACCCAGAACGACCAAGTTTCAAGTTTCCGATCAATGTATCTATTTTATGTTGAAGTGAATCTCGTAAAAAATTTGTAGATACATCGCAAGCATTAGAAAAATCTTGTTTCAAACAGATTTTTTTCTCGTTTTGTGATTTTGTTAAAGCAGCGCTTCTATAAAAGTGCCGTTTTTCTTTATTTAAAAGGTATACGTTTTTTTTAACTGTCTTTAAAAAAAAGTAAAGGTCGTACATGGTGTTGATTATCAGTACAAATAAAGTAGGAATTTTTCCTCCTTCGTAAAATACATCAGGTTTCTGAAAAACATGTGTTTAATAATTTTGGGAACATTTTTGTGTAACCGCAATGAGTACTTGGCTATATCTATGCTACTGCATTTTCAAATTGTCTTTGCGAAAACGCTTCTTTTGAAAGCTTTAGCGTAGAATTATTTAAAACAAATTAACAATTTTATGTTTAGCTCTTTGTTTGGAGTATTTGGTTTCATGAGGGTTTCGTTTTGTGTCTCTGCACACACTTCCTTTCCTGTATCTAGCAACAGATATATAGTCAGCCATAGCGAGTGGAAAAAGTATCGTCCGTTTTCTCGTTGGATGTTATTCATGGTGCCCGTGATATCCACAAGGCAGCGCTATCTTTTTCTCCCAGGAGTGCAGTATTGGCTTAAGTGATGAAGAGAGAACGTCGCGAAATGTAATACATGACCGTGTTTTACACCGAAGGGAAAGCACTACAGAATTTTGTTTATGTTCCAGAGGAACGCATTCTTTTGCCATTCACTCGCGGCCACAGATATCTTCCCATGGACGCAGGGGTCATGCTCAGGAACCACAATTTGGTGGTTTGGAAGGCCTATTACTCCGCATTAAGCGTTCCTGCAAAGTGCACCTAAATTTCCTTATACAAACTACCGGCGTACAAGCAACGCAGATGCGCCCATTTACTCCTACACGCAATGCTTTATTATGCTGGCATGCAATGTCTGGGTGGCCCCTTTGCTGATGAGGTAATCAACATTTCCAGAAAGTGTTTCGAAATTTCGTGTTCCTTTACTTGAAGCTCTCTTTCAGCTGTATACTCCAGGTAAGAGGAAATGACTCTGACTAGAGTTTAAACATTTTTGAACTTACTATTATTTTGACTTAATTTAATGGAGGGCCCCATATATATTCTTCAGGAATATTTTCTTCGAATTAAATTAATTAGTTATTATGAAGGACAAAAGGATTTATAACAGCTTTTTAGAAAAATAAGTAATTAAAACACCATTCTTCTCCTTTCTAAGGGAATAACACGCAAACGTTTCGTTTTAGTGTTTGTTGCCAATTCTTCCAGAATATTCCTGCTGAAGGGTCCTCAGCCATGGCCGCCCATATACAGGGGAAAGAGGGAGCATTTGCCTTCCGCTGAAATCGGACCGTGATTTTCTGTCCTTAGAAGGTACTACAGAGATTTATATTGAGTCGCATTGCTAATTTTTCTGTAGAACTTCTCAATGCGTGTTTATGCAGAAAACATAGGAAACGTTTCAGAAATTCACAGGAGAAAGTAATAATGAAATGTCCTCTGACCAATGGAGAGTAGAGTATATATCTACAGAGTGAGAATACATGAAAGGTGAAGAAATGAAAAATATATCTTACTCTGCAGCAGCTATTCACTACTGGACAATGATCTCCCGAACCTTTCCCCAGAAATTTGTCTTGAGGGTATTTTTCCATTCTGAGTGGCCAATTTTAGTGATCTTTGGAGTTTCGTCGCGAGTGTAACATAAGTGGACAAAAGGATCAAAAGAACGAGGAAGAAATTTCCTTATTGCCCTAACATGATGCCTAATTTATTTTTCCATCTTTTTTTGAGTAATGTTTGTCTCTTCGGATTTCCAATTAAATTTATGTGTTGAGAGTGTGGTAAAAACGGTCAGAAAACATGAAAACACACGGAAATTTGCATATGATGCGTGTATAAGTTTTTGTTATTTACGATTTCTGTTTAACCCTTACTGAAAACCAAGCTATGGGCGCTCATGTGCTCAACATGTTGATGAAATCCACATTGTAAAAAAAATGTAGGATTTCTTCATGTTAAAGACGATAAGATATTGTCTCTTGAAATCAATATTGCTTTACATCATTTGATTGTGAACGTTCTTTGAAATAGAAGAACACTTTTTATGAAAAAAGGAAAACCAAAAATAAAATTTGTTCAGTTCATGCATCGTGAAATTTAATAATTTTGATAGAATGATGCATGACATCTTCCTGTAACACCCAGAGACACAACGCTTACACAGATGGTCGCATATATATGCACATGCACGCGTGTGCCCCTGTGAACAAGTATTCTGACGTTTGTGTGTGTATGTGTGTATTAGATAGATAATTAGATAGACAATGCATACTCGATAGACAATTTGATTTTAACTAATCTTCCTTTGTCCCTGAAATCGAGGATCATAGCTTGCTTCCGAGCACATAAGGATTACATTTTGTTCAAGGCGAAACTCAAAATACTTCACTCTTCATACAGTGAAGACGGGCAAGGCAAGTTAGCTACGTTGACCTCAAAGATTCTCAGCCGAATTGAAGAACGGTGACGAGGCAGGCCGTTGGAGGTGACGAGGCAGACCGATGGAGGTGACGAGGCAGACCAATGGAGGTGACGAGGCAGACCGATGGAGGTGACGAGGCAGACCGATGGAGGTGACGAGGCAGGCCAATGGAGGTGAAGAGGCAGGCCGATGGAGGTGCCGGAAACCTACTTAATTCTCCTCGACCAACAGAACAACACTACACACATACTGAATATCGATAACGCAGCAATACACGACAGAAGAGGAATGTCATCACAGCATTAGGACGAAACATGCGCATGACAGCATAGTAATCCAAAAGTGATGCAGCAAGTGACGCGGATTTCGAGTGGATAATAGGAGTGTGATTACCCAGAGCAGCGATACACCTCGCATAACGAGCCCTCTTGTTTCTTACAAGGCTGTGAGAAATTGGGGTAATAAGTATCGCTCCTCTACCAAGGCACGTCGGACTAAGGGGACAGTTATGAAAAGCGGCCGCGGTCTTTTATTTCTTCTTCACAAGTCCTCTCAGACATGCTTAAAAGGGTTCAGGCCCGAAGATCTCTCAGGCCACTCCATCCTGTGAATATCCTCACTGTCTAAGTATTCTTCGACTAGTCGAACGCTATGGGGAAAGGGCATTAGCGTTAAAAAAAAAGGGTGGGGGAAGTGTGTGTGGGGGAGGGCTACACCTTCCCTGAAAAGCCTACATGCTGCTCTAGGATGGCATTTCTGTGTCATACAGCAGTCAGGGTGCCACCTGCAGCGGTGTACATCCAACCAACATGATGCCAGTCCAAACCAGGAGTTCACCACCGTAGTAGTAAATTTCCCTAGTGTTGAAGGGAAGATTTCGACTTTCCGCCTCTCTCCAAATATACACACTTCAAGAATCTGTGTTCAGGCTATACAGCGGCTCGTCACAGAAAAATCACAGATCAGGGGTCCAGAGATTATGTTGTCAGGCTCAATTCAGACGGACCCTTCTGAGATGCCGTCAGTGTCCTTCTTCACCAACAGACCACTGGCCTTCTGGGTTAGAGAACTCTTGCATGGAGTCTTTGGTAAACTGTTTACCACGATATTTCGGTTTCTGTAGCACAGGAGAATTGCTTGTCTATTGGCTTCCTCCGGCGGCGCGCTGTTAGGGATAAATACCGATTGTCTCGACGTATTGTGGCTCGTGGGCATCTTTGTCCCGGCGTTCTTCGAATTGTTCTGGTTTCCTGGAACTTTCTTCAGAGATTGGAAATCACTTGTTTCAGTACAACCTTAGCTTGCGACTGCTCTTCTCCCAAACTCCCAATCGCGATCCACCGCATAGAGCCTTTCTTCCACTAACAGCCCAAGTCAAGCTTCAATTGTTGCACCTCTCCCAGACCAACGTTTATCGAGGTCGCGTGCTTGCCAGTTCGATGGCGTATGGTCGACATTTGTGCATTTCCGTAGGAGCTGGGACAATGTTGCTTGGGTACGTCGACTTAGCGTTTTCCGTCGCACATGTTTCTGAATAATATTTACAAACTGTCGTCTCGTTTTGAACATATTCTCGAATTCTTAATTTCGCGTTAATTTTTGAGACAAGTTTATTTCTTACGACCAATGGCGGTGTTCCCGAGCCCTGACGAGGAGCACAGCCTTGTGTCGTGGGGCCAGCAATGAAACCTGCGTGGGAAGTTGGCTGCGGAATGCTATACACAAGAAACGTTGCACTAACCGAGCGCTGATGCTACTGTTGGCCCACAAATCACAGCGCATTGAATTGCTCTGTGATTTGCGGCAACAAATTTGTTGAAATTCAAATTTCTTGGTAATTTCCAAAATGTAGTGACCCGTCTCATGGGAGCCGACTGCCATACCACGTTCGAAATCGTTCAAGCCTTAAAAAGCTGCCATCTGAACTGCGAATGCTATTACTTGAGCTTGCGGAGATATCTGCCTTTATATATACATTCCTTGCGGACGATACCATTTACTGTATGTGTGTCGTGGCATATAATGAAAATGGTAGCCACTTACCAGCTTTTTGCATTCATTCTAACAACAACTCAACAGCTCTCTTACATTAAGCTTCATGCATATGATTCGCTATAATTCGGCGTAACATTTGCTCAAAGAATCTACGACTCTCTGTGTAGCATGCCTCAGTTTAAATTATTCTTTATGTTATCTGCTTCTCTGACTCACTGTCAATGATGCTAATATGAAGGGGACCGTTTTGGGTAGTAATGAATCGTTCCGTCAGAAAACGTTTAACGAAAAGAAAATACAATTTACATAAGAAAGCAAGAACTCAAGTGCGAAGTTAAGTTAGCCGTATACGTCACACTACAGAAAGTTGTTCATTTTAGCACGTGTCAAATTTGAAGTGATTTTAAATGTGGGTTGTGAGCAATAATGAGTTAATGGAACTTGTTTCAGACACTTCAAGGTGTGCAGTAATATGCCAGAACATGCCCGACGAAGCCATATATCAACGCTACATGCATTTACAGGAGATGTGGATTCACTATGAGTACATCTATAGTTAGGGTATATTTTGAAATTTTAACTGTAGTCTACAAGAAGTGTTAACGGTTCCATAACATTTTGAAAGCCGTCAACAAGACGCCGGAAATAGATGCGTCACATAGTTTTTTTGGTTGTTTCTTTTGCAAATGACGTTTGCGAATGGAGAACGCAGAATGTTTGCTTAAGTGCTGATACACAAATCAGTGTAGATAAGTGAAGTACAAGCGAGGAAAACCATTACTGGCTGCTCTTCACCTTTACATATGAATTTCATGAGTCTCTTTCGCCGTCTCCTTTCCGCACTTCATTTGCATTTTTATCAGAAGCTGCCGCTGCTTTGCCTTTTGTTTCTTCATTATGGATGTTTCTTTCATTTTTTCATCGGAGGGGGCATAATTAAGACAGTCAATCATGCGCAGTTTCGATGCACTACGATAATGCGGGAATTCATTACAAAGCTAATATTTGCCTTTCCTTGAAAATTTCTTTAGTAGGAATGTCGGTTGAGAAATTAGAATCAACCTTCCCCCACGTTCACCTTTGCATGAAAAATAGCACTCTGCTATTTATGTCGAATATTTTCGAAGTTTGCTTTCGACGTAGGGTAAGGGGAAGCTGATTTTTTATTCCCCTTTTCTATTCTTTTCTCTTACGTTACAAGAGCGTATATCTCGGTCATTGGTTACTGCAGTATAACAAAGTGCTGCCGCCGCTAGAGTATTTTTGGAATTCATTTAAATCCAGGAAAGGGAGAGAGAGAGAGGCGAGCTCCTTGCAGATCAGTAGAAAACTTTCAAATGGCAATGAAAACATAGGGAGTTATAAATTAAGATGAATGGCCTGCCTTTTTCAATGGAAAAAGTGCACGGCATCAAATATGTTAGGAAACGATCTTCGTCATATTTTGTTTTAAAATCCCTCAGAGGGTGTGTTTCGAAATGATTTCCTAAAGTATTTTCTTTCACCTTCTTTTAAAAGTTAATATTTTGTGGTAATTTGTAATACTCTCGTGGTCTCCGTTAATTATTTTACCTCCATTTTGACGACTTTTTCCCCAAGTAACAACGAATTAAATATTGTTTTGAAATTTGCGTTTCATCAAAGAACTGAGTTAATAATAATTTCACTCAAACTCCTTTGATCAAACGATACACATCGTACGACTTTTATAGTTGGAATGAGATGTTTGCAACAGCACATTCAATTTCATTAGGATTTAAAATAAAATAAAATAATATATTTTTTCAATTAGCTTAGTCAAAAATAGTTTCACTTTGACAAGACGAAACACTGCAATTGAAATTTAACGAAATATCGGGTGGCCCAAGAGCCTGTATAAATTCCAAAAGTTTATTACAAAAGAAACATTCCCCTTACTAACTAATGCACGAAAAGCATTAGTTAGTAAGTGGAATTTGTTTGTCAACGGAAAAAAACTTTTGAAAAAGTTTGAAAAAGCTGCCCGAAAGGGTGGTTTTACATGCATGCAAACTTTAAAAGATGTGCAAAAATGATGTCTTTAAAAGCGCTAAGTGATAAGTTGCAGATATTAATTGTTTACGAGTTGCCTTCATCTTATTGAAAACGGTGTTCAAGAGGAGTGTTTATACGATGCTGACTTTGCGGGATAAATCCTTGTTAGTGAATTTTTTTGTGTAAGCGGAGAATAGGCAACATAAGCTTTGAAAAATTTCTGAACACAAAAAGGACAAAGAAGAGCCAATCGTCTGATCCGGTTTCCAGTATATGGTGAAAAAACTCCGAGCACTGCATCATCCCGTGGCCAGCTCGGTCGACAGATCTCAAATCCGTGGATTTCTGGTTGTGGGATTATCCAGAGTATACCAACCAGACAAGTCCTTTCGCACTGCCATAACTGAAGGAAGTCATTCGCCGCGAAGTCTTTTGTACTCATTCACCCCTACATACTACATTCGGCTGCCGATAAGCATCATTATCGTTCTTCAACTTTATTTTGCATTCAGAATCATTAGACTCTCATGCAGCTAAAAGTAGACCAAGTTTATCTCATCCATTAATATGTACCAAAACTAAAAGAGATTTATACAAATGTTATTTCTGCGTATTGAAATCGGAAATCGTCATAGTTGTAAAATTATAAAAAAATATTTGGTATAATAAATACGCTTAAGTAATATAGAACTCTATAAATCAACAAGCGAATATGTTGTTATTCATCACGTTTATAGAACGTGGAAATATTAAATACTTTAAAACGCTGCTCTATCGCAGAAATTAGTATTAAAATTTGACTGACTTAATACACATCCAAGCGCTCGTAGAAACCTTTTAAAAGGATTTTTAAACCTATGTGAACATCCAATTCACAAAGAAATTCACCTTAAAATTCGACACCTCCTTGAGTTCATTAAAAGCTAACACAGTATTTCAATACGTTGCTCCTATTACGTAAAATTTAAGTTGTTTCCAGTTCATTTCGTTTGGCCTAACTCTTATTAAAATATCACACTAACAATGCCGGATTTTTACTATTGGAGTAATTATATCCATGTACCTAATAAAGTTTATGAGCGTGTAGATGGGTGACAGAGAGTCAAACATCGACAGTAGTATCTGCAGCCGGGAAACCACCGAAAGGCATCGCAATGCACGGCGTGACTTGCATAGTACCATGTGCATTGCTACAACAGATGATCTTCCTATACACAATTGCTGATTGTAGCGAACAGGATAAGATGTCTTCTATTTAAGAGCAGTTCACGTGTGCTTTAGTTGGTTTGAAAAGGGTCTCATTGTCTGATGAAAAGTGACTATATGAGAACATGGATTAATTCTGCATGCTCGCGACTCTGCCGTATCAAAGAAGCACTGTAATGGTATGGGTATTGTTTTTATCAGTGACGTTGAATTTTTTGATTCGCTTGGTCGCACCTGATGGTCAAAGTGCACTTATACATCGTTGCTTACGAAGTTCATCCAAAACTGTTAACTCTCTACTCCCGAGTTAATATATACTTACAGAAGGAAAATGCAGTTTACTACAATATCTACTTTTTCTTCAAGTTATTCCAGAAACATTATTAAAATAACATTTTCCTGCTTCGGTCCCATGGAGTATCTGTGGAATGAACTCAAGTGGGGCATAAGACGGTTGGATACACTACTATCTAATCCGAGTAGATTGGAAGATGCTCCTGAAATTTCGTGGGCCATAAATTCTCCGAACATTGCCAAAACTTATTTGCACCTTACCTCGCTGCATTGCTAATGTTCTGAGGTCTAAATAGAGATCTTTAGGTACATTGCTAGTTATGTGGTCCTAACATATTGGTCATTTGCGGTTTTCACGATGATAGATCTTTCTGGTCGAGATATTCACCTTACTTGAATTTGGACTCATATGTTGGTACAAAAAGAAGATAGAATCATGAGCCTACTGGTAAAATTTTGTCAAAGTACTCAGCGTCGAGATACCTTTTCCATATAGAAAATAGTGTGACTATACTGGTAATCTAAATTTATTAGTGTAGAAAAAAAAATTTTTCCAAGCTTTTGCACATCGACCAGATTGCTTTTTCAAGGAAGATAGTCAGAAACTGCAGTTTTATGTCTACAGAAAAACTGCAGTTTCTGTGTACCTTCCTTGAAAAGACCATCTGTTTGACGTGCGAAAGCTTGAAAAACTGATTTTTATTCCACGCCAATAAATTCGGATTATTAGTATAGTTATACTATTTTCTACATAGTTGGTGTATAGTTCCTCATTAGTCATTAATAATTTGAACTTAACATTTTTTTTGTCACGGGAACAGCAGAAAATGTTCATTTATGTTTTCCAGTAATACGCATGAAACGTATTGGGTGCTTTAGTATTTTGTTCCCAAGATTTAAACATGAATGGATTACTTGCGAGATTATCTTCCCGATTTGTTAATTAATGGAGCCCATTTGAAGAGATTACTGTGAGATGGATAATAATCTTTCTGCGACGGCACTTTTGTAGTCGATGGAGCGAGCACTTCTCTGTAGAGAGTATTATCGTTCTACGAACTAATGCTTTTGTTTGGCAAATCATACGAAATAAAACATGGAGGTCTTATCTTTGAATAAGTAATAATATCTACACAGATGCTACAGTACTGAATCATTACAAGAAGAAGGATTAGCAAAGTCGGCTGTGGTAGCGCAAGCATAAGAAGAAAATCATCGCTGTATCATTGAGAATTAATCAAAGCAGTTTTTGCTCTAGCCTTACGACCTTTTGTTACAGTTGTTGAGTCGTACTGGATCAGTGTATAAGTACGTACACGAGGATACAAGATGAGCGGGCACATTGGACGTTGTAATCAATTGTTTTTTTGTGAAACCAGCTGAAATAGGATGCCATCTTTAAAGTAAATTGTTATGTTTATGTTCTCAAGTTATTTATGTCCTTTAAGATTGTTATACGAGGTAGGATCCAAGAGTTTGGGGGACTTGGCTTATAGTTCCTTACTTTGAATACTTTAAAACACCGATACACTTTTACCAGCGCTCGTAAAGCTTTTGGAATCATTGATGAAAGCCATGCTTTGCGGCCTCTTGTAATCTCTCCTGCGTTGCTGCTTTTACCTCATTTGCTGAAACAAAACGACGTCCCTGCAGATTTTGTTTCATCAATGGAAATAGGTAAGAATCTCAGAGGGCTAAGTCAGGTGAACAGGCGGGATGTGGAAGCACAGTACGATATCTGGTGATAAACTCTGTGACCAGAAGGGACCGATGTGCAAGCTTGTTGTCATTTAGAAGGTACCATTTTCCACTTCGCCACATCTCCGGCCGTTTACGACGGATTGACTCCCGTTAGCGAAGTAAAATGTCCAGATAGCGTTCCTCGTTACCTCTTGTGCCCTCAGGAACAAATGTGGAATGGAAAATGTTGTGAGCATCAAAAAACACCTCTAGTATGTCTTTCCTTTTGCTGCGATCCTGCCTGAGTTTCTGTGATTGCGGTGAAGATAATGATTTCCACGCTGACGTACCACGCTTTGGCTGAATATCAAACACGTAGCACAACGTTGCATCACCTGCGATGATGTTATCCAAAAACACGCAGGATCGCTATCGGCTTTGTCGATTAATTCGCCCGATATCCGCATCCGTTCATCCTTTTGTTCGGAGGTCAAAAGGCGAGAGACAATGTGCTGACACACGCGGTGCATGTTAAGATCCTCCGTCAAAATGCCCTGGCATGTGGTCTGCGATAAGGTAGTTGCGTTAGCAATTGCCTCAATGGTTCGGCGACGATCCTGACGAACATACTGCGCCACCATCGTAATGTTTTCCTCACTCCGTGGGGTCACCGGTCGACCACAGCAGCAAACGTCTGCGCGCGCATTCCAATCCCTTTCCGTGGGCCACACCATTCTGATTACGGATGGGAGGGATAATGGGATGTATTTCAGACGCCGTATCTTTAACTACATGCTTGAGTTGTCACGGGTAGACGCTGTGCCCCAACGTTTGGATCATACTCCGTATATTAGGATCATAAGAGCTCAAAAACTATCTTTGCTGTAGAGCGCCAGGCACAGACGAAGCTCAGGTAGGACGCCTCGAGAAGTGGTAAGGCCCGTTCCCAATTACTTGGAATACCAGCTGAATCTTTGCAGTTAAAACATTGCTTTTTGAATAAAATGGACATTCAGCGCACTACTGTGAAGTTTGCATGTCATCAGCATTGTAAACTGTTAGCCCTATAGAATGTCCACATATTCATGTATACTATATTAGGAAAACAAGTCGGTCTTTAGGTTCCCACCTCGTCTCGGCACTAAATCTATCTTGCATCTAAACAAGGTTTTATCACTCTTTCCTGGTTGGTCGCCCATACTGTTTTAAACAACGTAATTGCAGGTTTCGTAGAAGACGATTCCATTTCCAAGTCAACAGCCCTACGTGACGTATTTACATTAATATAAAAAGAACTGAGAACTTCCTGTCATTATACGTGCTGTTCGGCTTTTGGCTTCCTACATCCCTTTTCCACAATGGACACAAGAGTTTCCTCTGCGTTCTCCGTGGTGGCCAGACAGAAGAGATGGCTCATCGTCTCCCAAAGAACCTCCCAGATTTTAGGCTGCAATGCAGTCTGTTACGTTGTGTGCCAGCTAAGCATATTTTAGATATACATTCACAAACAGAGTATCTATAAATACAAAATTTTATACATCTGTATACGTAGCTTCACGACACGTGTCCTAGACTTCAAGAAATGAAAACCCCAGCGAATAGATGTTCTACAACGTTACCGCAGGCCAAGCGAACACTGTGAGTGGCGAAATTATCAACTTACACACTCTCTGGTTCAAGTTATGCACAGTGACCAACACCTTATGTAAAAAATTTCCCCATATGAGACATCACCCCAAAATCCGGAAAATCAACTTGCAGCAACTGGTAGACAAAACTCTCATGCATGAAGATAATGCGATGTGTATTCCAACATCACAGGAACCAAGCACAACCATACAATGTAGTGCGAGCGCGCGAACTATCAACTAACGTTTTTGGCTTCACGGCAGACACCAAACGCAAATGAAGCAAATATAGTGAATACCTAGCGAATAAGGCTGGCAAAATTGTGGATAAAATTTTAGTATTTGTGTGTTTGTTAATATATTTCACTTTATTAACCAGTTTTCCAAAATATTAACTTCCTTGTGAAATGGATACAGATTTCAGAATTGGAAATAGATAAACTTTACGGTAGTGTAACATATAATATCCACAAATGTACAGCTTAGTGTGAATAAAAATTTGTGGTGCTGTAAGACTTAAACATTAGGAATAATATCCTGGAGACACTTTGCAGTACTATTGACACCCATGACACAATCTGCATTTTATTGTTTTTTTTATGTTTCGCGTACAAGAAATAATTTTTTTTAATGTTGGGATATAAGAAAAGAGAACGCACAAATAGGCTAAAAACAACAACAACAACAACAACAACAAAAAAAAAACCCAGCAGCCTCGATGGCGTAGTGGTCTGAGGGCTGGCTTTTGACCTTCCGTCCTAGATGGTTTCCGGATTGAATTCCGGTGAGGAATGGATGTTCTTTTTGTCTTAGGGCACTGGATCTCTCCCTTCCTTGCAGTTAGTGGCACTAAATTAGAGATGGAGGATTGTTTAGAGCCCTTCGAGCCGTTAAGCCTCTAAAATGTTAATAAAATGTTGTGCTTTTTCAGATTTGAGATCTGCTTTCAGTACCCTGTTTCTCGTTCGTTGCGAGTGAAAGATTATTATTTTTGAATTTTTGTTGGAAAAAAATATTTTCGGATGTGTGCACGTTAAGCTCGTGAAACATAATTTGCTCTGGTTTAAAGTTTTTTCGTAACTCCACCATTTCGTTCACATCCACGATCTATAAACAACGTTTCGAAATGAAAGCGCAGCATGCCTTTCTTTTTTTTCCTTTTTCATTGCCTTTATTTCTGATGAGTTAAGTTCATGGGTGAGTGACGAAGTCGAAGTGTTTGAACAGCGATTCTATGGACATCTCATTGGGAAGAAATGGCTGGTAAAGCTGGTCTCCGAGCAAAAGTATATTAATGCCAGTCAGTTCAAGATGTGTTGTTTCTCTGCAGACTCACCGATTTTGGCTATCATTAGTCTGACATATCGTCTGTGTCACCCACGAGGAATCCGCGCTTCACTCCAAGTGCAGACCGTGTTCACGACTCATTGCTGCGATGTTTCCTGCATCATTGGTTTCATCATTTCCTTTGCGCCTCACACGTTTTTTTTTTTTTTTGTACTGCTCTTGCTCTGTGTCTTCCGATGTGTTGATTGCGTCGCTCTTTCCTATGCGATGCTGCTTGACCTGCAGAAACAAAGCGAGCCAAGGAAGGAAAAGGGGAAACAAAAACGTCGAAACCCGAAGAATGTTCGAAGCTTGCGCATTAAATAATAATAAATACATCGCTCGGTTGCTCCGTTAAGACAGCTTTCATATTCTGTCTCCAGAAACGAAATTCTCATCTATTGTAATTACTGAATTACAATGTTTCCTTATAGACTCTCACACCACACGAAAACTGCATCAAATATAAATTTATCGCCACCAATTTACCGTATTTCAATAATTGGAAAAATAAATTCAGTGAATCCTCTCTCGCATAATCTGTTCGCAAATTTAATTAAAACAGGGAAAACGGCAGAAAATAATTACATCTGCAAGAGTGGGTAACTAATTTCTTCCGGAGAATTCTTTCTCGTGAAAATTAGACACTGACTATTATTGTTCATTGCGTAGGCAGCTAGTCTGGTACTAAGCAAGTAACTATGCGCTATGCGCTGTATAAATAAATAATAACGAATTAAACATCCCACTACGATGCTTATTAGCGCAGAAAAATCGCAAACAATACGGAGTTTTTGCACGTCTACAGACGATTCAGGACGCATTTGTGAGATTTATACGCCAACAAATAATTAGCGAGAAATCTTACCTTTGTGTAATTTATTTCGACTTTTTCTTTCAGTTTTTAAGGAGAGCATACTGGTTCACCTCAGACAGATAATTAAATAACCTTAAATCAAACTACATCGCTATCTGAAATAGCATCGCTTTTTTTTCGTATATAATTTATTAGATATAACAGTGGAAATATACTGATTACGAATTGGTCTTAATATTTAAACCAATTGTGAAAAGTTAACGCGCTCGGCTAGATATCGAGAGTTCCGTGATTCAATTCCACGGCGGCGGCTGAAAAACAATTTTTCGGTTGCTGTGTTTCTAGAACGTGGAAAGAGCGATGTATTTATTTATTTACTGACGCCACGTATTTGGAGGATTTTCACCTTGGTTATTAGTCTTTGCATACTTATGGTATACGCGCCATTTTCAAAATACGCTTAAAAAAGAGCCCTGTTCGAAAGCATCTATGACGCTTTGCACGACCAAAAATGTATGACTTCAACTCCTTCGGTGAAACGTACTACATCTTATACCGATAGTAACAGCGATGTGTTCCTTTTCCCCCGATAAGATTGTCTACATGAAAACGAAATCGTGGGTTATTAGATAAGTGAAAACAATGATGATCCTAATGAACGGAGGTACGCGTAACATGGATGGTAAACATTGAAGAATTGGCCTAGTGATATACTTAGGCAGATCACCACTTCCAAAAAATCTGGTAATCATTATGTTATGTTGTTAAGAAAAAAATACATTCGAAAATTGTCTTCAAACTTATTGATTCCGAAATGAGTGAGCAACAGGCACCAACGCTAGATTTATTTTCAGAATTCTTATGTGGCGCTTTCCAAAGCAAAGCAAAAGGTAATTAAATACTAAGATCCTCATATCATTTGTGCGTGCATGTGTGTCTGTATGTGCGTGACGGCGCGCATATAGGCTCTCTCTCTCTCTCTCTCTCTTTCACACACACACACACACACAAGCGCACATTAAGCTATTAAGCTAACCCAAAAACAACACTGGTGCACCCAAACGAAGCTTACATGCTGTAAGGAACGTGCAGATCGAGAAGGCGAATGCGGTGCAGATGTTGTTTTCGGAATCATCTACAATATACAAAAACGTCAATAAATACTAGTTCCAGTCACAAATAAAATGGTACGTGGAACAGAAACTGTTAACTTGGAACTGGGTGGGTTTTTGGATATCATATTACAATGGTGGTTATATGAAGATTTTGAGGGTTATCCAAAAACACAGATTCGATATTTCAGAATGCAGTCTCTCTCTCTGGGAGATCACTTATCTTCGTATAAAAGGGATTAAATATTGCCAAATACGTTGCAAGGCAATCTTTCTCATATATAGCTCAGGAAAATCACCCAGAAATGTCCAGACTGTGCAAGTGTGTGAAGACAGCGCAGAGCGTAGTACGAACTAAAATTCCACTGGCTACCATCGCATGTCCCACATATACTCCTTATAATAATTATCATAATAAAGTTCGTGCATACCAGTTGGATTAGCAAACATTATGATAACTGAAATTGGGTATTTCAGAACGATCCGCGCCACTTTCATTTTTTCCCAGGATGACAAGACTTTACGAGCTTTCAGTTTTTCCCGGAATGTGATACCAAAACCACAAGACTTTACGAGCTTTCGGTTTTCCCCGGGATGTGATACCAAGACAACAAGACTTTACGAGCTTTCGGTTTCTCCCGGGATATGATACCATACCTGAAGACTTTACGAGCGCGAGTGCAATGTGATCACTGTAAAAAATGTTAACAGTGGAGTGGTTGTGAGTTTTTAACTCGTGATATAACATTAGTCTACAGGTTTTTGTTGATACGACCACTAGGCAAAAGATGTACCTCGAGAAAATGACAGACGTCTACGGTAAAGGTGCATTTCTTACTTTTACGGAATTCTGTGGTGCAAGGTTTCGTAGTTTTCGAATAACAGTGCATTAGCAAGATCTTCTAAAATGCACCTAAATGAACGACCTCGATAAAGTGCATTTTTGACATTATGGGATTATGTGGTACAGGAATATGCCTATTTCTGAATAACAGTGCCAGGGGATGGTCTATGTTTTCCGTTGAAATATCACCAATCGTAAAACTGCTGGGTAAAGCTCAAATTAAAACTTAGTATGCAGAGTCGTTCCCATATTGGTCAACAGTATTACCGAAGTTCTAGACGTGTGAATAACGGAGGTTGGTTTCCCATAATTCTCGTCTGACTAAATCTTCCCACTTAGTTCAAAAATGGGCCTTGTTGCTGTTGTTTGTTTCCATCGTGTCGTGTTCTACTCTTGGTGAGTGTGCGAACAGAAGCCCGCCATCTCAATCTATTCTCAGTAAAATATGGCAACTCTTCTACTTATGTTGGTTCTACCAGCGTCTTTGATTCCATCCATTATCTATCTTCCCCTTCTGTTGCTTACTCCAACTTTGCCAAACACGATCATTTTTTCAAACCCAGTTTTGGTACGTATCACATCTCCAAACATGTGAATTTTCACATACAGATCATTGCCACAAGGAAACAGCTGGGCTTGATTTGGTCAAGTACCGACTGATTAGTTCTTCCTGCACTACATGGCATTCGGAGAAGCCATTCCTGTCTATAATTCAAAAGCATTTATGTCATTACTCACACTTTCACAATGCCCAGCCTTCACAACCATACATTACTGCTGGAAATACCATTGCTTTAACAATTCTGATCGTTGTGCCATTGACATGTCTTTATCCTTCATAATCTTCTCTGAATTTGTCATAGTCTTTCTTTTCATTTCTTTTGTTGGAGGTTTAACGACAACCGTGCGCAATTCGATTGGCTATAAGCAGTCGTCCGCCTCCAATTTAAGACTAATTATTAAAAGGAAGAGAGAGAGAGAGAGAGAGAGTCAGTGCCATAAGAAATATCCAAAATCAAGGCCTCACCGGGATTCGAACCCGGACCTCATCGCCAGGGAGGCCATTGTTTTTCTTCCTAGAAATAATTTCTTCTTTATTCCTCTAACACACTGCCCCTCATGATATATTGCTGGACCTATGAGAATAAAATTGCCTACGACCTCCACTTAATCCTCGTAAACTAAAAAATCTGTAAGGTTGGAAGTTGACATGGCTTTTGTTTTCTTAATGTTTAACATTAAACCCGATTTTGTGCTTTCCACTTTTACTTTCTTGATGAGGTCCTCTAAGTTTTCTCTATTTTGTGCAAAAACAGCGGTGCCATCTACATATCTTACATCGTTGATAGTTTGACATCAAATATATCATTTCATTCCAGCGTGCAATTCTAAAAATGTACTCGCTGTACAAGTTAAACCAGTACGTGGACATAATGCAATCTTGTCACACTCCTTTTCTTAATCTAAACCATTCACACATCTAATCAATTCAATCCTCACAGTGGCTTCTTGCTTATCAATAAGATTCCTCAAAATAATGATTAAGTACTTTGGCACTAATATTCATTTTACAAAAATCGGGCTACATTATAGTAAAAAGAAAGCATCATTTTGAAATTCTTGTCTTATCTAATAGACCACAACAACGGGAAGGAGAGAATGGAGACACACTGGTGACCGAGTGATCAGAGCGCGGGTTCCTGACAAATCGTCCTAGTTGTACCAGAGCTCTAGTCCCAGATGTTTCACGGCAGGCGTTATGTTTCTCCTACAGCTCTGGTTTTGTTGTTCCCCTTGATCTGGTGCCTTTAAGTTAGGAAAGGAATGACCGACTTCTTATAGCTTTAGGTACTCAAGAGGTTCATAACTCCGAAACAAACATAGACATTGAAAACGAAAGGAGAAAAAGAGAATGGTAATTTAAAAGACAGAATGAATGTCTGTTTATGACAAAAGTTGGTCAACCTCGATTGATGATGCACAGTGTAATTTACCATATAGTAGAATAAGCGTTGAAGCTAACAAGGACATGTGCATGCACGGTCGAATTAGAACAATATGACCCCGGGAATCACGTTTATCCGACCAGGCGCGTCACAAAATGCACGTGACAAGGTCGACCACACTGAGATATAAGCGGACGGCCAAGACAGATGAGCCATAGTGCGTAACGTGAGCACAAATGTAGTTATTTGACGGACGTTAAAAAATAAATGATCATCGGCTACTGCGCTAAGGCTAAGGGGGAAACATCTCAGAAACCCCAGACTTCGTGGGGTTTTCTCAAGGTGTTGTAATAAGGGTTACCAAAAATGGACAGCTCGAACACCGACTACCTCCCGACGTCATAACTATGGAGCTCCATAGGCCATCGGCCTCAGAAAGAAACGTCTCCTCCGTCGACTGGTAAATGGCAATTGACGCGCAACGGTGTAGCAATTGACCACGCAAATAAACGCTGGGGCACTCAAGTACGTGTCCCCGATAATAGTAGAGCGAACCCTGTTACGTATGGTTCTCCGGAGTGGACGTTGTGTCAAGGCGTCCATGTTAACCCAGGTCCATCGGTAACGACGCCTGCAGTTCGCATGGGACTACCGTAATTGGACAGTGGAAGAGTAGAAAAAGGTTGACTACTCTGACGAATCGTGGTTTCTGCAAAACAGAAGTGACGGATAGTGGCGGATACGGCGTCATACACACGAGAAAAGCACTTGGACACGCTTAACCGTCAACTTCAGTTCAGCGTGTGAGGTAAATGTTTTCCTGGTATGACCTGGGACCGTTGGTATCACTTGATGGGTCTTTGAACGCCAATGACTATCTGTCCATCCTCGCTGACCACATGCATCCCTTCATGTTGGACGTTTACCTTGGTGGTGATGGTATCTACCAACACGACAATGCGTGCTGCCATGCCACTAAGGGTGTGCGTGACTGGTTCAGGGAACCCGGCAGCGATGTTTCCGCCCTCCCTTGGTCGGCGAAATAGCCCGACCTCAATCCCATAGAGCCCTTGTGGGACAATTTTGATCGACAGGTTCGACGAGCCGACCCACAGATACGTCATCTCCAGGACATCCGTGCTCTGCTGCAGGCCGAATGGGCGGGTGTGCCTCGGGCAACCTTCGAAGGCCTTATTCGATCCATGCCACGCTACGCCGTTATTCCCATTAGTAGATAGGTGGTCATATTATTTTGATACGAACGTTAAATTTATTATTGAATTCTTATAATACCACTGTCGTAACGCTGTTGGCTAATTTCCAGCCTCGTGTGCGTGTGGTTGCGGCAATGTGAGTGTGATTTTCCATTGCCGCCTATTCAGTTGTAAGAGTTTTCATTGTTGTCTCCGAACGTTGCATGGATGGGTCCCTGAAAATCTGCACTCAGCTGCTTTGGGAGGTTACTTCCGCGACTGAGAGAGAGCAACAGCATTCTGAAGCATCCCTGGTTGAGAATACCAAAGAAAGAAAGCTACGGCTCCATTTGTCATCAACGATAATGGACGCTATGTGGTACCACATGATGAAAAAACCTCTTTAATGGTACATAAAATAATAAAAACCGACACTGTAGAGTGTTAAAGTGAACATAAAAACAGCATTTTAAATAAAATCAGGTCTTTTCTATGGTTAAAGGAAATTATTTCGCTTGGACGTATGTGGAAAGTAATAAGCAGCTATCGAGATCCTTCTTGAGAATTCTGGTGAGGTATCACCATAGTGTCATTCTGTGTTACAAGTTGTGGTACTCTTTTGTTTCGGTACATAGTGTTGCCTATGAGATCTAAGTTCATAACAATTCCCGAATCTCCAAACCAAAACGACCTAACTACTAGTTCCAGAGAAGGGAAGCTTCTGGGGCTAGAAAGAAAAACCCAACATGCATGTTTTGTTACGAGATTCAAACGGAGATCGCGCAATACGAGAAATGAAAATTGAAAGTTCTGGACCACAAAATTACTGGGTAGCAAACTACAGTTCGTGTTGTATTAACAGTTTACTTCCACATTCCTAATAAAATTGTTCTTTTTTGCACATATGATATCCAGTTGTGTAGGTGTATTCCTATTCCTGAATAGGAACAGCAAATTGTTCTACTGGGAAGAGTAAAATCCGGTATGAAGATAAATGAATCTGGCTTTCAAAGAGTCATTCTGTCAAGAATTTTCCTTATTAAAGTTTCCTTAAATGCATGAAAGTGTTCATCATAACGTTGTACTTCAGGATCAGATGATGATGCGGCTAAAATGGCCATCCAGATAACTTCTTACAAAGGAGAGTTTGGATTTGGGAATTATGTGTTCTTTCATCTCTTCACTATTGTTTTCTTCCCTTTCAGGAGCAAACATTTCAGCAACCTTTCTCCCTTTAATCTACTCCAGGCGCAAAAGATGGTCTTCATCTTCTTTTAATTTCTGCATGCCATCTTTCTCTTTTACACCTTTTCCTTCAGCTCGAATTCAATCACCTCAAAACAGAAATCGGATTCAACATCACGAAACCATTTTGTTCCACCTTTAGTTTCAGTCGACTTCTCAGCTCTTTCCACGTACCGACAAATCCAGTGATCACAGAGATTCGTGCGGGGTTTTATATGCAATTGAAGCCGTTTAAAATGTGGGGCTCAAGAGGCACAGAAACATTTGTAGAATCCAGGTGCTCTCTAAATCCGTTTTTCAGTAGAAATTTCCACCATGTAAAAACATGCACATACGTTTATATTTCACTGATGAGCCAATACATTGGTTTCTCGGAAAAGTCATGACGTATTTTAGCCTGTTTTGCAAAGGTCATTTATTGATAGAAAGCACAAAGATCAATCTATGATATAATGCCCGTTTTGTTCGATAACCTTTTGCCATCTTTCAGTGAGCTGCAGAATGCCTCTTTCATAGAAGGACCTGTCTTTCGTGGCGAAAAACTATACAAGGTGCTGATTTACAGCCTCATCTGAATCGAACGTTATACCACGCAAGGACTGTTGAAGAGAGCGAAACAAGTGGAAGTCTGACGGCGCAAGATCAGGCGAGTAAGCTTGGTGTGGCAACACATCCCACCCAAGCTCCAATCATTTTGGCGGGTGATCAAACTTCTGTGGGGTCACGCGCTGTCGTGATGTAACACAACACCTTTACGATGAACGAGCTCTGGACGTTTCTGGATGATGGATTCGTTCAAACTGTCCGATTGCCGACAGTACACATTCGAATTGATTGTTTGGTTCCGTGGTAGGAGCTCGAAAAACACGACACCTTTAAAATCCCGCCACACTGAGACCAGAACCTTCCGCTGATTAATGTCTGCTTTGGATTTCGTTTGAGGCGAAGCAGCACGTCGGGACCAAGACCATTTGCGCAGAACATTGCTGTACACAATTCACTTTTCGTCACCAGTTATCAGTCGCTTCAAAAAAGGATCGTTTCATCCCGTTTAATTATTATTACGCAGATGCTTATTCGCGCCGTCAATTGAGCTTTATTGAGCTCATGAGGAACCCACACATCGAGCTTGCTTACATATCCCAGCTTCTTCAGGTGGTCGTGAATGCTTGAATGATAGATGTGCAATGTGTCTGCAATCTCTCGTGCCGTGCAACGTGGGTTTGACTCAATCAATGCCTTGATTTGGTCGTCATCAACCTCGGTGGGCCTCCCGGGCCGAGGGGCAAGGTTGATGTCAAAATCACCAGCACGGAATTTTGCGAACTACCGCTGGCACTAACGTTCTTGTAGAGCATTATCACCGTACACTTTACGCAACTCTTCACAAGCTTGACGCGCGCTATTCCCTTTACGGAAGTAAAACAGTAAAATATGGCGAAAATTCACAGTTCGGTCTTCCATCTTCAACTTGATGTCAAATCTCTGCAGATCAACCAAATCTCTTGCTATTCCTTTTAGACTGCAGCTAGAACTGGCACCTGTCGAATGCCATAGCTATAACAGAGCTGCACATGCCTCTAGTACTTCCAAAACCACCCAACCGCCATCGGGTGCCAAAATACATGATATTTTTGACAACCCAATATTATGACCACTTACCTTTAGCCCGCAAACCTAACGGTTATATGACCCTTTTTAGCCTGGCAACGGCTGGGTCTCCAGTTCGCGTACATTTTGGGGTGGTTTTGATTTAGCGCGAACTCGTTTTACCAAGTCGAACCACAAATATTCGATTGGGTTAATGTCCGGTGAATTTAGAGGCCAGGACATTAACAGAAAGTCACCAGCATGTTCCTCGAACCGCTGCTTGACAATTCTGGGAGTGTGGCATGCCGCCTTATCCTATTGGTAATGGCCATCACCAGCAGGGAACACAGTTGCCATGAATGGGTGAACTTGGTCCGCAAAGATGTTCAGACCGAAAATCCTCCAAATACGTGGCGTCAGTGAATAGACAAAGACATCGCTCTTTCCACGTTTTAGCAACACACAGCAACTGAAAATTTGTTATTTGGTCACCACAGGGGAATGGAATACCGGATCTCTCGATATCTAGCCGAGCGCGTTAGCCGCGCACCATGGTGGCCAGCAATTGACGGCGCTATGTGTGTTTTTGTGTCAGCTTCTGACATCATAAATCCGTAAGATGGGCTCAGCTACTGAGACGTCTCCATCTGGCGGGCATTAACGGCACTGGCTGCATATTAATTATAGCATCCCCGGCGGTGACCGAATAACAATTTTTCGGTTGCTGTGTGTTGCTAAAACGTGGGAAGAGCGATGTCTTTGTTTATTTACGATGTTCAGATACCTGACAGCTGTCAGGGATTGTGCTATTGGGATAATGGAGCCTAAAGTGTCCCAAGAAAACATCGCCCACAGCATAACACCGACGCCGTCCCCCCCCCCCTGTTTCATACCAATAGTGCATCCAGGTGCCAGAGCCTCCGTTGGTAATCAGTGTATCCGCGCTCGGCCGTCAACGTGATTCACTAGGAATCTTGATTCGTCAGACCAGGCCACTTTATTCCAAACACCCATGGTCCAATCTCGATGACATTAGGCCCATTTCATCCGCTGTTGGCGATGATGACGTGCAGTGAGCATGGGGACCCGGTTGGGTTGTCGCGTAGCAGGCCCATGTGCAGAAGGCTTTTATGAACTGTGTGCTGTCACACATTGCCCTGTTCACCAATGTTGTAGCTGCGGGCGATTTGTCGCACTGTGGTATTGTTGTCGCTCTGAATAATGCGCGACAATCTCCACTCCCCTCTAGCGTCAATGAGTTGCGGACGAAGGTTCGTCGTTTGGCCATATGTGCACCACTTTTGATACGTGCTCATTACAGTGGCACGTGAACAACCCACAAGCCACGCGGTTTCCGAGATCGTAATTCCGAGGGGGCGTGTCGTCACAATTTGTCCTTCATCAAAATCTGATAAATCGGCAGCTTTTCCCGTTCTGACTCTGAACACTGTACTAATCGTAAGCCGGTTCTCGGGTTGTATATATACTACTCTGTGAACTTCTTCTGCGCCACCGTTCGGTTTTCAGGCGCGCTTATTTATCTAAGATGTGGGTGGTCATAATGTAATGGATCATCGTATATATCCATAACATTTGGATATACTTGAAAGATTTAATTAACTACATTAGTACTATAGTACATAAATTAAATCTTTCAAGTATATTTAACTTAACCGCCACGTGAGATTGACCGTTGTTTAACTGCACAACACAGATGAAATACAAGCAGCACCGATCCTGTTAATGCAACCCTCACTTGGAGAGTGAACGGACAAATGGACATTAATTCCTGGAATTGTAATATCATGTTTTCCCTTAGGTGACATCCTATTCTCTTACTTCCGTATCGTAGTCTACAGTTGTCGTTCGGAAATCCCCTTTCACCTTCGTGAGCCTCAACATAATCGGTTTGCCTGGGAGAAGGTGGCCTGTTTTCAACTCTGCTAAGGCGACACACCCAAGGCATATGTCCTTGGAATAGATGGCGGGGGAGTCTCTTGCACAACTCGCTTTTTGAAAATTTGATGTAGTCTCTCCCTATTTCTTTTCTATCAACGTTCTTCCACTAGCACACGAGAATTTCCTCCGCTGCTGTAACTTTGTTATGTGTGTCACCATTGCTATTCCTCCGTTCCCTGATAGTACGCAGCAGATTTGCTGTGCATCGTTAAAAATGGAATTTCATAAAATTGTGTTACTTGGCTTTTTAAAAGTGATCATCTTAGCTTTTCTCACCATAGTTGAATCCTCGAACTTCAATTGTTCGTTAGAAACGATGAAATTAGATTTGAATAAACATTGTACCAAACAGTAGTTCTTGTTTTGCTCGTTGAATCCAATTTTTCGCTAAATCGGACTCGTTATATACGGGTTCTACTGCATTCAGAAAAGTTATTTATCACTTTATACTAGTGTTTCCAACCCTTCCACATTTCCGATAGAAGCCATGAATTCTTACAGGCAGGACAGCAATCAGCATCAGCGCACAATTCACTCACTTTTTTGGAAACCACGCACCGGAAAACACGCTCACTGGCATCTTAACTACGATGAAATTCTCTATAGAATTACTGCCGGCATTTTTCGTTTTCGTTACAAATATACCTCAACATGAAACCCTGTAGTTCAGTATTCAAGAAATAAGAATTATGTTTGCTCCAGAATATGCTTTTTGTTCAGCTTTCTTATCTTAAAAAAGGTGCAAAAATATGAGGCTGATGTGTGATATATTGCAGACTGGAAAGCAAAAAAAAAAAATCAAAATAAATATCGTAAGAACGCGAAGAAAATCATGTATATCTAATAAATAAATTCGATGCGAAAACATTCTATCAGATATACACGGTGTGTTGTTCCGGTTATCATTTTTAAGAAATTTAAGGATTCAAGAAATTTCTCAGATTAGAGAGTTTTTGACAGTTTCTAAATAATCTAAATATTAAAGCCACATCTCGAAACACCTGGAAAGAAGATTTCCCCGTTCGCAAATCCCACAAGTAATTAGGAGGCTTCGCAGTGTTTAATTAAAGTTTCTTCGCGTTCTTTCCCAATTCATTCCGTGTCATCTACCAGGGAACGTCTCTTGTCATGCAGTTCTTGTTCTGTTGGCAGCATTTTGTGGGGAGAGAATATGGTACATCAAGCGATATTCATTCGCTCTTGACACAAGCATGATAACAAGATGCGATACACTGAGCAGATAGGAATTTTTCTTCTTCCGAGCATAATTTGAACTACTGTTTTAAATGAAAGCAGTCACTTTTTGAGACATTCATAATTAAATGTGCTTCACGCGCAAAATAAGCCAAGCTACCCTCTCTACACAAAATCACTAACTAGCATAAAATGCCTGACAGCTTTTTAAACAAATAAAAAATGGCATATAAATACTTTATAGGTTTTTCTTTCGTTGGCATGGAACATTTGCTGTTGCCGCGTGTCACTCTGCTGAGTCTGGGATAAGATGACGGCCTGAAATTCGCAGAAATAGTATTTTAAAGATCAAAACGAGTACATGTTTTCGGTAATTCTAAACACTGCTTAAGAAATGACTGTTTAACTATCTTTTTTTATAGAAGATACATTACAGTATTTACTTTTTGTAGTTTTTCTCTTATTGAACTAAATTAAAAACTGAAACAACAGCAAGACAATTAGGCAATGACATCATTTAAAGTAAGTAGCAATAGATAAATTTACAAAACCAACTTTTTTTTTAATGACGCTCATAAAGTTACGAAAGTTAGCAACTATGAGGATTAATTCGTCTGGAAGATATACTTTGAAATATTACTTTTTCAGTTTATAACCAGTAGAAGCAAAGAACACAAGTAGACACATCAATAAGTTTATAAAAGCAGCCAAAATGTAAAGAAAATGCTCAAAAATTTACGAACATGTACTTTTATGACGATGATTTCATCTTGGAGATGTACTTTGAAATTCAGTCGAACCGCGATCTAATGTTTCCCAGTTCTAACGATTTGCATTTATACTTTGAACACCCTCCCCCCCCCCATATACACAATTCTTAAAAACACACCGCATGCTACGTTTTGATGTTAACGTTTTCCCATACCTAGTACTTCTCTTTTTCAGCCCCAGAAATTTTTTCATCTCGAATTAACGTTTTTCTGTTTGCGGTTTAGACAGAAATGGCATTAACCTTTGGGGCCAGTGTGTGTTTCTTGCTTAATTTTCTCCCTATCAGAAGGGGTGGAGAAAAATCACCTTGTAAAGTGGTAGTAGTGGAATTAGTTGTTTAACAACATTTTTGGCGCCATATGCTTTATTTCCCACTTTCCCCTTCCCACAGGTAAATGGATTCTCAAGAGCATTGATAACGAAGTTTCACGTGATTGCGTTCCATTGAGATGGAGATATCGGATGCAGAAACAGACGAAGAACTAGTGGTAGGAAATCACTGGAGAAATGTATATCCCCCTCGAAATGTTAATATTTTAAGATTACGTAGATTGGGACAGCAAGCAACATTCGGAAAGCAACACATCTTTCTGGTGTTCCACTACAGAAAGCAACATTCGGAAAGCAACACATCTTTCTGGTGTTCCACTACGGAAAGCAACAAGTCTTTCTGTAGTGAAACACCAGATGTAGATGACGCGCCGAGTGGAAGACGCCGCAAAAAACGATAGGGGTAGCTCGAGTTTCTATCAGCCATGTCCGAACAAAACACCAAACCGAAGCATTGAAAGTCAGTTTTCAGAAAAGAAAGGTGAGAAACATTCAAAGAAAGGTTGGAGATGAGAAAAGAAGTACAGCAGCAAAATGCAGTAAATATAAAACCTCTCGAGATACGGTGCACCGCATTGTTAGCTATTTAGAAAACAGCGAAACTAGGCCTCTGATATTTCAGACAACGAACTTGTGCGTTTTACTCTAAAACTCTACAATGTGCGTAACATTTACTCGAAAGAGTTTTGTAGGATTATGTATTAAACATTACAGAGTTACATGTGTTACCATGAGTGTATGCTTTCTTCCTGTATGGCAAATCAGTACTACAGTGATTTAATCCTGCTTTTGCTATCCATTGGGCATCCTAATATCATCTAGACGCTATCAAGCGTTGATCTTGCATATGGACATTCATTTATGATGAGTGGAGGAAACTATAATCCAGTTAATTGCAACATCACGTACATTTTGCCTACTTAATACGGGTACATTCTACTTGCTAATGCGCAAGGTCAGACTACTACACGTTTTTGTGCTCAAAGCTACCTTTTCAATAAAGTGCCTTTGTATCTATGGATTCCTTGTTTGGACGGTTTTGCTCACTTTTCCCATATTCTTACATATTAGAATCTTATGGTATGATTTAAGTCGATGTGGAGCACTTCTGCACGAGTTACATTCGAAAAACCGTATCGTCCTTAAATTTTGCACGCCATTGTGTATCACTCCTAAAAATCTGAATATTCCTAGAGCTCGTTCTAAACACATAGAGATCTCTACGTCCGCCCAAACAAATACCTGCCCGCACAGTGACACTACAATCAACATAAATGTCGCTCTCTATGACGTTTATAGGATGGTGGTGTGTCCTTGGTTCTCTCCAGATAGTTCTCCTTCTGGATCAACCCTGGCGAGCAAATCTGAATTCATCTGTTAAGATAACAAGCTCCAATGATTATTTATCAGTCCGGTTGACATGACTGCAACACTAACTGACGGGTCACGTTCTCTTTTGGAACGACAGGTAAGGAGGGTGCATTCCATTGGTTTCCTAGCATAAAGATTACTGTCATGAATTTACACGCACTGTGCAACAAGCTACCATATTTCCTTCTGTCTCAATAAAATGACAAAACATTTGGGCAGGTGTGGTGATCTTTCTTTTTCAAAGCACTTAGTTACAGATAACATTCATGTCTCGAAGTTGTTCGAAGTCCTCCTTTACTAAAAACCTTATCGATGCCGTATTTGTCACTTGGAATGTGATCCGAAGCTGATGAACAGCGGATAGATTTACATTGAGCTATCTGGCTGTTTTATCTTGAGACTGGCGGATTTCGAGCTTTCCATACGCTCTAAAAATTAATCCTTTTCCTAAATTGTGTCAACTTTGAAAACAACTTTTTCGCTTGCAATCCAGAAGCAAAATGACAAGACGTTCTCAACCGCCTCCTTACAGTCTAATGTAGGTGATGATATCTAGAAGCACTTTGTGTTAATTGCTTATCGTACTGATATTGAAGGTTAAAGTACTTCGCTACTCGCGGGAGTTAGGTTCCTTGGAACCTCCGTGGATACGCAAATACGGAATTATTGATCCTATGGGAAAAAGGGAATTTGGTTCCTGCTGGAACCTGTTCATCATGGATATTTGCTACCGATCACCATAAACTCAACTCTTCGTGTATCTTCTTGTAAAGGCTGCGTATTTATGCTGTGCATTTTATAAAAGTATTTTATACCCTGTTTTATTAATAAGAGTACGGTATGTAAGACTTGCATCTGAAGTCACCTCTAGCATTCACGCAGAAAAGAAGGGTGGAACGATCCTTGAATGATTTGCACTCTCTGGTGACAATTCACACACAGCTCTACGTATACCTTCTGCCTTGTGGTAGATTTATTCACGCCGAATTCACGTCCAATAAATGCTACAGACATCCTAAAACGAAGTTAATCAAACACAATTGATCACTGAGGCTCATCACAGCTTTCTCGCGCTTAGACTCACGCGGCAATACGCTTGGGTATACTTATTAAATACAAAAATAATCAAAAGCAGCGTAAAACTGCAAAAACGTGTGTAAATAGATGCTCCACAAAGTCACGTATTAACACAAAGAAAGCCGCCAGAACAAGGAGGCAGTCTCTCCTTTTCTGGACCTCATCTGCGACACTGCTCGGTAGACGCCTCGAAAATTTTGCCATAATAATTTTGCCGCGAATACGCGGCCATGCGTCGTATGACAAAAAATAGGTTACACTTAGTCTCGCGTTAATGAGCGAATTCGCAAACACGGTTCAGGTGAAAAGCGAAGATATACTGTATCTCTATTACCTTTTCAGCACGCCTTTTGTAAAACAAGTTAATAAAATCATGCAATGCATTGATTACGATACGCTTTCCAACATACCAGAAATTATTACTCAAGTTATGAGGATAATGGCTGTAAAATAAATCTCGCTCCTGTGTCCTGACCTTTGACCCCATTTCGATGATATTCAACAGAACCGGTTCAGTACACCTCAAGAATAACATACAAAAGTTTTGTCGCAATAGAAGCACTTTTACGCAAGTTATGAGAATAATGGTTGTGGAAATAAATCTTGCTTTTGTGCAATGACCTTTGACGCCATTTCGTTGATATTCAACAGGACCGGTTCACTATACCTCCGGAACAACATGATAACGTTTTGTCGCAATCGAAACATTTTTTGGTAAGTTATGATGCACAAGGGCAATAGAATGGATCCCACTCCACTGTCCTGATCTTTGACCCCATTTCGCCCATTTTCAATAGGGTTCGTCCCCAGTGGCTCCCTACTACATACTAAAATTTCATCGAAATCGAACCATATTTACGCATGTTATGACGCATAAAGGCAATGGAATGGATTCCACCTTTATGCCCTGACCTTTGACCCCATTTTGCCCATTTTCAATAGGTTTAGTTCCCAGGTAGGTCCTTAGCACATACCGAAATTTCATCGAAATCGAACCATTTTTACGCAAGTTATGACGCATAAGGGCAATGGAATAAATCCCGCTCTTATGCCCTGCCTGACCTTTGACCCCAATTTGCCAATTTTCAATAGAATTCGTGCCCCGGTAGTTCCCTACCACATACTAAAATTTCATCGAAATCGAACCATATTTACGCATGTTATGACGCATAAAGGCAATGAAATGAATCCCGCTCTTATGGCGTGACCTTTGACCCCACGTCACCCATTTTCAATAGGGTTCGTCCCCTGGTGGTCCCCTACCACATACTTAAAATTTCATCGAAATCGAACCATATTTACGCAAGTTATCGTGCCGACAGACAGACAGACGGACGGACGGACAGACGGACGGACGGAAAAAGCTGGAGCATATACGCTTCTTCAACCTACGGTTGGAAAGCGTAAAAAAGATCGTGCTTATGTTTTCAGGAAAACTTGCATTGGAAAGCTTGAAATATGAGAATGACGATCCTTTATTTCGTATTTTTTTATGATATACAATTTCGCCACTACAGGGCGTAAGCGCAAATGATATCGAATTCACTGTGCATTTTATTCCATATATTTGCTCCTAAACATCCGATTGAAAAAAATATTTTACCTTTCGATTCCATTTATTTCGAAGAATATTTTAGGTATAGTAACTTTTTCAAATTACGCATGATTTTCCACTAGAGGGCGTAAAGTAAATTGCGTTATCCCGATACCTCTGCTTCTAAAACTCCGATTTGAGTTTTTCTTTTCTTCATCAGTTGATACATCTCATGATGGGAAATCTTTCGCATATAATTTCTACTTTTTCGTAAAGAATGGTTTGCCCACCGCGGGTGTAAGTGTTGAATTTCTGTTTCTGATGAACTTGCCACAAAATCCCAGCTTCTAAAATCTCGACTGAAGAAATTTGTTTGTGGACCGGTATCACTCACGTTCATAAACCTTTTCGAAATATTTTCTTCTTAAAATATTGCATGGTTTCTTCGCCAGGGGAGTACATGTATATCTTATTTTCGTCAATATCTCTGCTTCTAATGGTCCGATTTGAAAAAAAAAATCCTTTTTTAGTGGATTTCCCTTTCGGTGCGAAATGCTTTTTCATATATCTTCAAATTTTTCAATTAACTCATAGACTTTCCGCTAGGGGCGTAATGGTAAATTTCGTTTTCCTCGATACTTCTGCTTCTAAAACTCCGATTTGAAAAATTATTCCTGTATCGCATACAGCTCCAGATGGGAAATGTTTTTCATATAATTTCTAATGTTTGGTAAATAATGGTTTGGGCACCAGAGGGCATAAGCGTTAATTTCTGCTTCTGATGTATTTGCAAGCAAAACCTGAGCTCCTGAAAACTCGACTGAAAAGAATGTTTCCTGGACAGACACCGATCACAACGAAAAACCTTTTTAAAATACTTTTTTTTTAATAATGCATGTTTTCCACGTCCGGGGGCGTAGATGCATATCTTATATTTGTCAATATCTCTGCTTCTAAAAGTCCGACTTCGGAAATTCCTTCCTTGTTGAAGAGCGTTTCCGCTGCCAAATGTTTCTCATATAATTTTAAATTTACAGCAATAACTGTGGGATTAAAAACCCGATTGAAAAACTTCCTTCTTCGGTTAGATCTGTTTTCCATACCGGTTTCCATACAGATTCCACTGACTTTGAATGCCTTTGATAAATTTAATTCGCGTCAGAACGGATTCAAAAGACGAGCTCATTACACCCAAGGATTCGGTGTCATCTTTCTTGTTTTTTTGTTTTTTTTTTATTGCAATACCAATGACCACCGTGATCAATTCAGTGGGCTGGAAACAGTTGCCCGTTGCTGATTAAGGGCCACTGGTTCCAAGAAAGCGAGAAAGCTAGTGCCGTATGACAAAGAAAACGTCCATGCCTCACCGGGATTCGAACCCGGATCCGTCTCGGACGAATGGTCATAAGCCAAACACTTAGAACACTGCGCCATCGGGGCGGCCTCTGTAATGTTAGATAAATAACTTTCACCGTGGAATTTAAAAAAAAATTCAAATCTGTTGTTTCTTAAATTAATATAAGGAAGTGCAGTTGAATCTGGAGTTTGAGACAGACGAACTTGTGAAGAGCGAAATAACTTTTAGATCTCTGCACTAAATGTCAATTGGAGTGAACCTGAGGTGTTGTGCCTGACGAAAGTCTACTAGTGAGGCAAAAATGTAAGAAATTTTAGAATTATAGTGAAAGCAGCAACTAATTAGTTATTTGCAAGATTAAAATTTATGGTAAATCGGCTAAATGCTGAACGGGGTAGTGCTTAGTGATACTTCAGCCGACGAAATGAAGAAACAGAAGCTATGTTTAAAAGAGACGGAAGTATGTAAAAATCCCAAGTGGGCAAATTGCATTCACGTGGATTTGTATTGAGAAGGATTATATGATATGTACTGCACTAGATTATAAAAATAAAGGTGCTAGGCAAGCAGCGAAGCGGAAGTCCCAAGACGAAAGAGAGGGACAGTGTCCACAAGGACTCACAAAAATTAAGGAGTGAGGTTAAGGAAAATTAAACAGAACGAGGAAAGCAGATCTTTAGGAGAGCATCTACATGCCGTTTTTGTACATGTCCATTTTTTGTAAAAAAAGATCGTGCTTATGTTATCGGTTTGTCCGTTTGTCTGTACCCACGATATCTTTGCAACTATTGGTCCGATTTGAAAAATACTTTTTGCACTGGGAAGCCTGAAATATGCGAATGATGATCCTTTATTTCGTTTTTTCTTTACAATGTACAATTTCGCCGCTAGAGGGCGTTAATGCAGATGATGTCGAATTGAAAATACATTTTATTCCACATATTTGCTTCTAAAGATCCGATTGAAAAATTTATTTTATTTTTCGATTTGATTTATGCCGAAGAGTATTTTAGATATAGTCACGTTTTCAAATTACGCATAGATTTTCCGCTAGGGGGCGTAAAAGTTAATTACATTTTTCCCGATAACTCTTCTTCTGAAACTCCGATTTGAAAAATGTTTTCTTCAGCAGATACACCTCCTGATGGAAATTCTTTTGCATACAATTTCAAATTTTTGGTAAATAATACTTTGGCCACCAGGGGCTGTAAGTGTTAATTTTTGCTTCTGATTAATTTGCCATAAAATCTGAGATTCTAAAAGATCGACTGAAAAAGTATTTCGTGGACTGATGCCACTCACATCGATAAGCCTTTTCGGAATATTTTCTTCCTAAAATATTACATAATATCACCGCTACCTTCCGCTAGGGGCGTAGCGGTAATTTGCGTTTCCCCTTATATCTCTGCTTCTAAATCTCCGATTTGAAAAATTATTTCTGCACCGGATTCAGCTCCTGATGGGAAATCCTTTGCACGTAATTTCCAATTTTTGTAAAAAATGGTTTGGCCACCAGGTGGCGTAAGTCTTAATTTCCGCTTCTGATGTATTTGCAGAAAAATGTGAGCTTCTAAAATCTCGATTACAAAAAAAGTCGTTTGTTGACCGATACTACTCATGTCGACAAACCCTTTTAGGAACATTTTCTTCTTCAAATAATGCATAGTTACTACGCCAGGGGGCGTAGATGTATATCTTATTTTTGTCAATATCTCTACTTCTAAGAGTCCGATTTGGAAAATTCCTTCTTTGTTGGATGTTTCCGATGCAAAATGTTTTTCCGATAAATTCAAAATTTTCAAGTAAATCACAGACTTTCCGCTAGGGGGCACAATGGTAAATTGCGTTTTTTGCGTTATTTCTTCTCCTAAAACTCCGATTTGAAAAATTCTTCCTGTATCGCGTACAAGACCTGATGGAAAATATTTTGCACATAATTTCTAATGTTTGGTAAAGAATGGTTTCGCCACCAGAGGTCATACGTGTTAATTTCTGCTTCTTATGTATTTGTAGCAGAATCTGGGCTCATGAAAACTCGACTAATTTTTTTTTCTTGGACCGATACCGCTGATTTGGATAAACCTTTTGAGAATACTTTCTTCCTAAAATAACGCATCGTTTTCCCCACCAGGGAACGTAAAGTCACATCTTTTTTCTGTCGATATCTCTGTTTCTAAGAGTTCGTAACCTCACGATTCCATTTGCAGCAATATCTGAGGGATTAAAAACCCGATTAAAAAACTTTTTTCTTTCGTCAGACACTACTGTTTTCCATACAGATTCCATTGACTTTGAATAGCTTTGATAAATTTAATTTGCGTCAGAACGGATTCAAAAGACGTGTTTATTACACCCGAAAATTCGGTGTCATCGTTCTTGTTTCATTATTATCATTAGAAAGTAAAGGTTTAGTTTAATGTAATTGTCGATATCAGCAACGGAATACCTTAATTGCATTAACTTGTTTTTTGTGCTAACAATGGAACAAAATTGAAGAGTGAATGGAAGTGTTTTCCATATGTTGAAAGAATAATAAATCTCTCGGTGACTATGTTTTTAAAATGTTTCAAAATTATACTGAAAACTGAACCTTTATATTTATTGTTTGCGATTTAAGGAACCACGAGCATCCTAGATTATGACACTGGTCTGTAATTTTGGGTCACTGGCTTTAGGGATCTGGTAGATTCAGTGCCACTGGACAAACCCAACACCCATGCTTCATTAAGGATTCAAAAGCGAGCTCAAATGAACTGATTAATTCATATCTCTGACTACGAGGCCACCAGGGCGGCAAATACAGTTTTAAAAATTTTGACAGCATGAATGTTTAATTTGATCCAGTTGGATGCCAGACGATCCAAAAGGTGCACCAGTTGAGCATGAAACACTTTGCCTCATGCACCTTATTTACTTGATCTGTCTCGTACAGATTATTATCACGTCCCCAAACACCTGGGCACCTTTCCACCAGTATAAATTGCTTCCCAATCAGTCATCAATTGGAACCGCATTACATGAGTTTGTCGGACATCAAAGCTCGACATGTTTAAACAACGGCATATAGAAATCTGCATCAAGTTTAAAAACAAGTGTTGCTGCTTATGATGATTGTTTTGATTAATAAATTCTATTCCGCACCGAATTTTGGATGTTTAAAGTTTCCACTGAATATTCCGACAATTCATCTGCAACAACCTAATATGTAAATTAAATGTTTGAGAAATTATTCCGGACTCTTAATTTCTAACAAATATAAACTTTATAGAGCAATAAATATTCAACATATATTAAAATACGTGAATTAAATATTAGATAATATATTTACAAATCCTTGTTATATAACCGATATCATCCATATAAATCAACAACTATCCTGTAGCAGAGGATGAGTCTTGGTCGATGCAAAAATCTAATCTTATGAAAGTACCTAAATCAAATTTAGAAAAACATTCAACGTACGAATTTAGTAATGGCTTAAGTAAAATATTTTTTCTAAAAAAAAGGTGCTATTTATTCGAAAAAGAGTGAAAACTCTACCAAAAGTGGGTAGTACGTTGTGATCGATATTAAGGTTAATTTTGGGGATATTTTTTAATTATTCGTGAAGTGTTCCACACAATGCACAATTTTTCAGTTTAATAAAAATGAGCTTCAAAATGAAGTAAAAACCTATGCGCGTAAGTACCCAAAGAAATAAGACTAGCGTTTCTACGCAATTAAGATCTGAAACGAAGCTTAATTTTTAAAATTATTTCCATATTTTATATTCCGAAAATTTATCAGTTTTTATAAACAGCATTGTGTTTATTTTCTTTTAGGACCTTGATAAAAGTAAGTATTAAAGACCTCTGTTTTGTTCGCATATGCTGTATCGTCTAGAACGACTCGTTGATTTAGACGCTACTTTTAAATTCAAAAATCATTGTTAGAAATCTAAGCATTTCCTGAGTCGGCAAAACTTCCCTTCCTCTTTTTTTCTACATCTTCTTCGTTCCACCATCATAATCGTTTTTGGCTTCAGTTGTTATTTGCTCCGTCTTCTTATGTCAGAAGAAGAGAACAATGTGCTTGTATTATTCGTGAAACTCTAAGACCCGCCATTAAAAGGGCGTAATCTCATTAGACAATGTTTTTCCTCTCCCCGGTTTTTTCTGCAGAAGTGCCACTTAGGAAATTAGAGTGCGATTGACTTAAACTGAGATGAATAAAAACACAAGAAAACAAAGATTCATTAAAGAAAAATTTTCTAAAGATAATGATAAGGAAAATCATTTTCCAGACACGTAGGTTTTTTTTTTTTTTTGTGTATTGATGCCGTTCCGTAAGTACTTAAATTTCAAAATTGCTTCCAATATTCCTTTCCCCTTCAAGCCCAGTTCCTGAGTCTGCCGCATTTTTTTTTTTTTTTTGGCAGTAGGAGCAGCATTATCATCGAATAATTATTACATCTTTACGACCTACAGACGAGTAACTGCTCTTAGTTTTCCTAATAAATAAATAAATTCATGTACATACGTATTCTTTAGAGTATTAAAAAGAACTGCTTTTTTTATATACAAACAATATTTTTATTTCAATAAGGAAAATTTTCTGCCCTTTTTACAAGGTTTAAAAATTGAAAAAAAAAAAAACTGAAACTAATTCGAGTGATGCTTTACCAAAGTTTTATTGCTTTTCTGAAGATTTTAATCCGAGATTCTAATTAAACCGATATTCCGTGTCAAATACTGCAGTGATTAGGTAGTCTTTCTAAATGTAATTTTTATTTTTTAATAGTTCTCCGTGTTTTCATTGAAGCAGAAGTACTTTTGCCTAAACTAATTCGATAGTGCGTACCTGTTACATAAAATGAAATTACAATGAAGAGCAAAAAACAGGTAAGGATAAATTAAGTAAAACAAGCCTTAAATTATTCTTCATTATTTTGTTAATATTTTCGTGCGCTATTTGGCTTTTATTTTTTTACATGGGAATTCATGGTGAAAGAAATGTAAGCAAATAAATACGTAGATTTATTTTGTGTTGCTTTCAAAGCAGAGTTCTTTAAAAAAGAGCTCAGTTCGTTTTTCCTTAAAATGAATTTTACATTGTGAATGAAAGTAGAAGCCCTAAGAAAGAAGAAGGAAATATTTTAAATTCATCGGGATTCAATCCATTAATGACACTTTTTACCATTCATTCTTTAAATAGCGAAATTTGTGCGTTCGCGTCATAAACTGACCACCGGTGAATAAAAACAATAATCGGTTAGATAAACTAACACGAGGAAATTATGAAAAAAATAAATCTCTAAAATTATAAATGTTTAACGGGAATTCGTAAAACCGAAGAATATAACAGTCACAGCCAATATTTTTTCACAGCTCAGATTTCACAAAACTCTTGCTTAGCTTTCAATTATATTCAACGAATTATTACTGATATCAATATGGGATTATCTCTTCTTAATACAATATATATATATGTCTTTCAATCACTGAACTGGGAAAACAAAGGGATAAAGATTAATGGAGATTATCTAACCCACCTTCGTTTTGCTGATGACAGTCATTTTTGCAGCTACCCCATCAGAGCTGCAGAGTATGATCCAGGAACTTGCAGATAGGAGTAAAGAAGTGGGATTAAAAATAAACTTTCAGAAGACAAAAGTGATGTTCAATGCTTTTTACAAGAAATGAAGATTTATCGATTGATGGAGAAAACCTGGAGATAACATACACGTACGTTTATCTTGGACAGCAGATATCAAGTGAGGGTCACATTGATGAAGAAATTAATCGGCGTACAAAACTTGCCTGGAGAGCTTTTGGAAGAAACAGCATAATTTTCAAGAGCATTATGCCATTATGTCTTAAAAGAAAAGTGTTTGATCAATGCATCCTTCCAGTGCTTACGTATGGTGCAGAGACGTGGACCTTAACTAAAAGAGACATACAAAGGCTGCAGACAACTCAAAGCAGCATGGAGATGTGCATGCTTGGTGTAACCAGGAGAGATAAGAAGAGGAACTCGTGGATCCGAAAAATGACAAGAGTGGTAGACATCATGATCAGAGTTAGATCCCTGAAATGGCAATGGGCTGGACATACTGCCAGAAGGACAGACCATCGATGGACAGCCGAAATTTTAGATTGGATTCCAAGGGACAGGAAAAGACCCAGAAGAAGACCACATGGAAAATGGGTGGATGAAATTCGAAAGTATGCGGGAGTGACATGGAGGAGACTGGCACAAGACTGACCGTTATGGAGGAAACTTAGGGAGACCTAAGTCCAACAGTGGATTGATAATGGTCGACAATGATGATGATGATGATGATATCTATCTATCTATATATATATATATATATATATATATCATCGGCATCACTATCATTGTTAACCATTATCAATCCACTACTGAATGAAGGTCTCCCAAAGTTTATTTCACAATTGTCTGTCTTGAGCCTGTCTCCTCCATGTCTCTCCGGCATGTTTACGAATTTCATCCACCCATCCCACATGTGGTCTTCTAGGTTTTTTTCCTGTCCCTTGGAATTCACTCTAAAATTTCGGTTGTCCATCGGTGGTCGGTTCTTCTGGCAACATGTCCAGCCCATTGCCATTTCAGTGATTTCACTCAGGTCCCAATGTCGTCCACTCTTGTCATTTTCCTTATCCACAAGTTTCTCTTCTTATCTTTCCTGGATACACACAGCATGCATCTCTCCATGCATCTTTGAGTTGTCTGCAGTCTTCGTACGTCTTTTTTAGTTAAGGTCCATGTTTCTGCTCCATACGTAAGCACTGGCATGATGCACTGAACAAACACTCTTCTATTAAGACATAATGGTGTGCTGCTCTTGAGAATTGCACTGCTTTTTCCAAAAGCTCTCCATCCCAGTTTTGTAAAACAATTAATTTCTTTATCAATGTGACCCTCACTTGATATCTGCTGCCCAAGGTAAGTGTAGGTATCGGTTATCCCAAGCTTTACTCCAGCAAACGATTAATATTCGTTTCTTGTAAATATATATCAGAGTTAAATCCCTGAAGTGGCAATGGGCTGGACATACTGCCAGAAGAACAGACCATCGATGGACAGCCGAAATGTTAGATTGGATTCTAAGGGACAGGAAAAGACCCAGAAGGAAAGCACATGGAAGATGGGTGGATGAAATTCGAAAGTATGCGGGAGTGACATGGAGGAGACTGGCACAAGACAGACCGTTGTGGAGGAAACTTGGGGAGACCTTCGTCCAGCAGTGGATTTATAATGGTTGACAATGATGATGATGATGATATATGTTGAGAGAGAGAGAAAGAGAGAGAGAGAGAGAGAGAGAGAGAGAGAGACCGCCAATAGAGGTATAACTATATACCATCGGGATTAGAGGAAATGCTATCCAACACTCACCAACCAGCTTGGCCAGGGTGGTGAGTTATGGCCAAACCCCTCCAAAATGAATCCACAACTTAAATCTTGTCTCTCAGTCTCCGGCAGCTGGAATGTACCTGGCCAAGGCAGCGGCCAGTGCGACATGAAGGCAGAGGGTGCTAGAGATCACCGGAGGACCGAACTAGGCTGCCATCTGATGCTGACCTTGGCTACGTATAAATGATACTCTCTATCTTCTGATTCAAGGCTCCTTGAATTGGAAGAAGAACTATAATTGATTAAGTGGGGCATCGTCGGGCTAAGTGAGGTAAGGGGAAAAGGACAAGATCTCATTGAACTGAAAAGTGGACATCTCTTCTATTATCGTGGGACAGATACTGGCAGAACTAGTGGTGTTGGATTTATAATAAACAAAAAACTGAAGGATAACGTTGTAGAAGTTGAAAGTTCCTCTCAAAGAGCTGCACTACTTGTTATCCAACTCTCGAGAAGATACCAGGCTCAGATTACTCAAGCTTATGTACCCACCACAAGTCATCCTGAAGAAGAGATTGCAGAATTTTATGAGGAAATGCGTCATCTAAATAATAAAGGCAAGCAGCATTTGAAGATCATTATGTGATATTTCAATGCAAAATAGGGCAACGACAACAGAACGAAACTTCAGTTAGTAAATTTGGTCACGCTAACAGAAACCAGCGTGGAAATACTCTCGTAGAGTTTGCAGAAGCAGAAGGGTTTTTCATCAAGAACTCCTTTTTCAAGAAAAAGCCGCAAAGGAAATGGACATGGAGGCATTCCAATGGATTGACAAGTGAAATTAATTTTATTATGTGTAACAAGGAATTTGTCATAGAAGACTGCAGTGTGCTAAACAAATTCAGCACAGGTAGTGACCATAGAATGGTACGATGTAAGATGCACCTCAACGCTAAACTCGAGCGTGGCAAGCTCATAAAACGAATAAAGTGTATTGACATGACCAACCTCAAAAAACACCATAATACTTTCAAATTAGAACTGAGGAACAGGTTCTCTGCTCTAGAAGGTCTAACGTCGGAAGAAGTGGACATCTCTGAAGTTAACAGAAAACTAACCAAGGCTCTTATGGAAACAGCAACAACAATGGCTGGTACTAAGAACAAGTTAGTTGCATACGAACAAAGTATCAGGAAAAACCAAAATTCTGATCCAAAAAAGAAGAGAGATGAGGACAACTAAAGGAGATGTGACTTGCAAAGTGGAATATATAGAGCTATGCAAGACAGTACGAAAAAGTATCACTGAAGACGTAAGGAAATTCAACTGTGAACTAGTGAGGAAAGTAATTGAAAACAACCAAAGCCTAAAGATAGCAAAGGGACATCTCAGTAAGGGAAGAAAACATATTATGGCTCTGAGAAAAGAAGATGGTTCTGTAACAAGAAAAAGAGGCAAAATTTTGACAAGAGTGAAATATTTCTACTCAACACTATATATAAAGGATGATACATGTACTCTGCTGGGATGACTAGGATAACTCCAGAGTTATCCTAGTCATCCCAGCAGAAGTTGCACATGCAATCAAGAACATGAAGCGGGAAAAGCTCCCGGAGAAGATGGAATTACTGTAGACATCATACAAGAAGCAAGTGGAGGAATTGAAACAGTACTCGCCAAAGTTTTCACTCGATGCCTTAATGAAGGGAAGATTCCTGAGGATTGCAACAATGCTGTAATGATCCTGCTACATAAAAAAGCTGACATTGAAGATCGCAGGAACGACATACCTATTAGCCTCCTGTCAGTAATTTACAAAAACTTCACTAAAGTTCTTTCACACCGCTTGAAGGTGACACTGGACATGGCTCAACCGAGAGAACAAGCTGGATTCAGGAGTGGCTACAGCACTATACAGTAGCGAACAAAGGTATTTGGCGAAACACTTTTTTAACCATAACTTTTGTTCTGCTGGACCAAAACGGGTCATTTTGGGATATGATATGTGTTGATTCGTGGGTTACAATGCCGCGTAGTTTGTATTTCGCTCAGAGCGAATTTGTCGTTAGAAATGGGCCATATTCAAGAGTCTCCAATTATTACCTATTTGTTTGCTGCATGTATTAATGTTTTTCTTGTGATTTTCGTGGGTTTTGTGATGTGTAGTGTGATAATAAGTCAATCTTAGGTTTTCAGAAATGGGTAAAAAGCCGGAGATCCCTGTTGGAGCTCGCCAGGCGGCCGTGAACATGATTGAATCCCGAATGCGCATCACCGACATTGCGAGGGCCCTGAAGATCCGACACCAGTCCATTTCAGCTATCCTGCAACGTTATAAGAAAACTGGAACCGTCGAGAACCGTCCACGATGTGGTAGGCCTCGTTCCACTACGTTGCGTCAGGATAGACGCATCATCCGTCGATCTCGTGCTGATCCCACCTTGACTGCTGTGGACATCGTCACCGAATTCCGCGACAGCGACGACCTGAACGTCAGCCGAAACCATCTCCTGTCATCTCATTGCTGTTGGATTGAATGAAAGACGCCCCGCCAAGGAACCACTCATCGGAGTAAAGAATCGACGAGCCAGAGTCGCGTTCGCACGCCCTTCATCGACACTGGACCGCGGCGGACTGGAGTAAGGTGCTTTCCACCGACGAGAGCAAGTTCAACTTGTTCGTAAGTGATGGCATCCGATACGTACGACGTCCGTGTGGCCAGAGATTCAATCCCCAGTTCATTCAGCCGACTGTCAAGAACGGAGGAGGATCGCTCATGGTTTACGGCGTCTTCTCTCGCAATGGAATAGGCCCCATCATCAAGATTGACGGAATAATGACAGGCCAGAGCTACACGAACATGCTCATCAACGATGTCTTCCCATGGGCAAACCAAAACATGTCACCCTGATGGATCATGCAGCAAGATAACGACCCGAAGCACACCTCCAGAGTAGTGAAGGCAGCATTCCAGCAGCAACAGGTCACAGTTCTAGACTCGCCAAGCCAATCTCCAGACCTCAACTCCATGGAGCACATGTGGGAGGAGCTGGAGAGACGATGTGCAAAGAAAACCTGCCGGAATAGGGCCCAGAAGTTTGACCAGCTGTCTGCAGAATGGGCGCGAATTCCGCAGGTCACCGTCGAGAAGCTAGTGGACCCGATGCCGGCCCGTAGTGCAGCTGTTATTAAGTCTCGTGGTTATCCCACTAAGTATTAGTTATTGTTTTGTCGTTTTCTCGTATTTGTTTTCTGTTATCGTTGCATTAAATGAATGTGATACTACACACCTACTTTGTTGGTCATTTTGTATGATTTTGCGATTAAGCTCGGTACCTGATCTGTGTTAAAGTTTCCGATCCATCTGCATATGGGTCATGTTTACAACTGAATAACACATATCATATCCCAAAATGACCCGATTTAGTCCAGCAGAAAAAATTATGGCCGAAAAAGTGTTTCGCCAAATACTTTTGTTCGCTACTGTAGATCATATCCACGTACTGGGAGAACTAATTGAAAGAGCGAGAGAATATGAACCTCTATTACGCATGGCTTTTATCGATTATGAAAAGGCCTTTGATTCGGTGAAACCATCAGCAGTTACAATGGCTTTGAAGTCCTGCGGTATTGAAGATGCTTACATTAATATAATTAATAACATCTATGAAAATGCAAGTGCAAAAATACGGCTATTTGAGAATAAAGAACCCATAAAAATCGGAAAGGGAGTGAGACAAGGTGACACCATATCTCCGAAGCTCTTTAACGCCACATTGGAACATGTCTTTCAATCACTGAACTGGGAAAACCAAGAGATAAAGATTAATGGAGATTATCTAACTCACCTTCGTTTTGCTGATGACATAGTCATTTTTGCAACTTCCCCTTCAGAGCTGCAGAGTATGGCAGAAACTTGCTGACAAGAGTAAAGAAGTGCGATTAAAAATGAACTTTCAGAGGACAAAGGTGATGTAAAATGATTTTACAAGAAATGAAGATTTACCGATTGGTCGAGAAAAGCTGGTGATAACAGATACGTACGTTTATCTTTTTTTTTTTTTTAATTGGAGGTTTAACGACCACCATGAGCAACACAATGGGCTATAAGCAGTCGCCCGTCCACTAATTTAGGGTCACTGGTTCCAGGGAAGGGAGAGAACCAGTGCTGTAAGACAAACACAACATCCATGCCTCACCATGATTCGAACCCGGGCACCTTTTGGACGAATGATCAGAGGCCATCGCTTAGACCACTGCGCCACCGGGGTTTCTACGTTTATCTTGAACAGCAGATATCTAGTGAGGGTCACATTGATGAAGAAATTAATCGGCGTATAAAACTTTCCTGGAGAGCGTTTGCAAGAAACAGCATAATTTTCAAGAACAGTATGGCATTATGTCTTATAAGAAAAGTGTTTGATCAATGCATCCTTCCCAGTGTTTACGTATGGTGCAGAGACGTGCACCTTAACTAAAAGAGACATACATAGACTGCAGACAACTCAAAGTAGCATGGAGAGATGCATGCTTGGTGTAACCAGGAGAGATAAGTAGAGGAACTCGTGGATCAGAAAAATGACAATAGTGAAAGACATCGTGATCAGAGTAAAATCCCTGAAATGGCAATGGGCTGGACATATTGCCAGGAGGACAGACCATCGAAAGATAGCCGAAATTTGGACTGGATTTCAAGGGACAGGAAAAGACCCTGAAGAAGACCACATGGGAGATGGGTGGTTGAAATTCGAAAGTATGCGGTATAATGAATTAGCTTTATAATCTTTTTGCTAAGCTAATTATTATGAATGAATAATGCTCTAAGCTTCAAAATAATGAATTCCCAAAAGGGTGTTGTTACTCGTTAATTATGAACTTAAACAAAGTCTCAACGCTGGTTATTTATATTAAGTAATCAAAGTCATAAACCTAACAGCCAGACAGAGGTCTGACAAAACTAAGAATTGAGAAAGACTGAACTTACTGAACAACTGTTTATTTCCAACTCTCTTGGTCAACTAAGGCACTCATATATCTTGTACATAATAATGAATAAACTTTCCTCTTATAGTACGCACACAACCAACACAACTCCAACACAACCTCAACACAACTCAACAACCTCTACCAACAACTCGTCTCGATGAACGCGCCTATATACTAGCTACCACCACGTCATGACTTACACTCATTGCCAGATCTCATTCAGCGGGTGAAATAATATTTCGTTCAGTAGGAAGATAATTTACATAGTAAAATAAAATAACCAGAGATAGTAAAATCAAAAGGAAAGTGAATATAGAGTATACGTTACAGCGGGAATAACATGGTAGAGACTGGCACAAGACAGACCGTTGTGGAAGAAACTTGGGGAGACCTTCGTCCAGCAATGGATTGATAATGGTTGACAATGATGATATATATACAGGGTGTCCCACGATTCATTGAACAGTGGAATACCTCGTGATCGGACGAAGCTATTGAGGTGAAACAAAAATCAATGTACATTAGTGAAGATGAGCTACCACGGAATGCAAAAGTTGACCCCCTTCCCCGGCGTTTGGGGGAATGGGAGGAAAATGAAAACTAAAAACTGCGATAAAAAAATTTCGTCAATGTACAACGTATCTCCAAAGACTGCTCATTTGAAAGCCATGCTTATGAACAGATCATTAGCGAAAACACTATTGTATTTTACCGAAAGCGCGCGAAATGGCGGGGGTGCGAAATATGATGTTCCATGTCTCCAAAACCCCAGAACTAACCCAGAAAGGAAACTGTTCGTTGCAAATGTAGATGCATGGAGGCATGAAACAACGTTCTACCAGACCCTTGTAGTCGTACACATCCACGTAATGTGTGTGCCGTGACAAGCCAGTACTGTTCATTGTTTGGATGCACCGATGACATTACGCATGCTAACTGAACAACAAAATGATACAACACTGAAGAGTCACTGTTTCGAGACAGAAAAAACAATTTTTATTTCCTATTGGAAAGTACAGGACTTATGACAAGACTTATGACCTAAAATAAAGTGAGCAAATGTGTTCGTGTCTGCATGCACAAGTTCGGGTCAGCGTTAATTCGAGAGTGTGGAACTTGTTGGATGTCAGAGCAGTCCTCAGCCCAGACAACATATCATGTGTGCAGATTAGCTGTTCAACTGGATAACAAAACATAAGAGGAAGCAAACTATGACCACATCACATTACGTGTTCAAAGTGACCACCATTGTTCTGGAGACACATTTCGAATCTGGTCATAAGTGCTTTCTGTGTTGCTGATTGCACATTTCTAGGCGCTATTCTTCCACATTCTGAACGTATTCTTTGTTGCAGTTCGTCCAGTGTATGCACTTCATTTGAATAAACAACTGTTTTCAAATGACCCCATAGGAAATAATCTAGTGGTGTCAAATCAGGAGATCTTGGAGACCACGTTATTGGTACATGTGTACCAATTCATCGGTTAGGAAAGTGAGCATTCAAATATTCTGTCGCCGGGCGAAAAGTATGTGGTGGTGCACCATCGTGCTGAAACCACATGTCCTGCCTTTCACTTAGTGGTATGTCTTCCAGCAACCCAGGTAAAATATTCCTTAGGAAATGAAGGTAGCGATTGCCTGTCAAAATACCTTCCTAAAAATAAGGACCTACGATGTGGTTATTCAGCATGCCACAGCATACGTTTATACCCCAAACACGTTGAAACCGTGTTTGTCTCATCCAGTGAGGATTTATGTCATTCCAATAATGGCAATTGTGCCGATTTACAATTCCATTGTTGTGGAACCGTGCTTCGTCGCTCCATAGAATTTTTGCCTTAACGTTGACATTGTTCATGAGGACAGAGAAACAGGCCAGGAATTCTAACCTCCTTTCCGGATCATTGGCGTCCAATCCTTGTGTTAAGTGCAGCTTGTAAGGGTGATATTCGTTATTGCGTAAAATACGGGGCATAGATGTTTTCGAAATGCCTACTTCACCGGATACTTGTTGCACTGAGGTACATGGATTCAAATGAAATGTACCCAGTACTGCAGTAGCATGTGCCTCATCAGTTGCAGTTTTTGGATGGTACGCTGTTTTCCTGGATGGCAATGTGCCACTACTGCGCAGTTTGTGTTCCACATGTCGAAATAAGTTTTTTACTAGGCGGATGACGGTCTGGATATTTCTCTCTATACATTTGGGCTGCTGAACGACAATTTCGTTTACACTCCCCGTAAATCAGTAGCATATATCTACATATTCATCATTGGAGAGCCCCATCGTGTCTTATGGTCTCCGCAGGTTAAAGAAATTAAAGAAAACAAACTGACTACAACACGATTACAGCAGGAAATTCCAGCATTCAGTAAGAGTACTGGAACACCGTTCATACGTCGTCTGACATCTTCAGGAAATGTAGTCTCATACGATACTTGCATAATCCCTCGCACTGCGACATGTATTCAGTTGGTTTAGGTGTTGCCTAACAAGAAACGTATGACCTCACACCTCTTGGTACCTAGCTTCGTACAAAATCTGCATAATCCGGTGAACGCTGACATGGCGATATTCCCATGACGACATCGAAAGCAGCTGTCTTTTGGTAGATATATTTTACACTGCAAACTCATTTTTGGGATGTTTTTCGTCCACTTCTACCTTACACTCCCTCCCCTCCAACACGGGATAACAGTTAATTGCACAAGCTGTTGTGTCTATTGTTCGGTGTTTCATGTGGTTTTTTTACATCGCATAACACAGACCAATGGAATCGGCCAACGGCACAGTTACATTTATTCGCGGAATGTCGTACATTCACCCTCAATGAGCCGTAATCTGTTTCAATGAGTATGGGGATTACACTTATGGCATGCATTACCACCACAATGGTATTTTGTTATATTCTGCGTGGTTTGCTGGAAGACCTACACTAAGTGAATCGGAAAACCCATGGTTTCAGCCAGATGGTGCTCCGCCTCGTCCTTATGACCCGATATGAGGATCGGGGTGGTGTCAATATCCTATAGAACGTTTGTTTCACGCCTCCATTCATCTACATTTGCAACGAACGGTTTCCTTTCTGGGTTATTTCTGGGGTATTGAAGACATGGAACATCACATTTCGCACCCCCGCCATTTCTCGCGCTTTCGGTGAAATTCAGTGGTGATTTCGCTAATGATGTGTTCATAAGCATGGCTTTCAAATGAGCAGTCTTTGGACATACGTTGTACATTGATGAATTTTTTTTATCGCATTTTTTCGTTTTCATTTTCCTCCCATTCCCCCAAACGCCGGGGAAGGGGTCAACTTTTGCATTCCGTGGTAGCTCATCTTCACTAATGTACATTGATTTTTGTTTCACCTCAATAGCTTCGTCCGATCACGAGATATTCCACTGTCCAATGAACCGTGGGACCCCCTGTATATATGAAAACAAAATTCTGACCAATTTTTCATCCAGAATTTTGATTTCTTCTGGAATGTAAATTTCTTATTTGTATTACATTTTCTTGCTTAGGAAATCATCGGTTGTTGCTCCACCGCAGCGCTGATTGCAGTGTACGTTTCCGCAAATTATCATGTTATGAAACGTTTCTGATGTTTGGAATGTTGTCGCTGTTTGTAGACACAGTTTGTGGTCGAAGACGGAGATTGATGTATGGAATAATAGCCTGCAAATACATAGTGGTGTGCACTCAAACCCCAGAGTAATTCAGCGTCATTATATGGAGACCATTAACATGTCCATGAAACAGATAGAGAGCTGGTTCTGTGGAATATGTACCTGCAAATATATAGTAACATATAATGTTGAACATGTTGCATAATCCCGTATCGTCATGTGGAAACTCTCTCCTTCCTGATACAAACGTTACATCACTGCTAGTACGAGCAAATGGGTATATAATGTGCAGATGTCTCTCATTGCCTATCATCACACTTGTTAAATGATCAGTCGCTGCAATCCGTACCATAGAGAATATGGGTTACACCATTGTTATGCATGAGTTCTGTTTCCACGATAAGTAACGTGTACCCCAGATTCTAAACTCAACTACAGCAAATGAGTAATGCTGTATTGCAGTTATGAACAATTTTTCATCTGCATGTGAAAACACTTTTCGTGTAACTCTTACATACATATCACCAAGCTGGTCCCTGATATTTAGAAGTTAGATCCTCGAAGAAATCTCATCTGCCAAATAAAAATTTAGAACTGATGGAGCGAGATTTTACTTACTGTTGATGTATCAAATGCCTCCTTTTAAAACGATTTCTACACACAATTCAAGCTTCATTGACACCTATCGAACGTCCCACACAAGAACCTTTGTAGTTCATACTCATAATCTTTTTTCTTATGCAGACATTGCTGAATTTTTTGCTCCCATAGTTTCCTTGGCCGTCCTATAACTTCCTGTACTGTCACTTGGGCTGAATAAATTTCCTTAGTAAGCATCTCACCGCTTATACTTTCAACATGGGCAAACCGCCTAAGAATATTTATTACCACCTCACTTACAAGATTTTGCTTCGCACTGCACATCAGAAACACATCTTCGTTCCCCATCTGATCAGAACGTGACCTGCCAAAAAATCACTTTAAGTAACGCATTTGTCAAGCACACAAACGATTCCAATGTCTTTTCTGCAGAACCCAGATTTTGCTGGGGAATATCAGAATAGGAACAATGACACCTTCATACCCAGCCATTGTAAACTTTTTGAGAACCCTTCATCTATTTTGAAATTCATCTAAGGCTGCTGCGACTTTCGAAGATGAATTCACGCCCATTTAAACTGTTCTTGCGTTCAGTACTAACAGTTCTTGCTCAAAATGATATTTTAGGTTTTACCTTTATTTATACTCAGTCTGGATTCCACACGAACTTCGTATATTTTCGACAATATATTCTACAACTCACTTTTGCTCTCCGCCAACGGGACTGCGTCATCAGCAATCAGGGTATCTGCGCACAGCGATATTCCCAAGACGTAAACCAATATTGTCTATTTTGTCATTACGCATGCATACATCCATAAATGTATTGAATAGCCATGGTCACACTATAAAATTTGCCTGTCTCCTGCGCCAGTAGAAAAACATTTCGAAAAGACACCATTCACTCGTACATGTGCTCTTGCCAGCATACATAGCTTCGTATCTTGACCATAATGACTTTTTCAAACACTTCTGGTACAGTCAAGAGACTGATACCACGATAGTACTTACCAATATGATAACCTTTTTCCCCCTTATACAATGGGATAATGGTAGCATCCCCCAAATCGTGAGGGGCCATTCCGATCTCTCAGCATAACTCGAAAATTTCAGAGACAAACCTGAGGTACACGAGACAAACCTGAGGTACAAATTTCAAAGCTGTATCTGTTATAGGTTGTGACGTGCCTGCACCGTACGACGCACATGAGATAAAGGCAGAGTAGCAGCGTGAGCATACGTCCGCGTAGCTCAGTTGGGAGCGCGACTTACTCCGGAATGATGGAACCAGGTTTCGATGCCCGGCGTGGACAAAAAATGACGGAGAAATTTACTTCGTTATATTGGCGCCCGAACTTGAAGAATGACCTAGCCGTTAAAGTTCTCGCAATGGTGTGATATTCTTTCTACACCGCGAGACAGGAAAAATAGAATAATTGCTTCTTCAACGCTTCGAAAAATAAATTTGTGCGATGTTACGTTCCACACACCAAATTGACTGGGATTTCTCCAATGTACATTCTTCAGCTGATGACTGCCTACAGCAACACATGGTCCCGGCTGATCAGCGGGCCATGTTCCTGGGCCTCTTTCGGAGGGGGGGGTGACGTGCCTCTACCCTAAGACGCACATGAGATAAAGGCAGATAGCAGCGAGGGCATATGGCGTCAGCTAAGTTGGGAGACAAACTTATTCCGAAATGAGGGGACCCGGGTTCGATGCCCGGCGTGGGCGAAAAATGACGGAGAAATTTACTTCGTTATAAGGTATCTGAGATAAAGGCCATTATTGTTCAAAAATATAACTCTCGGAAATATGCAATTGAAGTTTATTGAGCTAACGCTTACCATACAATAATAGGTTTAGTGCATTCCAGCCCCATAGGAGGGGTTATCTGGTCCCTCTTCTTCATGGAACGCCTCTTCAAGCTTCCTCTTGGCACTTGCACGCTGTTGTCTAGTTTTTTTATGGCGCATGGACAACATACGCTCACCCCTTCTCACCCGCAGACTATCGAGCTCCGCCAGAACTGATCCCGTATTCTTGCTGACAATGATCCCAAGCTGTTGCGAAACAATGCATCTAGATATATTTTCTTTGTTAAAGTTTAGGATGACATCATACACTCTAAATAACCTCAGACTACACTACTAACCTCAGACTACACTAACAGTAAAGACACCAGTTCGTGTGACTGTCACTAACGAAATCAGTTGTTGTCACGAAGCACATACTTTTATTCCCTTGCAGCAGGATTGCCAACTTGAAACAAGAAACTTTTGTCCTTAGAATTGTGGAATATGTAGTACTATAAAAAAACACGGTATAGCGTGAGATCAAATACCAAATGAGGGCAACGCCCGAAAAACCGCCTGACATGTATTTACATTTATGGCCATGACTTTAGTTCTATCAGTAGAATAAGTACAAATGAGGTGTCAAATTAAAACCACTGATTCATGCGATGGAAATATATAATAATACAAAAATTAATTTTTGTGCCCATAGTAACCTACCGAACCCCCTTAATGAGTACGTCTTTTGAATCCGTTCTGACGCGAATTAAATCCATCAAAGCTATTCAAAGTCAATGAAGTCGGTTAGGAAAACAATCAACCGGTTTCTACAATCGATAAAACATCCAGAAATAAGAACATCTGCTTAGTTCCACCAGCGGCTAAAAAGCATATTACAACAATTTAAAAAATGACACACAAGAAGTTTCTCATAGCACAGGGAAGGTATCACAGACAAAAATGTTTTCAAATCGAACAGTTAAAAAATATATATATACGAGAGATGGAAACATAACATAACTTTATGCCTTCTAGCGGAATAATTTTGCACAATAAGGTTGAAAATAGGCGAAAAATATTCTACATACAAAGAGACATGCTATGGAAAAAGAAGTTTACAAATGACTCTCCCGGAAGCAGAAATAGCGACAAAAAGGTTTCGACGTATACGCCCTCTAGCGGAAATATGTGCGTTATTTAAAGAGGATGACGCTCCACATCTCTAGTGTAGTGAATGGCATGCAGTGAAGAATTTTTTTTTTTTTTTGATTGAAGGTGAGCAACTCAATGGGCTATAAGCAGTCGCCCGTCCCTAATTTAGGGTCACTGGTTCCAGGGAAGGGAGAGAGCCAGTGCCGTAAGACAAACACAACATCCATGCCTGACCGGGATTCGAACCCGGACCCCTTACGGACGAATGATCAGAGGCCAGCGCCTTAGACCACTGCGCCATCGGGGCGGCGAAGAAATTTCTCAACAGTGTTTTTAGAAGCGGAGATACAGCTGCAAACTGAAGTACAAAAACACCACCTACCGACAGAACTGTGAACTACAAAATTCCTCATATACTGGCCAAAAATGTTCTACAAGATAAATGACATCCGGTGTTGAAATAATATTTAAAATCGCACATGTAAAAGCAGAGACGTTGAGAAAAACAGATTAAGCGTGTTCGCCCCCTGGCGGCGAAATGGTGTATTATTACTGGAAGAAAATACGCTAACAGAGTTTGCATAGTTAGACCGAAGAAAGAAGTTCTTTACCTGCCTAATCTAACGGAAGAAATCTGACCGAAGAAAGAAGTTCTTCAATCGACGATTTAGTCTAGCAGATATTGCTGTAAACGGTAAGGTGAACTTACGCCCTCTGTTGGCAGACTTGTGCGTTAAGAAAAATTTGAAATCATATGAGAAACATTTCGCAGTGGAAACACTCTCCAACAAAGGAAAAAAATATATATACAAATCGGACTCTTAGAAGCAGAGATATTGACAAAAATATGATATCCATTTACGTCCCTAACGGAAAAGCTATGTATTATTTAAAGAAGAAAGTATCCTCGAAAGCTTTTTCGATGTGAGCGGTATCGGTCCACGAAAAATTTTTTACAATCGAGTTTTCAGCTCAGATTTTGCTGCAGATACATCAGAAGCGGAAATAAACATCTAAGCCCCCTGGTGGCCAAACCATTCTATACCAAATATTAGAAATTATATGCAAAACATTTTAATCGGGAACTGTATCCTGTGCAAGAAGAATTTTTCCAATCGGAGTTTTAAAAGCAGAGATGCCGGGGGAAACGCAGTTTACCCTTACGCTCCCTTGCGGAAAGTCTATGAATTATTTGAAAATCTGGAAAATATATGAAAAATATTTCGTACTAGAAACTACCTAAGAAAGAAAGAATTTTTTAAATTTGTCTTTTAGAAGCAGAGATATAGACAAAAATAAGATATATATCTACGCCCCCTGGCGAAGAAACCATGCAATATTTCAAGAAGAAAGTATTCTCAAAAGCTTCATCCACGTGAGTGGTATCGGTCCACGTACGAACGTTGTCAGTCGAGATTTGAGGAGCTTAGGTTTTGCTGCAAATGCAAGAGAAGCAGAAACTAAAACTTACGTCCTCTGGTGGCAAATATGTAACGAAAATGGGTAACGGAATTAGTCAAAACCATTGTTTAAATTTTATTATACAGTAAGCTGTCTCATGAAGTGACGCAACAATATTTAATTTCATTGTTACTCAAAAATATGTTTTACTAAACTATTGCTGAACATTTTTTCATCACTTTTCACATAAAGATAACAATATATCATTGCTACTCAAAATAGTATAATTATACTAAAAATCTGAAAATTCCTGGCGTAGAATAGAAATAAAAGTTTCCAAGCTTTCGCACATCAACCAGATGGCTTTCTCAAGGAAGGTAGACAGCTAACTGCAAACTGGATGATAGAACTTTTCAACACTTTGAACGCGGTGACTTGACTAGACAATAAAAGATTTGGAACAAACGGGATATTTCGAAGAAACGAGGTCACGTTGGTTGGGCACATGGTACAATGGTAGAGAACTCAGCATTATTTGAAGAACTGATTCCAAATACGTGGCAACTACAGAGAAACGCTATCATTGCAAGCCTCGCAGCTGGTCAAGATTTTCAAGGTTTCGCGAATGGCGGTAGATTTGGGTGTGGAGTATGAAGCTAATTTCTTTACATCACTCCATATAGGATCGGCGGACTTTAACTTGACTTCTCTGGATAGGGAAGTGGTTATTTTCCCGTCTCTTGTATCCCTTTTATGTTCGCTGATTCTAATTCCAAACGAACGTTTGGTCATTCCGATGTAGTATCGCCTGGAGCCGTCCGTGTATTTTAGTGGAATGGCATAAACACCTGCTTAATTGAGAAGAGGGGGCTTGCCAATATTTCTCTTAAGCATCGTGTATAAAGATGCCGAAGACCTTATGCCGACACCGAAGTTCATCCTCCTGAGCGCGTTTTTGAGTTGATAGGAAATATTTGGTATTTAGGGAATAGAGCCCAGGTAGCGAAGTTGCGGCATAGAAATGTTATTAGCACAGCCGGTTCTGGCTTTCTCGATAAAGTTATGCATCTGGTTCGAAGTATATCCTGCCTGAGTGGCCAATTCGAAGATGTTTCTTAGTTCGGATTGTTCAGAACGAACATCGGATGAGACAGCAAAGGCTCGTCTAATTCGAGAACGGAATAAGGTGGTCTTGTAAACATCAGGGCAGAATGAACTGCGGAGCATCAGGTTGGGAACGGAGGTGGGTTTATATTTAGTGGGATGGCATAATAGGTGTTTATGCCATCCCACTAAAATATCCAGACGGCTCCAGGCGATACTACATCGGAATGACCAAACGTTCGTTTGGAATTAGAATCAGCGAACATAAAAGGGATACAAGAAACGGGAAAATAACCACTGCTTTATCAAGAGAAGTGAAGTTAAAGTCCGCCAATCCTATATGGAGTGATGTAAAGAAATTAGCTTCATACTCCACACCCAAATCTACCGCCATTCGCTAAACCTTGGAAATCTTGACCAGCTGCGAGGTTTGCAATGATAGCGTTTCTCTGTAGTTGCCACGTATTTAGAATCAGTTCTTCAAATAATGCTGAGTTCTCTAAAATTGTACCGCGTGCCCAACCAACGTGACCTCATTCCTTCGAAATGTCACGTTTGCTCCAAATCATTTATTGTCTAGTCAAGTCACCGCGTTCAAAGTGTTGAAACGTTCTATTATCCAGTTTGCAGTTAGCTGTCTACCTTCCTTGAGAAAGCCATCTGGTTGATGTGCGAAAGCTTGGAAACTTTTATTTCTATTCTACGCCAAGAATTTTCGGATTTTTAGTATGGTTATACTATTTTGAGTATAATTTGGTGTATAGTTCCTACTTTTTATATCATTGCTATGTACGTAAACTGGAAGACCTAATGCTAAATGTGATAAAAGCCATTGCAAAAATGCATTCCTGATGCTATGAAAACGGGGTGTCGTAGCGAAATTTGTTTCTCTCTAGAATCCCCCACTCGCCAAGGGGTGGTTACCTGCTATTGACGGGAGCTTTAATTGACGAGCACTTCTCAAGACATTCCCCTCACTAACACACTTGCGATTCAGCTTTTCACCGTGAGGTCAGATTCTAGCTGGCGCATGCGCAGATGAACTTTTCTAGGTAGCTACATCATGCACATTTCATTGGGGTCAGGGTCGTTTCTTACTTTCGTCTAAATCTGAGTAATATAATAATAATAATAATAAATATTGTTTCTTAACAACTAAACAGTCGCAAAACTATTGCAGCAGCCATAGTTTAGTAAATATTTACTTTTATGACTCACATATCTCCTTTCATTGGCTTTATTACAATTACATTCATTAATCCACCTACCTAGTTACCACTAAATGTCAGGAATTAGTAAATGTTTTTGTTAATTGTTATAATTTAATTCCGCTTAATATGTACCGGACTGTGGCTCGGTGTGGTCGTGAGTGAGGCGAATGTGTTGTTATTGTTTGTTGTTGTGATTTAATTCCACTTAGTATGTACCGGACTGTGGCTCGGTGTGGTCGTGAGTGAAGCGAATGTGTTGTTATTGTTTGTTGTTGTGATTTAATTCCACTTAGTATGTACCGGACTGTGGCTCGGTGTGGTCGTGAGTGAAGCGAATGTGTTGTTATTGTTTGTTGTTATGATTTAATTTCACTTAGTATGTACCGGACTGTGGCTCGGTGTGGTCATGAGTGAGGCGAGTGTGTTGTTATTGTTTGTTGTCATGATTTAATTCCACTTAGTATGTACCAGACTTGGCTCAGTGTGGTCGTGAGTGACGCGAATAAATACAATGAGTCGTACGTAAATAAATGTATAGTCTCGAATCATAAATAAATATATATTCTTAATCACTCGTTTTATTTCACAACCACAAACATCTTGGATTGCGAGAGATGCCAAGCATAAATTATCTAGAATGAGTAACAGGGAGATACTCCCTCGATTGTTTTATGTTTTTTCCGGGCATGAGGTATGATTTTGCGAATTTGAATTTATAGGCAGGCGATCTGGAGTGCTCGAAAGGGCAATTCTCTTTACTGCTCTGACAGGTCTGCAAGCATAACGTTGAAATTTTAAAGTTTGTTTGGCCGACGTTTCCCTTCTCTAGACAAAGAAGGCATTTTCTCAAATCCATCAAGCTAGTTAGATGAGTCTTTGAAGCTTTTAGCTCAGCAGGATCACAAAAACTATGCGACAGATTCCACGAGACATCGATTCATCGGATGCCACAGGTTAGCTTCACCTACACGTCCTCTGACAAGTACAAAGAAGGAACAAAGGAGAACCTCATTAATTTCCCGAGGACTGAAAAATCCAGTTCCATTCCGTGCGCCAAATTCTTTTGAAGTCCCCGCAAATTGAACCAAGAAAATGCGGAATAATGGAGTCTTCAAAATATTCGCTTTTGTACGAGATTGTGGACCAGGTGCCCGATTTTAGCTCTGACCGCCATAACTTCAGTTTTACGTAAGACGATTACATTGTGGTTATTCAGTGGCTCCAATTGTAATAAGAAAACACAGATATTTTCCAGAAGTTCTGATTACGATCAGAACTCCTGGAAATAACCATATTCCTCATCGTTACCCTCGAAGCATGTAATGCACAGTAAGAAGGAGACTATCTCAGATGCTACCCTGGTCTCTTTTGAGAAAATCTGTTCTCGTCACACATTTGATGATAAAATCAATTTTAAACAAAAAAAAATAATTCAGTTAAAGTGTCTTCCAAAAGTAAAAAAAGTTTTTGTCAATAGTTACGCCCCAAAAAACTAGTACAGAAGCACCTGTTATGGCCAGAAAAAAGAGTATTTGTAGATGTTGTACCTTGGGCCGTGGAAGGCATTCTGTAAATTGGGTAAAACTTTCTGGGCCATATGGGATAATTCCTATGAAGATCAAATTTAACAGCCGGAAGTACAGCTGTTGGAAAAATTGCTCATGTTGATCAATAAAAAGGAATGCCTTTTTTTGGAGCAAAATGTGAAGGCAGTTCTGGGGCACAGATTAGGATTCTTTTTTTTTTATATTTGAGTAAACCGATTTAGTGCTTTCAGTGAATTCCATAACAGTTTCCAAACTATTCTATTTCCGAACTACTAACACGGCAATCAAAATATCGTTCAATACGTAGTATCATTTCATAAAACGTGAAAGTGACATCGTACGGGAGCGGGAATCAAACCCGCATCACCGCTCGAGGACAACAAACCCCAAAGTACCTAAAGATAAAGAATATGAACAACCGTAGACTTTTGCCAGTCGAAGCAACCCGACGGCTTCCACCCAGACAAAAGAATCCGCAACGTCTCAGATATGGACGATATTTCTTCACAAATGGATAGAACAACAGCTGGGTTATTAATGCGGCAATCATAATTGTTTAGTTTCCTGATGTTATCATAATTTCATAATTTAATGGTGCAACGCAAATCATGCTCTAGCTGAAATCGGGAGATGCCAGCTCGATTCCTGCTCCAGGGCGATGTCGTTTTCGTCGTTCTCAAATGATGATACATGTTCAACACTACACTAAGCAATTCATTCTATGCCGATTGCCGAGTTAAATAATTTCCGTTGTTGTTCCGTGTGTATTTGTGAAGAGTGTTATTTCCATTTTCTGTTTCTGATTTAAATTTTCGCGAGAAACAAACAAAAATATTCAGAATATTTATTAGCATCTAAATTTAGCGAAAAACATACATGTTAACATCTTCAGAACATGAAAATATGCAAATGATTATGTAAAATATGTAATGTGAAGCAGTCGACCCCAGGTTCGCGACACCTGGCGTGAAACAAAACCAGATAAATTGCCTTGTGTCAAAGGCTATCAGCCATCCACTGTATACAAAATTCCTAATATTTAAAAGAGAAATCAACTGCTGCTCTCCTGTAAGTGATTACTTTATGGAATCATTATCACACTATTTGAAAAAAAAAAAAAAAAAAAAAGAGAAACACCCAGAAGGAAACATCCAACTGAAGTGAGAATTGGTAAGTACAATGTACATATGTAGTTGAAAGGAAATTATTGCAATTCCAGAGCAGTTGGGCCTTTTATTCGGATAAAAGAGCCACATCTGTGAACCAAATCAGTAAGTTGTAGAGCTACCTCTGGCTCGGATACACGCGGTTACCCGGCGTGGCATAGACGGATATTGCCCTGATGTATATCTTGCCAGATGGTGTCCGAATTGCTGCTCAGTTCATCGACATTCCGAAATGGGCAAAGGTGGCGTCCCATCATGTCTCAAACATGTTCGATCAGTGAGAGGTCGGGCGACCGGGTTGGCCATGGAAAGGTGTCGACATTATGGAAGCAGGCCTGGGAGAACAGCTCCGTGTGTGCCCCGGCATTATCTTGTTGAAAAGTTGCTCGGTGTTGCTGCGACGGGAATGATAACACAACATGTCGTAGAAGGCCGTCTACGTACCGGTGAGCCATGAGGGTAAAGAACCACCAAGGGCTATCGTAGGAATGGCTCCCCAGACAGATACATCTGATGTTGCGAGAAGTGTGACATTTCACGGTAAAGGCAGGATCTGTACGCTGGCTGGCTCGCCTCCAGGTACGTATGCGCTGGTCATCGACTCCAAGTGCAAACCGTGATTCATCACTGAAGACAACATGACGCCACTGGACACCATCCCACGTTCATCGGGTCTGACAGCACTGCATACGGTGCCGACGATGCTCGCTGGCAAATGGCAGGCGGCGGAGTGGCTTCCTCGAATGTAGTATCCGGGCCGCAAGTCGTCTGGCAACGGTCCGGATGTCCACTTCCGTACCTGTAGACGAAGCAACATGGCTACGGATGGTTGAGAGGAACGAATTCTGTTCTGTTCGTGGGGATCTCACAATCGCTCGATCATCGCGTTCTGTCGTTGCTCTCGGCCGTCCACTGTCCTCCTGCCGCTGGGTTGTGCCCTCCCCTACCTATGGGGGCACAGGTTTTTCGACGGCCACGTCGCTCCGATCCAAATGCAGGGCGATAGGGTGATCTGATCAGTCAGCCTCTCTCAGCCCAATTATACCTCCACTCTCAATCTCGCTCAGCTGCTAGTATTGCGCACGAATTCGACGTCGATACATCCTCACAGTCCGTGGAGGTTAATGCAACCGCAATGCCCTGTCACAATTGTCCCTGCGTGCGAGTTTTGCCGCTGATATACTCTCGTCGATGCACGGTTGCTATGCGTTGTGGCGGGGCCACTATTAAGTCATTGGTCCTTATGTTTTAATATTTTGCATATTCGGCACCACTGAGGTACTTACATGTGGAGTTTCATCACGATCGAAACAATCTCTCGGGGTTCTTTTTTTCTTTGCAAAGAGTGTATTGTTGGTCTTGGAAACCTTTTTACATTAGCACGAATTTCACGCGACCTGATAGTCAGTTTAAAATATTATCTGCTGCAGAGCTCAATAATTTTGACAAAGAAAACTAAACTTGGCTGTGATGTATGAGAAATCCGTTTATTGGCGTAAATGTGTAAGAACACATTGTAAGCTTTCACCATCAGACGGATGGCTTCATCACGCAGTGCCACCTTCTTTTTTTTTTTTTTTTTTTTTTTGATTGAAGGTTTAACGACCACCGTGAGCAACTCAATGGGCTATAAGCAGTCGCCCGTCCCTAATTTAGGGTCACTGGTTCCAGGGAAGGGAAAGAACCAGTGCCGTAAGACAAACACAACATCCATGCCTCACCGGGATTCGAACCCGGACCCCGTTCGGACGAATGATCAGAGGCCATCGCTTAGACCACTGCGCCACCGGGGCGGCAGTGCCATCTTCTACCTACTTCATGATGAAGCCACCCATCTCGTCGTTAAATCTTGCATTGTGTTCTTATATACAGGGTGGAAGGAAACGACCGCATAAACACACCAGGGGGTGATTCCTTGCGTCAATTCAAGCATAAAATGTTCTCTGACATTTTTGGATATAAGGTTTAGTTTTCGAGATATAAGCCCCCATAGGTGCATGACGTCACGTCCGGAATCGCCTGTTTTTTTTTTAGTTTTTTTTTTTTTTCGAGTGGAGGTTTGACGACCACCGTGAACAACTCAATGGGCAGTCGCCCGTCCCTAATTTAGGGTCACTGGTTCCAGGGAAGGGAGAGAGCCAGTGCCGTAAGACAAAAACAACATCCATACCTCACCGGGATTCGAACCCGGACCCCTTTCGGACGAATGGTCAGAGGCCATCGCTTAGACCACCACGCCACCGGGGCGGCTGCCTGTTTTGGAGGCATCATGATCATATGTAGAGGATTTTAGGAAGGGAGTGTCTGACCCCAGGTCTTAAACAACCCTTAGAAATAGGAAATTAGGAGATTTGGGCTAGAGCGCCCGATAGGAAAGTGACACGGAAGCGAAGTAGAAAGGGGGAGGAAGACGCCCTTATTTATTACCGGGGGCCAGTACCCGAGGTCCGACGTCTTAACGTGCTCATCCGACGCACGGCGGGTATTTAGTGGATCTAGCGTTCGTACAAGCTTAGGATCGAACCTGAAACCCTTTCCGTGGCAGTCACGAACATTGCCCACTCGGCCGCCCGCGGCCCATTTGGATGCTTCAAACACAACCCGAGTGTCATACAGGAAAGCTCGTGGCGGATGCCTGATTCTGCAAGCTCAGTACCTCGGCAGTCATCACGGCTGATTTACATACCGCAGTGCTCTCCGAGGCCGTATGTCATGCAACAGAACGACCAATTCCGTTCGTCTCGACAATAGCGGACGTAACACGACTCCGGAAACAGGCTGGATGACTGTTGTTGTACTGCGATTGCAGCATTAGGCATCCGCCAAGAGCTTACCTGCTTGAAGCCTCCAAAACAGGCGATTCCGGACGTGACGTCACGCACCTTTGGGGCCTTGTATCTGGAAAACTGAGCCCTAAATCCAAAAATGTCATAGGACATTTTATGCTTGATTTGACCCAAGGAATCGCCACCTGGGGTGTTTCTGCTGTCGTTTCTTTCCGCCCTGTATGTATGTAAGACAAACGGATTTTTCATGCATTACAGGTAATATTCTTGGTGTATTCTACCCTGTGTTCTACAGATTTGTTTCAAACGAAAGATTATTTTGCAGTTCATTACAAATCAAGGGAAAGAAAAAACAATTGAGGATGTGTGACTCGAATTTCTCAAGAAACATGAACACATTATTTCATGTAGCGACAAGACTGTTTAGTTATAATATAGTCAAGAAATTTGAATTTTTCGTTTCTTTTCATATGCTAGCTTTTTTTTATTTATTTTTTATTTTGCATTTTTGGTACAAATATGATCCGATAAGAAACTTATTTTTTTCCATCTCTTTCCTCCTGCAAAATATGAAAACTGCATGAATATAAAACGAATAAGTTCAATAAATTATCTGGAAAAAAATATTACTGCATTAATCCGTGAACTGTGGGATCAATTCTATAGCTATTGCGTGATTTTATAGTTTCAAATTGCCATCATTAGGTAATTGATATTGCAGCAGTTATTGCAAAGCGAATTTGTAATGGTTACTCTTCACAAACTGCAAATTTGTAATATCTCGTAAGCAAATTCGACATGTTAACACATTTCTAGTTCCACTTTAGCTTTTCAGCATACTAATTCCTAACACTGTAAGCATCTTTCCCTTCCATTAAGAAATATCAAAATTTGGAATACATTTCATTCTTCCCCTTTCCTTATCTGTATTCTGGCGGATTTTCCTTTGTCTCTATTCCTTCTCTCTTTTTTAATACTTTAATTATGTTCTAAAAATTTGTTGCTATTAGCAACCTAGCTTTTGGAACACGAACTTTGAGAAAAAATCCAAATCGCAATTTGCCCAAAATAAGCATTAAAAAGCGGAGCATCTCTCCTAGGAGATAATATTTTAACGACTTCGAAAACGATGGACGTTCGATTCTGTTAAGTAAAAAATCACAACTGTTCAAAAGTGTAAAGTAGAATGAAGTGAATATTAACATTAAATCTGCAGAAATTCAATTAGACATTGTCTTTTTTTTCTTACCACTAAAAGCATGTTAAATTAAATCGGTGGGTGATTGTTTTAATTTTGTCATTCTGTTTCAATGTGCCTGTGATTTACTATGGACATTTTACTGTATATACGGTGGAAGTTATATTTAGTTATGCTGTCGATATTACGTAGTACTGAATTATACGGCAGCAATTACTTACCGTTGGTGACTTGAGGTCAGTTAATATAGTATTTGATTATGTCATTGCAGTTTCGTAACGTATAACATCCAAATTGCAAATTTTAGAGCAATTGCATATATGCCAGAGATATACTGTTACTTTAAAACATAACGCATATCCAGGATCAGTAAAAATATTTAGAAAAAAATATATCTAAGAATTCTGGTAAACGCTCTCAAGGAGTCTTAGAATATTCATCTGCAAATCTATCAAAAAATAAAGAAAAGAAAGAAGTTGATCTGTAAGAGTAGCAGCTTTTAGTTATGAAATGCTAAGCGAATCAAAAGAGTGAAAACATAGACGTGATTATTTTAATAAATGGTCATATCATTGCAAGAAACAGGATTATGAATGTTAAATGCAAACTTCGAAGCCTCATATATTTTTCATTTGCATAAGACAGTCCGTAAGAACCACAAAACTCCGATGTAACAGATTTGGCGTATTCTATAAAGATACAAGATTAAGGAGATTGTTTCTACATGTAAATCATTGCAAGACACAGGATTATGAATGTTAGCGATACTTCTATAAATTAATTATCCACGTGCTGAGTTCATCTATGAACAGTATAGCTACTATTTAATAGCCCTCACCAAAAAAAAAAAATTAAAAAAAAAAAAAACAGGAAATATCTATATTTTTAGTTCGAACAGAAGCCATTAATTTTGTATGCCATGTGCACGGAAGAGGCGGAACAACCTCCTATTTCATGGATTGGAAAATTAAAATACAATTTGCGAAGAATCTCCAATTTTTCACATGCATATTACAGGGTGTAGGAACCACAAATTTTCAATGTAACACATTTGCGAATTGTATGAAGACAAAAGACTAAGGAGGTCGTTTCTGCACTGTACGGATAATGAATAACGTTGCCAAACCTGTTTATTTTAGAAAAGTTTTAGTTTATTTATTTATGCTGGTAATTTACTCGAATGTGTACATCGGAGCAAATGTGAATTACCGTTTTTCTAATTTTAAAGCAGGGGAGAAATATGTCTGCGGAAGAAGAAAAATTGCGATATGCTTGGTCTTCCGCAGTTATAAAATGTTAACCGAATCAAAAGAGTGAAAATATAGTTCAAATTCATATTATGCATTTTCAATGTTGCAAAATGTTATCTGAACAACTTAAGTTCTTTTAATGTCATTCAGACAGCATTTTCTAATCCAGCAATAACGCTAATGAGAATATACACCATTCTAATAAAGTCGTACATACAAAACATATGAGTAGTCCCATTTAAGTTGAGGTTCTGCTGTGATATAAGTGAACTATCATATTATTAGGAGAAAATATATTTACATGTAAGTCTTTATCAAATTTGTGAGTCGTTTCAGTGCATGTGATTTGTAACGTTTTGATGTAACTGGGTCGTTTCATTTAAATGATAGAGTTATTGCAGTACACGTGAAAGACAAGTTTTAATAAATTCAGCATTGCATTGTCAATTTTCTGTACTGGAGCAAAATAGCAAAAGTCATGTCTTCCCACTCCAGTAAAGTGTGCTGTGGTTGGTAATACAGTCATGCTTCCCTATTACAGGAAACCTGTCATTATATACTCTAGTGAATTCTTAATATTCCTTAGAAAAAGGTTTCTTTCACAGCAGACAAATCTACTTCATGTCCTGTTTATGGATCTGCCTGCAACATGATGTGCATACAAATATAAATTTAAATATTCTGCAAAGGTTCACAAGCTGTATGTAGCAAGGGATTATTGAGTGATGCCTGTGTTTTTTGTACACATGAAATGATGGGTTTTATAGGCGTAGCAATAGCATTTTTTAGATATAGGTAGTAATAAATACCTGTCCTCACAGTGATTCGCACGAAATGAAAAATATTATTACTAATTAGTATTTCTTCAGGCTTTTTATATATATATATTTCGTTGTGGCGGTTACTATTAAACCCAGAAATTTATGCTTTTCTGCGGTCAGAATCCTAAGAATTGCCAATATAAAACTTTTTGAATATTAAAAATAAAAGCGACAGATGGCAGCACATTTCCTAGAAACTTAAAACATTTGCCTTTTTATTTCCGGCGGTCTTGTCTGCGAAAATTAAGTGCATCCGTTCGATCTCAGGTTATATAAAGCAACACATTATTCATTTTTCAACAACTCACAAATGTTCCTGAATGGATGAGATAGAAATCTTCGATTACCCTGCGGTGTTTAAAAAGAATGCTGTCTTTTAAACGCGTCGAGATTCGTCGCTAAAGGTAGACAATAAACAACTGCCGTAGGTTTGCAAAATCGATTGAAGGAGAAAATTTCAACACAGCACACAACTTCCCAGCGCAGGTATTTCTAACTGCCAATTAACTCCTAAAACGTTTCACGCCGTAAGTGATTATATAAGCATCGTTTATAAACTGCACACGACTCGATGTAGATCGAATTCTTTATTTTTCGAATAAACCTCATTAATGAACTCACTGCGTAGTTGCCTGAGAGTGCTTAACAATTAACTAAAATTACTAGTTATCTCCTCAAATTATCAGAAGTTTTGTTTCACGTGGAAACGGTAAAAATCGCGATTAAAATATTGTGCAACTTTATTTGAGAATGGAATTAAGCGTTTCATTTACAATTTTTTAATTTTATCTTGATCATCTGCAGTTCCACTGTACGTATGACCCGGGTTCGTCAGAATAAATGTACTAGATGTAGACAATCTATTTTTTTTTTACACATTTTAATGTCTACTCCAGCGTTTTCCAAACTGTGAGTCGCTACCCTCTAGTGGGTCAAGAGCCGATCTCTGTAAATACTTGAAAATAAAAAATCGTGAAAAAAATAGGAAATTGCATAAAAATGAAAAAACGTAGGCACACAACATACGGACACGGAAATAGGTTGGATGTTATGCTTGTAGAGCCTTCCGCAGCAGGATAAGCAACCCGCTGCAGCTCAGAAATAGGTCAGTTTTTCGACAAATTAGATTCAATAATAAATCTGAAAAACAGTAGCAGTATTAGAAAAATAATTTAATTATTTTCTTTGTAAAATTATATACAATAATAAATTTAAAAATCAGTAGTAGACAAATAATCAAATTAAGCCCCCCCCCCCCCCATCCTGCAGGCCCGGTGGCGTAGTGGTCTAAGCGATGGTTTCTGATCATTCGCCCGAGATGGATGTTGTGTTTGTCTTACGGCAATGTCTCTCTCCTTTCCCTGGTATCTACAACTCTAAATTAGGGACCGGCGCCTGCTTATAGTCCACTGAGTTGTTCACGGTAGTTGTTAAACACCCCAATTAAAAAAAAATGCCTTCCTGCGTTATGTTCAATAAAGCTAGGTGGGTTGCGGATGTTTGTTGTTCTAAAATGCGGATCGCGATTCTAGAAAGGTCGGGAAACATTCTACTCCGTTTTTATCAGCGCGTAAAAACAACCGCAGGGATGACCATTTGGCAAGAGGCATGGGTCTCTGGTTACCGTACAAGTTGAGCCGCGCTCAACTTTTGGATGTGTCGGGATTCATGCCTCTCCTATTGCTGTGCCCCAAATTTGGGTAATGTTACTTACTGCCTGTATCCAGAGGAGCCACTCACGGTGGTAGGTAAAGTAGAGGTCTGTACGTGCCCGGGTTCGGGCCGGTTCGGGCCTTTGCTCATTTTTAAGTTGGGAAAACGGGCCGGGCCTAGGCCTTCAATATTTAATGTAAAACAGGCACAGGCCGAGAAGGGATTTTTTTTTTTTATGAGCAAACTGTACGATGCCTTTCTCCTTTGGAAAACTCGCAACACACAGCAGCAGGATAAGATTGAATAATTTCCGCTGATGGAAAAAAATAGAAGTTTTAGGACCCCCCCCTTACCTCCTACAAAACAATTGGAGTCGGTCAGCTCCCTTAATTTTTAAATGTGAATGTGGTTCCGTCTCTCTCTCTCTAACTTTCACCCTCCTCTCATGCTTCAGGGCAGGCTATTAACTGCAGCATTTCTAAACCGAGCCACCCGCTCGCAGATCAGGGCTGTCGCAGACGATCTTTTTTATTGTTCTGGTCGGTGGCACTTTGTTCTCTAGATGTTTCAAAAGCTTTTTTTGTCTTAAATAACACGGGAGAAATGGGCTGGGAGAAATTTACTTCTGTGTATAAATCTGTGCCGTATTTTCCCCATTTGTACTGTCAGGCAGCCGTTTTCAAAACTTCTGTGACACTGATTAGCTGGGCAGTCTGTCGTTGTTTTCCCTTAGCATATGCTCAGTTTAGTGTTGCTGATAAATACTCTTCCATACTTATTATGGAGTTTAAAGAAGCGAAAGATGTTCACGAAAAATTGCTTCCGGAGAACATGTGCTTGAAGACAATGTAAAGGGGAAAAGCGATATTTGGAAATATTTTAAAATACTATCCCGTTCTGAAACTAGTCGGCCGGTAAACGTTGTGCAGTGCACTAAATGCAAAAACTTTTTGAGTTACGATAGCACAAAGTTTGGAACATCGCATCTTAAGCGACACAAATGTGCTCCCCACACACACACGAGAGACATATGGTGTTCCAGCGATATGTTATGCCAGTAGAGATAGGTGCAGTTTATAAAGCCATAAAATCTTCTCCCAGTAAAACGATCGGAGTCGTAATTCTGGATATTTCGTACTTTTCGAATTAATCCCCCCTTCCTTATCCCCAAGGATATTTCTGGTTCCGGCGGTAGGGAATGATAATTTGAAAACCCAGAAAATTTGGAAGGCATGGAAATTGTTCTTTTCATTCAATATTTTTGAGTATACAAGTCCCCCCCTTCCTTGGACGTCACGTGACTTATACATAGTCTCAGAAATATTCTGAATTAACGTTTATTGTAACAGAATACGTGCAGCAATTAAGAAAATGAAAACTCTTCAGGAGTCGAATGACCGAGTGCACCAGGTGCCAAATTCGTGTTTTGGTAACTGTTGAAATTTTATGTGCCGACCCGGGCCTTGGAAACAGGAGAAATATACGGGCCGGGCCGGGCTGGGCTTTAATTTAAAAAAATGAAACGGGTAGGGTACGGGCCGGGCTTTCCAAATTAAGGCCCGTGCAGACCTCTAAGGTAAAGTACGAAACAAATGGTACGAACAAAACAGAAATAGCTAAAATCCGCGAAAATCGATATCTAAGATGAGATCACAAACCATAAAAAACATACACATGATTATTTATCTTTTTCCGTGTAGGGAGTGCATCTACCTACAAACACTGTCCTATGTTTCCCATGGTAAAAACTTCTGTAGACATTTTCTTCCTAATTAATGATTTTCCAGGCACGAGAGTTTTCACATCGATAAAAATAAATTTAAATTGTATCACGGAATGTTTAATACACTGCTGGACAATTGCTAAGGACAGATCATAAACGGCTATATAGCGCATAAAAAAGTAAGTGTGGTTGGATGCCAAGTGAAATAAAATAATGTCAGAATGTCAGGACATTACAAGAAAGACAATTTATTGTGTTCTGAAATCCAGAAGGCTTTGGAATGTTTTCAAGAGACAAAGAGGCCATTTTGTGCAGAATACGTAAACGTGAAAAAAATGCAATTACCGTCCGCAGGCGTTCCGGCGTAAGATGTCAATACGGGATATGGCCACCATGGAGGGCGATGCAAGATTCCACACGTCGTGTCATGCTTTGCACAACATTATCAAGCAGCTGTTGGGGTAATTTATCCCATTCCTCTGTCAGTGCACGGATGAGGGTGTCCTTGTTTATTGGGGGGCATTGGCGACCAGCAAGACTCCTCCCCAAAGAATCCCACACATTTTCAATGGGATTCAGATCTGGAGAACGTGCTCGCCACACGAGACGTTGAATATCCTCGCTCTCAAGACACTCCTGGACAGCGACTGTTTGATGACATGTTGCGTTGTCGTCCATGAAAATGAATCTATCACCGACAGCACCACGGAACATGCGAACATGAGGTAGCAGAACATCATTAATGTATCGTTGGCCAGTCATAGTCCCAGTTGGAAGCACTTAGAGGGTCGTACGGCCATTGATCATGATGCCAGCCCATACCATGACACTACATGTCGGATATCGGTCCCTTTCCTGTATGTTTGCTGGACAATATGCAGTACCACTATCACGCCAGATCAGTTGTCGTCGACAATCAGACGATAGACTGTATCTACTCTCATCTGAGAAGAGGACAGCAGACCAGTCGTTATCAGTCTAATTGCGATGTTGATGGCACCATTGCAAACGGGCGGTGCGGTGACGTCTGGATAATGGGATGCACACAACAGGACGGCGGGCGTATAGTCCTCCTTCATGCAAACGTCTGGCGACAGTTTTTCGGGAGATCCGCTTGCCAGTAGCAGCCATAAACTGATTTGCTACCTCACTAGCTGTGCTTCGCCGGTGTCTTTTTGTTTATAGCACTATGTACCGATCTTCTGCAGGTGTCGTACTGTGAACACGACCTCCCCCGTGACGTTTGCTACACTCTCCATTTGTTTGAAATTATTTCCAAAGCCTTGAAACAACACTGTGGCTGACGTCGTACTCCCTGGCCACATCTGGTATTTTTCGCCCTTCTTCAATCTTGCCAATAAAACGTCCACGCGTAAAATCATCTAGGTGATGTCGGGAAGACATACTGAAAATTGCAAGTTCGTCAATTGATTCTTTCCTATTCAACTTTGCGTTTGAACAACAACGGTCAATACGCGTCAAATCCTTTATATCTCTTATCAGCGCTATGACTGTCACGAACAAGTTCGGCAATTCCAAATTTGCATACGCACAACACGTCTTACTGTATGCCGCACTTATGCTAATTTCCACATTTTCCTGCCTTCCATTTTATGGTTGCTATCGTTGCTACTGTCATCCGTCCTTAGCAATTGTCCGGCAGTGTATTTGCTAGAGCTTAACCATAATTACACTGAAAATCAATTATTTTTCCTTGAGTAATATTCAGACCTGCTAATAGATGGCGTTACATGTACGCTGATGACATCAGTGAACAAACATACAGTATGTTTTGGTGGCTTATTTCGGAATATGAAATCAACAGTACTGTTGTTAGTTTTTCAGTACCGTTTTTAAGTTTCTGAATGAAATCAAATTTGAGTCTATCCATGAGATAGTCTGGAACGTTTTAGAAATAAGCAGTACTATTTTTTTTCAATAAATCTTTAATTTTCTGAATGAAATCCAAATTTGAGTCTATCCATGCGATGGTCTGGAACGTTTTAGAAATCAGCAGTACTATTTTTTTTCAATGCTTTTATAATTTTCTGAATGAAATCCAAATTTCGGCCCATCCATGCGATTGTCTAGAACGTTTAGAATGTTTGATTTGAGCCACTTAGATGAAATCGTCTGACAATAATTTTGCTAACACTGTCAAGCAGAGTAGTATTGCTGATTTCTAATTCCTAAATAAGCCAACAAACGTTAGTTTGCTCACTGATGTCATCAATGTACGGCTCGCGCCATCTATTAGCAGGTCTCAACAGTACCGAAGAAAAAAATGATTTTTTAATATAATTATGGTTAAGTTTTAGCGAATACTAAGTGTGCCATGTTATAACTTAAAGGTTTTTGTATTTTGTTTTTTATCGATATGCAAATTTTCATTCTTGAGAATACATTAATTGTGAAGGAAATGTCTCCTAAAGTTTTTAGCATTGGAAACACAGGGCAGAGTTTTTAAGTATAATCATCTTAACAACCATTGTCCGCATCCAATTTCGGCAGTCCTAACTACGGGGTGTTGGCGCTGTTTTGGGGGGGGATGGGGGAGAGAAACAGCGCCACGAGACTCGCGAAAACAATCTTTCATCCGCGGCACGAGCCGTGTTCGATTGGTCATAGTCCTGCGCATCTGACCAGCGACACAGCTTGTACCGACGGAACTGGACGATATTCACAGTGAACCGTCAGTTCTAAGAAATGCATCATGAATTAAACATTAAATTCCGTAGACGAAAAAGCCAAATTCAGATTCAATGGAAATTAAATCTTAACCATCTTACATGCTGAGGAAATTGGAATTCGAGAAGAGCATTTGGATTCGTATCATTTGCTTGTTACGATTTCAAAGATGTACTTATTGAGTTTCGAATGTCACTGAGTTTAGAATTCAGTCAATTTTCCTGGCGTGTTTTCATGAATCGTTAACGTTGTTAAAGACGGTTGTTACAATTTTTATAACTCACGCAAGGGATGCATCGTCTTTACGTAACATTGTTGGCCATAAGGGCAACAATGTTACGTAAAGACGATGAAAAGGCATCAGCAAGGCCTCATGCTGATAAACCGAGCATGAAGCATCGCTGATGCTTTTTTTAAATATGAACGTGCTTCTTCTCAATCGTTCGTAGTTAACTTTTAAACTCCGAATGTTCTTATTCTGCTTCAGATTTCAAGAGAACATGGAACGTTAGATATTTTAGTAAACCGGTAAGTTAGTAATCCTTAAATACGACACAATTTGAGAATCAAAAACGAATATGAAAATGATATCGGTCAAATAACAACCACACCTTTTGACAACCGAGAGAAAATGCAAACTGCGAAAACTATTGAATGTTGCCGTATGAAATGACAGGTGATTGGCAGTCTTTGAAATGCGAAAAGAGGCTGGACTAACGTGCAACTTTTAGTGGTAATTTGGAGTAAACATTCCGAATTAGATCCGTCTCAGTGAGGATTGTGATAACGCCACCTTCCACTGTACCCACCTTAGCCAGTTACTAACCATCAAACCTAATTATTTCCAGAAGTGAAAGTAATAAAGTATTGATTTTTGCAAATTTTGTTTATATTCGCTGAAGTTTAGAAACATCAGGAGATACCCAAAACGCCAACTTGACACGTCATGGAAACTGAATAAATTATGTCAGGGTGGGCTCTTTAAAATTTAAATCAACAGTAAAAAAATCTAGTTCCATTAGATGAGGTTTTTTGAGGACCTAACCTCTGAATCTCAGAGAACAGTTTCGTGATGAGTACGTATGTACGTAATTTGACAGGTGGAATGATCCAGATATCGTTTAACAGACACATTAGAAATAATGCGCATGTATGAAGAAGCCAACTTCAAAATGAATTAACCTTTCGTCAATGTAAGCAAAATTAGTTTTAATAAAATCAGTTTCAAAACATTTCCGTAAACTTCTGTGATCTGGTTACTCTCTTTTCAAGTCCCTTAATTTTCATCAAAATATATACAGGTATAACATGGTGGTTATATAAAAAAAGACCTGATGTGCTCTCACTCAGATAACTGCCTACTCGTTCGTAATTGTGTTTTAGTTAGAACAGGTGTTTTTAGTTATTACTGCGGACTTACAATTGTATGAATTTCATGCAAATTTGGGCTACATAACGGCTATCACAGTTATGTGAATTTTTACATAAATTGTATTCACTGTCATTTATCAGCAAAAGAAAAACTGTGAAAAAGTTGAAAACGTATTTGATGTTCAATTCCAGAAAACTAACTTCCTTTGGACTTATCTTAACAAAAACATACAAACGAAAAAAACCATTTTCAGTATCGCTAAACATCTATTTTTATATATTTGTCTTAATTATTTACATAAAATACAGCCTTAGCATCATTGATTTTGGCAGATAAATTTAAACAAAGCGAGTTTTTATGTTTATTCATTTATTTATTTTTATTTAAGCATTAAACAATTTTCACGTTTTCGAAACAGTTCAGTAAAAACTTATCACATGCTACCAGCTATCAAGGGAAATCACAGTTTTTATTACGTGGGCAAAAAAAAAAAAAATGGAACTTATGCACTTATTTTCGCAGAAAAATTCTGGCGTCTCAAGGAATTCTTTAGGGAAACTAAATGATGCTTCTTCTCACCAGCTGACTGTGAATAGAATATGCTTTGTCGGCACTGTCGCCAAAGAAAAAAATGATGCCATTTTTTCGAGCTTTATCATCAAGACTATTACGCAGAAATTTAATTTTTATTGTGTTGAACCAACATGTTAAATATTAGCTTAACTACGCCAGGCATCGCCTCAACATGATACTCAAGTTTCAGTCCTTGCGTTCTGGTTTTTACTGTATTGAATAACTGTGTTGTGTTTGCCACCTCCTAAAACCCCTAGCCGCGAAAATCTGTGTGCAGTCTGTCATCAGGGCAGGAAAAACAGTTTTGAAATTGTCGGTCGGAAATTTATAATACCTCTCTATATACGACTTTAATTTCATTTTAATTAACCCTTTACGCGGCCTATGCCCCTGAACCAAGTGATGCCAAATTCTTTTGCGTTCCCCAAACAGAAATGTTTACACATCGGCAGGTGTTTTACGAAAACTACGACAAAACAATTCCTTTTCCCCTTTCATTTCAGCATTACCTACCACAAACCTGTCGCAGGAGGTAGACACTCCCTTTTAGCCCTTTATCCTCTGCTCCATAACTGGAGGCATGATGGAAAGATCTAGTCTTCCTGACACGGATATTATGACTCTCTCTCTCTCTCAAAAAAAAAAAAAAATACATTTTCTCATACGTAGGTTCACTCATTCCAGCGGAATTTGGGACCCATCCGAATAAGTGAATGTATTCATCCGAGCTGATTTTAGCCTATTTTGCCAACCCGGAGTTGAATGTAATTCGTTTCAGCAAGTTAATAGGTTAAATAATAAAATATTCCTTTCCCCGCCATTTCGCTTCTCTTCTTCCGTAGGTGCAACGGATTCCTCTTTCAGGAGGAATATACAAATAAATGCAGGAAATATTTTACGAGCCATAGGTAAAAATAATAATAATTAAAATAATTTGCCCAAATGGAGACGTGATGAATCACTACATGAATCGGAAGAGCAACGTACATTCGTTGCCAAGAAAGTACCTGACCATCGATGGAATAATGATGCCCAAATAAGGGCAGTTGCCGTTTTGGTAGCGATGAGGAACATTTGCGTTCCGACCCAAATGACGAGGCAAACTGGTACGTTCAAAGTTACATACTCCATCTCATCTGTCCCTTCGGTTTCCGTAGAAGTATAAGAAATATTTTTGCTTGTAAGAACACATTTTTTTTTTAATTTAGTCTTAAAATCTAAAAACCAACCAGCCAAATTTTGAAATGTGTTCCTTCATTTCCTGATGAAATTTACACACGCAAAGACATTCGTGTTTAGTATTACAGAGCAATCCAAAACACAAACTCAGTCTCAGAACAACAGGAAAGCACGTTCAGAACTTTGATGGCATGAAATGAAGTAGTACTCTGCTTCATGCGAACGCTGTAAAATCGATTAATTTTAAATTCTTGCTTGTAAGGCTTCACACTATTACAAAGCTTACAAGATCATAATTTGCACCCTACGGTTTGCCTCTCATGCCAGCTCATCGTCAAGAACGCCTTCATTGGTATCTGTCATACACAGAGATGTTTAAAGGCTGAAATGCCATTTAATGGTGTATGTGGCCGATGAAAACAAACCACTTATGAAGGGGCTTTTTTCTTGCGGAAAGTGCCGGAACGGCTTTTCCACCACATTTTTAACACTAATTTGCTGTACAAATGATTTATTTAAAATAACTTAAGAACCGTAATATTATTAAAGATTTAAATCACATAGTAACAATACCATGTAATTATTTAATTTAAGTAACGCAATTTAAACATGAGGGAGAATGATGGTAAGATTTAAGTGTAACGATATGACCTTCCAATCCTCACAAATACATGTTATGAGAAGTGTTAAATGCAAATAAATAAAGGAAATATACTTCATGGTACAAAAAATATCCAGAAGTTATCTAAAACGTTTCAACCCCGTGAAAGAGACTTCATTCGTGGATTTAGAAAATACCTACAACTTCAAGAAAAAGAAATATCTAAGCAATCTTTGCAGTTGAGGCCAATTTTGCAAACCATTACTGTATCTTCTTGCGAATGGGAAAGGGGATTTTCTCAGATGAATTTGACAATAACCCCAGATGAATTTGACAATAACCCCAGATGAATTTGACAATAACCCCAGATAGGTCTTCTCTATCAATCACAAGAATAACCTCCGTATAAATAATCTTCTTATAATTCATAAAATATTTTTGGACCTCCGCTAACCCAGTTTGATTTTACAAAATGCGTGCGATCGTGGCTCTTTCGAAGACAACGTTCATCAATAAATACGAAATACAAGGAGCGGAGGAGATAGTGAGAAAAATCTAAAAAAATGCAAAAAAAAAAAAAAAAAAAAAAAAAAGTGTATGACCTGTCATAGGAACAAAATAAAGTTCCTTTCTGCCACATTGTAATATAATCTTCAAACAAAATTCTAGCTCTAATTTCTGGGTAACTTTGACAGAAATTCAAATTTCAGCATTTGCTATATGTTATAAAACTGTTATAGAATGCTAGTTTATTTTCAAAATATATAATAATTTAATATTTTATGAGAATGTAAATTATGTTTTTTTCACTTTGTACAGTGATGCTTTTTTATTATGTTACTACCCTCCCCCCCCCACACACACACAAACCTTTTTTTAATACAACTTATTTTTAAGGATTCCCCGGCACAGTTTTCTCTACAAAAAAACTTTATGCGTACTAGTAATATTTTGAAGAGACAAGGGCGGTAATGAGACCTTCGAAAGAAAAAAAATCTTTACTACGAAGAGACCTTCTTATGCAACAGTTTATAGCACAATCAGATTGACAAGAAAATAACGTGCATTATGGTTTCCAATTATGACTTTGAGAGAGTCGCAATCTTATTGACGATCACGTTTTGACAAACACGAATAATGCAGTTTTGATGGAGTGTAGTAGACATTTTCACGCCATCAAACTGTACAGCTTGGTCCTTTGAGGTATGAACATGCCTCGCTAAAATTTAAATTAAATCCCCAAATTCTTGATGATCAGACGAGCCTAAATGTATGAGTTATTCTCTATGAAAAGAAACGCATTTCTTATTTCCAGATTCCTACAAAGTAAAAACAGCCTTCACGATGCTAAAAATATAAAAGTAAAATTCTGGATTCCGAAATAAGCCACATTTTGTGTATTGGTAAAGTTCTTCACTTCCTCATAAAATTGTATGCTACATGATCTAATACGAACAATTCAGGGATATTCTCTCTTTACATTTAATAAAATGAAATTTCTGCTGTAGGAACAACAATTTCAAAGCAGCAAACTATGTTGTATACAGAATTTACTGATTTGTATTTTAAAAATGCTTTCAATTAAGGAAGAACTTCAAAGAAGGAGGATGAATGTAAAGACGCCCTATATATGTGATAAACACACTTTAGTGAAGAAAACTCTATCGGTATGAATTAATTGCTACGTTTAAAAACTTTAGTTTAGTCACATTTCTTTTGTAGGCCATGCTTTCAAAGTAGAATTGCGGAGAATCGATACAGAAAATCGAAACCTTTTTCCCAAATCCTGAAGATTACCTCGGAGACTTGGAATTTCTTTTTTTTTTCCGTAACGTCCAGTTACTTATCTGTTTTGTTTTTATCCCAAGATACTCTTGATAGTTTCATTCGTGCCTAACAAACAAAGTTCATTACCGCTGCTCTTCAAATGAAGAATTTAGGGACTACTGTATTGATTAAGCTTTAGGGTTCCAAGGTAAATGAACGCTTTTTCTTTCGGAAGGCAGCTGCTGAAGCATCAGAATAAGAAGATAAGTTCTATTTAATAGATCACAATGAAGTAATTTTTACAGGAAATCACATTACTTTAGAGAAGAGTTTCGCTACTTGGTTTATGTCATCCTCTTATCCTTTTCAGTACAGATTGTTTACATTCGCATGAGCAACTTCATCTAACTTTTGCAAGGGAATATTTCTCAGATGCCACAGCGACAAAAAAAATAAAAAAGCATATTACCTATGAATCTGCTTTTTCTTTTCTTATGTGATTATCTCAGTGCAAAGATAATTGAAAATATTAGTACCACGTCCCATCTACGCGTCTATCTATGCACAAATGTAATTACACCTCCCAGCATCACTAAACGGACATCAAACTATTGATAGTAAATTCGGCCCCACGCAAGCCCCGCCTCGCAGACCCAACTATAAATACTCTCAAAGAGCTATAATGAGACAATAGCGCGACATTGAATTCAAGATTCCTCAATCGATAAGGTTCACCGATGTACAGCGCGGATTGATAATAGGGTGCCACATAAACAATCGCTCCATACGTGACTTTTCAGCGGCATTGAAGATACGTTGGTAGACCGTCTGTAATGTCATATGCTAATAGCAGTGTACTGTGCTGAATGTGTCAAGAAACGACTCAGCAAGCTTTCAAAGCTGACAAAAAGGCGACAGGATATCTCTGCAGAAAACTAACCACTCAGCATTCAAATCAGAACTGTGTCAAATCACGCGAATCCTATGTGAGACCATAGGGATAGATGTTTGTACCATACAGTGAGCAAGATACTTCATGACATAGGTTACCATGGTGATACAGCCATCGAATTTGAGCGGGGTAAGGAACGTCAATCGTGGACTTTAGATAAATGGAACACTGTGCTATGGACTGCAGAGTCATGGCCTACAGTCTAACAGTCTAATGGTTGTTCCTGAGTGCGACGTATTCCGGGAGAAAGGTACTTTCTGGATTGTATAGTCCCGGTAATGAAGTTAGTTGGAGGCAACTTAAAGGTATAGAGCTATTTTCGTAGTTCGACTTGGGCTATTAGTCGTTTTGGACAAAGCCACGAATGTTGAATTCTACCTTGACGTCCTAGGCAATTATGCGTTATCAACGTTGTGGCAAACAATTGGGGGATGAACCATACTGTTAATAGAAGCACAAAGCACTTGTTTTATTCCTCACGTTGTTACAGATTAGTTTGAGGGCATCGGGTTCTAAAAGTTAGACTAACCAGTCCAGAGTCATATAGTCAATCTCTGGGACAAAGAGGATCGCGGGATGCGTGGAAGAAAAGATCACACAAAAAACAAAGCTGAACTGCTCATTGCATTGAAGGCCCAATCGAGGATCACACAACATATCAGCTGACGTTTACGAAAAATTGGTGAGGAATATTCCACGAAAAATAGAGGCTCTCATAACGGCCAAAGTTTCAGATCACAATATTAAATTTTCGGTAAATAAAAATTGTTTTTAAAAATACAGGTGTCCGCACATTAATGATAGGGCAGTTTATTTTCGATTTGAAAGTTTCTCAGATCAAACTGGAATTACGAGGTTCTCATTCTGACATGCGACCTCTGTCATAATCAAATCACTACTTTGCAAAGCTATCTCAAACGCTGTGTGTGCCCCAAATATATATTCTTCATAGTTTTCTACGCTTCACGTTATACAGAATCAGAAATGTTGTGGTGCCGTCGCGCAATTTGAAATCACCGAGAAAGTTGCAATCATTCCCTCATCTGTCTGGATTCCGATACAAAATCTGTATTAGATGACGATATGAATAGTTATTTTGAGTGACTGCATTTTACTTTAGAGAGTTGAACACACTTCGTACTTCCTTGTTTCCAGACCTTATTCTGAGAGAGCAGCCTTCGAGCACATTACATCCGAGTATACACATTAATCGAGCAGTACTTCAATTTAGGTAACAATTAATGTGAGTCTCCTAAATATATTAATATTTTGCGCAACCTGGATATTTCGACATGTGTCCGAATGAAGGACAAAAAAAAAAAAACAGATCCCATAATCTTGTCTTTAGTGATATGGTTGCTGCTTCAGTTATCAATGACCGTTATTCTACGAATTCCATCGAAACAGTAGTGGAAATTCTGCAGATTATGGTCCTGCACCAACATGGTGTGAACGCGAACACTGCGCCTAAGTCGAACAACACTATTTCAGCCAGAACTAATCATTAATCAAGTGGTTCTTGTGCTCTAAATTTCATAAAAAACAACAACTCCTAATCTTAATATTTCACAAATACGAGACGTCTACTCTACGAGACACAGTAAGGTTTTCTCTTCATGGTAATATAATTTCTAAAGATCCCTCTCAAAACAACTCAGAGCTAGAATAATCCTCAGTCACACATAAAGAATTCTTAGGTAAAGAAGAAAGTAAGTCTTCCTTCTACATGCCTTTTCTCTACTTTTTTATAAATCTGTTTCTCAAGCTTAACCTCCAACACATGTGTTTTTTTATTTTGCTATGTCTGACCTAGAACACAGCGATAGGTATGCGCTTCCATTCGGTACGTAATGCTGCCGCTTACTATTGCATAGTAGTAGGCCTTGGTTCCAAACTACTTATATGGTGTTCTAATTTATACCATAGCTGTTCTATAGGATTATGATCAGGGCTCTGTGCTGGTCAGTCTACACGCGATACGATATAATCATCAAACCACACCGTAACATTTCTTGCTTTTTGACTCGGTGCATTATCCTGCTGGTACCAAAAAGGCTCGGTTCGGTAGTATTACCACAGAGTTGGTAGGATATAATTGTTCAGAATATCGAGGTAGACGTACTGGTTAACAGATTTGTCCACGATAACCAATGTTTCGGGCCCGTACCACGGAAACCACCCACACACGAGTACACTGCCAGCTCCAAACTTAACCATAGAAACAGTAAATAGCGTTCCCCCGGCTGCCGCCAGACCCACACACGGCTATCAAACTGATGGATCCTGCATCTGGATTCATAAGTCCATAGGACCCGTTTCCATTGATCTACGGTCCACGATAAATATTCTTTACATAATGCCAAACGACGAGTAGCATTTCTAGTGAAGATGTAAGGCATTATGACCAACCGCACGACAACGGTAACCCATGAAATGAAATTCTCTGCGAATATTACGTGTACATACCAAGGTTCCAGCATTTTTTCGCACCTGTACACCGAGGTCTTGTGCAGTACTCCGTCGATTAGCTGTAACGAATGTTCTGAGGCTTCGGGGTCCTCTTTCACTGATTTTCTTTGGTCTGCCGGTATGTTTTGCTGCTTCAAGCACGCCATGTGTCTTCCACTTATTCAGTACATCCAAAACAGTTTATTTGGGTATGATTAAACGCCTCTTGGTTTCTCTTATGGACAACCCATTAATATAACACCCAACAATCTTTCCTTTCTCAAAATCAGTTCGCTCCCGCCGCGACATTTGCACTCAACCTCACAGTGCGATATGATCGCGGACAGCTGGAGGCTTGCCTTTATACCGTTTGAAAGGGTGTCCTGTGACGTTTTTCAATATAGTGTATATATGAACGGCTGAACGCTCGCCCCAGTGGCGCAGGCGAACAATTGTTAGAAACGGTGAGGGTTCAAATCTCGTTTTAAGCATGGATGGTGTGTTTATCTTACGGCATTGAATTTCGGACGTGTGACAGCTTAGAGCCAGTCGAATTGCTCAAGGGCTTTGTTAAACCGCCCAAATAAAAAAAGATCTATGTACAGTTTTCTTATATCATGGGGCCTGTCTGTCATTCAAAGCCGTGTGCAATGTATATATTTGCGAGAGCACATCTTTGTGGTAGGTAATGCTGAGATGAAAGAAGAAAAGCAATTGTTTTGTCGTAGCTTTCGTAAAACCCTGCCGATGTATAAACATTTCTGTTTGGGGAACGCAAAAAAATTGGGCATCACTTGGTTCAGGCGCATCGGCCGCGTAAAGGGTTAATTAAAAAGAGATTAAAGTCGTTTATAGAGAGGTATTATAAATTTCCGACCGACAATTTCAAAACTGTTGTTCCTGCACTGATGACAGCTGCACACATAGATTGCACACAGATTTTCGTGGATAGAGGTTTTAGGAGGTGGTAAACACAACACAATTATTCAATACAGTAAAAACCAGAATGCAAGGACTGAAACTTGAACATCATGTTTAGGCGATGCTTGGCGTAGTTTAGCTAATATTTAACATTTTGGTTCAACACAATACAAATTAAATTTCTGCGTAATAGTCTTGATGATAAAGCTGGCATTATGTATAATACCTCACAGCTATTTTCTAAATAAAAGGTGCAAATGTTCTTATTCTAGCTGTGCCCTGTCAAATACGAGTCTACTGTGGATGGCTGTGTCAAAGAGGAGTCTAGCTTTTCTTACTTCACAAGCGGTTGCTGCATTGTCGTAACTTTTCTGTTAGAGACTTTTCGCTCTTCAATCCTTGTGGCTTATTGCTATGCCGATGACGTAGATAGGTTTATACGAGATGAAAGATATTCTGGAACAGTGGGAGACTAAAACCAGCCCAGCAAAATTCTGAGGATCATGCAGCAGAGCTTCGAAATCACCTCATGATACTTGATTTACTATTCTTTGGATATCATGCAAAGTCAGATCTTTTGATTTGCAAAAAACGAATAATCGCTAGTTTGGCTACGAAATATTCTGCGTTCATGGGCATGTACAATACTTTTATACGTTCTGCGGGTATAATTCATGTTAGTAAATAGTTTCTTTGCTGGATTTTTATGGCATAAAATGAAATTCTTTGTCACCCTCCTTCACGGTCTTAGGTCAGAAACATCAAAGGACTTTTTAGCAAACTTCCTTTGTAACAGAACAGTGTACATTGGAAATCAGTTTCAACGGTTTTCAACCCGATAGTATACATATAAATGCAGATTTTCCTTGGGCCATAAGGTTACCTCCTTTTATATCCAGTATCATATGAAAATTATTGGGCATACAACTCAACCTCTTAGCAGAAATATACAAGACTTCTTTTATCTTGGGTTTCTGTCAACCTCACTTCTGTGGACTTATCTTAGTAGAAGGAAATCTCTTTCGATACGCACAGCCACTACATTTGTAGCACATGCTTTCCGACCATGAAATAAAAACCATTTCCAATAGTCTCTGCCCATTGAGTTTGATGCAGTATTAGCCGAACTCGTGTTCCCACATATGAGCTCAGAACACGTCGAAGCCTAATTATCGATTCCTTCCAATTTAGTGATTCGTCCGAATTTCCAATATACCCCAAGGATGCACACCACCAGATCCAACGGTTAGTAAATAGAATATCGCGGAGGTTTTTTTTTCGTCTTTTTCTCACTAGACGACAAAACATTTTCGTTTCATACTTCCTCAAAAAATGAAACAAGCATTCATTATTCTACATGCTATAGTTCTGCTTGATATTCTTATTTCTTCAAGACTCCACAAGTCCCACTAAGAGAAAAAAAAAGTGCTGGATTCTGACCATTCATTCCAGGTGAGCTGGTGTTCGAATCACGGAGGAGGCATATATGGTGTGTTTGTGAGGTAGCGCTGGCTCTGTATCTTTGCTGGAACAAATGATCCTAAATTCGGGACAAACGACTGATTATAGTTCTTAGAGTTGTTAATCCCCAAAACAAAAGAGCGGCTTTTCTAATTGAATTCGAAATGGCAATTGTTGCTTAAAACGTTAAAGCAACGTTACAAAACGTAAAAGAACATCTGATTTACAAGGAATATTTTTATATAGGATGACGATAATGACTTATGTTTAAATAATTAAGCAGAATATCTTGTAGCTCTTTTTTAAAAACATCTAAAGAAAGTTTAACGCCTAAATTCAATTTGAAAATTGCTGACCAACTGTTACGGAAAACAACTCTTTCAGATTTGTTCAAATGAAGAAAAATTAGGTACTGACCTACAGACAAAAAGTGAGGTACTGACCTACATACAAAAAATGAGGTACTGACCTACAGACAAAAAAGTGCCGATGTTACTTTCCTGGTCTTTGTAGGAATGGAATCAGTTTTATAATCATCAAACATTCTGAAATGCATTTTTCTACGATTTTCGTGCTCTAGTTATTTACAGTGCAATTTATTTGTTTTATGATCTTTTCAAAGCAACATCGGTTCTGACATTTTCCGAAAACTAACATTTCCAATCTATACCTTCTATTTGTATTTACGAAAGTAATATTACGTGTCTCTTTCCTCGCTTTGTAACCGCATTCTATTAATGCGTGAATGGTTGTGTACTCAATTGTACACTCCGTATAATTTGCTGTAATTAATTGCGTTTCATTTCGCTTCATAGCTTTGAAATAATTATAGATATTCAATTTCTTTCAAATTATGAACGAATGTCTCGTTAACTAATTGTACTTCACTGTAAAAATTGTTTAAATCTTTCTTTCTTTCCTTTTTATTCCACCTTGAATCGTTTTTCACAAATAGAAAACAGCTGTGGATCTTCTGTGATGGGGCATTTGTTATTGTTTAACAATGGTACGTCAAATGGTGTTGATTAAGCCGCCCGAGTAGCGCAGTGGTCTGAGCGATAGCTTCTTAACATTCGTCCGAGATGGATCCGGGTTGGAATCCTGTTGAGACATGGATGTTGTGTTTGTCCCACGGCGCTGACTCTCTCCCTTCCTTGGAAGCAGTGGCCCTAAATCAGGGACGGACCACTGCTTAAAGCCCATTGAGTTGCTCAGAAGGGTCGTTAAACCTACAATCTAAAAAAAATTAGTACTAAACGTAAAGGTAGGTTAAATTGGAGCGCAATATATTTCGAGACCTCCGATCGTGAAATTTTAGAGTGGGAAACTTTCAGTCGGAAATATTAAATGCTCGAAATTTCAACAATAATTTTACTACACTGGTAAAACTTTTGTGGTAGGTTGCATCAAAAAAGTGGTGCTACACCAGCTGCACCACATTCTGAGAAAAGATACACCGTGGTGTGGTGCAAACAAAGCCCAACAGCATAGTGAAATCATGCGCCATAATGTGGTGCAACCTTGTGTCATAACGAGGTACTAAGTTGCACTATGTTCCTTGGTTTTGTTTGCACCATACGATGGTGTATCTTTTCTTAGAAAATGGTGCAGCTGGTTAATCACCTCTTTTTGGTGCAACCTACACAAAATTTTTAACAGTGTAGTTGATTATCTTAATTTCAAGAACAATAATAAAAAACGGGAAAATGCTTACGTTTTATTTTTGCTTTATTTTATAACATGAGGGCAACACCTGGATTAGCTGAAATGATTCTAGTGTTTGTGGAAAGAAATAAGGAATACTACTAGGGCTATATTGAAATCTATGAGCGCAACAATGTTTTAAAAATTGCGAGTTGTAATTATTGATAAAATAAGTACGGCACCTTAATCTCTACATACTTAATCTTTTTTTCTTACAAAATCCCGTTTCTTTGAACACATTTTTCACATCGTTCTGGCAGTTTAAAGATACCCTTGCGGAAGAACTCCTTTCTAGTAGCGCGAAGACACCGACGTACAGTTTGCTGCATTGCTTTCGTGCTCTGATAGTGTTGGCCACGTATCTTTTCCTTTAGGAATTCAAAAATATTATAGCCAAAGAGTGCCAGATCTGGACAGAGAGTGGCGTGAGGTAAAAGATCCCATACGAATCTCTAGATTTTCCCCGAAATCGAACGAACAGAGTCGTGCTGGAGGATGAATTTCTTTCCTGGCAGTTTATCACACAATGCACGGCGGAGCTTTTCTAATGTCTGGACATAATGAGCAGAATTAACGCTTTGGCCAGGCTTTAAAAAAGCAACAAGAATGCACCCATCTGGGTCGCAAAACACAGTTCCCAAAACCTTTGCAGCTGACGAACCTGTCTTAGGCTTCTTCCTGCTTGGTGAATGGAGATGACCTATTCCATGCCCTGGCGTTTTGCTTCAGATTCCAAATGGTGGAAACCAACTCTCGCCACCTGTCATGCTGTGCAAAAAGTCGATCTCTACGTTTCGATACCTCTCCAGAAGTTCCGACCAGATGTTTTTGCGCTGAACTTTGTGATTTTCTGTCAGTAAACGTGGGACGACACAGTGGTCACAAATTTTCAGATATACTAAGCGGCTAGCTATTTTCTGCACTGCACTGTGTCCTGTGCCTAAGTTCGTCGTAATTTCTTTCATCGTCACACGTCTGTCATCACGTATTCTGTAGATGCATCACACTTTCTGTAGAGGCTGTTCGAAGACAACCGCTACGAGGCTGTTCGAAGACAACCGCTACGAGGCTGTTCGAAGACAACCGCTACGAGGCTGATCGTTAATGTCTGCGAAACCGTCTTTAATTTTTTTACCAACCTTCTCACAATGTTGGCATCCATACACGCATGTTCGTATGCGAGGTGAAATACAGTGAATATCGGCAGGCGGAATTTTCTCTTTCACAAGGAACAGAATCACAGCACGCAGACTGAACGATGCATCACGGTCGGCCATCTTCTCTTGCGCATGTTTGGTCACATGACTGACGCTGGTGACGTCATGTGGTATTTATGGTGACAACGAGAGATGGCACTATCTGTCCATGAACTAACATTTTCCCAAAGCGCAATCTGCCTCGGCAATGCAGCTTTGTCCATTACTATTAGCATACCTTACGTATTATGGGCGGGGAGTCCAACTGTGTGGACTGTGTTTAAATATCATCTGAAACAAAGAACGGAAGTTGAAGTTCCCTACTAGAAATCTCATTCCAGTATAGTACAATGTATTATTACATAATGTCTGACTAGAACTTAGTGCAATTCGGTAAAATGATAGCCTATGAAAAAGAACATGAAAAATGGAATACCAGGTGAACTTCGCCTGCTCAGCAAATAAAAAACATCACGTAAAAAAGATGGCGCGGTACGACATGCTATAAAAAAAATGGGGGGGGCGTACGACGCTTGTCAAATCGTTTTTTTTTTTTTTTTTTCTGGATTGGAGGTTTAACGACCACCGTGAGCAACTCAATGGGCTATAAGCAGTCGCCCGTCCCTAATTTAGGGTCACTGGTTCCAGGGAAGGGAGAGAGCCAGTGCCGTAAGACAAACACAACATCCATGCCTCACCGGGATTCGAACCCGGACCCCGTTCGGACGAATGATCAGAGGCCATCGCTTAGACCTCTGCGCCACCGGGGCGGCTCAAATCGTTCATTGACTTTTCAAACCCGACAGCTTGGAAGATGCGTTGGGGAAGGTGCCGACGAATATCCATAGTCGTTAGGAGAACTGAGATAGGTGGATAGTCATCGCAGGTATTCGGTAGAGCAGATCCAAATTGATGTAGCCACATAGCATAAGTTCTCTCGGATGGTTACCTCCAGGCTATGACTAAAGTATCACGAATCTGGGATTTATTTATCTGAGGAGAAGCAATATTTTTCCTTGACGAAAGGCATAGGCAGATGATAGCAGGACAACTGGCTGTTGAACGCGCCTGTGGTTTATGAACTGCAGTGTCAAGGAGGGCAGTGTTCCTATGATTTCATGAGAGGGTTCAGTGTGTTAGGAAACAAATGGTCTGCCTTCCCCTTAAAGAAGAGCTTCTGGAACTTAGTGCTGAAAACATAACACCTCGTCCGAATAGCAAAGACGCGTGTGCTCTTCATGCATGAGCCCCGATTCCGTCTAGCAATGAATTCCCGACGTGTTATATTCTTCAGAGAGTATGAAATGGTCACCATCCGCTAAATATGTGGGAACGAGATCACTATGTAGAAAGAGGTCTTCTACTGTGGAATGGCATACTGCTGGATGGCTGTTCTCCAGTGTTTTCCTAAGGCACCGTGCATGATAAAAGGTACTTTGAGGGATGCCTGATCCCTACGTTAGGCTTTTAAGAGTCTTCGTCAAGGAAGATACTCGTCCTTATAGGAATGGGCTGGTCAATGACTTCCCCAAGTGAACAGGATGGAGTTGCCGCCAGGTGTCCGGATCTAATCCCACTGAACGTGCCAAAACACTGTAAAGAGACGCACTGCTGCTCTTTTACCCCTCTCAGAAGCTTTCGGAAGATTCGAGCTTCGCTAACGGAAGCGTGATGCTTTCTGCAAGGGATTGTATGCATGATGGTGTGGGAAATGCTTGGTAGTTAGGGGGTGATTATACTTTTATACTGACTACTGAAAGAACGCGCTTCTGCTACTCCAAATGAAGAGTATTTCTTTACGTATGAGTTTGATCTTGTGTATCTCATGTTGGCATATGTTCTGTGCTATGATCTGATTTACCTCTCAGCCAGATTTCTTTAATATCCATAACATTGTTATATTGCTGTACCACATTTCATATTTTTAACTTTACATTTGTCCAGCAATGTGCTTCACAGCCACGACGTGTTTCCGTTGAAATAACTTTAATACGATGTCGTAGTGAAACATATATCAGTAAAAATAAATTTCTGGAGCAGAAGGTTTTTCTTTTTTTGTTTGAAGGTTTAACGACCACTATGAGCAACTCAATGGGCTATAAACAGTCACCCGTCCCTAACGTAGGGCCAGTGATTCCAGGGAAGGGAGAGGGTCAGTGCCGTAAGACAGACACACGATCCATGCCTCACCCGGGATTAAAATGTGGACCCATCTCAGACAAATGATTATGAGCGAGCTCCACGTACCAGTAATGTAGTCACGGGGACGGCTCCAAATAGTTCAAATTTAATTTTTGCTTTTTATAGAACATTACACAATTTAGTGAAGTAACTTTATTCAACATGATGTCAGGAGAAATATTTCATGGTGAGATATAATGGTTACACCATGAATGTAATGTGAAATTTCTAAAATTCACGTAATAATTTCATCTCCAATCGCTCACAAAAGCTCACACTTTAACATTTTTCTTACGTGATACTGGCAGTGAGTGTCTTTATCTGTAAATGTAGCTAACCAGGAGAGCGTCCGTTTTGTGTTCTGATGTCAGTATGAAGTAGTACATATTTCTCAGGAAGCGGATTAAGAAGCGATTGGTCACCAAGATCATAGCCAGTTACTGATTGTTCGGTAGTACGAATGTCGTGGTCGTTAAACCTTCAAACAAAAAATTGTTCGGTAGTACGAATGTCGTAGCCAGTGAGGTTAAGCACGTGTCATGACCCTTGACAATCAAAATTGCTCTATCTTACATTCCAAGCATTCCTGTGAGGGATAATTCGGTCCTCAATCTATTAACTTTTGTATCTTCAGTGGGGTTATTGTAACTATGGGGATCAGCTCGTTCTTAATGAGCCCAAGGAACTTTAACTTTAAGTGCACGTTCACACACACACACACACACACACACACACACACACTGATTTTTGGAGAGGATATTAAAAAAGCACGTTTTTACAGTCAGTGAGGTTGAACCGTAGTTTCGGCAAACTGTTTGGTTCCTAGGAAAGTCGTATTCACTCGTGAGATTAAACAGGTGACGCGAAGCTTGGCATATAGAATTTCTCTCTTTATCATTCCAAGCATTCCTGTGAGGGATAATTCTGTATTTAATCTATTAACTTTTGTATCTTTAGTGGGGATTATTGTGCTTATGAAGATGCGCTCCCTCTGATTAATTCCATGTAACTCTAAGTATACTTTCATACACACGTGCCCTCGTGTTTTGGAGACGAGACTAAAAGAGTAGGTTGTCACAGACAATGAGTTTGATCTGTAGTTGCGACGAATTGTGTGAGTCTGAGGAATGTGGTAGACAGTGAGCTTAAACAGGCGACGTGACTCTTAACATTCGAAATTTCTCTGTTTATCATTCCGATCATTTCTGTGACGGATAGTTCGTTTCTCAACATATTAACTTCTGTACCTTCAGTGGGATTATTGTGCTTATGGGGATGAGCTTCTTCTACAAGCTCAACTGTAACTTTAACAACATTAAACTTTAAATGTACCGTCGCATGCGCTCGCACACTCACACATACACACAGTCTGTTTTTAGAGAGGAGGCTGGAAGAGCAGATTGTCATAACTAGTAAGATTAAACCTAAGAATTACTTTTGCTTTTAACAATTTTACTTTTCCTTTTTCTAATCTATCCAATGAGCAGTGACCACTCCCTCACTTTCTTCCTTCTAAGTCTTCATAAGAACGTTTACCTTTGCGTATACCCGTAATGTCCCTTCTTAATAAATCAATAGGACATCAGAACACACCGTTGAACTTTATCCACACATACATACATAGTCCGCACTTTAAAGAATCCGTATAACGATTTCTCTTGTTTTTCAGAATCAATGTTTTTGAAGAAAAAATAGGAAAATGATTAAACTTATAAGGCAAACCTACTGAAATAAATAAAAGGATATTTACGCAAAATTGCTCAAAGATTTGGAATCAGGTCATTCGCTTACACTATTTCTGCGTGAAAATTGCCTTCATTCACCTAGGAGATAAATTCTCTATCTTTTGTCTTTTTCTTCAAAGCATTGGTTGGCAGCTCATCATAAGCGATTCTCGTATGATTTTTAATCGCTAATGGGATTTCCCAAATTAAATAATATTGATTTTTTTAGCAAAATCCTCTTTCAGATTTACTAAGAAAAAATTTAAATAAAAAATGCAAGAACAAAATTATATTGGACGTAATAAATCACGCTTAATTTGTTTATTGCATTTATGTCCCTTTTTAATGATCGGAAGTCGAAAAATCTATTTCCATGTTTCTGACTGCGTATTTAAATCCATTGTCCCTGCAATATCCTTCCATGGATCTTCTTTAATGATGATAAGACTAGAAGGAATTATGCTGGATTCGATAGAGCATGGTGAGGTCTCAAAGCGACAGTGCCAAATCCGTTTTGCATGGATCAAAAGTTTAACTTAGTTAAATGAAGGGATGATCCGAGCAAAGAAATTTAAATGTGTAGAAAAAACAGAGGTTCAGAAAAGGAAGTTTAAAAAACAGTGAGGAACAGTTCAAAATGTTATGTTCGTAAACTGGAGCAAGATGGGTGGGAGGGAGGGGTGAGAGGGGAGGGAGGAAGGACATAAGGAGGGAGACATGGGTTAGGGGGATAAAGTGGCGCAAGAAGGGAAGACAGGCCACGAGGAAAACCATGTGGTTTTGGTCTAATTAGAAAAATGACAAATAACGTTGTCAGAATTTCGGAGTTGGGCGCCTGGAATTACTTTATCTGACATCAAAGTAATTACACATTAGCATAATTAAGCAACAGTCGAAATGAGTTTCATATTTTATTAATTTGCAGTCAGTGAGTGAATTCGTTTGTTGTTTTTCATGTCGGCACCAAATTGAATTTCGATAGCGCATTTCGAACAACGGGAACTCGGTCTCCGCAACCAAGTTTTTGGCCAAGCTCGTCAGACCATCTTCCTCCCGTAAAGGACACGCTCTCTTAATGAGAACAGATGTTGTGCTTTATTTAATTTTTGCCTTTTCTTTATCTTTCTTTCCCAATACATTATGATTCTTGTACTTTGCCGAGTAATGGAATTCTATACGTTTCTCCATTTATGCAAAATACGCCAAAAAAGAGCAGAAAAGTCATTTGACAGAGATTTTTGAACTGTTTCCCTAAATAAAAAAATGACGGAGGGTTTTCATTATATGCTAAAGAATAATATTTCTACAACACCAGAAATTAATGCTGAAAACAACAGCAAAGCTATACTATATTAAATAGGGTAATAAACGAACCCCGTCGGAATCGACGGTTAGTTAGTTTGTTTTTTTTTAGTTTTTTTTAAAGAATAAACTTATATGAAACAACAAATGTAAACTTTATTTGATTCACAAAGTCATTCAACCACTTCAGTAAAAACAATAGTCCAGGTTCGTGATTTTTTTTTTTTTTTTTTTTGACTGAAGCTTTAACGACCACCGTGAGCATCTCAATGGGCTTATAAGCAGTCGCCCATCCCTAATTTAGGGTCACTGGTTCCAGGGAAGGCAGAAAGCCAGTGCCGTAAGACAAACTCAACATCCATGCCTCACCGTGTTTCGAACCCTGACCCTTAACGAACGAATCATCATAAGCCAGCGCTTCGACCACTGCCCCACCCAGGTTCGTGATGAGCATCACGACTCCACACTTTTTCAGTCGTAAAATGTGAGGCGGAAGTCCACTCATCCCGATCGTGTGAAAAAATTCAACTGGATACGCACTCTTTCACTCTCATCTTTAGTCACAACTGTGTTTGTAAATGTTGTTGGAAAGAGATTCGCGTTTGCGAATACTCTACACCCGTCGAAATCGACGGTTAGATTTTTTTTTCTTTTTTTGAAAAGAATAAACTCATATGAAACAACAAATGTAAACTTTATTTGGTTGACAAATTCATTCAATCACTTCAGTAAATACAATAGTCCAGGTTCATGATTTTTTTTTTGACTGAAGCTTTAACGACCACTGTGAGCAACTCAATGTGCTATAAGCAGTCGCCCGTATAATTTTCACTAACAATGGTCAACGGAATGTTTATTTACATCTTTACATCATGGGAAACGTCTTACCTATGTGAATAAACTGGATCGAATGAATATTAAATAATAAATATGCATCACACCGTCCAACGGCATAACGCAGTCAGGTCTTCGAGAGTGTTCGCTGTTCTGATGAGAAGAACTTTAATTCGAATGTCTTCCAGCATTGCTTTGCGCAACGGTTTGCTAAGAAACGAGACTTCGGACTTTGGACTATATCAGTCTCTCCATGCTTCCACTTTCAACAGCGCGTGAGTCAACCGCAGGTGGTCGAATGTCAACCGCACGCTTCTCCCATAGACTTTACAGGGGAACTTTGTCACTCTGCCACGCCCGAACCGTAGCCTCAATCTCCTGTTTCTTTTCGATTAGCACATCTACGTGGTAAGACCTTTATTTTGAAACCTCAACCATATCTTTACGCTCAGCCGTTCTCTCAAAATAGGACTCACAGGGAAAAACCTTATAGAATTAATATAGAGATAACTTAATTTTGAAAGAAAAAATAAATTAGCGTTCCATATTTTATGCGAATAACTGATGATTGGGCTCTTCATAGAACAAGCCCTGACTGATTTTGCATCATGAAATCACGGCGAAGCTGGGCTTGTTTTATTCGGCTCAATAGAAACACACCTAAAGAATGAAAACATAATTTTGGTAATTTTGTTTCGTTCTTTAAGTAGCATATTCAACAGTTTGAAGATATTTCATTACTTTCAATACTGTACAAATGACTTTATGTTTCATGAAGTCTCTTCCACTATCTCTCTTCGTAGGTTTTAGCGCTCCTTTTTTTAAGTTATTTAATGCCTACCTGAAATTTGTACTGAGAATATAGGGGGTCGTTCTGTATATGAGTTTAAATAGACGTGTTTCAGGAAAATTTAGGTTTGAAACTACCTTAACTAATTTTTTTTATTCATTTAATTTTCCTTTTTTAAAATTCTGTTACATGAGCTCATTGCAGCAGGAAGTCTAATTCAATGATGGTTCTAAAACAGCTGCATCCAATTTTTGGATACTTATGAGGGTTATGCCGAACGTTTTGAGACCTGAGCTGCTATGGAAAAAACACGCTTATTACAGCTTACCTACGGTTACAACAAGATTTTTAAAATATTATCCTTTATTTTTAGAACAAACATAGCAACTTTTATTCCATTGTTAAAACCAATCGGCGTTGATTTTATTATCAGCTAAGAATCGGACTGGAGAAGTTGGCTTCTCAGACTTTTCTTGAGTTCAGGAACAAAAAGAAAAAAAAAATTCGTAGAGAGCAATTTCCTTGGAATAAATTGGAAGGGACGTCAATTCCGCTTTTTTTCTTTTTTTGTTGGTCTTGTTTGAGAGTTTAACGTCCACTGTGAGCAAGTCAGAAGGCCATAAGAAGTCGCCCGGATTTAATGTAGATCCACTGGTTCCAGGGATGGGAGGGACCCAGTGCCATAAGCCTAACACAATATTCATCCCTCCCCGGGTTCGAACCCAGACCCTTTTCGTGCAAATGGTCAGAAGCCGCTGCACCACTGTGATGGCCCCAATTCAACTTCCAAATAGGTAGTTGTTTGTTGCGCAATTTGAGAGCAAAGAATTGTCGTGATGGAACATCCATCCGATGCGCGCGAAACCTGGCCACTTTGCGGTAATTTTTTTCTTTTCAGATAATGATTGAGGAAATGCTCGTAATAGAAACTTGTGACAGTTTGTCCTTGTCTTAGATCACAGCTCTTAATAAAAAAAAAAGGGTGCCTTACGTTTTTCACGCTGGTCTGCACTTTGGCTTTCTTGCTTAGAGGAATTCCCAATTTGTTTCTGGGTCGTAATGGTGAAACTGCGAGTCCTTGCACACGTTAACAACCTATCCAGGGAAACAGAATAATTACTAAGCTTGCTTTTCGACTACTAGCACGTCTTGAAACAGTGAATTTGGTTTTCTTCCTACAGCTGTCATGGCACCCACACGGTGGAAACTTTTCGATAAGCGAGAGTGATAACTATTAGTCATAACTATTCTCATGGACACGTATCACATAAATCTACATGCAGTGAGCAATATTACGGACCGTTCGTTATTGTGCGATTTTCTCGTATGATGATGGCAATTCGTCCACTGGTTGATGACGATGGATCGTCATCATTTCGAGGCTCGTCTTCCCAGGTTTCTGCACCACTTGAAAATTGCTTATGCCATAGGAAAACATTAGAATGTGTCACGGACAGATCTCCGAAATCCCGTATCATCATACCGTACTTTTCAGCCGGGGATTTTTCCAGACGCACACGAAAATTCATTGACTCTTATTTCATGTTTCAAATCCTTGTTGGGTTTCAAATCCGTGTTCGTACTAGCGCTCTCATAAATACTTCCATCTTGGGAGTCATAATTTAATCATCATTCACGAATGATCATTAAAACAAATGTTCCAATTTCCAGTTACGTTCACCGAATAAATCATGCGTTGAGGGGATTCCGTGTTGCGTTTTCAAGGACAAAATTCGTTTCGGCAAAGTTCCCAAATCAGAGCGACCTTTTCAACCATTCACGATGACTGATTCACCATAAGTCAGCCAGTGGCGAGCAATTTAGGCACACCATTCAAATGAATATATTCACGTATTATTCCCATTCTTAAGTTTCACCATTATTTCTTAGCTGACTGTTGTCTGCTCGCTCATACAAGGGTTGACACTTATTAATTCTAGACAATACTTTTCTTATTGGGAGTTTGTTTCGAAATCTTGTGGACAGAATAAAGTTAAACTCGTTGCGACTTCAGTATGAGTCGCAGTAATCGCAGATTGAATGGTCTTTCACAGCGATAAGAGCGAATCACTCACCATATATGGGGAAGAGTCATTCGCTGCAACTGAATCGTTCACGAATGGTCCATTACTAGTTCGTACCCCACAAGAGGTCGAAAAAGAATGACATGTCGCAAACAAGTGGAAATATTTCCCATCATGCAGCGCTGTATCAACTCTCAGAAAAACAGGTTTGTGTCATGTTGTATAATAGATGCTGTGCATCTCGAAGGGTATCAGAACTTTGGGAACACTCTTCGTAGGTTTAGCAACAGTATACAAATAAATTTACATAATGTCGCGATTACCATATTTTGAGACACCAGGTAATAAATTTGCTGTTAAAATATATTTCTGAATTTCGGAGGGTTAATGCAGATAATAATCCAAGATTATACAATCACAACTTTGCCTATGATTTTTACCTGTTATTTTTAAACATAGAAGAACAATTTTCTAACCCGAATTGTGCTTTAAAATCATCATAAAAGTTTGAATCATATGCATAATTAGCTGGGTTGTAGTTCACATAAATGTGAAAATTAAAAGAAAAAGATATAGATTTTAATTAAAAGAAGCGACAACTTTAAAGCAACTACCTCGAAATAGGAAACCATAATATTAGCAATAATTATAAATGCAGTATATGCAACAATGTCGATTTTGAAGTACGTATAAAACGTTTTCCAAATACGCAAATTTAATTAAATGAGTATATTCCTTTCTGCGATGTGTCGGTCTTTCTAGAGACAGAATATATTTTTTTTTTTTTGTAAAAGAAGTTTCGCGTCGTAGCTTGTCATTTCACTTGGAGCTTAAAATAGGTTTAGAGTTCTTCCTCAATATCTATAATTTAAAGGAATTGAAAGAATGTTTTAATTTCAAGTAATTTATGTTTTCTTCTATGTATATTTTTCTTCAAACTTAAGTTAAACATACAACTACATTTTTTTGCCTGGAATTTCTATACTTGCTTATTTTACTCGTGCTATACAATTCAGCTCCAACTTCTGGCAACATTTTTACTTCTCTCAAATTAATAACTTCTTGCTGCTTTTGCGCAACAGATTTCATACCGATTCAATTTCCATCCCGTCAAAATCAGTATAAAAAATATTATCTTTTAATAGCTTTTTACAGGTATTTAATAATTAACACTGCTTTATTACACTTCACCTGTGCAACATAAAGGCAAAGCTTTTATATTGCAATTTTAATAATTTCTGAAGTCCTTTCGTCGCCCGTTTGTTACTCATTTACATAATTCTTAAATAAAAGAAATGAGATGGATAAAATATCATGACATTTTTCTCAAAGACGTCATGAGAGTGAGTACCATAAAACAATGAATGTTATCGTTTCTGTGTATTTCATTCGCGCGTAATGCATCGTTCCGAACTCAGAACGAAACGGTCCTATAATCTGTGTGATGTGTGTTGCCTGTTTAACTGTCTGTTGTCGTTTACTGTCTCTTCCGTACATTTTTTGTTATCAAGGAATTCACGGTCAAGTTAGGAGAATTAATGTACACTGAATGGACAATGATTATATACATATTAATTGTTATTTCAGCCGCCGTCGGCTGAAATAACAATTCTTCGGTTGCTGTACGTTGCTTAACGTGGAAAGAGCGATGGATTTATTTATTCAACTGACGCCACGTATTTAGATGATTTTCACCTTACATATATCTAATAAAGTGTAGCTCCACCTTTTGCCCTAATAACAGCAGCCATACATCTTGGTAAGGTCTCAGTGAAGTGTTGGAAACACGGAGCTGGTATGACAGGCATGAAGCAAGGATCGCCTGTCATAAAGCATCCACAGTTGCAAGTGGCTTATAGAATGATCGAAAAATCATATAATAATCCCAAATGGGAATCTCATTATGATCGAGGGAGACATTCGAGTGTGGTAAACTCACTACCATGTTCCTTTGCTACTCGGTAAGGCCGCCGAGTGCCCCAACTGACCTTTCTTCACCGTCGAAAGGTTTTATGCTCACGTACCTATTGTGGGCACACTCGAGCATCAAAACTGAACCTCGAATGATTGGAAGAAAGTCGTCTTTTCTTATGAATCTCGTTTCCTGTTGCACCATGTAAATAACCCTGTTCGATTGCGTCATTTGCCTGGGAAAGAGTTTGCACCAGGATGCACCGTGGGACAAAAACAAGCCCCGTAGAAGAAGTGTAATACTTTGGGCAATGTTTTGAGGGGAAACCCTGGGGTCCAGTCATTCATACGCAGGAGGTGTAATACTATGAGCAACGTTTTGAGTGGAAACCCTGGGACCAGTCATTCATGCGCAGGAAGTGTAATACTTTGGGCAATGTTTTGAGGGGAAACTTTGGGAGCAGTCATTCATGCGCAGGAAGTGTAATACTTTGGGCAACGTTTTGATTGGAACCCTGGGCCCAGTCATTCTTGCACAGGAAGTGTAAAATATTTTGGGCAATGTTTTGAGGGGAAACCCTGGGCCAAATCATTCATGCGCACGAAGTGTAATACTTTGGGTAACGTTTTGAGGGGAAACCCTTGGGTCCAATCTTCATACGCAGGAAGTGTAATACTTTGGGCAACGTTTTGAGGGGAACCCTGGGGCCTGTTACTCATGCACAGAAAGTGTAATACTTTGGGTAACGTTTTGAGGAGAAACCATTGGGTACAGTCTTCATACGCAGAAAGTGTAATACTTTGGGCAACGTTTTGAGGGGAACCCTGGGCCGAATCTATGATGCGCAGGAAGTGTAAAATAATTTGGGCAAAGTTTTGAGGGGAAACCCTGGGTTCAGTCATTCATGCGCAGGAAGGAAACTATGGCGTATACTACTTACCTAAACATCATGGCAGACCAGGTACTATAGATAGGCAAATTTTCATGGCAACGGTATTTCCCTTTAGTATTTTCTTCTTTCAGCAAGATGATGCGCTCGAACGTAGCATGAAGCGCTCGAGAATGGTTGGGAGAACATGTGGAAAACTTGCGGATATTGCCCTAGCCTCCAAATTCCCTAGATATCAATCCAGTCGATCATGTGTGGTTTGTGTTGGAACAGAAAATCCGATCAGCGACGGATCTACTTGTAACAAGTTGATTCCAGATACCACAACGCACCTTTAGAAATATCGTAGCGCCCATGGCTTGACGTGTAAGAACCGTTTTGGCGACACGTATCAATATCATATAAGGCATGTAGTTATAATGTTTTGTCCCATCGATGGATCTTAATGTTAGGCTTTGTTTGGAGTTGAATCCCTGTATAAAATTTGTTAGATATTTCATCTTAGCTATGTTATGTTAATTATTTGTTAAACTTTCTAAATTAGGTTTGTGTCGTGCTTTCTGTTTGTGACAACTATTGCACCTAATGGTGTGAAGCATCTCTCTTACCAAAAGAAATAAAATTCCAGTAACGAGAATTGAGTTCCTAAATGAATCATTTCCTATTATGTGTTTGGTTTCATAATAGTCTATTGAACCCTATGTTACATATATCTAAGTAAAATATGGTACAAGACTGAAGTTGGAATATAACTTTCGAAATGGTGACATCATTACTATATGTTTATCGTTGATGTGACTTCGTGTCAAGAATCATAAGCAAAATGTTATCTTGATTGTTACTGCTGCAACGGAGTTAAAACGATGTGCTTTAAAAAGAAATGGAAATCCTGTTCAGAATTAGGCTAACCTATTGAGATTTTACTGTACTGGAATTTTTGAAGGGTATTCTGCTGTGTTGTCATTATGTTTTTTTACACTGCTGTCCAGAACCTAGGGTTGGACACTATTTCGAATAGTTACAATCCCGAAATCAGACGCGACAGCTTGTGACAATTTTCATGACGGAGGACGCTCAGTAGCAAGCCGGGCACATGCAAAATGTCGAATGGTGCTCGCAGGCGTCATGAAGTGTCACTTAAATAGATAAAAGAGAAAAGGGCGAAATATGCGACATGTGTCTGAAGGAAAATCTGGAAATGGAGGCATAAACGCGTACTTTATGTTATGTTTCAAAGACATCACCTAGATGATTCAATGCGGGAAAGAATTATCGCGAAACTGAAAGAAGGCCGGCAAGTGAGTGACGTTGCCAGGGAGTTTGGAATCCCGAATAGTGTGGTATGCAGGATCTGGACAGCGTTTCAATGTGTTCCAGAAGCGTGCTAGGAGGTCGCCCTTGCTCTACTACGGCGCATGAAGACAGATTTTCAGTTGTAACAGTAAAACGTAATCGCCGCACCACGACTGGTCAGCTTGTGAGTCGCCTCCACTCCAACACAATAACGCCGATATCCCGACAAACTATAGCGAGACGTCTGCAACATATACAGCTATATGCCCAAAGGCCTGTAGTCTGCGTCTCTCTGTCCAGAGCTCAACGTATTGCACGTTTTCAGTGGTCGTATCGATAGAAATTGGATACGTCATCAATGGAACAATGTACTCTTCCAGACGTGAGTCGTTTTTTTCTGTCTTCGGATTCTAGACGTCAAATAATCTGGCTTGAACGTGGTACTGCGTACCAGCGCGAGAATGTCCACGAAAGGAACAAATGAGGGGATGCCGGGTTCATGGTGTGGGAAGGCGTCATGATCAATGGACACATCGAGCTACAGGTGCTGGAAAATTGTACTGTCCTTGCAAGTTATATTGCAACGAAATTCTCCTACGCCATGTTCGGTTATTCCATAGTGCTGTATGCGAAGACATTCTGTTAATGGAGGATAACGCGACACCTCCTCGTACGCAAGCAAAGCACACACTTCTGAAGACCGAAGATATTCATTGCATCGACTGGCCAGCACGCTCCCCAGAATTCAACTCCATCGAACACGTCTGGGATGCAAAGGCGAGACGCATTAGTGCTCGAAACACCCTCCTGAAAACAAGCAGTTCTTCATACGTTCTCTGAGGGAGGAGTGGGCAAATTTGCCTCAGGAACTCTGAGTATGCCACGATGTTGTAAGAACTGCATCGCAGTTTGGGGTGGACGTATTCCATACTGAAATGTCTCTCCGCCTGCTTATCGGTAAGCACTTTACGTCCATCCTCCAACTATATCTTTCGAAAATTTGTAACTTTTGCGTAAATACTGATTACAATGTAATTTCTGGGTCATTTATAAGCAATATTTGTGTCTTTTCAAGTGTTCGTGTACTATGAATACAATTATTTCCCCATTTGGCTGCGGTCATGTATTGTTTTTCTTATACATGTTAAAACGCAGTCCGTCCTTAGGTTTGAACACCAGTGTAGTTATCCTTACACGAACAATGTTGCAACATCTGCTGAAACTTGCAATCATAACAAACTTTAGTTTAAGCTTTCATGAGAAAAACTAAGTGATTCAACAGTTAAGTTGTTTTTTCTATTTCAATATGAAGCCATAAATTTTTCTATGGAAATTGAAATATGACAAAAAATTGTGAAAACGAGGAAAATCAATTAAATACAGTTTATATTTTTTGGTTTGCAGTCGATTGCATTGCTCCTGCTCTAAAGGTTCGTACGTATACCTAAAAGTGTTGAACTTTTATCTATGTTTTCACGTAATGCTTAATTTCCAAATTTGTTAATTTGAATTATTAAACTTATAATTATATTAACATCCTTTCACTAAATTGCAAAACCAAATTTCGCTGAAGAGAAATTTCGGAAGACCCAATGCACAAATTGTCAAACCTGAGTATTCCATATACAATCCAAGAGATTCGTTTCATTTCTGTACTGTTATACATAAAAACACCAAGCTTTTGCTTTCCATCAGAAAGTGTTTTAATGGTGAAATTAAAAGTTCAGAACAATATACTACAAAAAAAGAACTGAAATCCTTAACGTTTAGAAATAACCTTCAAAAAGAGCATTATAGAACATTAGGCGCTTGTGACATGCAGTATGTTATACCACAACTTCTCGTGTTTTACCTCTTCAAGAAAGTACGCCGTATAGCTGAAAGTTTAACAGGTACACTAGTAAGCACACCATGACTGTTCCTTGGTAAACGTTTTTAAAGCTTCTCTTATCGCTGTTCCTTTTGGATTCGAACATGGGCTGTATTTTTTTTTAATTTCACTCCACAAGGGATTAGTCGAATTTGCCAGGACCTCAGTGGATAAGCTGGGTTAAGTTTACGATACTTTACATTTTTTGCGTGCTCTTTAAACATTATTGCTAAGAACAGCTTTGTCTTCCAATTTAGTGGTATTATTTACGCTCCTGCTTTTCTTTCGTAGTTTGGTCTGTGTACTCCGAGCTGTAATGTTTGATAAAATGATAAGGGGTTTATTATATAATTATTCTGCAGACGTTTCCATGAATTCCTGGTCAGAATTATTTTACACTTTCGCTCTTCGAAAATATTTTGTACCTTTGCTATTCGTAGTAAAGCTCCCTACATGACCCCTGGAAACTTGAATGTGTTTATTACATCTCTGTTCAAAATGGATTAGCTATTGGTAAAGGAAGTATTCATCGTATCCTTTTAACAGTGCCCCTGTCGCTTCCTGTAACACTTTAACGTTCCTGAAGTCTGTTTCGTGGTTTCATAGGAGATGAAAAGCTCCAGGAAAGCATAGAATGATGTAAAATCTTCGTTGAATAAGGAATGCTTTTAGACGTCTAATAATCATTACCGGTCAGACGCTTGAAAATAGCTCCCGTCGAAAACCCTCCTTTGGATAAAAATTCTATTGATGCCATTCGGTAATGTCGGAGGTAACATCTACAGTTATCTCCCGTATGACTGAATGAGGTAACAAATTATCTTTCTTAACTTCAAATACTAGTGTCCAGTAACTGTGTCGCTGCGTGTATTTCCAACAGCTAATGCAGTGCTCAACAAGTACTTTCAACACCCATTCGTCATTTCACCGTACACCAGCTTAGTAAGGATTTCGTTCGATTATAGCTACATCATTTTACAACATCGTCTCCCTTCAAGAGAATATGTCTCGTCGTAAATCGGATGAAACAACATTTGCCTACACAGAGCTAATCAAATCAGCGTGTATAGAGTAAGATACGTGCGGCTTTCTAATCGATTTCGATCGGTTTCCTAAAAGACTCAATCACTGAACCTCATTTTAATGTAATTCTATCCACAGTGGATAACGGTCTAACTTAGAGGAACGAGGAACTGCTTCGTTTGCTGTGAGAATCAGAAATGCATACGTACATATATAGAGATATGCAGTATATCATTAAGGTACTTCCTGGGATTCAGAGATAAACTCTTATAAAAGCTCGTATTCAAGATCAAAATTTAATACTAATGGCGCTGTATTTTCCTTGTTCTTGATATACCCAATGCCATTTAAAGCGATCTCGGCACACAAATCAAGTTTCACTGATATCCATCACACGTCTCATCCAAGAATTATCGTACTTCATCTCTATATACACTGCTGGCCACCCAAAATGCAACACCAAGAAGAACACGAGAGAGCAAAGCCAGATTTACTGTACACATAACAACAGATACAAATATGAAACGATTGAGCTTACAGGCCCGTGCGACGTGCGGAACACGAAGACATCAATAGTTCGTGTGGTCCCCATGGCTAGCAATAACGGCCGCTACACGCCGCGGCATTGTACGAAAGAGACTTTGGACGTGGGCTTGCGGTATGTCGGTCCAGGCGGCTTTCACACGTTGCCACAGTTCACCAGGCGTAGCCGCGGGTGGTGCTTTGCCGGGCCACTCGGTTGCCGATCAGCGACCAGACGTGTTCGATGGGCGACATATCGGAATATTAGGCGGGCCACGGCAGCAGTGACACTTGGTGGGCCGTGAAGAATTGTTGCACGATGCGTTCCACGTGCGGGCGCGCATTATCCTGTTGAAACGTGCCCGCTGGCAGGTCCTGCAGGTAAGCGAGGACTACAGGCTCCAAAGCGTCGGAGATGTAGCGGTGGCTGTTGAGTGTACCGGCGATGCGTACCAGAGGGGTGCAGGTGTCATAACCAATTGCGCCCCAAACCATAACGCCCGGCGACTGGCCAGTATGGCGATGCATAATGCAGGCGTCATACAGTCTCTCGCCGTAGTGCCTCCACACGCGGATCCAACCATCGTGGTGCTGCAGGCAGAAGCGGGAGTCGTCGGAGAAGAAAATGTCGCGCCATTCCGTAGTCCAGGTTCGGCGTTCAGCTGCCCACTGCCGCCGCACTTACCGGTGGTGTAACGTCAACGGTAATCGGAGCAATGGGTGCCGTGCGACAAGTCACCGCTCCTTAAGGCGACGTCGAACGGTACGTGCTGGCACAGGTTGTTGCACAACACACCCTAATTCCTGCGCTAACGTTCGTGATGTGGCGGTGCGAGCCGTCAATGCCCGCAGCACAACATGCCGGTCCTAACGTTAGGTGGTGTGCCGCGGCTGCGGCAATCGCTCACCTCGGGCCGTCCTTCCCTTCTGCACCCACGGAATCCATACTCGCCTCACTGCGGCTGGACGTCGTTCCACACGGGCGCCGATAAACGGCTGTCGCGATAAGCCACTATTCGTCCTCTGTCGGACTCTCAAATGTGCTGGAATGACTACCGTATTCTACGACAAGGCATTAGGAAGCTTTCCACGCACAGGTCCGGCAGCACAACACATTTCCACTACTTACACCCTGCCTTCTGTGCACCCTTCAGGTAGTGCTTCTCGGTGGAGTGCCGGGCGCATATGATTTGCATATGCCCTGCAATGCTTAGCGTTTGCATGTCCTCTCGTGGGCGACGCATGCTGCGAATTTCAGGGCAATCGGATGCTTCCTTCTTGGTGCTGCATTTTGTGTGGCCAGCAGTGTATATAAAAGTGAAAGTTTGTATGTTTGTTCCGCATACGTTCCTAAACGGTTTAATGGGTTTGCACCAAAATTGGCATATATACTCTTCATCACCCAGATTAAAATACAGGCGGGACAATTTTTAGAAATCTCCATTCACTAATGGGGTCAAATGTGTTTTTACGTGGCCCTCTATAGTCTGGATGCAAGCCGGCTGCTGCGGTATTCCTCCGCGTGTCAAAGCAACGGTCGTCAGGTGACACCTCACTCCTCGCAAGCTTACGCGGCTCAGGCATACGGGGAAGACTCCGATTTTTGAAAACACAACGCAACGGCGGAACATATTGTCATAAGTATTTTTTTGTTTATGTTACCATAGCATTTTTTTTTGTAAGGATTATGTTTCATTAGATTCCCAACAATTGGCGCAGGATTCTTAAATATGGGTGGAGCTTTAGATTCCCACCAATAAGCGTGGTCCTCTCAAATAGCATCATGGTTAAGTTGAAGTTAAAACAGTTGGTCTTCTTTATACATAAAATCTAAATACAAGATTAACGTTGGCTTTAGTGTAGATAAAAGAAATAGCATATGTCCACCGCAAAGAAGTAAGCTTCCCAACTGTGAAACAATTATCCCAATGGGTGTAGTTTAAGAGATTAGTAAAAACAAATCCCTATATTATCGTGAACCACTTTCTTTCACGTTGGGTGTGATCAGGTTGTATATCTACACTCAAGAAAGCTGAATGCGGAGTGCAAGAAGTGCATTATTATGCATGTTTGCTATTTCTTACTTTTAGGGCTCAGAACGGCCATTATAAATTGTGATGTTTATAATAAAATTTTGATCAAGTGCGGTGAAATGCCTCCAAAAAAAACGCAAACCCATCGGACAAGTTTAGCCGAAAGCAAAGAAAGTATAATAACTTCGAGAGAGTGAGACAACCGAACAACGTGATCGAAGACTTATGGATCAGCGGGAAAGAGCCAGTGTATCTAGAGCGGTAGAGACCTTGGAACAGCGTGAGGCTCGACTTGAGCGTTGTTCATCATGGTAGGATTTTTCTTTATAGTGCGAATTACATTGTTACTTAAAAACACACTTTATGTCTATCCGGGTAACGCCGGGTGTCTCCGCTAGTATTCATTATTTTCTTCTGATGCAGGCTTCAGGAATGTGGTCCTCTTATGCTTTCTTTGGCGTTTCAATACCTTTCTTTCCTGCAACTTAGTCTGAATAAATTCTCTTAGTAAGCATCTCACTATTCATCCTTTCAGCATTCCCAAATCACCTCATTTACAACAACATTTCTATATCGTCACATTACATTTCTGCGTCATAGACTCTCATATACAACCAATCCGGACCTTTTACAGAATCCATCAGTTTAATTAAACTTTCATACACAGCTATTCGAACAGCTGTGTATAAAAGTATAATTGTTCTTACGGCAGTAAAACGTAGGGGCGAATTCCTACCTCCTTTCGGGGCTACTGAAATATGAAAAGGCCGTTTGCACATTATATTTTATGCACACACACACGCGCGCGCACATTATAATTTACATACAGTACTATAATATACACAATATTGACAAAGATCACCGGGCACCTAGAAGTGAAACACAGCATGGCATTTATTGGCATACATTAGTACGGTTGCGGTCTACTTTGGCCTTAATGCATGCACTGACATTTCCAGACATGCTTTCGACAAGGTTTTGGAACACAGCGACAGGTATGCGCTTCCATTCAGTACATAATGCTGCCGCTAACTGCAACTTAGTAGTAGGCCTTGGTTCCAAACTTCTTATGCGGCGCTGTAATTCATCCCATAAGTACTCTATGGGATTAAGATCAGGACTCTGTGCTGGCCACTTCACACACCATACGCTATTATCGTCAAACCACGCCGTAACAGTTCTTGCTTTATGGTTCGGTGCATTATCCTGCTGGCACTAACAAGGCTCGTTTCCATAGTATTGCTACAGAGTTGGTAGGGCATAATTATCCTGAACGTCGAGGTGGACGTGCTATTTAACAGGTTTGTCCACCATAACCAATGGGCCGGGACCATACCACGAAAAACACCCCCAACACAAGTACACTGCCAGCTCCGAACTTGGCCGTAGGAACAGTACACTGTGCCGCCCCGGTGGCGCAGTGGTCTATGGTGATGGCCTCTGATCATTCGTCCGTAAGAGGTCCGGGTTCGAATCCCGGTGAGGCATGGATGTTGTGTTTGTCTAACGGCGCTGGCTCACTACCTTACCTGGAACCAGTGATCCAAATTTAGGGACGGGCGACTGCTTATAGCCCATTGAGCTGCTCACGGTGGTCGTTAAACCTCCAATAAAAAAAACAGTACACTGTGGTAAATAGAGTCCTCCGGCTGCCGCCATACCCTCACATGGCCATCATTCTGATAGATCGGGTATCTGGATTCATCAGTCCATAGGACCCGTTTCCATTGATCTAAGGTCCACGATGAATGTTCTTTACACCATGCTAAAGGACGAGTAGCATTCCGAGTGAAGATGAAAGGCTAATGAGTAGCCGCACGACCACTGTAACACATGGAATGAAATTCTATGGGAATGGTACATGTACATACCGAGGTTCCAGCGTTGTTACTGATCTGTACACTGAGGTCTTGTGCAGTACTCCGTTGATTAGCTGTAACGACTCTCCTGAGGCTTCGTCGTTCTCTATCACTGATTTTCCATGGTCTGCCGGTACGTTTTACTGGTACAGGCCCACTATGTCTCGTCTATTTATTCAGTACATCCAAAACAGTTGCCTTGGGTATGTTTAAACGCCTCTAGGTTTCTCTTATGGACAACACACCCCAAAATCTTTGCTTTCTCAAAGTCAGTTCTCTCCTGCAGCGACATTTTCACCCAAACTCACAGTGCGATAGGATTGCGGTCAGCTTGTTTTTATACCGTTTGCAGCTGTGCCGCGCATCTTAACAACGCAGCGGATCCGTTGATTTGCTTTTGAAGGGGTGTCCGGTGATTTTTGTCAATATAGTGTATTTGGGACATATACGGTCGTATCAGAATAATACGACCACCCCGGAATCACAGTGTACCCGCCCAGGCGCGTCACAGAGTGCACGTGACAAGGTCGACCACATGAGAATGTAAGCGGCTGACCAGTAAAGATGAACCATAGTGCAAGACGTTACGACAATGGGCAGAGGTAGTGATTTGACGGACGTGCAAAAACGAATAATCATCGGCTACCGCGCCAAGGGTGGAAACATCTCAGAAACAGAAGATTTCGTGAGCTGTTCATGAAGTGTAGTAGCAAGAATGGGCCGCTGGCACACCGATTACCTCCCGACGTCCTAACTACGGAGCTCCAAATGCCATCGACCCCAGAGGAGAACCTCGCCTCCGTCGACTGGCAAAAGGCACTCGACGTGCAACAGTGCAATAATTAACCACGCAAATGAACGCGGGGCACCCAGATACGTGTCTTTGATAAAAATAGCGAACCCTGTTACCAATGGGTCTTCGGAGTCGACGCTGCGTCAAGGCGCCCAGGTTAACCTAGGTCCATCGACACCTGCAGTTCGCATGGGACTACCGTCATTAGACAGTGGAAGAGTGGGAAAAGGTTGCCTTCTCCGACAAATGACGGTTACAACTCCGCAGAAGAGACGGGTGGTGGCGGATTCTGCGTCAGACACACTGGAACCAACACACGGGCACGCTTGTCGGTCAAGTACAGGCCAGAGGAGGCAGTGTGCGTGTCTGGGAGATGTTTTTCTGGTATGTCTTGGGACCGCTGGTACCATTGGATGGGTCCCTGAACTCCAATGGCTACCTGTCCATCCTCGCTGACCACATGCATCCCTTCATGTTGTACGTTTACTCTTGGTGTGATGGTGCCTAGCAACAGGACAATGCGTCCTGCGCCGTCTCTAAAGGGTTTTGTGACTGGTTTCAGAAACACGACAGCGATGTCTCCGTTCGTGTAGTCATTACTTCTGTACGTGCCGTTTCAGCACAAATGAGTTTTTGGCCCATTTCCGTATACATCCAGATCATCTAGTGCCATTACCGTGCACACAGATGTGATGATCCGCAAACAGTGAGATGCTTTGGAATAACAAACAGGTTACAGAAGTAGGCCGGAATTTTTGACGGCAGCTTTGTAACAAAAAAAAAGCATTTTTTTTTGGCGGTTTTGAAATTAAACAACTGCCACGAATGCTCAAGACCGTAAAGATGGCATAAACGGGTTGCCTATTTGTCCCTTAGCTTTTACACCTGTTCCCGCTTACCCTGTGATGAGAGCCGATTGGCTGACGAAAACAATGAATGGTGATGTCTCTGACGTCGGAGGAATTCGACAGGCGATCAACATTTACTTTCTCCCGTACGGTTCCACCCACGTATGATACCAAGCGCATTGAAACTGTACGAAAATGGCACTAATCGATCTGCTATGTATGGAAATGGGACAAAATTATTTTTGTACAGAAATGGCACGTACGGAAGTGGGAGACAATCACAATCGTATCCATTATTCCTCGGCCGGCGAAATCGCCCGACCTCAATATCATAGAGCACTTGTGGAACTATTTGTATTGACAGGTTCGACTTGCCGACAAACAACCACATCATCTCCGGGATCTCCGTGCTCTGCTGCACTCCGAATGAGCACGTGTGCTTCGTGAAACCTTCCAGGGCCTCATTGCGTCCATGCCACGCCGTCTCGCCGCTGTCATCTGGGATAAGTGTGGGTATTCCCATTATTACGTAGGTGGTCATATTATTCTGACATGACTGCGTATGTACGCGCCACTCTTGCTGTAGTAGTTTGGTTGGTTGAGTGTGTACAGTCTTGTACAAGAAAGATGACCCCAAATTTTTGGTTGTAGCAAGAACGTTATTTGTATCCTTTCCAACACAAAAACATAAGGTGTGTTTATTAAATAACGAAACGCACCCTATAACTTTATTTAAATAACAATAAATTACATTATTAACTGGTAACACTTTCAATGTACTTCCCTTTCTCATCAACACACCGCTGTGTTCTGATCTTCCACTGGGCAAAGCAGTGCTGTAACCTCTCTGGTATGAGCTCTTTGAAAAGTTTGGTCGTTCTCATCTTCACCACAATAAATGCCCAAACCTATTTTTCTTTAATACAGATGTGACTCTAGGGAAAAGAAAGAAGTCTCATGAGACCAAATCTGTCTAGTAGGTCGGATGTTCAAGCACTCTGATGTTTTTTCGGCTAAAACTTCTTCATTGAAAGCTCTGAGTGTTGTCCTGGGTAAAGAGAAAGCCATTTTCCCATAACTCTGACGCCTTTCTTTTGACTCTCTTTCTCGAAGTCACCAGAACCTGTTTGTAGTAATTCTGGCTCACTGTTCCTCCATCGGATACACACTCGTCAAAATTATAGACTTAATGTCAACAAAAACAATTAATATGACCTGTCAAAATTATAGACTTAATGCCAACGAAAACAATTAATATGAACTTAATCTTGGACTTGTTTTGCCGTGCTTTCTGCACCCTTGGTGATGTCGATGTTTCTAGTGCATCCACTGTGCTGTCTGTTTTCGTTCCAGAGTCATATCAGAAGATCCGGGTTTCATTGCAAGTGATAATAATTTCTGAAACGTTGGGGGTTCGCCCGAATTTTCTCCAGGATGTCAGCACAAATTAGCTTGGTATTTATTTTTGTTCAGGCACCAGAAGCTTCACATTCATCTTCGCCTTTGTCAAGTTTACACGTAGATTTTCATGTAAAATTTGACTAACAATCTCTCCATTTATATTCAGCATTTCTGCTCTGATTCTATTTCTCAGTTGCTAATCATTTGGAAATATTTCATAGATTTTTCCACCTTGCCTTCTGTTTTGTAAATGCTTCGGTGTCAAAGACACCGTCTTCCTTGACTTCAATGCACTTGTACCATGCAGAAATTAAGTTAACATGTACTCCACCTCTTCTGAATAACTTTGAGCTAGCACAAAGAACAGAAATCAGTGTATGAGATCAATAGCAACAACGTATCTGTAAATATGGAAACTATGAGCCTAGATCTCATGTTACGTAAAGTGAAAGACGAGTTACAAAATACCACCAAATACAGTACGTTGCTTCAAGGTGTTTCCCTTCAAATTACTTTTGGTTTGATCGTTCCAAAGTTGGTCGTTAAAGATGAATTTGGCTGTTTGGAAGTTGTAGGGGTCAAAGAAGAATTGTCGGCATCACGTGCGGATAATTGCACTTACAAGGTGAAAAAACAATAAAATTCTTTGAGACATCGTATTTTAAAACAAGAATTTTAAAATAGAAGAATTTTCTGTGTATAATATTGGAAGAGTTCGACCTATATAAAGTATATTAAGCAAAGTGGGAAAATGGAAAACAGTGAGTGTTTCCGTCCTCAAATTGTTCGACCACTTCTAAATGATCTAGAAATCTGAAAATCGGTATGCTTATAAGACTTAACTAACGTCCGTAGTCCTTGAAAATCAAAAAGAAAAAACAAACAAAATACCGGCTTTGGAACACTGCCTGCTTGAATTTTTTTGCGAATTGTTCAGCAACTTTTAAATAACCAAGAGATCTGAAAATTGGTATGCTGATAGGTCTTACTGTCCGAATGCCTAAAAATGTCCGAAAACCAAAAAACTCAAACTGGCGGCTTCGGAAGATGGCCAGCTTGAAGCTTTCGCGAATTGTTTGACAACTTCTAAATAACCTAGAGATCTGAAAATTGGCATGCTGATAGATCTTAAAGTCTGGCATGCTGATAGATCCAAATGGCGGCTTTAAGATATTGTCTGCTTCAATTTTCATACAACGTTTACACCTCAAATTGTTTGTAAACCAAAAGTTCAAAAGCGTGCCTTGACTTTACTCTTCAAAATGCTCCTAAGCCTTAAGGACCAGACTGATACCTAGAAAAGTTCAAAAACCAAAATGACGGCTTCGGGTTATTGTCTGCTTGAATTTTTCTACCACTTCTACACAAAGAAAAGTCCGAAAACTAAAAAAAAATTAAAAAGGGTTGCTTAGCTTTATTATTTCAAAATGCAGATAGGTTTAAAGATAGTTATCACAGAAAAGTTGAAATTCTGTAAAAATTCCATAATATTTTGATTTACAATTAAGGGGCGCCAAAGCCTGCTACTGTTTTACGGGAAAATCGTGTGCATTGACGTCACGGCCATGTTCCAAATCGTAAACCAAATACGGATCTTAAATTAATTTTCTTTCTCTTGAGTACTTTTCCCTTTCTTTTAATTCTATGTTAAAACAATGATTCTATAGATTCACCGTTCGGAGAACGGGTAAGACTAATAGTATAATATAACGCAGATATGAATGTTTTCCGTTTTCCTTTGTACAAATATAAATAATTTTAAAACTCAAGCGCCAATAAAAACGAATCACACCCGACTTAGGACGCACTTGATCCGAACAGATCAATCCCTTGATCCGTGCTCTCATTCAATCATTACATTCTCTACTGCATCTCCCTTTTGGGGGAGGCAAACAGTCCCCATAAGAATCGAACGATGACCCGATTTAGGGCCAGTGGTCACAAGGGAAAGGCGCAATCATCTGTTAGACAAGCGCATCACCCATGCTTCAGCAAAACTCCGAACCTGGCCCAAATCGAACGATTAGATGGAAGGCAGAACCCCAGCTGAGAGGCCAGCGTGTATTTGTCTTGATTTCTTGCATTAGTTATGTCCTATGTTGCGTACAAATGCACTTGGAAGGATGTCTATCGCTGGACATCATGTGTTTTGTGATTACATACGTTTGGCAGTTCAGCCAACAACTCGGAAAAAATTATTAGTGCTTGCTTTCCTACAAAGCTTGAACTGCAGCTGCTGTTACACGCAGTTGCTCAATATTAGCCAGCTGAAATTTAACCAAAGCTCACTCAGAATTAATCTTTTACAATTTCTTCTAGACCCAATTCTTTTAAAAATTCTACCCATGGATTTTTCTCAGAGATATGTTCGCTTTTATTCCTGCAGATTAGAAAAGCATACCATCCCAGTGGACAGTAATGAAACATAGCAAAATTGCCGTTATAAACTGAAATAGGAATTTATTAAAATTAAGCATAAAAATGCAGAAATTACCCTTTGTGAATAAATTATGCTATGCATCTTTCGCATACCAAGATTTTTGTGGGTGTGAAATAAAACGAGTGATTCGAAAGTATACGTTTATTTACTGTGACGTGCCTGCCCCGCAGGAAGCACACGACATAAAGGCAGATAGCAGCAAGAACGAACGTCTGCGTAGCTCAGTTGGTAGAGCGACTTGTTCCGGAACAACTGGACTCGGGTTCGATTTCCGGCGTTAAACAAAAATGACGGAGAAATTTACTTCGTTATATTACGTATAACACATTGCAATACTTCGCTCTATTCATGACCACATCGAGCCACAGTCCAGTACACACTATGTGGAATTAAATCATAACAACAAATAATAAGGTTTACTTATTCCTGACATTGAGCTGTACATAGGTAGGTGGATTAATGAAAAATTATTTTCGTAAAACCAATGAAAGAATATATATGAGTCATAAAAGTAAATGTTTACTAAACTATGGTTGCGGCAATAGTAAGTATTTCGACTGTTAATTTGTAAGAAACAATATTTATTTTTATTACTATTGCTATATATATGTCATATTTAAACGAACGTAAGAAATGCCCCTGACACCGATGAAATGCGATGTAGCTACGAAGTCCATCTGCGCATCCAACGCTAAAATTGGAGTTCAAGACAGAAAGAAAATCTGAATCGCAAGTCTTAGTGAGGGCAATGGTAACTTTTGGCCTAGAATATCTACAAGTTACACCCCATCGTGTTATACACTATATTGACAAAAATCACCGGACACCTAGGAGAGAAACACAACATAGCATTTATTGACATACATTAGTACGGTGTCGGTCAACCTTTGGGCTTAATGCATGCACTGACCCTTCGAGACATGCTTTCGAAAAGGTTTTGGAACGTAGCGATAGGTATGCGCCTCCATTCAGAACATAATGCTGCCGCTAACTGTTGCTTAGCAGTAGGCTTTGGTTCCAAACTACATATGCTGCGCACTAATTCATCCCATAGAGGCTCTATTGGATTAAGATCAGGGCTCTGTGCTGGCCAGTCCACACACGATACGTAATAATCGTCAAACCACGCCGTAACAGTATTTGCTTTATGGCTCAGTGCATTATCCTGCTGGTACCAACAAGGTTCGGTTCCATAGTATTGCCACAGAGCTGGTAGGGCATAATTGTCTTGAATACCGAGATAGACGTGCTGAATAACAGGTCTGTCCACGATACCCAATGTGCCGGGACCATTCCACGAAAAACACCCTTACACAAGTACACTGCCAGCTCCAAACTTGACCGTAAGAACAGTACGCTGTGGTAAATAGCGTATCCCCGGCTACCGCCATATCCACACACGCCATCAGACAGATGGATCGTTTATCTGGATTCATCAGTCCATAGAACCCGTTTTCATTGATCTACGGTCCACGATAAATGTTCTTTACACCATGCTAAACGACGAGTAGCATTCCGAGTGGAGATGAAAGGCCTATGAGCAGCCGCACGACCACGGTAACCCATGGAATGAAGTTCTCTGCGAATGGTACGTGTACATACTGAAGTTCCAGAATTGTCACTCACCTGTACACTGACGTTTTGTTCAGCAGTGCTCCGTCGATTAGCTGTAACGACTCTCCTGAGGCTTCGACGTCCTCTTTCACTGATTTTCTTTGGCCTGCCGGTGCGTTTTGCTGCTTCAGGCATGCCATGTGTCTTCCACTTTTTCAGTACATCAAAAACAGCTGATTTGGGTATGTTTAAACGCCACTAGGTTTCTCTTATGGACAACCTACCAGTATATCACCCGACAATCGTTCCTTTCTCAAAGCCAGTTCTCTCCCGCCGCGACGTTTTCACTCAACCTCACAGTGCGATATGATCGCGGTCAGCTGCAGGCTTGTTTTTATTACGTTTGCAGCTATACCGTGCATCTTAACAACGCAGCGGATCCGTTCATTCGCTTTTGAAGGGGTGTCCGGTGACTTTTGTCAATATAGTGTATATAATTTTTAAAGCTCTCGTAGATAGCAGGTGAACCTCCATGGGGGATGGGTCGGCGGCGGGTGAGGGACCCAAATTTTGCTACGACACATTCTTTACTACTGCAAAGTATGGGAAAAATGAATAGGATCAAAATGCATTTTTGAAATGGCTTTTATCACATATAGCATCCAGTTCTAGTAATTTTCTTTGATTACAATGAGATATTGTTACGTTTATGCAAAACGTGATGAAATAATTTTCGGCAACAGTTTAGTAAAATGTTTTGTTGAATAACAATGAAATAACTATTGTTGCGCCGCTTCATGGCACAGGATTCAAAAATGAGCTTTCAACAATGTTTTTGAATACTTCTGTTACCGTTTTCTGTTACATCGACATTTTTGTTTTCATTTGATTCACTTTGCTGCTGTCTGGAAAAATGCATAGTATCGAAAAGTTGCGATTTAAATGACATGGAATTTTCTTCTGTATGCATAAGTTCCGTTTAACACTTCAAATTGTGTTCGTCAAAAGTATGTGCGTCTGTACTTATCATTACTGCTGTTACTTCTTATTTTTCGGACGAAGAAATGCTTCAGCTATTTGGATAATAAAAAAATACGAATAAGTTTTATTTTTTTCAAATGTGAACTCATGAATTTTCACTCAAATGGAACTGTGCGGTCATGTTTGTATATTACTGCATTTTATATAATTCACAAAATTTTATGGTTTCGTATCTAAATTTGTTCTCGGAATTTCCACCCCATTTGTTTTCTCGTATATATACAGGTAGACGGATGCACTCTCCTGACGTTTTATAACATTCTGTCTTATTTCCACCTCGTGCACATTGTTTGATCTTTAATTCAATCTATGCTACAATTTTGAGAGGCACGTTTTCTTTGTTACACGCCCTGTTTGAACTCAACCCATTTCAATTAAGAGCTTACTAGTTGTGTTAACGCACTGAGAGTTTTACACTTCGATCGAACATTATGACTATAACGCATTTTCTTTTCCATTAAGCACGGAATGTGTCTCCTTCAGTAATAAGGTATCTTACGATAATAAGGGACACTCTTCATCGCTTTCACTTTATGTTTTCATTCACAGTGCATTTAATATTTGTTTTTGCTGGCAGTGTTATCAACGAGAAGATGATGCAATGTCAAAATGAAAAAAAAAAAGGAAAGAAAGGAAAGAGCAGGAAAGCAAAGAGTAAAAATGCTAACAGAACAAATATATGAGACAAATCCAAAATGAAAGAAAAAAAAACACTAAGGAAAATATGCACGGAAGAAATGGAGGCAAGCTAATGAGATCATGAAAAAGGGGAAGTTTTATCTTCTTTAATTAGAGAGTGCCGGGGAATAGAAGAGGTGAGGCGGATGCTAGGAGGATGGGTTTCCTACGGAATATAACTCCCCTGCCTTTTCCTCTAGAATTGGGAGAAGGAGTGGAAAGGGGAGAAATTACCCTTCGTCGATGACAATGTAATTACGGGCGAGTTTTTCAATCTGGTGTGCATCTGCATTCACTCGGCTTACTTATTATGATTTCTTTCGCATTTTACTCAGCATTTTTATTAGGATTTCTCCAAATAAATTCGCAGGGAAGCAATACATGCGCGATCATCCGGGCATTAGCCTTCCGCTTTTGCTTTTGTCTTTCTTTGACATAATAAACTCCATATCACATTTTTCATAGAATATCTTGTTTACATTTAGTCACCGGCTCAAAAATATTTTCATACTTAAATTTACAAAGGCAAAAAACTGAACCTTATTGAGATATGAAGCTTCTTTTTATTTTAAATACGATTTCTGAAAATAGTAGAAAATATCTGGCATTTCTAATTAATGTGGATAAGCAGGATCTCTACAGATTACAAATATTCAGAGTTTGCTGAGAAGCATATTATACTGACAGCTGTAAAAGGGGCAATGTAGGGGACATTTTATTTTTCTCTGTTTCAGAAATGCAAAAAAATAAGTCGTGCGAATTCACGGGAAATTTCTGAAAATAACATGCAACAAAGTTGTAGGTAGGTCTCTATCTTTTAATGAAATTTCTGTTTTTAAAAGTTTGTGTTTCTACTACTTCTTTAGTCAGCAATTCCTTTCAATTCAGAAAAGACCGTTTCGGGTTTATTCGTACTTTTACAGAAACTTCGCAAAATCCTCGATTTCGACATTTTCAGCCCGTTTACGAATCATTTTGCTTTGCCCTTGGTGGGACCTTTCTCAACGGACCTTTCCCAGAGGAACCGTTGACTCAGAGAGCCAGAGGCACGTATACGGTGGAATTCCAATAGCGCGATAATTAAATGTTTTCGTTATTAATATGGGTAAATTAGTCATTTTATTTCATGTTGGTGCTTATTATTTTTCCGAATAGGACTGTAATAATTTTAGTTTTCCTATAGGAGGATTGTAACGAACTATATTCTTTCATCATGATTTTTCGAAGCAACAGAATGCTCTGGAATTTGAAAATCTTATTACACAGATAATGACTTTCTATTATCTCTTAGGTGGACGTGAAGTAATTTTGCTTCCTATACTTCCAATGGAAAAACGTTTGAACATCGATTAAAATAACTTAATATTATAACTTGGAATACTGAATATTTTCTAAAACAAAACCATCATTATATTAAAAAATCAATAACTTTTCCTTTGGTGGTGTTGAAACCGGAAAAAAGATGGCGCGACCTACACTTTGATAACGTCAGTAGACAAACAAATGTTGGATTGCATAATTGTGGTTATGTTTTAGAAAATACTAAGTATTCCAAGTTATAAAATGAAGCTATTTTAATCGATGTTCAAATTTTCATCTTTGGGAACGCATTAATTGTGAAGAAAATGTGTACAGAAGTTTTTCCATTCGAAGTATAGGAAGCAAAGTTACTTGACGTCCACCTTAAGGAAAGGTGAAATGTATGATTTATAGTTTTATTTCACAAAACTCCTAAAAACAAAATTTACTCTTGATAGTTATAAATTATTTTATCTTAAGGTGTCCACAAATTGATACATAAGGTATCATACAATCACCTGTCCAATAATTTTAGCACCAAGTTTCTTAAAGTAACAAAATGCGCAATGGCTGGTGCACAAAATGTGGAAGTGGGTAGAAAATATCCTGTGTCACAATAACCTAGGGTTTATGCGATATGCTCTCTATAATATCCGTTCTCGCTATAGATTTTAAAAATAGGGTCCCTCTGAGAGACGATTAAAATTCAATAGTTAACAGACCTCAAAATATTAGACCTCAACTATAATCCAGCAACTCGCTCCTATTACCAGAAAAGTTTCAGACATATGGATACGGAAAACAGTGAGAACATAATTTTTCTGTTAATACACAAAAGAAATTGCTGAATGGTTTCTGTAAATTCTGATTTTTGCCTAGCGAATAAAAAAATCCGTGAAATTCAGGTTCTTTCCCATCATTTCACAGAAAGGTTTGCATCAGGAAAATGCTTCGTTAATTTACGAAAGGAATCAGGGAAAATGTCTCTCGAATTTTAGAAAATGTTTTGCAGTGTACAAATCTCCCTGTTTCATGTTTTGGATCACCTCGCATATTGCGAAATCCTAATCGACAAGATACAGATATTTTAAAGTCTTACTTTTAAAAGCGTCCTTATTGTCAATCTCTTTCAAGATTGACAACATCGGATTGATAGAATCCGTGAAGGGGAGCATTTTTTCCGAATATTTTGATAAAACCTAAGTTGAATCAATATTTTTTGAAATAAAAATGCAATTTGTGAAGATAAAAAAAAAAAGCCACTGAATTTTGGAAAACAAAATATACAAAATTTGTGAAGACAAAATAATTTGGTTGAGATGAATGAGCAGAATGTCTGCACAATGATTCGTTGCAATAACCTTATGCTGTGAATTACGAATGAGTTATTCCTTTAAACAATACATAATCTTTATTGAGAAAATGAAAGCAATAGAAACACTAGACATCTTGGTGGTATGATATGATTACACAAGTAAAAGTATAAACAACCGTGTTATAGATATTTTGGTTTGAAAAATCTCTACTTTTGGAAATTTGGGTTATTGAAGATATTTGATACTAAACTTCAAGAGCATCTTAAAACGCTTGCCGAATGATCCCGGATTATTTATACTGTATATGAATCATTTACGAATGAAAATAATGAAAAAGACAAAAGTTGTACGTGAGGAATTTGGAAATTCCTTTGAATTTTACAAATTACATTGCACTGAATATATTATTTTGATTTTTTTCATATCCTACAACGCAAATACCTTGCGAAAAAAACATTCACTACACGGTGATGCCTCGTAACATCTCATAGTTTTTGAAGCAATGTAGCGATGTCCCAATGTCGGTTCATAATGCTTTGAAAAACAGCATTGAATACTTCCTAAGATATTACCTTATTATCAGTAGTTGTATCGTAATTTGAGAAAGATGATCTTCCTACGAAGATCCCGAGTGGAAAATCAAGTAAAGCACATTTAATATCAATTTTAAGTTATCATATCCTAAGAAATTCTTAAGAGCATGACAATATTTAAATATTAAATAGTTACTTTAATTAAGACTTTGGATTTAGGATTAACCTTCGTAGTTATGTGTACTTTAAATCATGTTCATTTATCTAATTATCATATTTTTTGAAATTTTCATTTTTAAGTGAAACATCACGATTTTCTCAAATTCAATGCTTTCCAAACATATCCGCAGAGTAAATGTAAAATTCAATGTTTTGTAAACATATCTAAAGATAATTTTTAGATGGCGAATTGGATGTTTTTAAAACATATGCAGAAGGTTATTTGAAAATGTCGAATTGAATGCTCTGCAATCGTGTCCAACGAGCATTTGTTAATGTCGAATTGGATGATTTGAAAACACATCAAAGGAGCGTTTGTATAAGATAGATGTCGAATTGGATGCTTCTTAAACATATCCCAACAGCATTTGTAGAAGTCGTTCCTTAAACATAGAGAAATATTTGGAGGTGTTCTTTCCATTTTCTTGACTTCACTTAAAGCACAAATTAAACACATAAACTAAGCTTTGCCTATACAGGATATTTTTTACGGGTAAACCAACAAAGTTAAGGAGTGAAGGAAATATTTTTGTATGTCCTTTTACGTGATGTAAAAATGAATTTAAATGCAGAATCATATCCCATTGTGTAGAGGAATAACAATTAATTTACGTATAGTAGTCGAATTCTCGCCAAAGTAATACAACTTTCAAAAGTTATATGATAAAATCATAATACTCATTAAAAGATTCCACGAAATTTAAAAGCTTTAACGTATAAGATCGGAAAACAGAACTAATGTTTGTTTGGTGAAATAAAGGAAATTTTATGTCCCCTTAGTTTCATGAGAAGTGAATGAATCTCAACTCGGACCACTTTCAAGGTATTAGGCGCAAATATAATGCTTATGTAGACACTTTTGCAGATTCCTTAAATAACGGATGCGGTAGAACACTGTGGCACCGCGAATTCATAACAAATGCCAAATTATGTAAAAAGATGCGTAGTATAAAAGCTCGTTTTTCTTGTTTAAAAATTCTGACGTGAGTGTTGGTTCTTAAGCTACCACATTACGTAGTGGCTCATAAAATTGGAATTAATATTCAGTGAAGGAAATAAATTACCATTTGGGAAATTTGTGAGAAGATTAATTCGAATGATATATTTCGTTCAGAACGATATGAAGAACTTGGACATCCAACACTGAATTAAGATCTTTCCCTGAAAGGTGGGGTACGATGTGAAAAAAGAAAGTAAGAAAGTGAAAAAAATAATATTGAGTCATCTGTCGCGTATATCATTTAACGCTCTTTTTTTCTTTCCCACTCTTCTCATTTTTTTTCCTAACCAGTAATGATTTACCCTAATATAAATGTCTTATTAGTGGGCGTTCTTTCTTTCTTTCTTTTTTTGCTCAGAAGTTTCAGAATACTTGAGAAAACTGTAATAAAAATACCCCTGCTCTTTGAGAGCGGTGATCCCTTCAGCATGATGAAATGAAAACGGTGTAAATGTAATCTGTCAGTCACATAAGGAGCAGAAAAAAGATTTACTTTTCTTTCTATTTTTTTTTCTTAAAAGTTTTTCTCCCCCTTTTTCTTTTCCCTTGAGAATGTTTCGAAAGAAACCAGATAAGCAAAAGGACTGATAGTGGAATGAAAGCGAAAAGAGTAAAACAATGGATGAGAGTTAAAAAAAAAAAAAAAGAAAAAAATATTTTGGGGAAAGGAATGAAAATGTGGTCTCGGAGGAGCGGGCAATTCCCGTGTCTTTGGAGTGTGACAAATTGTCTATTGGTGTGTTGCACACTACTGGCAGTTTGGTTTTTTGTTTTGGGGCTGAGCCTCGGGGAAAGGAATTATATAAGTCTAACACGCTTTTTTCCGTGAACAAAAAACAAAGCTCTTTGATCAATAAAAGAGTGGAAATAACTCTGAAGTAATGGACGACAGATGTTTGTACTTTATGACGAAACTCCCTCGCCCCATATAATTTTTTAAGAAACGCGAGAATCTAGGAATTCTTCAAGAAAACCAAAAAATGACTGTCACAGAAGATGGTACCGTTGTTTTACAAATTTCTCTTCAGAACGCTTTCTATTTAAGTGTGAAAAGTTATTTCATAAGAAAAAAAAATCTGTAGATGTACAAGAACAAATTAACTTTTTCAGTACTTTTCTTCCACACATAGTTGTAATCCTCGCATGTAGAAATTATAATCATAAAAAATAAAAATGGTTCAATACTTTCTCAAGACTTGCAATGGGTCAGGCATGAAGTCTTGTGAAAAAGTGATAATGAACCAGTTTTTTTGTTATGCGGAGGGCCTGGGTAGAAGTCCTAGGACATGTGTGAATGTTGCGTTTGTTGTCCGGTTCTGGTTCTTTTCATTCTTTAAATATGCTGCCGAAAATTAGAGACAGTGTGTCTCTTCTAATCTATTTCTCTTTGTTTCGGCGTTTAACGACCACCATCAGCAGATTTATTGGGTTGTCGGTAAAGTCATGACGTATTTTAGCCATGTTTTGCAAAGGTCATTTATTGATAGAAAGAACAAAGATCAATCTATGATATAATGCCGTTTTGTTCGATAACCTTTTGCCATCTTTCAGTGAGCTGCAAAATGCCTCGTTCATAGAAGGACCTGTCTTTCGTGGCGAAAAACTGTACAAGGTGCTGATTTACAGTCTCATCTGAATTGAACGTTATACCACGCAAGGACTGACTGTTGAAGAGAGCGAAACAAGTTGAAGTCTGACGGCGCAAGGTCTGGCGAGTATGCTGGGTGTGGCAACACATCCCACCCAAGCTCCAATAACTTTTGGCGGGTGATCAAATTTGTGTGTGGTCTCGCGTTGTCGTGATGGAACACAACACCTTTACGCTGAACGAGCTCTAGGCGTTTCTGGATGATGGAATCGTTCAAACTGTCCAATTGCCGACAGTACACATTCGAATTGATTGTTTGGTTCCGTGGTAGGAGAGCGAAAAAACACAAACCTTTAAAATCCTACCACACTAAGACCAGAACCTTCCGCTGATGAATGTCTGCTTTGGATGTCGTTTGAGGCAAAGCAGCACGTCGGGACCAAGACCATTTGCGCAGCACATTGTTGTACACAATACACCTTTCGTCACCAGTTATTAGTAGCTTCAAAAAAGGATCGTCTTCCTCACGTTAAATGTGCAATGTGTCTACAATCTCTCGTGTCGTGTAACGTGGGTTTGACTCGATCAATGCCTTGATTTGGGCGTCATCAACCTCAGTGGGCGTCCTCGGTCGAGGAGGCCCACTCGTTGAGGTCAAAATCGCAAGCACGGAATTTTGTGAACCACCGTTGGCACTTACGTTCTTGTAGAGCATCAGCACCGTACACTTTACGCAACTTTTCACAAGCTTGACGCGCGTTCTTCCCTTTACGGAAGCAAAACAGTAAAATATGGCGAAAATGCACAGTTTGGTCTTCCATCTTCAACTTGATGTCAAATCTCCGGAAATCAACCAAATCGCTCACTATTCCTTTTAGACTGCAGCTAAAACTGACACCTGTGGAATGCTACAGAGATAACATAGCTGCGCTTGCCTCTAGTACTTCCAAAACCGCAAAACCGCCATCGGGTGCCCAAATACGTCATGACTTTTACGACAACCCAATAAATAAGAATACACTCTTTCAAACTTTGGGGCCACCAGTTCTAGGGAGGTGAGGGAGGACCAAATACGTGGAACGAGAGCGGCTCCCGAGGTCATCCGGAGATCAAGCGCCGGGCCGTTCGGAAAGACGTTCACTGGCCAGAGTTCGAGATCTTGCGTAGCGGGATTGTTAACTATCTCTCCATGAATGCTTTACTTGAGCACTGATATTCATTTGAAGTGTGAGGGTGAGAACAATAAATTAAACAATTATGTCGTTTTTATGATTTAATGATATCTGCGCATAAATATAAAACATTTGACAAATCACTCCCAGCAAAAACAGTCTTGCTGGGACAGCACTGAGCCATTGCTGGCAGCCAGCACCGCCAGCAATGGTCAAGCACTATGTTACCGCTGCCGAACGGCCAATAAAATGTCCGGGCGGCCAACAGAAGGGCCAGCAGTTCAGGGCAGCAGCTGGCCAACAGTTGGCACCTTCATCAGTTGTCATATGCCACAACAGGGTCATCAGTTATCCATCACAGGCAGTAGCTCCCACAAGTGGCCCTTCAGCAGCCCTGCAAGCACGTGCCATAAATGATGGCTAGCCTAATGTGGTCCGCTAGTTTCCCGGCAGTGGCAGCCGGCAATCACGGGATGTAACTGATGGCTTGCCGAATCTTCTCTCCCAATTCCCCAATAGTAGCCATAAAAGAAAATAAATGATAACCTCAGTTTCCCAAAGCCACAACTACTTTTTTCTCCTTGCGAAACTTCTGAATTACAGCTGGGGAAAGTTTCTCAATAAGTCCGGAAAAATGCCAGTTTAGATCTAGTTGGAAACGAACCAAGGACTGTCTGCGTGGGAAGCGCGCGCTTTACCAACTGGACTGATATGCCACGCCCAAAGGTTAGCTTGAAGCTGAGGCCCTTTCCTGCGGAATGTGTAATCGAATGGTTCTCTCTTTAATTTTACAATTATGCTAGGTATTTTTCATAAATGTCAGTTACATATAATTCATAAATTTATTTTTTCAACGTAATGATAGTTTTTTTTTCCTTAAGGGAACCACTCATTTTCAAGGAGTGTACCAAATGAAAGGCACTTTCCAAAGTTTTGTGCTGTCTTTTTCGTCTTGAAAGGCGATTGTTGAATTAATATATTACCTGTTTATGTCACATTCTATTACATTTTTAACGTTGTATCTTTTCCTTCCGCTGTCCGAAGCTACATTTGTTTTAAAGAGAAAAGATATGTTATTTTACTTCCGGTTATTTTTAGAAGCGAATTCCCCCAGTCTTGTGTACTCAACCCATGGATGAGTTCATTATGTTCACTTTTTTTTTTTTTTTTTCAGATAATTAAAAAAAGAATTACATGCGTAAACACTCATGTAATTCTTAAAAATGTAAAAAAGAATTACATGCGTAAACACGCATGTAATTCTTTTTTTTTTTCCAACAAACGCTTTTTTAATGTTTTTCCAGGACTGTTGTTTCAAGCGGTTTAATGTATGTTAAAACGAAAGATTACACAGAAATTACTTCTTGTTATTCATGGTAATGGAGCGGGTGTATTTCCTGGCTTTAATCTAGAATTTCGTGGTTTAATCTCATATCTTCGTCGACGTGGCATTTCATTAAGAAATTAATTCGCCTCTCTACATATGACTTTTTTCTTAACATCCCCTAAAATAACACGGTGGCGATAGCGTCGTCTTTAACTAACTGATGCCACGAGAGACACAGCACGTGTTGCTTCTGCGCTTGCGCAGTATCGTTGCTTCCACCTGGTGTCGGGGTTGCATCGGTTTCCAGCTACGGACCACTAGTGGCACTTACTTGCAGACCCGCAATTCACGGCGATGCTGCAGGGTCATCAATGGCTGCCAACTGATGGCGCTGCCACCAACGGACCGCTATCAGGCCGTGAGCGGTAGATTTAAGCCAGCAGTGACCCATCACTACCAGCTGTTGGTCAGCAATTTCCCAACACTTGTGTTCTTGCTGGGCTGTCTCTATGCCGATTATTTATTTAGAATCTACAGCATCACATCAGGTTGAACCACACAGAAACGAACGCCAAAATATTTCAACAAAACTGAAAATCAGTATCTATCAGGAGCGTATATAATTTATGTTGACTCATTGAAAACCACAGTGTACAATATTTAAAATACGTAATTAAACAATTTTGCGAGGCAATCTTACGGTTCTAGAAGACATAGACACGCGTGTTTTTATAAAAATGAAGAATATGTTTGTTCTTTAACTTAACTCTGCCTGGAAAGAATTAACTCGGGGTTGGCAAAATCTACCGAAATCTTCTCGAACGAATAAAAACTGAAGAGCAATTGAATTTCAGATACCTGTCTAGTAACGTGTAGCACCACCTATCTCCCTGATGACGGCGGCGATTCGTCTCGGCATGGATTCGACAAGACACCGGAAGCGTTGGGAAGTCATACGTATCCACGACCCATGAACAAGCTCACACAGTTCACGAAGATTTGATGGAGGTGGGTCAGAGCCTCGAACATCTCTCTCGATGGCATCCCTGATGTCCTCGATGGGATTGAGGTCAGGTGACCTAGCTAACCAAGGAAGCGAAGTCACGTCAGTGGAGTGTTCATCCAATCATTCGGATACAATTCGGAAGCGATGACACGGTGCATTGTCTTGTTGCAGGATGAGGTCCCCAGTGGAATGTTGAAGACGCACAAACGGGAGCAAATGGTCGTCCAGTATATCCCGGTAACGTTGACCTGTGAGGGACGATGTCACACGTACCAGGGGTCTCATTTCAGTCCACGTAAACAGTCCCCAGACGAGAATGCCACACCAGCTTAAAGAGTACCCTGCTGGCAAGAAGGATCCACCGCTTCATGTGGTTTGCGCCGTACTCGTATCCTTCCATCCGCATGTACCAACGTGAATCTCGACTCATCAGTCCAAGCAACATTTTCCCACATGTCTAGGGTCCAGTGGCGATGTTCCCGCTCCCATGCTAATCTTTGCACCCTGTGATGTGCGGTCAGCAGCGGTATCCTCGTGGGACGATGGCTTCTGTACCCCATAGCGAGGAGATGATTCTGGATGGTGTGGCTGCTTACACGTTTTTGTGCACCAGCGTTAAATTGCCGAGTGATTTCTTGCACTGTGGCCCGTCTATCCACTGTTACAATGCGAGATAGCCGGCGATGACCCCGCTCATCCACACGCTGTTGTCCACGGCAGTTGGCCCTTGCAGGGATGGTTCTACCGTATTCGATGTACCCACGGTGCACCCGTGACACAGTGGCTCGTGAAAATCCCAGTGCCTGCACGACTTCCGAGATGGAGTGACCCATTCGTCGGGCCCAGACAATTTGCTCACGATCAAATGCGGTTAGGTCCTTCGTCTTACCCATACTGCGTCCGACTGTTACTGATCCCCGTCGCATCACTGCTTATATTGTCGGATCGCTGCATACGTCATGTCGTTTGTGTTTACAGGGCCGCCCACAGCGCCACATTTGCATAACGCCAGCTCTCTCTAATTCAATGGCTCTTCAGGGTACTAGCTTTTAAAGAAGTGGGTAAAATGCAGCTAGGGCGAGCGAGTGACATGGTATTGGAAAGTTTTGCTTTTTCCTTAGCTTTGTTATTTGAAGTTGTGATTTATGAAGTTGATTGACATTAATCCTTTCTGAATGATTACATGTTAAAAATAACATAACAATGGCAACGAAAATAATAAAGGTGAGAGAAGATGTTTGAATAACTTGTATTTACCCAGTGGCATGACGCCTGTGTCAATGGGATTAACACTTCCCTATAAAGCCTTGGGTCGTGAACAAAGAATAGAATAGAACGCTTGTCACCATTGACAGATTTCAACTTGGTATTGCTCAGGTGACAGGAGCAAAGCAATTGCTGTTTTTTTTTGTTGGAGGTTTAACGACCACCGTGAGCAACTCAATGGGCTATAAGCAGTCGCCCGTCCCTAATTTAGGGTCACTGGTTCCAGGGAAGGGAGAGAGCCAGTGCGGCAAGCCAAATACAACATCCATGCCTAACCGGGATTCGACCTCGGACCCCTTTCGGACGAGTGATCAGAGGCCATTGCTTAGACCACTGCGCCACCGGGGCGGCCAAAGCAATTGCTTTGCTGTAGCTTTTGTAAACCCTGGCCGCTAAGTGTACGTTTCTAAGGGTTAAAGACTGATGTTTCTAGCAAAAAAAAAAATAAATAAAAAAAAATAGGAAAATTGTGTCGGGTCAGGATGAGAATTTTCATAAGATTTCAATATTTTTTAAATATAATTCCAATTGGTGTAGTTGGAAAGATCCGACAGTTGCTTTGCTGAAATATGCTAAAAATTACTTTCACTTCCCTTTCAAACTCATTCATAAAAATGTCTGAAGTTCGTGCCTCTGTTCAAAAACTTCATTGCATTTTCGTAGCATTGCGTACAGACTATGTGTCTTGAAAACTGGCAAGAGAAATTTGAATGTAAAAAAAACATTCATTGAAATTGTTCATGAAAAAAGCCCCCCCCCCTCCTCCGCCTTATTTTCACTTGAATCTTGTTTAGTCTCAGTAATATACTTCTAGAAAACTCTGGTTTCCACCCACTCCTCTCTTGCGCTATTTATTTTTAAATGTTTTTCTATCATCACATTGCTTACGCAGTCCGTCGATATCATCTGAAATCTTTCAGAGAAATTTCAATGTCATAACTCCATGTCTCCAGAACTAGTCGTCCCTTCTCAACACATTTAAAGGAGTACAATAAAGAATTCTTGGAGGTATTGTTTTCTGTGACTCCTTCAAAACGCCTGTCAATTTATTTATTTAGACAACTTTTTCTATGGCATCATATTTTGTGGTAAAATGAAAGAGGAGCATATTTTCTAAAGACTTTCTTAGCTACGAAACATTAACTAAAGTTCGTCAAAAAGTCGTAAGTACAATCCCAAGTTGAGAAAAGAAAATCCCAGATATTCAGATCAACTATCAATTTTTAACACAAGGCGTAAATATGGATCCTCCTGAGGTACAGATTATTTTAAAGATGCCACGCCCTAGTAACAAAAAGGTCTACAGTGTTGTTTAGATATGGTAAATTACCTCATGAAATTTCTACCTGATCTCTCTACTGTAATAGCACTACTAAGAGTATTTCCGAAAAAGGATGTTGAATGGTACTGGAATGAATCACACGAATTGATATGGAAAAGAGTAAAAGAAAAAAATAGTACAAGCCCGTATTTTAGCATATTTTGTTCCTGAATCGGAATATGCTAACATAACGGTTGACGCTTCTCGTCATGGTCTTGATGATGTACTGGAACAAAAGGAAAACCAGTTGCTCATGCGTTTGCTACACTAACTCGAGCACAAAGAAATTACGCGCACATTGAGAAACAGCTTCTTGCTATTGTGCATGGATGCAAAGAGTTCCATGAGTATTTGTACGGAAATAAGTTTCGAGTACATACTAATCGCAAACCTCCTATTACAATAACAACTTTCTTATTCAAATAAACAACTTTCTGCTCTTACAAAAAGGGTGCAAAGGTTGTATTTACAAATTCAATATTACTCTGAAGAAATTGTCTATAAACCTGGAAAAGAGATGTATCTTTCTGACTTATTGTCGAGGTCTCCACAACCTATGGAATAATTTCCTATTCCAGAAAAAGGCAGACTAGTGGGTGAACTTATCAATAGAATTCCCGCAACAGACAATAAATTGAATTAAATTAGGGAAGATAATGCAAACGATCCGGAAAGAGAGGAATTTTGAAGACTTGTGGAAGGATGGCCTGAACACACAAAAAAAGTACCCGAAATTGTTCAGCAGTACTGGAATTACGAAGATGAAACACAATATGAAACTGGTATATTTCTTAGGCTTGACCAAATCATAATACCTAAATCGCTGAGGAAGGTAATGATTACATAAGAGTCCCCAGGGAATTCTGAAATCCATTGCAAGAGCCCGAATGATTATATTTCGGCCTGGAATGTCAAGAGATATCAGTCGAGACGTGTCATACTTGAGCTAAATACCAAGTCGGAATTAAATCTGAGCCAGGCATTCCCCATGAGGTACCACAACAGCCGCGGTATCTCATGGGGAATGCCTGGCTTTCGCAGGTAGAAAAACAGAATGTTTCTACCTGCAAGGGAAAAATATATAAAGTTGATAGATTATTACACGAAATACACTATATTGACAAAGGTCATAGGACACCCCTTCGAAAACAAATGAACGGATACGCTGCGTTGTTAAGATCCGCGGTACCGCTGCAAACGGTAGAAAAACAAGCCTGCAGCTGACTGCGATCGTATCGCACTGTGAGGTTGAGTGAAAATGTCGCGGCGGGAGAGAACTGACTTTGAGAAAGCTAAGATTGTTGGGTGTTATATTAGTGGGTTGCTCATAAGAGAAACCTACAGGCTCTTACACATACCCAAGTCAACTGTTCTGGATGTACTGAATAAGTGGAAGACACATGGCGTGTCTAAAGCAGCAAAACGTACCTGCAGACCAAAGAAAATCAGTGATAAAGGACGTCGAAGCCTCAGGAGAGTCGTTACAGATAATCGACGGAGTACTGCACAAGACCTCAGTGTAGAGGGGAGTAACAATGCTGGAACTTCGGTATGTACACGTACCATTTGGAGATAATATCCTTCCATGGGTTACGGTCGTCGTGCGGCTACTCATAAGCCTTTCACCTCCACTCGGAATGCTATGCTTGTCGTTTAGCATGGTGTAAAGAACATTCATCGCGGGTTGGATGGACTGATGAATCCAGATACACGATCCATCAGTCTGATGGCCGTGTATGAGTATGGCATCAGCCGGGAGAAAGCTATTTACCACAGTGTACTGTTCCTACGGTCACGTTTGGAGCTGCCAGTGTACTCGTGTAGGGGTGTTTTTCGTGGTATGGTCCCTGCCCATTGATTATCATGGACAAACCTGTTAACCATGCACGTCTATCTCGATATTCTAGACAATTATTCCCTACCAACACTGTTGCAATACTATGGAACCGAACCTTGTTGGTACCAGCAGGATAATGCACCGAGTTATAAAGCAAGGGCTGTTACGGCGTGGTTTGACGATTATTTCCTATCGTGTGTGTACTGGCCAGCGGAGAGCCCTGATCTTAATCCCACAGAGCACCTATGGGATGAATTACAGTGCCTCATAAGAAGTTTGGAGCCAAGACCTACTACTAAGCAACAGTTAGCGGCAGCATTATGTTCTGAATGGAAGCGCATTTGTTCCAAAACCTTGTCGAAAGCATGTCTCGAAGGGTCAGTGCATGCATTAAGGCCAAAGGTGGACCTACACCGTACTAATGTATGTCAATAAATGCTATGTTGTGTTTCTCTTTTAGGTGTTCGGTGACTTTTGTCAAGATAGTGCATATCGAAGTACCAGAAATTGCTAATCTCACCTCAGAAACATATATACAAGCTATCTATTTTTGCGAGCTATGGTATTCCAACAGTGCTAGTTACTGGTGGAGGTCCTCCATTTAACTCTTCTGAATTTCATTACTTTGTAAAAGACTAGAAATTCAAAAATGTGAATACTAGTCCACAGCATCCAAAATCTAATGGTCAAGACGAAAGTGTTGTACAAACATGTAAACAGTCACTCCGTAAAGCAATTGATGTTCCTAAAGATAGTTACTCAGCACTGTTGATAATTAATCAGAACTAGAATAAATAGGAACGTTCATTCACAATTAAATGTTTATTTAACATCGACTACAGTTTCTCAGAGCATTTGGCTCGGCATCACTAGGGCAAATGGAGCGTAACATTCAAATCATTGTGGCATCATCAAAGTTCTGACGGTTACGGATTTTGGTGAGTTATTTCCAAGCGCTTGAAAGAAATGGAGTAGACGTCATGTCGTTGACAAGGCGTGAAGGGTTGCGGTAGATGTGTAAAGTTTCTAATATATTAAACTTGATAGTCGAATCAGGGTTATCAGTAAGAGTAGCTTTTTCAAACATACATTTATGGTTATTTTCGTGACAATGCTGAGCTATAGAAAACTTCTTCAGTTCATAGTTCCGTACGTATGTCTTGCGTTCTTTCACACGGAAACGTAAAGCCCTGCGGGTCTGTCCTATACATAAAAGTCCACATTCACAAGTTATCTGAAACATTCCTCAGAAATTTATGTCTTGGAAGTAGTCTTTTGATCCGTAACAATTCACTCTGTTTATGGGTTAAAAATAACTTTGAAATTAAAACGTTTGAGAATTTTTGAAATTCGGAAGCAGATCTGAGGAGAAAATAGGATAACCTCCCAATTCTCCAGTTGTGGGAGGTCTATTGGCGTGAGCGAGCAGACAAGCTTCGGTTTCCTAAATTTTGGGGCAGCTTTGTCTATAACGGAAGGGCTATATCACCTGTGTTAAGAAAATCAAGCTCTTTCTGTAAGATTCCTTATTGAGCATATACGTATTGCACGATATACATATGTGTATAAAGCAGATATTTTTTGTTTCCATTGGGGAATTGATGTTGCATGTGGTGGTAAGGAGACAGCAAAGGGTTTTTCTTCAGAGTGTGGCAAAAGTAAGACACATGAAAGTTATTTACAAACCCATAAACAAGAGGTGAATTTTTACGTATCAAAAGATTACGTCGAAGACACCAATTCCTAAGGAATTCCTCAGGTACATTTCGATGTGTTCTTTCATATATAGGACAGACCCGCAGGGGTTTAAATTTCCGTCTGAAAGAACACAAGACTTAGGTACAGAACTATGAACTGAAGATGTCGTCTATAGCCCAATATTGACACGAAAATAACCACAATTTTTTGGTTGAAAAAGCTACGTTTATTGATAAACCTGGTTCGCTATCAAACTTAATATATGTATTAGATGCTTTCCACATATACCGCAACTTTTCACGGCTTGTCAAAGACGTGACGTCTACTCCATTTCTCTCAAGGGCGTGGAAACAACTCACCAAAATCTGTGACCGTCAGTACCTTGATGATGCCTTAATTATTTAAATGCTTACGCACCTTTCGTTCTGATGAAGCCGAGCCAAACTCTCTGCGAAGCTAGAGTCGATGTTAAATAAACATTAAATTGTGAATAAATGTCGCTAAATTATTTTATTTTAATATTACTAGTTCTTTAGTCATAAATTATATATAATCATAACTGCTCCAGTAGCAGGGATTAAATATATTCCAGCAGATCTACTTATGGGTCATAGACTTGCCACAAAAAATATTCTGTCATTTTTTGACAGAGAAGACTAGCTGAGTAAACAGAGAGTAAAAAAAGATATAGTAGTCCGGAAAACAGCACATTATAGACAGTTATCTAGTTTAGACCCGGAAACACCAATTATGATGTAGCATAAGATCCCTAAACGGCAACCTGCTACAGTTGTCAAAAGTAATGAAATCCCGAGATCTTATCAAGGTAGAACACAAGAGAGTAGACTGGTAAATCGAACTAGAGTGCCGTTGAGAGTGAATCATTTCACACCAAAACCACATTATTCTTCATATCATATATGCTTATCCAGCCGAGTCTTCAGCACGAGCAGTGATTCCAGAAAAGCCGGAGCCACTACCAGTTGACATACCTAAAAGCTCCTAGGAAGTCCAAGTTTGGTAGCCATATCTATTTACCAAGATGATTCAAGGACTATAAATTGTGAACTGTATTATGAGTTTGAACTTTAACAAAATTGTGTTGTGTATTGATATTCCATCATATGACGTATATCGTCAAGCTAATATCGCTTCTCGTAATGTATATCATCAGGCGCGAGTATAATGTTAGGATGGCAGTTGTGTTGTTGATCTGAGGAAGAAAGCATATCTGTAAGTAATGTTAAGACGTTAATAATAGATGTTATTTGTTATTTTCGAAGATAATCATCGTTGGTTCTTCCAGTGACTTTATTCCTAAGGGTACGTTTACTTGAATTGGGCAAGAACTAAAATTATCATTATGGTGCCAAACATACGTCAGCAGTAATCAAAGCGCTAACTTCTGACCATTTGTCCGAGAGCGATCTGAGTTCGAAAACCGATGAGGCATAGATTTTGTGTTTGTCTTATGGCACTGGCTCTCTTCATAGCCTGGAACTACTGGCCCTAAATTAGGGACACGTGACTGCTTATATCCCATTGAGTTGCTCACGGTGGTCGTTAAACCTCCAAATGAAAAACGAATGTCTTGATTTCAATAACTTTCAGTTCTCGAATTTCTCACACTGTTCTCAGCGATGCAATCTAACAATACATCGATAACTGTGATAGCTAGCAATCTATATGTTTAGCAAGTGTATAGAAACCCCGAAGAGCTACATGATAAAAAACTTTGAATCCCTTGTTTCCAGTGGGAGGAAAAGGAATAGATAAAATATTCACTTGGCCTTTTTTGCACATATTCAACAAAGATAATTACAAAATTGTGTAGTTGGAGAAATATAGTACATGATGCGTTTACTACGAAGCAATGGATGGAAAGGAACTCCTTAAAAGTCGACATAACGACGCAGCTCTATGATTCCTTTTGTTTGCATGCAATTTGCATACATATACACTTTTGCAAGACTTGATAGTTCAGCACGATATTTGAAGGTGTGTGCGTTCTACGCACCCTAATGAAGGTGAAGTGTAGTAGAAATGTTATTTATTTTCCCTCGTTAAACAACAGTAACATATTATCAGGAAGACCCAATGGCGATGGGACACGTACCATCCTCACTTCGGCGGGAAAATATGGCGTTAAAATGGCTTTATAACAGCTCACACACCTCATAGGACTCAAACGTGTATAATAGTGGAAAACCCGAAAAGATTCGTGCTTTAAGCGAGTTGAAAGAAGCATGAACGTGAGGTCTGCGTGGGCAGGTGCAAGTATCTCAGAAGCGATAAATCTTCTCGCTTATGCAAGAACAACTGTATCCATGGTGCACAATGAGTGGTGCACAAACAACAAAACAAGCAGTCAGCGGTCTTCCTGGTGGAGAAACGACTGGTGGAAGTTCGAGGTCAACGGCTCTAAAGAGGATTCTGCGACGTAACAGATGAGTCCATTCATTAAGTAACTGCGCGGTGCAGCAGCGGAACCGAGAAGAGAATTTTAGTATTCACAGCCAGTAGAAAATAGGCACGAACTGGATATAACAGCAGATTCTCCCACCGTGTACCAATTCAACACCTACGGGATGAGATTGGGGGAGCCATTTGTACCAGAGATCCTCCTCTACCGAACATTTCGCAAATGAAAAAGGCTATGACATCCGCTTGACTGAATATGGCTGCAGGACGATGCTGGTTTCTCGTTGAACCCCAGACACATTGAATCGTTGCATTTTTGAAACACAAAGGCGGCCAAAGTTGTTAGGTGCATGTCCCTAATAATTTGCTGTTTCAGTGTAGTACAAGTGAATGAACCAACTCATTTTGTATTTTGACTGCTTCAGCGCAAGTGTTAATGCCCTTAAATTGTACATATTACATCTGCTCTCGGGCATAAAGCGACAGTATGATGGATATCTCTTGATATTAATTTAATTATACAAATTGAAGACTCAAAATAACTTTATTTGCATTATTTATTTTGTTTTCCACAAGACACAGTGAAGAGCATTTCTTTAAAAGTTCGTTAATCATGAAGAGCAGTATGGAAAATACCACTCGTAGCTTTAAAAATAAGACGCCTGTCCCTAATTTATGGTCACTGGTTCTAGGTAGGGGATATCTCCGAAGTCTAATTATATAATGAACATGTGTATGCACAAAAACCACCCAGATTTAACGTGTTTCATAATTTTCTGGAAGCATGAGATGTAAATATCCTAACAACGTGCAAAACGTTGCTACCTGACTAGATAGAATTAGTGTGCGCTGTCAAAAATTCTATAGGCATACAGCAAATTAGGAAAAAGTCTGCGAAGATAACTAAAACAAAACTGGGGTTTCGTATATTTCTCCGAAGCCAAAATTAATTTTTATAATTGTTCCGGAGAAACATTAAAAAATCGTTGTGCTGGAAAAAAAATAAGAATTATATGAATACAAATGGATAAAAAAAAGCAACGCTTTGTGAATATAATGTACTCATCCACGCGTTGAATACACAAGATTGGAGGAATTCGCTGCGAAAAATAACTTGAAGTAAAATAAAATATAATTCCTATTTAGAACAAATGTAGCTTCTAACCATAGAAGAAAAAGATGCAACGTTAAAAATGTAACAGAATGTGACATGAATGTGTAAATACATTAATTAAACAATAGCCTTTCAAGATCACAAGGACAGCACAAAACTTTGGAAAACGTCTTTAAGTTAGTACACACGTTGAAAGTGAGTGAAGTTCCCTTGAAGTAAATGAAGAAAAGCGTTACGTTAAAAAATTAAATTTATGAAGTATATGAAATGTACATTTGCGAAAACAAACTCGCAATATTGCGAAATAAAAAGGAGAACCATTAGTTCCACATCGCGCAGGAGAAAGGCTCACCTCCAAGCAGACGGTCACGCGTGTCAAACTAGTGTAGTGCTTACAGCATCCGCTTCGCAAACGAGCCGTCATTTATTAGATGCCAGGCAAATCCATCGGACGATTTGCCAGACCTGTAGAGGAAATTTCCTCAACGCCGCGGCATTATATAGGCGTTTCGTTGGGGGGAAAAGCAGTTATGTGTGCTTTGGGAAAATTTGATTGTCTAATATTTTTATTACAACCTTGGAAATTGATGGACAAGATTCGGCAAGTCATCAGTTACGTCACGTGATTGACGGCTGGCACTGACGGGACGCATTAGGCTAGCCATCACTTATGGCACGTACTTGCAGGGCTACTTACGGGCCGTTTGTGGCAGCCACAGCCTGTGATGGATAACTGATGTCCCTGTTCTGGCATATGACAACTGATGGGGTGCCAACTGTTGGCCAGCTGCAGGCCTGAACTGCAGGCCCATATGATGGCCGCTCGGACATTTTATTGACGGTTCATGTAACGACAACGTAGTGCTGGCCAAGCAAGACTGTTTTTGCTGAGAAGCGATGCGTCACAGGGACAAATAGCGGTATGATGGCTCTGGTAAAGACGCTTTCGTGATGGTAGATTCCTGATGACGTCGATCTGGCATTCTTACGCTTTACACGTGCTTTCGCCACCACGATCACTCTGAGTGGATGACCAAACATAACTACAAAGAGCAGTTTTGCTCTTTTATCTCCATTGCCTGTCATGTGATTTGTCCGTAACTGCAATCATTTACATAACCTAACTGTTTACACACACACACTAATTTGCGTGACGTTCTGACGAATACTTCATGGTGTACCGTTTTCTAGGTCGCGCAGTGTATAACAGATTTAACATACATTTACTGTTGTTTCTTATCTAAGCCAGGACATCACAGAAGTTTCTTCGTTTTATACTGTTGTTAGCGTCATATGCAAGGACAATTTTGCTAAACTATTCGACTCTTTCAGACATGAATGATTCAATGAATAAGCAAGCTGCAGCAATGTGAGTGTTGCTAATTCTCTCCAACAAGACTCTCAGTATTTGGAGAACAAAAATAAACTGCATCAGTATGTTGGCTATACACGACTTCCTTTCATAATATGATAACACCGAAAGTTACAGAAAAGTGTTTGGTATTAATTTTTGACATTTCTGCAGAAGATAGTTTGAAGAAAAGCGCTTGAGAAGACTTTTGCAATATTAGAAATTCCACAGTTTAGATATGAGAAAATACTGCCTTCTTCTATTTGGATGAGAATGGGGAATGATATAAGAAATATTGCCTTCGTCATTTCTGATGAGAATGAGTTAGAAACTGACTTTTCTCTGTATTCTGTTTGTTAATAAAATTTATGAAAAGAATCGACTTTGTGAGATAGGAAAGTTTACATATTCTTAAATTACGAGAAGTAGTTATAATGAATTTGAGTTTGTCAGCTTTAAGATCCTCATTTCCAATCCTTACACGCTATTTTTATTTCAAGTATGCTGCGATTATTCGCTGTTGTATACATAATGCGAAGTCATGCCAAATAAATACGGACACTGAGTTTGTATCAATGATTTGGTGTGAACAAATGTCCCTTAAAATGCAGCCATGCGAGGCAAATTTATTTGATATTCAGGGTTGAAAAGTGTGGATTTACTTATATTTTTTCCAATGACTTCTAAACAGGCATTATGGATTTTACCTGAGAAATTTTGCAGGGCGAAATCATTTTCTGTTGTCCAATTCTGCTTGGTCAATGCTTTTGTTTCTTAGATTAGACCTATCTGGTTATGTAATCTGATTTTCCGTAATATTTTGTTCAGTACGCATCTATATATTTTTAGATGTTTTTGTTGTTGTTTTGTTTGGAGGTTTAACCACCACCGTGAGCAACTCGATGGGCTATAAGCAGGCGCCCGTCCCTAATTTGGGTTCACTGTTTTCATGGAACTGAGAAAGCTAGTGCTGTAAGGCAAACACAACATCCATGCCTCACTGGGATTCGTAACCCCTTCGATTTTCGAAGAATGGATGATTTCCAGCGCCTATAACAAGTGGCCTTTAATTTGGTTCCCTATTTGCAAAAGACTGTCTGTGAATGTGAGCAGATCTTTTGATTTGAGTAGCTGGGGCACTCAAGAATCGTGCATATATCTCTCAAAATTTTCTCGGGTTATATCATAGCCAGAATTCTCCACATCCACATTTCTGAGAAGGACTTTGATTGCATGAAAAACAGGATGAATTCTTAGAAGTAAATTTAAGTTTTGAGTATATATCAGCGGATTTCCGCTTGTAAGCTCACAACGCAACAACAACCAGGTACCAATGAAGAATACGCAACGTTATCTTTTAAAGAATCCTTTCATGCTTCTTTTGGTTATCGAAAAACACTAATTTGGGCTATCGAAGAACACATATTTTATTTTTTATTTTTTTGTTTTGTCAAATGAAGAATATTCCGTTTCAGTACTGTTTAGAAGAGCAAGTTTTCTTGCTTCCACTGAATGGCTCAGTTTTTTTGTTTGCGCCTCAGTTCATATTACATCAAAAAAGGGTATTCTTCCTCCAAGAAATATTTACTAGCCCTGCCATTGACACTGCCCGAGAGCACAGTGATCATTAAATGCTTCTTTTCTGTCAGGCTTTAAAAAACTACTAAAAGGTCCTCCTGGACTTTTATTATTTTAATATTTTATCCTCCCAGGGATAGTTTTCGTTAGGGAAAACTAAACACATTTCATTTCTCTCAGCTCAAACATATAAACAGCTGTTTTTTTTTCTGAAGAGAAAAAACGCCGAGTTTCAGGACACACGGTCTTATGAAAACAAACCCCACTGCTCTGTTGTCTGTTAATTGCGAATAAACTTTATTCGCTTTCAACAAATAAAGTTTACTTCCTCAACGTGTTTAGAGTTGAAATAATTTCTCCAAAGACCTTTGTTTTAATATTTTAGTGTCATTTTCTATGTCATTTTTCTAAGAGGTATTCAAAACAGTTATAAGAACATTGTCTAGTAAGAACAACGTCATTAGCCATTTATAAATGCTTTTTTTTTTTTGCTTTTTGTACAACAGTATTTTGATAAACTAATGAAATAAAAATTACATAGCTTGAAGGGAATTCATCACACATGAGAACATGTAAATATCTTTTAAGTATTATTAGGATATTAAAATTCGTAGATGTCAGTTGTGAAAATTGATAGCCTGAAATGGACAAACCACAGAAAATTACTTCTGAGGAAGTTATCTGTCGATTTTTAACGAAATAACCGAACAGTTGATAGAGTGAGTCTTTGGAAATAAACTGTAGGAGTTATCCACTTATTAGTGTAACGATAGAAGAGCACGCTCCAACCACGTTCCAACGCAGATGCACTAATCTATCCGACTCACAGCTTTTGTACCTGGAATATCCCATATTCTAGGTGCTTCCTACATCCTCAAGAACGTCATAAGAAAGACAGGCTTCTGTTTAGGTAGAAGGCCTTCTACATACTTATACGGAATGCTTAAAAGATAGTCTGTGAAAACATAAGCTTGTACGCCATAGGCGTCAAATCCGTGTTCACTCACTCCGGAGTAAGTCGCTCTCCCAACTGAGCTGCGTCTCGCTGCAGATTTGTCGTCTTGACATGTTTTCACCTCTGTAGTACTTCATAATTCATATAAACTCCAGTCAAAAATGAGGTTGGTCCTTATCCTAGACCGCTATTAAACTCTTATGAAGCTCAAAGATATTAAATCGGGATAACCAAACGCTGGTTGGGGACAAGAATCTTTTAACACAAAAGAGACTTAGAGAAAGGTTGTAAATGGTTGTAACTCTACAGCTATCTCTAGAGAAGTAAAATTCAATTCTGCTGTCCCTGTGTAGAACGGTATTAAAGCCATATCTCCGTATTCCAACCCCAAATCAACGGAATTCCGAGAAACTTTGGAGATCGTTTGGCTGTGATACGTGCTCACTAAAGCTGCCAAAAATTTAGCAGTGACACTTCTCTTTAAAGTTGCCAAGAAATTTAAATCCAATTCCTCAATAATGTTTTCCCCCCTACAAAATGTCACATGCACAAACAGCATACAATGTGACTTCAAATGCAGAAAATTCGCTATATTTCATATTTTTTTATATTTCTTTAGTCAAGTCATACTTGTATTTAAGTTTTGTTCGGTTTGTAGTCTGCTGTTAGCCTTGGATTAGTCATCCGTTGATGCGTGAAAGGCTGGCAGAAACGTTAGTTAAAGTTCTTACACGAATTAATAGATAGCTCCTATGATTTATTTTCATTATCTGTTTAATGAAACAGGCGTTCCATGATTAAATTCTATCACCCGAATAAATAGATAGCTCCTATAGTTTATTTTCATTATCTATTTAATGGAACAGGCGTTATAGAATTAAATTCTATCACCCGAATAAATACCTAGATAGCTCCTATGGTTTACTTTCATCATCTATGTAGTTAATCAGGTGTTCCAGAATGAAATTCTATCACCCGATCTCTTATTATTGCACATGAGTGATTATATTTCTGTTTCAAGAAAGCAGTGAGTTAATTACGAGTTTTCGCAATTAACTCTACATGAACATAGGTACGCACGTGGGTGTGCATGCAAATGGACTCAATCATCTGCTCATACAAAACACTATTGGGCAAACATTTTCTTTTCCAGTAATGCTCCAATTCAGCTCCCTATTTTTATTAAATAACACACATACATTGAATGGATAAAATTATTACATACACCCACCTAATAGCGTGTGGCACCTTCTTTTGCACGCAGGACAGCATCCAAACGTCGTCGTACGGACGCAATGAGGTTCCGAAACACAGAGTCAGGTAATGCTGACCATCGATGTGAGAGTGCTTGGCGTACAGCAGGCAGAGATATAGGTGGGGATGGTTGATCACAAGCAGCTCGTTCCGATATGTCCCATAAATTCTCTATGCAGTTGATGCCCGATGAGCCAGGGGGTCATGCGAGTGTGGTACGTTCACTCTTATGCTTCTGGAGCCAGTTGGTCGCTAGCCGGGATCGATGGGGTGGAGCGTTGTCCGGTTGAAAGATCGGACGTTAGTTCGAACAAAGACACGTAATGAAAGTGTGGAGATGGCCAGCCAGGAGCTGTACATAGCTGGAACCATTTCCAGAAGACTCACAAGGTACCAAGGGACCCAAGCGGGACCATGCGAAAGCTGCCCAAACATAGTTACACCAACTCCACCGGCTTGTAGTACCCCAACTTCGCCTGTGAGGTTCATAGCTTCGTGTGGTTTACGCCACACACGCTGCCTGCCATCGGCGCGGTGCAGTGCAAAACGGGTTTCGTCATACCATATGACGCGTTTTCAATCACCCATGCTCCAATTTCGATTGGCTATCGCAAACTGCAGCTGAATATTTTTTTGTTTTTTTGATTGGAGGTTTAACGACCACCGTGAGCAACTCAATGGGCTATAAGCAGTCTCCCGTCCCTAATTTAGGGTCACTGGTTCCAGGGAAGGGAGAGAGCCAGTGCCGTAAGACAAACACAACATCCATGCCTCACCGGGATACGAACCCGGACCCCTTTCGGACGAATGATCAGAGGCCATTGCTTAGACCACTGCGCCACCGGGGCGACCAGCTGAATAATGCGATGATGCTGTGCAGTTAACAACAGAACACGATGTGGTCGTCGACTGTTCCAGCCGAGTTGTGCATGTTTCGACGGATTGTCCTTGAGAATAGGCTAGTGGATGCTCCTTCATTAAATTGTTGTGACTTGATTTGCTGTAAACAAGCCTTCCGATTGGTCTGTACGATTCGGGCCAATCGTCGGTGCCAAGATCATCCAATGCACTTTTACGGCCACATTTCATCCGACTGTTAGCGGTTTTGCCGGATTTCGCGTACTCCTGGTACACACTTGCTGTGGTTTGTCGCGAAATTAGAAACCATTTCGCCGTTGCGCTGATTTAACATCCGGCTTTCCTGGCTCCCACGACTTGGGCTCCATCAAACTCACTTAACTCACTTAAGACAGCAGCGATTTGCTGCTGTCCTGCTGCTTTGCGTATTTTCACCGGGGTGTACGTAATAATTTGTTCTTTCAGTGCATATTGATTGGCTATACCTATAATTAATGTCTTTTATAGCTTAAGCCTTCGTTGAATGGAAAGATCCCAAATTAGGGTTACTGGATACAGGAAAGGGAAGAAGTAAGTGAACACATCCTTGTTTTTCAGAGGCTCAGACTTCTTGCTAACCGTCTGAGTTGGACCCGGGCCAAAGTGCCAGATGAGGAATGGGTGATGTGTGTGTCAATCGCCACTAGACCTTCCTGTTCTCTTGAACCATTCTACTTAAATTAGAAAAGGGCGATCGCTCATTTAGATGCTCATGTGGTATTGAGACCTCCAAGCCAACAAGTATGTACACTCGTACTGTATCCATTTAGTTATACATTTATTCAATAAGAGGACATTGATTTCAGCAAACTTGTAATGTGGAGGGATTTTTTAAGTCCTGATTTCCAATAAACAGTTAGTGTTAATGTAAAAATAATCTTTTTTTACTTCGATTACCAAAATTTTGTCGCACAGTGCGCTATACTTACATAACAGATTCTTCACGATTCTGTAATGCCGTAAAAACGGAAGCAAGCCCCGATTCTCCTTCAGTTTGTACCCACAGGAAAAGTTTAAAGACAGCTAATATGACCCATGAGACTTCTGTACTGCGTATCAGAAACGAGAGTTTACATTAGAATGAACCCAAAGGCTAAGATTCGACAGAGAGTAGATGGGTCAGAGTGCGAGACTGTAAGTACGAGTCGAGATTGACGTCACAACGGATTCCTCTAGATTTTAGGGGAGAGAGGAATGATGATCTCCTTTGCCCCCGTTCTGCTAGCTGGCGGATATTTTCTGGTTAAGAGCAGCACGGTCTGGCTGGCATGGAACATTCCACCGTCTGGTCGGAAGGCGGTTGCTCTAACCACAAGTCCATTCGCGGCCCCATAATACCATAAAATCACCGTTTCCTAATTTATTCCCAGAATGGCGGACGTTTCTAACCCCAAAAGATGGAAATTAAACTTGAGGCAATGTATTTCAGGGTATTGTTTTACACTTTCACCAACGTTTCATAAAATGCCTAAATTTTTTTCAATGCTTAGCAGTTACAGGAACATAATTTCAGCTTCCAGATACCAAAGTTGGGTTTACTGTTTTAAAATATCGCCGCATCTGGGGACGAATTAATATTTTCCCTGCTCTGGGTCACATACTTTTGATACAATTTCAAACATCTACGTGCAATCAAGAAGAAAATTAGCGCTGTTTGGCGTTTCATACATGTCACACCAACGAGCAGTGCTCTGCTCTTTGAATACAAATCCAGCACTTCAGAAGATATACTTTTGATTTCCCCAGTCCCTTAGCATAGGATGATGGGAGAAAATTACTCACTAAAAATCATTTTGGCCAGCAAACACACCCATATTCTTTAATGATTTATAACAATAAAGTTCTTTAAGCAAGAAAGAACCTCGGATGACCTACAATGGCGAACAAAAAAATTAAAATTCCTTGTTTTCAGACTGTTCATCATCGTCATAATTACTGGGGTCGATGATAGTTAGCTTCCATCTCTCTTTCTATCTTCACTTTTATTCAACCCTTCTCCCTCCCCCATCAGCCAACCCAAACCCCTTCATTTTTTAATCACACTTTCTTTTTAATTAATCACTTTCTCGGGCTATTTTAGAACCTCGACGCTCTTAAATGCTGTTTCAGAAAAGTTTTCGCGGCAATTAGATTTCCACGCTGGACGCACATATAATTAACGCCAGATATCTCGCTCCAAAATTGATGCGCAGTTCCTGGGAGCGCGATCTTTTTTGGAAGCGGCGTTTCATTGACCATTGTTAGGTTAAAGCGGCTGCGTGAGCGAACAATAATAACGGTGATAATTACACGTGCCTGCTACGGATAGAGCATTGTTGTGCTCGGCAACTGCGGTAGCGATCCCTAAATTACCACCTGGAATGGACTCCGAGAGGAAGAATGAAAGAGGATTAGAATGGATTTGGATGAAGTGAAAGAAAAAAAATAAAATACAATGCGCTCTTCGGGCCCTCCCTAACAAAACAAATTTCCGACGTTTCTGCATCTGAGCACGGATTGATTACACAAAGTTGTCGGGGTTTCCAATGGGGGTTTCGTATGCATGCATACTTAACATTCAGTTTCATGTCCTATGCTCCTGCATTTTCAATTCCTAAAAACACATGACTACAAGTGATGCAAGTTAGACTTCATACAAATGCAAGTACTCCGTGGACGGATGTTACAACGTGGGATTTTATAAACCACTTCTGAAATGGGGTGGAAGTAGTTTGACAGGTTTTTCTTTTAGAATTACGTTTACGGTCACGAAAATCAGATGCATTCAACTAAAGTTATCTTTCATTAACTTCTTCTCGATGTATTTCTTAGATTTTTTTTTGTTAAAAATCGATATTTTATTAACTCTTATCCCTGCTCTTGGAAGGTGCAACACTCTTCACTATTATTTTATTAAAATTAAGCTCAAAAAGCTTTATCGACATTTTTAGCACGTATTTTGGAGAAAAAGATATGTACTCATATTGGGGTGTCCCGAAAAGAACGGCATTTTTCATACAACAGTTTCACTTATTAAAAAAACTGGGAAGAATCCAAGCAAAATTTCAAAGTACGTGCTATCATGTTCAGTAGTTCGAACCCATGTGTATGTTCAATTTATGCTCGGCACCAAGCTTCCGCTTTAGAGGAAAAGAATTCTTGGCACTCGCGTTCGACATTGTTCAAGGTATTGAGCAACTTGCCATGGAGAAAATGAGCTATCGCCGGAAACAAACGGCAGTCTGAAAGGGCAAGTTCGGAAGTGGATGCTGGATGAGTCATCAGTTCGATCTCATGCATTTCTTGACGTTTAACATGGGTCTTATCAACGGTATGAGGTTTTTCATTGTCTTGTTGCAGCAGTGCTTATTTTCCGTTGACTAAGGCAGGATACTATCGCTGACGTTTGTAATACATCCTGTCCAATTGCTGAGAATACATTACGGCAATAACCGACCATTCGGATATAGCTCAAAGGGGATTACATCATGATAATTCCACTAGACACACAGCACGAAAATTTCTCAAAACGTTCGCGTTTGAAGGAAGGCACAGCTAGCTTATCTCTATTCAACCACTATTTTGAACATTCTGGATAACGCAGATATATCCAGTTTTCATCCCCAGTAACTATTCGTTTAATACATCGAGTTTTGCGTGGATGTCTGAGCAGTTCCTTGCATGCCTCGACACGTCGTTGAGCTTGGACTGGGCTGAGCTCATGGCGCAACTCACGGCATCATCTGTGAACCTTTCCGATCTTCTGCAGGTGCTCGGCAATGGTAGATTTAGAAACTCCCAGTTCTTTTGAAAAGTTGTTCTTGGATTGTCTTTAACAGCCGCTTTCAGGGCGTCCGAATAAATAGAAAAATGTATATCCGGACCTTCATTTTTTTCAAGCTCAAGTCACGAGCCGCTAATTTCTTGAAACATGTTTGGGTCCGAATAACCGCGAGGTCTTCGCCTTCAACTTCGTTAAGTCTTCGGACTGCTACAGTAGTTTTTAACCCGTTTCTAGCAATGTCCCGATAGAAGCAATATTTCAAACTTTGTAGCCATTGCGACTGACGGCGCTACAAGTTCAACGCATTGGGCGCGACATGTGTTTCACGCCCCATTTGATTCGCCACAGCAAGCGTTGTCAGCCGTCTGCAGCCCAGGAAAACTGCCCCGCAGAAAATATGCATATTTAAGTCGTGGAACGCTTTCACGTCATACACTTTCAACTTGTCAGAAGTCCTGTGCAAAAACGCCGGGTTTTTTTTTCGGACACCCTAATAATATAACTGTGTTCTTCCATACGTCAGTCTGTGAACAATATATCTCTGCAACTTTTAAACCGATTTAATAAATTATACTCTCAGTTAAAAGATTGAACTGCCGGAACGGTGATCCATACGGACCGGACTTTTTCAGTTGCGTCCGCTGCGCTAGAAGGACGAAAATGCACGTTTTATTCAGTTCAACATGTAATTTACTCTATGCAATTGCTTTAGAGAAAAAAAAGCAATTGAAAAAATTATTTTTGCCTCCCAATACCTTTTCCACGAAGACCATTTTATACAAAGTTTCTGTTTGAAATCAAATCATACATACCGTAGTGTTACGTCTAGAGAATAAATATATAAATGTGTTTTTCCCAAAATCTCAGTCTTCTAAAAATCGGATTTTAAAATATTCTTTTTGCATTAGATACTGAATATCACAGAGGACATCTTGCAACATTTTCCAATGTTTTGTGACAAAAATAATGCATTACCACTAGGGGAATAAGTGCGCATTTCTATTTTTCACATGCACGCAATCATATCTTCGTTTCTGAAAAAACGGAATGAAAAAAGTTTCATCAGGCAGACGCCACTCACTGCAAAAATTATATATAAGCATTGTTTTCAAAATAATATGTTATTATCCTGTAGGAGCGGCAATGTAAATCTCTGTAATGGTGATTTATCTGCTTATGAAAGTCCGATTTTAAAAATATTACTTGCTACTAATAGAGTTAGCGGCGAGGAATAACTTTAATATATTTGCCAATTTTTGTACCACGCAGTTTTTCCATTAGGGAGTGTAAGTGTCCACTTCTATTTACATTATATTGGAACAATATATTCGCTCCTAAGAACACGATGTGAAAAACTCCATTTCCGTTGGATATCTTCTGTAATAAGAAATACGTTGTGCACAATTTGTGATTCTTAGTAAAAAAACATTTCAGGCCGCTGTGACCGAAAGTAGTTCTTGGTATTGTGGAGGTTTTACCAGTTGGGCAAAATCCGATTGTCTCCATTTTTTGTAGCCTGTTCAACACACTATGAGAAATACTGCATACACTGCGCATTTAAAATTAGATGTAAATTTTACATAGGAGACGTGAATGCATTTCCTTTTCCGCTGAATTTTTCTTCTAAAAATCAGGTTTGAAATGTTATTTTCTTGTCGGAAAAGATTCAAAAGATGTGCTCATTACACTTGATAATTCGGTGTAGTCTTTCCTTCTTGTTATTGCTGTTGATGCTTTGATGACCGTCCTGCGGAACTCTAAAGGCTGTGAACAATCGTTCATCCGTCCTGCGGAACTCTAAAGGCTGTGAACAATCGTTCATCCGTCCTGCTGAACTCTAAAGCCTGTGAACAACCTACGTTAGGGTTCATCCCTACGTTAGTGTACATCCTAGGTTAGAGTTACTGGTTTCACAAAAGAGACAAAGCCAACGCCTTGGCCGAAAGCATCACTAAAATGCGTCATCGGAGACTCAGACCCGAAATCATCTTGAGCGGATGATCAGAAACCGGCGCTTATGTCCACGTAGCCACTGCACCTGTTTTTATCTACTAGGGATTTTCAATTGCTGTCACCAGCACAATAAATCTTACGTCACCATACAGACGACATGAAATTCCATGCTCTAGATAATTTTTTGTGTGCGTCCTAATTGCTAAAGGTGTGCTTTGCAACTGACGCGATACTTTTTTCTTCTCTTACATCTCTATTGTCAAATATAATAATTATATATTAATTAATCTCAAATTTCCAGACTCGTGCTTCATTTTGTCCAGGGTGGTTAGCATATTCTAAAGAAAGTTTTGACACATACCTCTATTTAACTTTCATTTTGAGTTTCTGCCTTCTTACATAAATTCATTACTTCTTGATTAATCATTTTCTACCTTAACGGCACATTACTTCCCCAAACAGCATGTACAATTTGGCAACGCTGACAGTGAGCCAGAGTGAAATGAAAGGGCCATTCTGAATGTGAATAGGTGAGTGTGGAGAGAGAGAGTGAAATTGCGAATATATTGTAGAGAGTTCAGATAGACAAAGAGATTTAATTCCATTTATGTGAATTGGAGAATACATAGTTTTTTACATGAATGATATTTATGGTCATACAAGAAATAATTTGTGCTAGTGGAATGTATTAACGACCCTTAAACTTCCAATGAGTGGAACAGAATGAAATCAAGTTATCTTCACTCGTAACTTTGGATTTTTTGACCCTGACCTTTCTTTTTTTCACTTAGTTGTTAAATAAGTTATTGAAATGTATATGTTCAACAAGTTGAGAGTAAGAAAATAATATTTGTTTAAGTAATTAAACAATGCCATCAAAAAGTAAAAGCTCTACAAAATCGAAGTTTGAATATTGAAACTAATAGTTAGATGTAAATACTATTCCCACTCCCTGACAAAAAATTTGCTACCCCGGTGGCTCAATGATCTAAGCGCTGGCTCCTAACGATTCGTCCGAGATGGTTCCAGGGTTCAAAGCATGGATGTTTTTTTTTTTTTTTTTTTTTTTGCTACGTCACTGGCTTTCTCGCTTCCCTGGAGCCAGTGGATCTAAATTAGGGATGGGCGAGGGCTTATAGCCCAACGATTTGCTCGTGGTAGTCGGACCCCCCCAAAAAAAAAAAAACAAGTAATAGATTTGCGCAAATTTCTGACGATTTCGTCAAAAGGAAAAATTTTGATGTCGCCATTTCTATCTCACATGTAGCAGAAAAAATAAACCCATTTTTCTCTATCATTCCGACAACTAAAGCTAAGTGTAAAAGATATTCGCACATTTCCTGTGTTTCCTTATGAGTATAAGCAGCCTATCTCAGTTTTTACCCGAATTTTAAGACTTCGTTTTACGGTCTCCGCAAGGTTGTTCAAACATTTAAATGAAACCGGAATTAGCAGCATCAAAGGTTCTTCAATATTGCTCAGATTCTGAGGTTTAGTGATTCTAGTTGTCAAATATTTTTAACTTGGACTCTGAATATTGAAACTAACGGTTAATAGTTCTTACTCCGAATACATATACCGAGTGTTACGATAAACATAACGTCAATCCCCCTCCCCCAAGAAAAAAAAAGAAAAAATATAAGAGCGAATTATAAAAACATGTAAGTATCGACCGACCATTATCATTTCTTTTTCGAAAAGTGCGACAGCTGTTCTAAATGTATGTGCGGTCTTATTCATTATGTCCGAAATTAATAGCGGATTATACTTCAGTTTTAGTTCCTATCTCCAAAGTTTTCACTATTTCATTCCAAAAATTTAATTTCGCACGATATTAGATCATCTCAAAAAACTTCCAATTTCATAATTTGTTATTTTGTTTTAGTACATAGTGTTGATTAACGTATGAAACGTTTTTAACGAAGTAATACAAAAGAAGAAAGCTTCTTCCATAGAAGAGCCTTCACCATCTCCTCCGATGTTCGTTCTAGAGAATCGGAACCAAAAAACATCGTCGAATTGGCCACTGCGGCAGGATATATGACAAACTAGATGCATAACTTTATCGAAAAAGCCAGAACCAATCCGTGTCAATTTTTCTATGCCGCAACTTCGCTACCTGGGCTCTATTGCCTACATACCAAAAGCTTCATATCAACTCAAAAACGCGCTCAAGAGGAAGAGCTTCGGTGTCGGCATAAGGTCTTCGGCATCTTTACATACGATGCTTAAGATAATTATTGACAAGCCTCAATGAGGCAGGTGTTTATGCTAACCCACTACAATATCCGGATGGATCCTGGCGATACTACATCGGAATGACCAAATGTTCGTTTGGAATTAGAATCAACGAACATAAAAGGGATACAGAAGACGGTAAAATAAATACTGCCCTTGCAAGAGAGGTCACGTTCAAGTCCGCTGGTCCTATGTAGAATGATATAAGGAAATTAGTTTCATACTCCACACCCAAATCTACTGCCATCCTCGAAACCTTAAAAATCTTGACCAACAGCGAGGCTTGAAATGATAGCGTCTCTCTCGAGTTGCTATGCATCTGGAATCAATTCTTCAAATAATGCTGTGTTTTCTACCACAGTATCGCGTGCCAAACCAACGTGACCTCGTTTCTTCGAATGACTGATCATATTTGCGCCTATTGATTTATTGTCCCGTTCAAATTATTGAAGTGTTCCATTATCCAGTTTGCAGTTAGCTGTCTACCTTTCTTGAAACAGACATCTGATTGATGTGCGAAAGCTTGGAAACTTTAATTTATATTCTACTCCAAAAAATTCGGATTACTAATGCTATTTTAAATGTATTTGGTGTACAGTTCCTTGTTATTAGTTAGAAAAAAGCTTCAGCCAAACGATATTTCCTAAATACCCATCTGTGAATCTGTTCAGTTTTTAACATCCTGTTTCAAACATATATTTCCTGGAACGCATGGGTGTAGGTGTGTTAGCCCTTTAGTGATTGCGGATAATTTGTTGTGCTGGACCGCATTTTGTGTTTAGAAAATTTGATGTTTAAGGTGGACGTCAAGTAATTTTGCTTCCTATACTTCCAATGGAAAAGCTTTTGTAAACGTTTCCTTCACAATTAGTGTGTTCCCAAGGATGAAAATTGGAACATCGATTAAAAGAACTTCATATTATAACTTGGAATACTTAATATTTTCTAAAACGTAACCAAAATTATATTAAAAATTAATAACTTTTCCTTTGGTGGTGTTGAAACCAGAAAAAAGATGGCGCGACCTGTACTTTGATGACGTCAATAGACAAACAAATGTTGGATTGCATAATTATGGTTATGTTTTAGAAAATATTAAGTATTCCAAGTTATACAATGAAGCTATTTTAATCGATGTTCAAATTTTCATCCTTGGGAACGCATTAATTGTAAAGAAAATGTGTACAGACGTTTTTCCATTGGAAGTATAGGAAGCAAAATTACTTGACGTCCACCTTAACGTGCATATTCAAACCGGTATGAAATGCTCGTATTTTGCGATCAGTTTCATGAAGATTTCAGTTCATTTCCTTCTGATGGGTTTGCCTAAAAACTGTACGAATATCTGGTGAAATTTTATTTTAATATTACACATGGATTTTATGCTTCCACATACGTTACATTAGAAACAGAAATTTGCAAAAATCGCATTGCGTAGAGAGCATTATCTCTTACTATTTATACTGCTGCGCTTTTTGTTCAATGCATAATAAATCGAGAATAATATCGAATGTAAGCAGACTTACAGTTCAAGCGTATTTGATGATTCGAGAGCGGTACTTAACGAATCAGACGACAATTCTTAAAAATAATCCTAACAAAAGCAGTCCACAACAGGAACAGACTAAGTAAAACTTAACGAAACAGCTCAGTATAAATATTAAATTATGATATCGACTACATTGACTTATATAACATCTCTCAAAGGTAACACCTAATATAACACAGAATTCAGACCAAAGGCCTTGTATTTGTGTAACCTGACTAGGCTGCCTACCAGTGATTCCACAGGGGAAAAACGACTAAGTACAATAGTACAGACGTGACGGTAAGTTCCAGTATGTTAGCGAAAGATAATCAGAAATTTACATAAGAAACAGTAAGCAAAAGCAGTACGGTAAATAGGAAACATACGTCAAAAATGTATTACATGCATGAAGCTTTGCCACAGAAAATGGGCTTTCTGTTGTACGGAAAGATCGTTCATTATATTTTGTCCCGGAATCTCATGAAACACTAGTGACACACAACATTTCTGCAAAACCTATTTTTGCCATTTCGTGATATTTATTTGATAAGTTCAGAGATACAGACTTTGGTTGTGGTAAACAAAAAACCCATTTCACGCAGCTGATGATTCTGCAAAAATCATTAATGTTTCTTTGAACGTCTATTTTTGCATCATTAATGTTTTCGCCATTAACATTTTCATCACTATTGCTTCAGCCATTAAGGTTTCTATTATTTTCGTTAATGATTTGTTAATGTTTTTCGTAAGGGAGCAAAATCAATAAGGTCTGTTGCTTTTCGTTGAACTGTTTGTCATATAGATACCTCCGAAAAAGTGCTGATTGCAATAGCAACTTTTCGTGATGTTGAATATATCCAGTGGGATAAAGACATTTTGCTGAAAATTCGGTAACATTAGGGCCAATCTCCACAGTAACTTTTGTGATAAAATGTTATATGATTCCTGATCCTTGAAATCATACGTTGTGCGTTGAAAAACAGTCAACACTTTAAAAGTAGAATAACTTAATTTGTGCGGATTCAATTTTTTCAGCAAAAATATGTAGCCTAGTATGAATTAGGTGTAGCCTAAAGAAGTAAAACCACCTGGTAAGGTAACATTTTCACAAAAAAGTTAACCAAACGTGCTTTTTTTTAAGTTTGTTATAATTCAATTTGCTTTTCTTATGACTGTGCTGAAACGTTATTCTGTAATTTTATTTTCAAGTCCATATTTTAAAGAAAAAAAAACATTTTTGAAGAATGTTTGCTGTTTGGCAATAAGCATTTAAACAAATTCTGCTCTAATGTAATCCTCTGCTATGAAACTGAATTTCTATAATTATTTCGGGACTTTGCATCCGTGGCATTGTGGAAGGCATGATGTCAGATACGTATTTGATGCTACACATCTTTACCGACAGTAGTAGTGTAAATCACATGAAAAAAATTCAATGAAACGGAAATGGGTAGCCGAAGTAGTCAAAACCATTATTGGAATCTTGTTTTCTTTATGTTGTCCCATGAAGTAACGCAAACACATTTATGTTATTGTTACTCAACAATACATTTTATTAAGCTATCGCCGAACATTATTTCATCACGTTTTACATAAACGTAACAATAGCTCATTGCAATCTGCACAAATCACGACAACCTGATGCCAAATGTAATAAAAGTCTACAAAAATGCAATTCAGAATTTTTTCGTGTTAAAGTTGTACCACTGAATAAAATTGCAGCTTTATTCGTGTTAAAGATGAATAATTCACGATTTTAGTAAAGTACAATTAAAAACCGTTGACAAGTTAAAACCTTTAATGTCATAAAATAATGTTTAATATATATATACATAGAAGACATAAGAACTTTGGGGTTCCGGACTCATCCTCAGATTAAGTAGCATGATTGAGACACAGTAGTGACGGTTAAATACATTATCAAATGTAACCCCCATGCGCAGGAACGTTAAAGTTGTTTTAAAATGATATGACAACGATAGATATACAAATCGTAAACATGTCGATGCACATTTTTGTAATAATATAAAGTAATGATGGTTTTATGTCTCAAATTATTTATTCTCATTAAGGTGAACACCAAGTAATTTTGCTTCCTATACTTCCAATGGAAAAACTTCTGAATACATTTTCTTTAAAATTAATGCGTTCCCAAGAATGAAAATTTGAACATCGATTGAAATGGCTTCATTTTTTAACTTGGAATACTTAATATTTTCTAAAACTTAACCATAATTATGCAATTCAACATTTGCTTGTCTACTGACGTCATCAAAGTACAGGTCGCGCCATCTTTTTTCTAGTTTTAACACCACCAAAGGAAAAGTTATTGATTTTTAATATATTTATGATTATGTTTTAGAAAATATTAAGTATTCCAAGTTATAATATGAAGTTATTTTAATCGATGTTCCAATTTTCATCTTTGGGAACACACTAATTGTAAAGGAAACGTGTACAAAAGTTTTTCCATTGGAAGTATAGGAAGCAAAATTACTTGACGTCCACCTTAAGCAACAAATTCCATGGTAAAGGAATATAGCAGAGAGTATCATCGTTGCAACTAAACTCACCGTATCTATAAATAAACTTGCTTTCCATTAGTAGAACTAAAGCTTTGGAGTAAGGGGTCGCAACAGAAGTGGCTTCCTCGCAGCATGGATAATGAGAACCGTCATGTGATAAAAGTGACAAAGATGATTTTGAAGAGCCAATTTTTACACTACATTAGTGTTCTTCCCAACGTGTCTTTATTTAACAATAGTCTATCTGAATGGATAATACATAATTTTTTTCTGACAACTTGTCCGTTCTTACTAAATCTAAACTGTAAAATCCATTTTTTTTGCTTTATTGCTATCAAATTATAATCATTAATGCCAGCGGGTGACCGAGTTGTCAGAAACGTGGGCTTCTGATTCATCATCCGAGTTGAACCGGAATGTTTGTCCTGGATAAGATTTGGATCGCGCGATTGTTCTACGGCGTGGATTGTATCTCTTCACTAGAAAGAGGGTCCTCACATTACGAACGTGCGATTCTTTATGGTCTGAGATGCTCGCTGGGGCTTTGAACTTAAAAAAATGTGGAAACTCAAAGAAAGACGAAAGAACTCGTTTTGCCCAGATCCACATTCGAAGAGAGCAAAAGAATTCATTATGATCTCATTTATACCTCGTAATTGAAACAGCTGCCTCCTTTGCAATGCAGTTTCGAAGGTTCTACATAGAGGTTAGTTTTTTGAGAAATCTAGTTTTTTGAGAAATCTAGGTGGAGCATATACGCTTCTCCAACCTACGGTTGGAGAAGCGTATATGCTCCAGCTTTGTCCGTCTGTCTGTCCTCACGATAACTCACGTAAATATGGTTCAATTTCGATGAAATTTTAGCATGTGGTGTAGACCACCTGAAGACGAACCCTTTAGAATATGGACGAAATGGATTGAAAGATCAGGGCAGAGGAGAGGGATCAATTCCGTTCTCCTTATTCGTCATAAACTTGCGAAAAAATATTCGATTTCAATAAAAACTTTAGTATGTGGTAGAGGATTACGTTGGGACGAACCCAGGTGAAAATGGGAGAAATTGGGTCAAAGGTGAGGACATAGGAGCGGGATCCATTCCATTGCCCTTATGTTTCATAACTTGTATAAAAATGGTTCGATGCCGATGAAAGTTTAGTACGTGGTGAAGTACTACTTCGGGACGAACCGTAATGAAAATGGGCAAAATGGGGTCAAAGATCAGGATACAGGAGCGGGATCCATTCCATTGCCTTTATGCATCATAACTTGGGTAAAAAATGGTTCGATTTTGATGACATTTTAGTATGTGGTAGGGGATCATTTTGGGACAAAACCTGCTGAAAATGGAGAAAATGGGGTCAAAGGTTAGGACATAGGAGCGGGATCCATTCCATTGCCCTTATGCTTCATAACTTGCGCAAAAATGGTTCGATTTCGATGAAAGTTCAGTATGTGGAGAAGTACCATCTGGGGACGAACCCTATCTAAAATGGGCAAAATGGGGTCAAAGGTAAGGACATAGAAACGGGATCCATTTCATTGCTTTATGCGTCATAACTTGCGTAAAAAAAGTGCGATTTCGGTTAAATTTTTGTATGTGGTAGAACACCACCTGGGGACGAACCGTGCTGAAAATGGGATAAATGAGGTTAAACGTCAGGATATAGGAGCGAGATTCATTCTACCCCCATTTTCCTCATAACTTGAGTAATAACTTGAGTAAGGATTTCTGGTATATTGGAAAGCGTATCGTAATCAATGCATTGCATGATTTCACTAACTTGTTTAAGGTGTGCGTCCTGCACAAAGATTATTTTTTTGCAAAACCAAATCTACAAATTCAGTGAATTCTACATAAGCCGGTGACTAGCTGTCCTCTGATCGTTCATTCCAGTGGGCCACGGCGCGAGCCCCGGATGAGGCATGAATAATGCGCCTACCTCAAGGCATGGTTCATCTCCCTCTCTTGAACCAAGACCCAAATTTAAGGAAAGGCGACTTCTTGTATCCCACTGAGCTGCTCATGGTGGACCTTAACCATAGCTTCCCCTAAATTATCCGTAAAAAATCTGTATAAGTATCTAATGTGCAAGTAAGAAATGCCAGCAATTGTACGAAGCTGTTTTTCAAAATTTGAAAGTGTTTTTCAATAAAAACAAAATGTAGATGCTCAAAACTTTACTTCGTCCCTCTCTCTCTCCCTCTCTCCAGATGTCCATCTTTAAGATGAACGCGAAACATTTTGACCACCTAATAAACTTGAAAAATATTGTTTTATCTTGAACTGATAACGATGAAAATTCACTCGTTCCTGAATTTCTGCATCAATTTTACCGCTAGTGGGCGTAAACTTATTTTCATACATGGCTTCTCTATTATATATTTAAAGTCAGATTCAAAAAATATTTTTTTTAATAGCTGAAGATGAAAATAAAAATTTACATGCATTTTTACTTTTCCGAACGAAGAGCTTAACTCCGAGGTAACGTAAATTAAGGTTTATGATTGATGATATACCAAGATGAATCGAAAGTGACTCCCGATTTAGGTTACACATAATTTTGTGACACAATCCTGAGCGCGAATGTTTCCACTTTCGAGTTGGTACCGCGATGACGTGGATTAGACAAGGCTTCATTTGTCACGGACCTACACTGCTTTATCAGGTGAGGAGAGGAGGGAATTTTTATTTGATTGGGAGTTTAACGACTACCATGAGTAACTCAGTGTGCTATAAGCAGTCGTCTATCTCTAATTTAGGGCCACTGGTTTCAGGGAAGGGAGAAAACCAATGCCGTGAAACAAACACAACAGCCATGCCTCACCGGGATTCGAACCCAGACCCATCTTCGACGAATAGTCAGAAACCTGCTCTTAGACCACTGCGCTACCTTGGCGGTAAGATGCAATTCAATAAACGTGTTTTACGGGTGCTTGTTGTCTATTATTGAAAACAAAAAAAAAAAAGGTTTTAGGTGGAAACAGCAGCCCAAAAAATGTATGCAGCTGAAGTCGAGGGAAAAGTGGACAGTAGCGATGCACGAAAATAGTTTCGGCGTTTCATTGCTGGTGACACTAGTTTCGAAAATAAGCCGAGGTCAAGACGTACAACGACCACAAGCACTGACACCCCGATCGAAGCTGTGACAGCAAACTTTTGTGTAAGTACACGATAATTGGCAGCTGAGGTAGAATCTTCCCAATCCATCATCGTTCGTCACCTAGCCTGGCTTCTTCACACGTGCCAGCTAATGGATCGTTATGATTTCACTCCCCAGCAGGTGGAACAGCGTGTCACTCTCTTTAGCAGATTGCAAACAAATCCACAGGACGATAGAGTTTGGTACAGTAACGTCATGGAAAGTGAACATTCCTACGGCATCTGTGCGAACGATTTCCAGTGCGCCGAAATAGGAAGTGGGTTTTGTTGCGATGGTTAATTGTACTAATTTACACCTCCAGATTGATCAAACGAAAACTACAGGAATTTAAAGGTGTTGAGATCCAACCTGATTATTAATACAATGCAACTGACAAAGGTCTATGAAAAAGATTCTGTACTTTGCAGAATGAAGTGATGGTGTATGGCTTTCTTTCATCACTAAGCTTTTCAGCTGCAAACCGAACGAACTTTTGACTCACCCTGCATTCGGCATTGTCACCTCTTATACAAGTCCGCTTAGATGAATTATTTTTTCATCGGATTCACCTATACTTTTCATTCAAGTTTCAATATTTTTTTATACCAAATGTTTCCTATTTGGACCTAAATGTTTTTCAGACGACGATTTCACCTGCAACTGCCAGACTGGAAGAATTATCATACCTGTTCTTTTATTATGATTTAAATAATGTTCTCTTCGATTTTTCTTCTGCGAAAGTATATTTGAAGTTCGGTATATGCGATATTTTAGTAACGAAGTATATTTGCATTTTAAGCATATTTTGAGTAACTATTCGAAAATGTTTTTTCTTATGATTGCTACGGCTATGAGTACAATTCTGAATGTTTTCCCCAGTTCTTCTGGATCACTAGATGATGTTAATTTAGATTTTCAGTTCAACAGTATCGCTGGTTTTGCAGGTCAGACTAGATTTTTTTAACTTTATTTGCCTTATTTAGCTAATGATTTGACGCCCCGGTGGCGAGGTGGCCTAAGCTCTGGCTTATTACCGTTCGTCCAAGTAGGTCCGGGTTCGAATTCCGATGGGGGCATGGATGTTATGTTTGTCTTACGGCACTGGCTCTCTCCCTTTCCTTGAACCAGTGGCCCTAAATTTGGAACGGGAGACTGCTTATAGCCCATTCAGTCGCTCACGGTGGTCGTTAAACCCTCGACCAAAAACAAAAAAAAGTTAGCTGATTATTTTTTTGTTTCTTGATTTTCTAGATGCACTCTAATAGCATATTGTCATTTTTGCATTGACATTAGATCTTCTGTTCCAAAGGTTCCATTTAAAAAAACACTTTTGTGTCTATTTGCTCTAAATGTGAATACGAATTTCTATGCCCTTCTCTCAAATTTTTCAAATAGCATGAATAAATTTCGACAGGATATTTAGAAAAGTACTTTTAGTATAAATTAAAGTTAGTAAATATCTTTAAAGTAATCATTTTGAGAGAAGAGAATAGACGTGTGAAAATAGGACGAAATACTGACAACATGCCTTGTGTTTCTCTTTCAGTTTCATTTTCCAGCATCAGATTGGAGCAGTCATTTTTACTCGTGTAATTTGTGTAACACTATGCCAGATATGCAAAAGATAGGTAAACGGAAAAACCCCAACGAAATGCACGGAAGAAATATCGTCGTAAAGAGCCATAGAATGGAAGTTTGGCCAATCTGGTTATAGCATTAGAAATGATTAGTTGGTTGCCCTTGAATGTGTTATGACCTATCTTCAGCAAAGGTGCGTTTTTCTAACATATATTTTCTTCAGATTACCTCTTTCTTTCTCAATTTTTTGAAGACCACGTCTATAACCAGAATATTGTGCATTGTGTTTAATTAGGTAATGGAATAATAGCTAAATATGTGAATGCAGTTTTAGTTTCTTTTCTACAATCTTTCTTTTAAAAGTTCAGCTCTTCGTAAGGTCGATTGGGAGCTTAGAAGATCATGACGACGATGGAGTGAGAAGTCCTTGTACAAGGTAGGCTGTGCGATACACAATTCTTCATTTTTAGGAGGAAAAAAGGAACAAGAACAAGAAAAAAGTAATATTTTGACAGATGTCTTTCTTTTCACTGTTACAAATAAAAACTTCACGTGCCCTTCGAAGATTCCATGGTGACGCACCCTTCAGAAATATTGCAAAAATGACTCCTCGCTATAACCCACGACTCTTATCCTGTGAAACCAGAAATACAGACATTGATGGATGGGAGACGCTAGTGCGCACTAGCTGCCAGGCATGCACACCCGAGAACACTCCCGCACCACTGCCTACGTCTTATGCTCATGTTCGGCAACGTCCGTTAAAATCTTCACTACAATACAAAATACTTTATGTAATATTCATGTGGATTGTCGAGAGGATCCCTTGGTGCACTGAATATGAACGACATGAAAAAATGGTAAAAGCAAAAAGCAAAAAAAAAAAAAAAACATTGCCTCGAAGCGTACAAATCCTGTGGTAGTTTCAACTCATGGAGGAAACAGGGTTTAATGCGGGATATGTAACACGACGTGTGAAGAACTTGATCGAATATGTGGCTACAACAACGGACAGGTTCAACGCGTTCCCACAACGGGAAACGGAAGATCTACTGCGTTTTTCCTCTCTTTTTAAGAAGGGCTTGCCTCCCCAAATTAAGGGCTTGCCTCCCCAAATTAAGTGGAGCGTTTGGTGAAACATAAACCGAGCCTCCCGACTTTCGTGATGTATTGAAGTTTCGTGATAGCGGCCAAATCATATTACTGGACAATTACAAACCGGCCAAATCATATTACTGGACAATTACAAACCGGCCAAATCATATTACTGGACAATTACAAACTGGCCAAATCATATTACTTAACCTGTTGGCCAAACCATATTACTGGACAACTCGTAACCTGTCGAATACTCCCAAAGCTAGAGCCACAACATGTACAAATATGACACATCTCTGTACGTTCATTTGGTAATATAAATGTACAGGGAAAGCCTACGAAAAACAGAGCTATTTTATTTTTGGGAATAATTATTTCCAGAATATTCTCGTTCAGACCACATAAATTTATCTCAAGTATCAAAAACGTCTCTCATGTTCGAATTTTTGCCATCATAAAGAGCAGCTCCGTTGCATTCCTAGAATGTTTTTCTCAAATTATGACTTTTGGAAGTTAGGGTTCTTTTATCCTTAGGAAATAATAAAATATATTTATCCTATTACAATTCTTACAGTCTCTTTCCACTTTTTATTTCTGTTATACAAGGTCATTTCCGAAAGGCTATTTTACGGGAAAAGTAAAATAACTCTTCCTTCAACAGTTGTGGGGCTTCCGTTGCCAAGAATCATTTACAGACCACAACCGAAGAGCCGCTTTCTTGAACTCATAATTAAGGGATTACTTCTTTGAGGATATTTGCATTTAATTTCGTCATGTCATATCGACATTTTGAGTCGCAGGAACAGAAATACAGAGATAAGGATTAGACAATCTTACTGGAAAATATTGGAAAGAAGAACTGAAAATTTAAGAAGTGTATTCATACTTGTCTGAAACGAGGTCTCTCTGTAATTAGGGCAGAAATATTAGTTTTAAGAACCGTACTCAGACATGTTCAAAATTAAGTCCCTTTGTCAGGAGGATAGATATTTTAGTTGTACTCATGCTTGTTTAAAATGCGGTCTCCATGAGAGGAGAGCAAAGGCGTTACAGTTTTAAGACGTTTACTCCCAATTGTTTAAAGCAAGGTCTCTCAGTCAGGAGGACAGGACAAATACGGTTTTAAGAAGTGTACTCATACTTGTTTAAAATGCGTTCTCTCTGTAAAGAGACAGGGAAATTGCAGTTTTATAGAATCTACTCACTATTGTTTAAAAACAGTTTTTAGTAGTGAACTCATTTTTATTTGAAACAAGGCATCTCTTCCAAAGGACAGAAGAATTACAGCTTTAAGAAATGACCTTAGACGTGTTTAAATTTAAGTTTCCATGCCAGGATAGTTGAAGAATTACAGTTTTAGTAAGTGTACTCATGCTAAAACTTGAATTCTCCTACTCTCTTGATACAGATGATTTTTTATTGAAGTCATCTCTATCAGGAGAGTAGGAAAATTCAAGTTTTAAGAAGTGTGCACACACACTCCATTAAAATGAGTTGTGTATTTCAGGGACACAACAACCTGAGAAGTCTTTGAAACACGGTAGGCATTTAGCTGAAGAGCGAATACTTGGAAATCGGTGTCCAAGTCGCTATTCCTAAATACCAAATCACCACAATAGCCCATTTTTTTTATTCATGAAAAATTGCTCCATGGTGATTTTCTCGTGTAACAAAATCCCGAACCTGATATATTCCAGCTTTCGGATATATCATTTTAATAGTCCCCCAAAGATGAAGATTAATTTTTGGAACTGATTAATAACTATCCAGATCGCTGGTTAGTAATAAAAAATTTTCTTTTAAAAGTCGATGAAATCATGTAGAAACTAATGTGGGGTAAACTCGTATTGCTGCACCTTAAAATTCCATTTTCTCCAAACGATCAGTTTCTGCCAGGATGTTTTTTTAAATCACTTTTCAGAATTTAATGCGATATGCCTGTTTACCTATAGCCAGATGTTTTTCAATATCAATGATGACAATACCATTGCAAATTCAAAGCGATTCCTTAAAAAGACCAGAACGAGCGAAAAATCTACCTGGAAAAGCCGTATCATAACTTTCATCAGTAGTCACATCGCTGAGCATTTTTAGGTTATGGAAATATCAATTTAGTTTCCACACTTGCTGATCAATAAATCTGTTTAAAAAAAGGGTCGGGAGGTAGATGGAAGTAATTATAATTGCGATCGGAAATTATTAAATTAAAAACTACGGATGCGCTTAACAGTACACGAATCATAATGCAATGTCATCTTTCTTTTTGTATTCACATGGTCACTTGTAGAAAAATTATCGGCTAAACATACATGCAATTGCGTCTGCGTTTATAGTTAAAGTAATTTATAAGTCATCAAAAGTGTAACCGATTGATTGAATTACTTTTGTTTGATATATTTTTAAAAATGTCAACAACACTTGATAAATAATAATAGTTAAAGAAACGGGCAACGGAAAACATAATGTATGTGAAATGGCGTGGAAGAAACTGTTAAAAAGAAACGATGTGGTTAACTGATATGAATAACACTAAGAAACAAGAAACAAAGCACAGAGACTAATTTGGAAAACGATAGGAATAAGCGTGCTATCATATGAATATTTCAGTGCGTTCGTACCTATGAGTGTTAAATATTTTTCCCTCTAGAATATTTTTTAATGAAGTAAAAATAAGAACCTGCCACAATGCTTATTTTTTAATGTTTTATTTTAATTTCCTAGGGAAGGATACGGAGTCCTATTTTTCGTACTTTACCTTCATGCGCAGAAGTGGAATTCACAGCCTTTCGCTCGTGCCCTGTGCGTGCATGTGCGCGCGTGCTTAGACGTGTTCGTGGGTAGTTTGATGATGCCTTGCACGTCCATTTCCCGACAATCTGGAAAATGATCCGAGCTTCTGCTTTCCCTGCCTAATGAGGCTGATGATGGAAAATTTATGTAAGCCCGTGCTGCCTGCATTATTAGGTTCTAGTGCTCTGTACTTGTTTAAGAGAACAACTATGAACATCCAGCTTCTCTTTCCTCAGATCCGTTTTTTTTTTTTTTTTTTTTTTGTGCAGTGAATTCCCGAGAGAAAAATGTTCATCACAATGCGGCAGAGATTTAAAGTATTGGTATGAGTATTGTCCTTTTAAATTCATGGCCGATATTTTCCAATTAAATTGATCTTTAGGTACAGAAAAGTAAATCTAAATTATTTGTTTACGTCACTAAAATTGTATCGCCAGTTTTCTCAATTTTTTAAAACTTTCAATGCAAGGAAGTCAGTAACTATTCTTTAAATACTCTGTCTCAGAAAACGCTCTTCTTAATTCCGATTATAGTAAAAGATTCAGATGAATGCGTTTTCACTATTTAACAGATACATAACGAAGTTACTTAGAAAATGAAGTGATGTTTTTTTTTAAATTTAAACTTACAAATTACCATTTTTTTTTTGGAGGGTGCGGTTGTTTAGCGACTACCGTGAGCAACTCTATGGGCAATATCAGTGTTCCGTCCTTAAGTTGGGGCCAATGGTTTCAGGGAAAGGAAAGAACCAGTGCCGTAAGGTAATCACACCACCTCGGCAGAACGGTCTGGAGCCTCATCAGGTGGGGATGAGGCGCCAGACCGAACTATTTTCACATGTACAATGAAAGCTCTTTTCTTCAGATGTGTAAAACACGCTCCTTAATTTTTCAATTCAATCACACCGAAACGGAGAATAAAATTGTGCTTTCGTGTTTTCCAGCTTAGTACTAACAAAACCAAAAGGATTGTGCTTTTTTTTTCGCTTCACTTCTCATTAAACTGAAAGGCACAATATTTACCAGTTCCTTGTGCGGACGGAGTTTACCGATTTAGTTTACGAAAAAATGCTGCTCATTACCTGTTTCTTTGGTTTTTCTGCCAGGTCACCTCACTTGTAGTTCGTCCTTAAGCTAAGATGACATGAAGATAAAACAGATGTTTCAAAGAAATAATCCTGTTTTGCAAATTATTCTGACTCAAATTTCAAGGCAAAACTTGTGATTATGCAACGGTAAGTTCACAATTTGCTTTCAGTTCATATTGGCTCAAGTATTTTTAAAACGTATTTTGTCGTAAAGATGACAAGTATCAATTTCTGTTATTTAGTAAAGGTCATGATAACTTTTCTTTGTCGCCAGTGGGATCCAAACCTACCTCTTCCTAAAGCAGAGGGGCTTCTCGCCCAACTGAAGTACGCTAGTAGTTGCTGCTTTATTATCCATTTGACTCACAATTCATATCATCCCTTCCCTTTGAGAAAGACGAGAGCAGAAAATCGCTGAAAAGGTTTCTTCTCAACCGAGAGCAACACTCAACGACCATTTCTTTGCAGAAGTCCTTATTTATTATTTAAGTTCGTTGTGCTGAAGAACCATCTTACAATTGTTCGTTTTTATCAATTCTCACTTGTTTATTATTCAAATACGTTGTGCTGAAGAACCATCTTACAATTGTTTTTTTTTCAATTCTCACTTATTTATTATTTAAGTACGTTGTGCTGAAGAACCATCTTACAATTGTTTTTTTTTCAATTCTCACTTGTTTATTATTCAAGTACGTTGTGCTGAAGAACCATCTTACAATTGTTTTTTTTCAATTCTCACTTATTTATTATTTACGTACGTTGTGCTGAAGAACCATCTTACAATTGTTTTTTTTTTCAATTCTCACTTGTTTATTATTCAAGTACGTTGTGCTGAAGAACCATCTAACAATTGTTTTTTTTCAATTCTCACTTATTTATTATTTAAGTACGTTGTGCTGAAGAACCATCTTACAATTGTTTTTTTCTTCAATTCTCACTTATTTTTTATTTAAGTACGTTGTGCTGAAGAACCATCTTACAATTGTTTTTTCAATTCTGACGGCCAGGAAATCTTTCTTTGTTCGGGCGCCAATATAACCCTTTTGCCAACAGTAGAATTTAAACCCAGATCTGCCTATTCCGGAGTATCTGTTCTCGCAATTAGACTACTCTGACAGGCTTATCGCTGCTTTATTGTCCATCTGACTCCTACGTCATCCCAACACTGAGCCAGCGCCTTCTATTCCTAAAAGACGGTGGCTCATAATTGGGCCTAGGTCACGTTGTTGCACGGCTGTGCTACATGGAGGACATCACATTTTGTAATCATATAAAGTTTTTGTTCCAAAAATTAGAAAACGCTTTTTTTTTTTACAGTTTTTGTTTCAAAGTTAAGGAAATGTTTTGTTATTTCAGAATAAGCTTTGTTAAAGACATGAAAAGTATTGCCATTTTCGCTGCAGCAGACCAATCAACGATATAAGCTTTTGCATTGACTTTGTGCTTTGATTTCGGACATATCATCAATTCAATCACCGAAATGATATGTCTGATTTTGTTCATGGTTACCTGCCAGTTCAGATCAATCAACTTAGGTGGTACAATAAGGGAATTTTTCCAACGGAAAAGCAATTTTGATATGATACTTTGCGTCGGAGCCGAGTCACTCTTTACCGTATCAGCCCTATGATTTTTTCTGTTGCCAATTCAGCGAAAACGCTTAATATCTAAGGTACTTGTGGAAAGCAGAATTCCACGACCCATTAATTTTCCTCCGAAAGTGCGCGAGTGTGTGTATGTGTGTGCATATACACATCATTAACCTTGACCAAAAAAAATGTCTTTTTTAAAAAATGAATGATCAAGGTTCAACGCAAATAGAATATCCTAGCAAGTTCGATATATAGAAACATATATTTGCATGAAAGGTCTTTTGATTCTGTGAAACATATCAATTGTAGCATCTTTGAAATCCTGTGGCATTGAAGATGCATATATTAACAATATAAATAACATCTACGAAAATGCAGGCGCAAATGTTTCGCTTTTTAGGAATGCAGCACATATGAAAATTAGGGAGTGAGTGAGACAGGGTGGCGCCGTAACCCCAAACTCTTTAATGCCACATTGCAGAATGTCTTTCAATTATCGAAATGTGAAGACTAGAACATAAATGTTAATGGAAATGCTTTAACCCACCTTCGTCTTGCTGTTGACATAGTCACTTGTTTTGATTGGTGGGTTTGACGTTCATCATGATCAACACGCTGGACTATAAACATTCGCCCGCCCTTAATTTAAGGCCACTGGTTCCAGAGGATACAGACAGTATGATAAGACAAGCACAACATGTCCATGCTTCACCGCGATTCGAACCCGAACCCATCTGGGCGTATGGTTAGGAGCCAGAGCTTAGACCACTGCGCCAACGGGGCCGCATAGTCGTTTTTGCAAGTACCCCTTAAGAGTGTAGAGAATGATCCAAGAACCTAATATTTCATTTTTGACTTTCATCTAATCTTTGTGTAATTTAGACGAACACAACAAAAATTGCATTGAATATGTAGCCTACCCGTAAGTAGGATGAAGCGAACACCTCAGAGCGCACTGACTCAATCCAACCTTTAAATTGCACATACTTCTGTTTTTGCCCATACTTTAGAGAGCTTCTTCTACCGGCGACTCCGGTGAAAAAAGTCATACAGTATAAACAGTGGGCCTGAAACACTTTCGTAAAGAGATACATAGGGTGCATGGTAAATTTGCGCACCAGCGGCGTTAACCCATTTATGCCTCGTGTTCCATTATTGGAACGGTAGTCACGTAGGAGTTATTTATATCCTACTTCTCAAGGTCGTCAACGAGGTCTGATTTTTCATATATGACTTGTTCCTAAGGGTAGATATTATCACGTACTGCACAGAGTTGGTCACTACTGCAGATACTGAGGTGGAGGGATGTTGTTAAAAACTGGTCTGATTTTCGAAAACAGTTTTTGAAAACTCATTCGAAGACAGATAAACACAACTGTAGTGCATTACACCCTATTCTTGTAATTTTTTTCTATTACTTCTCTACGAGTTATGCTCTATTGTGCTGTAAAAAGAAAATGCATAAGTTATAATTCTGGTATTAATTATAGGTTTGACATTTCCCGTGTTCCTTCGACTTTTCCCGTGTGCCTAGTGTTTTCACTAGGCAAAACCAGTACTCCTAGGACTGATATATCTCTACCCTAGTTTTTTTTAGTTAAAACCATTTTACATATCTCAAGATGCCCCAAACTCGAAGTTTATATGAAATAACTGGCCTTTAGAGACAGATGACAGCATAGAAGCAAATGTCATAGTGATACAACCACTTGAAAGTGCTACAGCACCCATTTCTGACGAGGACTCAGGAGATGAAGAAGGTGGAACAATAAATAATCTTCCAGGTTCTTTGCTGCGAGCACTTGTTTATCTTGTTCAAGAAGGCTGTGATGCTGAGTCTGACGCAGATGATCCCTCATACATACCTGAAGATGACTTTCCTGTCCATGACGTTGCATCTACATCTACTGCGCAGCAACCTCCTCCATCAAAGTGACAGAGACGCATAAATACTGATCTAAATGCACAGCCCTTAGCAGGTAGAGTTACACAACAACCAAACAATTTCTTTACCGAAATGAGAACTCCCACAGAAAATTTGGAACTTCTTGTTGATGACGAAGTCGTTGAACTCACTGTCACATACTCCAACATACACGGTGCAAGTAAGGATGTAAATCTTGGCTTGACTAACACCGAATTCAAATGTGTTCAGGGAATTATTTTTCTGAGTGGTTACGTCTCAGTTCCTAGACGACGTATCTTCTGCGAACAAAGAACAGATGCGCATAATATACTCGTTAGTGTTGCCATGAGACGTGACCAATTTGAAACTATATTTGCCGCTTGCATGTTGCTGACAATGCAAATTTGGACCCAATGGACAATTTTTCCAAGTTGCAACCTCTCATAAGCAAACTAAATGAGATATGCATGAAATCTGTTCCAAATGAAACATGTTTCAGTTTTGATGAATCCATGGTTCCTTACTTTGGTCGTTACAGGTGCAAACAACTTATTCGTGGAAAGCCCATTCGGTTCGGCTATAAGTTTTGGTGTGGTGCAACACGTCTAGGCAACATTTGTTGGTTTCAACCGTATCAGGGTATAAACCCAAATACTAAACATGAAGAATACGGTGTCGGTGGATCAGTTGTCATTCAGTTTACTGAGACACTTACAGAGGCACACCCTGGACAATACCATTTTAAATTTAACAACTTTTTCACCAGTATTGCACTTCTTGATAAGCTCAGTTCAATGGAACATCAGACAACAGGTACAGTGAGAAAGCATCGCATTGACAAAGCTACAATGGAATCAGATAATGGTCTAAAGAAAATAGAAAGAGGCGCATTTGATTATCGAATTGATGGCAAAGGCAATATTGTCTGCAAATGGCATGGTAACAGTGTTGTCACTGTTGGATTATCTGGTACTGGTATCAATCCTCTGTGTGTTGCCAATCGTTATTCCCAGAAACAGAAAAAGTAGACCCAAGTTCAGCAGCCAAATATGATTAAAGTGTATAACCAGTTTATGGGAGGTGTAGACAGAGCTGGTGAAAATTTTGAAAAGTATCGTGCATCAATCCGGGGAAAGAAATGATATTCAAACCCTCTTTTGTTTTGTTTCAAATTGGTCTTACAAAATGCTTGGCAACTGCATAAAGCATATAATGAGAAGCCAATGGATCTTCTCGAGTTTCGTCGACGTGTGGCATGCCATTATTTGGAGACCCATGGTCATCTTGCAGAACCTGGCCGAAAAGGAAGATCTTCTCAGAAGCGTAACATTGACTCACGTTATGATGGCATGGATCATGTGATAGTCAAGCAGGAAAAGCAAACACGCTCTGCTGAATGTCATAAGAACACCACTTTTCAATGTGAAAAATTTAATGTTGCCTAACATGTGAAGTGTTCATTTGAATATCACACTCAATAGCAGGTATCACAACCTTCTGAGACAAGAAACAGGATTTTATACATTGTGTACAATATAGCAATGTTTTTGCCTTGTGTTTAATTTTTGGAACGCACCATAATCCAGAAAGAAATGAAATAACAATTTTCCCCTTTAAATTCTTGTTTTTTTCTTGAATTATTCTAGATAACAAATATGAGTTTCATGCAAAAATTCCAAAAATTACAACCTCCGGCATAAATGGGTGAATAGGAGCTCATAACGATGTAGAACTAATAGAAATAGTGGACGTGCAATACAGCCGATCCCATTAATTCAACTTCAGCGCCCATAGCGGCGAATTCGAGAATTTAACCAACCGAAAATATAATAGAGCTAATATGTCAATTGCAGAGTTACAGATCATTGTTCTTTTGCTACAAATCGGCAATAACGTGTTGGGGTGAAAGGGACAATTTGGGCTTTACACTGATTAGGGAAATGTATCCAAGGGCAATTTTAAGCGGTACAATATAATCCAACTGCTGTGCAGAGAAATGATGGGACCAACGAACACAGAATAGGATGTATCGTGACGCTGCAATACCCGTTCCCGTTCAATAAAACTCCAGAAATTCTTTCTTTATCAGTTGCAACTCTATCTGCTCGCTTGTTGTAATCACAGTAGACGAACGGGGAGCGGGATTCCAATGTCATGATGTATCCTTTTCCGTGCCAAGAGGTCCTTTCGACTCTAGACGGTAATCAAATATTACATCGCTTAGAAATGCCTTTTCGATAATTTTGTTTCATCAGTACACAACCAAAATTCACCAGTTGACATCCATGTTTTACATGCAATGCGTAACAATTAATAGATGTTTTCCAAATTTGTAATTAGCATTTTCATCCTATTATATTTTTCTTAGTTCGATGAATTAAGTTCGCACTATCACCGCTACGGGCGCTGCTGCATATATAAAAGTATCTGTCCTCTTTTATTCTGTTGGTTCCACATCGTTATGAGTGTGCATTTGCTGTGAAGTGGCTGATATGTACAACAGCTTTACTGTACAAACCATATATCTCTGTAAGAGAGCATTTCCAACCCTATGTTTGTATGGCTTTTGAAAATCAGATCCAGAGGTAGAACAAGTTCCAAAGTTTATCCAAACATTTTAGAAACACTTTGTTCATTTCAAATAAAAAGGTATCTTCCTTTTTCTGCATTTGTGTTTGCTTTTCTTTTTCTTGCAGAAGTGATGCATTATATATGTCACCTTGAGTGGTAAGTTATATGAACTGACGCGCCGTAAATATTTAAGTCCTGGTTTCTCATTATAGGGATCTGCTTTATTTGCAATTTCTATTAATTATATGTTAGGTTTCAGAGTGAAGAAACTTGACTTTATTTTTTGTCTCGGTGGTAGCATGGTCAAAGGAATTGGCATCTGATTCTCCTGCAAAACTGACTCCGCGTTCGAATCCCAGATTAAGGATATGATTTGTTTTGTTTTCATCATGCAGTCTTTAGCCAGTCACTTTAGCTAGTTGTACTACTACAGAATAAAACCCTAAATAATCAGCCTCACCTAATGAGAAGAGAATGTTTCGGTCTTCTGGTGAAGGCGATTATTTGAGTGCTTAAAACAACCGTTAAAAAAAGGAATTTATACCAGCATTTAAACACAGAACACTAAATTAAGCATGTTATAAGCCAATGAAAATTTCGGAATTATGTGCTTGTTTGTATACCATATACCGTTACGGAACGCCAGAATTTACCTCCGTGAACAATACCGTGTGATATATTCAGAAAAGAGATATACATTATTTTCGTCTTAAACATTTTCTCGTAAGATTGGCTTGCCCCGTTTTGTTCATTCAACCGATGAGTTCCGACCCCTTTCCATTAAAGGGCTCAAACCTGAAACTTTGCTGAAAATATTTTTCTGTTTTGTTAAATGTGCTGTCACATCATGGATAATTGCTTCAGTAAAGATGTACATACGGAGGAGCTGCCTTAGGAAAATAGCTGCTTATGGAAGCAGTTGCTTTCCTAAGAGAGTTGATGTTTTAAGCTTTCGATATAGTTTTGGAAGCAAGAAAAGCAAAAGCAATTTTACTTGGGTATTTTTAGACACAAACTCTAAGCTTTAAGTGAAAACAGTTTTATTATTTTAAAAATAAAATCGAGTACTTTATGTTTTTGTATTTTATTCTTTTACGTACTAGAAACTTTTTGAAAAGAAAACAAGTTTTGGCAACTTCTTTTTTTTTCCATCAAATTTCATCAATAAGATTTTAAATCCTGATTTTTTCACCATGAGAGCCATTTCAATTTCAATTTTTGTTTTCAGCATTCAGAAACTGTTGCTCATCAGCTATTGTTGAGAAAGTGCATTTCTAATTATAAAACTGTGGAGAGACAATATAATGATGTTTTGAGAATATTCTTTTACTGGCGCGTTATTTTACAAAAACACGTTCTATCAAAATAGCTAAAAGGAGCACTGATTGGTTTCTCAAGTGAAAAATGCCGGCATCGAAATGTTAGCCTCATTTCCGTTGAATTTTTTATTAAGATACGGAAACATCTCAGGTGAAGGATTGAGGACCTCTTTTACATTGGGAGAAATCAACTTACATGCAATCTTTCGGGAATATAATTTTAATTGCTTAGAAAGAGAAAAATGACGACTGTTCAGTTTGACTTCTGAAAGTAAAAACAGTATTATTTGTGCGCAACTCATTTTTGTTGTAATTCTCTTCATTATCCTTAAATTCCTTTACACTTCGAAGTTTCCTTCGAGGGGAAGAGCCACTGCTTTTGTGGTAAGCGTCATCCAGAAGAGGATTCTACGGCACAGTAGCGACATCTAGTCGATGTCGGAAGAAATTCTTCACACTTTTAAAACAATGAAGATACTGGCTCCGGTTATATGCCATCGGCAGTGTTTTAATACGTCTCCATGCTAAAATCCAATTTATCTTCTCAAAAATCACATCAGCAGCCCCGCATTAATTTTTGCCAGAAATTCTATTCAGCATGTAAAATTTGTTTTACCGCAAGATACTGTTATATACAGAAAAGCCCACAGAAACTATTTAGCTCTATTTTTCTGGGCAAAGCAGCTTCATTCTTAAAAGTTTGGGTGAAACAAATTATGGGGAAGATATAAACACTCAAGTAATATTCAGAACTCGATTTTCCAATCTATATTTACCGCCTCACGCCATTTCGGTTCGAAATTTGAGATCGAGCAAAAGAGTACAATGAAGCAAATGACTTTCACACCTGAAAGAAAATCCAAATCATTGAAATTTAAATAAAACAATTGGATTACTTAACGTCTTAGATAAGTTATGTGTAGTAAAAGAGTCAATAAAATGGCTTCGAGGTAATGATTTATAAGTTTCCGGTTTGCTTCGAATTTATTTCTACTGAAACGATTTCTTATCATTACAAACATGAATAACACTTAAAAATGACTTCCTTTAAAACGTGTTATATCTTTATAAATGCATGAGGAATGCCCAACAGGTTCTGAAGTTCCTAGAAAATCCTGTCATTCACTTTTATGCGTAAGTTATCGTTTTATTCTTTCCTTAAACATCATAACCGTAAACTAAAGAAGTACATTTACATTTTTTGAAATAAAGCTAGATATTACGGTGTCGAACTTTAAAAACAAACATGATCGTTGGAAAAAAATTAAGTGGAAAAAGTAGCGTTGCTCCCGATTTTTGTGCAGTATTTCTCTAAATGATTTTAATTAGTTTTGTTGAGTTTCTCCTACAAACGTTATATTCAGATTTTCCAGAGTTTAACAGATGGTTTATGTATGTTTTTGTGCCAGGACTGAGGAATACAAGGAATGTACGCCAACCCTATGACCGAAAGGAAATTAAAGTTCAACAAGCTCCATATTTTTTAAAACAGCTGTCAAAATTCTGCACATGAAAGCTTCTACAGAGTGCATGCAAAATTTATAAAACTGTCGCTGCCGTATCTGATATGTTTTTATTTCTTTGTGTTGAGAAGTTTCAGAAAGTTCTTTTTTCCAGAATTATGGGCTCTTTTTAATATGTAAAATGTTTTTACCTTTCATGTTCATGACATTATGCTAACACCATTTATTGAGTACTCTAATACAATAATTAATTAAGATACGCTTTCAATAGAATTTGCAATTGAAATGTTTGATAGTAAAATTTATTTTCAAAATTTTAATATAAACATTGAGCTTGCGAAACGTCCGCGCTAAATATTAAGATGTTTAATAAATATAGTTGTTTACGTATTATGTATAAATCAGAAAACAGCAATTCATTCCAAAACCCATTTTTCTTTCATACGATTATATCCTGAGTAAAATCATCACAAACGTTGCACGAAATAACGTTCACATATATTTTAATTGCATGTATTCACATCTCCTGGCTAAAACCCGAAAAGACAAAATCTATTTGAAAGTTTCAAATTTAGTAGCTGTTTTTCATAAATTCTATAACCCTTCTTCCTGTTCTTTTCGACTGTAGGAAATCTTTACAGAGCCGTTGTTATCTACGTTTCAAAACTGATGCACTGATTGCTTTTGTATTCACATTATTTAGGAACTTCATGTTCCAAAGTCTCATTGCAAGAAATACAGAAAGCAACTTAGAGTAAAACTGCTGATACTGGAAGCAACTCAACCAATTTTCAGCATATGGTTTCGGTCACGGAACATGTTTCTCAAATAGATGAATATTCACATTATACCGACAGGTCTCCTACAGGTCCCATAGTAGCCCTTGTGAATAATTCTTCGAAACTACAAATCATTGGTAGGGCAGAATTCTTCTAACCCTTGTAAATAATTCCTCGAAAGTACACATCCCTGTGAGATTAAAAACATTCCAGAAATTAAGAAATGACACTAAAGACGAGCGATAGGGAGTAAAATTCATCTTCCATTGTTCGTTAGTATAGTGGATTTACAAGATACACACACATAACAAATCTCAGATATCCAGCTCAGCCAAAAGATAAAATCTGAAGATATCATCCAGCAGCAGGTAATTGATGAAATTGTAGAACCTGAATGGAGTGAATAATACACTGCCGGACAATTGCTAAGGACGGATGTCAATAGCAACGATAGCAACCATAAAATAGAAGGCAGGAAAATGTGGAAATTAGCATAAGTGCGGGATACAGTAAGACGTGTTGTGCGTATGCAAATTTTGGATTGCCGAACTTGTTCACGACGTCATAGCGCTGATAAGAGATATAAAGAATTTGACGCGTATTGACCGTTGTTGTTCAAACGCAAAGTTGAAAGGGAAAGAATCAATTGACGAACTTGCAATATTCAGTATGTCTTCCCGACATCACCTAGATGATTTTACGCGTGGTCGTTTTATAGGCAAGATTGAAGAAGGGCGAAAAATAACAGATGTTGCCAGGGAGTTCGACGTCAGCCACAGTTTTGTTTCAAGGCTTTGGAAATCATTTCAAACAAATGGAGAGCGTAGCAAACGTCACGGGGGAGGTCGTGTTTGCAGTACGACACCTGCAGAAGATCGGTACATAGTGCTATCAACAAAAAGACACCGGCGCAGCACAGCTAGTGAGGTAGCAAATCCGTTTATGGCTGCTACTGGCAAGCGGATCTCTCGAAAAACTGTCGCCAGACGTTTGCATGAAGGAGGACTATACGCCCGCCGTCCTGTTGTGTGCATTCCATTGTCCAGACGTCACCGTACTGCCCGTCTGCAATGGTGTCATCAACATCGAAATTGGACTGATAACGACTGGTCTGCTGTCCTCTTCTCAGATGAGAGTAGATACAGTCTATCGTCTGATTGTCGACGACAACTGATCTGGTGTGATAGTGGTACTGCATATTGTCCAGCAAACATACAGCAAAGGGACCGATATCCGACATGTAGTGTCATGGTATGGGCTGGCTTCATGATCAATAGCCGTACGTCCCTCTATGTGCTTCCAACTGGGACTATGATTGGCCAACGATACATTAATGATGTTCTGCTATCTCATGTTCGCATGTTCCGTGGTGCTGTCGGTGATAGATTCATTTTCATGGACGACAATGCAACATGTCATCGAACAGTCGCTGTCCAGTAGTGTCTTGAGAGCGAGGATATTCAACCCCTCGTATGACCAGCACGTTCTCCAGATCTGAGTTCCATTGAAAATGTGTGGGATGCTTTGCGGAGGAGTCTTGCTGGTCGCCAATGCCCTCCAATAAACAAGGACATCCTTCATCCGTGCACTGACAGAGGAATGGAATAAATTACCCCAACAGCTGCTTGATAATGTTGTGCAAAGCATGACACGACGTGTGGAATCTTGCATCGCCCTCCATGGTGGCCATATCCCGTATTGACATCTTACGCCGGAACGCCTGCGGACGGAAATTGCATTTTATTCACGTTTACGTATTCTGCACAAAATGGCCTGTTTGTCCCTTGAACACGTTCCAAAGCCTTCTGGATTTCAGAGCACAATAAATTGTCTTTCTTGTAATGTCCTGGCATTCTGACATTATTTTATTTCACTTGGCATCCAACCACACTAACTTTTTTATGCGCTATATAGCCGTTTATGATCCGTCCTTAGCAATTGTCCAGCAGTGTACTTCAGAACTACACATCAATGCAAGTGCTAAATTCTTGAAATCCATGTAAATAATTCTTCAAAACTACACCTCATTGTAAGTGCAAATATTTTTCTTGGTAAGTAAAAAGGCATCAAAAATATAGATGAGATGACACATAACAAAATTTATCTTCGAACGCTTGTAAAAACAGTGGGCTTAAAAGTTCAAGCATTAAGAAACAATCAGCGAAATCCTTGCGTACTTCAGACAAAAGATAGAAACTGAGTATATCATCCAGCAGGAAACTGATAAAATTTAAGAAACTCAATGGAGTGCATATGGAAGGAACACTGAAAGTTTTCAGTGGAAATTTGAATTTTTTTTTCATTTGTGGAAAGATATGCGTATATTAAAACGATTAAAGAAAGGTCGAAAAAACCTACACTTCATACCTAGGTAGATAAATTGAAAAATTTAAATACAAACAAGCGCGCGCGCGCACACACACACACACACACACACAGAGACACACACTTAGACCATGCAAATACGAGAGTTATAAGTTACACTCACAGGGGAAAAGACTTCCAGTTGGAAACGTTCCAGATTTATCGGATCAAGAATGTATTAGAATTAATATTGGAGAACTAAGGTTCTTATACGGATACCGAAAGTCCAAAGAAGCTCCAATAATGAATAAGAGATCAGTAGATTAAATCAGAAGACGTTCTGGAACTCTTTGGAATAGACCACTTGAAAGCAAAAACCCGTCTCGGGAAAAGAAAATGCTCAGTGGATTAAGAATATTTGATGATTATACGAAAACTTATTGATATGTATCTCAAATTATTTTTTCAACTGATGAAGTTTTCTTTTTGATTGTGGGCGAATTGCATCCTGTTATTTAGATTTTAAGCTTGTGCAGCTTTGATTTTGCCACAAGATGAATTCATCTAAATAATAAATAATTTATCTTTACGGTTAAAATCCGATGAACACTTCCGATCTCTTTGCGAAAGGATTTCATATGAAAAAGATTTCTGGCTTTTGCAAATTCATTAGCAACTTAATCTGGCTTTCATGTAAAATGGATAATCTATCCCTGAATCAAACGAATACACGAAGTCAGTGCTGACTTTATTCCTTATTTACTAAATTTCGTTAGCTATTATTTTAGCATGATAAGCCGAAATGAGGCAGAACCGATTGCTCTCAAAGGCGTACACATTATTAAAATTTATGAACTATATTTTAAGGAAGGAAGAAAAATAACCGTTTTTGAAATTTTCCGTGTGAATATTTTTTACATATTCTAAGAATTTTTTCGAAGAGTTTAGGAAAAGGTGGTGGAATTCTGTGATCTGAACTTATCACTTTATGAGCAAAGAAATTTTTCATATCAACAGATATTTTTTTTCTTTTTTACCTCTCCCCGGAACTTGTGAATGAGATTTTTACGAAAACACAAAACGTTAAGATACAAGTGTAAAGGTTGTTAAACACATTTAAGAAAAAAAGCTTTTGGGGTTTTAATGTAAGAATATGGGGCTATTTACTTCTGCGGGCTGAATGTAAGGTAATGATGCCGTAGAAAAGAAGCCCGAACGCTGTTATTTCTTTCCATAAGCACGGAGCTCAGGTTGCTGCGTATTCCTGTGGAACGCAATCACAAGACGTGCAGCATTGAGAAAAGCAAATCGTTAGTAAACCAGCATATATAATAATTTGTTTTGGACAGATTTAGGACTGCATTACGCTAAGAATGTGTTTGTGATATCTTATTTCCGTTTTATAAAGAAAATCATGAATTATCGCATGCCGAAATCTCCATAAAGGTTAACAGGTATTGGCCATGGATCATTTTGTGTTGACCGTCTTTCCTGATTTACCGATTCGGTGCTGAAACTAATGCACAATTTTATTTTCTGGGAGTTAGCACAACGAGCATGCTCACGAGTATGTGTCTATTCGCCTTCTTTTTTAAAACTTTAATTTCAGCTCTCCTTTTACGCGATGTGGATGTATAAAAACAAATATATTTGTAACCGCATCGCTTAAAAGTTTCAATATGCGTCCTTCCCAAAGTATTCACACATAAAATATTAGAAGTCTTTAAGAAAATGAGCATTGATGCTCAGCTCAGTTTTCAGGGCAATTTTAAAAGTTGAGCACCTTCTGATGTGTACAATTTTACTTTGGTGCGTCTGTGTAGTTCTTTTGCACATTTTTACCTACCTTTCGCCACTTTAGACTTAATTTAAAGCCTTGCAGTTTGTTTTTTCTGGGCTCTAAGTACTCCTTGTGAATATCTAAAATTATTATTTTCCCACTAAATCAGGCCAAAGCTCTTAAAAATTGGAGTGGCATTTTTCTTAGAAGAACCATTCAAGTCTCCCAAATTTGTATCACAAAAATTGAGACTAAACTGTGCTAGGCAACAAGAGGTGACGTAATAAGCATTATTTCCGTTTTGGTTTTCTAACCTATGATATAAATTTTACATATTCTCACTTGCTTTAACTTGCCTTCTTAAACAATATCATGCATACCAATCGAATTCATACTAAAAGGTAGTTTATTTTAGGAAAACCATTCTACATAACCCGGCAACTTCTAAATCTTTATGTAGATGTACTGAAACGTCACTTACTCTACGTATATCCAAACCGTGTCACATGCCTCACCACGTGATCTAGATGTCACGTCTTCCATTGTGATCAACGCTACTGACGCCCGTCAGTAATCGTCAGTAGTGTTGTTCACAATGGGAAAAACAAAGAATCTTTCGGAGTTCGATAAAGGGTTTATTTTGCGAAACAGTGCTACAAGTGTAAAAGAAAAGCAAAATGGAAGTTACAGTACTGGAGAAGAGCGTCAAATCACAGGAAGTTGAAGATAACAAGAACCAAAAGAGAGTAGACATGCTACAGTGAAGGTGTAGCGAATCAAGCTAAGGGTGATAATTTATAGGGAGAAGTGACTGAAAGGGATGAAAATATTTAAATCCTGGGAAAGACTGACGACATCGAAATTTCCCAACCCAGAAGAAGTCAGTGTATGTATATGCAAATTGGCAAGATTGTGTAGGAATGTGGGGTATGTCAATCATTCGGCTGCATAACTGATCGCGTGAGATGTACGAGAGATAAGGCGGGCGGGGGGAACACAGGCTGCCAAAATCATGTCTTATCCCGAGTTCCAGGTCCTACATAACAAAGGAACGGAGTGTAGAGAGCTGCTACAGAATATTCAAGGACTGACAATGTCGTATGGGCATCATGTCCAGCTTTATCACTTCCTGGAAGAGTTAGAGAGCAGGTGGAACGTAGGCCACTGTGACGCTAGTTGGTAGATTCCTCGAATCGCAGCTTATGTGAATCGCGATTCGAGAACAGTTGAAGTTGTTGGCAACAGTTGTTGCAAGAAAGCACCGACAGTCACAGATGCAACATCCTTGCGAGCAGGCGGACGAATATCGGCAGGCATAAGATCGGCATACCCGTAACCAGGCGATTGCGTTTCACTTGCTACTACAAGAGCATTCGACTGGCTATAGATGTAACTATGGATACCCCATTCGCGACACAGACGGTGAACTAAATATTGTCTTGCTCCCGATGGCCCCTGAATTGACTGGCATTGACCATAAGGCATCATCGAGCTCGACTAGAGCGTTGTCGTAGGAGAGCTGCGTGAAAAAAGGATTAACACTATATCGTGTTCCGAAATAAGTCCAGGTTGGTGCCGACGATCGTTGAGTCCGCGTCTGGCAACGACGTGGCAACTGGAAGGATTCAGCTGTTTTCAGAAAGCAGCACACAATGATCGCCAACCGGGATTCCTCGTATGAGATTCTATTTGCTACGATAATTGGTCATCTCTGATGCACGTAACGGGCAACGTAACAGTCCAGCTGTATGTTGAGGACGTTCTACTGCAGATGGTTTTGCCATTTCTTATTGGTATCAGCCGTTTTTCGGAAATGCAATGCTCGGCCACATCCTTGTAGGATTTCGCAAGCCTGCCTGTAAGGGGTTCATATGTTTCCAAGGCCAGAGAGATTTTCGAACCTATCACCCATCGAGATTGTATGGGATCTCATCGTACAACACTTGGAATATTCTCCTCGACTGTCCCAGAATGTCTCTGAATTATGAAATCAGCTAAACGTTGCGTGGTCACAGATACCTGAAGATACCATTGGAGGGTTGTATCGTTCCATGCCGCTCGCTCATTCCAGTTGGATTGTATTGCTAAACTTGGTACACATGGAACATATTGAATGCTGTCCCGTGATTCTTTCTTGTTGCATGTCCAGCTGATGTACTGTTTTGGAAATTAAATTATTCATTATCGAATTCTTGTCTTACGCCTCTGGTGATTTTCGAATCAATTAGCTAAACTATTTCTGGGTTGGGCAATTTCATTACCAAGCAGTGTATCAAGGGAGATGTGAAGAGAAGGGGGGAAACAATAGGGAATAAATGGAGGAAAACAACAGGCGTTCAGGTTATAAAGTCGGTTTTCAAGTTTTTAGTTATATCATAAGTGTTGTAAAGAGCTGAGATTTGGCTAATGGCAACATGTTTCGATAAAAATGAAAATATTGATGGCTGAAGATGCTGAGGAGGGCGTGTGGTGTCTCCCCACACGAGAGTATTAGAAAGAGGGGTGGGGGGAGAAGAGTTAAAAAGACAGAGGTTTAGCAGAAGGCTGAAGAAGGAAGGCAGCGAATATTGTCATGTTCTCAGAAGATACAAGAAATGTACCGTTATTAACCAGGTGATACTTTGACAAAGAATTAGACAAAGATCTAAGGTGAGATGGAATAACTACGTTAACGATAATACGAAAGCAAAGCAAATGAAAAGCGAGTTAGAGAAAGACAGAAGAGTTTAGAGGAAGAGGAACAGCAATACCGAACCCACAGGAGAAGAGAAATATCACCGGAAATGTAATACTGGAGAAGCAAAATATCACCAGAAAATGTCGGAACAGTCAGCTAGCGAATATATATTTAAAAAAACCCTCTTATTTTATATTTCTACACACGCCACACAACCACCGACGTCATTTATCGTTGCCAAAATGCATTCGGGCGAGAGTGAAAATGTAAACGTTAAGTTCGGAAATTGGCTAACGAGAACAAACCAGAATTTACATAGATAGAAGAACTAAACAATAAAGTTTTATTATAGTGTACGTTTCAGGCTCACAATAAGAGAATTGTTCTCTTGCATTTTTCGACGGTTCTCTATTCTGTTTTTCTCGGGCTTAAGATGTATGCATTTTCCTTATACCATCTGTATTTTCTCACTACACTGGATGACTTCTGACCCACACGTTCAATCACAAAGCAATACACCAACGAATGCAATACACCACCAATATCAAAGCGACTCAAGCAACACCACGAATATAATCATTAGTATGAATAAACACAAACAAACTGCACTGAAACTCAAACTCTCGTTCACGTTTTTAGCAAAGGATTGCGGAATGAGCTGAAGGTCATGTAAAGCATCACAACATTTGTAGTCCAGATAAAAGTGGACGACCTGTCAGTCGAATCCAATTCGCAACTTCTGCCTTTCGTTGGTGCTTCTAGGAAGTGTTGCCTTGTATACCAACATTTGTGTCATTTCATACACTGGTGTGCAAAAATTAAGGACGAAGAGGAGAAATTAGCATAACAGCGGAACAAGCAGGCAGAACGGACTGAAAGACCACTCAGGAGATAGACTAGGGTCCGGTACGGTAGGGCATGCGCATATATGCAGCATGACGTAGGGGGGTGTAGGTGTCGGAAGGGTAAAAAGCACTCGGGCGGTGTACTCTCAGCAATTCGGTGAAAACTATTGCACTGCGTACATCAGTTTGAACGACGTCGAATTGCTGCCACCGTGTGATATGGCCAACAGGAAATCCAGTAGACGACATCTGGATGACTTTACCGAGGTCGCGTCATTGGTAAGAAGGTCGAATTGTGACTAGTGTGGCCGAGGAATTGGGGATCACTCACAGCATCATTTCATGAGCTTGGAGTGCATTTCAAACGACAGGAACAGCTGTCCGAGAGTTTAGCAGTGGTCGTCCACGAGCAACCACGGCGACGGACGACCGGTATATTGTCCTACAGGCGAGAAAAGACAGACGGCAGACAGCGGGAGAAATCGCAAGACACATGCAACAGGCAACTGGACGTCCGTTATCGCGTTTTACCGTTGCCAAGAGGCTGCACAAAGGTTGTCTATTTGCATGACGATCAGTACGGTGTGTGCCATGAACGCCTTCTCATCGGAGACGGCGGTTTCTGTGGTGCCAGGAACACAAGAACTGGACACATCAGCAATGGGGTAGAGTTCTCTTTACGGATGAGAGCCGATTTAGTTTGACGAGAGATTCTGGATGTATACACATCTGGAGAGAGCAGGGAACACGCAATCACACCTCCAACATCATCGAAAGGGACCGGTTTGGGGGTGGCGGAGTTCTCGTTTGGGGCGGTATCATGCTTGGTAGCCGTACTGACCTCAACATCTTCCAAGGAGGTTCAGTCACTGGTGTTCGCTATTATACCGAGGTTCTCCTGTCTTACGTGCGTCTGTTTAGAGGTGCTGTGGGTCCTGAGTTCCTCTTCATGGACGACAACGCTACACCTCATCGTACAGTGGATGTCGCAGAGCTGTTGAAGAGTGAAGATATTCAACACATTGATTGGCCCGCAAGGTCCCCGGACCAAAATTCAATCGAACACGTGTGGGACCTTCTCGGGAGACGGTTGGCAGCACGTCACCAGCCTTAAGCAACGATTCAGCAGCTGCGATTTGCGCTACAAGAGGAATGGACCGCGATGCCTCAACAGTTTCTTGACAACCTCATCCTCAGCATGGACAGACGTTGTAAATCCTGTAACGCAGTCACGGATGATCATATCCCCTACTAAAGACTGGATTTTTCTTGGCAGCCGCCTGTCGCATGGACGTTTATGTCTTCAGTCCAGTTGTGCTCGAAGCTACCTTTTCAATAAAGTCCCTTTGTATCCTTTGGATTTCTTGTTTGGACGGTTTTGCTCACTTGTCCCATATTCTTACATCTTGGTGATCTTATGGTGTGATTTGAATCGATGTGGATCACTTCTGCACGACGTTACATTCGAAAAACCGTCTCGTCCTTAATTTTTGCACGCCAGTGTATAATGACAAATGTGTCATTTCATATAATTGTAGTCAACTGTGCAAGTACGAGGGCAGTGGGTTTGAAATTACTGGGGAACAACACTGTGACCTCCTTTTGGCGAACTATTTCTCTTGGACTTTGTCAATTGGTGGTCCAGGTGAAAGTTGGTGGCTAACATATGGCGAATTCTGGTTTCTTCTCGTCACTAATATGCAAATTTAATACATTTTAATTCAGGTTTGGAAAAACGAATTAAATATTTGTTATCAGGAACAACGCTACATTTAGTGGGATTTAAGTGTAGTTTAGAAACAGTTATCTGATATTAAAATACATTCCCTTAAATCTTCATAAATTACTTCCATAATCATTCTCAACGTTGTATTTTAATTTCCACAGAGTTAGACGATTGATCAATGGAGTTTCGCTTTCTATTTCGATTTGTGCACGTGCATATTCCTTTCAAGCAAATTGGAAAGGTTTTGTTTACTTCTGAACCAAGGATATTTACATTAACAAGTGTTCATAGAAAGAAAAGAAAATTACTTGCATTAAATTTACTGCTTCAAAAATATATTTGCAAAGTTGAAAGTTTTTAATAAAAATTAGTGCTCGCTTTATCTCAGGCTATGATTATTTCCTGGGAAGACATTTGAGAGATGCTGTTTACAACACAAAGCAAAATGTCACTACTGGAAATAAAGGAACACTTCTTGTAAGAAAATCTTTCCGTTTTAATTAGCATTTTTTTAAACTCTCATTAAGGACGATTACTAAAAAAAGAAATGTGATTATTTTTAGGAAATCTTACTGAAGCAAGAGAATTTGCAACCAGAATGCATTGTTTAATAATTTTTCTTTACTCTAACTGACTTCTTCTCTGATCATGAATTCAAGGACAACTGCCCCTTTTTAATTACTGCCGTGGAAGACCGTATAAGTAAAAATGTAAGACTTTTGTTCTTTACTGCGCGATATTATATTCTACGATAATCAAAAGAATATCATCCTTCTTTTCTTTTTTGTTTGTTTGGGAGTTTAACGTCCACCGTGAGCAGATCAGTGGGCGTGAAGTCGTGCATCCCTAATTTAGGGCCATTGTTCCAGGAAAGGGAGATATTCAGGGTCGTAAGAAAAACACAACATCCATGCCTCACCAGGATTCGAACCAGAACCCACCTCGGACGAATGGCCATAAACCTGCGCTTAAACCACTGCCCGACCGTAGTGGCGCGGTCATTCTTTCTTCGTCTAGAGAAGGTTCTCATGTAAGCAAATTATGACGGGGACTCAGGCCATGTACACATGGAAATATCAGTTGGTCTTTGTTGTAGGAAAATTGCAACTTGTGACGTCCCAGTGCCACATTATTTAAGTGCTGACCTCTAACCGCTCGTCCAAGCGAGCCCGGGTTTCAGCACCGGATGAGGCATGGGTAGTGTGCTGGTCTTGCAGCATTGTATAGCGAAGTAAATTTCTCCGTCATTTTTGGTCCACGCCGGGAATCGAACCCAGGTCCACTTATTCTGGAACAAGTCGCTCTACCAACTGAGCTACGCAGACGTTCGTTCTCGCTCCTATCTGCCTTTATGTCGTGTGCGTCCTACGGGGCAGACACGTCACAACTGGCTCTCTCCCTTCCCTTCAACCAGGGGGCCCTAAACTTAGGACAAGTGACTGCCGGTAGTCCTTAAGGTTGCTCATGGTGGTCCTTAAACCCCTCTTTCCCAAAGCAATGAGAAAAAATGATATTTCTCAATCCATGTTGGTGAAGAAACGGAAGCCGTGTTTTTAGAGGATTTTTTTTTGTCTTTGTTGTTTTGAAGTTTAATGACCACATTGAACAACGCAGAGAGCTGTAAGCAGCCCCTCACCCTAATTTAAGGCCAATGGTTCCAGGAAAGGGAAAGAGAGCCAATGCCATGAGACTAACACAACACCGATGCTAATTCGAACCCAGACGGATCTCGGACGAATGGTCAGAAGCGAGTGCTTAGACCACTGCTCCGCTGAGGCAGATTCAGAAGACATTTCAGTAATGACTTAGCAACTAATTTATTAGCTGAATGGGTTGAAATTAAATAACATCTAGAACCATCATTGAAAGTTATGTCATATCCGTTTTTCGAAAGCAATATAATAAGTGCGTTTGAGTCTTGGCTATTTTCATATCAAGATCACTGGCTTCGTACTCAGCAGAATGTGTAATAGTAGGTCATCCCGTAAGTAATGCCGTTTTTTGCACGTGTGAAAAAAACAAAAAAATACGTACCTGGAACAGATCTTTTAACCACTATAACAAGTGCCCCGGCAGTGAGAATCTTTTCCCATCGTTTAATAAGGTTTTGAATCCCAGAATTGTAGAATTCCATGGGTTTCGATCCAAAAAGGGTCAAACAGGGTTCGGCGCACTTCTTCTGCATTTCGAAGTGTTTCCCTAGCAAGATGGTGTCAGAGGCTGCGTAACAGATGGTTATCGAATGGCGCAATATCAGGGAACATACTGGATGGGGAAGTTTTTTCCATCCGAACTACTGCAGCTTAGCAGTAGTCATTTTGGTCGTGTTTGGTTTTGCGTTGTCCTGGTGGATAACCACACATTTGCGATTAAAGAGTGCTGGACGTTTGTCCTGCAAGGCACTGTGTAGACGCTGTAGCTGCTGACAGTAGACCTTCTCTGAAATGTTCGGTGGCAGAAGCTCGTAATGGATTATGCCTTGCATATCCCACCAAACAGACAGCAAAACCTTTTGTGGGAAACGTGCTGGTTTAGCCACTGCTGCAGGTACATTTCCTTTTAGGAAGTCATTGACATTTGCGCTTAATGTTGTGGTAAAGAATCCTTTTTCATCTCCCGTAACCATTCGGTGTAAAAATGACTCCCTCTTTTCCCGAGAAATCAAGGAAGTGCAAATGTCCACATGGTGTTACAGATTTTGTGCAGTCAGCTCATGGAGTACCCACTTACCCAGTTTTGACACATAACCAAGGTCCTGTTGACGCCTGTGAACAGTTGAATGGACGATTGTGGCTAACTCCTCGACTGTTACCATGTGGATTCCCCTCAACAGCAGCTCTCAGCACATCAGTACTCAGCTTAATAGGACGTCCTTAGCGTTGCATATCCGTGCGGGCCCCTTTTACCCATTCGGAATTTCTGGAACCATCGTTGACACTTTCTGACATCCCTGACCATATACGGTATCGATGTTTCGTGTCGCTGCAGTCGCTGTATATCCCTGGTTTAACTCATACAGCAAAATGCGCCTGATGTGTTCTTCAGACACCGCCATTTCTTATGCAGTTTAACGGCTCAATGGATGCACGTACAACTTTTGTTCTCTGTCTCAAGTGACACGAAGCGGTTACCGCGCAATACGTCTTATTTCGACCGTGGTCTACTTCATAGTCTGGTAGCCAGAGGGAGTAGTTCTTTTGGACATGCGGAAAACGACATTACTTATGGGATGACCTGATATATAGTACTATACATAGATTACATGCGTCGTTTTAAAAGTGGTACAGGCTTTGCGTTTGCGATTTCTTAACGGTGTTCAAATCCTCACGCAGAAAAGAGAAGAGTTTAATCGAATATGTTAGATTAAGTCCGCTGCCAAAATAAATAAAAACATTATCTATCTCCTCCAAGGAACTATTTAATTTCTCTTCTATTTGTAGTGGCAATTCAGTTCTTGATCTATACATGTCAGATATCCGCTAAACAGAAATTTTGAATATTTTGAAGGTAAAAAATATTATACTCATTCCCAACAGTATGACCGAATTCTTATTACTGCTTTAAACAACAAAAAAGAAAGTCAAATTAAAAACAAATGCTACTAAAGTTTGTAGGAAGAAACTGAAACTTGCGTTTTATTTGTTCTTGAATATGTTATCAGGAAGAACATGTTGCAATGATCTTTAAGGGTAGGATACATTCAAATGATTGACGAAACGGATTGCTTTAGGGAACGGAAAGCCTACGTTAACTTTTTCATACCCAATCAAATCTTCCAAAAGCGTAGTTCATCTTTCAAGCGTGCTGATGTAAGCGCAAAACAATAAAAAAGTTTGAAGTCAACAAATAGGAAATTTTCTATTTTCTTGTAAAGTATGATTATGATTAACCTTTTCGTGAAGACAGAAAATGCAAAGAGATCGTAATGCAATAGTGCAATGAAGATTTTTGAATGAGAATTAAAGCCGGCAAAGATACGACACAGAAAATTTCCCTAATATATTGGCGTTAGAAATGAGATTACTTCAAAGCCATCAAATTAACGTATGATGAAAAGATAAGACTTTCCACAGATTCGTTACATTCTTCCCGTGAGAAAAAAGAACGTCGGAAGTCGACAAGTTACAGTTTAAACAAGACAAAAAAGAGCAAAGGCAGAGAATATTAAACTAAGGCAGTCATGCAGAAGGGATTTCTGCTGAATCATCCGATTCAAACCGTTTGTTTGAAGATGATCGCCAAAACTAAATACAGCAATAACTCTTCTTTCGTAAAATCGCTTAATGCGATTACGATGGACAAATGTAAGAGTTTAAAGGGTACGTCCCTGAATATTGGATCACTCAAGTATCCCGGGAGCATTTCCTTCTTCTCTCTATTTTTCAATGCATTTCAAGAGATTCGAAGTTTACCTAGGACGAAGTGTTTGGTATTAAACAAGAAAGCTTTTTCGTACTCCATTGTTAAGTTTGTTGTCGCTAGAATTTAATGCATAATAAGTACAATTTTCTTTAGCGCTTAAGTCGGTCGTAGGGACAAATGACACTTAATTGCTTTCTCATGGAATAGAGGAACGAAAGCAGTTTAACAGACAATTTCTGTTGTTTTAAGTAGCGCGGAAGATTTTCTAAGTGTTCGCTAACTCTTAGGACAAGTGTTGATTACAGAATGCTTTTAAATATATGGCCTGGAAATTCGGAAGATCCGAAGGAAGTTTTGCACTGTAATTAATTTCAAAGATTTATGATCTTGCCAAGTTTTGTTTTCTTGTTTGGTTTTATGAATGAATCGCTGTTGCTTACAATTTTCATGGCGAACATAAGTAATCGTATTGCAAAACGGCAGGTAATATATCTTTGAATTCCAGAAATATTATCAAGTGCAATATTTGTGCAGTCTGTACCTACAACAGAAAAATCTGAACAAATGTAAAAAATGTAGCTTGTTATGGTAATCAAAATCCAAAATGAAAGCCTGATTATCATATCTGATCCTACAAATATTGTCAATTTTGCATATAATGAGGTTTAACCAACTGTTCTGAAGTTTTATTTTACCATACGAAAGACATTTTACAATAATAGTCAAATATTCAATTTGTTAGGAAATTGGTTTCAAAATATTTTTCTGCAAGTGAATTTTCGCACGTTGCGCTTTTTTAAATGCTTAGTCATCGATTCCGAGATTTTATTTTAGTCAATGAAGTGAAACTTTCACAAGGGAATTTCGAAATTATAAAGTCTGAATCACTAGCGAATGCCATTTCAAAAATGTTTGCATTGGCACATTTCCACATTTTGTTTTCCTGAACGTTATCCAAAGAATATCTTTCTCCAAAGAAAATTAGAAGTGGTTCTCGGAAAATATAGTTTTTGGGTTCAAAACTCCACAGTAAAATTTATTTATTACATAACCTTGTTTCTTGGCATATTTTCTGATATACGTGTCATAATTATTTAGGAAATCTGTCCTTCATTTCCTGTGAAGACCCATTTCTTCAAATGAAGCATATAACCTTTCTAATCTTTTAAACGAGCATGGTAAAACATTTCTGTAGAGAATTCGAAATGTCAGGTGAAGATATTCTAAAGTATTAGGAGGAGAATAATGACTTTTTTACCAGAGCTGAAGTAGTAAAACTGAAAGCACTCAGTATAGGCCTTGATGATTTTTAATTGCAATGATTTTTAGCACTTTATTTCGCACATTAACAAGGGACAGTTGTGATATATTGTTGAAAAATCTATAAAATCTGAAAGAAAATTGCTCGAATCCATGTGTGACCCCGATATGTACTCAAGTGACTTATAAGTAGAAAATAAACAAATAAATTAGAAATAATCGTAATTCACTGTGTTTCAACAGTTACTACTAGCAATCAAAGTATCGGGCGTTTGTTTAAATAATTTATCACTTTATAATTTAAAATTTAAAATTATGGAAAATGATCATTATCTAATTTCAACTTACTTTTTCCCCGATTTACTAAAATACAGTTCTTACCCACGACAGATTTTTGTTTTGCAATTTGGACCCAGAATATAAAGATTTTCCTGTTTTCAGAGAGTGGGCATTCAGTATAGAAAATAATGTGATACATAATAGAAAACAGCGCGAATCCAAAGTGTCAGTGGAATATCTTGAGTAACTGAACCTAGGCATTTTTTATTCACATGGTAAACGCCAGCTTATCGAAACATGTCGTCTAAAATCAGAAGGCAGTAAAAAGTAATAAGACAAACAGATAGAATGAAGATATTTTTCTCATTGAAATAACCTGTGAACATATTTTTTCCAAGAGCTGAAACTCTAGCGTTGAACGAATTTGATGGAATAATGCATTTTGTTGAGTACTGTAGGAAATCTAGGAACATACAGAGAATTGAGGAATCCAGTGAGATAGAACACCTAGTGTTTGGCTTTCAACCACAATTTTTATAAATTTCTGCGATCAAAGTTCTCCTGAAAGAATTAATATGCAAACTGATATCATGCAAACCAATATTCGGTTATATATTCAGGGCAAGAATGGCTCCTTCCGGAAGCGATTTTTCTCTCTTTTAGTTGATGTGGATATTTTGCATAACCACATGTTATTGCTCATTTACAAACTCTACCACAATGCAAAAGTTTAAAGGAAATATGGTAACACTATTGTGAAATGTTGGAGCTGTATCACCTTGACCAGAACAAAATGTGATAGCTATGAAAAACAAAATGTTTCCGAATGTGCAGTACATAATTTTGTGTAACTGCATTTCGGTGGTAAACTTTGTTTTTCTACATGTTCCAAAGCTTGCGTTATTCTGTTGATTAGCCTCTCTCGCCATTAGTTTCGAATGATTCCTTTTGTTGTTGTTATTTTTCCCTGTCCTTTTTTTTCTGTTTAGGAAACGTCGTGGTAGAATCCTTAATGAAACTGACATACCTTAAAATCCTCCATGTATGGCCAACATAATATTGAATCTAAACAACTCAGAATATTTGCACGATAATCTCTGCTTGCCGTTGGTAAAAGTTAAAGTGATGCTCTTTTCATTCACAGATAAGAAACATAGAAATTAAAAAAAAAATTGTTTTTCATTTCTGTTTAATTTGAGTGAGTTGCGTCTTGTTTATTTTCGTCGTACGCTTATTTATAAATATATAGCGTCATACGAAAACAAATTAGTACGTATTTATACATTACGTCAAGGCTCTCGATCTTGCCGAAAATATCTAGGTTCTGTGCCAGAAAGCAGAGTAGATAATGCAGCAATTTTTAGAATGTCTTCATATTTAGCGTCAGTTAATTAGGATGTGCCTACAACAAAAGAACTTTCCAGAATAAATAGCCCCACACCATCACAGAAACCTCTCAAAACTTAACTACAGGGATAGTCTGCCTGACAGCATTTCGCGAAGCAAACGCCACACCCAAATATGCCTATCGCAAAGAAACGGTGGATAGCGTGATTCTTAGCTCCACACGATTATCTTACACTTTCATCAACGAATAGTAGTGAGCGAGACACCATAGCTCTCACTATCTGGCGTGTTCTAGAATGATGTAGGGCTTGAGCGTAGCTGACATAGCATGATAATTGTAGGGCTCTTGACAGACTGTTCTCGTAGCAATGGCTTTTATATACACTGCCGGACAATTGCTAAGGACGGATAACAATAGCAACGATAGCAACCATAAAATGGAAGGCAGGAAAATGTGGAAGTTAGCATAAGTGCGGGATACAGTAACACGTGTTGTGCGTATGCAAATTTTGGATTGCCGAACTTGTTCGTGACGTCATAGCGCTGATAAGAGATATAACGGATTTGACGCGTATTGACCGTTGTTGTTCAAACGCAAAGTTGAAAGGGAAAGAATCAATTGACGAACTTGCAATTTTCAGTATGTCTTCCCGACATCACCTAGATGATTTTACGCGTGACCGTATTATTGACAAGATTGAAGAAGGGCGAAAAATAACAGATGTTGCCAGGGAGTTCGACGTCAGCCACAGTGTTGTTTCAAGGCCTTGGAAATCATTTCAAACAAATGGAGAGTGTAGCAAACGTCACGGGGGAAGTCGTGTTCGCAGTACGACACCTGCAGAAGATCGGTACATAATGCTATCAACAAAAAGACACTGGCGCAGCACAGCTAGTGAGGTAGCAAATCCGTTTATGGCTGCTACTGGCAAGCGGATCTCTCGAAAAACTGTCGCCAGACGTTTGCATGAAGGAGGACTATACGCCCGCCGTCCTGTTGTGTGCATTCCATTGTCCAGACGTCACCGTACTGCCCGTCTGCAATGGTGTCATCAACATCGAAATTGGACTGATAACGACTGGTCTGCTGTCCTCTTCTCAGATGAGAGTAGATACAGTCTATCGTCTGATTGTCGACGACAACTGATCTGGCGTGATAGTGGTACTGCATATCGTTCAGCAAACATACAGGAAAGGGACCGATATCCGACATGTAGTGTCATGGTATGGGCTGGCATCATGATCAATGGCCGTACGTCCCTCTATGTGCTTCCAACTGGGACTATGACTGGCCAACGATACATTAATGATGTTCTGCTACCTCATGTTCGCATGTTCCGTTGTACTGTCGGTGATAGATTCATTATCATGGACGACAACGCAACATGTCATCGAACAGTCGCTGTCCAGGAGTGTCTTGAGAGCGAGGATATTCAACGCCTCGTATGACCAGCACGTTCTCCAGATCTGAATCCCATTGAAAATGTGTGGGATGCTTTGCGGAGGAGTCTTGCTGGTTGCCAATGTCCTCCAATAAACAAGGACACCTTCATCCGTGCACTGACAGAGGAATGGGATAAATTACCCCAACAGCTGCTTGATAATGTTGTGCAAAGCATGGCACGACGTGTGGAATCTTGCATCGCCCTCCATGGTGGCCATATCCCGTATTGACATCTTACGCCGGAACGCCTGCGGACGGAAATTGCATTTTTTTCACGTTTACGTATTCTGCACAAAATGGCCTGTTTGTCCCTTGAACACGTTCCAAAACCTTCTGGATTTCAGAGCACAATAAATTGTCTTTCTTGTAATGTCCTGGCATTCTGACATTATTTTATTTCACTTGACATCCAACCACACTTACTTTTTTATGCGCTATATAGCCGTTTATGATCCGTCCTTAGCAATTGTCCAGCAGTGTATTATGTTATGATTGGAAGCTTAACGACTACCGTGAGCAACTCAATGGGCTATAAGCAGTCGCCCGTCCCTAATTTAGGGTCATTGGTTCCACGGAACGGAGAGAGCCAGTGCCGTAAGACAAACACAACATGTAATGTCCTGGCATTTTGACATTATTTTATTTCACTTGACATCCAACCACACTTACTTTTTTATGCGCTATATAGCCGTTTATGATCCGTCCTTAGCAATTGTCCAGCAGTGTATTATGTTATGATTGGAAGCTTAACGACTACCGTGAGCAACTCAATGGGCTATAAGCAGTCGCCCGTCCCTAATTTAGGGTCATTGGTTCCACGGAACGGAGAGAGCCAGTGCCGTAAGACAAACACAACATCCATGCCTCACCGGGTTTCGAACCCGGACCCCTTACGGACGAATGATCAGAGGCCATCGCTTAGACCACTGCGCCACCGGGGCGGCCAATGGCTTTTGCTATGTCGCTGGTCAGACGGATGCGCGTGCCCTTTTCACATTCAGCAATTTTCCTCAATTTGCGTGCCTCCTACAGCGCGGCTCCGCTGTAGTGGTACCATCTGCTTTCCACCGATGCAAGTCAGCGATAGTTAATTTAAAAATCAGGAGAGGAGACTTGCTAAGCATCGATTGTTTATCAAGGTGTCAAACATCATGCATATCCCTTTCGAACTCCGCCAGTTCAATTGTACTCGGCATAGTCGTTTCCAATGCGGTTTTACAAGAGTGCCAAGGCTGTCCTTTATATTCACGTCTTACGCGCGCGCATCTGGTTCTTAAAACGTATGTTTATTTGCATGTATAGGAGGTGTCTGCATGGAGTATATCATAATCTGAATAAAACTAGCTTTTTTTTTCATTTTATTCAATCGAAGGCAATATTCGCTTTAAGAATTTGGTGCAGCTAACTAGTACTTTAATTCATCATTGAAGAACGGGGTAAAATTTTATTGTTGAAGACAACTGCAAGCATGAATGTACGACATAAATCACAAGGTGACATACAAGTCATCACATTCAGACAAGGTAAATGAAAACGAAAAGGCATTAAAGAGATTAAAGATACGGTTTGTTGATCATCGCAGAAATTGCGTGGTATAAGATCACAGGATATTCTGTTTGTAGAGGCTGAGTGAAAAAAAAACATATTACGAATTCATGTGTCGAATAAACGAAGGAAGAAGGGGACTACAGAGAGTGAAAGTGATGCCTAATTATAAGAGATATCCTAACTATATTCCAAGATTAAAATTATCTGTTACAGCTATTCATTTGAAGTTACGTTTTGGCCAAATTACTTTTGCGTTCTGTTATTATCGAAGACACTAAGACGTAGTTTAAATTACTCGAGTTAGATTGTGTAATGTATCTGCCTCAGAGGTGTTGCACAAGACAAGACGGTAAAGTTGCAGCAATGAACTTCGTCGATGTAGTTTATTTGGGAGAACAATTGACTTCGGAGCGAGGAAGCGTTCGTTTAAATCTAAACATCGGCGAAATGCGATTATTTGCTATATTAACGACCGGAAGTAAACTTTATCTCATGGCAGTGAGGTTCGCAAAATGTTAGATTTTTGCTCCACACATCGTCTGGATAAATGAAAATTCCTTCTTCAACTCTTCAAAACGTGTGCCTGTCCGGTGGCGCAGTGGTCTAAGGACTGGCTTGTCACCATTCGTCCGAGATGTGTGCGGTTCGAATCCCGGTGAGGCATAGATGTTGTGTCTGCCTTACGGCACTGGCTCTCTCCCTTCCCTGGAACCAGTGACCCTAAATTAATTACGGGCAACAGCTTATCGAGTTGCTCACGGTGGTCGTTAAACCTCCAATAAAAATATGCGATAATTATTCCACATATATTCTGGAATTAATCAGAATTCTTCCTTCTGCAGTAAGATGCCTCAAGAACAGGTTGCCGGCTGACCCAGAAACTTACGATTCCATCCGAAACCTTTCTCAAGAGGGAAGGATATGTGTAACTTACCTACCTGAGAGGTGGTGCACGTGTGAACACGGCAAAGCTGCAACGATAAGCTCCGTCGGTTATCGTGGCAGCCATACACTAACACACAATAAATTTAAACCCGTAAAGTTGCAGTCACAGAAAGATGAAAAACAGAAAACACGCAACGGCAGCGTGGGAAGCACATTAATTACAGCGGAATAACAGCTAGTCAGTAAGCAAAATTACAGGAACTGGACCACAGTATCAACAAGAGCTGAGTAGGGTTAAAACATAGAGATAATGATACAGAACCGTAGACATGTAAGTTATAAATGGTGGTAGGATACTTAAGAAATTCCAATATAAAAATTATTTCGATACTTAAGAAATTCCAATATAAAATTAACCGAGATAAGCGGCAGACAAAAATAAAAGAAGGTATCTAAACCGTAAAGTTATGAAAATTTAAAGAATATTCAGCAAAGAATGTATAGATCAGTGGTTGTCAACATAATTTACGTTGAGGAACAGTGGATTTGTGATACTTTGAGGAACTCCAATTGTTATTACGTGCATTAATCGTTATACGGAATCTGGCGTTGTGTACAAGTATACATAAAACCAAAGCGCTCTGACGCAATTAAATCCTATCTATCTAATATAGACATGCATTATAACTCTTCTCTTTGCTATAGCAATTCCATAGAATTTTTTAGCAATCTGAAAATTTTCGTTTAATTCTGTCTAAGTGAGTATCAATGGTGTAGACATTTTCTGTAGCATACATCTTTGGGAGAATATCCTTAGCAGAGTGGAAGGGAATTGCACATGTATAATGCAGAGAAATGTGGCAAGGTTTATTTCAATAATGAATGTATCATTATATCTGTTAAAAACCTGATTCTTTAGATTCCTTAAAATTCTTAGTACGTATATCTTTAAAGAAAGATGAGTTGTGGTTGGCCGAAACCAGGATATTGAAAGATAATCATTTGCAGTCTCTAACTTCGCCCATCAATAACATAATTTTTAAACTTAAATGTTCAGGATTACACATCTGCGATAAAAGGGATATATTCGTGGGAATTCGAGTACGTTACAATTTATCAAATAACGGAAAACTGGTACTGTTTTCATAGCAAAATAGAAAATTAAAAAATTATCTTCATTCTCAATATCTACGCATTTCATTATATAAGACTTACTAAGAAATAAAAAAACCAACAGAAAAGCGATTAAACTAAAAAGCTATACTAAATACTGTAAAGAGAATTTTAAGTCCAATATTGACCGTTGCCCCGAATAATAGATAATCCTAATAAATAATTTGCTAGAGCCCTCTTCCTGCTCCGTGCCACTTTTTAAGTCGTCATAACAACAACCAAGAAGCAAATGTTTGTGACGCCATGCTTAGCTTTTCGTGTAGGTGACGTTATCACCTACACGCACACAGTTCACGCGTATATCACTTTGTTCTGATGTCATAGGAACAAAGAACACAGCTGATGGCGTGACGTCATCTAATCCAAATCATTATCACATGACGTCAGAGATGCCTTACGTCACACGGTCAACTCTTTAGCGATACGAAAACTTTACTTCAGGAATTTTTGAACGACGATCTGACGACGTCAAGATAAAAATAGTTCACGGAAAAGTATAGGGGGAAATTGATACGGGGTTCACAGTCAGTGTATGTGAAACATGTTGTGTACAAAGAAGTTTTGACGAAATAGTGACTAAAGGTTCATAACCGAATGCTCGGGAAATTTTCATTCCATAACCGAATGCTCGGGAAATTTTCATAAAGCTGTGATCCAACGTCGCCATCTATTGACGTGGAACTCAAAACCTCAATATCATAAATTTTAACTCAAAAACTTCTGTATCATAAATTTTATTTTTCCCCGTCATTATTGGCGGGCTTTCATCTAGTTTAAAAAACAACATATACGTTCGGATATAGTTAAAATGATCAGACGTTTAAAATTAATTTTAGTAAATTAATAAATTACTTTTGGATTTATTTACATTAACTGTCCGAGATTATGGATAAATAAAAAGCTGGCCACATTCGAGATTAATTTTCCTCTTAAAGAACAGCCACTCGGAATGAGTTGAAATAATGAAATGTTTAAAATCCACTTTAGTAAACTTACCAGTTATATTTAGATTCATTCAGATTAAATTTTATAGATAAATATAAATCAGCTAATCAGAAATGAGTTTTGTTTTTTACTTTCATAGACGTTAATTTTTTTAGATTTGCTCTTTTCGTTCGTCTTTAAGGTCATTTAAACGGGTAGGCTTTATAGTTTATTTAAGTGTGTTATGTAATGTTGAATTACGTGCCAAAGCTTATGCAAGAATTTATATATTCATAGAAACATAAGAGGTTTTAATCACAATTTTTTTTCTGTGACTTCGTACTGCAAAATTTTGTACAAATGATTTTTCTTTGTACAGATTTCGACGAATTCTAAAAATGCATTATCAGTGTTAAAAATTTCAATCCACGTTTTTCTTAAATGCTTCTAATGGTAATGAGCGAATAAGTCCTTTTTCGAAAACGAATTGATTTTTAAATGTTTTTTTTTTCAGCTACGTAGACCCATTTCTTCTAAAAGAAAAGCAACTAGTTAAATAGTGTCGTCTTAAAATATTCACGCATTTATTTTTGCGATTTCGTACCGTGCAATATAAACCGCAGAAATGAAAATTGATTTTCTGTCAACGCGTTCTTAGGTAGCCGTCTAAAAAATTCTAGTGCGCAATAAATCTAGTCGTCAATCATAAAGCTGATCTCCATCTGCCGTGTCGCGCTAGCAGTTTTATTTCTAGATTTAATGAAATTACCCATTACTTCGGAAGGCTCCACTTTATTTAATTAGTAAGTAAATTATTCTTAATAGCGGTAACATAATGATCTTTGAAACTCATTTCAATACGTCGCACCAGCACCTGCGGCAAGAATTGTTTAACGGAGCAATATTAACTGCCACAAATTGTCTTCTCCATCCCGACACTTCATTCTCCGCTGATGGCATCCGGAAATTACTCAGTCCTTCGCCTTTCTTAGACCAACCTACACGATCGCTTTCACGCTTTTCCTTCTTTCGTCATTTGAAGGGACGGAAGGGAATAAAAAAATACCGAGTTACCTGCGATGTCTCAGAGATGTCTTGAGAGGAAAACAATACACTCTGTCATCTCAGGAAGTAAATACGATAATTGGCGCCATTATCAGGTCGTTAACGAGAAGACCAATAGAATAAGAGCTGCCCTTGTTTGCTCATTTCCTCTCACACCCTCAAAAAGATATCAGATTTCTGTGAGCAGCGTCTCTTTTGGACGAAGAATTGTTAGAGCAAACAATAGACAAATTGAATTAACACCTCAAGTGCAACAACATTCTGCGAATAATAGCCATCTCTCCTCAAGCATGCTCATGCAGCAATGGGTACACAAGGCAATGAAGAAAGGTATCAAAAATAACTGCAGTCGCGAATGAAGAGCAGACAATGTCACGAAACGGAGATACAAAACGGGTGTTATGTTCCTAGAGTAGTAAATATAATTTATAAAATTTGGGCTTCACTTTTTCAGTGTGAGCAAACAAGAAATAAAAATTAATATTTCATTCATTTTTAAATATCCTTTTTTGTGTGTGTATATTTAACAACCACCATAGACAACTGGAAGGGCCCCAACAGAGTTCGAATTATTTGGTGTCTGGTCGAAGACTACTAAAAATCAAGCCAGATCACCAAAGTGACCGTGGTAAGATGGATTCGTTACCTCTTTCAGGTAACCTCATTTTGTATTTCATTAAAAAAAGGTACGGCATTTATTTATTTTTTCGTCAAGTGAAGCTGCGAAATAATTTTGTACATGATAGATGGCGAATAAATCTTAGTTACTACTGTACCGTATTTTCGTCCATGATAGTTGGAGAATAAAATCTTATTTAATACTATCCCGTCTAAAGTCGAGTGGACGAGAATTGAAAGTTTGAACAGTTTATGACGAATATTTCTTATTTCACCTCAGTTTCTGAATTTTCATGTAAATTTGGTTTCTCCTGGTGAGAATCCCTATCTGAATCGACGCACATAATTTTCCTCGACGAGCTTTTCAAAGTTGCCAGCCTGACAGTGGGTCAAAGTGCAACCAAAAGGTAAATGAAGAAAAGTGGGATATGAGTGAGACTTAGGGCTAATGTTCTGAGAGATATGCTACGAGATGGTGTAGAAGAGTAGGTATGAGATGTAATTTATATATATGTTACGGGCAATGTATGAAAACTAGGCATTCTTTAGAATGCGTAGGCAATGTATAGAATGCCTGGCGTTTTTAGGCAAAGTATGAAATTCTCAAATATTATATATACTTTACCTAGGAATTCTATAGAATGACTAATGCTATTTAGGCAAAGAATTAGAAGAGTTTCATGAAAAGGCTTTTATTGAAAAGACGTATATGAAAAAAATGAAAACAGAAAATATGAAATAAAATACAGAACTTTCTAAACTACTTGCTGCAACAAAGAAGGCTTGTATGACATTCTGAATTGCACTTCATTCCTTTTTACACAAAAGCACTTCATGTTTTGGCACATTGTCTTACATATACACTTCACAAATCCTTGGCCGCTTCCTGTGGATTGAGCAATAGCAGCTGACCGGAGAGGTATTTCTTGATGAGGAATTTTTTCAATTGTCAGTAAAATCTTCGGGCATAAAGTGATTTGTGATCTCGCATATAGTTGTTACAAAATTCCTTCAGAAGTTCCAATTCGGTAAAAACCGTCCTCTGTCACATATATAACAACTCCAAACAAATTGCGCGAATCACCTCGTCCCTTGTCGACGTTAGGAATAGGAACTCGCACAGTAGCTCCCAAAGAAGCAGGAGGAAATTGTTTGTCAGAATTGATTTTCATTTTTTGGCCTGTATATCTAGATTAAATTTAGAATAAATTTTACCTTCGACAGCATTCTTATTTTTAAAGCAAAGGGTGCACAAAATATATATTTCCTCATATCCATCATCCTTACTGGCATGGCCACAGAATCAATGAATTTTTCGAAGACACTTTCTGATTATTTTATACACTGCTGGTGGCTACCCAAAATGCAACACCAAGAAGGAAGCCTCCGATTGTCCTGAAATTCGCAGCATGCGTCGCCCGCGAGAGGACATGCAAACGATTAGCATTGCAGGACATACGCAAGTCATGTGCGCCCGACACGCCACCGAGAAGCACTATAAGAAAGGTGCACAGAAGGCGAGGTGTAAGTAGTGGAAGTGTGTTGTGCTGCCGGAACTGTGCGTGGGAAGCTTCTTGATGGCTCGTCGCGGAATACGGCAGTCATTCCAGCAAGTCTCGGAGTTCGACAGAGGACGAATAGTGGCGTACCGAGACAGCGGTTTATCGTACCGACACATCGGCGCCCGTGTGGGACGACATCCAGCCACAGTGAGGTGAGTACGGATTCGGTGGGTGCAGGAGGGACGGACGGACCGACGTGAACGATTTCCGCAGCCGCGACACACCACTAAACGAGAGGACCGGCTTGTAGTGCGGCGGGCATGGACGGCTCGCACCGCCACATCACGAACGTTAGCGCAGGAATTAGGGTGTGTTGCGCAACAACCTGTGTCAGCACGTACCGTATCGTCTGCAGCAGCGGGGACTTGTCGCACGGCGCCCACTGCTCCGATTACAATTGACGTTACACCACCGGTGAGTGCGGCGGCAGTGGGCCATTGGACGCCGTACCTGGACTACGGAATGGCACGACATTGTCTTCTCCGACGGATACCGCTTCTGCTTGCAACACCACAAAGGTCGGATCCGCGTGTGGTGGCACCGCGGCGAGATACTATATGACGCCTGCATAATGCATCCCCATACCGGTCCGTCGCCTGGCGTAAAGGTTTGGGGCGCAATTGGATATGACACCCGCATCCCTCTGGTACTCATCGACGGTACACTAAGCAGCCACCGCTATATCCCCGACGTTTTGAAGCCGGTAGTACTTCCTTACCTGCAGAACCTGCCAGCGGGCACGTTTCGACAGGTCAATGCGTGCCCGCACGTGGCTGACATCGTGCAACAATTCTTCACGGCCCACCAGGTGTCGCTGCTACCGTGGTTCGCCTGTTCTCCCGATATGTCGCCCATCGAACACGTCTGGTCGCTGATCGGCAACCACCACCCGCGGATACGCCTGATGAACTGTGGCAACGCGTGGAAGCCGCCACATCCAAAACCTCTTTCGTTCGATGCCGCGACGTGTAGCGGCCGTTATTGCTAGCCATGGGGGCCACACGAACTAATGATGTCTGCGTGTTCCGCAAATCGCACTGGCCTGTAAGCTCAATCTTTTTATCTTTGTATCTATTGTTATGTGTGCAGTAAATCTGGCTTTGCTATCTTGTGTCCTTCTTGGTGTTGCATTTTGGGTGGCCAGCAGTGTACTTTGACGGTTTCTGTTTAGGCATTGCATAGAATGCCTATAAAATATGTGAAATCTTAACAATTTCATACTTTGCCTAAAAACGCCAGGCCTTCTATATATTGCCTATAGGCATTCTATGGAATGCCTGGTTTTTATACATTGCCGGTAACATATATATAAATTGACCGCGAGCGATAATTGCCAAAAGTATATTGTTACGAAACAATTGCTTGGAGGGTTTTCAACCTACCAAGAGACGACTTGATGTGACGAATACTTGACGAGCTGGGAGATATACATACACCGATGAGTCATTATATTATGAACACCTACCTAATAAGCTGGAGGACCCCTTTAACCCGCACAACAGAGGCCATTCGGCGTGGCATCGATTCGATGAGGTGGCGATAGGCATCCTGGGGTATCTGGTACCATAATGTCGACAGCAGGTCCTCCCCTGCTCGGCATCAGCTCCGATATTTTCGAGTATAAATTTCCGTTTATAGTGCCCTCCTAGTTCTAATTCTGTGTTTTTCGTGTATCTAAAGGTCTAGTGCATCGTTTTGTTCTACTTTCCGATTCGTAAGTACGATATTTTCTTCATTTAAAGATTTATTTACCTCCTGGTCGAGCTGGCCAGCAGAACTCCTGGGCGCCGCCATTAGTAATGACGGCTTCCGGTGGAGATATCGTGTTCGGTAGCCCTACTTCCGCTCTTGCTGTAACCGGCGACGCTGCTGCTGGCGCCGCTACGCTGATTTCTCCTCATGGCGCTGTTCGACTGCCCTCTTCCGGTGCGTCATTCGGCACCTCTTCTCCTACCGTTGCCCAGTCAGACAGCTATTCTGATACAGCTTCTAATGTGATTTCTGCTGATGCAATGGATATTCAAGATGACGTCACTCCTCCACCTTCCACAGCAGCTCGATTGCCATCGTCTTATTCTGCTGCAGCGACCACTGCATCTGATCGCCAATCCTCGATTGTGCTACAGCAAGTCGATGCTTTGAAACCTAATGTTCGTCGCACCGGCAACTCTATTCACCTTAATATTCCGGCGTCATCTGCTCAAGTTTTTTTTTTTTTTGATTGGAGGTTTAACGACCACCGTGAGCAACTCAATGGGCTATAAGCAGTCGCCCGTCCCTAATTTAGGGTCACTGGTTCCAGGGAGGGAGAGAGCCAGTGCCGTAAGACAAACACAACATCCATGCCTCACCGGGATTCGAACCCGGACCCCTTCGGACGAATGATCAGAGGCCAACGCCTTAGACCACTGCGCCACCGGGGCGGCTGCTCAAGTTCAAACGTTCTCCTCGCATATTACTTTAGGAGTGTTTTTTCAAGCTCTTCCTGATACCAAGTTGAAAGTTTATGCTACGGCAGTTAAGAAGCTTTTATCTCCGTCTGCTATTACTCATCTCTATCATCGGGCTCGGACTATTGTTGTTTATCTTTCTCAACCTGACTATGTGACCTCCATTTTGCAGAAAGGTATTACTATTAAAAATAACCTCTTGGTGCTCAAACCTGTGATACAGCGCCCGGTTAACGTGTCGTTTGACCAGGTGCCACCTGAAGTCACAAATGTCATGCTCCTTTCAGTTATCTCATCTCTTGGTCGCGTTGCCGGGGACGTCGTAACCTACTCAGCAGCGCCCAACGACTTCTTTGAGGATCGCCATATTTATGGTGCTCGTCGCATGGTGCCTGTCATTGTTTTTTCTCAGGATGATATTGCCACTTTACCTACACAACTTACTGTCCATTATCACGGTCAACGGAGACACATCGATCTCTTAACTGAGTTCCACTGCAGCAAGTGTAAAGGTCTAGGGCATTTTTATAAAGAGTGTCCTGGACCTTCCTTGTCTTCTGGACCCTCTTCTGGATTGTTGTCTACATCAGTGTCTGTTGATACGCCACTGTCTGGTTCTCGTGTAGAGCCTGACTTGCGTGCTTCTGATTCTACTGAAGCTCACTTTCCTCCTCTCCTTGGTTCTCCAACTTCACCTGAACCGTTTTCACCTCCTTGCTCGATTTCTGAGCAGGACGCTTCTGCTCAGGTGGTGCTTTCTACTTCTCCTGGTGAGGCTTCCTCTAAGGAGGTGGCCATGGTTACCACTGATTCATCGGCAACTGATCTTGATGATTAAAGCACTGCTTTAACAACTGATCCGGACACACCTAGACTGTTACATTTTCCTATTACTCCTACGGCAGATCCCATCAGTGTGGATGACTTGGGCATTACTGATGAGACTGTGTTGATTCCATTTGCCGATACGCAAAACGCACCGTCTTCAAAGCTCCTAGCGCTCCAGCTAAACGTGGACGTCCACAAGTGCATCACTCTTGCTCTTCTTCTAGCACTCGCTCTCTTCCAGCGTCCTCCAGGGATTGTAGCCTTACATCCAGAGGAACTCGCAGAGGTTGCGCTCCAAGCGCAATTTGAACAGTTTTGTCAAGATACCGTTGTTCTCACTCGACCCTTTACCCATAGACAACTGTTTCGTCTATTTTCGGTCTTCCGGGATCCATCGTCTGATATGGCCTCTTACTTTTCTCACTCCACTTTTCCTCCGGATGATGTTTATCGTCGGCTGACGTGTATAAGAGCTGACCTTGAGGCACTTTTTTTTTTTAATTGGAGGTTTAACGACCACCGTGAGCAACTCAATGGGCTATAAGCCGTCGCCTGTCCCTAATTTAGGGTCACTGGTCTCGGAAGGGAGAGAGCCAGGCGCCGTAAGACAAACACAACATCCATGCCTCACCGGGATTCAAACCCGGACCCCTTTCGGCCGAATGATCAGACGCCATCGCTTAGACCACTGCGCCACCGGGGCGGCTGAGGCTCTTTGCAAGATGGACTGTACGTTCCTTTCTTGTTATCGACGGCTCTGTGAAATGGAGGACACCGCTCAACTTTCTGCTTCATTTCTTCGTCATTCCCCTGCTGATGAGTAGGACTTTTCCTGACTTATTACTTGCTCCTGGACTAGTCCTGCATTTTTACAGCTTCTTTGGGCTTTCATATCCTTCCTTATCGGACTGTATAGTATGTCATGGTATGTACGCTTGTATCATCTGTTTTTTTCTTTCTGTCTTTTTTTTTTATGAATAAAATTGTTGAACTCCTCCAGTTTCCGTACATTTCGGGATGATGGTGATTTAGCGGAAACCCGCTTTTCCAAGTCCAACCATAAATGTTCGATTGGGTTCATGGAAGGTGAATTTGGAAGCCAGGGTATTAACAGGAAGTCACCAAAATGTTCTGTTCTTCGAACAACCTCTTGACGATTCTGGCAGTGGCGCATTGTGCGTTTTCCTGTTGGTAATGGCCATCACCAGCAGGAAACACTGTTGCCAAGAATGGGTGAACTTGGTCCGCAACGATGTTCAGATATCTAACAGCTGTCAGAGATTGTGCTATAGGGATAATGGAGCTTAAAGTATCTCAAGAAATATCGCCCACATCATAACACCGCCATCGCCGGCCTATTTCCGCACAACAGTGCATTCAAGTGCTACAGCCTCCGTTGGCGTATCCCCGATCGCCAGTCTACGTGATGCACCAGGAATCTTGATTCGTCAGACCAGACCACTTTCTTATAATCAGCCATTGTCTAATTTCAATGATCTTGGGCCCATTTAATGCATTGTTGGCGATGACGTGCAGTGAGCATGGTGACCCAGCTTGGTCTTCGGCTAAGCAGGCACATAAGCAGAAGGTTGCGATGAACTGTGTGATATGACACATTGCACTGATCACCACTCTTGTAGCTGCGGGTGATCTGTAGTGCTGTGGCCCAGCGGTCGCTGTGAACAGTGGGCGACAGTTTCCGCTCCCCTCTGGAATAAATGAGAGTGAGGAAGACACACGGCTGGACGGCGGTTCGTCATTTGCCCATCTGTGCACCACTTTTGATACGTACTCACCACAGCAGCGCATGAACAACCCACAAGCCACGCTGTTCCCGAGATCGTAGTTCCGAAGCGCCGTGCCATCACAATTTGTCCTTTATCAAACTCAAATACATCTGCAGCTTTTCCAATTCTGACTCCGAACACTCTAGTTATCGGAAGCCAGTCCGCTTATTGAATATATACTCGTCTGTGAGCTTCAGCTTCGCCACCGTTCGGTCACCAGGGGAACTCATTTCTCTAGGCTCGGAGTGGTCATAATGGAATGACTCATTGGTGTATATCATATAATACACTTCGGATTTATATGTATTGTCTCATCACTTACAATGGGCAGTTTCTTTTAAAGTGTCTAAGTACAAATATATCAAAGTTTTTAAAATTATTTTATACCATTTATTTGAAATTAAATTTCTGAAATTTTAAAGTGATGATGAAAATCAAATTTTGCCCCTTCCATTACGTTCGGAACTTCTGACTTCAGAAGAATATTGTTTTTTAAATAAGTAGAAATACACACTCTTCGAATATCGCTACTTACATAATAGGAATAGTAACTTATCATATAAGTAAAGATATTTGAATAGTACTATTAATAACTTTGATGAGAATTATTTGTTAAAATATTTTAATAATGGTATACATTCAATATAACTTTTCAATTTCTGGTTTGATTCCCCCCGCAAAATGGGTGTGCTCATGTCTTAATAATTCCCCATCTTTTTTAACAGCCAATATCAATTAAGATACAGAAATGTTTCAATGTTTAATTAACATTGTAGCTGTGATGAACAAGTAACGAACGATTTAGAATAATAAGGGTTCATCAATTAAGTTTAAGATAAGATACATGTAAGTTGATATATTGAAGTTTAAACTTAAACCTATGTATTTGTAAAATCATTTAAATCCGATTATTCTATAAGCTGGGAGAGAAGTTAAGATGATTTCCTTTTAAAAGTAATTGAATTATTGTAACTTAGAGCCCAGTAAATTGTAATGGGAAGTGACGAATTCACAGTACATTATTGATTTTCATTTAACGTTCCTTTCACATCAGCCTAGTGTGAACAGGGTTCATAAATATATAGGGGATATCAAAACAAACTGGCGAAACAAACTGAACACTTCAACTGTTTCAGTCTTAATGAAGATCTTATTGGAGACCACAGACAGTGCACGAATTTATTCACTTCCGGCAGTGGCACTATGATGTGAATCGCAGTAACAACATTTTATTTAAAAAAAGGGTTGCCACTAAACCTTACACCAGGCAAAATTCTAGCTACATTTAAATGTAACTCATGTGTTCATTATATGGCATACAAATTGCAATCAGTATGAAAATATTTTGTAATATTTGGTTATGTATCATTTAATTAATTTCAAATTAATATGTATGTTTCACTGTAGCCCGCCTTGAAGAATATAAGAACAAGGGCGATAAAATATGTACAGTCTGCATATTAAATGCATCAATATTTGTGTTACTGCGGACCAGTAAAAATGAATAAGAATCGTCAATTTCTGGTACACACTGGACCGCAGGATCAGTGAAGCTTTTAACAAAATTCTAAAACGTTATAGGTAGTCATCTGCCCCTAATTTAAGTACATTGGCTCGTGGTGAGAGACAGTGTCAGCACAATTGCACAAGCACACCTTCCATGCCACATCCGGGATACCAACCCAGACCTAACTCAGACGAATGGTCAGAGGCCATCGTCTCTGACTAAAGGTTTTCACAGGCCAACCTTTTTTTTTTTTGATCAGTTTAGTGAAAAATTCGAAGCCTGTACGGAAGGTTTTATCATTTTACTCCTGTATTACAGAAAAATTCGTTTCACAAAACGAAGGTTGACTTGTTATGTAATCAGATCGGGAAGGTCACTGAGTAAAACGAAAGACATGGAAGTACATCTGCCACCAGATGCGTTGATTATCTTATTGTCATTATGCATTACATCTGAAATTGAGATGTTGGGCTTTAAGATGAGAGTCCGGAATTGTACGGTTTATTTCTTTAAACGTTGAAATCAAATTCTGTTTCCATTTTATTGGCTTCAGCAACTAAATCACGTAGTGTTCTTTTTTTCTGCGAAATGTTTACACGAACACAGCTTCAAGAAACCAAAACCAAAAAACGAGCTTCTGGTGTAAATTCTTGCCACAACGGAGATGAGGAAGTTCGAAGTACACACCGATGTCCCATTACATTATGACCACCCCCAGCCTAACGAAATGAGCGCGCCTGCAGACCGAACGTTGGTGTTGGTGAATTTCACGGAGCAGTACATACAAAATCCGAGGACCTGCTTTCGGTTAGCAGAGTGTTCGGAGTCAAAATAAGAAGAGCTGCCGATTTATCGAAGTTTGCTAAAGGACACATTTTGATGACACGGCACCTCGGAACTACGATCTCGGAAATGGCGCGGGTCGTGGGTTGTTCATCTGCCGCTGTAGTGAACACGTATCAAAACTGGGGCACAGATGACCAACACACAAACCGTCATCCAGCCGTGGGTCGCCCGCAGCTCGTTGATGCCTGTCGCGATTTGTTCACAGCGTCCGCATGGCCATAGTGCGATAAATCACCCGCAGCTACAAGAGTGATGATCAGGGCAATGTGTCTCAGCACACAGTTTAACGCGGACTTCTGCGCATGGGCAGATAGCCGAAGACCCAGCCGGGTTCCTATGCTCACTGCACATCATCGCAAACGCCGCATGAAATGAGCCCAAGATCATCGAGATCGGACCATCGATGATTGGAAGAAAGTGGCCTGGTCTTACGAATTAAGATTATTGGTGCATCACGTAGACGGCGAGGCGCGGATACGCCGATTACCAACGAAGGCTATGGCACCTGGATGCACTGTTGGACGGAAACAGGCTGGCGGCAGCTGGGTTATGCTGTGGGCGATGCTTTCTTCGGACACTTTAGGCCCCATTATCCCAACAGTACAATCCCTGACAGCTGTCAGGTATCGGAACATCGTTGGGGACAGAGTTCACCCATTCATGGGAACTGTGTTCCCTGTTGGTGATGGCCATAATTAACAAGATAATGCGCAGTGCCACACTGCCTTAATCGTCAAGGAGTAGTTCGATGAACATGCTAGTGACTTTCTGTTAATGACCTGGCCTCCAAATTCACCTGACATGAACCGAATCGAACATTTGTGGTTCGCATTGGAAAAGCGGGTTCGCGCTAAATCATTACCAATCCGAAATGTACGGGAACTGGAGGACCTGCTGTTGTCATTATGTTACCAGATACGCGTGCATAGGGCCCCAGAGTTTGAAGGGCCCCGGAACGAATCAATTCTTATCAATCCTTAAAGCGACCACTTTGTTTGTACGTATTTTCAATTGATATTTCACTTTCTGATATTATTAGCATATATTTTTATTTTTTATTGCTTTGTGGATACTCCAAAAATGTCGTGTAAATTTTCGAGTTCTTATCAACTTACTTGTTTTGAAAGGAACAGTTAAAATAAGCTAACCTTTCGTTTAGTGATAGGTGAAGGAAGGAAGGAAGGATTCACCCTTCCCATAGTTTTTTCATTTTTTTAAGGAGAATACTTAACTGGCCTCCTGTTATATAATTATTTTCATGCTACTTTCAGCCAAACGAAAACATCTCTGTTGGAACATTTTCTCCTTTCTCCCCCTTAAGTTTCGATAACGAGTGCTTGTAGATACTGTCTTGATGATAGGGAATGTTTGCTGTTAACTGTTTTTCCCCTTTGGTGTAGGGTGATCAAGCTATTTCTCAGCCCTAATCCCTCTATAACAGCCTAAACATAAAGTGTTATTATTCAGGCTAAAAAAATTAAGAAATTCGAGAATATCGCACTACTTATCTCTTTTCTATTTAATAGTGTTAAAAGAAATTTCTATTTTGCAACAAAATGTTCTTATTACTTTCTCCTCCCCTAGCTTAATACTGATAAAGCTGCGGTTCATTTTCACAAAGAGATAAATTAAACCTGTTCTTGCACGATGGAAATGAAGTGATATTAAAACACCGATACTTAAAAACACTTTAATCACCAGTATCCAATAAATCACTTCCAATTAAAAGCTACATAAGACCTATCGGGTTCCGCAGCGGATCCCATCCTCAGATGAATTAAACCCAAAAGCCGAAGAAGGTTACAACTGTCTTATATGGTGGCCTCAATATTACATAGATGCGCAGACGAAATGCGCAATGTAACACGCGCGTCGTTGTATTCGTATGCAATTATTATTTGAAACCAAGCCCCGCAAACTCAAAAAATAACACATAAGTAAATTTCTTCGTAATTAGAATCCTAAGATAATAAGCTTAATATGTCGTTTCATAATCACAATTTACAAGAGTGGTGGTCTAACAAAGTAGTGTCTACTTACTCATTTCCATTGTTATCCTTGAGCAACCTCTTCCAAGAGAGTGGAATTCATTCGGTAGACCATAATCGCTGCGTCTGGTGCCCAGGTTAAAGATGTACAAACTCTCCACAAATTGTACTCTGAAGAGCAATTTAATTAGAGACATTTGGCGTTATGCAAATGTGGCGCTGTGGGCGGCCCTGTAAATGGAAACGACATGACGTATGCAGCGATCTGACAATATAAGGAGTGTAGCAACGACGAAAATCAGTAAGAGTCGAACGCAGTATGGGTAAGACGAAGGATCTAAGCGCATTTGATCGTCGGGCAAATTGTCGGGGCCCGACGAATTGGGTCACTCCATCTCGAAAGTCGTGCAAGCACTAGGATTTACACGAGCCACTGTGTCACGGGTGCACCATGAATACATCGAATCCGGTAAAATCATCCCTGCAAGGGCCAACTGCCGTGGACAACAGCGTGTGGATGATCGGGGTCATCGTCGGCTAGCTTGCATTGCAACAGCGGATAGACGGGCCACAGTAAAAGAAATCACTCGACAATTTAACGCTGGTGCACAGAAACGTCTAAGCAGCCACACCATCCGGAACCATCTTCTTGCTATGGGGTACAGAAGCAATCGTCCCACGAGTGTACCGCTGCTGACCCTACATCACAAGGTGCAAAGATTAGCATGGGCGCGGGAACATCGCCACTGGACCCTGGACATGTGGGAAAATGTTGCCTGGACTGATGAATCGAGATTCACGTTGGTACATGCCGGATGGCAGGATACGAGTACGGCGCAAACCACATGAAGCGATGGATCTTTCTTGCCAGCAGGGTACTCTTCAAGCTGGTCGGGGTGGCATTCTCGTCTGTGGACTGTTTACGTGAATTGAAATGGGATCCCTGGTACGTGTGACAACGTCTCTCACAGGTCAACGTTACCGGGATATCCTGGATGACCATTTGCTTCCGCTTGTGCGTCTTCAACATCCTACTGGGGACCTCATCCTGCAACAAGACAATGCACCGTGCCATCGTTCCCGAATTGTATCTGAATGGTTGGACGAACACTCCACCGACGTGACCTCGCTTCTTTGGCCAGCTAGTTCACCTGACCTCAATCCCATTGAGCATTTCTGGATGACATCGAGAGAGATGTTCGAGGCTCTGAGCCCCTCCATCATATCTTCGTGAACTGTGGGAGCTTCTTCAGGGATCGTGGATCCGTATGGCTTCCCAACGCTTCCGGTGTCTTGTCGAATCCATGCCGAGACGAATCACCGCCATCATCAGGGCGAAAGGTGGTGCTACACGTTACTATACAGGTATCTCTAATTCAATTGCTCTTCAGTGTATATTGCAACCAGTTCTCGGTATCGCTAGTAATGTAGCACCCGTCAATCTGTGTAATAAACTCCTGTATTCACTAATCGTGCCAAAGCCGTAGATTGCTTCCCGATTTTAACATTGTATTGATGCTCTCTAACACGCGTGTTCAGTGTTCTCTTTGTAGATCCTACATATATCTTTTGATCCTGCGCAGGGTCCTCCTTTCTCAATGGAATCTGGTACACACGGTATTTATCGCGCAGTAATGAAGGTCCTCTGTCATTCTTGACCTATAATAATATATTAAATGTTTTGATTCCTATATTTAGACGGTTTCTGCGACATGCATTCTTTATGACGTTTAGAATTTTGGAATATAATCCATGGAACCAAAGAATTGACGTTGTTGGTCCTCCCGCTACAGCGTAGATACTAGTGATCTCATTATTCCTCGCAGCAGTCTATCTACCGTCAACCTGGAGTATCAATGCTCACGTGCTGTGCCGTAAACTCGTGTCAACTCGTTATGTCGAGACATTTGTGATGACGAGTGTGTAAACGCCCGTTACACATAAAACCTAAGTGTTCATAATTTCTGGCATGTGAGATGCGCCGAATCCATAAGTATATATTATACAAGCTCTGATACATGGTTTCCTGAACACTGAGTATGCCACTGTTTCAGATGTAGGAGTGCAACGCAGGGTAAAATCCAAAAATGACAGGGGACTCTCTTCCTCCATTTCAGACGTAAACTTAATTGAGGGTAATCTAGATGACAACGATTCTCAGAAGTCACTCAAGTCGTCTTGATTAGTTGGCAAAAGGATCAGTACATCGTCTATATATCTCAGGCACAATAGTGGTCTCGTGCGAAACTCCTGGATAACAGATTCCTTCAAACGTTGTAACACCACCTCGCCAAAATTGGTGAGAGTGGTGAGCCCATGGGGGCTCGCTCTAACTGCTGGTAAAAATAATTATTGAATCTGAAATATGATCGCAGATGCACTAACCAAAAGTTTGTCATAATAGATTGAATCTTTTCAGCAGGTACCTAACCCAAACTAGTCAATTTTTCTTGAATTATTCTGTGTGCTGTTATAATGGAAACATTAGGATATAATGCCTCCACGTCTAATAATGCCATGAAGAAGTCTTTACCTCTGTAAATCAACTGCACTGATTCTATCCAGCGCCTATATAGACCCCTTGATTGAATATCTTGAATTTGTGGCCAATGGTTTTAAGTAGTTTGCCAACGTTTTCTCGAGTGGGTGCGTGGGGCTATAGCCTGTTGCGTGGAATAATGAGATCACTAGCATCTAGGCTGCAGCGGGAGGACCAACAGCGTCATTTTATTGGTTCATTGGATTATATCCCAATATTCTAAAAGTCATAAAAATGCATGTGGCAGAAACCATCTAAATATAGGAATCAAAGCATCTAATATATTGTTATTATTATTGGTCAAGAATGACACAGACCCTACATTATTGCGCGATAAATACGGTGTATACCAGATTCCATTATAAAGGAGGACCCTGTGCAGGATCAAAAGTTATACTGTATGTAGAATCTACAACAAAAACACTGAGCACGCGTGTCAGAAAGCATCAATACAATGTTAAAGCGGGGGCACAATCTACAGCTTTGGCTAGATTAGTGAATACATGAGTTTAACACACCGAGATTGGTCGGGTGCTACATTACTAGCGATACCGAAAACTGGTTGTAATATACAATTTATGGAGTGTCAGTACATCTTTAACCTGGGCACCAACCAGATGCTGCAATGATGATCTACCGAATGTAATTCCACTTCCCTGGAAGAAGTTGCTCAAGGATAACAATGAAAACGAGTAAGTAGATATGACTTTGTTTATTAGACCACCACTCTTGTAAATTGTGATTATGAGACAACATATTATGTTTAATACTTTGGGCTATAATTACGAAGAACTTTCCTTGTGTGTTATTCTTTGAGTTCGCGGGGTTTGGTTTCAAATAACACCTGTATACGAATACAACGACGCGTGTGTAAAATTGCGCATTGCATCTGCGCACCTATGTAACATTAAGGCCACCATATAAGACAGTTGTTACCTGCTTCGGCTTTTGTTTTGATTTCATATGAGAATAGGATCCGCTGCGGAAACCGAAAGTTCTTATGTAGTTTTAAATTGGAAATGTTGTATTGGATACTAGTGATTAAAATGCTCTTAAGGATGGGTGTTTTAATATCACTTCATTTCCATCGTATAAGAACATGTTAATTTATCTCATTATATTTAGCTGTATGAAAGATTTATGATTAATATTACATTTTCATATCGGAGCTTCTGCATTTATTTCTTATGCTTCTGTTTCTAAAATCAGTGCAGATATAAAAACAATCTCACGCATCGTTTTGACAGAATAAAAAAAAATGCAGACCTCAATTTTACAATTAAAACAATAAGACAAATGCTTTCAAGAAACACATTTCTACTCCCCGGCACTGACTAAATTCTTACTGTTCAAGTTTCTTGGTCCATGGCATTCGTCTATGCCATGGACGGCTGAATCTCTTCGATCTAAGGAATTGTTTGCCACAGAAAAAGCCATACACGAAAAGTCATCCACCCTTTTCTAGTGAAGTACTGAGCACAAATTGCATTTTACCCGAATTTTCTAATGTGGAGAATTTTTCCGGTTGTCGGTGTCTTCAAGTATTATATTTTTGCTTGATACCACGCTCATTGCCAACTAATGTGCTCATAACGTAAAAGAAAAAAAAAAAAAAAAAGATTTCTCAAAGCTGAAGCAATGGAAAGAGCACGTTTTGTAATTGAAACGCATTTCAATTTTACAACAATTTATACGCAATGTACTGCTAAATTTAGAGAAATTCAATTTCCGGGAATTTGAATATTCAGTTGCCCTTTTCAGTTGCAAATTATGTGGCGAATTCGCCAAATAATTTGCAACTGAAAAGGTGCTTTTTACCTCACATATCAAACTCAAAAAGAACTTTTGCTGGAGCTGAAATGGTGTTTTCGTACAGTAAAGCTAAAATTTACTGAATTTCCATTTTGAGAACTCCTAACGGGAAATTATTGAACTAGTAGTGAAATTTAAATTGGGCAACATTTAATAAATGTTTATGTCCTATCATTTGTAAAAATAATTTTTGAAAAATCTGTGAAAACCAAATTCTTTGGACTTAGCGCCACAAGCAGAAAATTAACAAACTAATTGGAAATGCAAATATTTGAGAAGCCTACTCCGAGAGGAATAAAAATAATTTTTCTCTCTAAGTTGAATAGTTTGTTCCCAATAGAACTTTATTTTTTGAATTTTCAAGACTTTGACAGGCTTAGCTCTACATTCATGAAGTATATGGAGTATTTAAAGTGCTAAACTTAATATCCTATGATTTTCTAATAGCCCCAAAAACATTTTTTGAAATATCTCTGAAAACAGAAAGTTCTATGTGCACAGACAGACAAAGTGATTATTCTAGCATTGTTCCTTACAAAACGTTCTAATAACAGGAAGATAGAATGACATTTTAAAAAGCTGAAAATCATTTTTCTTGACTTTACTTCTTCTTTTTTTTTTTTTTTGTTAATCTGATGGATAAAAATTCCTGAGGCGATAAAAGGGTAGGGGCCCCTAAATCTTTTAGTGCCTAGGGCCCCAAAAGTTCTAGTCTTCTCTGTGAAACAGAAGTATGTTGGAAGTTCTAAACCTCATGTGTGGAAGGAAATTCTACAAATAATGGCACATCTCTACGCGTTACTTTGCATTTACTGCTCAGGTAGTTCTGTTCAGTAAATCATCTTTGTTTTCCAAAACAGGGATCTTCAGTCATTTCTGAATCGCAGACCACATGACAAAACGGAATGGTACTCATTAAAAAGAATAAAAATATTGCGTCTGTTTTGAAAAAAAATCGATTATTTCAGAGAGCTATCGAATCCGAGGTCTTACCTTTCGAAAAAAGAACTGTTGCAGTTAACATGATATCTATGTTACACAAACGCCCGAAGTAGGTTTGAACCATGTCTACATCTTTAGTACTCTTTAGAATTTTTGATTGAAGGTTTAACGACCGCAGTGAGCAACTCAATGGGCTGTAAGCAGTCGCCCATCCCTAATGTACGGCCACTGGTTCCAGGGAAGGGAGAGAGACTGTGCCGTAAGACAAACACAACGTCCATGCCTCACCGAGATTCGTACCAGGACCCATCTCTGACGAATGGTCATAAGCCATCGCTTAGACCACTGTGACACCGGGGCGCCCAAGTGCAAGGAAGAAAAGATGTGTAGTTGCGAAGTGTGAATGGAATAAGCAGTTGTATGTAATTTATTATATTCCAGGATTATGTGGGAGTGAGTGTTTTCGTGTATCATTTGAGTCTGTTTTTGTGCATAAAGGTAAAATGGCACCTAGAAGTCTCATCCACGTAAGATTTATGTGGATTGACGGTTGTCTGGAGCCGGATAGGCAAATTAGAATAAAATTACTACGCATGACAAAATTTATATTTGGAGCAACTTCAATTTTTTTTATTGGCTGCAACAAAAAATATCATGTAAGTAAGTATAAATTGCATTATCCAAAAGCATTTCATATGTTAAACAACTGTTTGTATGTAGATGTTTTAATTAGTGGGACGGACCAAGAAGATGATGCTTTAGAAATTGCTAAGGATACTAAGTGTATTCTAGGAGAAGCTAGTTTAAACATGAGGAAATGGAAAACAAACAGCCAACGTTTGCAACAGACATGGAAAGAGTATCAATATAATGATTCCAAAATTTTAGTTGAATGCAGCAAAGTCTTAGTCTATGAATAGAATAATGAAGAAGCTATACTCAAGGTTGAAGTTCGCGAATTGATCAAGCAGCTACAGTTGAATTGGAAGGAAATTACTAAAATATATATTCTTAAAAACAATTGGACGAGTACATGGTCCAATTGGATTCATGAACCCATTTACTGTGAGAGTAAATATACTGATGCAAGAAATTTGGAAAACTTGTATGAACTGAGATGAAACTCTGCCTTTTCAGTTAGAGAAACGTTGGAAGAAATTGTGTAAATAATTGTGTCAGCTGGATGATCTGAAAATACCTTGATACTGTTTCGAGGAAAATACAAAGGAGGAACTGCAAGATATTAAGCTACATTGTTTCACAGATGCCAGCGAGAGGGCATACGGAACTACGATTTTCTTGCGATATTCCACAGGAGTGGTGAAGTAGCCACAAATTTTGTAATGGCAAAAACATGAGTGGCACCTCTGAAGAAGCTTTCCCTTCCGCGGCTAGAAGTCATGGCTACAGTTGTGGAAACTAGAGTTTCTAGATATGTTCAAGATCACCTGACTAATGACCTTACGATGACATCATATTTTTGGACTGATTCGAATATTTTATTGCATTGGGTTAAAGGAAGTCGGGGAAGGTGGAAACACTTTGTCCAAAATAGAGTGATAGAAATTTAACGGAAAATTGAAACATCTGCATGTTCGTATTGCCCTGGAAAGGAGAACCCAGCAGATCTGCTAATTAGAGGTGAACAATTCAAAATACTTCTAAAGAGGAATCTGTGGAGGAATGGATCGAACTGGTTGACCAAAGAGGAATCGCAATGGCCAAAGAAAATTAATTCAAACCTTTACGTTAATCAGGCTGAACATGAGGCCAGGAAAGGTAAAAATGAAATACTTCAAGCAAGCTGTATTACAAAGACACGGATGACAGACTTATTTGATTTGAGAAAATTAAGCAGCTTGTATAAAATTAAGAGAATCACTGCATGAATTCAGATATTTTTCTACAACATCAAAAAAAGAAACAGAAAGAAGTCTGGTGTTTTGTCTGCAGAAGAACTGAAAAACGTAGAAAATTATTTGATCAAACAAACACAAAAAGAGGTCTTCGCGAATGAGATTGAGTCTTTGTTTACATGACATGCAATACACAGCTCTAAAATAAAGACTTTTAACATATTCTTAGACGAAGATAATATAATTCGTGTAGGTGGCAGACCTCACAACGCCGATTTAAGTTCCTCACAATCACATCCTATTCTTCTGCCCGAGCATGGTCATTTTACTTTGCTTCAAATAAGATACGGTGATGAAACAATGGGGCATGCTGGTGTAGCAGAGGCTTTAACCCAATTTAGAGAAAGATATTGAGTAATAAAGGGGTGACAACGAGTTAGAAATATAGAACTCAGCTGTAACTTATGTAAAACATTTAGATTAAAGCCAATGACTCAGGATATGGCACCTCTCCCACCAGACAAAATCAAGGAATCTTAACCATTCGAAGTTACGGGAGTAGAGTTTGCAATCCCATTATACATCAAAGGTGTGAGAGAGAAAAACAAGGCTTATATAGCACTGCTTACCAGTGTGGTAACTAGAGCCATTTATTTAGAATTGGTGGCTGATATGTCATCGACAAACTTCTTGCTTGCATTTAGATTCATCGCAAGACGAGGCAAATGTAAGACAGTATACTCCGATAATGTTAAAACCTTCTAGAAAGTAGGCAAAGATATCAGTAAATTATGGACTGTGCTGAATGATCCAGATGTTTTCGGTTAATATGGAAAGTGGAAATTTATTGTGAAGCGACCTGCATGGTGGGGTATTTTCTGGGAAACGACTGGTACGATCAACAAAAACATACTTGAGAAAGATATTGTGAAGCGCATTGTTGACCTCTGAAGAATTGGAAACCGCACTCACTGAATTCGAAGTAATTCTAAATTCAAGACCGTTAACGTTTCACGTTTATCTACAGTGATTTTACAGAACCGGTACCTCTGACTCCAGGATATTGTTTGGTTGGAAAAAAAATTACTTTCTTGCCTTCGGGAAAAGTGAATACCGAGAGCTCTACCGAAGAAGAACTGATCAAGAGATATAAATATCGAATGTTTTTCAATCCATAGTTTTGGAAAAAAAAGGCGTCAGAATTATCCTTCAGTTCTAAAATCAGCTCGCCAAGTAAAGCTCGTAGATAATAACTTGGGCATACGGGAAAAAGTTTGCTGTTTTCATTTACGAAGCAAATCAACCAAGGATGTTATGGAAGACAGGTTTGGTGTCACCGGAAATAGATGGTAAGGTGCGATCCTGTTCTGTAAGACTATCATGTAGGAAAATTATTAAGAAATCTGTTCAACACTTATAACTATTGGTACTGGTCTCGTAGTTAGAAAAGCACACTAACTGTTCATGCCCTTTCTGGCTGAAGGATGTTGGAACTTGGACTTAGAAGAGGCAGCCCAGACGCTGGCGCTTATTTATTGTTAGTGGGTGACGCAAGAACCGTAACCGCGGTGCGCTGGTTGCTTTGTTTCTGGTTTGCCTTGATGCGCTTTATGGAGACGAAGTGCCAGGAAGAAAAGATGCATAGTTGCGAAGTGATAATTGATTAAGGAGTTTTATGTGATTTATTGTATTCCACGATTATGTGGGAGCGAGTACTTCTGTATATCATTTGAATGTGTATTTGTGCATAAAGGTAATAAATAGCACCTGACAGTCTTATCCTCCTCGTCACTTATTTTGTCGGAATGACTCCTCAAAAGGTAAAATTTGTGTACTAGCAAATATATATTCCAAACATACCACAAATTAGGGACGGGTGACTGCTTTTAGTTCATGAAGTTGATCACGGTTGTTAAGATTCCCAAACAAACATACAAATTGTCAAAAAGATTAGAATAATGTTGCCCTTTTTACCATTCAGACCGTGGTTCTTTCTTTACCCTGGGATTCCACAATCACAAGTTTCAAATTTGTGATCACAAATCCTAATGGGACTCGAAAAGAAACGAAAAGGCCGAAAATCATGCATGCATTTAATTTTTTTTTTAATTTTCTGGTCGATGCAACTTTATTATTCTTTAGTGGAAGTACGATAGCCAAGAAAAGAATACAGGATCGCATTTTATTTACATAAATTATTTGTCAGCGATATTTATAAAATAACATTTTTCAACTGAATCTACTTCGTTTCATGTCCCATAAAAATAATTACAAATTAGGATTGCGGCGTAATTTATGACTTCCTTTTTTTTCAAAGGTTTAATTACCATGCTAAACAGCACTAAGAGCTTTAAGCAGTCCTCATTCCCTACTTTGGGGACACTGGTTCTAGAGAGGGTGCAAAATTCTGTTCCGTAAGACAACCACAGCATGTATGACTCATGCAAGAACCAAACTCTCGCCCACTCGGACGAACAGTCAAACGCCAGCGCTTAGCGCACAGCGCATACAGTGCGGCCCAGTTTTTGACTGTGTGTCAATTATTTCAATTTTTAAAGAGTAAGATATGTTAGTAAACCATAATTCATAAAAAACAGCGCACCGGCGTAATATGCCTCACTATATCTGTGCTATAAATCGCTAACATAACAATATAATTTTAAACATAGCGCTGTATTTTCAACTCACTTTTTCTATGTGAGTTGAAAACGTGAATCAAGTTAAAAAATTTCAATTCATAAATGACAAAACGTCACCGGACAGCTATTTGTGTTACCTAAATGATTGTCATAATTATGAAGCTGGAAATAAGGCGCAATTTGGAACTGTCAGTTCTAAACAAGGCTCACAAAGATAGAGCAAGCCGTCCTTTGCTCTGAAGCGGAAGGGTTGAAATCCGTCAAGTCTAGAGCATTGACCGCTCTTGGATCCAACGACAACCACTTGATCACGGTTTCCTGGAGTGACCGCAGGACGCCAAAGGAGCGCGCACACCATTCGTCATGTCATTCGGAAACAGGCGCATCCAGTTAGCACGTACCTTTCTTTACGGAAGGCACTGGCCATCAGCATGGTATCCTACCAGTTTTAACCCTCCTCCCAAACCTTATAATGCATGCCATCCCCCTCTTTCACCAACCCGACATCCCGTCTGACTCCCGACACGTCTACACAGCATCAGCATCCTATTCCTTTACGTGAATCATCATCATCATCAGCAGCAGCAGCAGCAGAAGCAACATCAGTCCCCTTCTACACCCAAAACTCATCCACAACGCCCACCACCTTCCTTTTCTTGTTGTTCTTCCTTCCCACGACAAAATAACCACCCCTCTACCCTTTCCCATCTCCGTGCAAGCAACATTTGTTATAGTTGTCCGCAGAGCAGGCAATATGGCGGAGATGGATAGGCCATCACTGCTCAGGATTACAGCTCGTGACTTTGAAGAATGGAGCATCGCCTTGCCAAGTGGCCAAATAATTACCAAGAAAAAAACACATCACTGCAGCTCAAAGACAAATAGCACAAAAGGAAAGAGAAGGCACAAGAAACATTTTTTTCTTTCCCTTAATAATTTTTTGCGCCATGTTTCGTGTTCTCTCGCACTAAGCTATGATGTTTTTCATTAGGATCTCCGTTTTCTTTTGCAAGATGAGGCACAAAAGTTCAGGACAGTTTTTATCTACTTGCGGTATTTATTTATTTTCTCCTCATCTCGCAGGAAAGTTATGAAAATTACTCAAAGCAGCTTTGAGGAAAAAAACGTAGTTTCACATGTGGTGTGGAAATAACATCACAGAAATTATGCTATTTATCTCAGAGAAGAAGGATTCAAATACTAATTTTGAAATATTTTGACTTCTCGGAGGTGTAGGAGCCCGTAGGAACAGTTTTAAAAAGCAGCCGACCTGTAATTTGAAATCTTTCGTCTCTCTCATGAATATTAATTTCAAAAGAAATTCCAGAAACTCAACTTGTTTTAGGCAAATTTTATTCATATTCAAAGAAAGATTTGACTGACTCGGATGGAAACACTAATTAAATTTAGAGATGTGAGCGATGTCTCTCTCAATAACAAGAAAACTAAATTTTAGAATTTCTTCCAAGAGTTACATTCACAGATACTTTAGTAGTAATGAACACGTCTTTGATATATTTTATTAATTAATATCGTGCAGCTTTTTAAGATATTTTATTAGGGTTGATCTAAAATTTCCAAAAGGTATTGTTATCCGTTTGTGGAGACTATATACATTCCAAATGTAAATCGGCAAGAAGACTCTACATAGAGAAATTTATGCTTTACGAAAATAGGGAAAATATGTACTAATAACGTTATTTATGATCCAGCTATCGGATGCAGTAAGACTTTTTATGGTTTGGCTTTAGAAACGGAGATATGTGGGCAAAAGCAAAAATACTGTAATACTTTGTAGGGAGACAACTGCAAAGAAAAATCTGAGTGGGTATATATGTACACGATTCTGGTCTCACTAATAGTTATCCCACTCGGGAAATAACTTTCAAGATTAGACGAAGCCGAGATATAAGAATAAAAACATACCACAAAACGATGTTCCACGAGAACTATTAATTAAGGAAACCGATACAAATATGGGTAAGTAAAACTGTTTTACAATCTTGGTTTATTAAAGGTGATAGTCGTAATAACAGATGTAAGAAGGTGTTATTTTTATTCTGGTTTCTTATAAAGGCGGATATACAATTATATAGTGAAAAATAAAAATGCACTAATAGGACACATAACTGAAAAACAAAATGCATCAAAAATCGAAATATGTGTTAATGACCTTCGTCACCGTTATTTTTATCAAATGCAAAAATAATATTTCTGCTCCGTTATATGAAAGTGTGCGTATTGAACCAAATCACAAAGCGCCGCCCAGAATAAAGCTGTGTGACGTACCTGCCAGCAGGACGCACACGACATAAAGGCACGTAGCAATCAGAACAAATGTCTGCGTAGCTCAGTTGGTAGAGCGACTTGTTCCGGAATAAGCGGCCTCGGGTTCGAATCCCGGCGTAGACCAAAAATGACGGAGAAATTTACTTCGTTATAATGGCGCCCGAACTATCCGGAAGACCCCGCCGTTCAAAATCTCGCATTGGTGTGATGTTCTTTCCACACCGCGAGATAGGAAAAATCAGAGAATTCTTTCTCCAGAGCTTCGAAAAATAAAAATGTGTGATGTTGCATTCCACACAGCAGATTGACTGGGAGTTCTCAAGTGCACGTTCTACAGTGGATGGCTACCTGCAACGATTCATGGTCACGGCTGACCCGTGGGCCATGCCCCCGGCCCTCTTTGGGGGGGGGGGAGATGTGACGTACCTGCCAGCAGGACGCACACGACATAAAGGCACATAGCAATCAGAACAAATGTCTGCGTAGCTCAGTTGGTAGAGCGACCTGTTCCGGAATAAGCGGCTTCGGGTTCGAATCCCTGCGTAGACCATAAATGACGGAGAAATTTACTTCGTTATAGCTGTACATCAACAAAATTTGAAACTATATGGATTTCTACTATCTGATATTCTCACCCGTGCACTGCAACCACTAACTGATTTCGACTGACTCGGATGGAAACACTAATTAAATTTAGAGATGTGAGCGATGTCTCTCTCAGTAACAAGAAAACTGGTGCGCATGTTATGAATCACAATGAAAATATTATCACATTAAAGAAAATATATTTCTGAATAACGCCATGGAAAATTTTATCCAAATAATCAAATGACGGCAAAAAATCAATTCCAAAGGACCAGTTAGGAAAAGCTGAGCTTCAGCAATTTTCAAAACAAACCTCTAGAAAGGCGGATTACGAAAACTCGAAATTGAATTCGACTAATGATAAACAGAAAAAAAGCTATGATTTAATCGTCTTCGATAAACGCGTGATAGGATTGTGATGGTGTTGCATTTGGTATCCAGGCATGTCTGTTGCTCGTTTCTTAAACCATTTTAAATACACTGACTCCATGTCGAATGCTAATGTAATCTGAAATGAGGGAACAACGGCTTAAGCTGAAAATTTCGTGAGGGGAATGGAGTCCACCCAAGAATTATCAGAAGTAACTGATACAAATAACATTTGTAGATATGCAAGCGTTTTTAGTGATTCCACCAGTTTAAAGAAAGAGGGACATTTTTAAGGAGAAGGCAGCGCTGTCAGCGTATGACCTGTCTCCAAAGTTCAATCGGCATTTCTGGATGCAAATCAGCGTAAAAAAGACGACTCTTGCAAGACCTGAATAAGGTAGAACTTTTTCATGGTTCAGAGCATTTGCATTGATAACTCGACCAAGTTCTTTTGAAGTCTAATGCCATGGGATCAGAACATAACCCCTTAATTCAGAGCTTTGACTTTCTTGGATACGTTGAAAGAAATACGAATTTGCTAAGCTTATCAATAAGACAACGATATATTTATGTAACCTGTCATGATCCTCAAATTTAGTGAAAACAAGTTCACGCAAATATACACAGTCGAGTCACATTATTTTGACCACCATCTACTTTTGACGTCAACAGCGTGTAGTCAACGAAAGAAGATACTCGTCGTGAGCTGGCTTGGAGGGTATATAAAATGTGCGGCTGGCAGTCTGAAAACATATCACTCGTTGCTGTCATGGATAAAAGGAGCGATTTATCAGATTTGCAAAAAGGGATGATTATCGGCTTTTGGGCCAAGGGTGGCAGTATTTCTGAAACAGCGCAGTTTGTGAACTGTTCGCGTGCTGTTGTGGTTAAACTGTATCGTGGTTGGACAAATGGCACCACTGCAAATAAGCAACGTGGGAACTGCGGAGCACCAAGTGCCATTGATGTGATATGTGATCGTCGGCATCGAAGATTCGTGAGGGCAGATCGACACGCTACAGTGCAGCAACTTACTGGCCGAATGAACCAGGGGGCTACCGAAAGTGTGTCTAAAACGACAGTTCAGCGAACCCTGCTGCGTAATGGGGCTCCGACGCAGGAGGATGGTCACTGCACGTATGCTTACGTAGGTGTATCGGCAGAAAAGATTTGCATTTGCACTGCAGTACCGGAATTGGACTTCCGTTAATTGGCAAAGAATTGACTTCTCCGATGAGTCATGTTTTCTGCTTCATCGAACGGATGGACGTTGGCGTATAAGGCGAGAAACATCGGACAACAAACACTCTTTAACCATTGTTGGTAGAACACAACCTTATGGGGGGCAGCATTTTGGTTTGGGGAATGTTTTCGTGGCATTATCTGGGTCCACTCATACCTGTGGAAGGCACTATGGACCGAATTAGTTATGAATATATCCTTGCAGACCACGTACACACATACAAGCTGATTGTCTTCCATGGGGCGGATGGGATCTTCCAGCACGACAATGCGACGTGTCACACAGCTAGAAATGTCCGAGAGTGGTTGGAAGAGCACGATGGAGACTTCAAAGTACTTCCCTGACACACTAAGAGCCTAGACGTAAACTCAATTGAGCATCTGTGGGATTACCTCGATCGTGTTGTTTGCTGTATGGATCCTCCACCACGTACCCTACATCAGCTTGTCAGATGCACTGCAGTCAGCATGGCTCCACATACCTGTGAACACCTTCCAGCACCTTATTGAGTCACTCCCAGCTCGTCTAGCTGCTGTCCGCGCTGCACATGGTGGTTATTCTGGATATTAGCTGCTGGTCACAATAATGTAACACGACCTTGTATGAGACACTGCAAAAATAATGAACAACGAAGCCACAAAGCACTTTTAGTGGAAAGCAGAGTTCCATAAATGCTTATTACACCACAAGTTAGAGTGTAGAAACTCGTGCCTTGGATGCAGGACTCAATTTAGCTAGCAGTGGAGTATAATCTCTTACTTTAGTAATAATGTCTAAATTTGAGTGATATTTCGTTAGCTACTAAACCTTTAGTGAGAGTGTAAAATGCAAAACACGCACGTGCGTGCGTAAAAGCACAAAAAGCGGCATATAGACCGTTGCTCAAAGAAATATTTCCAATCCTCCTGCTCACTCCCTACGTCATATAAGAAATATACTGTACTTCCGTGCCTTAGAACTTGGAATATTTGGAATGTTCTTGAGAACGGTGTTTTTCTTAAATGTCTTTAAGAACTGTTTTCTTGAAATGTTGTTGAGAACTGTTTTCTTGAAATGTTCTTGAGAACTGTTTCCTTAAAATATTCTTAAGAACAGATACCTTGCAATGTTCTCATGTTATTTTAAAATTATCTCTTTTGTGTACATAAATCATGAAGACTGTGAAGAGGTAATCGTACTACCAATTAAATGTGATGTCTCTCTTCTAATACGTTCATTAAATTTGTAATAATGAAACGTAAAATGTATGCGTCTGTTTGCTAATCGCGTCTTTAAAAATCTTTTGCAAAATATGAGATTTAAAACTTGGTCTTCATAAAAATATAACTGAAATTTTCTTATACTAAGTTGAACAATTCATCAAACGCTACCCAAAAAAAAAACAAAAAAAAAAAAACGTTTAGAGTCGTAAGCCAATAAAATTAATAGACGTCAAGTTCTTGCCTTCTAATTTCGTTGTCTTGAGGGCACCACGTGTTGGAAGACGAAAACTAGGTATCTTTGTGGTTTGTTGATTTACGCCAGTAACCTGATTTGCTGATAAAAATATTTATAGTAGGCCCCTCTCTGCCAGACTCATTATTTCTTAGAAATATGTTTTCATAAAAATTATGAAGTGACATAGGCAGCACATATCTCCCTCCCTATATGTAAAGCATAGGTGATCCCATCCAGCGAAGGTTCATTCCATGCAGAAGCATTCCATCCAGCAATTTTGAGCGCAATTTTCCTCTCCTCAAAGATTCTATTTGGCACAAAACTTATGAAGCTTAGTTGACAGTACACAGAATGTGACCTGAGAGACCGGGGAATCGGCTTTAAAATGATATTCACTGAAACATAGCGTTACTGGGAAACGCTTAACAAAAAATACCAAGACACCAGCTGTGGTATTATCAAACATTGTCGACATAGTATTTGAAGCCAACTCAAGGACTGCAATTGCCTTCAGATTTAACTTTTCTGATTTTCCTACAGGTACACTTTAAGGTATGGTTTTACAGACTTTTCCCGTCATTGTTCAAGATAAGACTATAGTCACAAGCCTAAGACATCATCTCATACTATGCAAGGCATCTGCAGCAAAAAAATTAAGAAATGTAATTAAATGGGCTCTGTTTGTTTACCAAAAGTAAATAATTACGAGTCTATCGTTTTCCGTTACATTTAAGGGCTGTACTTTAAGACTTGTTACATGGGTAACATTTATCTTGCATAGTTAAACACAGGGTAAAGCCGAAGAGTTCAAAAACTTAGTTCCAGAAAAGTTCTGCAGAAGTATTAATATGACACACGTTTTCCTCACTGCGGACGGGGAGGTACGTTTAATCACCGTGAGCAAATCAATGGGCTATAAGCAGCCTACGTCCATAATATTTTTGGTCTACTGGTTACAGGGAGGGATGGGAGAGACCCAGTACCGTAAGACTAGAAAACCATCAATGCATCAACTAGGATTCGAACTAGGACCCATCTGGTACAAATGATTGGAAGCAAACACTTCGAACTATTTGACTTCGAGGCGGCACACCGTAATTTCCGTTTAAAGCATTTCAGGAGGTACTGACAATACGAAATGCACTTAACTAGGCCGTGTAATAGAATACAAGCTATCACGTTTCTACTAACCTATACTATAGATACTGGCAGACAGTCCGGTTTTCATTTTGAAAGATAAACAGATAGATAGATAGAAAGGTAGGCAGATCGATCGATAGATAGATAGATGCTGAGTAAATGCCCTTTTCGAGGAGTGGCTTTCAAGAGTACTCGACATGACTGGAAGATGAGTTAAAGCTCGCAATTAAAATGTCACATAATTACCACAACCTGCAGGAATTTGTTTTACGGTGTTCCTCTGTTACTCTCAACACCGGTACTTACATGTTCACTTTTTATCGTTGCTTTTCCTTTTGTCACCCAGTTTTACGAGGACAATGACTCTTGAACAGAGTAAAGTACGACGTTATCTTGTGCTCTTACGGCATCATTAAACCGAGAGGTACACCATCATGCTTCAAAGAACCCGCCAGTGTCAGCAAGCTGCGAAAATCAATACAGCGCTTTTATTGGTTTTTAGGACCTTCATATTATCGTAACATGACTTAGTAAAATTATGGGCTCCCCTGTTTTGTGCAGGATGCAAACAAGGAAAATTAAAACGAGCTGTGTTTGCATGTTTGAAATAATTTATCAGAAGTACTCTCTCTGCACGTAACGTTAAAAGACTTCCTAAATACCCTTTTAGCATAGATGTTCCCCTTTTTACATAATGAATAACTCTTTTTCATATTGATGTTTCGGTAACATATATCGTGCAACAGTTGCTAAAAGTCTTTCCTCTAAAAACTACGAAGCTGTAGAAATGATTTTGCGATGTTCTTTTCTATTGAGCCATAAATGAAGTGGCATTTTCTTTATAATATGACAATGTTTAAAAACTGCTATGAATAATATGTAAACTCACACCAGTGCACATTAAAAATTAAAACATTCTTAGGTCAGGAATGCATATATATGTGGTCATTTGCAAAAAACTGACACTGTAGTAACTTTTCCACATGCATATTAATTCGCGGGACGTAAATCAGCGATGTCGATCTTCTAGAGCGCAGGCTTCCGATTCCTTTCGCTTTTCGGATTAGGTTTGAGTCCAGAAAAATGGATTTTATATTACTTCCTGCGGCACTGGTGTTGCTCCCTTACCTGGGCACAGTGACTGTAAATTGCAACGCGGTGGTCGAGTGGTCAGAAGAGCAGGTATCTGGCTAATCATCCAAACAGTGTAAGGGTTCGAGTCCAGAGAGAGGGACAGCGTGAGCATGCGCGTATGACGCGGTATTTACTGCTTCTATAAATTCAGTGACACCAAATTAGGGACAAGCGGCTGCTCATAGCCCGTGCGGTGGTCGCTAAACCCCGGATTAATATCTGGAGACTCTATCTCAAATACGCTTAGAGTCCTTAAAATCTTTAAAACTGAAAAATATACTCCTGTTAATGAAGTACATTGATACTATCCATCTTTTCTCACAGCAGTAAAACTAATTCCAATTAAAAAAATTCGATGTAACGAAAATGGGTAATGGTGCATCTTTGTCAAAACCATTGTTGAAATCTGATCGTGCCGCTTGCTGTCCCACGATGTGACGTAACAGTAGCAAATTTTATTCTTACTCAACAATATGTTATTGCCGAACATTGTTTCATCACATTTTATATAAACGTAGCAATATCTCATTGCAGTCTGGGTAAATTACGAGAACCTGTAAATGTAATAAAAGGCATTACAAAAAAGCATTTTGATGAGATGCATTTTTACCGATAGTAGTAAAATGTGCGTCGTAGTGGAATTTGGCTTCCTCTCGACATCCCCGAATGGAAGGGGGGGGGGTCCTGCTATTGATCAGATCTTTAAAATGGTACATAACACGATGGGTAGAACCTGTATGTGTCCTAGACAAAAATTTGCCATACCCCTCACTAACACACATGCGATTCAACATTTCTTTCTATCTTGAGGTCAAATTTTAACTTGCGCGCGCAAAGATGGATTTTCGTAGTTCATCACATTTCGAAGTGAAAATCCTCCAAATACGCGTTTTAGCAACGAACAGCAACCGAAAAATTGTTATTCCGCTGCCAATTTCCCGGCGGCTGCCGAATAACAATTTTTCGGTTGTTGTGCGTTGCTAAAAACGTGGAAATTGCGATGTTATTGTTTATTCACTGACGCCACGTATTTCGAGGATTTTCACTTCGGATCTCGTCCTTTGGATTTAACTGCTATAATTAATATATAGCCAGTGCCGTTAATGCCCACCAGATCGAGATGTCTCAGTTGCTGAGCCCATTTACGGATTTATAATGTCAGATGCTGACAGAAAAACGTACATAGCGCCGTGGAGTGTTGTCCAGCGTGGTGTAAGGCTAACGCGCTCGGCTAGATATCGAGAGATCCGGGATTCAATTCCCCGGCGACGGCCGAATAACAATTTTTTGGTTGCTGTCCGTTGCTAAAACGTAGAAAGAGCGATGTCTTTGTTTATTCACATCACATTTCAACGGTGGCCGGGTCGTGTCTTACTTTCGTCTAAATGTGAATGAGATATAATAATACTAATAATAAATATTATTTTTGAAAACCTAAACCGTCAAAAAGCTTACTATTGCCGCCTCTATAGTTTCCTAAATATTACTTTTATGACTCACATTTTGTCTTGCATTGATTTTACGACAATATCATGCATTAATCCACCTACCTACTGTAAATACCGCTCAAAAGAAACCCCGCTCAAGTAGTGAACCTTATTGCTTGTTGTTATGATTTTAATTCCACTTATTATGTACCGGACTCTGCTCGGTGTGGACGTGAAGGACGTGAATAAATGCAATGCGTTGTACGTACATAATTATATTCTCACGAATCACTCGTTTTATTTCACGCCCACAGTTATCTTGGAAATCCGAAAAATGTACTGCATAAATTATCCACAAATAATACCAGGGTGTTATCCCGACTTTTTTTTTAAAGCACATTTTATTCAGAAAATCCGTTTTTTGGATAATTGATAAGTAACGTAAACTCAGATCAATAAAAAACTTAAAAATCGTAGTTTTTTTACGCTTTCCAACCGTAGGTTGAAGAAGCGTCCGTCCGCACGATAACTGGCGTAAAAATGGTTCGATTTCGATGAAATTTTAGTATGTAGTAGGGGACCACCTGGGGACGAACCCTATTGAAAATGGGACAAATGGGGTCAAAAGTCACGACGTAGGAGCGGGATCCATTCCATTACACTTATACGTCATAACTTGCGTAAATATGGTTCGATTTCGCCGCCCCGGTGGCGCAGTGGTCTAAGCGATGTCCTCTGATCATTCGTCCGAAAGGGGTCCGGGTTCGAATCCCGGTGAGGCATGGATGTTGTGTTTGTCTTACGGCACTGGTTCTCTCCCTTCCCATGAACCAGTGACCCTAAATTAGGGACGGGCGACTGCTTATAGCCCATTGTGTTCCTCACGGTGGTCGTTAAACCTCCAATAAAAAAAAAAATATATATGGTTCGATTTCAATGAAATTTTACAATGTGGTAGGGGACCACTGGAGACGAACCCTATTCAAAGTGGGTGAATTGGGGTCAAAGGTTAGGACAGAAGAGCGGGATGTATTCCATTGCCTTTATGCGCCATAAAGTGCGTAAAAATGGTTCGATTTCGATGAAATTTCAGTATGTGGTAGGGGACCACCTGGGGAAGAACCCTATTGAAAATGGACGAAATGGGGTCAAAGGTCAGGACATAGGATTGCGATCCATTCCATCGCCCTTATCCCATATTATTAAGGTGGACGTCAAGTAATTTTGCTTCTTATACTTCCAAGGGAAAAACTTTTGTACACATTTCCTTCATACTTATTGTGTTCCCAAGGATGAAAATTTTAACATCGATTAAAATAACTTCTTAAAATAACTTGGAATACTTTATATTTTCTAAAACATAACCATAACTATATTAAAAATCAATAACTTTTCCTTTGGTGGTGTTGAAACCAGAAAATGAATGGCGCGACCTGTACTTTGATGACGTCAGTAGACAAACAAATGTTGGATTGCATAATTATGGTTATGTTTTAGAAAATATTAGGTATTCCATATTAAGTATTTTAGATTTTACTAAATATTTATGATGAAATTTAAAAGTTTAAAATCCCGATTTAAATTTAAATGAGAAAAAAGTAAATATAGTTAATTAGCTACATGAATGAACTTGATACACTTAGGAAATAAAGCGGACATTTTTTACAGAAAATGATGCATAAAATAATAACTGTTCCCTCTTTTTTGGAGGGGAGGTCAACATTAACAAGAAGCACTAACATTCTTATCTGGTGATGAAAACGAAAATAGGAGCAAAACAATATGCTTCATTTTTTCCTTATTCACATTTGAAAATTTTGCACAAATGCTCAATCCCGGGCAGGGGAAGGGCCCGGGTCAGTCATAAAAAATGATATAATGGGCTTTACCCGGGATTTAGATGTCCGGGCTCAGACTGGACTTGGATCTTAAAAGAGGAGCCGCGTTCATCCCTAATGGGGTTCCTAATGCCATCTATCACTCACCGCTATCACAACTACACGGTCGAGTCACATTATTGTGACCACCAGCTAACATCCACAGCAACCGCCGTGTGCAGCGCGGACAGCAGCTAGACGAGCTGGGAGTGACTCAATAAAGTGCTGGAAGGTGTTAAAAGGTATGTGGATAGGTATGTATTACAGGTATCTGATTGCAGTGCATCTGGCAGTTGCTGGAAGGTGCGTGGTGGAGTATCCATAGAGCGAACAACACGATCGACGTGGTCCTACAGATGTTCAATTAGGTTTAAATCTCGGGAAATAGGGGGCCAGGGAAGTGCTTTGAAGTCTTCATCGTACTCTTCCAACCACTGTCGGACATTTCTAGCTTTGTGACATGACGCAGTCTCTCTGAAAGATCTCATCCGCCCCAGGGAAGGCAATCAGCATATATGGGTGTACGTAGTCTGCAAGGATGGATTAATAACGAATTTGCTCCATAGCGCTTTTCCCATTCCAACCCCGGGAATACCACGAAAACATTCCCCAGACCATAACGCTACCACTACTAGCTTGTGTTCTTCCAACAATGGTTGAAGGGTGTTTGTTCAGATGTTTCTCGCCTTATCCGCCAGCATCCATCCGTTCGATGAAGCAGAAAACATAACTCAACGGAGAAGGCAATCCTTTGCCAATCAGCGGAGGTCCAATTCCGATACTGCAGTGCAAATGTAATCCTTTTTTTGCCGATGCACTTTCGTTAGCATAGGCGCAGGCAGTGTCCATCCGTCTGCATCGGAGCTCCTTCGCAGCAGGGCTCGCTTAACTCTCGTTTTAGACACACTTCCAATAGCCTCCCTGGTTCATTCGTACAGGGAGTTTCTCCACTGTAGCGTGTCGATCGGCACTCACGCACCTTCGCAGCCGACGTTCAACTCTCATATCAACGGCACGTGGTGCTCCGCAGTTTTCACTTCGCTTATTCGCAATGGTGCCACTTCTCCAATCATGATGCACTTTAACCACAGCAGCACGCGAACAGTTCACAAACTGCGGTGCTTCAGAAATACTGCCACCCTTGGCCCAAAAGCCGACAATCATCCCTTTTTGCAAATCTGATAAATCGCTCCTTTTATTCATGACAGCAACTAGTGATATGTTTTCCGAATGTCTACAGCTCACCTGATATACTCTCCAAGCCAGCTCACGGCACGTGCTATCTTTCACTAGCTACTCGACGTTGACGTCAGTAGGAGGTCGTCACAATAATGTGACTCGACTGTGTATTATGTTTAGAATGAGGTCAACTGTAATGAGTTGTTCCAAGTAAGACGTTTGGAATCATCCCTGTCATTCAGCTTTATCTAATGTCATCTACACTTCTACATTATCAAAAGCACAAAGCCTGGACTGTCATCTGCCAAATCCGCGTTATCACAGCTGTGATGTTTGGAAGCAGAGTTGTAGCATTGTTTAGTCTTTTTCTTCCGGTGGATGGGGTTTAATAGGTTGATGTTTTCGTAAAGGGTTTTCAATGCATCCATGGCTTTTGGTAATCCTGGAGAATTTTTCTCTATCAAATAGAAAATAATATTTCCTTCGTGAATAATATCACTTGTGCTTTTTCGAATTCTCAATAAAGCGTTCTCTCCCCACACGGATTTATCTTCAATGAGTTTGAGTAACTGACATTGATAATCGTCATAACTTGAACATTATGAAGAATAATGGATTTTTAAATTACACTGCCTAGGGAGCAAAGCAGAATCCCGGCATTAATGCTCGAAAGAAAAATGTCGTTTAAAATTGCACTTTTTAGTCTCAGAATCCAGGCAATAATGATATTAAAAATAACCGTTTTTGAGATTATACTGATTGTTGACCGAAGCAGCAGCAGCATCCATGCAAAAGGAACAAATAAATCTATCCTTTATGCTCATAAAGAAATCGTCCAATAATACGTTTGTTGCAAAGCGCAAATAACGCTTACGCTTCTTTAGATACTGAAACTGGGAAAAAACGGAAAGCTACTAAATGCCGGAAATGCACGATGAATAATCATCCTAGGGAACAGAAAATGGACATTCAGTCATCATCAAAATCTTATTGCTCAATTTTTTTCGCAAGTTTTGTCTTGAAATGCATTTGTACTAAGAATGTAGTACATTTCGAATATTTCCTTAGGATGTGGCAGAAGACTACGAATCAAAATAGTCGTATTACTGACTCAAGCGTTGAAGCTGACGTCAACGTAAAACCTAAAGAATAAATCTCAGGGCATCATTTATTCTCGCTCCGTTTCGTGGTTGGACACTGATTTCGCAATCTGTTATAATCTGCAGATAAGTATATTTTAAGAATCCCCACTTCAAAATGTCAATCTCTAGTATACTTTGACTGGTAAGAAACAAAGAAATAATTTTTAAACAGTGAGATATAAATAAACAGGCTTATTTCTACAAATTGGATTTCTTTACTTTGCTGTAAGAACTCTTTTTGACGTCCCAACTTACAATGATGTTAAGTACAGAAGAGCTTTTTTTAAATCTTTAATCCCAAGATATTGACTGGATGCTACTTAAAGCATTGCAGTTTACAATGGTATTACATATATATACTGCGCGATTTCATTTTCAAAGTAATCCATCCGAAGCAAGATATTGATTAAAATATATCTCTGAAATTATTAAAATATGCTTGCACTTGTTTTTTCAAAGCTTTCTCGAGCTTTTCCAGTCTTGTTTTATATAATTATCCAAACAGTGCTCTTTTCCCTTTTTCCCATTCATTCTAGGAGTCATTATTGAAACCTTTCGTATTGAAAAGAGCTATTTTTTTCTCTGCAACGTTTATTTGCCGAATCTTTTCATTTGAACATGCTTTGAATAATCGCTTTTACACTGTACAAAGATGCTTTTTCCCAGTAATGTTATTGATATGATCAGGATTTGTGGCAATGTTTACTTTAGGTTTCTTTATGTCATAAACATTATGTGTGCAAAATTAAAGTGACAAACATAACAACATGAATAACGAAAATTCACAAGACAGAATTTAATTACAGTTTGTAAGGACATAAATAAACAGAATATATCGATAACATATATCGATAGCATACCAGTATGAGGATGAAGCATACACATGACAGCATGGCAATCCGAAAGTCGTGCACCAAGTGGCGCAAATTTCAAGGATCTAACAGGAAATGTGATTACCCAAAAAGCGATACCGCTCGCACAACGATCCCTTACGCTGTTTACAAGGCTGTGAAAAGGAATTTGGGGCAATAAACACTATTCCTCCACCAAGGCGCGTCAGAGTCCCGGGATCCCGGGAGCGTTCTGGCAGACATATTATGTCTGGGATGCCGTGGGAAGAGCAATTGCCGCCTAGCAGTCGCCCTTCTCATGGCTTCCCAGACATGCTATATGGGGTTCACTTCCGGCGATATCTAGGGCCACAACGTCCAGTGAATATCTTCACTATCCACGTATTCGGTGACTAGGTGAGCCCTATCAACAATAAAAGGTAACTGGGGGCCAACAACTCCCCTGAAAATCCTAGGGATTCCTGCCCTCACCAGGAGTCCTCCACTACCATAGAGGTCAATTTTCCTGATGTTGGAGAGAAGATTTCGGTTTCCTACATGTCTACAAATGTACAAATGTCGAGAGTCTGCTTTTAAGCAGTACTGCGATTTGCCACTTAAGAGAACACAGGCCCATTGTTCAAGGATTAAGGGGTGACGTTTTCGGGCTCAACTCAGATGGGCCTTTCCGTGAAACGCAGCGAGTGGGTTACAGACCACTGGTCATCTTGAATACAAACCTCTCCAGAGGAGTCTACTGTGAACTGTTGCCTCGATATCGGGGCAGGTATCTCATAGTAGAGGAGAGTTCCTGCGGGTGTTGTCTGGCTGTAAATTCCCTATGGCGTCGAGCTGCTAGAGACAAATGCCGGTCGTCTGGACTTGTTGGGGCTCGTCAGCATCCTTTTCCTCACCTTCTGGTTACTGTTCCGGTTTCCTGGAACTGATTGTCCTTAGAAATTGCGGACAACTTGACCCGAAAGATTCAGTCACCTTGCTACATCAGCTTGTTATTAACCTGATTCCAGTATATAGATCGTTTTCCACAGTTAAAAGTCTTCTAAGCGATGGTGCGGAGTCATTCTTCCACTAAGAGTCCATTTGCCGCACCCATATCAAAACAATATTTATCGAGGTCACGTGCCTGCCTGCTGGATGACGTTCGGTTGTTATTTGCGGATTTCCGAAGGACCTAACACAATGTTATTGGATTGATGTATACGTCCATGCCATTTTATTCCACGAGTCTCCCAGGTCAGTAGTGACAGTGCAGATGGCTAGTTGTATATCAAAATGTAGCCAGTAATATCGTGTATCTAAATTATGGTGGATTCTGTGTTTGTGGCTAATGGGCTTTTGGTTTTCAGGGCCTGAAGTATGGAGTGTCAAGTACAGAGGAATGCACATTTTCGACATCTGCTCTTCTTCGAGTTTAACAAGGGCTCCACAGCCGCCAAGGCTACTTGACAAATTTGCGCTGTGTATGGAGAGGATGCAATTGCTCCAAGGACAGCTCGCAAATGGTTTGAGCGGTTTCGAGGTGGCAATTTTGACCAGAACGACTCTCCACTCTCAGGTCGGCCATCTCACTTTGAAGTGGATCGTTTGAACCATATCATCCACTTGGATCCGCATCAAACGACACGCGAATTGGCCACTGAAATGGACTGTGATTAAGCTACCGTGGAGCGACACATGGAACGTATGGAAAAGGTCCACAAATCGGGGTCTTGGGTGACTCACACTCTCACCGAGGAGAACAAGAATCAGCATGTTGCCATATGTGGTTCCTTCCTCGCCCGTTATCGCGAATGTTCTCAGCAACACAAACCCTTTCTGTCATGTATTGTTACTGGAGATGAAAAGTGGTGCTTGTACGTGAATTTCAGGCATCAGAGGGAATGTTTAATCCCAAACAAGACGACCACACCACGTCCAAAACATGACCTCCATTCTTCGAAGATCATGTTGTATGTGTGGTAGGACATGGAAGGCATTATTCTCTGGGAATTGCGGCCGAGGAATCGGACCATCAAAGCTGCACCCTATTGTGAGCAACGCCGCCGTGTGGAGGCAGCAATTCAGCAGAAACGGCCAAATCGGCGCCGTGGTGTCCTCCTCCAACATGATAACGCCCGCCCTCACAGTGCAAATATGACCAAAATGGCCATTAAGGACATAAAATGGAAGATTCTTCCACATCCGGCCTGATTCCACCACCTCGCCCCTTCAGACTGTCACCTGTTCCTATCTCTGTCGAATGCACTCTGTGGCAGAACGTTCAACAATGATGTTGATCTCCAAAATTTCCTTAATGATTACTTCGCAGCCAAACCTGTACGTTTTTTCAAGAATGGCATTGCAGATATATCCAGACGGTGGGACAACATCGTAAACAATGCGAGGAACACATAGTTGATTGATTCCGTTTTTCCTTCTGATGTAATACATTTATGTAGTGCGGTGAAAAAAAACGGTACGAACTTATGCATCAACACAATACTTGGGTATGTGAGTTTAGCTTTTCCCTTTGCACATGTCTTTAAAAAATCGTTATAATCAGTCATCTCGCTTTGTACATATTCTCGAATTTGTATTTGTCACGTTCATTTTGGACACCCGTTTAATTAAAACACAACGCTTCAACACAGTAAAACTTTCCCAATTTAATTATCATGGGATCACCAAAGTGCATTATTGTCAAAACCTGCAAAAGTGCATTTACGTAATCCCCTTATTTAAATGATTTTATAAAAAGCGTAAATGAGCCATTAAGAATCCAATTTAAGCATATGAAAGGAGAATACAGTTCTCTTATTTAAATGGTCATTTGAAGCGTAGCATTTGAAAACCAAAACAGTTGCCAAAAAATGTTATGGACCTCTTTCACAGTCTGGAATGGAATTTATCCCAATTGTTTCTGTTGTACACACTGTTCAGAAAATTAAAGCTTGCAACTATTGCTTCTTTGGAAGTTTCAGAACTGCTTTTTACAGAAAAACAAAAAGGAACTGTCATTACGAAATATAATTTTTACGGTTTACCATAATTTCAGCTTCATTTTTAAAACTTTGAATATTTGGAAAACTCTGTAGTTTTCCATGAAATTTATCATTAATTATACGTAATTCAGCGAAACCATGATAAATTTTTGGGAAAAGTGGAAGTGTTCAAAATTAATATATTTGCTCGTGGGAAATATTTTGCGGATTTCACGAGTTTTTATTTTATGTGAAGGAATGAAGGACTTGGCAAAGTTATCTACTGAAATATCGCCACGATGGGCACACTAAGCGTCATCATACAGACAAACCACTTACTACCCCATTATTTTGAAGAGCAGTGAAATGAAAAAGCAAATTGAAGGGAGGTAGGACTTTTCATGGCCTTACGGTAGGCCCAATTGTCAACATTGAATTGAGTACGCTATAGCTCAGATGTTTGAATTCTTATTCAGAGCTAAGAAAGTGCTTGAGATCAATACTGAATCAAAAGCTATTCAGATGAAAAGCAACGTCCAAATTGAAAATATTCTGCTTTTTGTCTTGTAGAACTGCCATGAAAGTAATTTGGTTATCACACAATGAGCAGGAATAAAACATGCAAATACTGGGCTATTTGCTATCAAACTGTTACTTGTGATTAAACTAGAGAGAAAGTACGATACGATGTATTTGTTACTCAGCTTCAAGAACTTTTTTGAAAAAAATTGTATATATGAATGAAAAAACATGACTCGGCAAAAACGTGGAGCAATAACAGAATTCAATTTCAGTTACAAGTGATTTTTTTGTTGCATATGTGTCCGCTTTGTGCCAAAATCCACAAGAACTTTACTTACACTGCTCGACATAGAAATTGCCCCAGAAGGAGGTTTGCTACAAACATGCAAATCGCAGAGAGGGTGTACCCACTCGAGATATGCAAATCATGTTAAACCTGAGACGATGACGTGTGACACGTTCGAGAGATAAAGGTGCCAGCAGCAACAGTGATGGTATTGTGTGGTCGCAGGCGGACAAAGGCCGAAAATGCCGGGTGCACGCTGTCGTCTTTCATATAGGCAGTTGAACTTACACTGGCACAACAGTACTTTCAAACAATGCAATTTGTTGTTCCACTTTTTTCTTATAACATATAGAATCAGAGATCATGGACTTTTCTATTGGATCTTCAGAAAAACGTTTATGACAGGGAATCGATGAACTAACAAATTGAAGCTTTGCAGGTAAGATATATTACACAGTTTCAACTTCCTGTTCTTTTTCCGTTTCATATATCATATTATAACGAATTTTCCCTTTTGGCCGGCGGCAGCATTTGAAACCACGTCTACTGACTCTGGAGTAGGATATTCCCCCGACAAAACTAGGTTGACAAACTTTCCGTTTTGACTCATCCGTCGTCTTAGTAGTACTTAACAACATGACTGGCAATTTGCTTTAATTATATATTTTAAGTAATTTGTTTTGCACATCTGCTAAGATTAAAATGTACAAAGAGTCTCTCATCTGTAACATGAGGCCACTGGTTCCAGAAAACTGACAGATTCAACGCAATGAGACAAACACACCACACATGACTCATCCTTGATTCCCCAGTGTGGTGGATTAGGCAGAAACCTGTACCGTAACCATTGGACCACCAGAGCGTTTGCTTGTTGACCCGAAAATGCGTACGATGTGATAAAGTAACGGAAAAAAACCATAAGAAGATTCATATGTATTCATAAGATGATTCAATATTTTTTTCCAATACTGTATGAGCTTTCTGAAAAATGTACGCAAATTTATCTCGCGCGGTTGGGAGGTGGGTATTAAGCCCCTTCTTTTGAAGAAAAGTTTCATACTATAAGGCTGAGAGAATCTGTCCAACTCTCCCACGTTTAAGATCTTTCCACATTAATTTAATGATATTTCAAAAGGATGATTGTGCAGGTCACAGGAAGCTTTGAAAGTCATTTTCACGCTGCTTGAAACACGATGTACGGATCCGTGGATAAAAAAATCCTCTTGTAAAATGGCACCATATTTGGGAAGTAATTTGTAAATCCCGGGATGAACGAAATCCCTTAAAAGGAGTAAGTATTCAATGGAAGTAATTCTACTATGCATTGTAACGACAGGACCTCCTAAAGGCTGTGATATTTCAGTAAAAGAAAGTGTAGATCTTCCTCCATGTTTGGCTGTTGGTACAAGACACTCAAATGGAACAACTCTGAAAATTTTCCAAAATTAAATCCTGCCGGATAGAGGAAAGAGTGCTGAAGACTTGTGGTGATTACAGCCATTCATTCCCTTTAGAATAAGTGGTTTTGAAAACAAAATGACAAGGCAATATCAGCAGTTTTGCCGTAAACTGTGATTTTGCGTATCTCCGAACAAAGTTTTTTTTTTGGAAACTACATCGGTGAGATGCATGCTGTCCTCTTCCGATATTGCATTTTTTGTCACAATCTTTCGCGAAGTCCTTTCTCCCATGCTAAGCTTAAGACTTCTAAGCACTGCCGGTTATTGTTGTTGTTGCTGTGCGAATACCGTTTTGACTTTCGTAACATTGACCATTTTAGTACTTTTAGTTCCGAACACTACGATAAAGTGCATTCCATGGGAAACAGACATGTATGTCATCGATTATTATTATTTTTTTTTTTGCATCGGAACTAAACAAAATCACACGAGCATTTAATTGGGCTATAAGAAGTCGTCATTCCTGAATTTAAAGCCCCTGGTTCTAGGGAATTAGTAGAACCACAGCTGTAGAGTTCGTTTTATCATAATGTATGTGGTAAGACAAAAACCAAGTGATATATTTACACCTTATTAATATAAGTGAATTTTTGGACTTTAGAAGAGGTACAAGAATTCATCTGCAGTGTATATACACGTATAAGCAAATTCAAAATTATCTACATATCTGCGGTATCCTCAGAGTTGTGGGACACTTTTGGTAACGTGTGATTTGACACCGAGTTTATATGTTCAACTGAACTCGTGATATGTACTGTGCTATTCAAATTCAATCGAAATTTTATTTCTTTGTGGTATCTCAACATTAATTAGAGAAATAGTAAATCACACACACGCAGACATGCACGCAGGTGCACACCCTCCCACCACACACAAGATTTAAATAAAAACTTCACTTCAGTATTCTCAAAGGTTAAAATATTTGCAAGAACTTTAAAACGTAATCTATAAAGGCATTTAAAAAGTTGAACACCACTCCGGATTAAAACACGGTGATGCTTTTCACTGCCACTCGAGCACCTTCAGAACTGTAATGCCGTGTAAATAAAATTAATGAAAGCTGAAATGATGTCTTGAATTAATGCTTATTTTTGTAAAATTGCGTGCGTGGGCATCAGGTACTATGTTTTGCTTTTCATAATAATTTTTTAATTAATGTTAAGATTTCTCAAAACGTTAAAGTTGCAGTTGAATATGAATAGCATAATACATATCACGTGTTCCGTTGAACATATAAAATCTGTGGCAAATAGCATCTTAACAAAATGTGTTCCACAACTATGATATAAGACTGCAGATATGTAGAGAATTTTATTTTTTTAATATACAATGCAGATATATTCTTGTACTTTTTCTAAAGTCTAGCAAATCGAAGCTGTAGGAAAATCATATCGTCGTATTGTTTTCAGGTAATTTAATACACACCTAAAATATTGACTCCGTTTTTTATGTAGAAACGCCTGGAAGTAGTCTCCGAAAAACCGTAAAAATAACATCAGTTCAGTTACTAATATGTTAACATTAATACTTATTTTTGACAAGAACATGTAAAACGTTCAGTGTTATGATTATTTTGAATAACACCTGCATAGACTACATGGTGAAAAGGTTTATTCGCGTACTTTAACCTGAGCCAACAGAATATATTGTCCTATTCTACTAAACCGAAGTTTCACCGAATTATTTCTAAATTTATTGAAGACATTTGAATTAACTACGCAGTGAAAACTTTGTTTTATTATTATCGGCAGCACTTCACTTTTTATATCATGCCAATCAAACACAAACAAGCGATGGCTTCTGATCATTCGTCCGAAAGAGCTAAGGTTTCGAATCCCGGTGAGGCATGGATGTTGTGTTTGTCTTATGGCACTGCCTCTCTCGCTTCCCTTTAACCAGTGGCCTTAAATTAGGTACGGGTGACTGCTTATAGCCCATGGAGTTGCTCACGGTGGTCGTTAAACCTTCAATAAAAAAAATACGAAAAAAACAGACATCTGGAAAATTTATTAAGAGCTGCAAATTAGCACAAATTGCTATCTTTAGATCTAATCTGCAGCAATGGTCATCAATAAATCAACATTTCCATGGTGATTTTTCCATTGCACATCTGAAAGTAGTTGCAAAATACACAGCACATCAGTACCCTTTTTCGGTGTAACTACGAGCAATAAGAAGTAATTCTAATGTAATCATATCGTACTGACAGGATATCTTACAACGTTTTGTTAGATTCAGAGAATTAAAGAAGCATTATTAAATATATCAACTCTGCTATAGACATACAATCTGCAACACAAATAATATATCTTCACTCTAACGCAAATTTCTCTCTACTAGATTCCAATTCGAGTACACTTTTTAGCTTTTTTGCAAAATTCGGATACCCTGATCTTCTTACCATTAATAATATGCATCGACTGCTGCCCTGCTGACTCGAGTTTTGTTCTGCATTGATCGGTAGTCTTGAATAATCGATTTGTTTTTACCGCAAATACTGTATACAAAGTGGCTGAAAAGTCTTTCTAAGGGAAGAAAAACGTTGAAGTCTCTAGGTGAAATGCAGTCGGAAGTTATTCAAGTTGTCACGTACTGCTACACGCATGACGTCTACCTCAAAAAAGAAATACCATGCGTTGAATGCGCAGGAAATCGTGCTGCAGCTGCCGTTTCCATAAAAACGTCTACGATGAGACTTTCTGAAGAGCACTCCCAAGAAATGCAGATCTGACGATACTGAAATCATGATATTCATCGCAGTCAGTTTGAAAGCCTCAATAAAATATCTATTTTGCATTACTTTTACTATTATTGTTAACAGGTATGATAAAAGCGGAAGATAAATGTTTGGTAAATTTGAAAAACGGAAATGTTATTTGTGAAGAATCTCTGCAGAACGTTATCAAGAATCAATAGAACTTTAGTCCTCTCAAATAGACTGTTACATATCTTTCGCATATAACCCTTTAACTGGCTGCAACGATTTAATTCGGGGTTTGCAAAATGGACTGAAATCAACTCCAACAAAAATAGTCACTTCCTAAGAAGTGTGTCGTACGCGGCTAGAACAAGTGAATCTGTGCAGTAGAAAGCATTGCATTTCCCTTAGCTTCGTTCTTCAAAATAGTCATTTGAGGGGATGATGACACCAACCCTTGCTGACTGATTACGTGCTAAATAGGGCTATGGCGATGAAACTTAATAAAAGAGAGAGAAGGAATTTGAGACTCTTATTTCTACCCATTTGTACGATGTCCGTGTTAGGAAGACTAGACCTTCCTCATCATGTCTTGGGTCATAGAGTAGAGGATAATGGACTATAAAGGAGCGGTTATTATTTGTTAAAGGTTTATGGTCAGTAACGCTGTGATGAATGGGGTAAAGGAATTTTTCCGCAGCTTTCGAAAAACACTGCTGGTATGTAAAAATTTTGGTTTAGGGACCGTAGAAAATTTTAAAAACAATTTGCCATTTGTTTCGGGTATAGTCGATTTTTTCTTGGCACTTGACGATAATAGAATCGCCTGATTTGGGGGCTGCAGCAAGCACATCCCGGGTCTAAACATATGTGATTTGCAGCAAGAAGGGAGTAGGGGAAGGGTTCCGTAGTAATCTCACCCTAGGGCGGAATTCTTGTGGAAAACATGGTAGTAAACATTGCTTGATCTGCAAGGGGGAAGAGGGCTTCTTTGTCTCTTAAGTGATTCTTCTAAAGGGTGCAGTGAGATATCTCTCCCCAGCAAGCAATGTGAGATAATGGGGGAGACAACAATGAAATGGGTGCGGGATGAACCAAGGCATGGGACTGCTGTAGTAAAGGGTCTTAAAATCTTAGCACAGCAGGGAACAAATGGTTGGGGAAGTTCTCGCCTGTTATCTCTGAGTATCGGAAATCGCCTCCTTCGACACGTTGCACCCAAAATGCTTGCACCCCAAAAATAGCCGATTTCATTATCATAAAGTGCCAAGTAAAAAAAAATCTGACTGTACATAGCCCACTTAAGGTAGTTAAGAAATGTTTGTTTTAAATAAAAAAACCACACAAATCAATATAACACTTTTTTTTTGATTGGAGATTTAACGACCACCGTGAGCAACTCAATGGGCTATAAGCAGTCGGCTGTCCCTAATTTAGGATCACTGGTTCCAGGGAAGGAAGAGAGCTAGTGCCGTAAGACAATCACAACATCCATGCCTCACCGGGGTTCGTACCCGGACCCCTTTCGGACGAATGATCAGAATCCATCGCTTAGACCACTGCGCCACCGGTCTAAGCGATAGCTTCTGATCGCGCAAAAGCTGAAGAGAAGAATTCTCAGAAATAACACCCACTACAAGAAGAAGCAATTTCAACAGGAGCCAGAAAAAAATGGGGAAGAACAGGAAAAAAACACCAATGGAAACGAGCAGGGAAAAACATGCAAGAATGCGGAAAGTATCTGCATTCTTGCATGCTTTTCCCTGCTCGTTTGCATTGCTGCTTTTTTCAACCTCTTTTTCCACTTTTTTTTTGGCTCCTGTTCAAATTGTTTCTTCTTGTAGTGGGTATATATACTGTCCATATATCATCATCATCATCATCATTGTCAACCATTATCAATCCACTGCTGGACGAAGGTCTCCCCAAGTTTCCTCCACAACGGTCTGTCTTGTGCCAGTCTCCTCCATGTCACCCCTGCATACTTTCGAATTTCATCCACCCATCTCCCATGTGGTCTTCTTCTGGGTCTTTTCCTGTCCCTTGGAATCCAATCTAAAATTTCGGCTGTCCATCGATGATCTGTCCTTCTGGCAGTATGTCCAGCCTATTGCCATTTCAGGGATTTAACTCTGATCATGATGTCTTCCACTCTTGTCATTTTTCGGATCCACGAGTTCCTCTTCTTATCTCTCCTGGTTACACCAAGCATGCACCTCTCCATGCTTCTTTGAGTTGTCTGCAGCCTTTGTATGTCTCTTTTAGTTAAAGTCCACGTCTCCGCACCATACGTAAGCACTGGAAGGATGCATTGATCAAACACTTTTCTTTTAAGACATAATGGCATATTGCTCTTGAAAATTATGCTGTTTCTTCCAAAAGCTCTCCAGGCAAGTTTTGTACGCCGATTAATTTCTTCATCAATGTGACCCTCACTTGATATCTCCTGTCCAAGATAAACGTACGTGTCTGTTATCTCCAGCTTTTCTCCATCAATCGATAAATCTTCATTTCTTGTAAAAGCATTGAACATCACTTTTGTCTTCTGAAAGTTCATTTTTAATCCCACTTCTTTACTCTTGTCAGCAAGTTCCTGGATCATACTCTGCAGCTCTGATGGGGTAGTTGCAAAAATGACTACGTCATCAGCAAAACGAAGGTGGGTTAGATAATCTCCATTAATCTTTATCCCCTTGTTTTCCCAGCTCAGTGACTGAAAAACACCCTCCAATGTGGCATTAAAGAGCTTCGGAGATATGGTGTCACCTTGTCTCACTCCCTTCCCAATTTTTACGTGTGTTGTATTTTCAAACAGCCTAATCTTTGCACTTGCATTTTCATAGATGTTATTAATAATATTAATGTATGCATCTTCAATACCGCAGGTTTTCAGAGCCATTGTAACTGCTGATGGTTTCACCGAATCAAAGGCTTTTTCATAATCGATAAAGCCATGCACAATGGAAGTTCATATTCCCTCGCTCTTTCAATTAGTTCTCTCAGCACGTGGATATGATCTATTGTGCTGTAGCCACTCCTGAATCCAGCTTGTTCTCTCGGTCTGAATCCAGCTTGTTCTCCAGTGTTACCTTCAAGCGGTGTGAAAGAACTTTAGTGAAGATTTTATAAACTACTGATAGGAGGCTGATTGGTCTGTAGTTTCCGAGATCCCCAATGTCACCTTTCTTATGTAGCAGGATCATTGTAGCGGTGTTCCAATCCTCAGGAATCTTTCCTTCATTAAGGCATCGAGTGAAAATTTGGGCGAGTACTGTTTCGATTTCTCCACTTGCTTCTTGTATGATGTCTACAGTAATTCCATCTTCTCCTGGAGCTTTTCCTCGCTTCATGTTCTTGATTGCATGTGCAACTTCTGCTGGAAGGACTGGAGGAACTCTGGTACTGGTATCTTTCATGATGTCTGGAGTGCATATATCATCCCTTTCATATAATTTGGAGTAGAAATCTTTCACTCTTGTCAAAATTTCGCCTCTATTTCTTGTTACAGAACCATCTTCTTTTCTCAGTGCCATAATCTGTTTTCTTCCCTTACTGAGATGTCCCTTTGCTATCTTTAGGCTTTGGTTGTTTTCAATTGCTTTCCTCACTAGTTCACAGTTGAATTTCCTTACGTCTTCGGTGATACTTTTTCTTACTGTCTTGCATAGCTCTATATATTCCACTTTGGAAGTCACATCTTCTTTAGTTGTCCTCATCTCTCTTCTTTTTTGCATCATTATTTTGGTTTTTTCTGATAATTTGTTAACATGCAACTTGTTCTTAGACCCAGCTAATTTTGTTGCTGTTTCCATAAGAGCTTTGGTTACTTTTCTGTTAACTTCAGAGATGTCCACTTCTTCCGATGTTAGGCCTTCTAAAGCTGAGAACCTGTTCTTCAGTTCTAACTTGAAGGTATTATGGTGTTTTTTAAGGTTGGTTATGTCAATAGATTTTGTTTGTCCTATGAGCTTGCCACGTTCAAGTTTAGTGTTGAGGTGCATCTTACATCTCACCAATCTATGGTCACTACCTGTGTTGAACTTGTTTAGCACACTGCAGTCTTCTATGACGAATTTTTTGTTACACATAATAAAATCAATTTCACTTGTTGTCCCATTTGGATGTCTCCATGTCCATTTCCTGTGTGGCTTTTTCTTGAAAAAGGAGTTCAAGATGAAAAACCCTTCTGCCTCTGCAAACTCAACAAGAGTATTTCCACGCTGGTTTCTGTTGCCATGACCGAATTTACCTACTGAAGTTTCATTCTGTTGCCGTTGCCCTATTTTTGCATTGAAATCTCCCATAATTATCTTCAAATGCTGCTTACCTTTATTATTTAGATGACAAATTTCCTCATAAAATTCTTCAATTTCTTCTTCAGGATGACTTGTGGTGGGTGCATAAGTTTGAATAATCTGAGCCTGGTATCTTTTCGAGAGTTGGATAACAAGTCTTGCAGCTCTGTCAGAGGAACTTTCAACTTCTACAACTTTGTCCTTCAGTTTCTTGTTTATTATAAATCCAACACCACTAGTTCTGCCAGTATCTGTCCCACGATAGTAGAAGAGATGTCCACTTTTCAGTTCGATGAGATCTTCTCCTTTTCTCCTTACCTCACTTAGCCCCACGATGTCCCACTTGATCTTTTGTAGTTCCTCTTCCAATTCAAGAAGCCTTGAATCAGAAGATAGGGAGCGTCCATTGTAAGTTGCCAAGGTCAGCATCAGATGGCAGCCTAGTCCGGTCCTCCGAGGATTCTTAGCACCCTCTGCCTTCATGTCGCACTGGCCGCTGCCTTGGCCAGGTACATTCCAGCTGCCGGAGACTGAGGGCCAAGATTTAAGTTGTGGAATCATTTTGGAGGGGTTTGGCCATAACTCACCACGCTGGCCAAGCGGGTTGGTGAGTGTGGGATAGGATTTCCTCTGATCCCGATGGTATAGTTATACCGCTATGGGCGGTCGTCAGAGCCCCTTTAGTGGGAACAGGATGCACCACGAGAAGGCGGGGTTGACATTTGTCAAGGAGAGGCTGTGATGTTACGCATCACCTGACCTTACGAGCAGGGAAAAGCATGCAAGAATGCAGATACTTTCCGCATTCTTGCATGTTTTTCCTGTTCAAATTGTTTCTTCTTGTAGTGGGTATATATACTGTCCATATATATATATATATATATATATATATATATATATATAAGAGCAAAACTGAAGACTAAGGAAAAACTTTAGAATTTAAAACGAAGGTTGCAAAATAACCTGAAAATCAAAACGCGCAACGCAGCAGTTTTGAAAATTCAGAATTCACATTCTATAAAGAAGATACCTAAGCAAAAAAATACACAAATAATTTTGACTCACACCTAGTACAACATAGAAAAGGTTATGTATCTACCTGTGTGAGTAAAAGGAGAAAAGATAAAAAAATAAAATAAAACAACTGAATGTAGAAGGTGTCGAGAATACTGAGCCTTGGCTTTATCAAGGACCAGCAAAAACTCTGCATTTTCTCACTTCCACAAAGACCTAGTTGGAAATGGGTTTCTGCAAGGCCATAGATGCAAGTAACATTCACACCTAAAATAGTTTAAAAAATATATATATGTCATGTCCTCCGTAGAGTTGCATGACCTAGCACTAGTTAACAATTTCGCTTGCATCCATTAACCTTCCTGGCCCGACCCATGCTCTTCATCTGTTACTATTAAACAGAGAGAAGAAGATTAAAGAGAACTCAAGCTGTGAGAGTGACATAATAATTAGAAATGATTTTCAGCCATAACGAAATGCCAAGTTCGTTTGAGAGAGAATTTAAACCTGAAAATCAATGCAAAAGAAATCCAAATTTTTACATTGCAATTAAAAAAGGAAATATTAATTTTTAACGAACAGATTTTTGAAAGAAAACTTGAGTCTAAAACCCCTACTCTACAACTTATGACAGCACGAAAACGAGAATAAGTTAAAGATAATAATTAACTAAAGAAAACTTTGTGAAAGTTATATACCTTAAACAGTTAGTTGCAATATGTACAAAGTATTTTAGCAGTGCTTTAAGTGCATAATTAATTAGTTATTAAGAACTTAACTACTTTGAAAAAACAGCGCATAGACAGCGCATAGAAAAGGAACAAGCTTAGCCATCTTCTGTTCCTAGGTACCCCAAAAGACGCTCAAAGTTACAAAGAAAAGAAAGAGTTAAAACCCGCAAAAATGTTAACAGACAAACCAATGCCTAAAAGCTGAAAAGCTAAAAAACGACAGAGAAAAAGTACATGAAGTACAAACATTGAACTTATAAAACCTAGAACCCAAAAACAAGGAAGAGAGCTTACCTCTTGTGTGACAAAAACGTTTCTCCTCACAAGAGAAGAACATGGCTGACCTCTTCCGCCACTCCCTAGACGCTGGGGGGCAGTGGGGGTGGGGCTGATGGCCTCCTCATACAGCAAGAAACCAACGCGCGGAGATTTTAACCAGAGAAAAAAAAATATATATATATAAACTTAAGACTGTGGATCTGTATGATCAGAAAGAGCAGAATTAACTCTCCAGAATACATGAGAAATATTATAAAATACACGAGCAGTGTATTTAATAATCTTTGCATGTATTAAATCACCTTAGTGAGCTTCTATAGATTAATCAGAATCTTATTAATTTTAATGTTGGTTTTACTATTTTTAGTATAGCTATCCTAGTGATGAATAACTAGTTTTCTTTTTTATTTGTTTTTATTTTCTTTTATAAACAGATTTTTAAGCTTTTTTTGTGATTTTGTTTATATTATTTAATTTTTTGTTTTAATAGGACCGTCATATCCATAGCACTAAGGTTCCTTTAGGTAGTTAATAGGCATCCTCTAACCAACTTCCTTACGGCTTTGATTGGTCAGAATCATATTATTAACTGTGTAGAAAATTAAAGCAGATCTGCCAACCTTACTCTATTATTCAGAATAATTTTCCTTAAAGTTCTTTTGATGAAAGAAGAAGGAATTTCGTTCTCTAGAAAACTTTCTAATAGTATATTAATGTGGTAATTGAAGTCCAAATTGTTGCTGCAAATTCTTGAAATTCTTAGGACCTGAGAAATTAGTACATTCTCAATTACTTTGGTTGAAATGTTATTATTCCAGTGTAGATATTTAATTACTTTGAAAGGAAAATAAACTCTTTTATCAAAGAGGCTAATAGATGGGTTACCTCTGTTGAGCTTAATGCTTAAGTCTAGGAACTCAAGTTCCTGATTACTGTGGTTGGTTTTACATAAGTTAAGAGAGCTAGGATAGATATTATCAAAATCACTCTCTATAACTTCTGAATTATTGATACACAGCAGATCATCAATATATCTAAAAGTGTAAAGGTAGTTATCTGAGCAGGTGGGGTGATTTTTAATGAATTTATATTCCTTAAAGAACAGGAATAGATTAGCGATATTCGTGGACGTTGATGTTCCCATGGGAATACCGTTCACTTGCTTATAGAGAGTATTATTATATAAGATATGGTTATTTTTTATGCAGCAATTGAGATAAGAGTTCCAAGTTCCTACATCAACAAATTGGTTAAGTTTAAATTCTGCATACAGCTCTTTAAAGGTAGTGATTATATCTGATAGAGGCAGATTAGTATATAGGTTTTCAAAATCATAACTATTAATATCTAGGGGACAAACTTTGAGGATAGTAGAAATTACTTCTGCATTATTATTAATTATCCAAAAATCTCTGTACATCAAGTTAGAACAGTTTCTAATGTGTTTCAAAACCTTCTTTAAGACATCTTCAAAAGCAAGATCTATTTTCTTTTTATGACTCCTTACTCCACTAGCTATGAACCTGAACTTCACGGGATCCTTATGAAACTTAACCGTTGCAAAAAGAAATGGAAATTCAGGCTCATATCTTCTAGTTTGTGGAATTTTAAGTTTCTTGAAGAATGCCTTAAACCGATTTTCTAACAGTTTGGTAGAATAACTTACGGGCTCGTATGTTACTCTATTATTGAGTTCCATAGTTAACAATTCAAAATAGAACTTCTTACAGATAATTGCAAAATTATTGCTAGCTTTATCCGTAGTGGTAAAAATAAATTGGTCTTGTAGATTGGAGAGTGACCTTTTAGCTTCTCCAGAGAAAAAGAGATTTCTGTCGAAACAAAAGTCCAGACCTGCCAACTCACCGGTGAAGCTATTGATTATATTATATTTCCATTCTGCGAAGGCCTCAATAGGCTGATTGTACGTTAAACTGGTTTTTACGATGTACCTATTAACATCTTGAGTGAAGCTCTCAAGAATCCTTTCTTTGGAAATAGTGAAGGAAGGTCTGAATTTAGAGCCATACTCTAATAAATTCCTAAGCTTTTCATTTTCAACAAAACTCAAGTTTCCGGTGATAATATGGTTGTAATTCTTATCATAGTGAACTGTTTCTTTATGTTCATCACAAGAACATGTAGTAATTACAGGAATGTAGCTCGAAGAGTTAAGTTTGTAGTTTTTAACTATTGACCCTAAGGTCTTAACATATTTAAAACTTACAATAGACTGGTGCCTGTGGATGGGAAAAAAAATTGCATTATTGTAGAACAGCTTCCTTACATTGAGATTATCGTAGGCTTTATTTAGAAACCTGATGGTAACAAAATTACTGGAAAATTCTTTAAGAGAAATTTTATCTTTAAGAATATGTTTAAGAATGTCCAGAACCAAAGCAAAAACATGCTTAACAACATGGACAGCAGTTTCATTCCAGAATTTGAAAAAACTTTTAAGGACAGAGTGCTTGAAGGACTTGAGAATTTTGTAAGTATTTTTAACAAAATTAGTGCCAGTTTTAAAGCTTTCCAGAGTTTTTAGCAAGTTAGCAAAATCAACTTTGCTTGATGTGCGAAATAACCTCTGTCCTCTATTACCTCTAGAGCAGCTCTTATTATTAACAAGAAAGAAGAGTTCACGAATTGAAAATTTATGCTGATTATGCTTATTGTCAGATACAGTGGAATTAAGGCCATAGGGATAAAGAGACTGATGCTGCAAAATTTCAAGGGATTCAGTTTCTAGCCGAGCATAGAGGTCAGGGATAATATGTAGTACCTCTATTTTCACTTTGTCAAAACCATGAGTATGGAAATGCTCTAATTCAAAGGTAGAGTACTGGTTGGCGTTTGTGGAGGGGTTCACTCCTGAGTTAGAGAACTTGTTTACTAGAGACCTGTGACCATTAATCCTAAGATGAAGAGGATTTTTACTTTGGCCAATATAGCTAAGGTTGCAGACAGTACAGGTGAGCTTATAGATGGTATTGTAGGCTTTGCAAAACTTGTTGGAGCAATTATCCTCAACAGAAGAATACAGGTTAGGATCTGCAGATTTACATGTCAAACAACGTTTGTCATTTCATAACTTTAGATTACCTTTGCCAGCGAGTTCATACACTATGGGAAAGGGTGCTAGCCTAACCGAGCGGGAGGACTTAAAATATCTGAGCTGACCTCCAATCCTTTCATCGTCCTTAGAACTCCACTTGGGCCAAAACATACAAATTCTGAGCAAACCAACTAGGAAAAACTTTTTAGAAATAAGCAGTCCAAGAAAAGACCAAACTCGAGTATAAACTACACTCCAAAAAGCTGCATCCAAAACATACTAAAAATAAAAATTAGAAAATGAAAAAAACCTCAAATAAAAAAATAGTAATAAAAAAAAAATAATAATAATAATAAGACATTTCAACTAGAATTTGCGCATGAGCTGCTAAATAATAAATTGAAATTAGTTACTTAAGAGCAAAACTGAAGACTAAGGAAAAACTTTAGAATTTAAAACGAAGGTTGCAAAATAACCTGAAAATCAAAACGCGCAACGCAGCAGTTTTGAAAATTCAGAATTCACATTCTATAAAGAAGATACCTAAGCAAAAAAATACACAAATAATTTTGACTCACACCTAGTACAACATAGAAAAGGTTATGTATCTACCTGTGTGAGTAAAAGGAGAAAAGATAAAAAAATAAAATAAAACAACTGAATGTAGAAGGTGTCGAGAATACTGAGCCTTGGCTTTATCAAGGACCAGCAAAAACTCTGCATTTTCTCACTTCCACAAAGACCTAGTTGGAAATGGGTTTCTGCAAGGCCATAGATGCAAGTAACATTCACACCTAAAATAGTTTAAAAAATATATATATGTCATGTCCTCCGTAGAGTTGCATGACCTAGCACTAGTTAACAATTTCGCTTGCATCCATTAACCTTCCTGGCCTGACCCATGCTCTTCATCTGTTACTATTAAACAGAGAGAAGAAGATTAAAGAGAACTCAAGCTGTGAGAGTGACATAATAATTAGAAATGATTTTCAGCCATAACGAAATGCCAAGTTCGTTTGAGAGAGAATTTAAACCTGAAAATCAATGCAAAAGAAATCCAAATTTTTACATTGCAATTAAAAAAGGAAATATTAATTTTTAACGAACAGATTTTTGAAAGAAAACTTGAGTCTAAAACCCCTACTCTACAACTTATGACAGCACGAAAACGAGAATAAGTTAAAGATAATAATTAACTAAAGAAAACTTTGTGAAAGTTATATACCTTAAACAGTTAGTTGCAATATGTACAAAGTATTTTAGCAGTGCTTTAAGTGCATAATTAATTAGTTATTAAGAACTTAACTACTTTGAAAAAACAGCGCATAGACAGCGCATAGAAAAGGAACAAGCTTAGCCATCTTCTGTTCCTAGGTACCCCAATAGACGCTCAAAGTTACAAAGAAAAGAAAGAGTTAAAACCCGCAAAAATGTTAACAGACAAACCAATGCCTAAAAGCTGAAAAGCTAAAAAACGACAGAGAAAAAGTACATGAAGTACAAACATTGAACTTATAAAACCTAGAACCCAAAAACAAGGAAGAGAGCTTACCTCTTGTGTGACAAAAACTTTTCTCCTCACAAGAGAAGAACATGGCTGCCCTCTTCCGCCACTCCCTAGACGCTGGGGGGCAGTGGGGGTGGGGCTGATGGCCTCCTCATACAGCAAGAAACCAACGCGCGGAGATTTTAACCAGAGAAAAAAAATATATATATATAAACTTAAGACTGTGGATCTGTATGATCAGAAAGAGCAGAATTAACTCTCCAGAATACATGAGAAATATTATAAAATACACGAGCAGTGTATTTAATAATCTTTGCATGTATTAAATCACCTTAGTGAGCTTCTATAGATTAATCAGAATCTTATTAATTTTAATGTTGGTTTTACTATTTTTAGTATAGCTATCCTAGTGATGAATAACTAGTTTTCTTTTTTATTTGTTTTTATTTTCTTTTATAAACAGATTTTTAAGCTTTTTTGTGATTTTGTTTATATTATTTAATTTTTTGTTTTAATAGGACCGTCATATCCATAGCACTAAGGTTCCTTTAGGTAGTTAATAGGCATCCTCTAACCAACTTCCTTACGGCTTTGATTGGTCAGAATCATATTATTAACTGTGTAGAAAATTAAAGCAGATCTGCCAACCTTACTCTATTATTCAGAATAATTTTTCTTAAAGTTCTTTTGATGAAAGAAGAAGGAATTTCGTTCTCTAGAAAACTTTCTAATAGTATATTAATGTGGTAATTGAAGTCCAAATTGTTGCTGCAAATTCTTGAAATTCTTAGGACCTGAGAAATTAGTACATTCTCAATTACTTTGGTTGAAATGTTATTATTCCAGTGTAGATATTTAATTACTTTGAAAGGAAAATTAACTCTTTTATCAAAGAGGCTAATAGATGGGTTACCTCTGTTGAGCTTAATGCTTAAGTCTAGGAACTCAAGTTCCTGATTACTGTGGTTGGTTTTACATAAGTTAAGAGAGCTAGGATAGATATTATCAAAATCACTCTCTATAACTTCTGAATTATTGATACACAGCAGATCATCAATATATCTAAAAGTGTAAAGGTAGTTATCTGAGCAGGTGGGGTGATTTTTAATGAATTTATATTCCTTAAAGAACAGGAATAGATTAGCGATATTCGTGGACGTTGATGTTCCCATGGGAATACCGTTCACTTGCTTATAGAGAGTATTATTATATAAGATATGGTTATTTTTTATGCAGCAATTGAGATAAGAGTTCCAAGTTCCTACATCAACAAATTGGTTAAGTTTAAATTCTGCATACAGCTCTTTAAAGGTAGTGATTATATCTGATAGAGGCAGATTAGTATATAGGTTTTCAAAATCATAACTATTAATATCTAGGGGACAAACTTTGAGCATAGTAGAAATTACTTCTGCATTATTATTAATTATCCAAAAATCTCTGTACATCAAGTTAGAACAGTTTCTAATGTGTTTCAAAACCTTCTTTAAGACATCTTCAAAAGCAAGATCTATTTTCTTTTTATGACTCCTTACTCCACTAGCTATGAACCTGAACTTCACGGGATCCTTATGAAACTTAACCGTTGCAAAAAGAAATGGAAATTCAGGCTCATATCTTCTAGTTTGTGGAATTTTAAGTTTCTTGAAGAATGCCTTAAACCGATTTTCTAACAGCCTGGTAGAATAACTTACGGGCTCGTATGTTACTCTATTATTGAGTTCCATAGTTAACAATTCAAAATAGAACTTCTTACAGATAATTGCAAAATTATTGCTAGCTTTATCCGTAGTGGTAAAAATAAATTGGTCTTGTAGATTGGAGAGTGACCTTTTAGCTTCTCCAGAGAAAAAGAGATTTCTGTCGAAACAAAAGTCCAGACCTGCCAACTCACCGGTGAAGCTATTGATTATATTATATTTCCATTCTGCGAAGGCCTCAATAGGCTGATTGTACGTTAAACTGGTTTTTACGATGTACCTATTAACATCTTGAGTGAAGCTCTCAAGAATCCTTTCTTTGGAAATAGTGAAGGAAGGTCTGAATTTAGAGCCATACTCTAATAAATTCCTAAGCTTTTCATTTTCAACAAAAGTCAAGTTTCCGGTGATAATATGGTTGTAATTCGTATCATAGTGAACTGTTTCTTTATGTTCATCACAAGAACATGTAGTAATTACAGGAATGTAGCTCGAAGAGTTAAGTTTGTAGTTTTTAACTATTGACCCTAAGGTCTTAACATATTTAAAACTTACAATAGACTGGTGCCTGTGGATGGGAAAAAAAATTGCATTATTGTAGAACAGCTTCCTTACATTGAGATTATCGTAGGCTTTATTTAGAAACCTGATGGTAACAAAATTACTGGAAAATTCTTTAAGAGAAATTTTATCTTTAAGAATATGTTTAAGAATGTCCAGAACCAAAGCAAAAACATGCTTATCAACATGGCCAGCAGTTTCATTCCAGAATTTGAAAAAACTTTTAAGGACAGAGTGCTTGAAGGACTTGAGAATTTTGTAAGTATTTTTAACAAAATTAGTGCCAGTTTTAAAGCTTTCCAGAGTTTTTAGCAAGTTAGCAAAATCAACTTTGCTTGATGTGCGAAATAACCTCTGTCCTCTATTACCTCTAGAGCAGCTCTTATTATTAACAAGAAAGAAGAGTTCACGAATTGAAAATTTATGCTGATTATGCTTATTGTCAGATAGAGTGGAATTAAGGCCATAGGGATAAAGAGACTGATGCTGCAAAATTTCAAGGGATTCAGTTTCTAGCCGAGCATAGAGGTCAGGGATAATATGTAGTACCTCTATTTTCACTTTGTCAAAACCATGAGTATGGAAATGCTCTAATTCAAAGGTAGAGTACTGGTTGGCGTTTGTGGAGGGGTTCACTCCTGAGTTAGAGAACTTGTTTACTAGAGACCTGTGACCATTAATCCTAAGATGAAGAGGATTTTTACTTTGGCCAATATAGCTAAGGTTGCAGACAGTACAGGTGAGCTTATAGATGGTATTGTAGGCTTTGCAAAACTTGTTGGAGCAATTATCCTCAACAGAAGAATACAGGTTAGGATCTGCAGATTTACATGTCAAACAACGTTTGTCATTTCATAACTTTAGATTACCTTTGCCAGCGAGTTCATACACTATGGGAAAGGGTGCTAGCCTAACCGAGCGGGAGGACTTAAAATATCTGAGCTGACCTCCAATCCTTTCATCGTCCTTAGAACTCCACTTGGGCCAAAACATACAAATTCTGAGCAAACCAACTAGGAAAAACTTTTTAGAAATAAGCAGTCCAAGAAAAGACCAAACTCGAGTATAAACTACACTCCAAAAAGCTGCATCCAAAACATACTAAAAATAAAAATTAGAAAATGAAAAAAACCTCAAATAAAAAAATAGTAATAAAAAAAAAAATAATAATAAGACATTTCAACTAGAATTTGCGCATGAGCTGCTAAATAATAAATTGAAATTAGTTACTTAAGAGCAAAACTGAAGACTAAGGAAAAACTTTAGAATTTAAAACGAAGGTTGCAAAATAACCTGAAAATCAAAACGCGCAACGCAGCAGTTTTGAAAATTCAGAATTCACATTCTATAAAGAAGATACCTAAGCAAAAAAATACACATATAATTTTGACTCACACCTAGTACAACATAGAAAAGGTTATGTATCTACCTGTGTGAGTAAAAGGAGAAAAGATAAAAAAATAAAATAAAACAACTGAATGTAGAAGGTGTCGAGAATACTGAGCCTTGGCTTTATCAAGGACCAGCAAAAACTCTGCATTTTCTCACTTCCACAAAGACCTAGTTGGAAATGGGTTTCTGCAAGGCCATAGATGCAAGTAACATTCACACCTAAAATAGTTTAAAAATATATATATATGTCATGTCCTCCGTAGAGTTGCATGACCTAGCACTAGTTAACAATTTCGCTTGCATCCATTAACCTTCCTGGCCCGACCCATGCTCTTCATCTGTTACTATTAAACAGAGAGAAGAAGATTAAAGAGAACTCAAGCTGTGAGAGTGACATAATAATTAGAAATGATTTTCAGCCATAACGAAATGCCAAGTTCGTTTGAGAGAGAATTTAAACCTGAAAATCAATGCAAAAGAAATCCAAATTTTTACATTGCAATTAAAAAAGGAAATATTAATTTTTAACGAACAGATTTTTGAAAGAAAACTTGAGTCTAAAACCCCCTACTCTACAACTTATGACAGCACGAAAACGAGAATAAGTTAAAGATAATAATTAACTAAAGAAAACTTTGTGAAAGTTATATACCTTAAACAGTTAGTTGCAATATGTACAAAGTATTTTAGCAGTGCTTTAAGTGCATAATTAATTAGTTATTAAGAACTTAACTACTTTGAAAAAACAGCGCATAGACAGCGCATAGAAAAGGAACAAGCTTAGCCATCTTCTGTTCCTAGGTACCCCAAAAGACGCTCAAAGTTACAAAGAAAAGAAAGAGTTAAAACCCGCAAAAATGTTAACAGACAAACCAATGCCTAAAAGCTGAAAAGCTAAAAAACGACAGAGAAAAAGTACATGAAGTACAAACATTGAACTTATAAAACCTAGAACCCAAAAACAAGGAAGAGAGCTTACCTCTTGTGTGACAAAAACTTTTCTCCTCACAAGAGAAGAACATGGCTGACCTCTTCCGCCACTCCCTAGACGCTGGGGGGCAGTGGGGGTGGGGCTGATGGCCTCCTCATACAGCAAGAAACCAACGCGCGGAGATTTTAACCAGAGAAAAAAAAAATATATATATATAAACTTAAGACTGTGGATCTGTATGATCAGAAAGAGCAGAATTAACTCTCCAGAATACATGAGAAATATTATAAAATACACGAGCAGTGTATTTAATAATCTTTGCATGTATTAAATCACCTTAGTGAGCTTCTATAGATTAATCAGAATCTTATTAATTTTAATGTTGGTTTTACTATTTTTAGTATAGCTATCCTAGTGATGAATAACTAGTTTTCTTTTTTATTTGTTTTTATTTTCTTTTATAAACAGATTTTTAAGCTTTTTTGTGATTTTGTTTATATTATTTAATTTTTTGTTTTAATAGGACCGTCATATCCATAGCACTAAGGTTCCTTTAGGTAGTTAATAGGCATCCTCTAACCAACTTCCTTACGGCTTTGATTGGTCAGAATCATATTATTAACTGTGTAGAAAATTAAAGCAGATCTGCCAACCTTACTCTATTATTCAGAATAATTTTCCTTAAAGTTCTTTTGATGAAAGAAGAAGGAATTTCGTTCTCTAGAAAACTTTCTAATAGTATATTAATGTGGTAATTGAAGTCCAAATTGTTGCTGCAAATTCTTGAAATTCTTAGGACCTGAGAAATTAGTACATTCTCAATTACTTTGGTTGAAATGTTATTATTCCAGTGTAGATATTTAATTACTTTGAAAGGAAAATTAACTCTTTTATCAAAGAGGCTAATAGATGGGTTACCTCTGTTGAGCTTAATGCTTAAGTCTAGGAACTCAAGTTCCTGATTACTGTGGTTGGTTTTACATAAGTTAAGAGAGCTAGGATAGATATTATCAAAATCACTCTCTATAACTTCTGAATTATTGATACACAGCAGATCATCAATATATCTAAAAGTGTAAAGGTAGTTATCTGAGCAGGTGGGGTGATTTTTAATGAATTTATATTCCTTAAAGAACAGGAATAGATTAGCGATATTCGTGGACGTTGATGTTCCCATGGGAATACCGTTCACTTGCTTATAGAGAGTATTATTATATAAGATATGGTTATTTTTTATGCAGCAATTGAGATAAGAGTTCCAAGTTCCTACATCAACAAATTGGTTAAGTTTAAATTCTGCATACAGCTCTTTAAAGGTAGTGATTATATCTGATAGAGGCAGATTAGTATATAGGTTTTCAAAATCATAACTATTAATATCTAGGGGACAAACTTTGAGGATAGTAGAAATTACTTCTGCATTATTATTAATTATCCAAAAATCTCTGTACATCAAGTTAGAACAGTTTCTAATGTGTTTCAAAACCTTCTTTAAGACATCTTCAAAAGCAAGATCTATTTTCTTTTTATGACTCCTTACTCCACTAGCTATGAACCTGAACTTCACGGGATCCTTATGAAACTTAACCGTTGCAAAAAGAAATGGAAATTCAGGCTCATATCTTCTAGTTTGTGGAATTTTAAGTTTCTTGAAGAATGCCTTAAACCGATTTTCTAACAGTTTGGTAGAATAACTTACGGGCTCGTATGTTACTCTATTATTGAGTTCCATAGTTAACAATTCAAAATAGAACTTCTTACAGATAATTGCAAAATTATTGCTAGCTTTATCCGTAGTGGTAAAAATAAATTGGTCTTGTAGATTGGAGAGTGACCTTTTAGCTTCTCCAGAGAAAAAGAGATTTCTGTCGAAACAAAAGTCCAGACCTGCCAACTCACCGGTGAAGCTATTGATTATATTATATTTCCATTCTGCGAAGGCCTCAATAGGCTGATTGTACGTTAAACTGGTTTTTACGATGTACCTATTAACATCTTGAGTGAAGCTCTCAAGAATCCTTTCTTTGGAAATAGTGAAGGAAGGTCTGAATTTAGAGCCATACTCTAATAAATTCCTAAGCTTTTCATTTTCAACAAAACTCAAGTTTCCGGTGATAATATGGTTGTAATTCTTATCATAGTGAACTGTTTCTTTATGTTCATCACAAGAACATGTAGTAATTACAGGAATGTAGCTCGAAGAGTTAAGTTTGTAGTTTTTAACTATTGACCCTAAGGTCTTAACATATTTAAAACTTACAATAGACTGGTGCCTGTGGATGGGAAAAAAAATTGCATTATTGTAGAACAGCTTCCTTACATTGAGATTATCGTAGGCTTTATTTAGAAACCTGATGGTAACAAAATTACTGGAAAATTCTTTAAGAGAAATTTTATCTTTAAGAATATGTTTAAGAATGTCCAGAACCAAAGCAAAAACATGCTTAACAACATGGACAGCAGTTTCATTCCAGAATTTGAAAAAACTTTTAAGGACAGAGTGCTTGAAGGACTTGAGAATTTTGTAAGTATTTTTAACAAAATTAGTGCCAGTTTTAAAGCTTTCCAGAGTTTTTAGCAAGTTAGCAAAATCAACTTTGCTTGATGTGCGAAATAACCTCTGTCCTCTATTACCTCTAGAGCAGCTCTTATTATTAACAAGAAAGAAGAGTTCACGAATTGAAAATTTATGCTGATTATGCTTATTGTCAGATACAGTGGAATTAAGGCCATAGGGATAAAGAGACTGATGCTGCAAAATTTCAAGGGATTCAGTTTCTAGCCGAGCATAGAGGTCAGGGATAATATGTAGTACCTCTATTTTCACTTTGTCAAAACCATGAGTATGGAAATGCTCTAATTCAAAGGTAGAGTACTGGTTGGCGTTTGTGGAGGGGTTCACTCCTGAGTTAGAGAACTTGTTTACTAGAGACCTGTGACCATTAATCCTAAGATGAAGAGGATTTTTACTTTGGCCAATATAGCTAAGGTTGCAGACAGTACAGGTGAGCTTATAGATGGTATTGTAGGCTTTGCAAAACTTGTTGGAGCAATTATCCTCAACAGAAGAATACAGGTTAGGATCTGCAGATTTACATGTCAAACAACGTTTGTCATTTCATAACTTTAGATTACCTTTGCCAGCGAGTTCATACACTATGGGAAAGGGTGCTAGCCTAACCGAGCGGGAGGACTTAAAATATCTGAGCTGACCTCCAATCCTTTCATCGTCCTTAGAACTCCACTTGGGCCAAAACATACAAATTCTGAGCAAACCAACTAGGAAAAACTTTTTAGAAATAAGCAGTCCAAGAAAAGACCAAACTCGAGTATAAACTACACTCCAAAAAGCTGCATCCAAAACATACTAAAAATAAAAATTAGAAAATGAAAAAAACCTCAAATAAAAAAATAGTAATAAAAAAAAATAATAATAATAATAAGACATTTCAACTAGAATTTGCGCATGAGCTGCTAAATAATAAATTGAAATTAGTTACTTAAGAGCAAAACTGAAGACTAAGGAAAAACTTTAGAATTTAAAACGAAGGTTGCAAAATAACCTGAAAATCAAAACGCGCAACGCAGCAGTTTTGAAAATTCAGAATTCACATTCTATAAAGAAGATACCTAAGCAAAAAAATACACATATAATTTTGACTCACACCTAGTACAACATAGAAAAGGTTATGTATCTACCTGTGTGAGTAAAAGGAGAAAAGATAAAAAAATAAAATAAAACAACTGAATGTAGAAGGTGTCGAGAATACTGAGCCTTGGCTTTATCAAGGACCAGCAAAAACTCTGCATTTTCTCACTTCCACAAAGACCTAGTTGGAAATGGGTTTCTGCAAGGCCATAGATGCAAGTAACATTCACACCTAAAATAGTTTAAAAAATATATATATGTCATGTCCTCCGTAGAGTTGCATGACCTAGCACTAGTTAACAATTTCGCTTGCATCCATTAACCTTCCTGGCCTGACCCATGCTCTTCATCTGTTACTATTAAACAGAGAGAAGAAGATTAAAGAGAACTCAAGCTGTGAGAGTGACATAATAATTAGAAATGATTTTCAGCCATAACGAAATGCCAAGTTCGTTTGAGAGAGAATTTAAACCTGAAAATCAATGCAAAAGAAATCCAAATTTTTACATTGCAATTAAAAAAGGAAATATTAATTTTTAACGAACAGATTTTTGAAAGAAAACTTGAGTCTAAAACCCCCTACTCTACAACTTATGACAGCACGAAAACGAGAATAAGTTAAAGATAATAATTAACTAAAGAAAACTTTGTGAAAGTTATATACCTTAAACAGTTAGTTGCAATATGTACAAAGTATTTTAGCAGTGCTTTAAGTGCATAATTAATTAGTTATTAAGAACTTAACTACTTTGAAAAAACAGCGCATAGACAGCGCATAGAAAAGGAACAAGCTTAGCCATCTTCTGTTCCTAGGTACCCCAATAGACGCTCAAAGTTACAAAGAAAAGAAAGAGTTAAAACCCGCAAAAATGTTAACAGACAAACCAATGCCTAAAAGCTGAAAAGCTAAAAAACGACAGAGAAAAAGTACATGAAGTACAAACATTGAACTTATAAAACCTAGAACCCAAAAACAAGGAAGAGAGCTTACCTCTTGTGTGACAAAAACTTTTCTCCTCACAAGAGAAGAACATGGCTGACCTCTTCCGCCACTCCCTAGACGCTGGGGGCAGTGGGGGTGGGGCTGATGGCCTCCTCATACAGCAAGAAACCAACGCGCGGAGATTTTAACCAGAGAAAAAAAAATATATATATATAAACTTAAGACTGTGGATCTGTATGATCAGAAAGAGCAGAATTAACTCTCCAGAATACATGAGAAATATTATAAAATACACGAGCAGTGTATTTAATAATCTTTGCATGTATTAAATCACCTTAGTGAGCTTCTATAGATTAATCAGAATCTTATTAATTTTAATGTTGGTTTTACTATTTTTAGTATAGCTATCCTAGTGATGAATAACTAGTTTTCTTTTTTATTTGTTTTTATTTTCTTTTATAAACAGATTTTTAAGCTTTTTTTGTGATTTTGTTTATATTATTTAATTTTTTGTTTTAATAGGACCGTCATATCCATAGCACTAAGGTTCCTTTAGGTAGTTAATAGGCATCCTCTAACCAACTTCCTTACGGCTTTGATTGGTCAGAATCATATTATTAACTGTGTAGAAAATTAAAGCAGATCTGCCAACCTTACTCTATTATTCAGAATAATTTTTCTTAAAGTTCTTTTGATGAAAGAAGAAGGAATTTCGTTCTCTAGAAAACTTTCTAATAGTATATTAATGTGGTAATTGAAGTCCAAATTGTTGCTGCAAATTCTTGAAATTCTTAGGACCTGAGAAATTAGTACATTCTCAATTACTTTGGTTGAAATGTTATTATTCCAGTGTAGATATTTAATTACTTTGAAAGGAAAATTAACTCTTTTATCAAAGAGGCTAATAGATGGGTTACCTCTGTTGAGCTTAATGCTTAAGTCTAGGAACTCAAGTTCCTGATTACTGTGGTTGGTTTTACATAAGTTAAGAGAGCTAGGATAGATATTATCAAAATCACTCTCTATAACTTCTGAATTATTGATACACAGCAGATCATCAATATATCTAAAAGTGTAAAGGTAGTTATCTGAGCAGGTGGGGTGATTTTTAATGAATTTATATTCCTTAAAGAACAGGAATAGATTAGCGATATTCGTGGACGTTGATGTTCGCATGGGAATACCGTTCACTTGCTTATAGAGAGTATTATTATATAAGATATGGTTATTTTTTATGCAGCAATTGAGATAAGAGTTCCAAGTTCCTACATCAACAAATTGGTTAAGTTTAAATTCTGCATACAGCTCTTTAAAGGTAGTGATTATATCTGATAGAGGCAGATTAGTATATAGGTTTTCAAAATCATAACTATTAATATCTAGGGGACAAACTTTGAGCATAGTAGAAATTACTTCTGCATTATTATTCATTATCCAAAAATCTCTGTACATCAAGTTAGAACAGTTTCTAATGTGTTTCAAAACCTTCTTTAAGACATCTTCAAAAGCAAGATCTATTTTCTTTTTATGACTCCTTACTCCACTAGCTATGAACCTGAACTTCACGGGATCCTTATGAAACTTAACCGTTGCAAAAAGAAATGGAAATTCAGGCTCATATCTTCTAGTTTGTGGAATTTTAAGTTTCTTGAAGAATGCCTTAAACCGATTTTCTAACAGCCTGGTAGAATAACTTACGGGCTCGTATGTTACTCTATTATTGAGTTCCATAGTTAACAATTCAAAATAGAACTTCTTACAGATAATTGCAAAATTATTGCTAGCTTTATCCGTAGTGGTAAAAATAAATTGGTCTTGTAGATTGGAGAGTGACCTTTTAGCTTCTCCAGAGAAAAAGAGATTTCTGTCGAAACAAAAGTCCAGACCTGCCAACTCACCGGTGAAGCTATTGATTATATTATATTTCCATTCTGCGAAGGCCTCAATAGGCTGATTGTACGTTAAACTGGTTTTTACGATGTACCTATTAACATCTTGAGTGAAGCTCTCAAGAATCCTTTCTTTGGAAATAGTGAAGGAAGGTCTGAATTTAGAGCCATACTCTAATAAATTCCTAAGCTTTTCATTTTCAACAAAAGTCAAGTTTCCGGTGATAATATGGTTGTAATTCGTATCATAGTGAACTGTTTCTTTATGTTCATCACAAGAACATGTAGTAATTACAGGAATGTAGCTCGAAGAGTTAAGTTTGTAGTTTTTAACTATTGACCCTAAGGTCTTAACATATTTAAAACTTACAATAGACTGGTGCCTGTGGATGGGAAAAAAAATTGCATTACTGTAGAACAGCTTCCTTACATTGAGATTATCGTAGGCTTTATTTAGAAACCTGATGGTAACAAAATTACTGGAAAATTCTTTAAGAGAAATTTTATCTTTAAGAATATGTTTAAGAATGTCCAGAACCAAAGCAAAAACATGCTTATCAACATGGCCAGCAGTTTCATTCCAGAATTTGAAAAAACTTTTAAGGACAGAGTGCTTGAAGGACTTGAGAATTTTGTAAGTATTTTTAACAAAATTAGTGCCAGTTTTAAAGCTTTCCAGAGTTTTTAGCAAGTTAGCAAAATCAACTTTGCTTGATGTGCGAAATAACCTCTGTCCTCTATTACCTCTAGAGCAGCTCTTATTATTAACAAGAAAGAAGAGTTCACGAATTGAAAATTTATGCTGATTATGCTTATTGTCAGATAGAGTGGAATTAAGGCCATAGGGATAAAGAGACTGATGCTGCAAAATTTCAAGGGATTCAGTTTCTAGCCGAGCATAGAGGTCAGGGATAATACGTAGTACCTCTATTTTCACTTTGTCAAAACCATGAGTATGGAAATGCTCTAATTCAAAGGTAGAGTACTGGTTGGCGTTTGTGGAGGGGTTCACTCCTGAGTTAGAGAACTTGTTTACTAGAGACCTGTGACCATTAATCCTAAGATGAAGAGGATTTTTACTTTGGCCAATATAGCTAAGGTTGCAGACAGTACAGGTGAGCTTATAGATGGTATTGTAATCTTTGCAAAACTTGTTGGAGCAATTATCCTCAACAGAAGAATACAGGTTAGGATCTGCAGATTTACATGTCAAACAACGTTTGTCATTTCATAACTTTAGATTACCTTTGCCAGCGAGTTCATACACTATGGGAAAGGGTGCTAGCCTAACCGAGCGGGAGGACTTAAAATATCTGAGCTGACCTCCAATCCTTTCATCGTCCTTAGAACTCCACTTGGGCCAAAACATACAAATTCTGAGCAAACCAACTAGGAAAAACTTTTTAGAAATAAGCAGTCCAAGAAAAGACCAAACTCGAGTATAAACTACACTCCAAAAAGCTGCATCCAAAACATACTAAAAATAAAAATTAGAAAATGAAAAAAACCTCAAATAAAAAAATAGTAATAAAAAAAAAAAATAATAATAAGACATTTCAACTAGAATTTGCGCATGAGCTGCTAAATAATAAATTGAAATTAGTTACTTAAGAGCAAAACTGAAGACTAAGGAAAAACTTTAGAATTTAAAACGAAGGTTGCAAAATAACCTGAAAATCAAAACGCGCAACGCAGCAGTTTTGAAAATTCAGAATTCACATTCTATAAAGAAGATACCTAAGCAAAAAAATACACATATAATTTTGACTCACACCTAGTACAACATAGAAAAGGTTATGTATCTACCTGTGTGAGTAAAAGGAGAAAAAGATAAAAAAATAAAATAAAACAACTGAATGTAGAAGGTGTCGAGAATACTGAGCCTTGGCTTTATCAAGGACCAGCAAAAACTCTGCATTTTCTCACTTCCACAAAGACCTAGTTGGAAATGGGTTTCTGCAAGGCCATAGATGCAAGTAACATTCACACCTAAAATAGTTTAAAAATATATATATATGTCATGTCCTCCGTAGAGTTGCATGACCTAGCACTAGTTAACAATTTCGCTTGCATCCATTAACCTTCCTGGCCCGACCCATGCTCTTCATCTGTTACTATTAAACAGAGAGAAGAAGATTAAAGAGAACTCAAGCTGTGAGAGTGACATAATAATTAGAAATGATTTTCAGCCATAACGAAATGCCAAGTTCGTTTGAGAGAGAATTTAAACCTGAAAATCAATGCAAAAGAAATCCAAATTTTTACATTGCAATTAAAAAAGGAAATATTAATTTTTAACGAACAGATTTTTGAAAGAAAACTTGAGTCTAAAACCCCCTACTCTACAACTTATGACAGCACGAAAACGAGAATAAGTTAAAGATAATAATTAACTAAAGAAAACTTTGTGAAAGTTATATACCTTAAACAGTTAGTTGCAATATGTACAAAGTATTTTAGCAGTGCTTTAAGTGCATAATTAATTAGTTATTAAGAACTTAACTACTTTGAAAAAACAGCGCATAGACAGCGCATAGAAAAGGAACAAGCTTAGCCATCTTCTGTTCCTAGGTACCCCAAAAGACGCTCAAAGTTACAAAGAAAAGAAAGAGTTAAAACCCGCAAAAATGTTAACAGACAAACCAATGCCTAAAAGCTGAAAAGCTAAAAAACGACAGAGAAAAAGTACATGAAGTACAAACATTGAACTTATAAAACCTAGAACCCAAAAACAAGGAAGAGAGCTTACCTCTTGTGTGACAAAAACTTTTCTCCTCACAAGAGAAGAACATGGCTGACCTCTTCCGCCACTCCCTAGACGCTGGGGGGCAGTGGGGGTGGGGCTGATGGCCTCCTCATACAGCAAGAAACCAACGCGCGGAGATTTTAACCAGAGAAAAAAAAATATATATATATAAACTTAAGACTGTGGATCTGTATGATCAGAAAGAGCAGAACTAACTCTCCAGAATACATGAGAAATATTATAAAATACACGAGCAGTGTATTTAATAATCTTTGCATGTATTAAATCACCTTAGTGAGCTTCTATAGATTAATCAGAATCTTATTAATTTTAATGTTGGTTTTACTATTTTTAGTATAGCTATCCTAGTGATGAATAACTAGTTTTCTTTTTTTATTTGTTTTTATTTTCTTTTATAAACAGATTTTTAAGCTTTTTTGTGATTTTGTTTATATTATTTAATTTTTTGTTTTAATAGGACCGTCATATCCATAGCACTAAGGTTCCTTTAGGTAGTTAATAGGCATCCTCTAACCAACTTCCTTACGGCTTTGATTGGTCAGAATCATATTATTAACTGTGTAGAAAATTAAAGCAGATCTGCCAACCTTACTCTATTATTCAGAATAATTTTTCTTAAAGTTCTTTTGATGAAAGAAGAAGGAATTTCGTTCTCTAGAAAACTTTCTAATAGTATATTAATGTGGTAATTGAAGTCCAAATTGTTGCTGCAAATTCTTGAAATTCTTAGGACCTGAGAAATTAGTACATTCTCAATTACTTTGGTTGAAATGTTATTATTCCAGTGTAGATATTTAATTACTTTGAAAGGAAAATTAACTCTTTTATCAAAGAGGCTAATAGATGGGTTACCTCTGTTGAGCTTAATGTATATATATAACAAAAATTCTGTAATATGACGCAATACACACACATATAACACGGGGAATTAGGAGAGTCCTAGTCCCAGATGATGGGTGTGCTGTGACCCTGCCCCATGTCTGGGGCCCGGCCTCTGGCCGAAAGCCAGCGGTCCAAAATCAGGGATGAGCGGCTGTTTATAAACCTTCGAATTGCTCACGGTGGTCCTTAATCACCGAAAGGACGCACAAAATAAACCCTTTGTTCTTATTTCTCTGCTACGTTGTTTTAAAATCCGTGTGTTTTAAAACTGTGCTATTCAACACATTCCACGAAAGATGTCACAAGCACTCTGATATTCTTCAAGTGCGAATTTAACTGACAAAACAAGTAAAATAAAATTCTGAACACTATATTTACCATTTTAGCGGGGTTTTTTTAATTGGATTTTTAACGACCACCGTGAGCAACTCAATGGGCTATAAGCAGTCGCCCGTCCCTAATTTAGGGTCACTGGTTCCAGGGAAGGGAGAGAGCCAGTGCCGTAAGACAAACGCAACGTCCATGCCTCACTGGGATTTGAACCCGGGTTCATTGCATATTTTCCTGAATTTTCGTTCTTTCGGGACTTTCAGATCTTCTACTCTTTTAAGAATTTATAAGAAAATTGTAGTCTAATTTAATGCAAAAAAAAAAAAAAATAATCCTAAATTCCCGTTCTGCAGAAATCTGGTAGGTTAGTGAGAGTATCATATAGTTTTTTGTTTTGTTTTTACGGACAAAGCTAAAACATCGAAACATGTAGGAAAATTTTAAGAAATCAAGATGTTAAATAAGAAGGAAGACCCATAAAACAACACAGCGCACCCGCTTTTATGACTTTGTTCCCATCTCTGTCCTCCAAATAACGATGGACTGTTTTATAAATATACCTGAAGGCTGAAATTCAAGATATGTTCAGGGTGTAGCGGTTTTCTTGAGTTTACTATTTCTAAAGATTCGTGTTTTTACGCATTCCAAAGAATTTGATTTTGTAATTTAAGAAACAAAAAAAAAAAATCAAGTCCCTAATTTTTGTTGCATTTGGAAAACAATGAAACAAAGAAAACTTACAAAATTTGTGATACTCATATTTCTGCTATAAACAGAGTGAAAATAAAAATATTGAATATATAACTGTCTAGACGGCCTTAATCTCATTTTAAAATGTTTCAAAACTAACTAAATTTCCGAACACAATCTAGGTGTTTATGAGATGAATTAAGAACCAATGTTTTCTGAATCATGAGATGAATTTTACGTGAGAATTATTTTTAAATAACTTATTCGCTTGTTTTTTTTTATCTTTAAATATGACCTTTCTTCTTAAGACACGTTCTCTATACTTCAGCATCTCTTTGAATTATTCCCTTGTTTTAATATGATTCTTTTCGCAACTAAAATGCGCGACCTATATCTAATGCTTCATCACCTTGAAGACCTTCACTTTTGAAAGTAAAATAACTGCATTACCACGTTATCCCAAACATGTGGCTTTTCCGGTGCAGTTGTAGTCCGAAGTACTGGATTCTGGTTAGCAACTGAGTTGAGTTCCGGTTCTAGTCACGGATTAGGCACCAGATCGAGGTTGTCATATGGCACCGGTTCTGACCCTTCAGGAACCAGTACTTTAAAATTAAGAATGGCGGAACTCCTAATGACCTTAAATGTTCACGAGATTTTTAAACCCCCAAATGAATAAAAAATAATCATTTAAATTTTATACGTACAGAAGCGCATTTTTTCTTCCCCAGGTACATGAAAAATGCAAATCTTGAAAATTCAACCATGTTAGTACAGATATACGTATACCAGCCATTGAATTAGAAATGTTTATTCAATACCAGTTTCGACCTCCTTTAGCCCGAATTACATCACGTATGCGGTTTGGCATAGATTCCACAAGGTGTTGGAGTACATCTACGTCTACAGCATGCATACCACGTGTTCTCCAGGCAGTCGTTTAAGTGTCTCAGATTTGACGAAAGAGGGCATTGCTCCCGGATCTGTTTTCCTAACATGTCCCATACTATCTCAATGGAGTTCATACCCGAGCTCGGAGGGGCAATGGGAAATGGTGGAAGTTGTTGTCATGCTGGCTGAACCATGCTGAAGACATCTTGTTTGATGGACAGTTGCAATGTCCTCCATAAAACAGCAGTCGCCTTCTGGATAAAATTCAGCATTGCAAGATGGACTTGATCCGAAACAATATAAAGACAATCCTTTGAAGTCACACGGCCTCCCAGCTATATCAGAAGTTCCAGTTCCGTACCAACAGAACGGGTCACACACCATGACAACAAATCCAGAACGTAGAGATTTGTTCAAAAGGCAAACTGGGTTCTTTAGTTCATGGTGGCTTCCCTACCTGCCTACTGTTGGTACAGCATATGGTGAACCTCAACTCGTTGGACTAAATGACGTTTATCCAGTCTTCTGGTATCCAGTCACGTTGTTTCTGATACCGCTGTACACGAACGACTGTCCTGTTCTTCGCAGAAATCGGTGGAGTTCATGCAGGCATGTGATTGCTAATGCGGATCCTCTTCAATCCCCTTCGCATAGTTCACTGAGATATGGATTGCAAACAGCTTTCATTGAATGGTTTGGTCAATTGCTGCACACTTGAGGTCCTGTTTCTTCGTACAAGCGATGGCGATCTTGATCCTGACAGATTTTCGTCGCACCACAGTTACGCCTCTTATATTTCCCCTGATTAAAGACCCGAGATATCGCACCTTTTTGGAAACCAATCAGCTCTGCTCTTTTCAAAATCATCGCTCCAGCCAGATGGACACTCTCAATAACCCCCTTTTCGAACTCCAAAAGATCCTTTGTTTTTCCCATTATGATCAACACTACTGACTGTTACTTACCGGCAGCACTCTTAAATAGTTCCCTATGTCACGTAGTGCGGCACGTGACAAAGTACTTTGCATATACGCTGCGAAAGTGACATTTACGTACATCTGCATAAAGGTTTATAATTCAGTCGCCGGTGTGTGTCTAGATTAATATGTGTGATTATAATCTGTTTCGTAAACTTATCTGAAATCTTTATTAGTAAACTTATCTGAAATCTTTATTAGTAAACTTATCTGAAATCTTTATTAGTAAACTTATCTGAAATCTTTATTAGTAAACTTATCTGAAATCTTTATTAGTAAACTTATCTGAAATCTTTATTAGTAAACTTATCTGAAATCTTTATTAGTAAACTTATCTGAAATCTTTATTAGTAAACTTATCTGAAATCTTGTAAGCAAATAACGAGTTTTCTTTCATAGTAGCAGTCTTGAACAAGTCTATGTATAAATCCCGCCCATACTCTCGTTGCTAAGTGCGTACTTTTCTGGAACTCTTACTTTCGAAATGATTTTGAGTTTGGGTCACATACTCTTATTTCTCCTCACAGATTACTGTTTCCTGTGAAAACGGATTTGACTTCCGTTGTGTGTCTAGACTAACATGTGTCATTATAATGTATTTCGTCTATTAGTAAACTTATATGAAATCTTGTTAGCAAATTAACGAGTTTCCTTTCATAGTAGCAGTCTTGTAGAAGTATACGCATAAATTCCGGCCATACTCCCGTTTCTAAGTACTTTTCGGGCACTCCTACTTTCGAAATGATTTTAAGTCTGGGTCACATACTCGTATACCTCCTCAGATATTACTGTTTCCTGTGAAAATGGATTTGGCTTCCGGAAGCAGATAAAAGCCACTCGTAGCCCGATATATGTAGTTAAATGCTTAATCAACATCAGTAATATTATTTTTTATCAAAAGTCGATTCTCATTAAGTGCGTTAGTAGTTTACGGACGACATGCACTTGTGTCTGCCATAGATTTTAATATTTGACTAACATGGAAATCTGTGAATGCAAGGTTGCTGCTAATTTGACCAAGTTTTGATATTCACCAATTTCTGGTTACACAAGATACCTTCTATGATTAATCTCGTTAACTGATCACCCTCAATTCATATGTTTAACTTTGTAATGCATACGTACGCGTACATTGTAACAAAGATTTAAAGGTTTCACACAGAAAAAATGTTAAAACTACGTAAAGAGAAAAATAATTCACCAAAATCTGGTAAAACCGGATGAAGACGAAAAGCAAGCAACTGGATTTAAGCCGAGCGGTACTTATTTGCACCATTTTATAGTTCAAGTAAGTACCACTTAGGTAACCATCCAGAAATGTGAAAAATAAACATGCACATTAGTTTGGTCTCATAAAATAAGGACCTACATTTCCACCGGTTGAGCTTTCGGGTCGAATTTGAGTTGTTCGACTTCGGCTGTTTGTGGTTGATAGCACATTCAGCCTGGTGTTTCGTTGTTTGTGTAACTATTGTTTTCATTGAATTCTGCATATTACTTTGAGGGTCTATCATCTTCACGAAACACAGTGTTTCTGGTGATTAAGCTGTTCAAGCCTATACAGAAGCATCAGCATGTTGAACGATATGTATTTTGCTAATCTTTTTTTTTCTTGCACTTTTGAGGATCAACCGCTATTAATAGGATCTAAATCAAACTTAGTATCTAGGCCAGGAAAACAAATGACGTAGAGTTTCGGAAAAAACGCTTTTGGTCGTCCGTGTTTTTAATTTAGGCATACTTCGATACTGTGTGATTGGCGGGGCACTAAAACATGAATTAACTTTTCACCTTAATTTAATGCACGCGGTTGCACCAGTTTATGGTGCAATGTCTTACATTTTTATTGCAGCTAATTTGGACCACTTTTTGGTTCAACTAAGCCCAATTTTTGTTTATAGTTGTAGACATACAAAGTGGCATCTGCGCTGTATCTGAATATCAAGACGGATTTTATTTTGAAAAATCACTTTTAGCACGGGGTATTTACGTTGTAAGGAACTTCAATTGATTCATTTGGGAGCAAATTCAGACAAGTATTGTGAAGATTCTATGAAATCATATATGGTGAACAAACTGAGATCCGTGATGTAGGTAACATCACTGAACACAAGTCAGCTGAACTTGTTGCACGATTATACGTGCAACACGTTCAGCTGACTTGTGTTCCCTGATGCTATCATATGAGTCTTAATCTTTGAACCACTATTTTGGCAAAGGTATTTCTTCTGTTCTAACCTTTGCTAAAGATATGTTTAACAACGTAACTCCCCTTGATCAGTTCCTATCTTGAAAATCAAATTTCGAAGCGATCACTGTTTACCTTGACAATTTTTTTTATGCAGGTATAATTTAGTTTTTCGAGGTATCGGAAAAAGAATGATCTGTGATTTCCTACATTCTGTTATTTTTTGGGAACACGTTAAAGAACATAAAAGCATATTATCTTTTCTGTATTGTGTTGCCACCATAATTCTGCAGGAAGTGTTGGAAAATTATTGATTAAAACCACTGACAACGTTTTGTTGAGTATTTGTTTTAGAACTTCGATTCCTTGACAGAGAGCCAACTTAACATCTACTTATTGCCAACAAAACGTACAACCTAAAATACTTTCTGAATGAAATAGACTCATTCCACGGTTTCTGTTGACATTTCTCAGGTCGTCGAAATCTCAAAATATCGGTATTGTCCGAATCATTTTCAACAACGTCATTTATATTTAATATGGTCAGCAATTCAACTGAAGTTTCTTGCTTTATGCAGACTGCTACATTAAATTATTATGCTATAGTTTTCAAAACGGAGTATTGCGATATTAGTCAAATTGTTTTTTGTATTTCACTTAAATAGCTTTAAAGCGCGAAAGGTTTTGTAAAGTACTTAGATCCAAAATCATAAATGTCTTTTCGTGTGTTTGAATCTTCCTTTTCCTGTTTCGTATCTAATTACTGGATGTAATAATGTTTGCATTTAATTATATTCCTTAGATGTGTGTTGTTAATTATTCTTGTGATGTTCATTGAGGGTAATTATTCATAATTCAAATAAATAGGTATGAAGCAGTAGTAGATGCCGTAATTTCAGATGAAATGCTACACTAGAATACGTACAGATTTTAATTGACCCCTTAGAAGTATTCTGAATGCTGAGCATGCTTCTCCGACTAAATATTGATCATTGGGAACAATTTAAAGTCAGGTGAAGTGCATGTTAAAGCGTTTTTCACCTGTTGGCATGCCATTTCCTAATGAGCAATTACTATGCCGACAACCTTTAAAATCTTATTAACAATTAGAAACACCAGCTTCTATACCATCCATTACCGTTGGTCATAATCGTTGCACTCTTTCACCACCTTCCATTTGAGCAAGGTTTTATGCGTTAATAACTGGCGTTTCGAAGGAAACTGCGCTTATTTCAGGATTCGTCATTAAACTTGAAATGCATTTTATGAAAATTCGCAGCGCACTGTTGATAGGTACTTATCATTCAGAAATGAACTACGCAGCTCGCAATCAAATAACGTGTCTTCTTGATGACTGTTATAGCTGCCGTAAAATGGGGTCACGTAATCTCTGTTTATGTGCGATGGAGGGGAAACGATTGGCAGCGTTGTTTTGAGAAGCAAACAGCCGAAACAGAATGTAAGAAGAAAATCGAAAAGCTCATAAATAAACGCAGTAATTATCTAGAGGCTCTTTTCTGGCATTATTTCCAATCGGAATAAGTGCAAGGCTCAGCGCATCATCCAAATATGATTATTGAGAGATTATGTATGCATGAGCTAAATGTTGTTCAAAAGAAGAAAAATTATGGCCCTCTTTTTTCAAATTTATATCGCAATTGTTATCATTTCACGTTTCTTGTTTATAAGTGCGTTCGAGAATTTTATACGGTTTCATTTACTATTTTCCTTTGATCCTAGAAAAGAAAAAAATATGCTAAATGAGCTGGCGTTAATTTACATTTGTTTTCAATTTTTTTATTTAATTTATTTAAAACCAAAAGAAAATCAGATTAAAATGAATAATACTTCTGACGCATGATCTCGTTATTGCATTATAATGTTAAGCATTTATAGCTTAACAAGGCTCTCATTCTAGTAGCATGGCATTTGTAGTTGTAATCAAATTTTATATGCATGCGTTAGTATATTATTTGACATACATATTACATTTCTCTATTCTCGTCAATATATTGTATAACGGTACACACGGGAAATAGTTTCAATTAAATACGAATTTTAAATTTGTATGTTTTAAAACTTAATAACGGGGTATTGTGGTAGTATTTATGTAATACGCAGTATTCAGTTTCGAAAAAGAAGTTACCACATCATGATATACACTATGTTGACAAAATTGATGGGACACTCTAAGTAAATATAAAAACGGTATTATATTTATATCAGTAGCAGGTAGGTCCTTCATTTTCAGAGATTACAACAGCCACCCATCGAGATAAACTGTACACGAATCCATGGAGTACGGTGAGCGGGATGTACCTGCATTCCGACTTGAGTACATCGAGGAAATCTGTCAGTGATGAAAGTCGTGGCATCTAGACCTCATCCGTCGTTCAATTTCCTTCCATATGTGTTTCATGGGATTGAGGCCCTCGCTCTGGGTAAGCTAATCTATCCGCGAAACCTGGTTTTCCTCATACCAATCCACTGTAGCCCCGCAAACATGACAAGTGCCATTGTCGTCCTGAAAGAAACAATCGTTGTGTCCACAAAGTTGGGAGCATTAATTTATCAAGGATACCTCTATACAACAGAGATCACGTTGCCATGGTAAACAACCAGTGGGCCCACACCGTAATAGCTGAAACAGCCACATATCATAACTCCACCGCCTCCGTGCTTCACAGGCGGCAATCTATACTCCAGAAGTAGACGTTCTCCGAGTAACCGCCAAACGCAGGCACATCCATTCGGTCGGAATAATGTGAAGCGGAATTGGTCTTACCATAACACCTACAACCATTGCGCCAATGTCCACTTTTTGTGCTGTTGAAACCATTCTAGCCGCGTGGCTTTATTGGTCTTTGTGATGATGGGTTTATGGCCAGCTGCTCGGTCATGATACGTGAGTGCGTGAGCCTCTCTTCGAAGTGCCTTGGTGGAGACTATAACATATGTGGCCATCTGAATCTCGTGCTTTGGAGTGCATTGGTCGGGACCTGATTTTCTCGATCTCCCTCTGCAGCACACTGCAGTCTCTGGGCTGCAATTTTGTGGGTTTTCCAGGGTGAGGTCAAATCTTGCAATGTGCCATTTTCCACTTGTTGATGACAAAGAACACAGTTGATTTAGCGACCTGTCTCACATCAGCAATGCTTCGTACGCTCATACCTTTATTGAGCAGTCTATTATAACGGCCTTTTCAAACTCGGAGAGCTCTCTCCTCCTAGCCATTTTGTCAGCAATTGATGTGAGCGCACTCTCGTTGCCGTTTTCTTATCTTGTTGACCACGTGGATCCTGCGGGAGCACACCACTGCGGCTGCGTGGAGGTGTCCGATTGCTTTGCACACATAGTGAAAGTTGCTTGTCACAGAAAACATGTCTATGGAAAGTCATTCTCTAAGAGAAATTAAGTTTAAAACCACGGTGTAACATGAACATAATGAAATCAGTTCTGGAAGATATAAGGATGTGCAAAGCTATCTAGACACCACGTCGCATGTCGTTCGATTAGAATTGTGGAGCTGTCTGAACACCACGTCAAATGTCGTTCGATTAGAATTGTGGAGCTGTCTGTACACAATGTCGAATGTCGTTCGATTAGAATTGTGGATCTGTCTGTACACAACGTCGAATGTCGTTCCATTAGAATTGTGGAGCTGTCTGTACACTACGTCGAATGTTGTTCAATTGGAATTGTGGAGCTGTCTGTACACCACGTCGAATGTCGTTCGACTGGAATTGTGGAGCTGTCTGTACACCACGTCGAATGTCGTTCGATTAGAACTGTGGAGCTGTCTGTACACAACGTCGAATGTCGTTCGGTTCAAATTGTGGAGCTGCTATGGGGCGCCGTCGAATGCAACGATTGACGAGTTCGAAAGTCCGCCTACAGTCACCAATCCCACTATGGTGACGCACGTTACCATCCTCTAACTACTTTCGAGACAAAGACCAACAGTTGTTATATCCGAAAGCGTTTCCGCTACGATGAAACGCAGAGACCACTCATGCGTACGTAGCCCTATAATGAAGCTTCTGCTAATGTGGTCCGTGTAATTGTTGAATTCTTGATGATGGGATTCTCACAATTTACACGTGCTTTCGTCAGCGACGTCACGCAGCTGCAGCGGTTGTCACGCCCACGTATGGATGACCCAATTTACGCCGAGACATATTGTCCTTTTATCGTTTTCACCTATCATGTGATTGGTTTGCAAATGATTCATCTCAGATTGATTGTTTCGCAATTGCAATTACCTCAGATTGATTGGCTTGTAATTGCAATAATCGCGAAAACATTCCTCATCCAATCTCAGATTGGCTGAGACAAGGTTTTGCTTTCGCCAAACACTGCAAAGAGAGACAATCACCGCATCACAAAGGTTGCAGTGTTGCCGAAACGGACATGCGTAGCGGGACGAATATATACATGTTGTCTTCAGCGATGAATCTTCCTTCTGCCTCAGTCTCAGCGATCGCCGATTGAGAGTCTGTAGACAACCTGGTCACCGGAATGCTCATGCTACAATCCGTGGGCTTGATTCTCCTCCTCAGCCTGGTCTAATGATTTGGGCAATATTATTTCAAGCAGATGTTTACCCCACGTGCGCAAAGTGTGTACAATGACAGCACTTCGTTACGTCGATGACGTTCTGTAACCCGTCTTGTTACCACATTCTCTTGGTCTTTGCCTAGTTTCAACAAGAAAATGCCCACTCGCACAATCCCAGCATGAGCAGTCAGTACCTCGAAGGTGTCCAGGTGCTAAGTAATCTGAAATTTTTAAGTAATCAGAAATTGTACCAGAAGAAGTTATTGATTTCACAACTACAAGATGTCTGACATCTTGATGTATGCGTCACAGACACGCTCTGAATATATAAATAGTGATAGAAAACACCCACTGAATCGAAGGAATCACAATCAGGCAAAGAGCAATTGCTCAGAGGTAACCTAACTCAGTGAGAGAATTTCTTGTGTGCTGGTAGTGAATGACGTTCTGAGGAAAACGCGAACGTTGCGTATTGATTTTCACTTAACCGTTCAACAAGCTGAAACAAATGAACTCGGATTTAAAAGATGGGCTGAAATCAGCTCAAAGGAATATATTCGCTGTCTAAGTAGTGGACTGAACACGGCTAGAATGAGTGAACCTGCTAATCAAAAGCTTTACTTTCCCCTTAGGTGTGTTCTTCAAAGTGGTCATTTAGAGGGATGATTGCCATTAATCCTTTCTCCCTGAGTATCTGCTAAAACGAGCTATAACAGTGGCTACAAACTCCAAAAGGGGGTAAAATTTTGAAGTCTTTCTTTCTATCCACTGGCATGATATCCGTGTCGAGGACACAAGCCCATCCCCATCATTCCTTGGCTCATGGAGCAGAGAACAAACGATTTCTCGAATGACTATCTACAGTAATACATCGGCTACTCCTTTATTCTAAATTTATAATGGACTACGGAATATAGACTTGTTATAGGGTACGATTGGTACTGCTTAGATGAGAGAGGGCAAGGTTTTGTCGTATTTTTTGTAAAATCAAGCTTCTATCTGAACATTTCTGTTTGGAAAGAGCAGGCAATTTTGGGCATCATGTGGTTTAGGCACATCGGCGTCTTAAAGGGTTAAATGGTTCTCACCCTTCCTTGAAATGCGTGCCTCTAAACTAACCATTGGAGACTCCGCACGGCCTGAGTTGTTCATCGAAGTTTCGAATATCAAAAATAAAAACAAAATGGACGACATTAGCATAACGTCCATTTTCTATTTTAAGGTAACACATCTGTATTTTCAAGTTGTCGTGAATATGCGCCAATACTTTTCTCACGCATCATAATTAGCAGTGAAAGCGACAACTTGACAAGTTAAAATACAGCTGTGTAAAACACTGATATTTTATAACTAATGGATTAATGGAAAAACCGATATCGAAAATGCTGTAATTTATTAAGAGCCTCGCAAATGTTATTGAACATTATCCACGGACGTAAATATTTATAGCAATTATATTTACTCTGTAGTGATTCCATGCTTTATGCTGAATATTATTACTCGGAGAAATGCGTCAAAGAAACTCCTCGTGCATCATGCCATTTCCAAGTATCATTAAAAATTTCACAACTAATAATTCTTTCTAAGGTTATAAACATTTTTTTTTGAGAATTTAAATGAGTTGTCCGATCTTGGATCAGTTTGTTTCCCTTTACGATCCTCCCCTTCCCCCTCATTTAACATTAATCCTTGCAAAGGGCAATCTCTTATTGTATTTGCCACATCACGTAATTCATTTTCAGCTACAAATCTGGCAAGAGCGGGGAAGGATTTTAAAAATTCAATTTTGAATAAATAGAAGAAGCGCTTTTCTTCCCGCTCCTGTGACTTTGGAGAAATTTTCTTGAATAAAAAGTCACTGATTTAATATTTAATTTAGAAGCTCCGGGTTTCTCCGCCATGACTGTACCTGGTTGTCCCTCTTGTGCTGTTCCATTTTGGGCATAATTTACGATGTCCTTCGCAAATTATCTCGGATAAAAAGAGCCCTTACACAGATTCTCCTTCATGAAATCCTCAGAAGATGCTGCTTCTGACTAATGCGGGACGGCAAGTTCTTTCGCATGCGCCGCGGGCAATGACGAAATGTGTTGTTGCATGACGTGTGTCGCTGCGGAAGCGGTGAGAGAATATCCACCTGTCGGATGGCAGTGCGTGGAATCCAGGTTAATCTCCCATCCATGTGCTCCCATTCGCTCCTCCTTACTCTCCCATCCCTCCAGAGCTTTCCTTTTGTTTTTATTCCATATCTGCCTTTCACTTCACTGATTAAACGCTGATACATGTAATGCCACGCTCAGCATAAACTCCCGGATCTTCTTAATTAAACGCCGTATGGAAATGATCTCAACTCTGTGTTTGTGTTGCACTGAAACATATTGACGCAGATTAAAAGAAAAACGTTGGCATATTTAAACTGTCGGAAGTTTGCTGTTAGAAGCGTGATTAGAAATGCACAATGTCCTCTTTTTTATTCCTCGATTCACTTTCAGAAAACAACAGATGCCTATTGCCACGAGGATTCCCGTCGCAGCTCGGAAATTTTCATAACGTGCAAGGAAAAGCGAAGTTTTCTTATGCTTTTAAAATATTCAATCTAATGTCAGGACTATTTTTTATTGAATTTATTTCTCATTTCGAGAATTTATTTTCCCTTGAAAAACAGATTTCTTGCTTTATGCATTGATTCGTGTTTGAGAGAATAAACCAGTGATTTACGGAAACGATTGCATGTTCAAACACACTGCACGATATTGATCTAGTTTTCAGATTAGCAAATTTGCCAGTTTTTACAAACAAATGTTGGCAACTGTTCAGTAAAATCTGGCAAGAGGCTACAAGAGTTTCTCCCTCCACTAGTTAAAGCGAAACAAGCCCATTTTGCCGTTTCTGGAAGACGAAATCACGCCTCCTCTCTCGGGAGCAAGTTGTTTTCCGAATTAAACTACACCGACGAAGCTTATCGCTGAAACTGTACTGTCTTAACATCTGACCCACTCAAGAGGCAGGCACGTCATATATACCCCCCCCCCCTCCCTTCAGAAAAGGTTGGAACGTAATCGTAGGTTAGCGGGAAATCCGGCAAACCATGCTTGAAGTAGCACTCTGTGTAAGAAGGAATTCTCATTAATTCCTGACGATGTGAGGAAGAAGCATCACACATTTTTTGAGCCTCATGGTCACGTGATTCATTTTACCTTCGGTTCCCAATGTAGCAAAACAAGGGACTTTTGCCGGTGGTTTATTTCGAATCCACGCCTCCTCTGTCCGGAGCCAGTTGTTCTCCCAAATAAACTACACCGACGAAACCCATCGCCGCAGCTTTGGCGTCTTGACATGTGCGTGTGTTAGGTACGTCACGCATTACATACGACCTAGTCTGAATTTATACAGATGGTGAGTCGAAAGTTTCGGAAGATTTGCAAAAACACATGTACAGCGGCGGGTATGTCCCGTGATTAAACCAGTTCAAGTCGCGCACTGCACTCAGTTGAAAGGGTTATAAAATGGTAGTCGTTGCTGCGAACAGCTTTGCATGTCGTCGTTCTGTCTGTGGTTGGGACGCCTGAACGATGAATAGCCACAACCGGCAAATTAGTGAATTATTGTTTTACGAGTTTGAACTCAACCATATCGCTGCTTAAGCAAGACGAAACACATTTGTCATGCGAAAGGGGAAGGTTCCGTGGACCACAGCACCGCAACCAGATGGTTCAGGAAATTTCGCTCACGTTACAGAAACCTTGACGATTAGCCAAGGTCAGGTGGGCCGCGAACCGTGGATTTGGAGGCCGTGCGCCTGGCGGTAGCGGCAAATCCGAAAACCAGCACTCGGAAATTATCAGGTGAGCTGGGCATATAACAGACCACCGTGGTTCGTCACCTTCAGGACCGCGGCATAGTCTACCGCAGCTGCTGCATTATCCCTCCCGAACTGACGCTAGATGAAGAAAACCACCGGGTGGGCGTGTGCACGAAACTCTTAGAAAACCCGCGTGGTGTACGTTTCATCAACAGAATTGTTACGAAGGATGAAAAGTGGGTCTATCTACGTAATCCTAACCCACATTGGTAGTGGTTGAGCCCGGGACAACTTCCTGAACCTGTTGCCAAACGTGGGCGCTTCGAGCACAAGGTGATGCTCTGCGTGTGTTGGAAATTTCGAGGGAATAAACCATTACCCCCTACTGTGAACAGCTGGAGCTGATGTATGTCGCTTTGGAGGAGAAGCACGCGGCAGTGGTGAACAGATAACGCGCTCTCCTACAGCAGGACAACGCTCGGCCTCATACAGTGCGAACGACACTGGAAAAACTCCGGGAAACTTGAAGGCATCGAACTGATACCACATCTAGCATATAGTCCGGATCTTGCCCCGTCGGATAATTATTTGTTCCGGTTCATGGCTCACCTCTTTCGCGGGCGGCACTTCAACAACCAGGAGGAGGTGACAGCTGGGTTGAAGCAGTTCTTCGCCTGGAAGGACAAGAACTGGTACCGCCGAGGAATGGAAGAACTGGCAGACAGATGGCTAAAGACTGCGCAACACGATGGCCTATACTTTGAATGCTAGTCAGCTTTCGTCGAAAGGGTACGTATGAAGACAAGAAGTGATCCAAATATTGCAAAACTTTCGACTCCCTCTCTGAAAAAGGATATCAATACTACTAAAAGATTGTTCTTACAACCCTTCTGTAGTACATTCACACTTCCAGATACTATTAGAAGTACATAACTGAAAAACTGAGCTTTTGATAAATTCTCAGCACTCACTTGCTTAAGCATGTTCAGCTTCACTTCATAATAGTAGGGAAGTAGACCGAGATAAATAAAAGCATTCATTGCGTGTGTGGAGTGTTTATACGAAACTTTCGGTCCCTTACGACTCGAAGATAGAACCTGTTTATTTCTGTATCTTTCTTTACGAGCTGTGGAACAGATTTAAATGAAATACACTGAGAAATCTTCAGATACAATTACACGAAACAACCTACAAAAATTTCTAGTCATTCCAACCTTTCTTCTCATTTTGTTTTAAATTATGCATCTGATTTATACGTTCACAGCTATTACCTACCAACTAGCTTCAGCAGCGTATCTTACTTTTGTTGGCTGTTTGCTCCCCATAAAGCAAAGAAACTGTGAAAGAAACGGATTCACGTTCAATAGTTCAATCTTAAGTTATTGCTCGTGTCAGATAATGAGTTCTGGTTTGCGACTTCCTTATTTCACGCACAAAATGTCCGATTTTAGTAAACTACACTCTGTAAACAAAATATTAAAGAGGGGCATTGACGTGGATATGCACCGCGCAGAGTAGACTGCCCCCAAGCCGAACGTAGGCGATAAATAGTCGTACAGCAGGATTCCCAAACAGTATAGCATACTCGACAAACATGGGTAAACGGGGTGATCTGAGTGACTTTGATCGTGGACAGATTGTCGGTGCAAGACAGATGGATCATTCTATCGCCCAAGTGGTAAGAACCCTAGTATTCTCGAGGGCAATTATATCAAGAATGTACCGCGAGTATACCATCGACGGACGTACTTCCACATAGAGTGCAAGATGTGGCCGTCAACTTGTCATTGGTGACCGGGGCCAAAGTAGACTATCCAGACATGTACAGGTCGACTGCTTGGCAATACCAGGGCAAATTCAGCTTAAATGGTAGAAGCGTCAGCGAGCTATCGGTATGGTGCACGCTCCACGCCTTGGGCTACGGGAGCCGATACCCTACTCACGTGGACTGCTCGTCGTCGGATATTACTCCTCGCGTGGTGCGGGGAAGATGGGAACATCAGAACTGGGCCTCTGCAGAATGGTTCGACGCCGTGCGATCAGATGCATCCCCGGCAGGGTGCGGGTGTCGCGTCGACAGCATGAGGCCATGACCCCGTCATATAAGGTCGGCTCTGTTCATGGCGGTGGTGCGTCTGGAATGGTTTGGAAAGTCTTCTCATGGAGCACATTAGGTCCGTTAGTGTATCTGGACAGGTCCTTAACCGCCGTGCTCTACCAGCATGTGCTGGCTCATCACCTACACACTTTCATGATCTTTGGGCATCCTGCGATCGATGTCCTGTTTCAGTATGAAAATGAGCCTCGCCACCGGGTAGTATAGGCATAGCTCGAGGAACATTGAGATAAGTTTTGAACCATCCAATGGCCCCTAAGGTTCCCGGACCATGTGGCAACTCTCCGGGATGCCATGGTGCGGAACAGCAGATCCACGGATCCTTAATCGACGTCTCGGGCCGATTTGTGGACAAGGCTGCAACGGTCATGGCTAGTATTACTTTCGGAAACCCTGCAAAATCTTGTGAAGTCGATGCATTGGCGTGCACAGGCTATTTTTCGAGCCACATGAGAACCAACATGCTATCAGGTAGGTATCTCTAATGATTTGTCCATTAAATGTACTCAGTCGGGGCTCCAGGAACTCACCTCTCCTCTCTTTACGGGCATTTCCATCGTTTTTATGACGTTACGCTAAGCGACGGAGTTGTGCACCGAGAAGGTTACAGCACTATACGCTTCTTGGCATTTAATCGTCTTAATGCCTGAAGGAACAGCTTAATAAAGTCCATATTTTAGTTTTCTGCACCTTATTGTGTGACAACAGTTCTACCGAAATTTGAAAAAGAAAAAGAAAAAGAAAGAAAGAAAACAAATTGCATTTGCTTTACGTCTCTCATGAATTACGTTTTCTGGCTGTTTCTGTTCTGTACGAATTTAAACAGCTATACCAAAAAATTGTGTTAATGCAGTTTTGAACAGACCCAGAAAATACCTGAAACCAATCTGTTACTACCTTGACGTACTGTTACATTGCAATTTGCGTTTATAAAAAAAAACGTGCGAAAAATTAATAAAACAGCATCCAAAATTGCGTTTTTGGACCCTAACTCTTTCTGATCAAATAACATAGCTATCATCCTAAAAAATAATATATGTAAAGAGGCAAACTTTTCCAAAATTAATATTCTGCGAATATGAAAAGGTAAATCACAAAGAAGAAAAATTATGATAATGATGCACCAGGTCAATGTTGCAGTACATACAGAAATTAATAAAATTTTGGGAAGGTCAACTATATACTAAATTATTACTGAGAACGTATTTGGAAAAGAAAGCCGCAAAATAAAATGCTAATAATGCTACTACAGTCTATATTTTTGTGTGATTTTAACAACTTAACCTCTTCCCCTTCCCTAGTGTATTTTGAAAATGCAACACCAAGTAGGAAACATCCGATTGGCCTGAAATTCGCAGCATGCGTTGCCCGCGAGTGGACATGCAAACGATTAGTATTGCAGGGCATATGCAAATCATGTGCGCCCGGCACGCCACCGAGAAGCACTATAAGAAGGATGCACAGAAAGCGAAGTGTAAGTAGTGGAAGTGTGTTGTGCTGCCGGACCTGTGCGTGGGAAGCTTCCTGATGCCTCGTCGCAGAATACGGCAGTCATTCCAGCACGTTTCGGAGTTCGACAGACGAAGAATAGTGGCCGACGTGAGAGATTGCCGCATCCACGGCTCACCACCGAACGAGAGGACAGGCATGTTGCGTGGCGGGTATTGACGGCTCGCACCACCACATCACGAACCTTAGCTATGGAATTAGGATGTGTTGCGCAACAACCTGTGTCAGCACGTACCGTTCGACGTCGTCTGCGGGAGCGGGGACTTGTTGCACGGCGACCATTGCTCCGATTACCCTTGACGTTACACCACAGGCGAGTGCAGCGGCAGTGGGCCGTTGAACGCCGCACCTGAACTACGGAATGGCACGACATTGTCCTCTGCGACGAATCCCGCTTCTGCCTGCAACACCCCGATGGTCGGATCCGCGTGTGGCGGCACCCCGGCGAGAGACTGTATGACGCCTGCATTATGCATCGCTATACCGGTCTGTCGCCTGGCGTATTGATTTGGGGGCAATTGGATATGACACCCGCACCCCTCTAGTACGTATCGCCGGTACACTCAACTGCCACAGCTACATCTTAGACGTTTTGGAGCCTGTAGTCCTCCCTTATCTGCAGGACCTGCCAGCGGCCACGTTTCAACAGGACAATGCGCGCCCGCGCGTGGTGCGCATCGTGCAACAATTATTCACGGCCCACCAGGTGTCACTGCTGCCGTGGCACGCCTGTTCTCTCGATATGTCGCCCCTCGAACACGTCTGGTTGCTGATCGGCAACCGAGTAGCCCGGCAAGCACTACCCGCGGCTACGCCTGTGGAAGCGGCATAGACTGACATACCCCAAGCCCACATCGTTCGATGTCGCGGCGTGTAGCGGCCGTTATTGCCAGCCATGGGGGCCACACGAACTATTGATGTCTGCGTGTTCCGCAAGTTGCACGGGCCTGTAAGCTCAATCGTTTCATCTTTGTATCTGTTGTTATGTGTCCAGTAAATCTGGCTTTGCTATCTCGTGTCCTTCTTGGTGTTGCATTTTGGGTGGCCAGCAGTGTACATTCCCATTGTTAGTGAAGCCCACAGGAATAACAGATTCATTAAGAAGCTAATGCAAACGTAGCATATTTTCTTTTCTCTGACTTATTATATAAGCAGTGATTTTTCAACATGGCGAGTAGTTATTTAAAAATATCTTTAAAAATTCAGAATCGCATTTTATCCCCAGTTAAAATTTGGTTTGATTACATTTTGAACATTTTGCGTTTGCCACATTAAAAAATACTTTTTTGCCGCTAATTTTTATAACAACAATTTTACATTTTGTACATGCAGTAACTGCCCACAATCATTAGTCAAAAGGAATTTAAATAATTTGAAGCAAATGATCAATATTTTCACAATGTCTTCAGTTACCTATGGACGGTGGCCGTCGCTTAGCGTTACTTCAAAATCAAGTTCTTAATCCGGTGGCCAGGCCAGTAAACATAGAGAAGAAGAGGAGTCCTGTGGGTGCCGACTCAGCACACTGTTGGCTTGCTCTCTCATATAAACGTTTAACAATTCCTTGCGTGCAACATTAAATAAACGCAAATTCCTCAAAGTCGGCTCCTCAGAAAGTACTCCTTAAAAAATATGGATTCAGTATTTACAATAATTGACTGGAAGATGTTCCAAATTAGGTTATTTTAATACTGCTATACCATAGAATAGCAGCTGCGGGCACAGCTTTCCTTTATTACAGAGACGCAACAAATTATGAAGCACTGTCTGCCCCTTATTCTACGAGACACACGCACGCACAGATATACTGTGTCTAATGTCCAACAAGTTTAAAGAAGCTTGCGATATTAAATATCCTAGTCTTTGCATTTTGAAAGTTCACGGCATTTGTATACAAACTCAAAAGTGTAAAGAGATAGCATAATGTTAAGTTCAGCGTTTACTTCTTGATAAAACACGAAGTTTTATTTTGAGAACAGTTGTCTTTGTTCCTATGTTGTTAATATTATGTTTCGGTGACCAGAGTGTTTTAGATAAATGCTAAGTTCTAGACAAAATAGTTTATCAAAATACGTTTTACTGGTTTTCTCTTTCGTAACTTAAGGTGGACGTCAAGTAATTTTGCTTCCTATACTTCCAATGGAAAAACTTCTGTACACATTTTCTTTCTATCCCAATCCCACATCCAAAGCCTCTTTCGTTCGATGCCGCGGCGTGTAGCGACCGTTATTTCCAGCCATAGGGGCCACACGAACTATTGATGTATGTGTGTTCCACAAGTCGCACGGGCCTGTTAGCTCAATCGTTTCATCTTTGTATCTGTTGTTATGTGTCCAGTAAATCTGGCTTTGCTATCTCGTGTCCTTCTTGGTGTTGCAGTGTATATTATATATTTTGGGTGGCTTGCAGTGTATATTATATATGCCAGGATCTGTGGCATATATAATATACACTATATATATATATATATATATATATATATATATATATATATGCCAGAATATATAAGAATATTTTATATATGCCAGAATCCGCCCACTGAGAAAAAACCTTGCGATTAACGCGCAATTCGGCGAATAACTACTGGGAGAGAGGGCGCACATGCAACTGATTAAAGTTTCGTGCAATACCGCACGCACGCTCGCGCGTCTAAGACCGGCTTTGCAATTGCAATCCTTGGGGCTTATAAGGCGCAGCGCAGTGGACTCCACATGCGTTCCGCACTGCACGATAATAGCCAGGTGAAATCCCTGGGCGATAGACATGTCAAGGAGGCACCGTAGGTGTGCGTGCGGGCTACTGACGGAGTTTGAACGAGCCAGTATCGTCAGGATGAGAGAGAAAGGGTGGCCGGCGTGCCGAATCGGCAGTTATTTGGACAGGTCGGACAGCACGGTGAGATCTTGTGGGGAGCAATGTACACAGTAAGGCACCCAGACTCGGTGGACTGGCTCTAGACGACCCAGACTCACCACCAGCAGAGGGGACCGTGGGATCGTGAGAGCGGCACGTACAGATGCATCGACGCCCTTGTCCAGTATCCAGAGACCTGCGGCGGCTGTACAAAGGACTCCTCTGTCCGTAAGAAATGTTTCCAGACGCCTTGCAGAGGCGAATTTGCACTGTCCGCGGACCTTACGTCTTCTTCCATTAACACCTGGCCATCGTCGGCGTAGATTGCCGTGGTGTCAGCTGCGAGCAACGTGGAATGCTAAGGACTGGCGACGTATAGTGTTCAGCGACGAATCCCGTTTCTGATGAGAACGGAGGACCAACGTGTTAGAGTGTGTTGGACTGCAGGTGAGCGCTGCAATCCCAGCCTCACTGTACAGCGACACACGTCCCGGAGTGCAGGCGTGAGGGGCTGGGGAGCCATCGCCTATGACAGCCGAACTTCCCTCGTAGTGATCAAATGGACGTTGACAGCCCAGCGCTAAGTATAGGAGATCCTGAGGCCCTATGCGCTCCCTTTCCTGACGGGGAGGCCCAGAGCCATTTTCCAACAAGATAACACCCGTCCGCAAACGGCTCGTGTTTTCCTGGGCTGTCTACGTCATACTTCGATGCTACCGTGGCCTGCCAGATTACCTGATCTCTTGCCCATCGAGCACGTGTGGGACCAGATGGGACGCCAGCTTTCTCCATGTCACAGTGTTCGTGATTTAGAGCGTCAGTTGTAAGAAGTGTCGGCCAATCTGTCCCAGGATAACACACGGCGTCGCTTTGACTCTATGCAGGACCGTATCACCTCATGTATCCGAACAGAAGGTGATCTGACGCGGTACTAACGCCGACCGGAATGTGTACCATAAGTACGCTGGAAATCATCCTGCTGCTGTGATATTGTAATCACTTCTGTCCTTGTTATGTACCACCTCACTACCAAAATCTCATTTCAATCCGACGCTTCCTTCTGGGTGCGCGGATTTTTATGACAGCGAGAGTAATTCAGAAGAAGCAGAAGAAAAATATGAGTGCATAGTGTACATCGGAAGCGCTGTGTCGGAAAACCAAGCACACTTCCACTTGTAAAGCTCATTATGATCACCGACAAGGACATTTGTACAGGTCCCTGTAATGTGTTTTTGCAGTTTGTTCAAAATCAGTTCCAATCTTGTATCAGTAATTATACTGGGTACAGAAAAGCCCGACCCTTACCAACGGCTGTCTCCAATAGTTTTATCTGAGGAAAGTGTTACATAAAATTTGTTTCTCCGGATCATTGCTTACGCCCTTAGGAGATTGCAAAAATAAAAAAAGAATCGGTTGCTAGGTATAATTAATGTAAAACTCATTTACCGTGTGATGGTTATTGGGTTTATTTCAATTTCCATCCGAAGTTTGATTAATCCCTTTTGTTCCCCTTGAGGTGTGTTTTGTATTTTCGAAGACACTATGAAGAATGATGGGCAATAATACTTTGTATTTGCATGAAAAGCTAGAGATGAAGAAAAATACGTAAAGTCAGACTAAAGTGTAATCTGTCATCTATCAAATGCGTCACGGGGCTTTCCACTCCCCTTATTTTTATCTTCGTGTCCCGTCAAGTCTCATACAAATCAGACTTTTGCCACCTGCACTTTGCTGTGGTTTACACAAGGGGTGACGTACACTATTAATCACAGGCATATTCCTCACCGTTCTCATTTTTCACCGCCCAGAATCATTAGCCCACCATATTGTTCGTCATCGCACTCTCGGGGGAGGGGCCATTAGACCCCCTACTGTTCCGCCAGCCCCTCACTTAATTACCGTCCCATTGTTCCTCGTGAATATGGAAGAGGGATATTCATTGATCGCTAAGCTACTGGCCGAAATGGCCTCCTCACCTTCCAATGTCACATTTGGGAGTGTCTCCAGCCAAGGAGCTACTAAGGTGAGATAACAGAGATTGGAAAAGGCCGCGTAAGGAGAATGGTGAAGAGGGGAAGGAGGAGGAAGAGGATTCTGCTGCTACTGTGCTTCTTCGCTCCGGATCGTGTTAATACCCAGACGACGTAACTTTTGGAAACTTGCTATACATTTTTAAAGCACTGGTTTAATGACTTGATCACAGGAGGTTTATGTCATTAGCGGTGGAAGTAGGAACAGAATGTGGTGGATAACGCTGATGCAAAGTATTCTATTTAGCTGACACCGTGTGTGCTCTTTTCCATTTCAAAGGATTTATGACGGTCTAACTAAACTAAATAAATCACTGAATATCACAACGTTATTTATAAAGGATTTCGACATACATACACTTTGTGAAAGTAACATAAAATGGCTTTTACACATTTTTTTTGTGAAAGGTTATGGCAAACTCTTTTTGAATTACTTCTTCCTTACATAGTCATGAGAAGTAGATACACACGAAATAAACTGGTGTCGTGGTAGATGGATCCGTATTATGAAACAATGTTTCAAACCAGAAATCTGCCATTTTTTCAAGCAGACGCTCTGTAAACAGAGTAAATGGTTTAAAAGTAGACTTGGGTTAGTGAGTTGAGGTACCTTAAGACTAGATGACAGTGAGTTGCTAAACCCCTAAAGAAAAAAAGAAAGAGATATGAGAATTTATTTTGCACTTTCACATCTGAGATACAGACAAGTGTGCACGCAAGGTTATTTTATAAAATGACTGAAAGCTAAATCTTTAAATTAGGCTCTTGTGAAACACTTGGGGCTTTCCCCGTGGCGCAGTGGTCTAAGTGATAGCTTCTGACCTTTAGTCCGTAATGAGTTCGAGTTCGAATCTCTGTGAGAGATGGATGTTGTATTTGTCTTTGGCTCTGGCTCTTTTTCTCCCCCGGAACCAATGGCACTAAATTAGGGAAGAGCAACTGCTTATCGCTCACCTATTTGATCACGGTAGGCGTTAAACTTCCAAATAAAAAAACTACTTGGTTAAATTGTTCTAGTTTTCAAGAATTTTACGGTGACAAAATTATATTTCTGCTTCTAAATTCCATACTCAGACAATTATGCTTCTCAGGAAGTACTGAAGAATACAGTTGTGGTTGATAGGATTTGGTACTTGTGTAGAACTAATACCACGACGTTTGCCTGTTTTTTAAGTTATTTTTTTAAGATTCCTGAACTACAAATCCTTACCTATGTGTGCTTGTTCTCCCTGAAGAATAGTCAGTCCAACAGGGTTTAAATTGTACAGTCTTTTTGTTTTATTTTTCTGCTATTTCTCACCTTTACGGAATTTTAAAATAACATGCGCATTGTCTGTTCTACCAATAACTATGTTTTCTATTAACGTAAGGTTGGTTGACTTTCATTTAATAAAATTCAGGCGTTCACACCTTC